>CM042838.1:129534560-130967060 GCA_023653725.1 Bungarus multicinctus | reverse complement strand
GTCCCTGGCACTGACACAAAATATCTGCTTATGTTCAAGGAGCTTAAGATGGAAACGGAGAAGCTGCTTTGGAGTGTATGTGTAGAAGACAAACCTAATACACATTTGTCTGCAATTTTTTAAAAGAAGCTGCACATTTTCCTGGGATTGTGTAGCTGCCTCCCAGACCTGTCAGAAAAGCTGTGTTGGGTTTATAGAGTTACATGCCAGTTTATGAGTCTTGGGCCCTGAAGCACTTTCTGTCTTCAGATCTGAAATCCTGCATACACACATGCAGATAGCAGAAGCAACATTCAGAGTGGTTGCACAAGCATTGCCAAAGATGTGGCTGTTTCAGGCTTGAAGAGACAAGCTTTGAAACAGTTCTTTCAGGTGTTTTGCACAACCTTGTCACTCAGAACCAATCTCAGAGCTTTCTTCTTTTCATTTCTGAACAACGCTCTCAGGCCTTTCTTCCCCCTGAAGTGGAAATGGCTTCAAGTCCTTTCTCAGCCCGCTGTGTGGTAGTGGGATTAATCTCACTGCAGTCATATATGGTCATTTAAATCCCATGACACTTCCTCTGAGAGCCAAAAATAATCTAGGAGTGAAAGAGCAGCTGAGACCAAGGCCTAAAAAAGCCAAGACCATCTGCTTTTGTTTAAGCCTCAGAAAGTCTACAGGTTCTCTTTGTCTCTCTTCTTCGGTCTCATTTTCTGATTTCTTTACAAGATCAGATATGATTTGCTTTTCTTATTCGGAGTATTTTTCGCTATTTTATTCATGCTGTCATCACTTCAGGCGTGCTACACAGTCCGGAGGCCAGACTTCAGCATCCGGTTCAGGAGTCAGGCGGAGGTACGATGGCAGCTTCTTCATCTTACCCCAGGCTGAGTAAGTTCTTCCTTTCCCTTTCCTGTTGAAAAATGTTGTTTTTATGAGGTAAGCTTGTTTAGGCAGCTGGAATGACATATTAAGCAGTTTGTGAAGAATTTTACAAAACTAACTGAAGGAAACTTTGCTCCCTTAGATTGTTTGCCCTCCTCCACTGTTTCTATCTTTGCTTGAGCTTCTCTCTCTTGAAAGCCTAATAGTTAACTCCATTTGGTTTTGGTGTCACTTGTAGGCTTTTCTGGTGCACTGAGCTGAGTCAGAAAAAGTAAGAATGAGTGGCTTCTCTAGTGATTGATTTTGACTGCCTTTTAAGCCAGATTTTTTTTCTTTAGCTGCATTGCCACAATGCATTCTACTCCAATATAGAATAATTAGCAGTAATCAATTTTTCATGGTCCTTGAAGGAATTATACAGTATATATTACTACATGTTGCCAAAGATGTCAGGTCTCTGATGAGGGCCCTACTATGGCCATAATACGTACATGTTGTTTAGTAGTTAAATTAACTACTGTGCCTTAGTATGATTAGTATACCGATAGTCGTTGACCTATGACTACAGTTGAGCCTAAAATTTATATTGCTAAGTGAGAAATTTGTTAAATGAGTTTTGTCCCATTTTACGACTTTTCTTGCCACAGTTGTTAAGTGAATCACTTCAGTTGTTAAGTTAGTAACATGGTTGTTAAGTAAATCTGGCTTTCCGATTGACTTTGCTTATCAGAAAGTTGCAAAAGGGGATCTTATGACCCTGGGACAGTGCAACCATCATAAATATGAACCAGTTGCCAAGCATCCAAATATAAATCACATGACTCTGGGGATGCTGCAATGGTCATAAGTATGAAAAACTGTCATAAGTCACTTTTTTTCAGTGCTGTTATAACTTTGAATGATCACTAAAGAAACTGTGGTAAGTTGAGGACTTTATTGTATTTTCGTTATCTGTATTTACAAAACAGTTTTGACAGCTGCAGTTTTATCAGATTGGCCTAGTTAGTGGAATGGGAAACCGTAAGAGAATGTCAGAGATGCAGACTAGACTGGGAAACAAAACAATCCCAAAAGAATGTAATGGCAACCCATTTTGTCCTGTTGCCAAGAAAACTATGAACTGAATTTGAGTTGAAAGTGACTTTAGTTTTTACATATAGGTTTGGAGCTAATAACATTTCCATTTGTATTTTCATCTATATCATATTTTGTTTCAGTTTGCTTCCTGAATTGCTTTCCCTTTTACATTTATTGTGCAGCTTTGTCAATTCTTGTGCAGTGTGGTGACATCAAATGGTACTTGATAAATAAATATGCAAATAGGCATTGCAAATCCTGTATCAGAAATAATTCTAGAGAAAGTGATCAGTTCTCCCTTTTGTTTTAAAGAGTGCTGGATCCTGTAGTGTTGGTGATCAAGGAAGGAGACGAAACTGCACTGCACAACATGATACAGGCAGGAAAAAACCTTGCACAGCCTAACAAAGATGGATGGTTGCCACTCCATGAAGCTGCTTATTATGGACAAGAGGGCTGCTTGAAACTGTTGCATAGATGCAAGTATCAGGAAAGGGGCTGATTGCAGAGTGGATGAAAGACAAAGTCACTTTATGATACAAAGCAACCTATTAGATCGTATTATAACATAGAAAAGTAGCTTGTGTATGCAACTTGTTTCTACACATGCACATTTTATTTAAAAGTTCCCCCAAATTTGAACATAATGAATTTGTTTTCTGTAAACAACAATGAAAGCAAGTTTTCATAATTTCATTATTTATGTATTTTTTAACTTAGAAACTTAAATGGTTACTTATCTTATTCAACATAATCTTGGGTAGTTTACAGTAATGTTAAATAAATGAATATCCCATGTCTACTATCTATTTCCCCTCCTCTATATATATATGTGTGTGTGTGTGAGAGAGAGAGAGAGAGAGAGAGAGGGAGAGGGAGAGAGAGAGTGAGTATTTCCAAGTCTTCATGGCATTTGTTAAAGAAAAGCACATTTGATTCAAACCCAGCTTAGTTCATAGTTTTAAAAGACTGTAATGCTTTTTCATAAGAAAGCTGTGGACTTAGTATATGAAAATTTTGTCTGTTTATACTGTTGTACTGATGTAAAAGACGACGATGATGATGACGATGATGATGATGATGATGATGATGATCACAGGCAGTGGTACTTTCCAAAGCTATTCTACAATGATCCTATCTTCCTACAAAAGCAAATCAATACAACGCATACCAATTAAGTCCCAAAGACATTAATCTATCAATATATGCTATCTACTAAAGTACTTTACTATCTCATATAGGTCTAATAGTAATTGCCATGGGCTAGCTTTTAGCCTTGATCATTCAGTTGTATTAGATTATAACTTTATTTATCTGCTTGGCTATGCTGCCAAGAACAGAGTTGTGGTTTCGTACATCTGGGGTACATCAGTTTGGAGAAGGCTAAATAATACTCACTATTAATATTATCTAGCAGCGCTGTATGCCTTGCTTAATGTGGTTCAATGTTTTCTCAATAGCTTTCCCTGGGACAATTGATCAACGTACACTTCAGGAAGAAACAGCACTCTATTTAGCAACAAACAGAGGGAATATTGATTGCATGCGTTCATTGCTTCAGGCTGGAGCAGAACCTGATATTGCAAACAAAGTCAGGGAGACCCCACTTTATAAGGGTATGTAACTTCATTCATGTTGGATTTTGAGCTAGAATGTACTGGTGTCTTTAGATTTGGAAATGTTTTCTGCCCTGGAACCTTCACACAAGAGTGTTGAATGTTCATAATTTGTCTTGAAAGTAGGATATGCCAGAGAAATAAAGAGGTTCCCATCCCTCCAATATTTTCCCCAACATGCCCTTGAAATTTCCATTTCTAGTTCTTACCTTTTTGGTTATAAAATTGTTTTGGCCCCAAGAAATACATCTGTTCCATTTAACAAAAATAAATTCATGGATTTCAAATTATTTCCTCCCCCCACAAATCTCCCCAGAGAAATAAAATACAAGGTATGTTTGTATGCATGGTCCGTGCTGTAGCTGGTGTCATAATTAATAAAATAAACACTCTCAACATGCAAATTTTCTTTCTTTTGACATGACAGCTTGTGAACGCAAAAATTCTGAAGCTGTGCAGGTATTATTGCAATACAATGCTGATGTGAACCATCGCTGCAATCGTGGATGGACAGCTCTTCATGAAGCTGTTGCTCGAAATGATTTAGAAATAATAGAATTTTTACTTCAAGGAGGTGCCAAGGTTGAATCTGCAAACTGTTATGGAATTACCTCTTTATTTGTAGCAGCTGAGAGTGGCCACTTAGAAGCCTTGAGATACCTGGCGAAATGTGGTAAGTACCAAATGCAGGAAGCCACAACCGAACCATTGATTGATCGGTTGTAGTCTGCACATCATTCATTCATTTTTCATTTGTGCTTTTCTTTAATCAGCCTATAATTTGTTATTGGTTTCATTTTGAGTACATTTAAATATTTACATTTACTATTATTTATAAATAAAACAGAAACAATAGAAATATCAAGAAACATCGTTACACCTGTATATTATTCCAAGTTTGAAAGCCTGTCTGAGAATCCTAAAATAATTTTATTCCTCTTATAAATGTGCAATATTTGCATTAATTGAATATTCATTTTTTTCTTTTTGAAAAGAAGTCTAATGTTGGGCTTTGTAATTGTGTTTCTAGTTACAGTTTTGTTAAGTCTGCCAAATATAACAGTTTTCTGTTGTTTGCAAGGAAAACAAATTCTGCTTGGCAGAGATTTGTGCAGCTGAAGTTTAGACATGTTTATTTAAATGAAACCACCACCCTATTGAAAAAGGTTTGTTCTCAAAGTGTGTGTGTGTGTGTGTGTGTGTGTATGTGTGTGTGTGTGTAGTGTGAAAAATTTCAGGGCATTAAGATCAAGCAGCAGAATGACATATTCATTTTTGTAAGGTATTTCGTTGTCACCTTTGCAAAAATGATTAAGTTGGTACTGAAGCATTCAAAAGTAATCACTTGTGAGATAAAACATCAAAATAGTGAAATCCATTAAAATAGTATCCAAGCTACTATATCACTTTAAAAAGTAGAGCTTAAAACATGCCAATTGTTTTTAAGTATTCCAAGTCAGGCATGTTTTCCAATAAAAGTTTTATCACCACGTTTTTAGTCAAAAATATATCCTAATTTCAACGAAGCATTCATTACTTCTTTTAACTGTGGGATTAGAAAATTATGGGCTTAATTTAAAAAAGTAGCACTCACCCCTAAGAGTTCTTTTTAATCTGCAAGCTAAAATGAACCCAAACAGGACCATTTCCAGCAATATGTTCTCTTTATCTAATCTAATATTGACCAGATTAAGTCTCAACCAACTAACTTTATCTGCAAAGAACAAAGCTGTCCCAGTCATTTCTTTGACTGCATTTTTTGTCTGGATCTCTACCTGTCCCTCGCTTGGTCCAGCCATTCCATTGACTTCATGGGTATGCTCCTAGAAAAAGGATTTCTTGAAACCCTAATAAAAAGAGATCATTCAACCATATCATATCTCTTGTCATAACTGACTTTTTTTAAGCTGAAAAAGGGAAATAAACAGCTGGAAAATATAAGGAGATTATATTTTACGGTATAAATGTTTTTATTCTGCATGCATTGAATCAAATTATTGTATGATTTCCAGCACTTCATAAGCATAAAGCTGTTGTTGGAAATTTTTATGTTTTCTTTGGATTAGAAATTTCTGGTAAAGAACTATGTGCTCTTATTAATCCCAGATCTTTTGAGATTCTACTTTAGAAATTTCTGGTAAAGAACTATGTGCTCTTATTAATCCCAGATCTTTTGAGATTCTACTTTGCACATCTTTCATTCCTAGGTGCTGATATCAATACTCAAGCTAGTGACAAAGCTTCAGCTCTCTATGAAGCTTCTAAAAATGGACATGAGAAGATTGTGGAATTTCTCTTGTCTCAAGGAGCTGATGCTAATAAAACCAATAAGGATGGGTTCTTACCAATTCATGTAGCCTCCAAAAAAGGCTATTACGAGTAAGTTGCTTCTTTAATTTTCAGTATTTGGTCAGTTTAAACAAATGAAGATTAACTGTGCATAAACTGCAGGTTAAAATAAAAAAAATCAGTTATTTTCATCTCAGCAGTTGACATCAAAAATGCAGTTATCATCTAAATAAAAAAACAATCAGGATGTGATAAATCATATACAATTTAGAATACCCAAAATAGCAAGAGATTATACTGCGGATATATGTGATATATCTTTCTCTATTCCATATACGCACATTTATGCAGAGTTAATTTGGTTATTTATTCTGAATTAGTAATATAAAAAATAAAGGCAAGAAAAGCTTCTGTCTGCAAGGTTCTTAAAAGCTAACGTTTATTTGTGAAGGTACAAGACAAGGAACAGAAAGAAGTAAGAATAACAAAAGATGAACCATTGCATTTGCCTTGATGTTCTAATAGTTGGTTAGATTTGAATCATGGGAAAAATGGGTTCTTTAGGCCACAAGGTTATAGTTTGGTAACAAGATTATACAGATGGTTATACAGTTTGGCCCCTTCCAAGTTAATGATTTAATTTTTAAAAATCCTAGTGATTATACTGTTTTAGCAATATTTTGCAAATTCAATACACAACGTAAAGTGATGATTCGAGACCCATTTCAAGCTATATCTCTAACCAGAGTAGTCTTACACAGATCAGCATCATAGGGTCAATATTTTAAATTTATTTTCAGTCATTCTTACTTTCAAGTAAGTTTCAAGTTACAAATGAGATTCATTGCACAGAAAAGTCTTAATTGCTCATAGTAATTGTTAAGGTTATATAATAGTATCGATTTGTTTTCAGAAAGAATCTGAGATTTAATCTTTTGACGAACAAACATGAATCTCGGTGTAACTTTTGTAATATGTGTATCAATAAGGTGTATATTTTGATATGTTTATTCAACTTAAGAACTCTAGCCCCAGTTACTAATCTAAACAGGTGAACTAGAATGTTTTCTTGTTGGGGTAGACTTCCATTTATAGAATACAGTGGTGGGGTTCAAAATTTTTTACAACCGGTTCTCAGTGGTGGGATTCAATTTTTTTTACTACCGGTTCTGTGGGCGTGGCTTGGTGGACGTGGCAGGGGAAGGAGACTGAAATCTCCAGCCAGAGGCGGTATTTGCCAGTTGTCTGAACTGCTCAAAATTTCTGCTACTGGTTCTCCAGAACTGGTTAGAACCTGCTAAATTCTACCTTTGCCGGTTCTGTGGCCGTGGCTTGGTGGGTGTGGCATGGTTTGGTGGGTGTGGCAGGGAAAGGATACTGCAAAATCCCATTCCCTCCACACCCCACTAACCTGCTTTCCAGCTCCATTCTCCTGTGCAGGGCAACAAAAGAAGACCCAGCTGATCAGCTGGAATTTGGCATGCAGAGAATAGATAGGGCGGGGCCAGTCAGAGGTGGTACTTGTCGGTTATCCAAACTACTCAAAATTTCCGCTACCAGTTCTCCAGAACTGGCTGAATACCACCTCTGATAGAATACTATTCTATGAAGGAGCTGATTTGTATCAAAATGATCCAAGTTTCAGGTAAAACCATTCATAATATCTTCCTATCTTTTTCATTAATGAGCTCTGTATGTCTGTAAATCAGATGTAGAACATTTATTTTTGCAATTCACATACCTATTGTTCACCATAATCATGTTGATGCAATCCAAGGAGAATGAACAGGGAGAAATTATTGCCTTTTTTTTCCCTAATACCTTACATAACTGGGGGGAAGTACTTGTGCCTTTCACATATCAACAAACCACTTGTCCCATCATTCCTAAGTACTGACCATGCACAAGGCTGACAGGATATAATAATGCTGCACAAGTAATGTACCTCTGCCAAAGGAGAATTGTTTAAAAATCCTGTCTCTTTAAGAAAAGGAAGTGCAGGACATAAGGGCTGGGAAACTAAAGAGCAGGGGACTTGGAAATGAGGCTGGAATTGTGTTCTGTGCTTTTATTCAAAATCCCAATATGTTTTGTCAATAAATTGTGTATGAAAATGTGTGTGTGTGTATGTGAGAGAGAGAGAGAGAGAGAGAAAGAGAGAGAGAGAGACAGGCAGACAGACAGACAGATCTCAGCCCAAATCAATCCATTGGAGCATGAGTGTCTCTTACTTGAAGCTTACCTACCATACCCATTTATAATAAATAATTTTGATTGTATTTGTGTTTTAATTTCATTTTTGCCAGTATTGTGAAAATGCTACTCCCAGTAACAAGTCGTACTCGCATCAAACGTAGTGGCATTAGCCCTCTGCATTTGGCAGCTGAGCGCAACCATGATGATGTCTTGGAAGAGCTAATTGATGCTGGCTTTGATGTAAATGCCACCCTTTCTTTTGAGCGTTCCCGACTCTATGAGGATAGGCGCACCAGTGTCCTCTATTTTGCAGTCTTCAACAACAATGTATATACCACTGAGCTGTTGCTTGAGGCTGGCGCTGATCCCAATGTTGACCTTATCAATCCATTGCTCATCTCTATCCGCCATGGCTGTTTGAAGACAATGAAACTGCTTCTTGATTATGGAGCTAACATTAATGCCTACGTTGCCTCTCACCCTACAACTTTCCCTGCTACAGTAATGTTTTCAATGAAGTATCTTGTTCTGCTGAAATATTTGATGGACATGGGCTGTGATGCCAACTCTTGCTTTACATGTTCTTATGGGTGTGGCCCACATCCTCCTATTGATATTAGGAGGGACAGATATAGTGATCCTGCAGTGAATAACGATAACAAAATTGTACAGGTAATTTTTTTTATTATCTCACCTTTTCTATGACATTTAGAGGAATACATGGGGAAAATAGCTCAGAGGTAAGCAATGTAGTATTTTTCTTAGAACAGCTACAAGTTTAAATTCTGGTTTCTCCAGTTTAAATAATATCAACTCATCTTATTGTCTAGTCCATAGAAATTCAGGCTCCTTGCCTTTGGCAATATCATCCAGCCTCCAGAAATCAAATTTCTTATGATTTGGACAGCTGAATTAATCACAAAATTAATATTAAGAGTTACTTTGTGTGAGATGGGCAGCTATAGACAGACAGACAGACATATAGAATGCAGGAAGGATAGCATTTGTGTAGTGAAGGTTTAAGTGAAGTTGGCTGTGGCGAGATGGCCATAGAAAATTGGCTTAGACCCACAGAAGTCTGTACTGAATAGCTTCCAGACTGCAGGCAGAGTCTTATTTTTGAATGCCGAGTATAAAATTTCATCCCATATATAATAAACAATAGATGGATTTTTAATGAAGAAAAGAATCCAAACAAACTTTACCATCATAAATGGTAACATTAAATATTCTGTTCTCTCCATTTCCTTTTGGGTATCTACCTTGGTGTCCCTATGTTGATTTATGTAGGAATCAGTAGATTTTAGCTTTTTCTGCAGAATGGTCATCTATGTTGAGGAACTTCTTTGTCTTGAGTTTGTTGAAAATCTCCCACCTTTCTGCTATGATGAAATAAATCAGTAATTAATGCTATTTTTCCCTGAAGTAATAATAAAGAAATGACTTTTAAGGAGAATAAACAGGCTATAAATACGAATTCAGACACATATCATACTTGATAAATTCTCCTTTGATTCATCTTGATTTAGTTACAAGTATATTCCATTCCAGTATTCTCTAAACAAAAAAAAGATATAAATATATTTAAGGAATTTAGTAGACTGAAATTCTTTCATTTGGAATGTCAATCAAAAAAAATATGTGTATTTCACTGGATTCATTCAACTAAGCCATTTTGAACATTTTGGAGAAAAACAAAAATGCATATCTAATTCTAGGCAGAATTAATGCACATTTGCAATGATGTTAGACGAGCCCCTGACACCCATCTGGCCCTGATTCAGTAAGCATTCTAGAAAGTCTTACAAACATGGCTGTTTTGGGGTATGGGGGTTAGGAGGTTAAGATGGCCAGCGAGTTGGAGATTGTTATAATGCTTGTTTGTTGCCCTTGGTGCCATTCTGTGTATATATTCTCTGTATTTTTGTATTTATCATTATTGGCTGTTCGGGGTATTGTTCTTGTTTTGTTTCTATAGGATTTTATTTTGATTAGCTAGCCAAAATTACGCTTGCAAGATGGACAGCCATAGAAATAGATTAAATAAATAAATGTTCCAGTGTTTTATACTTTCATGATGTATAACATACTACAAATGGGGTGATCCCTCATCTGACCTGAGACAGCAAATGCTCCCCACCCCCCACTACTGGAATACAAATTTCCTTCTCACCCTTATAAGTGATATGTCGCTCAATCTCGGTTCTCCACCAGAGGCTGTGGGTTTGAGGGTTCTGTGCAGCATATTAGCTGTTCCTAGCATTACACTCTTCTGGACAGAGAGTTCTTCATGTTGTTCCTGGGATCTGTTGGAGCCACTTTCCCAGCTTAGGAGCCACAGCCCTGAGTAGGCCAACAACCACTAGAATCACTTTGGCTTTTATTTACCATATCCTCTCTAATTCCTCCTTTAGGCCCTCTTCCTAGGAGTATGAGATACTGGAGAATGTTATATATATTTCACACACACGCGCACACACACACACACACACACACACATACTAGAATTTAATTCATTGTAGCTACTAGCACATATATTGAGAAAATAAATTATGTTTCTGTGAAATAATTATTGCAAATAATTATACTTAAACCTGTTTTATGCTGCTATGTCTTGTATTTTCTTAAGCCTTTTGATCATTTACAGTGTTGATTATATATAATTTATTCTTCCCCACCCACCCCAGTTTTGTGAAATGGTTTCAACCCCAGAGATGAGTCGTTGGGCAGGCCCTATCATAGATGTTCTTTTGGATTATGTGGGCAATGTGCAACTTTGTTCCCGGTTGAAGGAACAAATTGACAGTTATGAAGATTGGTCCAACATTAAAGTCAAAGCAGGTTAGTTGCAATATGGGCTCATGCTTAAAGAATAATATAATACACCAGTAATATTTTGTAATGCAACTGCTACTATTAAATGCAGTGGCACTTTTATATGTGAATAATTGCCAACTTATAAAAGTTATTATATAGGAAAAATATTCAAGCCTCTAAGATAAGTTGAGTGTTAATTCAATGACTCCTAAGAATTATATAATATATAGTCTGATTGTCAGCAGATACCACCTAATGATTTGTTCAAATTACTTCATTAAAATAGGGATAAGGGTGTTTTGGAGGTTTTTAAGAAGAGATTGGACAACCATTTGTCTGAAAGGAGAGATTTAACCTGGAAATAAGGAGAAACTTTCTGACAGTGAGAACAATCAACCAATGGAACATCTTGCCCTTGGAAGTTGTGGGAGCGCCATCACTTGAGACTTTCAAGAAGAGATTGGACTGCCATTTGTCAGAAATGGTGTAGGATCTCCCACTTGGGTGAAGGGTTGGACTAGATGACCTACAAGGTCCCTTCCAACTCTGATTATCTGTTATTTGAAATGGCACAGGGCCTCCTGCTTGAGCCGGGGGTTGGACTAGAAGACCTTCAAAGTCCCTTCCAATTCTGTTATTCTGTTAATCTGTTGTTCTGTTAAGATCTGAATATTATCTTACTAACTTGAGATATGCATACATTTTAACCATTCATATTTAATTACTTTATTTAAAAGTCCCTAGTTTTTTAAAGTATGTTTGTGGTACAGTGCCTTTGAAATGTATATTCAAGTTTTTATAAAAAAATATTAGCTCATAGAGAACTATTGTAGGCCAAAAGTAGTATACACATAACATGCTACTTGCTTGTTTACTTATATACTTGACAATATTTTTTTCATTTCCAGAGCCACCAAGGCCACTTGCACACCTTTGTCGAATCAGAATTCGAATTGTGATTGGAAACAACCGTCTTTCACTTATTGACAGTTTACCTTTGCCAAGAAGACTCATTCGCTATTTACAATATGATTTTACCCAGTGATCTCAGGTGAACCTGACAGTCAACCATTATATGGAGTGATGATCATATGTATTATAGAGTGAGCTGCCATGATGGAAACAGACTGATATGATGGAACAGAAAACTTGTTTTGGTATATAAGAAAAAAAATAAGGATTCCTGCAAGTTAAATCTCAGAACAAATGCAACAGCATTTAGAGTACGGGAAAGCGCTGAAAAAATGAGAATAAAGCACTCGGCAAATAGTGAAAGGGATATTATGCTATCTTGCAAGGAAAAACACTCTCAGTAGCTCAATATTTAGTACAAAATGCAGGCAGGATAAAATGTAGATTGTAATCTACCAATAAATCTCCAGGTGATCTGCATGTCACCAAGAACTTCCAAGTCTCCCTGGTTTAACAATGGTGACAGAAAACCTTTTTTCCTCCTTAATTAAACTGCTAAAATAAATGTTTAAAAGCTTGGAAGAAAATAGGAGGATTTTATGTGAAAGAACATAAGGACAAACTCCAGTTCTAATACCAAAAAGAAATTCCTGATCTGGGCATGTGTCCAGTAATTCTAAATCTGCCTTCTTAAACTGTTGTTTTGTACTTGATTCTGGTTGATGGACCTCACAATTCTAGTGAAAAATAAATACATGTTGAAAGCCTAAATTATTCATAACCAAATATAAGGAAGAGGTAGAAAAAGTTGTATCTCTCCATATAGATAAATGCAATGAATTATGCAGATGATCACACAGTAATCATTCATAGTGACATCAATCAATTCTTTTTTGGTTGCAGCAATTATAAATATTGCTGCCAATTGTATAATATATTGGATTTTGTATCTGTTGACATATTTGTTAACAAGCATTAACAAGTTAACTCATTCATATGGATAACAAATGTATTTTGTGAATAGTCATGTTGGAAAAACATCTTGATGCAATGCAAAGATGAAAAGAAGTCCAATAATGGTTAGATCAGCATAATATTTCAGTTTTGGGGTTGTATTTTATTTTACTTCAGTTTTCTGAATTACCCTGTTCGGCTGTTCTATTCTATATCATTATAGTTTCATGTTTTCCCATCTAATTTAACATGTATTCGCCTTTTATTCTTATTTATAAAAACATTTAACATTATTTTCTTGTTCCTGGTAAAGCAATTTTACAAATATTGGACTTCAAGAAATTAAAGATATTGAAGAATTTAACTTACAGGAAATAGGAACAGAACATTTAACTCAGATGTATAGATTTGTATCGTATTATATAGATACCGGTATATGTACACACATTAGTTATGAGGATTAATGTCACTGAAACTCATAGTATTTAATATTATTTTAGCAGCATTGAAGGAGACAGTAGATTCAAATCCTATGTTGTTTCAGAAAAGCTTCAGGAGAAAATTCTTGATCTGCTATTGATGAAAAACAATAATAGTGAGTTGCATCATTGCAAAGCTAGGTTAATTTCAGAATAAATAAGTAGCTTAACACGGTTATGAATTGAGAATCCTATTGCTTAATTAGATTATGTCTAATAACTTAGGCTTTCATTAGAATAGTCTTAATGACCAATGATCTATATGTAAGCAATGACTTTAAATAAAACTCTGGTTTGGTGGCATTGTATACTTTTAGGGAAATAATTTAGTGCAATTGAGTTATTAGAAGAAAAATGTATCCTCATGGATGTTGTATTGTAGATACCTTAACATCCTCTTAACGCTTAATACTTCCATGCGAAAGTATTCATCTTTCTTATTCAGATCATCTTTATGGGTCTCTGAAGTATATATAAAAAGTGCTTCAATTAATATAATTTATGTTTGCTGTGTAAGTGTAAGAAGCTTAACGATACTGCATCTAAGTTAATTCAAACAGATTTAAGCAAGTTCATTGTATGCATTTCAAGAGTGCTTTGCAGACATGTCTGAAATAAACTGTAGGACACCTTGAAGATATATATAACTGGCTTAATATTCACAATATTGCAGTTCTGTAAACAACTTTTTTGAAAAAAAAAACACCTTTGAATTGTTTTAATATAACATGATTGATGATAGCACCAATTAAAAAAATATACAATTTCATATTTTCTACAAGCTGAGAAATCTAGTTGGTTTTAGGAAATGTTCACATATCCAATATATTGAAGAAAGGGAAGCATTAAAAAAGACTTCCTAGTTTTTCTCATTATACGCACACAGATAAATTTGCATTCCTCACTCATATAACGAGGATTAACTTCAATGGATGCCATAGAATGAGGAGGAAATTTTCCACTAAATGTCCCTTTGAGAGTTGTCCTTTCACTTTATTATTTCTTGTCATTAAAAATATATATTTTACGTTTATTTGCACATTCTGCATGCTACCTCTCTTAATCATTTCACCTAAGGCAATAAATATTTGTACAGAAAGATTTTCAAGAAATCTGCTTGGCTAGGTTTACATAGGTCTATTAGCTGAGTAATGCCTTAACACTGGTTTAACATATGTAAAATAATATAAATATTATTCTATGTACTAGCCTGCTCCAGGGAAATACAAGTATAATGGTAGATAAGTAGCTTTCTACTGCTCCAGTGATTTTGTGATTTTTTTAAAAAAAATTTAAATTTTTTTTTTAAAAAATCACTAGTTATCAAATCTGTACAAATTCTGTTGTTTTATACAAGTACAAAATATTATTGTAAATCTTAAAGTTAAGAATATTTAGGACTTTAAAATAAGCTTCATAGTTCCATGCTTTAACTGATAGTGTTGAAGACAGAAAGAACATGTTATTATGCTCTATAATATTCAAAGAATATTTTAGGATTTTGCAAACTGTTCCATTAACATTATCTGTTTGATCTATTATTTTATAAATGTGTGCCTGAAAAGATTGCAATGTAATTTTGAGATTTTTGTTATGTTAACAATAGATTTTTTAATAAAGTGGAGATTAAAGTAGGAGGGATCAGGCTACTAATATTTTAAAAGCACCACATTTTAGGTGTTGTTTGCATTAAATTTGAGTAAAATTAATTGAACTGTGTTTTTACTTTTAAGACATTTCTGAAAGGAATACACACACCATATATATGTATGTTAAACAAAATACATGTAGTAAGAGGGGGAGAGTCTAGATTCCTGCAATGGAAATTGCATTTCCAGGTACATTTGGCTACCATGTTTCTCTAATTCTAATTTATAAATATGTTCAATTAAATATTTATCTGATATTGTGTACATGTTATACATTCATAGTCTGCTACATAGGTTGCCTTCTCTAATAATTTTGTAAAGCATTGTCCTTGCAGAACTGATTCTTCTGTTACTGGGAGTAGGAAAGTTCCTTGAGTAAATAGGGATACTGAAATAAGAACAGGTTTATATGTATACCGATATCTCTGCTTGATGGATCAAATAGTATTTCAGATATGTAGTAAACTTAAGCAGACATCAGATGCCAGAATCCCAATCAATGATATAATATGGAACATGTCTCCTGAGATATCTCTTCCATTTTCCACACCCAACACAGAACATGGCACTGAAATGTAAGCCTTCATAAGGTCTGTTTTTACCAGATATATGCCCACATTGAAAGCCTGAAAGAAAGTGATCCTTTTTTCACAATTAATTAAAATGTCATTGTCTAGTTGCATAATATCATTTTCACTTATCACAAATGATCAAGAGAGACTGTTTGAACAATATGCTTACTTTCATAAAAAAAGGCACAAAGAAAAATTTAAGAGTTTAGTATCTTTACAATTGTTTTCATTTTAAAATTTCTGAAGGAATATTATTTGATACATGTGCAGTCATAGAGAGAGAGAGAGAGACCACTGAAGGTATAATTCTTTGTAAATAAGAACAGTACAAACCTATGTAGGGGAGAATTTCTTGCAAACAGAACATCTAATGATGAAATGGTTTGTAAAAGCCATACCACAGCTATTCTTATTCTATATAGTAAGTACAATATATGGAGTTCTTGTTAATTTTTTTATACTTTAGGTTTGGGCACACTACAGCACTCCTCACTTCTGTATTTAGTGACTGCCTCATACAGTGACTGCAGTTACAACAGTGATAAAAAGGTAATTTTCAATCAATCCCCATGTATATATGAGCTTCCTAGATCTATAAAGCAAAGGAAGATCAAGTAAGATCTGTAGTCCCTATTTTACTTGCTAAACAAGGACTAGTGGAGACGGCAGAGTTGTTAGAATGCAATACTGCAGGCTAATTCTGCTGACTGCCAACAGTTCGGCAGTTCACTTCTCACCAGCTCAAGGCTGACTCATCTTTCCATCCTTCCAAGGTCAGAAAATGAGGACCCAGATTGTTGGGGGCAATATGCTGATTTTACAAACCACTTAGAGCAGGGCTCCAAAACTTTTGGGCACCAAAAGCTGGTTCTGTAGAGTTTTTTTCTGTGGACTGAAGAGGTCTGGTGTTGTGTGCTGCCTGCATCCAGTGAATGGGGCTTCACTTGTTTGCACAGCCCGGTTTTTTGGAATCCCTCAGACCAGCGCCAATCCGTGGACAAGGGGTTGGGGACCCCTGACTTAGAGAGGGTTGTAAAAAACTGTGAAGCAGTATATAAGTCTGAGGGCTATTGCAATTGCTACCTGTATATGGTCTGATTTATATTTGGTTTGCTACAATCTCCAGTAAGAATAATTTCTTACAGATAAATCTACACTTTTCAATTGCAACATCATATGGCATTGTTCCAACGGGAAAACTCTGGAGTGTAGAAAATATATACAACAAGCAACAAAGAAATTAATCCTGATATAATTAAGTTGCTAAAAAAGAGAATTTTGAAAGGCATAATAATCAAACATTGGAAATTTATGCTGAAAAATAAATAGGGATACTGTATCCCTATTTGAAAAATAAATAGGGATACTGTATAAATGGTAGCCATTTTTTCTAAATGTCATTCCATATTAATGAAATGAACAACTCAGTGGAGAAATAATCAGAATACAGGTCAAGGTATTAGATGCCTCGGCTCTTGTGCAATAGGGCTATTAAAATTACCAAAAAAAGCTAGTTCAAGCCATAGGACATGTCCTTTTTATACTGAGGGCAACTGGGAGCCTCTGGGAAGACCATAAGACACTGTGATAATGCCTTAGTATTCAAATGCATCTTTTCTTTAAACAAAGTTATATAGATTCCTTTAAAAAAATATCCTTTGAAAAGAACAAAACCTCACTTTTGTAAGATATCTGTATTTCATTTACTTCCAATATTTCCAAGTCCAATTCACTTTTGGTTAAGATCCATTTCATATCATTGGATTTGCATCTCAAACAAAGCTGTAACATATAGTTGGAAACTTATTAGTAGCTTAGTTTATTGGTCTCTTGCCAGTTCATGCAAATGCTATTTTCAAAAAGAAGATAATTGTAATAGCAGCTGAATCACAAGTGAAATATCTGAAGTGTAAAGTAGCTTTCATAATAGCGTTTATTCATAATAGCATTTACCCCCATTTCTCAAAGAATAATTGTATGGCAGTTTTATTGGTTCATCTAAATCTGCTTACTGTAACTGGTCTAGGAGTTCAGTCAGTACATTTCTAATACCTTCTATCTAGAGCACTTTGATTTAGAAATTAAGGAAATAAACCTAAGTTTTTGTTACATACAAATCTTTTTCATATTGACAGGAGTATCCTTGTCATAGAACAAAAAAATCCCTTATTGTTCATTCTCTACCACTAAAATGTATAAATAATAAAGTCATGATTTTCACCCTTATTATAAATGATTGTTACACATACATGGGAAGAGAATAGTGTAAGGCTTCTTGCTTTTAAATGACCAAATTTCATAGAATCATTCAGCTAAAAACAACCAAGGACATTTTCGCTAACAGAACCTCCTATCCAGAATTAACAACAGATGGGCAATAGATTAAAAACAATGGATGCATTTGCACAAGAGTAAAACAATTCTCTCCTTTCTTCCTAAAAAAATGACACTTTTCCACCTGAAGACATTTTAACAGTGGAGACTCAAAGGAAAAATTGTATGGGATTTATTTTTGTTCGTTGTAACAGTCTTGGTATTTACATGTCGGGGGGAAAAAACAGCATCCTTATTTACAGATGTGTGCGTTACATTTTCTTACATGACCCTTTTTTTAGCAATGCAGACAAGACAAACCCCCGCTCCTTGAATAATTTCATTATTCACAATTTGTTATTAATTCTTTCTTGCTAATTCAGGCAGGGACAATCTACCACCAAACTAAAGTGTGCTTTATTTTTAATTTTATTAATTAGTCTGCCACTCTTTTTTTTTATCCTCTTTCAAACAACTCAAGGGTTATATACAGTATTTTAAATCCCACACATGCATACTTTGCCTTCACAATATCTTTGCCAGGTAAATAGTTTGGAGATAATTGGCCCAAGGTCACCAAGATAACATATCTTAGCAGGAGATCTGATACATCAACACTGGGTTGATTTCAACACCCTTTCACACTTTCCTGGCTTTTTTTATTCCCTGATGAACATCCAGAGCAGGGGGACCTGAGATTAAAGAGCAGATCAGCTGATTTATTTTTTCAAGCTCTGGAAGTAGCCTAAGGCACTGTTTCCAAATCAGCACTGTGAGCAACCTGACGATCGAGAAGTGAGGTCCTTGCAAGCTGAGGGGAGCTGCTACAGCTAAAGATAACTGAAGACACTAAAGATGAGGGGCGGTGCGGTGGGCTTGGTGGGGATGGGCTTCCACACTACAGGCCGATACACTTTCTGCCCTGGCTGGCAGAAGGCCTCTCCCTCCGTCGGGGAAGGAGCATCTTTCCGCCACAAACCCAAAGCGGAGAAGGGGGCCGCGGGGGGCAGGGCGGCAGGCAGCGGGGGCGGGTAGACGCCGGGGGAGGCCTGTGACCCATGGTACTGAAATGGACAGCAGCCCCAAGTCCTGAGTCCCTTGAGGGCGGCCTCGGCCTCTAGTCTGCGCTGGGGGCTCTCGGGAACCGTATCGGTGCCGCCGCCGTCGAGGCCTATTATATTTTTCTTTCCCTCGTAAGGAGGCAGATCTTTGGAGGATGACGAGGGTGACGAGGAAGAAGAGGGCGATGAGCAAACTCCCACTGGAAAGACCACGCCACTGACAACACCGGGAGAGCCCGGAGCAGGCCGGGGTTCTTCCCAAAAAGAAGCGGGCAGTTGCCTTTTCCTCATGGGTACTTGGTCGGGCCTGGCGCCTGCTTCCGAAGTCCCCGCCTGCTGCTGCTGCTCACCGCCGAGGCGCTCTGGGGCTTTGGAGGCCTTGTCGCCCTTGGTCGGTCCGGAGGCCGCGTGACCTCGGCCTAGCGAACTCTCGGGGCTCAGGCCTCGTGCCCTCCCTTCAGGCGGTCTCCGCTCCCGAGCGGGAGGCAACTGTGGCTGCAGGTGGTGGTGGTGGTGATGGCAGCGGGGCAGGCGGGAATATTTCTGGGAAAAGCGCTTAAGCTGCTTCTGCAGGTACTTCCTGTGGTCTACGGAGCGGCGGCAGGGAGCCGACTTGTCCAGGGCGGCCTTGATGTCGCTCGAGGCCAAGTTGACGAAGTTGAGGAGGGTTTTCACTTCGCTGTCTGCCGAAGCCATCGCTCAGTCCGGCCGCGGATTCGAAGAGGCGAGAAAGAAGGAGGGCCCGTCCATGAAAGGGAAAGAGCCAGCGCGCGCCTGGGAGCGCCTAACTCGAGGCGACGGTCGGTTCGCTTGGGCTAAATGGGATGACGGGGAATGTTTATCCTTGGCAGGAACTCCGGCCCGCTTTTCCCACATGGAAGTGGGGTAACGCAAGTAGGTAGCCACCCGCGTGCATTTCTTCTCCGTTTGTGGTTTCACACCATACCGGAGACTTCCAAAAAGACCGCTCCAAGTGTTAATTGACCAAAATGCGCTGCGCTTTCCCCTGCTTCCTTGATTTTATTCCCTCTGGTAACGAAAAAAATATATATGGGAAAATCAGTGGGAAAATATAGATTAAAAACAGGCATGGGTGGACCTCTCGTGGAACTCAAGGATGAGACAGAGTGAATGCCAGATTAAAAACTTCGTCTAGATTGAAGTATCTATTGTTAGGGATGCAAATGCATTTTTGAACGCTTTCAGTGATGTGCTCGACTCCCACAATACTGAAGTAGGTAATTATATTTTTCATCTTATAAAAGTTATATTGTAAATGTTTTTCCCCGTAGTTTACCCACTTGCATTCAGTTTAAACGTACTATTAAAAAGCCCCCTCTACCTTCTGTCCTCTCCTTGGCATTCCACGTGTGCACAAATAGGGTAACAAAGACTAAAATGCATTTTTACTTTCACACATGACAATTCTTGAAGAAATAACTCACATTTCTTTTCACATATCTGTAATGATCATATTCATACTATACTCAGCTCTGCACAAAAAACCCCCAGTTTTTACGCTATTAATTACAGCTTCACATACACCACAAAACATTTTAGCTTAATAATGCAATTGTATAAACTGTTATGTATTCAGTGGATCCAGATAAATATTTTTAGGATTTCAATCTTTAAATGCCTGAATATTCTTTCTCTCTTACTCTCTCATTCTCTAACCCACAGAATATATATAGATACATAAACACTGAAATATGCTGGGCACAAAGGCAGACCTGCAGAAGTGAGACAAACATTTGTTTCAAATAATTAATCCATTCAATATATACATAGTTTCAAATGATTTCCTCTCCTGTAGGATCATGAACTCCACAAAGGTCTTGCAGTATTGTATACATATTTGTTTATAATTATTCTACAAATTTGCAGCTTAATAATACAATTACATCATATGTACAATCATTATATACCTCAATATAGTCTGTTTCTTTTATTCCAGTCTTATACTTGCTGTGACTGTGGCCCTACTAGTTAATCTTACTAGACAGGTAGCATCTAGCCTTTGAGTAGATATCTATGCACCATTTTCATGGCCTTCCACGTTAAATTACACCCTTCCCAGCAAGATTCTCTCTTAAACCTTGAGTGTTACTGTAACTCTGTGGTAGAGAAGAAGCAGCTCACCAGCTAATCTTGTTACATAGGTTAGATACTACCAACCTTTAGAGAAGCAGCCGGACCCTGTGAGTGTTTTGCAGCACTTGAGTAAGCTGAATGAATATCAAGCCCTTCTAGTTAGGAGGCTTTCTCAGGCCAATCAGAAGCCACTTTGCCAAATACAAAGCATCCCAATCAGGCATTAGGCTCCCTGTTCTCACATTCTTTGCCATCACAAATTGTCACCATGGGGACAGCCACAGAAAGACAGCTAATAAATACGATCATTTCCCTGTGATTCCTACCATTCTTTCTATTCCAACCCCCCCATCCTCCCCCTTTTTTAAACACAATCAAACATGATATGCTGAGGATGAGTAAAGAAAGCTTGTTGAGGCTCTTTTCTCTAAACTACTCCAAAGCTGTCTGAAGACTGGCAGTAACCATGCTTGAGTAACACTGGACAATGCTAGTTTGGAAGACCTGGCTAGCCTACTTTTTAAACTGTTCTTGATCAGGCCTTTTTCCCCACTTAAAGGGAGGGTGATGTCAGAAAAAGGTAAGAAAAGAACAAATCTCTAAAGAGATGTGCAGATATCCATGGAAAAGAAGCTTGAGCGCTCAAGAATCTTGTCTTTATGTTTGCCCCCTCAATTGAGCCACACAAAAGCTGAATTACCCATTCAAACTACCCGGACAAAAGGATGGAGTTGGATAGTACTCTTGCATCTGTAGTCAAACAGTTAGAGACTTAAATCGAGTCGTCATGATGGAGAAAGAGTTAGACAAAGCCCATAGAATTGCCATCAGCAAACATTTTCCTGTGTCATATTAGTGGGTCTCCATGACTCCCCCTGGCCTGGGGACAATAGCACAAGTTTGCACACTCGACTACTGTCACCCTGCCAACGCTGGCAATGAGCAGAAACAGGACAATCCTTTAAGGGGAAAGCATGCCCACTGCAGGGAAGGTAAGAAGAGAGGGAAGAAAAGCATGTGAAATGCTAATTGAGCTGCTTCCTTTATTGATTCAGAGTTATGTGAGTCCTCGTCCTCCTTGCAGAGTTGTCCTTAGGGGTGGCAATAACTTAATAGCATGCTAAAGTATTGAGTCCCACACTGTGGGTTATCCCTACAGAGGTCTTTAAGAATAGGAAAGGAGAGAGAGAGAGAGTTGCCCTGAGTGAATTTCAGAAATGCTAGACATTCAGGAATAAAGCCAACTAAGCAGTGCAGTATATCTACAACCAATGCTGGAGCAAACACAAATCCAACTGTTGCCAATTTTTAGCACAAACACAGCATAAATATAGTTAAATTCTAGTTCTTGAAAGGGTTTTTAGGCAATCACTTGTCAGTTCATATTTCTATAGGAATAAATCAAACTACTGAATATTGTGAAATGATAATTTAGAAGAACACTGGTACATTTGCAACAATAATAGCAGTAAGAACCTATCTTTATTTGCTGATAAGTGAATATCATTGACATAGGTTCGACTTATTTCTAAAGAATCAGACACTGAATTGCAAGGTTAGATTTTGTAAATGGCTAAGCAAATAAAGCGACTCTTAGGTAAGTATAATTTTTGATGTTTAAAATATGTTGTAATCCTATAGGTACATGTATTTCACTCATTTATATTTTCCTCCTTATAAGATTGTCTTACTCTAAAAAAGCTCACAATTTCAATAGTAAGTTAATACTTCAATAAAGTAAGTTAACAATCAACACACAAAATAATATTGAATTAATTCAATAAGTAATGTTGAAATGTCAGGAAATTGTGTGCTAACAGGCTGATCCAAGATTGGCACTAAAATACATTTTATTTCTTTGCTTACCAAGAGGACAATCTGAAATTTCAAACAACTTCAGCTCTTATTTGAATATTTTAAATTTTATGTCAGATTCCTTTGTGTAAAAACATATAACAAAACAATAAAAAAGGTTACATACAAATTTTGCAACTGCTGCTTCAATCGTTTTATAAAACAAAATCAAAGTCCTTAAATTTATTTCTAGTCTCCTTTGCAGATAATTGAAAAAATATTAATGACAATGATCATATAAGATTGAGTGATTACTGGGTATAAATTCTTTGTGGAAGAATCTCTGTAATAATAAAACTCTGTTTTCTAAGAAACTCTGCTGATTAAAAGTTGTGTAAAAACTATGTGACTGGAACATGTCTACAATTAGGCAGCTGCCTACGTAGCAGCTGGTGGAATAAATTTTGGAAGTTATGGTAACTTGAGTGAATACAGATTGCACTAAACTCTGTTGGAAATAAAGTTGCCAGTAGTTTCATTCACTGCATTGGAAGAACTTCTCTACTTCCTTCTGCAAATTAAGTCAGACATTGGTTGTTGTTGTTAATCTAAATGTGGTAGAAGAAGACTAATAGATTTTAGAGGACTTTAATTAAGAAAAGATCCTTTCTTCAAATAAAATTTTCTCCAATCTTTTCAGCATTTTTCCACCACCAGTGACTCCCAGAAAGAAGATGTAGTTCAGTCAAACAGATGCTGATTTTTGCAGACTTGCTTCAAAACAGTTTTTCTCAAATTTTCCTAGAAGCCCATTTAGCTGCTGCAAAAATGTAAGCAATAGATTTATTGTCTTCTCTCTCCCAGTGGGAACATCAATAGACATGTCTTGGTTATTCACTTTTCCCTTGGCAGGTGCAGGAAACCTTTTAATACAGAAGAGACTCTTTTACTGTTTATATTGTAAACAAAAACAACAAGCCCTTTGGAAAAAGTGACTGAAATACTTAACCATGTGTACATGTGTGTAGAAACAAATTACTAGGAACTTTATTAATTTCTTTGAGGCTAGTTTTAGTCTCAGATCTCTGGTTTTCCATCCTTAGATTGTATAAGCTTTCCCTCCTATATGCTAGTTAAACTTTGTTATATTAAATTATTTACTATTTATAGATGTCAAAAGCTGATAAAAACCTGTGTTTAAGTATTATACATATAAAAGCAAATAATTATGCAATAGAAAATCTTAAGATACAACAATAATTGAAATATACCTAAAACAAAGAAAATTGAAACATAAACATAAAACATAGTAAAATGAATAACAAAAAGGATATTTTATTTGCTTGGTGTTTATTTTCTTCTATATTACTTCTATATTATTTCAATCTGGTTCATTTAAATAATAATAATAATAGCTTGAAAAAAATACAATTTTTTAAAAAAATTCAGAAGCCATCGGAAAGCAGAAAGCAACTTCATGAAGCATGGAAGACAGATAATAAGCCACTTGGAGTCAGCTGATTGAAGCATTATAGAAATACTTATGATCAATAAAATAAACATTTAAATCAACCTTCATTATTGCCTTTATAACTTTCTTTGGAAAATCTGCAACTTGGAAACCATGGAGGAACATAGTATTGCTGTGTCCAATATCTTTTGGCTATGCTTTTGTATTCTCATTATTTTAGAGTTTAATTTGCATTTTAAGTTTCTCTCTTTTTGAACTGAATTCATTTGGGTGTACTTGGCTTATACACATTAATTCATATTTCCTAAGGGATCCTATAGAAATAAAAAAATGCCAACTTGAAATATCTGAAGAGCAGAAATTGTCTTTAAAGAATAATTCAGTTACTAAATTTATGATTTAAAACACCAATAATAATCAGGGCTATGATTTAAAAAAACCCATCGATGCAATACTTTTACTAGACCAATTTAAGATTTAGAGCAATTGAAAATGTTATGAATTTCCAAGTTATCTTAATTAGAAAGTTGATAACAATATCTCAATTTTAATATACAGTATATCAAGGGTCATGTACAACATGAATGTATGGGAATTGAGGAATAAAATAAATACCAACTAGGCATGGTAGGTAACTTGTGATATTCCAAATATTGCTCAACTACACCTCTTAGCATTGCTAGGAAACATGCTGTTTTGAGGATTGTCTAAGTTAACTCCAAATTCAACACCTCCACAAGTTTTAACTAAATAAAATAATTTATAATTCTATAAGGGGGAATACAAAGCAGTAAGAAAATATACAAGGATAATTTCTAGTGCCATTTTATGGTTGACAGTGAGGATGAGGTTATATTTGGGCTGATAAAAGACATAGTACCAAGATACTAGAATGCATATTTTCCCATTTATTTCTAATTCATGACTGCTCTGCTTTTATATTCCTTGGAGGCTTAGCTGGTCATTTCAAACGGGGGGTGGAGGGAATTCCCATTAAAAATTGCCCTTAGTAGCAAACATTTTCCACACATATTCTACGATAAATAAAAGGGAGAACAATTCATTTTGTTAAATTATCTTGCTGCCATTTAGTTACTACCCTAAACTGGTAATCACAAACGATTTTTCTGTATTTTCTTGAGAGAGCATTAGGAGAAGATGAATGAAAATAAAATAAACATATTCTAATCCTAATGTGTTGTTTAAATCTAGGATTTAATCAACTTATAATTATAAGGCCCCCTCCCAGCCTATTCCATTAAATATGCCATAGTGCTGCAGAGAGCCATTTTGGGCCTTTCCCCAACATTTCTTCCTTTAGAGTTCCAGTTCCCCTGTAGCTGATTGATAATAAGGTACTGAAGTCAAGAGCACTATATTCGGAATAAAGGAAACTCTTTCAAGGTCAGACTCAGGTTGAGCTGCACGGGGTCTTCCCAAAGAGGCCACTGGAACCCTTTGTTCCTCTCTGCTTTGGCCATGTTCATCTCAATGTACATTTGAAAGAAACAATTAACAATAGGGCACTCCACTTGGAGTGTCTGGTGCACTTTGAAGCATCCACTGAGGAAAGCCGTAAGAATGATACATCATTTTAACTGTGAGACTGTCAAAGTCATATAGTAGTTGAAAAAATGTCTCCACATGACTTCCCAGCATGCAGACAGGGACCAGCTGTAGAGTCATTTCATATCTGACATGTCATTCCTCTAAAAACTGGCCTCCTGGGCATTTTGGTATGCAAAGATTGGAAGATGGAGATATAATATATATATATATATATATATATATATATATATATATATATATATATATATATATACTTTGTATTTAAAATTATCAGCTTAAAAACCTTACACACACACACACACACACACACACACACATATACATACATACATACATACATACATACATACATACATACATACATACATACATACATACACAGTACAGTATTTACAGGACCAAACCCATTTAGCATTTTTAAAAGTGTGGCAAACATTTTTTATTCCTTTCAATCATTCATTTGCATCAAAGGAAGAAATCCTAGACTATAATGTTAATGAATAATTGTTTTCAAATAATTAAATTATTTATCACATATATCAATGTCTGCAAGAAATAGATTCATATATTTACCTTATATTAAAAATCATAGTTTTGTGTGTACATAAATGTGTGTGTAAACAGTATCTGTGTAATATGTACATTTAGGCTGTATTAAAAATAGAAAAAAAGAAAAAAATCTTTGAATATTAATTACCATTTAGAATAACCATATTTTCATCTGAAGTTAAATATAACATTAAAAATAATATTATAACCTATATCACAATATTGATTGCTTAATCATAGTTTCAATCTAAACCAAAAACAAACCGCATTGAATAAAGTTCCACGACAGACCAGGATACATAATTGCCAACTTCAGGAAGATAACCAGGGACAGTCCATTGGAAGAATGCCAACCAAGATAAACCTTCTTTAGGAATAAAACACTAATTTGTCTCCAGCATCTGTTAGCACGCAGGTCCAAACTGTAATGCAAATCTCATACCTGCAATCCATGATGAGGATCATGGCTTTCTCCTCCCGAGTAGACCATGCTTTACCCTGATCCTCTCCTCCCTGCATGCCCTAGGATGGATAGGGAATGGGCCTGGGTTCTCCTCTGACTGCTCAGCCGGCCTCTGCCCTTTCCCAGCGTCCTCCACCACCTCTGGAGTCACACTTCCACTCCCTGTCAGCTGTTCTTCCTTTTGCTCAGAGTCAGTCTCCACCAGGGGCATGACATCCTCTCTGTTCTTTAACTCATCTGATTTCAGGGGTTGGATGCAAATATGTTTATTACCAGTTCTCTGGGCATGGCTATGTGGGAGTGGCTAAGTGGGCATGGCCATGTGGCTGGGTGGGCACTTCACTTTTTGGCCTCCTGGCCTCAGGGAAGCCTCCTGGAGGGGGGCCTTTTTGCTCTCAGGAGGCTTCCCTAAGGCCCAGGAAGGCATAAAATGGAGTGTGGGTGGGCACACAGCACACACACACCCCATGCTCCATTTTTTTTGCCTCCTGGGCCTCAGGTAATAGTGAAGTAGTAAGACAGTGAGGGCGATCCCAGCACAGCTGATCTTCGGAACAGCTGATCGTCAGGAGGGAAAAAAAGAAATACCTTAAGGAGACTGGGTGGGGGAGAATGCAGTCAGCGATGTCAGGCATGCATGCGATGTCGCGCATGCACAATCAGGATTGACTGGGTGGGGCGGGGAGGGTTGGGTGGAGAGGGGCGGGGCCAGCCAGGGGCATGATTTGCCAGTTCTCCAAACTGTGCAGAATCGTAACAACTGGTTCTATAGAACCGGTCCAGACTGGTAGAATCCCATCCCTGTCTGATTCTTAACAAAATGTGAGTAGAATAGGGTTTTGTTTTTTTTAAAAGATATTTAACGTCAAGGCGGAACACGGAATTAAAATGGAATTATATTAAGTCTACTTTTAAAATGCAATGGGAACATTTTAAAAACACAATTTTGCAGGTAAGTGGTTCTTACGTTAAAATAAATTGTTTGTATGTTATGATGGCATCATTTGGTATAATACACAGTAGCTTCTGAGCATTATACAGAATGAAATAATAGAATACTGGAATGGACTGTGCAATCACTTTTTAAAATACATAATAAGTTATATATATTGATCTATAACTCTGAACTCTGAAATCTATAGATAATCCCTTTATCATTAGTAAGCCTTATGAACAACCTTTCTCACGACCAGAAATTCAGGAGGGGTGGAAATGGAGGAGGATGGGCTGATAAAGTAGTAATTAAATTATCATAGGCATCTTTAAAATGGAATTTAAGAAGAGGCACAAACAAACTATGTTAGCCTTTATGCAGCCTAATCATAACTGCCTTTCAAGTTAGAGAAAGGATTGTTGAGACGAAAAATTAGATAATGCTGCTTTCAGATTTTTGGGTATAATGGATCCAGTCTCTTGCCATTTTGAGAGAGTCACATAGCTAATTTTTATAAAAAGCAAACTGGAAATCAGTTGTGGCTGGTGTGCTACATTTTTGGAAAAGCCAATAGAAATCAAATTGGAAACAATTATCTAGTAGCAGAAGGCACAAGAGCAAGATCTTGTCTTCAAATGATAGATGTTCATCGTCCTCCATTTATGGAATCTGGCAAAGCCCGAATCTATGTGAATTTTATCAAAGCATTTAACCCTTTGTGGAAATTCTCTATATAACCTCTTTTATTTGAATACTTTCCTCAAGACTGTAGCAGTACCTGCTCTTTGAAACAGGTTTCCCTGAGATCTGCCTGATTCCAATTCTGCTATTGTTTTGAAGAGTCATGAAGATGTGGAAAGAGTGAGATCTAGTTCAAATCTATACATATATATAGTGAAAAAAAGAATCCTGCAAATTTACAAAATGGATGGCATAAGGAACAAAGCTGTTACAGAATCTAGTAATTCTGCTATAAATACTTTGAAACCTCCTCCCAGAGGGGAGCAACAGAAACAGACGAAGTGGGTGTGAGGGGTCTCTAACAATGATTCGAACTCTAAGCACATAGCGCTTATAAGCAGTATCTTGAACAATGGGAAGTGAGCTTCCTATAATCTTCTTGGCTGTCCTTACTACTCTCTGTATGGACTTTCTATCTGAGGTACTGCTACCACCAAACCAAACAGTGATGCAGTTTGTTTTTAAAAAGGTCTCAATTGTGCCTCTGTAAAATCTGGCCAGGGCAGAAGGAGAAAGGTGTGCTCTCCTCATCTAACACAGGAAATGCAAATGTTGGTTTGCATGCTTCACTAAAGATAATGCAGGTGGCATGCATAAGGGCACCAATGTGCCTACCGTCCCTGTCCTATTGTTTCTTTTATATTTTATTTTTCTTATATGTATCCAGGTATTCATAACTATATTTTGCTTATACCTATTATCTTGTAAGCAATTGATAAATAAATAAATAAATAAAGTATTAAGAGACCAAATCAGATTGTTAGTAATCTGCATCCCACATACTTAATGCTATTGCCCACCTCCATAGCTGCAGCCTTGATTCAAAGTGGAGTATAATTATGTGGGCTCTTTAAAATCAACAGTGATCTCCTTTGTTTTATTAACATTCAAAACCAGGTTATTTTTATTTTTAATTTATAACAACTATAAATTTAAACCACTTAAAGCTACATTTTGACCTTATTTCAGTAGCCAGTAAACATCCCATTGTTTGTAACTGAATGGCTATCAAATTTGATAGAATTTGGAACCATCTATTTGGGGGATTGGAAGGGATCTTGGATATAATCTAAGCCAGGGGTGTTAAACTGGCGGCCCACGGGCTGGATGCGTCATTTGCAGGCCACACCCACCCCAGCTCCACAAAGGGGAAAACATCACATGATGGCAACATGACATGGCAAGTTTGACACCCGTGATCTAAGCCGATCCTCTGCAAGAATATAAAACTAAAAATAAATAAATAAATCAGAATATAAAACTAAAAATGTAAGAATTGGAAGGAATTCTCTCTACTTCCAGGCTGTTTGTCTCACTACTAACAAAGGTGCAAATTTCCTCTGTTGCATGTTGCCTCCTGCCTACAGGCTTCCTTTTCTCTAATGGCAACTGTTTTGATGTAGTTTAAATTGGCTGTTGTTGGTAGTAAAACCCATTCTTTAGCTATTCATTTTTGCTTCTTCTGAATTCCCCCGCTACTTTGGATTTTTTAGTCTCTCTCTCTCTTATATAACCTCTCTTTCTCTTAATCTCTCACATAGAGACACAGAGATGAACACACATATGAACATACACATACAGTTTATATTATAACTGGACATGTAGTCTGCATTCAAAGTCTACAGTTTTCATACCAATATGATACCATGATTCCACAAGAATTCTGGAAATAGTAATTTTGTGTGGATTCTTTTATTTTCTCTAGTCTCACAGTCTTCAAAGAGCCTCCATTCTATGGAACAGAATGCTATTAAACCTAGTTCTGTGATTGATGTGCCAGTAAAGCAGCATGTAAAATACAAGAAAACTTATGTATCATCTCCAGCCACCAGGAGGAGCCTTCTCCTTTATTTTTGTTTTTTCAGCACCATCTTGTAAGGATTTAGAAAATATTTGAAGACTCCAAAATTATGCTTAATTCTAAATCCAAGACCTATGGGTAATAAAGAAACCTAATTTACATTCACTTCAAATTCAGAAGAACAATTAATGGAAACTTTTGGAATGAGGTGGGATATACTTTTCTTGAAATTAGTTCGTCCTTAAATAAAAATATCTAAGTACAATATATTACTCTGTAATTAAAAGGATGCCCACAACTAATGTTCATTGTGTCCTGTCCTATTTTATAAACATTTACTTGTCTCTAATTGCATCAATATTCATATGGAAAATAGAATGAAAATAATATCTTCACTATTCATCAGTAAGCTCAATCAATAATGAAATAAAAGCAACAATTTTATGAGAAATAGGGATGGGATGACGAAAAAAAATAAATTTTCCTCTTTTTCCCCCCTGCACACTTGCTCATACCTACTATAGATAATTAATCAGCTGACTAATCCTACATAAGTCTGACTTATTTCACAGAAACACCAACTCAAAGAACAAAATAGGATTCTACACAAACACTTTTTAAAGTCAGATTAGTAGAGGTTTTTGTCATATTTAATATGTTTAGGTTGCGCATGTACTCTGAATCCTAGCATTACAAGGCATGTACCTCCTAGTTAAATGAACTGAAGGCAGACAATAGTATGTTAGCTTACAAGGTAGTATCTAAAGATCCTAATTCACACACAGAAGTGTGAGTACGCTTAGAATATGCACTTGTGGCATATGTGAAAATTCATCAGTATTATTTTTTTACTATTAGCAAAAAATGCTGCATGATACAAGAGTATGACTAAAATTAAGAATGTAATTTACATGTTAATTTTAAAAAGTGCAATATGAAAGCTTCACTTAACAATGTTCATAATGGGTTATGGAAGTCAATCTTCATGGGCTAATCTGATAAAATCATGGCATATAGAAGTTGGTATACTGGATATATAATGAACAACTGGTAAAAACAAATTAATGAAGGAAATAAAAGAAAATAGATATGGTGCTGGTTTGTGAAACTGAACAAAAAGGAAGGATATAATGTATTTGAATGAAAATGGTCTGATTTTATGGAGTAGAATTGATGAGTACAGGCATAGAAATGAATGTGTTTGTGTGTGTATTCATTATGAATTAAAAGGATAAACTGTCATAAAATATAAAGTGAGCTTATATCGCTTATTGTGGGTGAATATAACATTAGAAATTCAGAGGACAGTGATGGTTATGTTCCAATGAGTGAAAATAATGAAAGATTCGGGCTTTAAAGGAAATTGTTCAACATTCAGAATTAATAGGATCTGGGGATGGGGAATATTCTATTGGGTAACATAAATAGATGGATGAAATAAGATGAGACTATAGAAAATCACATGGAGATGTAAGAATGAATGAGAATAGTGTACCTGCTTAGGAAAAAAAGACTGTTTGAAATATATATACAAATTAATTAGATTAAGTATAAGATTATTTATTTATTTATTTATTTATTTATTTATTTATTTATTTATTTATTTATATGGTGTTTTTTTTACTTTTAGAGGTTTCTTTTTTTAGATAGTATAATCCAGGTTTGGCTTTAGTTCTCCCAAATCTTAAATCTCTGTGAGTTTAATTCTGTAAATGCTGCTTCTCTATCAAATTGCTACACAAAAAACCCATAATTTATATAGTATGATTTAATGAGTTGACTTTATACAGTAAATTTAATAAATTTTTAAAAGGCAAAGAATTGATTAGCTGGCAAATAACATCTTTTAAAATGTTTGCTATGGCAAAACAGCACTCCAAAAGCAGTTTTTAGAATCTTTCATCTTGAGACAATTAAACTCTATGTAATTCTTCAGAAATCAAAAGGTTCAGTATCCAAGTACTTACATGCTGAGGAAAAGAGGATTAATTGCTTTGTTAAAAGTTGGACTTAAGATCTGTTGGTTTTGGCAGTTGATTGAAAGAGCTGAAAATATATCTCAGATTGTTATTGATTGCTCTATGCAATCTTCCTTTTGACTCTGAAGTCACACAACAGGGAGCCAGATTCAAAATGATTCACTCCCAGGCTAAATGTTTCCTCTGTGAGGACTGTCAGACACAAACACACACAGAAATGTAGGATTTCAGATTCAATCCAGTCACAGAATTCCCTCTACCTCATTCAGTTTTCCGAAGAAATACAGTATGTGCATACAATGGACAACTAAAATAATAGAAATTTTAGGAAAATTTGTAATTAAGCAGCTATACATGTTAACATTATGTATAGTTTTTCAGATACCTAATGAGTACATAAATTAAGGTGCAAACTAGTTTTAAATGTGTCCCAAACCCTTAACTCTTAATTTGGTGGAATTATGAAAGTGAAGTGGTTGTTGATGAGAATAATTCTTTTTTCCTTCTATTTAATCATGTCTAACTCCTAATCAATACAATAAAAAGGGCAATACAAATAATTATACTTTTAAAAAAACTTGGGAAAGAGGATGGAAGATTGTCCATAAGAAGAGCTGTTCATATCTTCTCCCATGGACATTTTCTTAGCAGTTACTTAGCAATGAAACTGGCCCTAAATGTGCTTATTTTTTTTAATTTGCAGCTTTTCATCACTCACAAGGATCTTTCTGCATCAATATAAGCTTTGAGGCTTTAAAACTTTTTAAAATTTAAACAGCCTAAATTATTTAATTCATTTTAATTTTTGTACAGTGTATTGGGGTTATGATCGGCTGTGCACCGCCCTGAGTCCTTCGGGAGAAGGGCGGTATATAAGTATTTAAATAAATAAATAAATAAATAAACCACCTCTTTCTGCAATTGAATCTTTACAAACAGGGATGATATTGAAAATATTATTGTAGTGTGACGATCTTTTCTTAAATGTGGAGGAAGATGTTTAAGTGAACACAAGACATGTGTTAACAAATAAATACTGACAATATCTAATTTAGCTGTTTAATGTATTTTAAAATTGTGCTCACTCTTAAACCCAGTGTACAAGAGCTCTCACATCCCGTAACGCCTTTCCACGGATTAAAAAAGTCAAAATGGAAAAAGCTGAAATAATTTCTCTATTGCCCCCTCCTGGCCATAGAGGGTAGACTCATGGTGATTAATTGATTCTGCAAGGAAGCTGAAAAAACAGTGGACCACCTGGTTAGCTGCTACAAGATCATACAGGTTGACAACAAACAAGGGCATGACAAAGTAGCAACAATGGTGCATTGGAAGATCTGCAAGAAATATTATTTGCATGCAAACAAGAACTGGTGGAACTATAACATAGGGAAATTGATAGAAAACGAAGAAACTAAATTGCTCTGGGACTTTAGAATTCAAACAGACAAGCACCTGCCACATAACATCCCAGACTTAACAACTGCCAATAAGGAAGACAAAAAAAAAAAAAAAGCCTGGCTAGTGGACATGGCAGGACCTGGAGACAGCAGAAGAGAAGAGAAAGAACTAGAGAAAGTAACAAAATACAAAGATCTGCAAACAGAAATAGAACGACTGTGGCAAAAGCAAGCAAAACTAGTATCAATAGTAATAGACAGCTGGAGCACCACTTGAACAACATCGGCATTGACAATTCACCATTAGTCAATTGCAAAAGGCAGCTTTATTTGGAACAGCTTACATCCTGCCATGATACCTATAACATCAACATACATCCACATCTGCCTATGCTTAGAAAGTACTTGATAGACGGACAAAAATGCCAAATCCAGTTTGAACATTTAGCTGACTGTGTGATGAACAATAATAATACTTTTCCAGAGTTTACAAAACAGTTGAAAAAATGCTATTCTGATGATCAGACTATTTGTTTACTAATTTCAGCTTGATTGTTATTTTGTAAATGAAATACATTTGCGCAATCATTTCTTCCCAGGTTCCCATTTCTTTCCACAGAAAACATAGTAATCATATTGTGTCATTTATATGAAGAAATAAAACATGATTTTGCTGCATATGTTTATGTTAAATATAGTGAACTCCATCCTTTTAGCAACATTCATTGATTTCCCATTTATTTTAGCCCAGTCAGTCTGCTGCAAAAGGAAACATTGGTTTAGATTAGCAAGATTCCACTCAAATCTTTAAAGTCGTATCTATTTATACGAGTTTATAGTTTATGTCTGATAAATATAGTAACTATGATTTTAATCTGTGTGATTATCCTGTTTGGTGCACTTGTGAAGCTTGCTAATTTCATAAAACTTTTAAGTGTTCAGCTGAAGGAATATGGAAAAGCAATGTCATTCAGTTCTAAGCCTATTCCACCCAAAATTTACCTAGCTATGGCATCTTTCACCTTACAGAAAACTGCTATAGAGATTCATTACCTTTGTTCATGTAGCTGACATTATTTATTCTAATTTACTATCTCCTTCCCAGATATCAGAAGAGGAGCTTTCCCTTCCTTCTCTGCAACTTGATCCTTTGTAACTGAAAAAAACAAAAATTGAACATGGGAACAACTTCAATAAATAAAAATAATATAAAAATATAGACCATTCCTCATCTGTTAAAAGTATTTCTGAGCTGTATCCCAGATAAAAAAAATGTTATATATTTTCCAAAAGGCTGTTGAATTTACAGACACTGAATAAGAAAGCTACATTTGAATCATTATTTCTGAAATCAATGCTTCTATCCACTGCGAGGATTTATTTATATTTTTAAATTGTCAGGGGGAAGCACATAATGTAGTAAGAGCCTTAAGAGTCACATCCCTGTATATAGTAATACAATTCAAGAATAGTGTAGCATCCAATATGCTATTTATTTTGGAAGGTTCTCAAATATTATAACGGGGAATGCTGATATCCATTGTTTCAGTAATTCAGTTTAATTACGGTATTTACACCACGCTGCACTCCAGATCAGTTTTCTTTGAAGCTTTTGACCCACCATCATAGTGATCCTTTCCTTCCCCCTCCCTCTCCTTCCTTCCTTCCTTCCCTCCCTCCCTTCCTTGGAATTAGTATTGTGCTAATTGTATTTTACTAAATAAATCACAATTGTTCATTCTCAGGGACCAGCAAGATTATCAAACTAAATTAAAGTTCTCACCACATTCTAGTAAGAGAGAAGTTCCTTGAGGAAGAGATCCAGCACGAGTCTGAAATCTTTAAAGACTAAAGCTCTTGTCCCAGTGACCAACAGATTGGATTCTGCAACATTATCCTGGGACACATATATTTGCCTTCATTCACAAATTAAGGCTGCGCAAAATATAGAAACCCAACCATACCCTGACTATAGAAAATGGAATAAATCATCCAGCAAAAGCTGGGTTGAGAAATCTCCAGCCACTGTATTACATGTCACAATGGAGTCACTGTGTGTGAGTTGGGCAACTATATCACATTGTTTAATAAATAAATACATACATATGTGCTTGGCCTAATTGTAATAGTTGTCAGTTCACTCTTATAGTAAGTATCATGTACTCTTGGATAAGGTGGGGAAAGAGAGAGGGGGGAGAGAGGGAGAGGGAGAGGGGGAGAGAGAGAGAAAGTAAGAATCAAAAAACGGAAAGAGAGTGCGAATAGCAAAGAAAACTAAGGGGGCAGGCTTTATTCATATCTATAACCAGCACATTATAAAGGTTCCTGGCACATTGGGTCCCAAAAGACAATTTAAAAATATGTCCACCTGAAAAAAAAACTGCAAACCTTGTTAGCATGAGCTAAGCATTTCCCATTCCAGAGTGAAAGCAGCATTAAAATACTGTTAAACATGTAAGTGTTGTTTGTGAGGGCACACAAAACCTTCGCCAGACCAGTGGTGGGATTCAAAATTTTTTACTACCGGTTCTGTGGGCGTGGCTTGTTGGGTGTGGCAGGGGAAGGATACTGTAAAATCTCCAGTCAGAGGTGGTATTTGCCGGTTCCCCTAAGCAGTTGCTTAGTTCTTCCTGGCTAGGTCATCAATTAGAGAACTGGCTGAAATCCGTAGTCAAACAATGTGATAGAATCCTAATTAGCATGGACAATTCAAATTCACATTGTATTTTCAAATATTTTGATGCATTTTAAAAAACCCACTAAGTGAAAACTAGTATATAGAGAAGGCTACATAAAGTTTACTTCTTAGTCTGCTAACTTTCTATTCGAAATATACTCCAATAGAAGAAGTGAATATGTAGGGCAGGGGACCCCAAACATGGCAACTTTAAGACTTGTGGACTTCAACTCCCAGAATTCTGATGTAGGGTTAGAATATGTAACTTAGGGTCGAAGTGTGGGAATCCTTGGCGCTCTCTGAGTTTGGTTATTTGCTTGTAGATGTTTCAGTATCCGATTGGGTAACACCAACACTACCAACCTCATCTAGCCTATCTGCCCTACTTAAAATCCTATCTCATTTTGCAGCATCCAGATCATTGGCATCACTGATTCATGATGTTGAATCTATCTTATTTTCTAATTAAGGTTTTTGCAGATTCCTTGAGCTTCATTATTAGGGGGAAGCAGGGAATTTGTGCATCATATCAAAAGTGGTTGCCTGTTTTTTTTTTTATTGGACAATAAATTGTTCTAGAGCTGTTCATCCATTTCTGGTATCATTGCTATGGTCACAAAGTCTAATTGAATTCAGTTGTGCTGAGTAAGTAAGAGTCAGGCAAAAGTAAGCTGCTGTGAGGCACTTTTGACTTTGACAATACATACATTTGCAGATTTAATACAAATGAAGAAACTTAGAAAAAAAATACTTTGTGCCATTAAGTGTTGTCAAGTAGGGATATCCCAGGCATTCTTTAGTTTTGCAATGATATATTGAAAGTGGATAATTGTAAGCATTTGACTCTTTAGTTTAAATTTAAAATGCATCACACTTTCCTTACATCCCCCCAAATAATTATTATATTACCAAAAATAAAAACTAGTAAAGCTAGAAAGAGAAAATGGCCTCCCCTGGGCTCTGGAGGCCCACCGGAAGCCAGAAACAGGAAGTTCCAGTAGGCCATACCCACTCAGCAACCGGGCAGCAAACCAGTTGCTGGGATTTTTGAATCCCACCCCTGGATGTTACCTAGTTTGGTAATGAAACGTCTGCAAGAAACAACCAAGCTCACAAGGAACCAAGGACCACACAATATACTTTAAGTTAAAATCACACTATCTTTTACAATTGAATAGCAAACAACAACCTAAAAATAAATTAAAAAGCAGGATAACAATTTAACAACAACAATAACCACAGTAATGCCTTCTTCTTTTAATCTTCTTTTCAATAGTCTGAATATATGTAGCTATTTCAACTATAAAGATGGCGGGCTATCCATGCTTAAATTGTACAGATGTGCAAATGCTGTTAAATATTAAATGAGCCTTTTACATGAGTCTCAAGGGACAGTAGAAAATTGTTCTTATGCTTTCTTCCAATCCAGTTCCTACCCAAACTGTTATCATTCATCCTATATGGAAAACAATTCCTATCAGGAATATTATACAAAAAGTTAACTATTTGGATGCTGCAATTTATTATGGATACCTTAGCCAAACTGATTACTGCTATTAATACACACACACAAACACACACACACACATTTAAGCTAAAGTAATAGCTGACTGTTCAGCATCATTTCCTGGGGATAGGCAGCCTAAGTGGGGCATGATAGGGGTGGAAGCAATAGGAGCTAAGCTGCCATCAATTAACATGTCTGAAGTAAAAATGATAGAGCAAATCACAGGTGGGAGGCAAGTGGATGGGCCTATTATGCGCATAATGGTTAAATTGATTAATGATGCATAAAGGCCTGAGGATTGAACCTTGTAGTATAAGGTTTGTGACTGGTCTCTGTTCAGTGTCCCATTAATAATCACACACTGAGGTCTATCCCTGAGCCAGCTTCCTATCCACTGAACCACCCAGTGGTTAAGCCCTAGCCTGCATAACTTTTTATGAAATTATGTGGAACTTTATCAAATGCTTTACTAAAATCCAAAAAGGCTATATCCACCTAGTGTATAGTACCACCTTCGTCCCAAACATTTGTGACACAATTAAGAAAGTCAGTCAGATTAGTTTGATATGATCTACCCTCAGTAAAGCCATGGGTCCATCAAGCTGTGCATTTTCAAATGTTTGTTAATCCGATTTTTCAGGAGTGATTCCATTAACTTCACAACTACAGATGTTACACTCACTAGTCTATAGTTTGCAGGTTCTTCCCCAGCCCCCTCCCTGTGGATGGGTACTACATTAGCTGTTTGCCAGTCCTGGATAATTTCACCTGTTAGAAGAGACTGGTTAAACAGATCAGTTAATGGTCCAGCAAGCACACCTAGAATTTCCCTCAGAACTGGGTGAATACCACCCAGACCCCTTTGGATAAAAATAAGACTTTGGCCATCAACAGTTCAAGGATTCAACCAGCAGCTTTAAAAATATGAAATCCAGTGTCCTTTATCCCATCCCTCCAAAACAAGGTATACTACATTTGTCTTTCATAAAGAATAGCAATGTACACTTCATCAGATACATAGGCATCCCAAAGTGCCAATTAAATATAGAATATTTACACATATCCCATATGCTTAATATATAGAATATTTAAACATACTGAGATATTTAGAACTGCCTTACACTTGCCTTTGTCTGAAAGTTTGGAGGCTGATTTGGAGGCTCCTTTACTCTGGCTTTGATAGATAAGTAGCCACACCCACAGAGACAAGATAAGGAGTAAGTTCCACAGATGGCTTTTTCCAAGAAAGACTATTTAACTTTTGATCAGGCACCCTAGAGAGGTAAAGGAAGGAAACCCATTATATGGAATAACACCGAGAAGACTTGGGTGAAGGACGGCATTCTATAGGAGGGCTGAATGAAATATACATAGGGTATTGTAAAATGCACAGCCTACCCACCTAACAGCTTGCTGTCATCACTCTTGAGTGAAGAATACTTAACTTCATGAAATCACCTGCTTCATTCTTCCCAATTCACTTGGTAAGGAACAAAATTCTAAGACCCTTCTCATAAAATTATTCACAAGAGAAAATTAAGCCCAACTTCTTTTAGCAGAGAATATTGCAGTTTCCAAATAACTGTTATAGATCAAGAAACATCTTCAATGTTATTTATATTGTAAATTATTATAGCAATAGCACTTAGACTTGTATATCGCTTTGCAGTGCTTTACAGCCCTCTCTAAACGGTTTATCTTGTTTTTAATAATTGTATTAATTTTCTTAAATAGTTGCAATGTTGCTCTCCCACTCCAATTCTAATAGTAATCTGTATATTTTTAGATTGTTGCTTTGGGTAGGAAAAGTAATTAATTTTCAAAGCAAGATTGTACTTCTTTATATCCTTTCTATTAAAAAAACCCATTGGAATAAAACCACCACTCAATGTCTTTGTATGTATTTACATTTTGCACATAAATCTCTGCAAGGCTTCAATTATGTTGACCCATCTTAATTACTGTACAGTATAGAATTTTGAGAATACCAATAAAGAGAGAGGATGCCCTCTATCAAAACTGCTTCCCCTCCCAAAGATGAGATGTAGCTTTCATTAGCATATTATTTGTATTATATATTTTTATAAAGTCTATTTGAAGGAAAACTATCTGGCCTATGGATTTATTTACTTATTGTATATTTTCTAGTTATATCTGTTGTTTGTTGGTTCTTATAATATGAAAAGCATGATATGTCTCAAATGAGACTCCTCACGATACTTGTTTCTAAGGTCAATATATGGTAATTCTACTAATACTTATTTTTTTAGTATTGAAACTAAAGCTCATTTAGTATTTTATCTGGCACTTCTACTGAAAGGCTTTAAAATAAAATTTTGAAATAGCCATCATTTTAAATGCTACAATTCAATTCAGAATACTTAAATATTTCTTATTCCAGATTTTTGCTTCTTTTTTATTTTTTTCCATATTGGAATAAAGTTATTATTAAAATTGTTAATGTCTTTAGTGATATTTGAAAGACTTGCTTTTCACCACTGTACTTAAAATATCAGCTATCCCCATTTGTATGTTATGAGAGATTTAAAAGAAAAGCAGTTGTGACTTTAGAAAACGTACTTTTTATCTCTATACTTTTGCAGACTCTAAACAATTCCATTCTAATGCATATTTAAATTGCTTAATCAGATTTCCTATTGAGTCAAGCTTTTTTCAAGAGGCCTTCACCTGTCATGCCCACTGATGGGCATTTTCCTCTTTCATCACTTGTTCTCTTCTGGAGTAGGATGCTGTCCCAGCCATCCTTTACTCATCCTCTGGCATTTTGGGAATTGTCCTTTGACATTTTTTATTATTTATCATGCAAATTAGTGCAAAAATCAGAAAACTAAATTGGCTCAGCAAACCATCTTCTCCAGTGGCTGACCATGTCCTTCGCTGCCTGTGGCTTTCTAAGCACTGAGGGAAGACTCTTTCCCAGACCCAAGTAGAAATAGTCTCAGCTAACTTTCTAGCTCCATTATTGGAAGAACATACAAGTTTTAAGGGCCTTCCAAAAGATCAGCAAGATCAGGGTCAATCTGATGATTATGATCACAATGTTAGGGTATCTATTTAGTCATATCCAACTCTTGGCGATTCTATGGGCCAAGTCTCTCCACATTTTCTGATCTTGCACTACTTCTTTGAGCTTTTCTGTGCTCTGGTTAGTGTCAGCTTTAGGAGCAGCTTGTATTTTCTGATGAACTAGGATTGGAAGAGGTAATATGAGGTCTGTTCCTGCACTTGAGAAAAGTTGGATGACCCAAACTGGTAACAGGTTAAGCAGGATGTTGTGTCCAAAATCTTCAGAATTGTGATTTACACTTAAAATAATGTCTGGATGAAATAATTTAAAGCATTGATTAACAATAAGATTTTTATACAATTAACGGAAGTTTAATGGATAACTTAAATAGGGTTTTTCTTTTGAAAAGGTGAAGTAATATTAGAGCATATGAGATTGGATGTGTCTGAGAACATTTTATTCATGTATAAAAATAAAAATAACATAAATTGTAAATTTACAAGCCTACTGAAAATCAAATCCAAAGTCACAAGTTTTTTACTGATTACATGTGCCTGGTCAAAAGTCACAATAACCGAGTCAAGGCTCAAAGGATTGTGTTTTAGCATCTTCTTTGACTTGTGAAGCATATTTCTGTACCAGTGTTTGATTAAGTGAAGAACATGAATTAGTATTTTTATAGTTTAATATTATTAATATCATTTTCCATGAGATTTGTAGTGAACTATAAGCTTCTTTTGTCATCCAAAGTAAAAAATGAGACATTTTAGGAAGATAAGTGAGATAAGGAAAATGGAGCAGTGGCTTTAAATTTTAACAAAAGATAGCTAGAGGTCCTGACAGGTCACTAAACCCCAATGAATTCACTTACTTACTTTGATGCGCATGAGTCATAGGTCCATATAAGATTGATGTATCTGAGTTATGCTTGCTTTATCTTTGTGAAGTCAGCCTTTGGGAGAATTACATTATTTAAGTCTTCTATAAATAACCGACACTAAATTCCTTTTGTTGGGTAAGAAGTCAATAACGTTTTTGTCAAGCAGAATTTTCAACTTAGCTTTAATAACTAGCAATATAAAGAAACAACATTGGGCTAAATTTAAATCTGGATTTTTGTTTTTAGTTCTGGGATCCTGAACTAACCACAATAATTTGATTCAAAATCATGTAAAGCCAAAACTTTATGCAAAAGAAGAAGGGATGGAAAGCAAGTCAGCCTAATAAATATAGCAATATTAAAGAAGTGACATTTTTGAAATACTTATTAATATAGTATTGGTTATTTATCTTATTTATCTAATATTTTATTATGACTAGCAGATCGGGTTGCAACAATCTGCATGATTACTAGATGCCACCAAAGTATCAGTTATCTTTTTTTTTTTTTTGCATTGGTCATCTAGATATTTGCAGCCTAGATTTTATTTTATAGCCCAAACTTAATTATTTGCCTACTTAAGGAGTAGTGAAAACTCAACTTTATCTGAGAGGAAGTATCTCTGAATTAAATATTTTGTCGCTCAAAGGCAGGCTTCCTAGATTATTAATGCTAGAGGAGTACTCTAGAAACCACATCTACTTTGCAGCTTTTAGAAATGTCAGCAGGAGTGGTCAAAAAGTCAAAATGGCAATTGCTACCACAGTCAAAGCCCCACTTCTTTTTAATAAGCAGTATGCATGCAATACACATGAAAGGGCAGAGATTTGATTGCATGAACATAGCCACCATCTTGATTTTCTGGACACCTCTGTCCAGAAATCAGTTAAATATTATTGAATAATTCTTGTCATGCAGCTTGATATTGTGAATCTTATAAATTTCAAAAGTATAAAATATCATGTAATTTTTTAACAGTTCAAATCTCAACATTACCATATCACATGGATTTTGTACTTGCTTTCATATGTTCATATAAGGTTACTGACATATTATAAGAATGTCATTCTCCTTTGGATTTCTGTGAACACTGAAATAGCAATAATAATAGCACCTAGATTATATACCACTTCACAGTGCTTTACAGCCCTCTCTAAATGGATTAGAGTCAGCATAGTTCTCCCAATAATCTGAGTCCTCATTTTACCAACTTTGGAAGGATGGAAGACTGAGTCAACCTTGAGCTGGTCAGGATTGAACTGCTGGCAGTTGACAGAATTAGGTTGCAATTCTGCATTCTAACAACTGCCCCACCATGGCTCTTTGTAACTTGTAAAATCATCCAGGTGACAATTGTGTAAAATGAAAGTCTATGGATATTCTCAGTCATCCAAATAATGGTTGTCCCAAAGATGTTTTTTTCAAGAGACAAGTGGATTTTCTGGTTTTTCTTTGAAGACATTTTGCTTCTTATCCAAGAAGCTTCTTCAGCTCTGACTGGATGGTGGGGGAATGGAAAATGAAAGGTATTTCATTTGGAAAAAAAATTGGGGAAGGTAGAGGTTCCTACATCACTGAGAAATTTAGCATGATCTCATGTGGTCAACCTCAGCCTATTGTCTCAAGTAAGCAAAGTTTTCATTGCAATTTCTATGCATGAATTTGCCTTCTAGAACATCAAAACTGAAGGATAAATATGCCATAGATATAAAGAAATTGGGCATATTCAACTACAGCCACAAATTAGATGGTAATATCTGAAACCATTTTTGCTTACTAATGGCAAGTGGTTGACTTACAAATGCATAGAAATATTTCTCCATTTTCTCTGGTTGCCTCAGTGGGTCTGATATTAGCAAGCTTGACAAATTGTCACCACAACTAGTTTAATTATGGTAAAAGGTTTACATTTTTAATTGAGGACACTGAGAAGAAATATTACATAATTATTATTAAGAGCTACACTAAAAAAAAGTGCTTGCATTGTTTGCAATGATTTTCATGTAAATGGTACTTTCCAAGTACAAAATACTTATCTTCAGAAACCTATAAAATGTGTACGAAATCATAACTGAAATGCCAATACAACATAAAGCGTTGCAGTTCTAAGGTAGAAATCTTTTGCTATTAACTTCAATTTACAAGTATTTCACACTCAATTTTAAACATGCAGCTTACAAATAATGAATTTGGGGATAGATATGTATTATCTGAATGTGTGTTGACATCAAGAAATAACTGTCATTCAGAGTTGTTATTTTAAATGCTCTTTTTAAATAAAATATGTAACAAATTTTATGAACTCTATTTTTGGAATCGCTGCAATTTATTTGTGAAAAGAGATCCCTAAATGCAAATGTCCCAGATTTGTAATTCCCCTGATATATTAGGATTACAACTCTTAAAATGCTAAATCAGATATTACGCTGTCTGGGAATTAGGACTGTAGTAGCAGAAGCCATATGTCACAAAATGGTATAATGAGATCACAGACAACATTTTTAAAAGATTTAGAATCCTTCTAGGAAGACATGGTAATCTTCTTTGAGTTGAGCTATTGACTTCATAGATTCATCCATGTAGGGGTTTTTTTTTAGCAAGAGTCCAGAAAAGGGACCTTGCAGGAAGGAAGTTTTTCCCATTTTTCAATCTAGCCTAAGATCATGGAATTTATTTTTATTTATTTTTATTTTGTCAAGCAATTGTAAGATAACAGGTATAAATATAAACATAGTTATGAATACACGAAATAGATGCATATAAGAAAAATAAAAACAAACGACAGGGATGGTAGGCACGTTGGTGCACTTGTGCACGCCCCCTACAGACCTCTTAGGAAAGGGGTGAAGTCAATAGTAGACAGTCTAAGGTTAAAGTTTTTGGGGTTTGGGAAAGAAACCACAGAGTCAGGTAGAATATTCCAGACATTGACCACTCTGTTGCTGAAGTCGTATTTCCTGCAATCAAGTTTGGTGCGATTTACCTTAAGTTTGTATCTATTGTGTGCTCTTGTATTGTTATGGTTGACAATGCATATTGAAGTATGGTTGAAGTATTCATTGACAGGTAGAACATTGCAATATATAATTCTATGTACTATACTTAGATCGGACCAAAGGTGGCGTAGTTCTAGGTTTTCTAGGTCTAGAATTTCAAGTCTGGTGGCATAAGGTATCCTGCAACAAGTAGAGGAGTGGAGAACTCTTCTTGTGAAATATTTCTGGACTTTCTCAACTGTAGAGAACTCTTCTTGTGAAATATTTCTGGACTTTCTCAACTGTATTAATATCAGATATATAATGCAGGTTCCAGACTGATGAGCTGTACTCAAGTATTGGTCTAGAAAATGTGTTGTATGCTCTAGTTAGTATTATGATATTACCAGAGAAAAAGCTACACAGGATTAACAACTCTTAATGCCCTTTTGGCTATGTAGTTAGTGGGTTCTAATACTTAGATCATTAGAGATGAGTACTCCAAGGTCCTTGACAGAGCTTGGATCATCAACAAGGTCTTGACTATTCAGCCTGTATTTTCTGATTTTTTTTTGCCAATATGTAAGACAGAGCATTTATTTGTTGAGATTTGAAGTTGCCATTTGTTTGACCATTCTGATACATAGTCAAGATCTTTTTCAAGGGTAGTAGTATTGTTGGTGGTGTTGAATAGCTATACATCATCAGCGAAGAGAATGCAGTTGCTCTTAATATCATCACAGAGGTCATCTATGTAGAGTATGAAGAGAGTTGGTCCTAGAACACTGACACCACTGTTGACAGGTACAGAATTTGATAGGACGCTCCCAATTTTGACCATTTGTTGCCTGTTTGACAGGAATGCCTCTATCCAGTTATGCAGGTGTCCAGAGATATCATAAGATTTTAGTTTTAGGAGTATTTAGGAGTGATTTCCTGGTAGCCTTCCATCCAAATATTTGTTGTGCATATAACCTTGTTGAGCTTTTCAAAATCATCCATGGCTGGCTAGGTCATTCTTCCTAGCTAAACATTTGCAATAGATATGTACTGAGGAAAATGCCCATTTTAATTAAAATGTATGAACCAGTCTCACTGATTTGAGAACACATTCTGTGAAATAAATTTTCTTTTCTTTTTTATGGTTCTTTGGAGATTAATTTGAGATTATGATTCAATTAATGACATGATTAATCACTAAGTTTTATAATCCTCTTGCTCCATAAACTACATGGGAAGCCTTTTAAACCTTTTCATCTTGTTATAGGATGAGTTAAGGGCCAGACGTTAAAAAGTGCAAGGGTTGCACTGAATGTATTACTAAGATGATTAAATACAAGGACTTATTGGATCCGCAAGGAAATCTGAAATTGTGGCAAGACCTTCAAGATCAGGAAGTACAAATTGATAGATGGGCATATTTTCAAGTTCAGAGTAGATACAAACAGGATAAGAAAGAATTTGGAATTAATAACTTCAGCAACTAGACAAAATTCTATTAGGCCCAGATAAAAAAAAATAACAGAATTTTATAATTATTTATTAGAGGCAGAATTAGAGGAAGAAATAGTCAAAGAGAATATGATAGCCTGGAGTAGGAATATAGGACGTAGTATCACTTTAATAGAATGGGAGAAGGTCTGGAGTAGAAACAACAAAATCACAAAATCGGCATCTTACAAGGAAAATCTATACAAGGTATAGATGGTACCTCCCCTCTTCAAGATTAGCGAAAATGCGCCCCAACATGAGTCCGAATTGCTGGAAATATAAAAAAAAGGAGGGAACTTTCTTTCACATGTGGTGGATGTGCACAACAGCTCAAAAATACTGACAGAAAATTAGAAAATGGCTGGAGGAAATAACAACAGAACAGATCGAACTTAAACCAGAATTCTTCTTATTAGGGATCTTAAATAAACAACTCTCAAAAAAAGTGAAGTACACAATAGTACATATCTTGACAGCGGCCATATTGGCCTTTGCACAATGTTGGAAGCAACCCCATATTCCATCAGAGGAACTGATTATCCAAAAAATAGCAAATATTACAGAGATGTACAGATTAATTTTGGCATTGAAAGGAAAAGATACATCAATGCATTACGACAGCTGGAACTGCTGGTACAAATGGATAGAACAAAGATCGATTAAACAATAAAGGGCAAAAGAAAATGTACTATAATTGTAGTAGTGACTATATATATAAATACACATAGAAAGTTTAGAAAGTATAAAACAAGGCTGAAAAAAAAGGTCCCACAAACTGTCGAGGACAAAATGGTTTTTAATTGTTTTCTAAATTTTTCTTTCTCATTTTTCTTTCACGTTTATGTGTGTGTTGCTTGTCTGTTTTAATGGTAAAATTAATAAAAGTTTATTTTAAAAAACAGTATTATGTAGTCCATATTTTACCATTATATGAGCAAGTGCCATGAGGGTTTGCTGTTAATGGGTAGAATACCTATTGAAGTGCTGAAGACGTTGCCCAATATCAATGTCGAGCTGACTTTCTGAAATATAGCCAAACATCCTATTTCACAGTGGCTGGAATGGTTGAGAAATATGCCTTGTCAACTTAAAACATTCATGAAATCCATCAAAAGTTTGAGGGATTTTAGAAATGTCATGAGGAATATGAAGTTTTTAGAGTCAGATGTATTTTATTATTTTTCTGAGTTTATATCCTACCTTTCTTTGAAACAACTCCTCAGAATGATGATTTTTCCACGCATTCCCAACCCCCATTTATCCTTACAATTACCCTCCAAAATTCATTGAGCAAAGATAGCAAGAGTCATTTGTCTAACGTTACTTATCTCTGAGTGGAAATGTGAGCCTTGGTCTTCAAAATTCTAATAAATAATCATAATAATACACTCAAGACAAAGAGTGTATACAGTTTGGTATACACATTAGATAAAAGAATTGCCTCTCCTAGTGTTTTCTTTCCTTAATTTTAAATACAAGCAGAAAGGGTCTGAGAAAATATACCCTTGAAGTGGTGACCATGGCCAATCAAATTGCAATATATTGTTCTTGTGTCAGTATTGGTATCTTTCAACATATATCACCCAGCAATTTTGGATAAATAATACCTTCTGCAGACATTACTAACCATTTGAAAACAGATGGGTCTTATTTCTGGGCAACAGATAGAACAGTCATATATATTCTAAATAAAATAAAAAGGCTTAATAGTCAGAAGCAAAATAGCAACATGATGAAATGTCAATGTCATTGCTCATCAGGACTTCATGGGACAATTATAAATTTACTTCTTACTCTAACTTTTACATTACTTTCTCCTTCTATACTATATCCTGTCTAATCATCAAGAACTATAAATCATAACTTAATTTTTCTGTTTTATTCACAAACTTCCATGACTTTTCCTCAACTATTTGTCCATCTATCCTAAAGAAAAAAACCTCTAGTCTCAACTATGCATTAATCTTTAAAATCCTCAGAACAAATACACGAATCCAAAATGTACTAACTTTTTACCCATCTACCAGGCATAACTTGCTGTTGTTCACATTTCCAGCATAAATTTGAAGTACCTTTATACTGTTTCTAGTCAATTTCTCATCTATTAAATGCTTCTTGTGCTGTCGGCCACAAGTGTTTTTGTGGAAAACTTGGGTTTCTACTCTCAACATGGCTTTGTTGGAGCTCCATTAACAATCTTTATGCTTTTTCTGTGAACTGTAAATTGATCTTAGCCATTTTATAACCTTCTATCCGAAGTTCATATCTTTCAAGTCTTTGAGCAAGAAAGGCCAGTTCAAATCGTCAAAGACCTTCTCTAAGAAAATCGATGTGGCTTGTTTTTCATTTTTGTTATGTTACTCCAAAAATTCCAAAATGTCCAACACATTTGTAAGGTTGTCCTTGAACTGACTTTTAGATAAAAACCCACATTGATCCCCATGAATAAACTATTGCAAAATTATTTTCAGGCTATTAGCTAAAATCATTGTAAAAAATTTGTAGTCAGTATTCAATCATGATATCAGCCTATAGATACTGGTTTAAAGTGAAATCTTGTCCCTCTTTAGATCTTAGTGCTACGTTGGCCTCTTTCCAAGTCTCTGGGATTTTTCCTTTCTGGAAGATAGAATTAGAGTGTCTTCTACATCCTCAAATTATTTGTAATGAAAACTTGATAATCCATCCAGTCCAAGTATCTTTCTTAATTAATACTTTTTATAGCTTCAAAACTTTGCTTTATTGTTATAGGTCCATTCATAATCTGTTTCTGTTCCTTTATAATCCTCAGTAAATTTTGTACCTTTAGATATCCATCTATTTTCTACAAACATATATCACTTCCTTTAAACAAGCTGGAATAATATTGTTGAACTGCTTTTTGTATGTCCGCAGTGTCTATTAATACAGTATCTCCCTGCTGTAATTTCAGTATTATTTTCTTTTTTCTTTTCATAATTTATGTGCCAGAAAAATCAAAAAGTTGCTCTACATAGTTCATATTTCCATTTCTCTTACTCTTAAGATAACTGCTATTGTAAAAACTTAATTAAGACATACTTATATTTTTCTGGAAATTTATTTTATTATTTTTTTCTCTTCATCACATCAAAAATAGCCCCTCTTCCTCTTAACTTTTTTTTTGAGTTCTCGAATATGTTATATAAAATAACCTCAACTGCAATCTTTGTGTCCCAAACAATTCTTAAAGTCAGTAACTTCATCTAAATTATTTTCTATTTTTATTTCAATCCTCAATTATTGATTCTTTCTGTAGCAATGTTTCATTTTGACTCCATCTAAAATAACAATTTTTTTTTACACAAAGCTCACAGGAGTATAATTTTAAAAAATTCTTTGCTAGTATCTCTACTTTAGAAACAAATTTACTGAAATCTATTTGTCTTAACTAGATTGTGAATTGGGTTGACATCCGGGGTGGGATTCAAAGTTTTTAACAACCAGTTGTGTTGGGGTGGCTAGGTGGTCATGTGACTGGGAGGGCGTGATTTAGTGGTCATGTGACTGGGTGGGTCAAAAAAGAGAAACTCACTTTAACAATGCTCTTGGAGCAGGGGATTGGACTAGATACCTCCAAGGTCCCTTCCAGCTCTGGATTGTTGTGCTGTTTCAAAGCATCCTCTGAAGCTGTGTCTAGTGCCAGGGTTGTGGTTCTTCCTTCCTGTACTTTTTCTCTCCCTCCCTCTATTCATCTGTCCAGCCATTTATCTCATTCACTTTCCTTCCCTTCCTTCTCCCTTCCCTCCCTCCCTCCCTTTTTTTCTCTCCTCCCTTTTTTTCTCCTTTTCCCTTTCCTCCCTCCCTCTTTCTCTCCTCCCTCCCTCCTTCTTTCTCTTCCTTCCCTTGCTTTCTTCACTTTCCTCCCTTTTTCTTTTTTTTCTCCCTTCCCTCCCTCCCTTTCTTTCTCCCTTCCCTCCCTTTCTTTCTCCCAACCTTTCCTCTCTTTCTTTCTTTGCACCCCCGCACCCAGCTTTGGGCCTAGGAAGCCTTCCTGGAGCTTCCTGGGAGCCAAAACTGGGGGTAGTGGGGCACACCGCAATCCCCCAGTGCCCCATTTTGGGACCTGCAAGCCTCCCTGGACCTTCTGGAAAGCCAAAAAGAGACGGGGGGCTGCCAACACACCCTGTGCCCCATTTTGGGCCTAGGAAGCCTCCCTGCACTTACCTGGGAGCCAGAACCAGGCGTGTGGGGACTCCTGGGAGGGAAAGGGAGGAGAGGGGAGGGGTGGAGCCAGTTGGTCTTCAGAAATACCAGTTTACTGAACTGGATGTAAAAATTAACAACCGGTTCACCCAAACTAGCCCGAACCAGCTGAATCCCACCCCGGTTGACATGTTTTGGTAATTAAATTGAAATACGAATATTTACTCCAACATTCTGTTTGGAAATACTGTATTTTTACTACTGAAAATGAGGGATAAAAAATTTACAATGACATAAATAAAATACCAAGTTTATTAATGCTATAAGCCAATTAAACAAAATAAGAGAACTAAAATGTAATTAACCAATTAAATATCCTAAGCATGCTTCTATTCTGTAAATGTTCCCTTAGTGGACATAAGTGATCTCCCTTGTGCTTTCCTTGATATTAATGAGTGCCTGGCCTGATTAGTGTTACAGATAGAATTACACCAATCAGCAATATAAAAATGGTACTGCAACTTCTATTTTTAAATGGAACAGGTTTCATCCTGAATTCTCCCTGCTTCAGTTCCATTTGAAAAGATTCTTATAAAACATGTGTGACTAAATTTTATAAGACTTTCACTGGTTTTAGAGATGTACTAATGAAAAACATTCTGATGCTTACAGTTTTTGTGCAAGAAAAATTATGACATTTTCTGTTGGCACATATATTGAGACATTGTGCAGTGGGAACACCATATTGTCCGAGATCCTGCATAAAAGATTGCAGAGGGTCTTGGACAAATCGAAGCATATTGTGCAATCTTTTATGGAAAATATCTTCTTGTACAATAATCTGCACTAAAACTGAAAATCACTTCTAATTCTAATCAACTTTTACTATGTGAAATTAAGGTTGCTATTATGTACTTGTCACAATGTTCAATGATATATTCTGATTGTAGCTGCAATCCTGTGTTTACTAGAGAACACTAGGGTGAGTATATATTTTATGTTGTGATTTTTTAATGCAAGCTGCCTGGAGTCATCTATGTATGGGTTGGGTGATCATATAAATTTGTTAAATAAATCAATATTAAATACAATTTCCAATACCTCAGTTTTCAAGGCACAAAATGTATTAACATGAAATTTGTTGGAAAATGGGTATGGGATCTGAGCTTATAGCTAAAAGAAATTTCTGTCATATGGCTACCATATTCAAATGGTGAAAGACAATTTTCCCTGAGATGGTTGAATGGGAAGGAAATCACTTTTCCCCAGCACCATACTAGACATTTTCAAAATTGTTATAACATAGAAAAATGTTTTCTTTTCAAAACCCCAACCATTCGATTCCTACCACATAGATCAGAACTCACATCGTCATGGTGGCATCACATGACATATTGAGATTTTTTCCCCCTTTGCTAAACTGGGTGTGGGTGTGGCCAGTGCAAGAATGCATCCAGCCTGCGGGCCGTGAGTTTCACAACTCTGACATAGATCGTAAATGTTTTTCTGTTTTTAAGGCTAGTTGAATTATAGTTAACAGTCATGGCAAGTATAAAGTGGATCCCATTTTTCAAGTTTCATCCTTCTAATAATCAGCTGCTGGCTGATTTTCTGAGTATAGGTGCTCTCTCTTTAGTTCCTTGATGTTGCTTTCAAATGCTCAATAATAAAATCAAACATGATCTAGATAACTGCTACAGGCAGGATGACTCACAGCTCTTTGACACTGAGGTTTCTATTTTACCTCCACTTACTTAGCAGTTCAATGAACCTTGCATCTCTGAAGAATTCAGAGGTTTGTGCTCTAAAGTCCTGTAAATGATGGGAGAAAAATCACTGCTGTAATTTTTGACTTGTGCTATGTGAAGCTGTGTTTCTTATACTGCCAAGAATGAAGAATGATTGCACATAGATAATACAATTTATTATATGCCTTGATCAAATGCAGAAATACCTTTAGAAAATCACCAGAAAACTTGCAAAGTTTCTGTCTCTGGGTCAGAAAAAGTATAACTAAGCTAGATATTATCTATTCTGCATTAAAGAATAAATTTGAGGGAAAGAGAGTGAGGAGAGATATTATTTCAGTAGTGCTGTTTGTCACTGTTATGTCTATTTTGTCTTATTTCACAAACATTTGAATTCCATATTCATTCATCCATAAATCTGTTAATCAAGGGGATATCACATTACATCTTTAATGTTGAATTGCTTGTTAAATGTTCCTTTTATTATCACACAAACTTTACTTCCATCATACGTTGCTTTTGCTCTATTTAGAAATTGATTTGAGCTCCATATTAATTTCAATTAATTAATTATTTCCATGCCGGCAATGGCTACTTCTGAAGTCATATTATCGAAGTTAAGGTAGCCAGTGGCATTCATAAGAGAGTAAAACAGGTTAGATAGTGGTCACAGCATTGTGATCAAAGCAGAGGTGGCATTCAGCAGGTTCTAACCTGTTCTGGAGAACTGGTAGCAGAAATTTTGAGTAGTTCGTAGAACCGGCAAATACCTCTGACTGGCCCCACCCCCATCTATTCTCTGGCTCCCGAGTCGCAGCTGATCGGCTGGGTCTTCTTTTGTTGCCCTGCACAAGAGAACGGAGCTGGAAAGCAGGTTAATGGGGTGGGGAGGGAATGGGGATTTTGCAGTATCCTTCTCCTGCCATGCCCACCAAAGCACACCCACAGAACCGGTAGTAAAAAAAATTGAATCCCACCATTGGATCAAAGTCTCATCCCTTTGCTCATCTGTAGAACGATACAAACAGTATGTACAAAAGGATTCATGATATTGTGACTGCTATCTTGCCTGTTTTGAAATATGCACCCAAGCACGCATACACACACAAATACGCGCCCGCCCCCCCCCCCCCCCCCCGTGACACTAGGTTATTCTCACACGTCAGTTTCATCCCAATTTTATTTCATTACCTTTATAGTACTCAATTCACTCCATCAGATGCTCCTTGTTTAGGTCTGTATTCCCACTTTGAAAACACTTCTTTTATTCCTATCTGAAATTATGCTGATTTCCTCTTCTACTTTTAATTTTAACCAGTCTTTGCTCTTTTTGACTATATTCTTCTTCTAATTGGCATGCATTAAAATGAAATTTCGTTGCATACAGCTCTCAAAATATGTATAAAAGTTGTACATCAACCTTGTATCATTCATTACAGCTCTCAGTCTTTCATCACATAATCAAATCAATCAAATATATAAAAGTATTCTTAACCCATGGATTTGAAATAATTTTTTTTAAAAAGCAGATGATCACCAAAGAATTTGAATGCTCATTCATCCTTGTTGCTTCAAATATCGATATTTTTTACCCACTCATCTTATTCCCACCATCCATTCATTATCGCCTAACCGAGTCACTGTTTTCTTCTGATCTCATTCATAATATACTACATAATTTCATCACCATCATCCAAACACTTATCAAAGTCAAACCTGGTACTAGTAAGTGAATTTATACCAGTACAGATTGCGCTATAGTTGGAGTCGAAAATCTAAAAGTCAGTGTAAACATCAGGTATCATGGATTTTCTATATATTATCTTTGTGGCTTTCTATATACTATCTATTGTGGCTCTGGAACAAAGAACAAACAATTATTCTAATTCATTCACAATATTGAGGACTCAAATTTTCGCTAATTTAATTAAATAAGTTCCATAATTATATATACTATTTTCCCAGCTTACATATATTACATAAGATAGGCCCTATCTATCAAAATTTGATAGAATTTGCAAACAGTTTATATTTCATAATGTACTGCAATCCAGATTTCCTGGAACTGTAGATGTAATTTCAATTCAGATAGAAGGTATCATGTTAAAGAAGCTGACTTGAGTTATTAACCTTATAAATTCCTTCTGGATTTAGCCTGCCAGATAGTTCTGGGAAGCCAAAGTAATCTTATATCAGTTTTAAATTTGAAATTATTTGACTGATGCTGCATTCTTACACAGATTGTAAAGATCAAATCCCATTAATATACTGGGACTTATTTTCACATCCATATGGTTAATGTATACAGAATAACATAAAACTGTGACTCATTATTTGTTAGTGTATACACCATGAAATTAATGTAACTTACATAACTTTAGTTGCCATTCTCACAAAACAATTGTCTTTGTTCATTACTCTGCTGGCTACAAACTCAGTTTGTTTTCATTTTCTCCAATTGCTTTGCTTCCATGTTTCTAATGAGTATGACTATAGTAACACTTGAACAACAGAAGACTTCTATTTGCTTTTTTGGAAGCTCTGTTAAAGGCTCCCAGTGTTTTCATTATTACAGAACTGCAATAGAGATGAAGACCACAAAGTATCTTTTCAAAATACTGGAAAAAAGGGAAGGAACGAGAAAAAACTTTGGCAAGTACCCCACAGATCACATCCAAAATTTCAGATGCTGCCAATCTAGGGTATACTCAGTATCTATATACAGCTGGGTTTTGCTGTTGTTGTTGTTGTTAAATCCAGTATAACTTTACATGGTTTTTACTTCTTTTGATCCAGAAAGATCCCTTCTGCCATCTGAAATGTGTAAGTCTCATTAGGGTACCATTGGCTCTCTCATTTTTTTTAGGTGTTGGCAGCTGAGTGAACTATTTACAGCTGAGAGCAGAGCCAGGATAATCTGCTGTTGAAGCAGAGTAGAAAAGAGCTCACTGCTCCAAGGTCCCTCCTCAAATTCACCTGGTCCCATGAGCAATTTGTCCCATCCCAGTCAAATGACAATAAATGGGGTAACAAAAAATATGCTGTCCACAATTAGCGGTCTAAAAGCTACTCCTTTATTCAGATGTCAAAGAAAGTCTTTTTCCACCCAAGGAGTCATTATACCCATTCCCTACCTTAGCTATCTCTAGGATGAAGGAAAAGAAGACATGTTGCAGAGTTTGGAGTGGGTTGTTCTTTAGACAGCTGAGTCACGATTTACTACATATTATCCACTCTAGAAAGGCAGGTAATGGTAGGCATATAGTTCACACTTACACACAACAGGCCTGTGATTGGTTTCTGGCCTGCAGTATGAAACTTGCAGGTTGGCTGCAGGGGAGATGGAACCTATGGTCCAAAGTTTGTGGAATGACCTTGTGTGGAAAACTAAATTATATTATGGGAAAATCAGCTTATTGTCATTAAAAGTCATTGTGCTTTTGAAATTATTTCCACGAAGTGCTAATTTAGTTCCTCAAGATAAAATTTCTGAGATGTTTGATCCTTTTAGATGCGGTAATGAGATAACGAAGGAACAGTGAGGTTTGGGCTTGATTTGTGATTAATGTGGAGTCTGCAATGACTTCATTTTACTATGTTTCCATCAGAAATGAAATATTTTCCAGTAGAGGCATTATGTGACAAATTTAAGAGATTTAAGACCTTTATATAATTTGTGCTCCAGAGGGAAAAAATATTTCTGCTTTTTTTCTGCTAATTTGGGCTCAATTCTCCCACCTAAAGGTATATGGGAATCTGCTGTATACTGCTCCTGTATTTAGAATTAATTCAAGGATGGTCAAGCTGTAATTCTCTTTACTCACAACCCTCCAATCCAGTAGTATGCTGGTAAATATTTAATAACTGGTTCAATTGTCATGGTCATTGACACATTTGCCACAGAAGGATTGATTGGTGTACAAGATGTAGGTTAGCTCCACTTTCAGTCACTCACAAAATTCCTAAAAATTTAACAAGTGGCTCTCACAAGGTGGTACAACTGGAATTGGAAATACCACTGCTCCTATTTCCTCATGATTTGTTTGCCTCCATTGTCAACCCATAATATAAGTGGGCTGAACAGATTGTCTAATGACAGCCTCTAGTTTAAATCTACCTCATCCATGGTGTATGAAAAGCAATAAATTCCTATAATTCTAGTAATCAAAATGAGATAACAGGTATTATTATTGGAATAATTTCTCAGAAATCATGTTTCAAAAGAAAGTCAGCCTTCTTTCCAGAAAGGGAAAAAAGTTGGATGATAAATACAGCTTAGAGAAATTGCATTTCATAGCCTGTCTATGCCATCTTTTTAATTACTCTTTCTTCTCTATGAAATCATAGCTGACTTTTCTTTAGTCTCACTGTCCCAAAGGCATCCTCTCTCTCCCTATGAAAACCGACTACTGCAGTAAATGTGATGGCCCCAAAAAATTTGTAGAGAAAAAAATATCGCACTACCCCAACAAAACTAAACAGAACCTCCAGGAACAAGTGCACTATACCATCACAGGAAGATGGTAATTAAATAAATATAGGGATAAGCTAGCATTGTTATTGTTTATCCACTTTTAGAAGCTCAAGGCCCTATTTCAACTTTGGAAGAGCCATAGCTAACGAGTAGTTTTGATGACGGTTGGTTGATGATAAGAGAGAGGTTGAAGTGCAAGACCATATACCAGATCCTGAGAGTTAAACGTCCCTTGGTACTGAGGGCGACTACACACCAGGCAGGCGCAGCTTTTCCTTCGAGAGCGCCACCTAGCCTCCGGTTCTAGTAGCTATGATTTGCCCCGCACCTCCCCCAGCAGAAGCATGCAAGGAAAGGAGTGTGTAGGTGGTGTGCGTGTACGCGGAGAACTTTCGAAGAAGCAGTCCGAAGCCGTTTTAGTTTTGAGCTCTGGGGTTAGCAAAATACGCGCGCCAAGTCAAAGGCAACCGGCTCGGCCGCGCCAAGTGCCAAATTCCAAAACGGACTTGCACCATAGCTATGAAAAATCGCTGCAGAAACGACAGCGCACCATACACGGGAGCAATTACAATTCGCAGGCGGGAGAGACGGGAAACCTCCGGCTTCGCTCGCAGCCACTTTCCACTCTTCCACCGCCCGCCCGCTCTCCTGCATGTGCAAGGGCCTCTGCTCCGCTCCAGCCGAGTGGGGGCGGGGGGTTTTCCTCCTCTTCAGTCCACCCCACGAGCTCCTTCTCTCCGGCGCGGCTTCCAGGCGTTGCCGGATGGTGGGCAGCTGAGCCTCCGAGGCGGCGAGCTCGGCTACTATAGAGTGGAACAAACAATCCTACTTACGCGGGGAAAGAGATCTGGAGCGCTTCTTCACTCTTTCTTTCTTTCCGCGGTTGGAGAGGAGTTGATCTTTTTCACCAGGCGCCTTCCGTGACACCCCCCTCCCCTTTTCCCTCTCGCCCCCCGATACCCATTTCTCTGTAGTCGTTGCAAAGCGGGGGGGGGGGACCAAAAAACAACAGCGAATCTAGAGACGTTGGAACCGGGATCTCGCAACGTGCCCTTCCTCCAGCCGCCCGGAACCCGGCTCACTCGACTGAACCTTCGGAGTCGTTCTGCCCCCCCCCCCACTCGCTGTCGCACCACGTACGAGAAAGACTGGCTTCCCATCTGTACCACAGCCACGCGTTTCGTGTGGAAGGGGGACCCTCCTCTCTTCCGGGAAAAAGGAGTCCCCCCTCCTCCTCCTCCTGTGTGATCGGACTCTTGTCGGCGCTAGGTGGTGGTGGAGCAGCAAAAGGGGAACTTCGGGCGGATCTGCCTTGTGGGAAAAGATCGGCTTTCCTTGCAAAACTTTGTTTTAAAAGCTGCCTTTCCCTCTTCTTTCACCGATCGCAGTTCTGCTCCGCTATGTAAAAGGAAGCGCAGCGACGGCATCCTTCTATCGAGCCGCGGCCCATTCCGCCCTCCAGGGTAAGGGGATTTTCTAAAATATCCTGTATTGATTTAAGGCGCCGCCGGAGAAGCAGAAAACGGGTTCCGTCCTTGGTTGACTTGGTTGGCGGTCCTCCCTCTGCACCATCCACTCTCTTTTCTGATTCCTTGAGGATTTCTAAACCTGGGGCGGGATGGAAGGAAGCTCCTGTTAACGCTATACATACTTTTATTTATAATAATGCACCGCTTGTGCCCGCCTAATGGGAAGTTTCATTTCGAACGAAGGCTTTCCCATCACGGAACAAGTGTATCTCTAAAAGCCATATACTGTATGTTTATCCTGTTTCTTTTTATATTTTATCCTCCCCCAAACCTACGAAGTTAGACGAGTGCTTTGACCAATACTTTATATGGAAAAACAGGCTACTCCTTTTCTCTTCCATTGACCTCATCAATTTGAACTTGCTAGGGGGGAGGGAGGAAACGGGCAGAGCGACCATGTGTCCTGGGAATGGGGTTCAGCATTGTTCTCTGATTTGTTTCTCCAGATACCCAGATTGTGAGAAGGAGCTCCCATTTCCTTCAGAGTCGTGATGTTAATCCGAAAGGTCTTGCTCTTCCTTCAGTGCTGCTGGCCTTCTTTGCTGCTTCACTGGATGCTCCATCCTATATGGGGTTTCATTCAGGTAATGGAAAGAACCTCCCCCTCCTCCTTCCCTTGCCAGGGTGCCATTTCTCAGGCTTAGTTCATTGACTGAGTTCTCAATGCAGCCTTAACTTCTGCAGAAAAAGTACTTTGCAAGCTGCTAATGAAATTACCTTGGCAGCAAAATATCTGAATTGTTTCAGAAGGAAGGTGCAAAAGTATCTGTGATAGTCATTAAGTTCAGGTTATCTCACATAGGACTAATAAGGGAGAGAACTCCAGAACAGTTGTTATATGATTTTAGTAATGTGGTATTATTGTAGTGTCTGTCGTCCACGGATCCCTTGCTTTCAACTCTTTTTAAAATTTCACCATTGGGATATCTTTGCCCAGCTAATAGTGTGGACTTCTAGCTCATTGACAGATTTTGATCAGGCTGTCACAAGCTTCATGGCTATTATTTTAAAAGCCATAGGTTTTGGAGATAACTATAAAAGGAGAAACACTTTCTCAACATCATCATTGATTGGGTTCAGAATATTTGATGTTGAAGTGCTTGGTGTTTTTACTAGTTTGATGGTTAGTTCTCAAGTGATTTGTCCCACATATCTTCCATCACTGCACTTAAGGCTTTGTGACTTAATATGTCAGAGAAAGTAGGATTGTGGATACCAGTTTTGTTGCTACAAACAAGTAGCTAATCCTATGATAAAACTCTCAGTCTTGTACTTTCAGAGAAGGATAGCAGCAAGCTTGGATGATGTGACTGAGCACAGATGAGGAGAGTATCCCGAAGCTACTCTCACATATTTTATTCCGGCATTTGCACCCCCTTCCACTTCTGGTAACGTTGTTTGGACTGTAGTGTTGGTAGTGAAATCAGTCTAGTGTGTGTCCTTGGCAGTGAAGATAGCAGTACTTTCTCTTTGCTAACTTGTTCCTTAAATTGCTCTTCTACTTGCTGCTTTGCATTTGAATGGGAAAGGCCAATGTTAATTTTTCAGGTTTGCCATGGTCATATGTAATCTGGTTTTGTTGATTGTAGTCCATTTTTTTCATATAAAAAGCAATGAGGAATGCACATTTACACCCCACTTTTGTACAGCAGTTCAAGAGAGTGTGTGCAGTGATCCCTCCTCCTATTTATCCCCACCACAAAAGCACTATGAGATAGGTTGAGCCGAGAGAGGGTACCTGACCCAAAGATGTCTAGTGAATTTCTATGGCTGAAGTTGGTTGCAGCCTGGGTCTTCCTGCTCCTAATCCAACATCCTAACCATTAAACAAGCTCTCTTTTAGGCTAAGGGAATTTGGCTTAGTTTAAAAGAAAAGTGATTAGTAGTATGAATCCTAATTAGATTTATTCAGATGTAATTGTCATTGAGCCCAGTGACCCTTTCAACTAATATGATTAGGCTTGCTGCCTATGTGGTGTTAAAGTACCAACTGCGATTCTAGGCACACTTGTCTGAAAATAAGCTGAACTGGATTAGATTTATTTGCAAATAAATTTTCAAAGGATCGTATAAAGATATAAAGAGAAGAGAAGAGGCTCAAAAAGAATGGAAGTAAGGTAAAGAATCAGACCTAGAACTGCCATCAGAAAATATTTTTTAATATTTTGATTGAAGTTTTGAGTGAAATGATGGAGTTGCTTTTCATGTTAGGGAAGTGTTTCTGAACAGAGTTTTAAGTCTGGAAATTTTCTGTGTTGAATCAGATTATGTTTTAGTTGACCTAGAAAGTTCTAAATATTTTAAAGTTTACAATGTTCAAAAGGAGACTATGGTTAGGTAACCTCTGGATAAATTATATGCATCTCCTATTTAATTTTGGCTTTTTGTCTTTCATAACTGATCTGTATATTTAATGGCAAAATACTTAATTGAACTAAGATAAATTAGATGCTGTATGTGGGTAGTGTTACTTAGGGAAGCTCCCATAACAAGAAAAGTTTAACAATCTAACTGTATCACACATTTTTTACACTCCAGTGATGTTCTTTTCAAAGAAATATGTATCTATAAAGCCACTGTTGGCATTCTGGCATTGATTTTAGACTTTGGATATTTAATTCAATTCTAATATATGTTACATGAATCCATACATAGATAGTATTATATTGTTTTTATTTATGAACAATGCTTGCTCATTTATTTTAATTATATTCCTGGATGTCCTTCACATTTTATGATATTCATTGTTAATCCTCCATAGTACTATTTTTATTGTATTATCCCAAATTTTCTAAACAAAATCCAAACCTCAAAAACTACTGCATTAGTTGCCTCATTGAAACAGATGCAAGTTACAATATCCAAGGGATCCAAGTCTTTTCCAGCATATTTAAGTGCTCAACGCTCTTAATGCCTACAAAATGCAGTTTGTTCATTTGGAGCAGGACTTCATCCTTGATTGTGTTGAAAGGAAGAGGGTTTTCCAAGACTCATGACAGTAGTGGCAGTGAGCAAGATTTCTCCAAATAGCCTAACTTTATTAGCATTTTGGCACAAGATCTGGTGCAACTATGAATTGAATGCAGACTGAGTCAGCTTTGTCAGCTCTCTGGTTTCAATTTGCCATGCAGTTTGACCTTGATAGTTATACGTAGTGATGATTAGCGATCATTATAAATACATATAGGGATAATAGCTGCAGTTGTGCTGACAGTATTTAATTCTTAATAACACCAGCAATGTTAACGTAGCTAGCTGTTCAGAAATGAATCTGTTAGTAAGTACGATACCAATCATCTATTTCGGACAGCAGCAGTATAGCCCAAGTAATTAGAGTCGATTCTTTGCTTATAATCTGGCTTGGTCTTGATGGGGTCATTGATAACTTGAGTAGTCAGAGGCCATGGAAAATGAAGGTTTGCCATTATAAATGTGGTAGACTGCACATGTTAATATTTAAATTATTTGGCTTAACTTTCTCTTTGTTGGTCTTTAGATCTATCAGTTGTCCAACTGCTAAGTAAGATTCTCACTTTGATGCCTGCGATGCTTTAGAATCTGGATGGCTAGATTAGCTTACATAATTGAAAACTGGGCATGTTTACAAGGCAGATATAATTATATGAAAATAACTGCTTTTTTAAACCAACTGCCCTTCAATCAATCATTAAAACTTATATAAAGCAACTGTTATATAACTTTTGTAGATAATACACATTATACAAAACAATAATATATTGAATTAGTAAAATCAAAGCATTTTAAAATACAAAATATGGGACAGTATCTATTTTTATTTGCTTTTGTGCTTCTCACACTGCACATAGAGATGTATATTTTTCTTGTTATCAAGAAAACTATAGTGAAATGTCTGTATCAGCAGGAGTCAAGCTCATAGGACCCTTTAGTGTTATGCAAAAATATTAATGGAATAACTTTAATGGGAATGTATTCATGGGCTTGTGTTTAGATTATGCCTGGGAGAAAAGTGTTTGCATTAGATTTGTTAAATGCTGTGATTTTATCAACATAAGCATTTTTTATTCATGTTGGATTATCAAAATAAAATTAACCACCATACAACATGAGTTTGTGAACTAGATTCCTGTAGAATTTAAATGACGGATTATCCCACCAGAGATTTAATAAATACTATCTTGGTATCTAGTACTATCTTTCAGATCAGTGTTATATAGAATTGTGTGATATTCTTGAAGTTCCACTTGAATAAGATACACTTTGATTAAAAAGAGGGTCAAGGACTGAATGCTGGCTCTAGCCTTTCTGTGGTGAATCTCCAAGGGATTCCTATTCCCTTTTGCTGAATGCTAGGAACCACCATGCTTTATAAAATTTAAAATATCCATATTTGTATGTTAATTTTGAAGACTTTTGGAATATCAAAAGTCATCTGCGTGACTTCCTTCTTGCTTCTGAAAGCACAACTAATCGAGATAAAACAGCTGCTTGAAGCAGTATTAGAGATATACAAGAGCCTTTTAAAATTTAACTGAGCATGTGTTGCTTCTCCTTCCCTTGTTTGCTGCTCTGTACTGTTGCTCTTTTGATGCAAACTTCATAATCAAGAACATATTTGTTATTCGGCAAATTAAAAACATTAGAAATATTAGACACTTTAAAATGTAATATCCTCACAGTTAGTGACAAATAAATACAGTATTTTCAGTTCATTCATATCAGTTGAAAATTCATTTAAGACTACCAGCAGGGAAAACCTGCAGTACATAATTTCTGTTATAGATACAATAATATGAAAAGGACAACGGGGGGGCAGAGAATGAGTTTCCTGCTTCATTTTTAGGTAAAATGTAGTTCCATTGCCTTGGGCAAGAATTTGTACCAGCACACACAAGTTTGATGAGGTCTTGGACAAGATCTATTGGTAGACTCTTCCAATGCTATGTGGCAAAACCTAACAGTGTAGATAGAAATTAGTAGTGATAAACAGTCATGTAATAGATGATGATGGAAATGGATTATGGATGATAGTATTCTGTAATTCAGATTTTCCTAAATTCTGTGATGTTATTACCATTTCAATTAGAATAGAATACTTTATTGGCCAAGTGTGATTGGACACACAAAGAATTTGTCTTGGTGTAAATACTCTCAGTATACATAAAGAAAAGGTACATTCGTTAAGAATCAAGAATCATAATGATAGTCATAGGGTACAATCAACAATCAAATAATACTAGGAAACAGTCAATATAAATCGTAAGGATACAAGCAACAAAGTTACAGTACTACAATCACAAGTGGGAGGGGATGGGTGATAAGGAGTGATGAGAAGATTAACAGTAATAGTAGTGTACACTTTGTAAATAGTTGAACAGTGTTGAGAGAATTATTTGTTTAGCAGAGTGATGGCTTTCGGGAAAAAACTGTTCTTGTGTCTAGTTGTTCTGGTGTGCAGTGCTCTATAGCGTTGTCTTGAGGGAAGGAGTTGAAACAGTTTATGTCCGGGAAGTGAGGGGTCTGTAAATATTTTCACAGCCCTCTTTTTGACTTGTGCAGTATACAGGTCCTCAATTGAAGGCAGGTGGGTAGTAATAGTTTTTCTGCAGTCCTAATTAAACCTCTTAAGTCTGTGTCTGTCCTGCTGGGTTGCAGAACCAAACCAGACAGTTATAGAAGTGCAGATGACTGAATTGGAGTAGGCAATTCAATACTTTTCAGTGTGTGTAGATTCCTAAAAATGGGCTGCAATAGCCATCAATTATGGAGACTGGGAGCAATGATTCAAAAACACAAAAGCAGCAGTTCACCTTCCCTACTCACCATTAAACTATATCATAAAATTACACAGATGAATATGGATTATGTACTGGACCTGTGCTATTGCAGAGAGATGGAAAGCATCCACTTTCATTAAAAAAAACCACTTCCTTGTTAGTTTGAAATCCATTGAGCTTCTAAAATTTTCCTTTCTCCTTGCAGATGTGCTATAAATCTCCAAAGGCCATCTTGATCTGAACTGTCTTGGTTGCTTTGATGAGAGTTTTTACAACTAATACTTCTTTATAAACTCTGGAATTAATGTGTTCATTTTTATTTGTTGGTCCTAATGGGAACAATCAATAGACTGAGTTAATGTGTTAGTTTTTATTTGTTGGTTCTAGTGGGAAAAATCAATAGACTGTAAATACAGGATAACATATAAGTTGGTGTATAAACGACTAAACCTTGTTTAATTATGATTTAGAACAAGAGAGCACTACGTATGCTGCTCAAGTTTGATTTCCAAAAGGACAGATTTCAGTCCCTTTCTGTCAGTCTGTTTCTTCCTCTCTCTCCCTCTCTGTATATATGTGATATGACTACTCCTATCTCCATCCTAAAAGAGCTCAAATAGCATTTTAACATTCTTGAAAGGCTTTTTGATTTTACAATAAGAATTATGGTGGGAGCTTTGTAAATAAAGGGAAATATATGAAACAAGCAGATTCTTATTGCAGTTTACTTCAGAACTTTCTTTAAGGCTATCTAATTCTTTCTACTATCTGCAGATTCAGAAAGTTCTGAAGTAAACTGCAACAGTTATAAGTTGGTACAGCCACTTTAAGTCTAAGCTGATCAGAACTGATCCTTATGTACAGATAATGAGAGAATGTCTCTAAAGAATTCAGATGTTATAAATCTTCAAAAAGAGCAATGTGGACATGAGATAATGTAACCTTGTTTTCATACTTAATTATATGAATATTATTTAAATGAGTGTTTCTATCTAAGGCCCTTTTCCTTTCTGGATATCATCTTTTTATTATCATCATTGTGTTAATTCTCTTCAGCTTGTTGCTTGTTTAGTTGGGATATTGCTCAACAAAATGGAAATCTGGCAGCAAATTTCCAGGCTTAAAACTGAAAATAGTCTGAATTCTTTCTGGAAAAAATGTGATTTAAACTAGTTGGGAAGGAAGTTAAAGTGGAAATAGAAACTGTTTCCTTCTCCAAATCATTCTAACCTTAAAACACTATTTGGGCAAGTCCTAACCATACTAATAATCTATATTTACAATGCTTTTTTACTACTACACCATTTTTGATAGTTACTGTAATCAACTGTACACTACCACATGTTGTCAATTACCCATTATAAATGAAAGTATGCTGTTAATCTGTTAAGTCATTGCTTAGGATTTGACACCCAAAAAATAGAGGATATTTACCATTGAGGAAATATGTGTGTGTCTGCCGGGTGGTATAGCATTAAAAGTAAAGGTCATTTCCTTGCTAATAATTTATAGCATCTTCTACTGCCACCAAACAAATACTGAAAGAATATAAAAGCTGGTCTCATTATAATTATAATAGTGAAGTGGTGGTTGTATGATGCTATACAATATTATAAATCACGAGTAAGGAAAAGGCCAGTTTCCTTTAAGTTGGGTTCAGCTCCTGCTGACTATTTATGATAGATTCAAGCATGATACTGATATGCAAGTAAAGTAATCTTTACTGTCCTATAACTCTTTATTCTGCTTTTCAAGGCTATATTGGACATGGCTTTGCATTTTAAATGCAAATTGTAGCTGCAGACTGAGTTAATTATTAGGATTGTAGCAGACACAGAGAGAATGAGCTTAACCTTTCCTCCTCTCACAAAAATGGCTCCTGGGACCTTCTATTGCACTGAAAGAAAATCTTTGTTGATATGAAAGAGCTTTTTTACTTCACCAACTAAAGCAAGTCCTTCTCAGGACTGTAGCAGCTGATATTTGTATCTTATAATAGGTACATACAAAATATCTTCATAACTAGTTCAGACTGTGTACACAAGCAGAAAACAGTGAGCTGGGGTGAAGGAAAGTGTTTTGGAAGTACTTGATTGAATAATGCTATTCTCTTTTCTTTAATAGCAATAGCAATAGCACTTAGACTTATGTACCGCTTTATAGTACATATATAGTACTTTATAGCCGTCTCTAGGCGGTTTACAGAGTCAGCATATTGCCCCCAACAATCTGGGTCCTCATTTTACCCACCTCAGAAGGATGGAAGGCTGAGTCAACCTTGAACCTAGTGGGATTAGATCTGCCAAATTGTAGGCAGCAGATAGTCAGCAGTAGTTGGCCTGCAGTACAGCACTCTAACCACTGCGCCACCGAGGCTCAAATAAGTTCAAATTTATTCCATAGCACAACATAATCTTAAAAGCAAAAGAGTTGCATTTTGTGGAAAAAGTGTTGGGGGAATGAGAAAAATGGTTGCTGCAATGACTCAGTCATAGATGCCATCTTGATTTTTATGACCCCTCTCTGCATTGTTTCTTTCTCTTGCATTCATCAGTTAATAAATAGTGGCTTCTTTTAAAAACATCTTAAAATATTTGTCCTTTCTGATATTAAATTTGTACCGCTAAAGTCTAAATTTTTTTTAATAGTTCAAAACACTACTTTATTTTAGAGTTTTAATTCAGGTTAGAATTACCACTTGATTTTTCTCTGTCATTTCTTCAGCTAGTTTGCACTGGCAACAGTGCAATAACTAATATAATTAACCCTGTTAATAACGATCTGTTACAGAATTTAACCTAAAAGGATTGCAGAGTGCTGGAGTTTTGTGAACAAGCTGAGAGAAATGCAGATCTATTGGATATGCAGCCTCAGATGCTGGCTGAGCTATTCTAATATATGATGAAATGGTAGATTACAGATTACTTGCCAAGGGTTTACTTTAAAAAAAAATGTCCTAATGCCCTGGCCATTTTCATAGGTATTCTAGTATGACAGAATCCTCTTGAACATTACAAAAATCGTGGTAACCCCTTTTGGATTCCCATAATTTATTAAAAGGCATAAGCACTCTGTACTGCAGTTCATTTCAACAGACGTGTTGGGTTATTATACCTTTTAATAAAATGTGTGAACAGGCTACCAGGCTCTTCCTAGTTTTTGGCAGGATATAGACTATTGACCTCTTCTCTTATCCAACAATGTTTCTTGAACATTGCAAGTGGAAGAGTTAATTAGTGCCAAAGCTGCTAGGACAAAATGGTAATTGTGGGTAATACAGGCATATGCCTCAGAGTAGTCCCCTAAATCTCCCAAGAAGATGCAATAATTTTGAAGGAGATGCTCACTTGACTGCTCCCACTAAGGGACATGATTAAACGCCCAGGAAAGCTCCATACATGTTTCATTTAGTTTAGGGGGAAAATGGATAGGAAGACCAAATTTGAAGGATGAAGGTCATATACAATATAAAGGAGAAGACAGATGTGGGTAAACATTCAAAATGGCCTAATTCATTCAGCAAAGTGAAGGACAGGTACTTCACATAAAACTTAATTAAACTTAATTTTCCCATCACCACATGGCTACTAGTTTTTAAAAGGAGTTAGGTAAATTGACAGAATAAGACTATGCACTAATATTCTAATAGTTACATAGGACATAAACTAATATAAGCTCAGTTTATTTTCCCCTCTATTATATTGTTATATCTCTCAATACATTATATTGTTTCCATACAATGATATTTTACAGTATTAAAGATCACTTTGTAATGTGATGGGTGACAAATAAATTTAAGAAATAAAAAAATAAAGTTAAGATTTTGTTAGTTGAATAATTTAGAGCAGTGTTTTTAAAGCATAGTTCTAGATCCCCTGGGAGTCCAACAAGATCCTCTCAATGATCTGCAAAATTAAAATTATTTGCCAGCCTAAGTTGAAAAATAATACAACATTAAAATCTCAACAAATAATCATGAGAAGTGATAGTAGCAACAAAAGTGTTAATTTTAATTTTTAATATGAAAATACAAATATAACCCAGATAAACAAAAGCTTCTTAGGGATCCTCCAGAATATTTAAAAGTGAGAAGGTCCTGAGAGAGAAAGATGAAAAAAACATTGATTTAGAATATTAAATATAAACAAAACAGGAAATATTCTGTCAATGTTAATTACAGTTTAGGATATCATTAAAACAACCATAAAACTGTTAGACTTTTTATATAGGAGATAATAAAACACTACTTCAATTATTGTAGAGCACAATAATTGCTGCATAACAAAGATTTCAGTTTAATGCATATTAGAGTCTATAAAGAGAGAGACAAAGAGAAGAAAAATAAGGAAAACAAAACAAATTTATTGAAGGTTAAGTACCAAAAAGTATTGAAGAAGAAAAGGGGAAAAATTATTAGGTTTGTAAATTCTTCCTCTCTCTTATTTTAAATACATTTCCTAATTGACCATATTGTAGACAATTAAAACCTCTTAAAAGCCAGAATGTGAGTAATCATTTTCACTGTCATTTTAGTTTCCTTTATACAGAGCTTTTGAAAGAATGTGGCATTGGCTTTGATTGATATCAGATGGTTCCTGGTCACTTCACAAAGCACATTTATTTAAAATATTGCAATAATTAAGTGTTTACAGACATTCAGAGACTATATTGCCATCAGTTGATAACAATATGTTTTTCAGAATAAAGGTGTTCAGTCAGGATAAGTTGCAGTGGAACAAGTTCAGTATTATTTCCTCTGATAAGAAATGTCACCAAAACATCTAGGGAGCAAATTCTAATCAGTAACTAAATACACAGTTGTGACTTCATGCAAAAGAATTCTTCCCTTAGCAGTAAGCTAAATGTATGCTAGTTATATATATTTGCTGGTATAGTTAAAAATCAAAATGAGCTATATGATTGGGAACAGACTTATATTTAGTAAAATCTTTCATTAGAGGGAAATGCTCTGAGACCTTCTAATCTACCAAAAGTGGAGACATCTTATGTGGGCATAAAAGAAAGGAGCAGTGATAGATCCTATGAGTCATCATGCTTTGTCAGATTTCTAGCAATAATGTAATATTCAATTTTAAATAAAGAAGCCAGAGTAGAGTTTTTTCAACCATTTAAAAATTAGAAGAAGCTGATTTTATATCTCTATAAGATTGTATAGTTGGAAACAGTCACTTAGGCCAACAAATCCAATCACTATCGCAGTGCAGGAATTCATATTAAAGCATCCTAGACAGGTGACTGTTTAGTCTCTTCTTAAACACAGTTATTCCACTACTTTTGGGGTAACTGGCTTCATTACTAAATTCTTCTCAATGGTTTCTTCTGATATTGAGTAAGAATCTGCCTTTTGAAAAATCTAATGTGATTGCTCACTTTTCTATTGCATTCTGGAACAGGAGAGAACAATCCTTGACATTTTGTGTGAGGTAAGTATGTACTGAGGTTATATGTCAGTGGTGGCTAATCTTTTTGGGTTCCTGTGCCAAAAATTATGCTTGCATGCCAGCACCCAGAAGGCAACGCGTGCCCCCCCGCTCTCTGCACATGCGCACACAATCACCCCCAGCCACTCCCCCCGCCACCTCCTTACCTGCACTGTGCCTCACAACTGATTTTCGGCCTGTTTGAGGCCTTTTTTGGCCTCCCAGAAGCTTGAAAAAGCCTCTGCAGGCTTTGCAGGCTGAATAATAGATCTGTTTCATCACTTCCAGTATTACAGGAAGTGACAAAACGGGCCTATTTGGCCTGCAAAGCCTGCAGAGGCTTTTTTCAAGCCTCTGGGAGGCCGAAAATCAGCTGTGAAGCACACGCATGGGCAGTGAGATACGTTTGCCTGTGGCTGATGTGCCGGCACAAATGGCTCTGTGTGTCACCTGTGGCATGCATGCCATAGGTTCGCCATCACAGTTACATGTAATATCCTGGATCGTTAATAATTTCTATCTTTTTTATTTTGAAAACTTATCAGTATTCTTATCTTCAAATAATGCTTGGTTAATGGTCATTTGTACATTATATCATGTGCATATTGCTCTTCTGGAAGATTGAACAGAATAACAGAGTTGAAAGAGACCATGGAGATCTTTTAGTCCAACCCCCTGCTCAGGCACCCACATACTTCATAAACATTCATTCGTTGTTTATAGATAAGGACTAGTTCTGATTACCTTAGACTAAATTGGCTGTACCTGCCTATAACATTACAGCAGTTTACTTGAGGAGCTTTCTTTAAGACTTTCTTACTACTTAGTCCTTCTTACTGCCTATATCAGGGATCCCCAAACTTGGGAACTTTAAGACTTGTGGACTTCCAACTCCCAGAATTCTCTAGCCTTTATAATCTGCTTGCTTATATTTGCCTTTATTAAGCAAGCTATGTCTAGAGTAGGGGTGTCAAACTCGCATTGTTGGGCATTATGTGACATATCACGACTTTTTCCCCCTTCGCGAAACCGGGCCTGGGTATGGCCATGGTCTAGAATGTTCATTCCTTTGCAATTTTTATCTAAAAGCATCTCAGAGAAACTGGTTTCTGTCCAAATCTCTGCTTGTCATAGAAGATTATAATGGACTGTAATGCTCTGACTTTTAAATTTTTGTTTTTATTTATAAAAAGATATGTGGTTTTGTTTTCTTCATTTTTCTGAATTACATGACAATAAGTGTGCTGATTAGGAATGTCTCATTTACTTTAAAATATTTATTTTATTTATTTATTTTATTATTTATTTAATTTATATACCGCCCCCTCTCCTATCGGGACTCGGGGCAGTGTACAGCCAAGTAAAAACACCCACTTACAAAATACAAATTTAAAATAGAATTAAAAGTAGATTAAATTAGTGGCTGAGGTACAGTGATGATAAAACTGAATAAGGTAAAAATTTAAAGAGCTAAAACGGTTAAAATCAATTTAAAAACCCTACCAGTAAATCTAGGCCAGACCGGCTTGTTGGAAAAGGTGGGTCTTCAGTGCGCGCCGGAAAGTTTGTAGGTCAGGGATAGCTCGCATCTCTGGGGGTAATTTATTTATCATCTACTTCACTAAAAATATTTAAAATAGTTATTTTTTAATGTATTCTATCACTGAGGCTACATTTTATAGTCAGTGCAGCAAAGATTGTAGGACCATATGGATCTCTCCCACCAAGGTAAGAAGAGAAGCTTGCTTTTAAGGGAGGAAAATCATGCCTTGGATTTGTGCTCCCAGCTTCCTGCATTAAGAGTGAAGAAACTTTTTTGCATCTGGGAGTAAGTTTCATGTTGTACTTTTTTTCAGTTTGCAGTATTTGTAGAGGACATGATATTGAAGTCATGGCATCACCAAAGATGTAGGGCAAAGATTTTTAATTCATTATTATTTTTTAATTATAGGAGTTTGGATAAGGAATAAAACAAAAAAGTCTAGCCAAAATTTTGTATACCTATTTCAACCTTTAAAAAAAAATCAAACATTTCCCCACTCCCCCAAATTTCTTTATTGATAAATACTAATCTTAACAGCCCAGTTCAGGGAGAAAAGTAGTATTTGGAGCTTCTCAGTGTGATCGATTAAATATTTGGCCATGCAAAATTTTTTACAAAAAATCTAAAACCAAATAATGTAAGAGTACTGTCAAGTATCTGAAAGTATGTCATAATACTTTGTGTATTACTTTGTGATGCTCAGATAAAATTATTCTCTTGTTTCAGAATGCAGAGCAGAGAAGGGAAAATTTTTGTGAATTAGCTACACCAGCAGGGAATGTATGGTTGCAGACCCAGTGTTCGCTGAGTTTAAAGACTACATTGATGTGAAGAAGAAGAAAGTGTTAGTGTTGGAAAAGATGAAGGAGACTATAGGTGTTGGAGTAAAAAGAGAAAGACAAGAAATGTGATGCTGTGCTATCTTTATCAGGCTTATACTAAGAAACTTCTAGGTTATCTGGCTTTGAATCAACCAATTATCCAGTCAGAGAATAGAGGTGGTTCCTCAAGCTGGAATGTCAATAGGAAAAATGGGAAAAACGTGAAACATCACATGACACGGCGAGTTTGACACCCATGGCTTAAGCCAAAGAGTCTGTTCTTGACAGCTGTCACCAGGTTCTCTACACCCGTGTTTCTCAACCTCAGCCTCTTCAAGATGTGTGGAACAACTCCTAGAATTCCTCAGCCACATCTACAAGTTCATACATGTTAAAGTTGCTGAGGTTGATAAAAACACTGGTTTACACACCATTGGAGAATTTACTATTTGCTTTTGGGTTATGCTACTTAGCTTGCCATCCTTCTGTGTATCTACTTCACCTTCAATTTTATGTGTAGTATGATGGGATTATTTACTGTAAATGAGCATTGTTTAATACTGAGGTGTAGTTAAAATTAACCATACCATACCTGAGATGGGTTGTGTGGTTTGTTCCTGTTTTTTTTTTTTTAATTCTGCTTAAGAGATGAATGGTACTGCGTTGGCAGTATTCAAACAATCCTTTAGTTATTGAAGGCTCCCTAATGAAATGGCTTTTTTTATTTACCTTAAGAGAAGGGCTGGCACACTCTTTATGAATAAATTTGGTTTCTCTAAGTTTAGTAATAGGTTTCAACATGCGGTTTTAAAACACTAAAGATTTCTTACATGTAGAGTTTCAAGTTTCTTTGTAGTTTAGCTAAGCCTACCATTAAAAAAATTGCAGGTACTTAAGATATAAAATGCTACCTTCAAGGGATCAAAAGAAAAATACTTTAATTTCTTTCATCTGGCCATGTGATGATTTGCATTGTACCAGTGTACTAGTAGATTTCTTAGATTTTTTTTCTCCTCCCCCCTTAATAGAGGAATGTACAGCTATATATATAATTTTGTTGCTGTTAGAGTGAAATCAAAGAAATCACAATGTTTCATTTTCAACAGATTAATATTATATAGTAATCATTTAATGAGTTAAATAAAATAACCACAGGAGTAATTGCTAATATCATTCTTCATATTTTCTGATTTTGGTCTAAATGGAGTTGATACATATATGTGTGTCTTAATTTCTTATTGAGACATATATTAGTTTCACACTTTAGCAGATTTGCATAAACTACTTTAGATATTGATTGTAAACTATAGAAAAATAGAGAAAACTTAATTCCGTTATCATGTGATCCTCACATAATCCTAGACATGTTGATTGAAAAGTATTTTATTTCAGTTTAAAGGGTTTTACTCCCTGCAGTGCAATTAAAATGCATTTTCAGAGATTTTATGAACATAAAATCATGCTTCTTGCCTCACTTTCAGGAAGTGCGGGTGAAAACTGTATACCCATTGTGGTTCTCTTTGTGTTGTCATTGCCTTTTCCCAAGAGTGATGATTGACAACAGCCTTCTCAAGAGTGGTATTCTTTTAATGTGTTATTGCCTGCGAGTTTGGAGAGGGTTCTGTACCTAGAATGGGAAAATAACCCTATCAGCTATGAAATCAACATTAATCAGCTGTACGTCTTGTGAATATATTATTTATATATGCAAATATATACAGTACATACAAACAAGCAAAATAAAATTAAGGGTATATAGGAATAGATTCTGGAATTCTGCCATATATTTGTCATCTGATTTACAAAATGTCAGTTGATTCATGGTGTGATTTCGGTTAATTTATTGGTGAAAACATATACTATAAAATAGTATGGAGAAAGCATTTTTCATTTCTTTTTAGGTGCTATATGAATTTGCTGCACCAAGCATTGTTTAGAACTATTGCTGACTAAGGAGCACTCTTCTGTCTTTAAAATAGACCCTGCAGTTAATTTTTATATAAATTATAATGTATTTTTTTTACTTATTGTATATACTTCAGGCTAAGCCAAGAATTTTAGGTGCCAAAATACATCCCCAAAAATGGTTTTGGCATATTCACAGATAAGCTTACTTGCTAGTACGTATGATATTTTTAAAGGTACCCATATTATATCCCCTACATACTTGTGGATAAACACATCCATGGATAAGAGATCCTCCAATTTTTAACCAAACTACTATGAAAAATTGTATTAATTTTTCTGTGGACAGTTCATTTTTCATGATATTTTTATTAAAAACTCAAGGGTTGGTTTATTGATTATGTATTGATTAGATATTATTTAGATATACAAGTAGTCCTCAACTTACAACAGTTCATTTAGTGATTGTTCAAAGTTATAATGGCATTGAAAAAAGTGACTTATGGCCACTGCAGCATATCCAAGGTCAGTGATCAAAATTCAGACCCTTGGCAACTGATTCATATTTATGATGGTTACAGTTTCTCAGAATTATGTGTTTACCTTTTGCGACAAGCAAAGTGCATGGAGAAGCCCGATTCATTTAACAACTGAAGTTATTCATTTAACAACTATGGCAAGAAAGCTCAAAAAATGGGGCAAAATTCACTCAACAAATGTATGTCTTGCAACAGAATGTTTGAGCTCAATTTCGTAAATCGAGGACTACCTTTAGATAGTCCACAACTTACATTCATTCATTCAGAAATCATTTCAAAAGCACTGGAAAAAAATGAACGTATGACCAATCTTCAAAGTTCTGACCACTGTGGCACCTCTATGGTTGGGTGTGTAGGTTGTGATAATTACATTGCAGGGAGCCATGGTCAGCTGATCATTTGCAACCTTCTCTGCAACCTTCTCACAACCAAAGTCGATGGGGAAGCCAGCAGGAAAGGTTGCAAGTTGCTTTGGTAAATCCCACCACTTTATCATCTGCCATGGCTGCATATGACCTACACTGGCCTTCCCAGAGCCTCCTTGACTTGCACGTGGCCTGCACCAGCCTTCTCAACGCCTGCCCGCTGTCCTGGCAACAGCACCCCTGTAGTCTTTTACCTGGGACTCCCAACTCTTTCCACATCTTGGGCTTCCAACAGCAACCAGAACTGCCAGGATTGTTGTCAGTAAGCAATGCGGTCACATGGCATTGTGCTTTACAGTTGCGTTGCTGAGCAGTGATAATCCTAGTTCCAATTGGAGCGACTACCTGTTTATAACAGGGTAAGTCATTTGTCAGCTATCCTGGTCTTGGTTGTTTAGAACCATGTATACCATAAGCAGGACACCTTGTTCAATAGCTAATAGAAAGCCACTGTAATGCTTTCAATGTAATTTGTGCATAGCCCAGCACTCCCACTTAACATCCCCCATACACATTTCAGCAACTTCCAGACCAAAAATAATACACACTTCGTTGGATGAGTCAAGCCAGCTATCTGAGAATTTTTAACTTGAATTCCTCCTTTATATCAGAAGATTAGATTTGATGGTCTAATAACCCAATCCAATGTCATGATTTTATGAACTGTATGAATCTGTGACTATTCATTATGGTTCAACATTCTATATGTCTCAAGAGACCGTGACAGTTCATTTTCTTGATTCCTGATCTTGCAGGGAAGAATTCATTGCACTCTATAGACTGCTCCTTTCCTCCCATTTTCTTGGTGTAAAACAAAAATTTCACCAGATGATGCTCTGACCATTATAATGTGGTAACTTTAAATTTCCCCTCCCCGTTACCATGATCAAAGACAAAATTGTTTTTAGTTTGCTTGAGGTTTATTTAAACCTTTGTTTCTTTTTTTGATTATATTTAGGTGTTATTTCAATCTTTGGCAAGATAATACCATTCTTTGTGTTTGATCCAGTGATCTCTGAAGGTACAGGAACTGTGAAATCCCTATCAGGCATTGCTGGGATCCTCTCAGCTTCCCATAATGCCCTGCTAGAGTTTAGATCAGCCAGGTTCTCGTTTTGGAGTTGTTCTTGTTAGCTGTTTATATAAAGTATAGACTTGCATTGCATTTGGACCCAGTGAGTGTGCACAAATGCTTTGGCGGTACTTCAGGATGATGGACACCTAATTGGACAACGTGACCTGTGACAAGGAGGGAGGGAGCTGTTTATCTTTAATTGTACTGAAAGCATGGGAAATAGCCAGAGCTGGTTTTAAGATCATCTGTGGCAAAATGAAGTACTCAATAAAGAAGTTCTTTGTGGAAACTGAAAGTCTCGGAGTGCTGACTCATTTGGGTTTTGTCAGTCAGAACCTTGACAGTAAACCAGCTCTGGCTATTTCCCACGCTTCCAGTACAATTAAAGATTAGACAGTTCCCTCCCTTCTGGTCACAGGTCACGTTGTCCAATTAGGTGTTCTGGCGTCTCCTACTCATCTCTGGCCAGCACCTGTTGGGTTACCTTGGGTCCCACGAGATAGGAAGTTGCTGATGTTTGGTTTGACATTCTAAAGCTGCCTCCCCCCCGCAAAGTGTGTCAAGCTGAGAAACAGAGAAAATTGGCTATGACGGGGCCAATCTGTTTTGAAATTGACAACTTTAAAAAATGTTTTTCATGCAATAGTTTTTCATGCAATAGTCGACTGTTTTTCATGCAATAGTTGCAGCATAACACTTAACCACCACGTTACTAACTTTATTTCAGTGATTCACTTAACAATTGTTGCAAGATATGTTGTAAAATGGGTCAACTGTCTTGCTTAGCAATCAAAATTTTGGACTCAATTGTGGTTGTAAATCAAGGACTACCTGTAAAAAAAATTTTTTTTGGGTGGGGGAACTATTTTAGACCAAAAAGTAAGGCAACGGAAAATATAGGCCCAACTATAAAGCCATGAAGAAAGTAAGTCCTTTTTTTTTCTAGTGGCAAATGCAAGAAGCTTGACCCAGACTGGGACTGTAGGGGAAACAAATGGTTACCTGCCAATCTAGGCCATCTATTTTCCACCTCAAACCCTGTCCTGATTCAGATCAGAGGACTATGCCCTCCATTTACCCAATTACAAATTCACTTTTTGCATGCTAGAAAATAAAAAAGCAAAGAGAGACAGTGGAGAACACAATGAAGAGTTTAGAAAGAAATGAAAAGGATGCTGTATTCTGTTTCCCCACAAACAGTTTAAAAGATAGAAGTTTCGCATACCATGTTTGAGGGCGCCATGTATACAAAAATGAGAAATGAATTGCTGATTAAGCTTATTAGACATGGAGCTGATTGTTCAAGTATTGAAGAGAGATAATCAGTTGAATTCTTGTTCATTCTTTTCAGATTACTCAGGGCGAACTCCAGAAGTCATGCGCTAAGCCTCTAGTAGAGAAAGCTACAGATAATTGCCAGCATATCTGCCAATGTAGACCACCTCTATTACCGCCACCGCCACCTCCACCACCACCACCAAGGTTGCTTGGGGTTTCATGTAAGTAGAGGTTACCACTGTTTCTCTTTATATTCAGAAAAGCCTAGGAGCACCTGAAAGATTATTAAATCACTGATTGGAAAGAAGGCAATATTTATTTCATGGATAGGTACTAATATTTTTCTGATGAAGAATGGCAAAATAGACAAATGTTGATTGTTTAAGGTTGTTTCCTTAAACATGCAAGTCAACATGCAAATCCTTGAATAATGCCACATGGCAAGAATGCTATGCAATGGGGATGCCATGATCTAGTACAGTGGTCGCCAACCGGTGGGCCATGAGAAAATTTTGGTGGGCCGCAGAGAAAGCTCACCCCCAGAACACCTCCCCCAAAGCAATTAATCCAGGCTGCGCAGAAACACAAGGCTGCACCACTCACATGACCTGTGGGAACCCTCCCCGCCCACTCACTCCTTACCCGGCAAACTTGCCTGCTAAATTGCTATTTTTCCTTTTTTCCCCTCCGACCATCATTTGTTCTGCTGTGTCGGGAGATTTAGATTAGCTAGGAAGCAGGAAATGGTTGGATTTTTTGCTTTCTAACTAGTCTTTAGATCTTCGGCTCTGCTTTTAAGCACAGCTGAAACTTCCTTAGGACTGAAGGTTCTATTACTTCCTTAGGACTGAAGGTTCTATTATTCAGTGCAGACTCACGGCAAGCAAATTTTATGTGATAGACTCAGGTAGCCAATGGCAGATAGATAGATCAGTGAATGATTCTGTGAGTAACTCAATCTGCCTGCCTGCTTTGCCTGATTTGGGGTAAAAGTTGCTCTTTTTTTAAAATAAAAAAATCAATATTTATGTAAATATTTATAATATTTACATACAAGCCATGCCCAGCCAGTCACATGACCACCAAGCCACACCCACAAATTAGACCATGCCCACAGTGGTCCCTGGGATTTAAAATTATGAGTTTGGTGGTCCCTGAAGTCCAAAAGGTTGGCGACTCCTGATCTAGTATGTAAATAAGTTTATAATTTCCCCAATTTATGTTCAGTCATACTTAATGTTACGCATAGCCTTGTGTGTGAATGCATCTGCATCCACCTCCTGAAGTAAATAGATTATCTAAACCCTTTGAAGTCAAATTTCAGCCCTGGGTGACTTGTATTTAGATCGTCAGTATGTGAATGATGCCTAGTTATATATCATGATATATCACAAGCCTTAAAGTGGCCAAGTATACCGTACAGCTTCTCAAATAGTGATGAAAGTATCAAAGTTCCCTTATATAATCTTTCTACTTTAAGAGCTCCACTTGATATTAATTGAATGTGATTGAAAATGCTAGTTCTCATGTTTAAAGGATCTGGATATCCACAGGACCAAATTCTCCCTGTAGTTTCTCTCCATGTGGTAGGATCAGAAAAGGTAGGCTCTCTCTGATTCTCTTCTCTTAGGCATTGTCATCTCTAGGGGCCATGGAATAATACAGCTTTTTCAATTTTAATCACCTCGTCTTTGGAACAGCGTACTTCCCAAGATAGACAAACTCTCATTAACATGTGGCTTTTTAAGAGAGCCCTGGAGTGGAACTATTATATGTAGCTTTTTGTTTGTTTGTATGTTTGCTTGATGCTTAATTTTCTTCAGTGCTGAAGGTTTTATGATTGCATGCTGTTTATTCTGATGTTTATCTTTGATATTGTTAGAGGGGAATGGAAGTTGCTCAGAGTCCTTCTATGTCAGGGCTGTCAAACTCCTGGCCTGTGGGCCAGATGCCCACGCCTAGTTTAGCAAAGGGGGAAAAACTCCCAGCCACAGGCCGGATACATCATGTGACAATGCCGTGACAACGTGAGTTTGACACCCCTATTCTGTGGTAAAGGAGAATAATAAAGTATTTGGAAATTGCTATCCAAGTCTTATGGTATAAGGCGACTCATTAATTTTAGTTTTGTGTAAATAGTTTTATCTTCCTAGGTTAATTTTAGATTAATAGCTAATGTAATATGCAGCTACTTATTAGCCTCAGGAACGCTGAATAGGTATTTAAAAAGAAAAGCAAAAAGGCCCATTCCAAGAAACCTCTGGAATGGTTCAGATGATTGTCGTTCACATTTGGGAGAGTTTGGGATTTAAAATATGTGGCTAATTCAGCCCATTCTTCAATACAGTTTTGTTGCCTGCCTCTAGGACTCATTTAGTATCTTGCAAGGCCCTGCATCTCTGCCCCATGTCTAAATTTAATGATACCATTACTTATTTGCAACTTGAGCCATGATTTGCTTCTGTTGCTGGTTTAGCCAGTAAAAGTATATTCTGACAGTATACCATGATATCTTCTATATATTAGCTACTACAAGTCATCGTATTGTTTAAGAAGAGTTTGTTTCAACTTCCAATTTTTAAGAATTCTGTGAGAGCCTAAACGAGAATTCTGCAGCCAGGATCCTGCAGAAAAATGCCTTTCCTTTCCCAGATCTTAACTGACATACAGGATTATATGGGAGAGAGCAATATTTTACTGCGGAATTCCAATAAACATCTAACTTAAAATATTGGTTACATATTTTCCTATCTACAAGATAATCAGATGTCAAAATTGAAAAATCTAAATATTTAAATTATACACAGGCATAAAATAAAAAGTGTTTGAAGTCTTTAGAAACCTGAGTTTCTAGCTTGCTCATTCCAACAGTCACTGTACAGAAGAATAGATGTACGTAATTCTAATATCAAAATAGAAGCATTGAGAATTCAATGGGAGACAATCTTATCCTCCCAGGATAATATTTTATTTGTTCCACTCAAAGTGGCTATGCTTCAATGAAAAAGATTCCAAAGGGAGACTTCAGTGCAAAACAGCTAAACCAGAATTTATTTGCATATGTAATTGGATGGTATTCTAACACAGATGAAGTGGGAATTATCTTTCCTGCTATGGAAAATGGCTGTTCTCTTTTTGGTGTCAGATTAGCATTGTAAGGAAGGCAATATTATTGTCAATGATTGCTACATTTGCTTCTGCTTACAGCTGTCACAGGTATGGAACTATGTCTTATGTTTACAAGGTACCTCAGTACATATTTGTGTTTATGTGTCAGAGCAAGCAACATTAATACAATTTCAGGCATCTAGAACATTTACTTTTCTCACAGTTATTTATTATTAGACTTTGTTTTGCTGAGTTCAAATGGGCTGCCTCCCTCAATTTCTCACAAACTAAATTAAACTGCAAAGCAATTTTTTTCTTTGTTATCTTCTGTTTAGGGACAAATTTGCATCCAGTAATCCCCATTTCCTTTATTATTCCTTTTAAATAACGTTAAAAATTATTTAACTTTTCTCTGGGCTAGTAAGTATATTTTCTGAACACAGATTTTCTTATTTTCTTCTGTATATAGCGGGTGTCGAACTCAAGGCCTGTGAGCCGGATCTGGCCTGAGGGGTGCTTAGATCTGGCCCACGGGGCTGCCCTGGAAATAGCAAAGGCCCACAATGCGTTTGCCAGCAAAAATTGAGCTCAGGAGGGCTGTGTGCCCACCCTGGGCACGCCACTCCACCACCCCCCGAGGTCAAATACAACCCCGATGTGGCCCGCAATGAAATTGAGTTTGACACACCTGGTATAAAATTATTTCTATGTGTGGGTTGTGTGGTATTTCAAAGAAAGCTATCCAAAGATTTGAAATGGCGCTGTCAGTGCACATCTCTCACCCCACTCCAGATAAAAGTTTTTCAGATTTTAAATTATCAGATTTAAAATTTTTTGACCTGGATAAATAAAACCTATTTTGCCTTTAACAAGCAAAAGAATGGCAACTAGACCTCAATATTCCACAGTTAGCTTAATTTCAGCTGTATCATCATCTGCCAGGCTGGGAATGATGACGGAGGAGGATTTTTCTACCAATTTCTTAAGAGATTCTGGCTCAGGTATAACTCTTGAAGCCAATCCAGTAAGATCTGGCAGAGCTTAAATGTGATTTAAAACAGGTGCAAGAAAAAAGTCTCACTATGAAGAATGAATGCCTGCCCATGACAGTTGTATATTTGTACAATCCAATCATAATATTCCCATTTTACAAAAAGAGATGATTGTAAAGGACTATAAAAAGAAATTAAATGAATATTTTGATAGTAACCCATCTAAAGGGACAAATTTAATGACTGTTTGGGATGCTAGTAAAGCAGTTAAGAGAGGCTATTTTATACAATACAATTCCCTAGAGAAGAAGAAATCCCAGGAAAAGATGCAAAAGATATTAGATAAAATTAGAAAGAAAGAAATTCAATTTCAAAAGACACCTATGGACTCTAAAAACGTACACCAGATTAAATTGTTACATCAACAGTTGTCTGTTTTAACAGTTCAAGAAATAGAAACTAAATTGAATTATGTGAAACAAAGACATTTGAATTTGCAAACAAACCAGGAAGATGGCTAGCATACAAATGAAGAAAGGAAAGAGAAAAGAGAATGATTGAGACAATCCATGAAGATGACAGTATAATAAAGATAATGATTTTATTAAAAAGTCCTTTCACAAATTTTACTCTAATCTGTACAAGAAACAGGAACTCGATATGCATAAAATAGATGAATATCTGCAAAGACAACACTTACCTAAACTTTCACAAGCTCAGAGATAACTTATGAATGATCCAGTAATTACTTTTGAAATATCAGAAACTATTAAAAAAATGAAACCAGGTAAAGGTCCAGGTGGCCTTACAAGGCAATATTATAAATGTTTTGAGGATCAACTTCTTCAGCCACTAAAGCAAAGGTGTCAAACTCAAGGTCCGCGGGCCACATCTGGCCCACAGGGTACTTAGATCTGGCCCACGGGGTCGACCTGGAACCAGTGAAGGACTGACCTGCAGTGCCTCTGCCAGCGAAAACAGAGGTCGGGAGCCTGTTTTTGCTGTCAGAGCACTTGGGCCCCTACAGGCACCCCTGACACGAGTGATGTCGAGCTGGCCGTGCCCTCCTGATTACGCTCCCCGTAGCCCCCCTGAGATCAAATACAACTTTGATGCGGCCCTCTATGAAATCGAGTTTGACACCCCTGCACTAAACGATACAATAAATGGAGTATTACAGGGAGCAAAGAAGCTAATACTCCCATTATTATCAAAGAAGGGGCAAGCTGCCAAGATAAAAACCATAAATTTCATTATTAAATAATGAATATAAACTTTTTGCTGCAATTTTGGCAGAAAGATTGAAAAAGGTTTTATAGACATACATTCATGAAGATTAATTTGGCTTTTTGCCAAAAGACAGGCAAAAGACAATGTAAGGACTATTTTGAACATTATTGAATACTTACAATATAATGAGAAACAGGCAGATTTAATATTTTTGGATGCAGAGAAGGCCTTTGACAACCTAAATTGGGTTTTTTTGTTTAAAGGTTTTTGGGGAAAAGGATTTGGAAAGAAATGTATTGAAGGATCAAAGTAAGCAAAGATTATTATTAATGGAGATTTAACCAAACCGTATGAAATTCAAAAGGGTATGAAACAAGGATGCTCCTTGTCTCCCTGCCATTTATATTAGTGTTGGAAGTTTTAAATAAGATGAAAAAATAACAAGTATAAATATAAAAAAGAAAGTTTATAAATTGAGAGCATTTGCTGATGATTTAATTCCATTTTTGTAAGACCCCAGAACTAATGTAAAATATTTGATGAAGAAACTAAATGAGTTTGGAGTTTTAGTGGACTTTAAAATAAATAAGTAAACAGTGATTTAAAAATTTTCAACACGAAAAAGATTAAAATTCGTTTCAATATTATTATTATTGTTCAATTCCTTCTTCCTTTTGCAACAAATAAGATTTTATGTATATTTTGCACAGAATCCGTAAAATCGTATTACAAATGGGGTTCTAATCAAAGCAATATATTATCCAGATTTTACTAAACAAATTTCAGAAAAATCAGAAATGTTTACAAAAGCTTAAAGTCTTGACAGATGAATACATCATGTGTTTTCCAGTCACATTTTGTGTTAATCATAAATATCAGATTCACAAGATTTGACAGTGTTTATTTTATTTATTTAATTTATATAGCTGTCTCACAAAAAGTGACTCTGGGCAATGCACAACTAAGCTAAAACAACGAATAAATGTATGCAAATCCCTATCAGTATTAATTGGTTATATATTAATTTGGTATTAGAGACATTGAAAAAAGAAGTATAAAAACAAAACAAAGGAGGAAATAACAAAGGGATATTAATATTTATTTGTCTAATTTATATAACTGCCGATCTCACCAAAACCTGGGTTTTTCTTCCTATCTGTTGGTGAACAAGTCTGATTGTTTTCATTCTGTGGAATCTGCTGTGGGAGAAGTTTGAGTTTGCCTGCAGTTCTGTAGTAAAAGCTTCCATTTAAAAGTCTCTACATCTGGATTTTTTTCCCCCTGTACTCTTTTTTGTTTATGTTTTGGTTATTCTCAAGGCAGAGAATCTGGGCATCCTGCCAGCTCTACAATTTATTTTTAACACAGTACATTTTTCCCAAGTAGTAATGTTTGAAACTGTCTTGTAATTTTCAGTCTAAGAAGAGAGATTAAACCACTTTGCCTTCCCTTTTGGGAAGTTGTCAAGTTCTTTGGTATTTTTTTCTTCCTTTTACTTATATATACTTTTTCATTCTTTTTTTTTTTTGTCTCTTTAATAAATTTAAGAAAACTATAGAAAAGTCCTGGCTTTTGACCTTTTACGTAGAGTCTAAATTTGGTTACAATGTGCCTGTTATCTGCACACTTCTCCTTTGGACTTTGGGAAACTCAAAAGCAGCTTGTAGTTTCAACTTCAGCTTAAAGGAATGGTCCAAAAGGAATTAGATCATTGGCTAGGATTCTCCATTTATAAACTATAATTGAACTATTTTTCCCTGTTTATGTTTTTTCAGAAGGAATTCATTTTTTATCTTTAGTATTTAGAATTCAAAGTCTTCCGTTTCAGCCAATATCATGGCCTTAAATTGTTAGTTATTTGTACTTGGAAAAAGTGCCAATGTTAAAAAAAAAAAAGGCATTTGGCAACTGTTCCGGTACAAAGTGTACTGTTTGGTGTGTTTACTCTGAAATTTTGCAGATGATCTAAAAGAAAGCTTAACTTGTCAACCATCCCAAAAGGCCTATTTTATAAAGGCCCAATAGTAATAAATTTGATGGATGAAGTGTTGACCTAATTCAGTTCAACTCAATTCAATTCAATGCTATTTTGTTTATTTGATTCTGGTACCACTCATATTCAGACTAATTTGGGCAGGCCATGATAAAACAAAACAAGATTTAAAAATGCAGTAGAGATAAAAAGAAAGTAAGATGGGGAATAGTTTTTGCAGCTGGTGTAGTTTTTGAAACCAGGCGCAAATATTGGAACCCAGCTTGCTTCCTTGGGATTTTTGAACAAATATTCTTCCTTTTGCCACCTCTCTTCTTGGTTTCCAGTTCCAGGCCCCCAAAAGGCCTCAAAGAAGGAAAAAAAGGTCAGATATAGCAGAAATTGATAGCTGTGATAATGTGACAGTGATAAACATTTTATATACTGAAAAATTTATTCATTCCATGCCAGTCTTAATTTTGGAGAAAGTTTTTCTTCAATCAATATTCCAGCATTTATTACTCATGGACATTTTTTTCATGGAGATTTGCCCATAGATTCTAATGTCACATGGCTTCCCACCTAGGCACTATTTTTTTCTCTCTTTTCCACCAACTTAATGCTTCCAAACATAGTGCTAATCATCGTTTTCCTCTACTTTCGCCCTCATTTCCTGTGTAGTTCTCCTATTTCATACGTTTCCTGTTCACTGTCCTGATTTTTTAGTTACAGTTTTTCCACATCAATTCCATTGTTCCTTATCTAGCAAACTGACCATTAGTACATTTAGTTTATTTTTATTGCTTCTTAATTAATAACAAAAAAGAAAACAACACATAAAAATGATAGGATGGTGATAGATACATAAAATGCTTTAACAAAAAAACCTAAAAGAAATATGAGGACAGATAACAGAGTTCGAAGGTACTTTAGAGTCTTGTAGTCCAATCCCCTGCTCTGCTCAGGCAGGAAGTCCTATACTATTTCAGACAAATGGTTGTCCAATTTTTTTTCTTAAAAACTTCCAGTTTTGGAGCATTCCAAACTTCTGAAAGTAAGTTGTTCCACTGATTAACTGTTCTAACTTCCAGGACTTCTTTCCTTAGGTTGCTTCTTTTCTTGATTGGTTTCCATCCATAAAGAAGTCCAATATGGCTGACTCCCTAGTTCCCTTTTCTACTTTTTGGGAGATGAAAGTTTGCTAGGTTTGTCAGGAACCTGTTTGATGCTCTATTTGGTGCAGAGTTTGTCTCCCAGTTGATGTTGGGATAGTTAAAGTCCCTCATTGCTATTGTGATGTGCTTCCTACATCTCTTAGTTAACTGACTAGCAAAAAATTAATCTATTTCCTCTATTTGGTTGGGTGGCCTGTAGTATACATTTATGGTAATGTCATTTTTTCCTCTTTTATATTGACCCAAATGCATTCAAGACGGTTTTCATCATTGTTCTGTTCTATTTCTGTAGAAATGTAGTTATTGCTTATATAGAGTGCAACTCCATTCCTTCTTTTATTACTTCTGTTTTTAAAGATAATTTAAATCCCTCTAGCTGCATATTCCACTTGTGGGTTTCATCCAACCAAGTTTCCGTAAAGAAAAGACAACACTTACAATTTTATATATACTTGTCTAATGCAAATATGTCATGCCCTGTTGGAAGATGAACAGCTGACAGGTAATGAGAGTGTGGCTCCATTGGCTGTGAAGGAAACTGGGGAAGGGCAAAGTCTGGCTGGGCAGAGTAGGGGAACGGTAGAACAAGGGAGAAAGAGTTCAGAGGAAAACCCAGGCCCACTCCCTTTTCATCCTAGGGCATGCAGGGAGGAACGGAGAAGAGAGCAACGTAGGTTGTGTGGCTTACAGGGGAGGAAAGGGCCATGATTCCTTTCATTAGCCATAGCTGGGAAGAGAGTTTAAAAGAAATGCATGCTGAGTGTGGCAGCTGCTGGGAGCAAATGTTAGTTTATCTTCTGTTGACTTTGATTATATGTGTTCCTGGCATCTTCCCAACCGTGTTGAGTTATTGCCATGCCTTCACATCTGGAATTCTTGCTCCTGCCCTGCCAAACTAATTACCTCAGTTTGGCTTGATTGGATTTATAGTTACAGTTTATGTTGATCATGTTTTGGACTTGATTCTCTGCAGCCAAAGGCTGTTCCTGGGAGAGTTTTTCTCCAGCCAGAAGGTAACTAGGACATTGGGAGCAAAATTGGAGCTAATAAAGGGATTCCTACTGATTATCTGACTGTGTTGCCTTTGTGCCCAGGTCATCACAAAATATTACGTATATATTTCTAATACATTTGTGAGATTATCTTTTTAACATACTGTATTCTGTATAAATAAGTCCCATTTTTCATTATATTTGTCCATACAAGCTTTCGTTCAATTTCCAATCTTCCCTTTCTAGTGAGAGAGAGTGATTGAACAGTAGCTTCAGAGAACTTTGGATGAAGCAGATTGTCTAGCCTCCTTTCAGTTGGGGTTCAGACCTGGGTTTGAGACTGAGACAGCACTGATCACACTCATGGATGACCTGGCAGGAGTGGCATCTATCCTGGCTCTTCTTGACTCTGAACAGTGTTTGATACCATTGATCATGGTATCCTTCCAGACTGGTTTTGGGAATTGGGTGTATACAGTACTATATTGTGCTGATTTTCCTCCTTTCTCCAGGCCGGTTCCAGTTAGTATTGATAGAAGGAGAGAGATCCAACCCCTGGCCCCTACTGTGACAGATGCCTCAGGGTTTTGGTGTTCTCTCCTCTTCTATTAACATTTACATGAAGACACTGAGTTGAGGTGATTTGTTGGGTTGGGGATGAAATATTGTCAATATACAGATGACATCTAGCTTTATATTTCTACCCCAGGCCTCTTAAGTGATGCTTAGTTACAGAATAGAGTTGAAAGGGTTCTTGGAGATCTTCTAGTCCAACCCCTGCTCAAGTAGGAGACCCTTATTTCAGACAAGTGACTGTCCAGTCTCTTCTTAAAAAGCTCCAGTGATGAAGCACCCACAACTTCTGAAGGCTATCTGTTCCACTGGTTAATTGTCCTTCCTCACAGTCAGGAAGTTTCCGCTTAACTCCAGAAATGTCCTGGATTTCACAAAGTTCAGTAGATTTCAACATGAGTTCATTGCTGCCTCCCTTTCCAACATCTCTGTGTGGTGAATTTCTAATGCATAAGCAGCTACTCCAACACAAAGCATGATGTTTGGTTTGGTTATCTTGAAATATATGTGCATATTATCTGAAAAGAAGGCTCATATGCATGGAGGTTGAGGGGGGATGTGGATGGAAAGGATAGATAGATAGATCAAATAAATGGTGGTGGTTCTAATGTTTGTTGAGTGGAATGAAAAATTTTCTCCAATCTCTGTTTAAATAGTTACATTGAATTCCTTAGTTAGTTTGCTTTGGTTGTTTTCTCTTCTTTTGCGATGCTTATTTCATTTTGGTTTAAAATGTTTCAATTTAAAAAATGATGAGCCTATTTGCTTTGTTCAAATTCTTCTGAGAAAGGTATTGATGAGTCAGATGCTGTTGATTTCCATCCAAAGTAATCTTTAGACTCTCCTGGCAACAGGAATAAAGCACTGTCTCAGTCCAGCTATACAATAAATGGATCTTAATTGGCATAAGCCTAACCCTTTAGAAGCAAGATCCAAGCCATTGTCCTCCTTGTCCCCTGCCCGTACAGATTGTTCTGGCAGAGTTTCGTAATTGTTTCAAACATTTTTTTAAAAATGTGAAAAATTATGTCATATTCAAATTTAGCAAATAGACTTATGATAGGAACCCTTCAGTCATCAAAGTGGTAAAGCTAAACATTCACCAAAAAAATATAAATCAAAGTGGATGGGAGCTTTTTTCTTGTGGAGTTCTATGGTAATACAGATGTTCTCCATTTAATGAGTTTAAAACCACCATTTCCTGTTACTTCTGTCCAGTCAATCCTTTTTGCTTTGGAAGATTGCTTATAGACCTAGTCTGTTTGAAGAAGGGAAGAAGAATGGTAGATGATCCCTCATCACCACAGCAGGGAGAATAAAATCCTGGGAGAGCTGAAATCTTGTTTATGTTAGTTAGCTTTTGGATCTTTTTAAACATATTTTTGCTGCTTGAGTCATTTATGATTAGGCAGCCTTATAAATCATAAGTAAAACCAACTCATAAATAAAATTCATTTTTCAGGAAACAGCCGGTCTAGTCTTCTCTGTTTGGGGCTATTAGTGAAATAAAAATTGCTATTGATTGTCAACTTGGCTAGATAAAGATTGTTGGGTAGAAAGCAAAATCATACAAGCCCAATCAGGACTAGTGTCTGCTTCCTGGAAAATGTATGATGCCTAGCAGTCTGCACAAAGAATTGCTCTTATAGACTTTTGGGTACTTTTCTTATATTGAACCTCCAAAGACCCTTACTGTAAAACTGCAGGGACTAGTTCAGGCAGTCATCCAGGAGTCAACGCTAATTTTAAGTAAGTAATAATATCCCAGACTTAATAATTGTTGATAAGAAAGACAAAAAATGTCTGGACAGCAGATATGACAGTACTGGAGAGAGCAGAATGGAAAAGAAAGAACTGTAGAAAATAATAAATTACAAAGAGTAGTGGCGCAGTGGTTAGAATTGCAGTAATTGTAGGCTAATTCTGCCAACTGCCAGCAGTTCTCACTGGCTCAAGGTTAATTCTGCCTTCCATCCTTCTGAGGTGGGTAAATCGAGGGCCCAGATTGTTGGGGGCAAGATTCGGATTCTGTAAACCACTTAGAGAGGGCTATAAAGTACTATGAAGCGGTATATAAGTCTAAGTGCTATTGCTATGACAAAAGAAAGCAAGGATAGTATCAATAGTAATTGGTGCCTTGGGTACAATCCCAAAGCATCTGGAGCACCACTTGAACACCATTGGCATTGAGAAAATCATCATCATTCAATTACAAAAGGCAGCTTGACTTCAAAAAGGTTATATCCTGCAAGATACCTTTAACACCACCAAACAACAACATCGTCTATCTCAGGTCATCGGAAAAGATCTGGGATAGGTAGATAAAAATTCCAAATCCAGTCTAAACATCTGGTTCACTTGTGACCAACCATAATAATGGAAACGTTACATGATTGATTGCTAAAAGCTTGATTAAGTTGTTCTCTTTTTTTCCGTGAAAAGATAAAAGAATAGGTAGACACCTGCTGGATATTTCTGGGAAAGGTATTTTACATTTAGCAGAAGTAAGGGAAAATATGCCTCTTATTCCTTTAAATGAATAACCAATCCACATAGTCTGATTTTCTATAACTTGAGTTGGCAGATGAAATTTGGTCTAGGCTCAATATGGCATTAAATACAAGCTTATATTCATTATATGCATTAAAATGTAAATAATGGCAGAAAGGGAGGATAAAGTCTGATGGAACCAATTGCAGTAGATAGCAAGATTGACTTCAATTTTTTCATGCCATATTATTGACAGGAATTGCAATATTCCATACATTCCATGTATGCTGCATAATACATAGGAAGCCTTTAATAAGAGGGTTTTATATACATGTGGCTATAACTACAGAATAATTTAAGAATTTGTCATATGCCAGACCAGAGCAAGTCAGTGTGGCTTCCAACATAATGATAATTCTTTTGGAAAATACTGTAAAAATAAAAGCAACAATAGAGACAACACTAAAAATCAAAGCTGTATCTAATTCCCCATCACAGTATTGCATTAAATCACATTTTCCCAAACTGGTAGACTCAAGATATTTAAAAAATATTTAAACATTTCCCTAGATTGAATTGAATTGAATTTCTCAAAAATAAAAGCATGCTTTGGATTTTGTTGGTTTTTTTTTTTTCAGAACTTGTAATTTGGCTCAGAACTTGTGTTACTTGTCTTTTAGTTATCTCCCAGTCTGGTTCATGGTTCACACTTAGCAGATCAGTCTCAGAAGAGTGATAGTGGCTGCAAATATTTTGGTGTATTGCACAAGTTTTCCTTGTATTCCATAAAGAAATCACAGCAAGGCTTTAAGAGGGAGTAATATCTAGCTATACAGTTGGAATATCCTTGAATTTCATAAGTAGAATAATTTCATTTAAAATTTTTCCATGATCTGAGACTTTTTTGAAAAATTAGAAAAGTTATAATTATTTTGTGACATCACTCAGATAACATCAAAAAAGAGGTCATAAATTATTTGTAAACTGTCTGAAAGCTTTGGCATGTCGTTTAATAGATAAACCACTAGTCATTGTACCAATGCTGAGAAATTCAGGCAATTTTTATGGGGATACAATTGTATTATATTGTCTGTGTGATTCCTTTCCTCCCTCACTCTCCATTCCTACTATCCAGGCAATGTCTCTTTTTTGAACTGTAAGACTCTTTCTCTTAAAATTGTCAGCCTGGCACTTTTAGATAACCTAGCATATATCCTTTAAGAACAGAGAATGAAATTCCAAGTATCATTCATTATATTTATTTTTAGATCTGCCATGGAGACTTTCACTGACAAAAATGGAATCAAAGGATGTCGAGTGTACTTTTAATAAACGACTTCAGATTTGTAGAAAGATTGTAGCACTATACTGCTACACGTTTGGTAACAGAACTGCCAAATTAATGTCATGATTACTTGACAGAATGTATAGTTTAATTCAGCCTTCCCCACCAGAGACCATCCAGATGTGCTGAGCTGCTGTTCCTTACATTCAAGCAATAGAATCATGCTAGTGAGGTTTATTGGGATATTAGTCCTATACAGATGGAGGGCACTATGCTGAGAATTGATTAGGGCTTTCCTGGTTTTTTTTATATTCAGAATGAATGGTATGCATAATTTTCCAATGTTCCTTTAGGATAGTATTATGTATTAATGTGCATTGATTCAAATTTATGAAAGAACATCCAGTCTAACTTAGTTTTCTGAATGGGTAGCCATTCATTTATATGCAGTAAACTGGCTGGTACTGGGCGAGTTGACAAATCAGCAATCCATAATACTTCAGTGAGCAGTTCTAAATATGCTTCCTTGGACAACAGCTCAATGGTATTCAGTAGACTAGTTTTAAAAAGCACACTAACAATTTTATATTGGGAAATACCTGTTTGCACCCTGTACACTCACAATTTGAATTATTGGATCATTTGTAAGATCGTCACATAAATCAATAATTCTGAGACTTGCCTTAATTGATTAATGTTTACCGTTATTTAATTGTTTTCATTAGGTAGTCCACCAAAAGAAGCAAATACGTAACACTGACCTTTAACACTGTAAATTTTTTAATTATAATTTTTTATTAAACAAACAAATACAAACAAAAACAAAAAGAAACATTAAAAACATTGAACATGGTACAGTCCTCCTGACTGACATTGTTGTCCTACATTGCTAAGTCTCATAAAAATAGTGCATGTTTACTTTCTATATATATATATATATATATATATATATATATATATATATATATATATATATATATATATATATATATATACTTTGTATGAGCTGATAAGGAGAGAGCCAGTGGTGTAGAGGCAATTACAACTGCCTCACATGTAATACTTCCCTGGTTCGAATCCCAGTAAGGGTATGGCTAGCTGAAGAGAGCTAACTAGCTCGAAATAGATCTATACTAGTCTCCCTTATTTATTATTTAAAATTATCAGCTTAAAAACCTTACACATATATATATATATATATATACACATACATACATACATACATACATACATACATACATTTAATCATTTCTTATTGTCTTGATCCTTTCTCTTTTCTAACCAACCATAAAACTTATCCTATATTTTGTAATAGTCCAATTCATCCTTATTTTTTTAATTTCTTTGTCAATTTGTCCATTTCTGCACACATCCAGTTTTTCCTAATTATTTCAAATTCACTTGGAGTTTCTTTACATTTCCATTGTTGTGCATAAGCCAATCTTGCAGCTGTGATTATATGAATTATTAAATATATAATGTCCTTGTCATATTTCCCCACATTGATTCCTAACAGAAAAAATTCGGGTCTATATTCTATTTTAATCATACATATTTCTTCTAACCATTTCTGAATTTTTTACCAAAATTTTTGGGCTTCCTTGCAATTCCACCATAAATGATAATACGTTCCCTTTTCTTTGTTGCACTTCCAACATATGGGGGAAAGCTTTGGATACATTGTGGCTAATCTTGATGGTGGCATGTGCCATCTGTAAAACAGTTTATATAAATTTTCTTTAAATGGTACAGTCAGTCATTTTTTTATTTCGTTTCCATAAGATTTGGATGTCGTAATATGTGCAGATCTAGCAGTATGGCCTTTTGTAATTGACGAATAGAAATTTTGTCAATGCCATATACTTTTTTGGGGGGAAGGATAGGACATCTAGTGTGCTGATAACCATTGGAACAATCACACAGCTGATTTATGCCATCAACTTTCAATTTTGATTTTCAGAGCTTGATACTTTGTGATTTCCAATTCTTTGCTGCTTTTCTGCTAACTCCTCGGATTGCCACATCAATTATCTACCCTTTCTTCTTTTCAACCACAATTAAATCTGATGTGTTATAACCGAGACCTTATCAGTTAGGATTTAGAAATCCCACAATGTTTTAACTGTTCATTTTCAGATACTTTTTTCAATTCTTTGTTGCCAGCAATTTTTCATTATAGGCTCTTGATAATTTTTACATATATTCCAGTAAATAATTATGGCAAGTGTGTTATGTCATTGCTAATTATTATATGTTGCCTGACTCCAATTATTCTGGATGGTTGCTAGGAATTTACATTATTCAAGTTCCATAAAAATTCCACAGAATTTTTTTTAAAAAAACTGCAAGTTTAAATTTTTTTAGTATGTAAAATGCAATTTTACCAAATTCACTGCTCTCCTTCTATGCTAAATTACAGGTTTAAACATTATGAATATGAACTTTATTAAAAAGGTTATTGAATGTGAGGTGGTTCTGCCCAATGTGTCTCTATACCTCCTTTAAAACAAAGATTGCAATCCTTGGGAAAGAGAGGTTTCTCACAAAAGAGCACAAAATGATACCACATCTTTTCCTGTTACATTTAAATTGAGTATAAAGTATTGTCAGCACAAAGAGGGTAAAATAATGTAGTCCTGTTTAGCTTTTGGATAGGATTCCATTAAGAATCTCAGGCCAAGGACTGCATTGTGGAAAATCTTTAGGAATATCAAGGAAGAAAGCAACTGGGATAGCTGTTCTGTTTTTGCTGAGGAAACAACAACTACATCTCTAAGAATAAAGCTCAGCTTGAAGAATGATTTACTTTTTACTCTTTTGTGAAATGCACAACATTGTCTACACAGTTAGTCTTTTCCTCCACAAACCTGTTTGGTCTGAGACCTATTATTTTCTGGATAATCCCCTGGCTAGCAGAGAAGCCAACTTTTTTGAATGCCTGTGTTTTTTTTCACAAATAATTGTTTCAATCTGGTGTCCTGCGAAGAATTGTTCATTGTGACCCATATGTCGAAAACTAGAATGCTGTTATCAGTCTTTCCTCTTGCTATAAAATTTGATCCAGTTCTCCCAAGTCTTTCATGACTGCTCAGGTGTTGCCAACTGCATTTCCAAGGGTCAGGGACAATGAAGCGAAGTTGATGTGATGACATTCTGGATATGCCAAGAAGTTGCTGAAGTGCATTCATGAATACTACATAAGACACATATATTTAAAATGATCCCCACTAATACAAATGTTAAAGATCCATCATTTCTTTAATACTGAATTCATTTCTTAGATGGCGTATGTTCAGATGTTCAGTCTTAGATGGCATCCTTTTATTTGACCTACAGCATATTTAGACAACAACAGAATTTAAATAATAATAATATACCAATTATAATTCCCCCCAAATAAATATTGCTTAAAAATTGCCCAAATATATGATTTGTGCTATTTTATTTTGTGTGGCATATGCATAATGTTACAAATAAAATATAATCTTTGCCTTGAACAGGGCCAGACAATATTATTATTATTTGTCATTGACAGATAACTTGGTGCTATGACAAATGATTTGATGTTTGGCCAATCACCTTTTTTGGGCCATTGCAGTTTCCAGGAATATGTAGAAGATGCCATGGTCTTTCACTGTCCTCTTAATAGACCATATATAATTGAATTTCAAAAAACTTATTTGGTCTGATCAAGTAGTAAGAATAAATGGAAAATGGACTAACTTGATTAATAGAAAACTACTTTTTATGTATGCACAAAAAAATAAAATATGTTTAGCAGTACAGATAGTCTTGGATTTACAAGAGTTCATTTAGTGACCATTCAAAGTTACAAAGGCTGTTTTTCACACTTACAACCATTGCAGAATCCCCATAGTCACAATTCATGATCAAAATTCAGACACTTGATGCAACTGACTCACATTTATGATGCTTGCTGTGTCCCGGGATCATGTGGTCACCTTTTGCGACCTTCTGACAAGCAAAATAGGGAAACCTGATTCACTTATCAACTGCAGTGATTCACTGAACAATTGTAGCAAGAAAGGCCATAATATGGGGAAAAATTCACTTCAAACTGTCTCTCTTAGCAACAGAAATGTTGGGCTCAATTGTGATTGTAAGTTGATTAAAGCAATATCCAGAAGATACTATTCTTGATAAGTAATTAATATATATTGTTTCCCTAATAACAATAAATTAAATCCTCTTTGGAAAGCTAATACTGTATAAAGACCTCCTATACACACTTCCTTGAAAAATATTCCACATTGAACTCTGGTTTAATTTTGAATATACAGTATATTAGTTCATGAATAGGGTTTGATTTGGGAAGTCTTGGATTCAAATCTCATATTAATTATAAAGATGTGTAAGGTTGTTTAGGCAACTAGCTGCCTAATTATATAATTATCATAAATTAGTAAGGACTAAAGTCAGTAACTATGTTTATGTCACTTAAACCTTCATGATAGAATGAAATCTTTTAGTTAATAGACATTTTTTTAGAACTGAACCCCTTCTTTGTATATATACTGTAGTTTTGAAATCCAAATTTCCAAGTGCTTTAGAAAGTGATAAAAAGACAACAATCCCTATAAAGAACTAAAAGGGGGTGGAGTTTTTCTTATTCTTCATTAATCAGCTAATATTAATTTAATACTTTTTTAACTTTTGTATTTTTGTGGGGTTTTAGATGAGCTGTACACTGCCCTGAGTCCCTCGGGAGAAGGGCGGTATATAAATTGAAATAATAAATAAATAAAATAAATAATAAATAAAAGGAGTTTGGGAGTGGCGGGGACTATCCCCAGAATTCCTGTAAAGAAATATCCATATATGGTTATTGTAACAGTGGTTGCCGGATTTGGCATTTGTTTGATCTGTTTTTTTTCATTGGGTTTAATATCTTGATATAGCAGCATGCTTTTTCTTGAGAAAACGAAGATTGGTTGATTGGCAGCTGCTAAGAAACGAGCCTTTCATCCATCTTAAGACATTTTAATTTCTGATCTTCAACTCATGTGTTTTACGAGTTAAAGACAAGCCTTTAGCTTAGTGCCATAGCATCTGTTTCATTTTCAGAAAGCATTGGCGCCTCCAGATAGATTTAGGACATGCCCTTGCTAAACCCAGCAGAGCTATTGTCAGTAGTTTGTATATCATGTTATGCCTGATTTGGTGAGCTGCAATTAGCTAGATATACTGAGCGTGTTAACCCCCCCCCCCCCCCAAAAAAAAAAAAAATCATAAACCACAGTGGTTGGATTCATACAACACTCAAACTAAATGTTATTAACATTGAGTCGCATGGACCAGTGAGAATTTAAGATAACTTTATAGCAGTTGGCTACTGCTGAATTATAATATGTAGTGAGAAAGCACCATAGAGTTTATTACCTGAGGTAGTGGAGAATGTTCTATGGTATAAACTGACTTTCTTGGTAATTTCCTCCTCACTCTGGGTTAAAAGAGCTCCTCAGATCATAAACTTTGTGTTTGGTAGGACTCAACTAAGTGTGTTATCTTTTACAGCTCCCACCGTTCCTATTTGCCCCCCTGCAGCGCCCTGGCCAAGTCCAGCTATAATCATTGCCGCATGCTGTGCCATACCGGTGTTCCTCTTTCTAGTTTTCATCATTTGCTACAAAGCCATAAAAAGGTAAGATTTGTGTTAGCATATTGAAGTTTGATGATACAAGATGAGCTGAATATACCAACATGGAGATGCCGCAGTGTTGCAGATTGTGCAGTTCTCTAAAAGGGATACCATAGTCACAGTTTCTGAATTTACTCATCATGCATGCACACAGAAGTTTTCCCTTCCTTCCTTTCCCTTCCCTTTCTTTTCTAGCTCATAAGTCCTAGACACTGTCTTGTTTTCAATAATTGAACGATCAGAATAACCCAAAACAAGCACAGAGCTATTAATTTCAGGAGGACTTGACTATACAGGAGGATAGAATGAGAACACCTAGACCTGAGGGCAGAAGCTGCAAGTTATTTGGGAGGAATGTACAGCACCACAAGTGCCTCTAAGTGATTGTTACTGGCAGAAGGAAGGAGGAGAGCCACAGTATGGGCTGCTCCAATGCAGTCCACACTTGGTTACAGAATAGTGGAACAGTGTTACATTAGGAGAGCCCCAACATAACGGGAGTTGTATAAGAACCAGATATAGAGGAAAAGCACTTCATTGAATTACAAAGTTCTACCTGTACCCTCTATAGCTGGAAAATCATACATTAGAACTTTGTGTGCATTTATTTTTTCCTGCTTGTGCCCAAAATTAACGTGTCTGGGTGGTTCCAAAGAAAGTAAAATATATGTAATCTATCATTCAAAGCCTGCTGAGAGAAGTTAGGTTGTGATTGTTTTTTGTTTTATGTTTGCCCTGAGTGAAAAGAGCATTTTACTGTTCCACTAAATTCTTCCAATAAATGCTCCATTAAGCAGTTTCCTCAGGCTATTGGCAATAGCTTCAGTAGGCTCTATTAACTATTTGTGATTTTCAGGGAAGTAACATTTCCTCCAGTTTGATCTTTCAGTGCAACAGAATCAAATAAAAGATTAAATAAAGGATTAAATTGTAAAAAATGGAGTTGGTAGAATGAATTATAACATTTCATCTTGCAAGTGTGGAATTAAATTTATCCATATTCCTTTAAATTAAACTTCCTTCTACTTACCAAATGCTGAGAAACTTCTGATTTTAGCTATTCTTTAACAAGCAAATGAATATATAGTTTGGCATTACCTTCTTACAATCTGAAATTGTACTTCTGCTTTCCCAATTAAAGATTTTTTTCACCTCATCCTGCTGTTATATACAACAATTATAAACACACATTAAACTTAATGATCTTTTTTCCCCTATTGAAATTAAAAAAAAAAAAAAAAACTAAGCCGATCCTACTTCAAAAGACACACACATAAAATTAAAGCTCAGAATTTATCTGAGCATATTTTGAGTTTGGGAGCCTTCGGAACTGAACTCAATATTCTTTGTAGAATTCTTGCTCACATGAAGTTTTCTATATTTTAGAAACCTGTTTTTAGTGGAAAAATAGGAAATGTTTCTAGTACCATTAACCAATTACTAATCTCCTTCAGGTCACTCAGACGTCTGTACTAGTCTACATTCTTACTTTTCTTCTTTTCACCTTTGTATAGATCACATCTTATTCTGCCAGTATACCGGTAGTATTAAGTGTTCAGTCTGTGTTCAGTATTCAGTGTACTTCAGATGCAGTTCCTTCCTTTTCCTGTAGCACTTTGTCTGAGATAAAGCCAGAGATTGAACTTAATCAAGATTCAAAAAGTTTCCTGTGCACTTTGAGTTAGAAATATTAGATTAGTGGTTCTCAAACCGGGTGGTACCGCCCCTAGGGGGGGATGACTTAGGGGGTTGCTAAGAGGCAAGGGGCCGGCAGGGGGGTGCTAAGAGGCAGCAGAGGGGTGTTCAAGGCACCGGCCCTGTAGGTTCACTCATTGACTGTACCATTGCTCCGGAGCCGGTGCCTCCAATGCAGAAGCGGTAGCACATTATATGCCACCGCAGCCGCATTCAATGCACCGCCCCCCTGCTGCCTCTTAGCCTCCCTCTGCTGGCCCCCTTGGGGACCCTAAAAGGCGGCAGGGGGGCGTTTGAGGCCCCGGCTCCGGAGCGATGCTACAGTCAATGAGTGAATCTGCAGGGCCGGCCGGCGCCTCAAAAGCCCCCCTGCTGCCTCTTAGTGTCCCCAAGGGGTCCAGCAGAAGGGGGCTAAGAAGCAGCAGGGGAGCAGCACATCGAATGCGGCCGCGGTGGCATATAATGTGCCATCGCTTCCACATTGGAGGCACCGGCTCCGGAGCAATGGTACAGTCAATGAGTGAGCCTGCAGGGCCAGCCGGCGCCTCGAACACCCCCCTGCCGCCTCTTAGTACCTCTCTGCCGGCCCCCTTGGGGATGCTAAGAGGCAGCAGGGGGGTGTTAGTGGCGCCAGCCCTGCAGGTTCACCCATTGACTGTAGTAACTCTCCGGAACCGGTGCCTTGAATGAGGCAGCACATTGGGAAAAGCTGCCGCCACCACTTTCCCAAAGTGCCGCCACTGTCGCATTCTCTCTGTCCGTCCGTCCATCCATCCGTTCATCCATTCAAAAGGTCTGTCTGTTTGCCTGCCTGCCTGCCTGCCTGTCTCTCTCTACATCCATCCATCCATCCATCCATCCATGTTTAAAGCGCTGGCCCCACAGGCACATGGGGAAAGTAGAGCAAAGCCAGTCTGGGTGGGAGGGGAGGGAAGGAGGGAGGGAGGGGGAGAGAGAGAGAGAGAAAGAGAGAGAGAGACCTGACGCATCAGATTGAATGAGGTCTAGTTTAGACTGAGGCCCTTTTCCACATTGAAACATCTTTGCCAGCACATTGAAACCTCTTTGGCTTCTATTAAAGGTTTTGTGGACGAAACATGGTCAAGACTATTAGGAAGTTCCCACATTTTGTTGAGGCTTTAAACAGGATCCATTGGACCAGATCTCCACCCTAAAAATTACTTTTCCCCAATGTATTACAGTGCCAATTCTGAAGAAGGCAAAACCAAAATGTACTGGTAAATTACAAGGAAAACACACACACACGCACTCCTTTTTAACCCTGCTGGAGCAGGTGATTGGACTAGAATAGGTATCTCATTATCTTTCTCCTCCCTCTCTCCCTCTTTTATTTCTTTTTCTTTCTGTCCCTTCCTTCCATCCCCCTTCTTTGTCTGTCCCTTTTTCTTTCTTTCCCTTTTCTCTTTCTTTTCTTCCTCTCTCTCTCTCTCTTTCTCTCTCTCTCTTTTCTCTCTTTCCCTCTCTCAGGCTCACCCTTTTAAATCAGGGGTCGCCAAACTTTTGGACCTCAGGGACCACCAAACTCATAATTTTAAATTCCGGAGACCACTAATATAAATTTTGACTGACGGTGACTTTCTGGCATTGGTAGGAGAGAGAGAGATCTGATCCAACCTCTCTCTCTCCCTCTCTCTCATAAACACAGGCAGGGGTGGGATTTAGACCCCTGATCTAAAGCTGTCAAAACTCCAAAAACAGGTAGCTCTGGGGAGGCCAGGCATAAATTAGAACACTTGTTAAACAACTAGCCATTAAGTGAGGACACTTGTATTTGGTTTGCCCGTCACTTGGCCACTCCCATCCAGTCACATGACCAGCAAGTCACACCTTCAAATTAGGCCACGCCCACAGAAATTCGAGTCCCACCCCTGGGTGGGGGGCACTGAGGATGAGTTTGTAGTACCAAAGGGGCGGTGGACCGAAAACGTTTGGGAACCACTGCATTAGATTATCCAAGGAAGGGAGTGATATCACTGCAGTTCAATCATTTTGCAGCCAAATTCAGTGGTATGGTCTGCCTTCAGTTGTGCAGTTCTTATTCACCACATAATATTGACTCACTTAGATGTTTATGAAGCAATTAAGACAGGGTGGCATGGCCATGTGACTGGGTGGGCGTGGCTTTTTTTGGTGCAGCACCCCTCCTTCCAGCACTCTGTTGTTGTTTTTGCCTCCTGGGCCTCAGGGAAGTTTCCTGGGGGGCATTTTTGCTCCCAAAAGGCTTCCCTGAGGCTCAGGAAGGCAAAAAACAGAGGAAGGGGGGGCATGCAACAGTAAGACAGTGAGGGGGATTCCGGCACAACTGATTGTCGGGAGGGGGAAAAAATATTGGTTCAGATGAACCAGTAGCTGGTTTTTTTACTACCGGTTCGGCCAAGCGGTAGCATTTTTTCCCTACCGGTTCGCCTAAATTAGGCCGAGCCAGTAGAATCCCACCACTGAATTAAGACTTTTTTTTGGTCAACAAGCCTACAGGTCCTGAGGTGTTGAATTAGTTGTTCCATCAAGAGAGTGTTGTATATAATTTAATTGTTTTCTAATGATTGTGTATTTGTTGAGTTGTTTTCAATAATTTATGTTCTTGATATTGTGCTCAATAAGCCACTCAAAATCAGTTTAAGACTGGAATGGCATATAAGCCTAAAATAAAACATGAGGCATTGGGGGACAGTATGGAATGTATAAACCATGCCTAGTTGCCCAGTTCTGATTTAAATTAACATTATGTGAAAGAGAATATCTGTAGCTCAGGGTTGGCATATTGTATTGTTGGAATTCTTGCAGCTCATTTTGGGGATGTAGACTTTTCATTACCGTGCTAGGTAGCATAATCATTACAGGAATTTTAGAGACGTGACCTTCGTTGTTTGGTGTAATTGTATATTCTTATTATCTTGCCTACTTTACCGGTTCTTAGATAAAAAAGTCCCGTGGGTAGATATTTTTTTTGCAAGTGACGTGCAGTTGCCTTGTGGGTAATAGATTATCTGACTGATAAGGTGGAAATTCTGCCTGTCATTTGTGTATTGGTAGTTTCCTGTGTGATCAGTAATATTGATAGCTGTTTCAGAGGACAACTCATTTGGAGGATGCTATTCTTTTTCTGCCATTAATTTTTAGTTATTAGCTTGATAAGGAGATAGCTATAGTTTATTTAGGTGTGATTTAATTGTTTGAGAAGAAGATAGAATGTTATAAGCTAATTGCTAAAATTGGGTCTTCAATTGTTTTGTAGGCCATAGGAAGAGATTTAAGCCTGTATACCTGTTAATTCTGCTTCCTGTTGCAATCTGAAAGCAGAATGAATGAATTTTAAAAATGTATATGGAGATTCTCAGTCATCTAGGTCATGATTGTCCCAAAAGTGCTTTTTTAAGAGGCAACTGGAAAGAGGCAATCCACCTCTTTTCTAAATTCTTCAGTCACAGCTGAAGAAAGCTTCTTGGATGAGAAGCAAAACGTCATCAAAGAAAAATAAGAATGTCCAATTGCCTCTTGAAAAAAGCACTGGGAGTTTTAAAAATACTTGATTTAAAAATAATATAATGGAAATTTCTATGTATTGGATCTCATTTTGTGAGGCAGGTGAATCTTATGATGTGCACATCATAAGATTCGGCTTAAGTGTCATACTATGGCATTAGAACCACATTATATACTTTCATCTTATTTTAAAATTTAGGATTTGGTTAATATACTCTGCTTCAGAAGATTTTTCACCTAGCAAAAATCAGTTTTCTCTTGTCTGATAAATTTAGAAAAAGTTTTTGATTTTGCTCTTCTGCCTTGCCTTTATGTTATTGAAGATACATCTTAAGCAAAAGGATCTAAAATTGGCTCATGTATTTATTTGTTTCATCTAATCCTGCCTTTATTATTTTTATAAACAATTCAAGATGACGACACACATAGTCCTTCCTTCTGTTTTCCCCATAGCAACAAGCAAAGTGGATTCTGCGGAGAGAGAATGATAGTCCAAGGTCACCCACAAACTTCCATGCCTAAGACAGAACTACAATTCAGTCTCCTGTTTTCCAGAAAATTCATATTTTAAACAGATAATGTAATCTGCTATCTGTATAACAACTGAGTGTCCTCCTTGTCCTCTAAGGCAGGGGTCCCCAACCTCCAGGCCATGGACTGGTACTGGTCCATGGCCTATAATGAACCAGGCTGCAAAGCTGATAGTGAGCAGCGGGTGAGTGAACAAAACAGAAACCATCCCCCTCCCAGTCTGTAGCAAAATTGTCTTCCACAAAACCGGTCCCTGGTGCCAAAAAAGATAGGGGACTCCTGCTCTAAGAGAGTGACTGAACATTTTTTTGTGGTCCATACAGTGCATCTTATGTTGAAAATACTGGTGATTGTTTTCCTAATTGGGGCTCAGATGAAGTTAGTACAATACATGCATCAGCCTTCTTCAAATATATATATCTTTGGTTCTTCGGGTTTTCTCCCGCGTAGAATTGGAAATATCTAGGCGACGTTTCGATGAAGTCTCATTCATCATCTTCAGGCTTGTGTCTTCGGCCTTGTGCTTCTCAGAGTGCTTCTCTGAGAAGCACAAGGCCGAAGACACAAGCCTGAAGATGATGAATGAGACTTCATTGAAACGTCGCCTAGATATTTCCAATTCTACGCGGGAGAAAACTCGAAGAACCAAAGATCCACATACAAATACCCGCGAAAATCTCCGAAAACATATATATATATATATATATATATATAACAACGAAATACCACTCACGCATCATCACAAAATCTCCAGAACCGTAAAGCCTACAAGCCTACAAATTTACCACATATGTTCCTCTAGGCTTCTAGGTGCACACTAAGAAAGGATTTTTCGAAATGACCATCAGAGCATTAGTATTTCATATATTATTATTAAAATCCCCCTCCCCACCTGAAAAAAAACCTATTCCTAATGCAAAACACAAGCAGAGGAGTTTCAGTTTTAGTTTCACAACAACCAGCTTTAGTACAGAACAGTTGAACTAAGCCACGCTCAAGCTCCTTGCTGTCTCCTTTTTGTTCATACAGCAAATACTATTTCACTTTCCAAACAGCATTCAACTCTTTCACACACTGACAGAACGCTAGCCAAATGAATACTGATGGATGCTGGTAGGCAGAGGCAGAATTTTTTCCCCTTATTTTCCTCCCCAAAAACTAAGCCCGACTACATAGTTTCATAGTGAAGCATGGGTATAGAGCTAGTCTGTTATAATTTAATATCTTTCTGTAACTCATCTGTTCTTCTATTCATCTGTTTGCCATATGAAATTAAGTAAAACAAAAAAGTTGGCAGTTGATTTATCAATTTCCTGTTTACTCATGAGGCAAACTCTATTTGATAGTCAAGTTGATCTTTTGGTCCTTTGTAACTCTGTTCTTAGTGGATTTAGCAGCTGACAGAAGGAGAATCACTCTTCTCCTTTAAAAAGAAAGGCAGCATTTTCCCCCCTCATCCTTTCCTTCCCCTTTCCCTTCCCCTGTCTTCTGCTGCCAACCTTAGCTGGTCTTGAAAAGCTGCAGCATAACTTGGTTGATACCCTGGGATTCCACGGCTGTAGGCTACAAAGCAATGGTAAACCACTTTGGTATTGCTGCCAAGAAGAAGTCCATACAGTTTTCTTTGCTTTTTATTACTTTCTACAAGCAGAATTCCAAGTATACCACCCAGCAGAATGCTCAAGAATGGGTAGTGTTCATTATAAATGTAGCGTCTTCTGCATAATCAATCACTGCAAAGACCAGAGAGAATCTGAGTTATGACCTGGCAATCTGTTAATCAGTTTCTCATCGCAGAACATTAGAATTACTGAAATTCAGAATCAGCCCTCTTGTTTTCACCCATTAAATTAAAGTCAATCAGTGTTAATGCTTGCAAATAGAAACAATTATGTCTTTAAAAAAACAGCACACAAATTATATGATGAAGAATTACACATTACACAGGCAGAAAATAGCTCTCTAAAATTGTGAAAATTCTTTACTTTCTTTTTTGATAGTCTAGCTATAATCTTATTAAACATTATTTTAAAAAAGCTATGAGTAAAGAAAGGCAAGCTTGTAGGCAAGATGATACAGTTATCAGCCTAATTTCACACCTTTCCCCCTTGAATCTAGCTAAAAATGAGGGGTATTATAATCCCACATATCTGGAAGGCACTACTATACAATAAGAAGACTGGCCCTACTCTACGGTGAAGCTCATCATTCTAAGGCCTCAAGATGCTGTCAAATCTTTATCTGATGTCTGTACAGATTGTAATTGTTCAACTTGTAATGACTTTTTATTCTCTTGGGAATATACAGACTGGAAAATAAAAACTATGAAGTATTTGGCTTTTTTTCAGACACAAGAACGTATGTGGGTAGTGTATTAGCACATACAAAGGCAGCTGCTTATTTATTTATTATTTATTTATTATTTACATTTATGTGCCGCCCTTCTCCAGAGACTCAGGGCGGCTTACAGTCTATGGAGCACCATGCTAAATGCTCGGCAATAGCCTTCATTCCATTGTATATGCCTGCTTATTTCTAGGGCTTTTTGGCCCCCGCAAGCGGCATTTTTTACAAAGTCAACTTATTGCCCCCAACAATCTTGGGTCCTCAATTTACCTACCCCGAGAGGATGGAAGGCTGAGTCAACTTTGAGCCTAGTGAGATTCGAACCTGCACTAATTGCAGGCAATTCAGCTAAGTGCTAGATGATTAACAGCCTGCACCACCAAGGCCCTATGATCTCTGTGAGGTACACATTTAAAAATTAGAATCCCAGGGCTCCTCTAGATCAGGGAAAGGCAACATTTTGGTGGCCAGAACTAGATTTAATGTTTTGGGAACGGAAAGAGATCCCAGTGGACATACCTTATCACAAGGGTGGGATCAGAATTTTCCCATGCTTGGGTAGCCTTGTTTTTTTAAAACTATGTACATGTATTTTAGGGTGTTTTCTCTGTGTTTCCTTCAAACTGATGAAAATTTGGGACAATACTGGTGATGGACATATTGCATATTGCAAAATATATGCATATATGATGCACATATTGCAAAAAAAGGAGGTTGGGAGTTGGAGCCTCTTCGAGTCCATTTGGAAGAGAGTTTCTATGGCAGAAACCTGCATGTTTCTTTGAAAGCAGTAAATGCTTTGTAGTGGAATAAGACAAAATTGCAAAAAAGCAGAAAGCCTACCAAAAGAAACTTCCCCTAAAGGCTTCAAAAACAAAGACATTACATAGCTTTGCTATCCCTGGATGACCTTTTGCCAGGTTGGACTCCCAACTGTGCTTAAAAGCAAAAAACAAAACAGAGAAAGGCCTTCATTGATGTTGGTTAAGAGTGGCATATTCTTGTGGCCGAAAGCATTCTTCAAATCAATTGGGAGAGAGTGATTGTTAAACATAAAACAGCAAACTGTAAATTCATCATATTCTAAATAATGCTATTTTATTCAGCATTAAGACCAATTATGTTGTTCTCATTTAATGCAGTTTCATTTTAGTAGTGTAAGTATCCATGGATGCTGAATGGATGCTGAATTCTAATTCTTTATCCTTGTTTTGTAACTTTAAAAGATGATATTAAAGAGGATATTTGATATCTGAGATACCAAAAAGATAGCAAAGATTTCATGGGACATATCCATCTTTTTATGTTTAGTTGATTTTATTTATTTTTAAATTATGCAGGGTCATATCTTGTGAGAACTTGAATAAAAGGTTACCAGGGAATTCTAGGGTTGTAGAAGGGATTAGAAAAACCAAACAAATATTATTGCTAAGGAAATTACATGGACATCTCTGTGTAGTCTGTGGAGCTAAGCATAACTTGAATTAACATCTCCTGCAGACCTGCATGTGACTAGTAGACCTGGTAGGAAAGGAATTTTATTTCACTTAACTAAAATTGTAATAACAATCGAGATCACACTTAGCAAGGATCATTTAATTGCAGTCAATTTCATTTGGGAAAATGTCTTCATTAGTCTTCGGAATTTGTAGTCAAATGAATAAGAAGTTTCTTAATGGTTCATTGAAGAATTTATTGAAAAAGTGCATGGTTACTGAATCAAAGAAGGGCATTGTTGACCCTACTAAGAAAATAATCTTGTCCTCATGACTCTATTATTTTACTAGGCTACTGAATATCTTCAAACATCGTTTTGGCACAAAAATTGCCAATAGCAGGTTATATCTTCAGCTAATAGTTTATGTTTATGCTATGCTATGCTATGTTAATATAATACCTGGTAAGAAAACTATAATATAAAATTCCAGATTTTTTTTAAGGTGGGGGATATTGATATGTCATACAAATAAACTAATGATAGATAGATACAATAAACTTGCTTAAACCAAAAATTCCTGGTTTTGTGGAGGAATCCTATACAAATGAACTATGATTCTGAAATTCCTTGAACAGTCCATTATTTCCAATAGAATATAGGCATATAATCTGCCTTACAAATTATTCTATCATTGATCCATCTACCTTATCCTATGCACCAGCTATGCACCAGCTGTCAAGGCTTTAAGAGAGGGGGGAGGGCCAGGAGGGGGGAGTCCCTCTGGTGGAGATGTGCCCAGCCGGGTTTCGGGTTTTTCATCGGCCGAGGGCCCAGGGGAGGGGAGGGGGGGTTGCGGTAGTTATTAAGGAGGATCTGTGTCCGAGGGAGGCCACTGTATCTCAGACGACCGGGTGTGAGCTCCTTTTCGTGAAGTTCGGTCCCAAGGTTCAGGTGGGCTTGCTGGTCGCATACCTGGCTCCCTGCTATGCGGCAGCAGCCCTGCTTGAGCTCCTTGAGGTCATAGCTGGCGTGGCGGTTGGGACCCCCAGGCTTATGGTCATGGGGGATTTCAACCTGCCATCTGCTGGCGGTACCTCGGGGATTGCTCAAGAGTTCATGGCTTCCATGACGGCCATGGGCCTGACCCAGTTAATTCGGGACTCTACTCACGTGGGAGGTCATACCTTGGATCTGGTTTTCGTCTCTGATCAGTGGCAGAGTGATCTGGGTATGGGGGATATAGTCATAGAACCCCTGTCATGGTCGGATCACTCGCTCCTGAAGCTCGACTTCCGTTCCGCACCCCCTGACCGCAGGGAGGCGGGACCATTAAAATGGTACCGCCCCAGGCGCCTGATGGATCCTGATAGGTTCCTGACGGAGCTTGGGCCATTTCCCGAAGCTCACACACACGACTCGGTTGAGGGCTTGGTCGCCACCTGGGATAGGGTGGCTGCTGGGGCCCTCGACCGAGTCGTGCCCTTGCGGCCTCTGACCCAATGCCGATCCCAAGTGGCTCCTTGGTTTTCTGAGGAGCTAAGGGAGATGAAGCGTCAGAAAAGACGCCTAGAGAGCAGTTGGAGGGCCAGCCGCTCTGGGTCCGACCGAACACTATTACGATCTTATATTAAGACGTATTTAGTGGCGATAAGGATGGCGAGGAGATCTTACCTCTCCACCCTTATTGCGTCTGCGGAAAACCGCCCAGCCGCCCTGTTTAGGGTGACCCGCTCTCTACTGGAGGTAGGAGCGCGGGAGGACCCCTTGCAGGGACGGGCTGAGGAGTTTTCTAGGTTTCTGCAGGACAAAATCGCTCAGATCCGGGACGAGCTGGACTCCGACTGGGCATCTCCGGGCGGGGGGGCGGGGGTGGATATCGGTGCGGTCAATTGGGTTGAGTTCGATCCTGTTACTGTGGAGGACGTGGACAGGATACTGGGGGGACTGAATGCCACCACCTGTTTGCTGGACCCGTGCCCCTCCTGGCTGGTCTTGGCCACTCGGGAGGTGACACGAGGCTGGTTCCAGGGTATTATAAACGCTTCCTTGAGAGAGGGGCTGTTACCTGCCGCCTTGAAAGAGGCGGTGGTGCGGCCCCTCCTCAAGAAACCGTCCCTGGACCCAGCATTGTTATCTAACTATCGTCCTGTCTCCAACCTTTGCTTTGTTGCGAAGGTTGTTGAGAGTGTGGTGGCACGTCAGTTCCCGCAGTACCTGGATGAAGCGAGTTATCTTGACCCCCTCCAATCGGGCTTCAGGCCCGGGCACAGCACGGAGACGGCGTTGGTCGCGTTGGTGGATGACCTCTGGAGGGCCCGGGACAGGGGTTGTTCCTCTGTCCTGGTCCTGTTAGATCTCTCAGCGGCTTTTGATACTGTCGACCACAGTATCCTATTGCAGCGGTTGGAGGGGTTGGGGGTGGGAGGCACCGTGTTGCAGTGGTTCGCCTCCTTCCTCTCCGACCGCTCGCAATTTGTGTTGACGGGGGGCAGAGATCGGCCCCGAGGTCCCTACGATGTGGGGTGCCTCAGGGGTCGGTGCTCTCGCCCCTGCTGTTCAACATTTATGTAAAGCCGCTGGGTGAGGTCATCCGTGGCTTCGGGGTGGAGTTCCATCAGTACGCTGACGATACTCAGCTGTACATCTCCACCCCGGGCCACCCCAACGAAGCCGTCGAAGTGATGTCCCGATGCCTGGAGGCCGTGCGGAGTTGGATGGGTCGTAACAGGCTTCGTCTCAACCCGACCAAAACCGAGTGGCTGTGGTTTCCTGCGCCCAGATACAGCCAGCTGGTTCCTTCGCTGGCCGTGGGGGGAGAGGTCTTGACCCCCGTGGAAAGGGCGCGCAACTTGGGTGTCCTCCTGGACGTACGGCTGTCTTTAGAAGAACATATTGCAGCCGTCGCCAGGGGGGCTTTCTATCAGATTCGTCTGATTTACCAGTTGCGGCCCTTTCTGGATCTGGGCGCACTTCGCACAGTCACTTCCGCCCTCGTCATCTCCCGCCTGGATTATTGCAATGCTCTCTACATGGGGCTCCCCTTGAAGAGTCTCCGGAGGCTGCAGCTGGTCCAGAATGCAGCCGCGCGGGTGATCGTGGGTGCTCCTCGGAGCTCCCACGTTACACCGCTTCTCCGCAGGCTGCACTGGCTTCCTGTAGCCTTCCGGATTCGATTCAAGGTGGTACTGACAGTATTTAAAGTGCTCCATGGCTCGGGACCTGGGTACTTACGGGACCGCCTGCTGCCATCATCAACCTCCCGCCGCCCAGTACGCTCCCACAGGGTTGCCCTCCTCGGGGTACCGCCGCCCGGCCGTTGTCGGTTGACGGCCCCGAGGGTTCGGGCTTTCTCTGTGGGAGCCCCCTCCCTTTGGAATGATCTCCCCCCGGAGATACGGGCTATGACGGATATTCTGACCTTCCGGCGCGCAGTGAAAACCCTATTTTTTCAACAGGCTGGCCTGGCCCAGTAACTGTATTTTTAGTTTTTTAACTTAATTTTAATCGGGGTTTTATTAGTTTTTAATTTTTAACTCTATTTTTGGGTTAGACAGCCGGATCAATTTGGTTTAATTTATTTTAATTGTATTTATTGAGTATTTATTATGTGTTTTTAGTAGGCTGTACACCGCCCCGAGTCCCTTTTTGGGAGAGGGAGCGGTATAAAAGTTTAATTAAATAAATAAAATAAAAGATAGAAATATCACAGTTGTTCTTAGAGATGTTATAAATTGAATCTATGATTTCAAGCATGCTTTATAATTGTTCCTAGATATTATGACCAGTGTGCATCTTTTCCCCAGATGTTAAGACCAGTCTAATCACTTGACAATAATAGAAACCATAGGTCACATTGAAGTTGTTTTATAAAGAAATATCTTCAGCAGATCACAAAGTATCTTGGATTCATTCGGTTCAGATCTGTCAGGACAATAAACCAGAAGTGCTATTGATGAGTGTTTCATCTGCCTGGTTGATTGATGCATAGCCAATCCTATAAAGCACTGGTGTACAACTCGAGATGTCACATCGACACATGATGTATTGTGACTTTTTTCTTCTTTGCTAAACCGGGGGTGGGGGTGGCCAGTATGTGATGCATCTGGCCTGCAGGCTGCGAATTTGACCCCTGCTATAGGGAGTTGTAGTAAATAATTTGTTTCACTGTTTGAGGTGTTTCTCAGTCACTGACACTGCAGACACATGTGGTCTCAGAGTTAGGAGTACCTTTTACTACGGTAACATAGGCTGACATCTAGTTGCAGCTGTATCTGGCCAGGAATTGCCTAGGGTCACTTATATGTGGTCTGATAGCTACTTCATTAAGGATCAAGGGAGATGGGTGATTAGCAAGTATTAAACATACAGTAAATACATAAATAAAATGTGTTGCATATGAGGTAACTCTGCAAAAGAATGTAAACTTTGGTTAGGCCAAAGTAGAACCGCTAAGAAACTAATTGTGATTAATCAATATGATAGCATGATACTCTTATATTTTCATCTGCATTAGTTCTCTCTGTGTGTCCAAAGCCAATCTGAAGTTTTTTTTAAAAAAATTATTTATTTATTTTGTCAAGCATGCATTTGATAATATATATACATATAAACCTGATTATTAATACATGAAATAGTCATGAATAAAAGGGAACATTAAGACAGGGAGTGTAGGCACGTTGGTGTGCTTATGCATGCCCCTTACAGACCTCTTAGGAATGAGGTGAGGTCAACAGTAGACAGTCTGAGGGTTAAAGTGTTTGGGGGTTATTGGAAGAAACCACAGAGTCAGATAGAGTATTCCAGGCATTGACCACTCTGTTGCTGAAGTGTTGATAAAGACACATGGCAAATGAATAAAAAGTAAGTATGATACCCTTAATACATAGGAGAAAACATCAGAAATTTCTCTGCAGATAATAATTAAAAACTGGAAGAAGAAATCATATTAAAAAAAAAGATTTCAGCCACAGAAAACATACGCAGATAGTCCTCATTTAGTTGCTATGACTTTACAACCAATCCTTGCATTTATAACCTTTGCAGGTCTATAAAGCAAAGGAAAGCTGAAGTAAGATATAAAATAGTTGCAGTTTCACATAGCAATCATTTTGCTTAATGACCAAGCTACGGGTCCCAACTGTGGACATTAAGAAGGACTATCTGTATTTGTGAGATGCAGTGGGCTGTTCACAGTAAATAAGAGATGCAATGATACTCTTAATTAATTCAACAAGAAGAACTTTATTATTTGTTATTTGGAATTAGTGCATTCGAACATTCTTGTCTGTCAGAGTTTTGCTGACATTTTAAAATTATTTTAAAATTCTCTCTCTTTTTCGGTCTTCTTGGAATATACACTCCCTGAGTAACTTGCTATCATCCACAAAAGTTGAGAGAGATCAGATGAGTTGTGTTGTAAATTTAACTTCCTGTAAAGTCAATTTCTCGTATACATAGGAAGTGATGTAATTTGTGAGTTCATGGCCATCATGACAACACTGGATTTATTTCAGGAGGTCATGGCTCTGATTCATATAGGCAGCCACATGTCAGATTTGGCTTTTGTTTTGGAGCAGCTGAGCGATGTTCTAAGGAAGGCACAGTTTCATCACTCTGGTCATAATATAATTTACTGGCACTGCAAACTTCTGGAGGAAGCCCAGGCGCCTAATAAATCACCTCTATTTCCACAGAACAAATGTGGAATTCCCTGAAGCCTGGGAGGGAGTCCTCTTGAGTATTTCACTGATTTCTAGAATAGGAGTTTCCTGCAGCACTTGAAAGGATTGTTTCCGAGCAGTCTAACTTTGGCCATTAATTCAAGTAATTTACTTGGAATCTCCAGGAAGTAAAATGGCTTAAGAAGTGTTTAGAATGAACTGGCATAAAAAGAAAAGTTTATATGGGTAAGACATGGGTAAGAGATCAAATTCAAGTGGTGGTAAGAATGGGAAATGCTTATTTTTCTGTTTTTACTGCTTCTGCAGGTAGGCATCCTAAAGCAGGGTTTGCCAACCTTTTGGACCTCAGGGACCGCCAGACTCATAATTTTAAATCCTGCGGACCAGAGACCCTGGGAAAATCCCAAAAAAATGCAGGAAAATTCCCCACCCCGTTTTCTTACTGATTGATCATTCTTTATTTGGAATCGCAGGATACCATCTCCAGCTCCGTTCTCAGGGGGAGAGAGAGACTTTTGGCTTCATGCAAGAGAAGCAGCAGAAGTCTTTCTTTCTCTTCCCCAAACTCCGCCAGAAATGAGTTTTTGTGGGACTTGTTGCTCCGGCACAGCCTCTTGGATGCCTTCCAGGGTCCCAAAGACTCATTTCTGCATAAGGGACTGAACCTCTTATTCAGCCTTGTTTGATGGGACTAGGGCAAGGGAATGCAATTCTCCTGATCCTGTTTGATCTCTGAGGTGCAATTTAAATGGCTGATTATCACCTTTAAAGGACTACATGGCTCAGGGCCTGCTTAACTGAGTTGCCCTCTCTAGTTTGACCCTTCACTGGGTCAAAGATCAGACAATTCCTTTCTAGACCTTACATTCTATCAATGATTCTATCAGTTTAGAGCCCAAAAAACCAAGTTAAAAGCAAATGAATATTTAAGTATTAAGAGGATTTGAGGAGATTTATATTAAATTTCAGTGGAAAATTAGGTGACCCCTGAAGGATCTGAAAGGACACATAATTAGCCCTGAGTTCCAGAGGAAGAGAACAGGTGAGTATAATTCAGTTATAATTACAATTAGTGACAAAATTGAGAAAATATTAAATACATGGGACATAGCCATCCCTTCATCTTAATGAATTTCAGTAATTTGTAATTTAATTTAAAGCTTAACTACTGTTAAGATTTTGTTCTTTGAAGGGTGTCAACCATCCTTGCCATTTAGTGATCAGAATTACAACATCACTGAAAAAAACTACTGACTTATGACCAATTATCACCCTTAATGACCGTTGAAGCATATCTATGGTCACTTGATCAAAATTCAGATGCTTGGCAAGTAACTCATATTTATGATAATTGCAATGTCCCTGGGTCATGTGATCACCTTTTTTCACCTTCTGGCAGGCAGAGTCAATGAGAAAGCCATGTTTCACTTAACCATGTTAATAACTTAACACTGCAGTGATTCACCTAACACTGGCAAGAAAGGTCATAAAATGGAGCAAAAATCACTTAACAAATATCTCACAACAGCAGAAATTTTGGGCTCTGTCAGAGTATATTCATGAACTGGAATAGAGCATGGTAACAAGGTCAGCCAATGAATAGCATAGCAACTAAATCAGCCAATGAGGATAGTTTGGAAACTGAAACTAGAAGTAGCCTAGGCTGGAACACTGAAACTAAAAGTAGCCTAGGCATGGCTCTATATTAAGCTCTGCAACTCTGCCCTATGTTGAGCTCTAAGTCTGTCTATTGAAGATGAAACTAGCTTGCTTGCTTGCTGAAGACTGGAGCTCTGTAATGAACTTACAACATGTTTCTGTTTGAGTTTGCTTCATGTTGGAAAAATCTACAACTGGTTTGTAAAATCTGCTTATGTTTATAAAGATGTTAAATGAAGCATCAACTATCTGTGTTTATTTTTCTGGCACTGAATTATCGCTGCAAAACTCTCAATAGGCTCAGTTGTGATTCTGTGTTGAGGACTACCTGGAAATGTCTCAAATATGACCTGAGTACCTCCATATGAGGAAAACAAACATCTCTAGCCTTTCCCATCCAATATTTCTTAGTGCTTCTTTCCTACCTTCAGGTTTAAATGACTAAGTGATCCCTCCTTTTTGGTCCCCATCTTTCTTGTCAAGCAACATTAAATAAATGGTTACATTTCATTGTAACATAAGACAGACCGTGAAAAATAAGGAGTGAAAGAAGTTGGACATTACTTAGAAATAATTAGATTCAGTTACATCCTGTTCCACTGCATTGCTTCCCATAGAAGTAGTTGCAATATTTTCCAGTGGTCGTGGCCCATGTTTCTCTCACTTTGTCTCGTAGTTGCTTTGCTGTCTGAATGGGACAGATTGATAAGAATAGGATGTATTTAATTCAACATTTTCTAAACAATATTCTCTTGGTTTTTGGATGCAGAAAAATGAGAGATGAAAGGTTACAAATTTGCACTCCTATTTCATTTCTTTGCTCAACATCATAAAGTTTCATTTGTTTTAGCATAAAATTGCTCCTTTCATTTTAAAGCAATTTTACAAAGAGCTCAATCAGTGATTTCCTAATTAGCAAAACAACTGCACGTAGAAGATTTCATAGTAGACATTTTAATGAGTTACTTCTGCTTCTGGCATCAATTTGGAGTGGATTTTCATGGAGTGAATATTATGAATTTAAAGAGCACTTAGCATACACCAGTATTAATTGCAAAACAAATGCCAATTCAAAAAGATGGAACAGAATGGAGAAAAAAGTGGAACAGAACTGGAGTAATGAAGATTGAGGAAGATTTAAAAAAAATAATTAATTTTGTATATACACATATTTCAGATTTAACATGTAATTGGAGGCTATAAAGAAAATTTGCAATAGGACAATAATGAGGACTTTGGATTGTTTTATCTACTTTGTTTTGTTTTCCTAAATATATAACATACCCTAAATTATATTATAAGCAAGTTCTAAAACAGAGTGGTCAAAAGTTAGGAATATTTTTTTAAAGATGCATACTTTTTAAATACTCGGATACAGGTAGTCCTTGACTTGCAATCCCAGAATTTATCAAGTGGTCATGTGGGCATATTGTTTAATGACCATTCACTTAACAACCATAACCCCAGTTCTTCTAATTGTAGTCATTAAATGGACAGAGCAAAAGGGTGGTCCGGAATTCCTGCAGTAGGCTGAGTGGTCGGGAACTCCTGCAGTAGGCTGCAGAAACAAATTTTGGATCTTTGAGATCTAGGCTTTGTTTTTGCATCCTGCTGGAGAAGTTCCATCTCCCCTTCATACATGGAAGAGAATCCACTGCGATGAGCTGCATGAACAGAGTGGGATCTTCAGGATCTGGATTCCCTTTCTCCACCTCTTCCTTTTACACAAAGGGAAACTCCTTTGAGAGACTGCACAAAGACACCACTGATCTTTGGGATCTGACCTCCATTTCTGCAATCTACCCGATGAGTTCCTTGGTAGGCAGCCCTCTTACTCTTGAATCTCAGCTCCCCTTTCACTGTGAAAGAGCTGCCTGCTTGCCAGAATCTCAGCTCCGAGGCAGGTGGTAGCAGCTTGCAACCTTCCCTGCTGGCTGCCCCATTGACTTTCTAAAGAAACCAGCAGAGAAGTTTGGAGATGGTGATCACATGATCATCATTGGCAACTGGACTTAAGTGCAAACAAGTTGCTAGGGACTCAGATCGCGATCATGTGATATGGGTGGGGAGAAGAGTAGCATAATGTTTTATGACAGCCAGAAGTGTTTTATGGGCTGTAAAGCACCCTTTCTGAGGCCATTGTACCTTTGAATGGTCATTAAAAACTGGTCATAAGTCAAAGACTACTTGTATTTGACTATTTTAAACAGTGCATGACTATTTTGACTATTTTTCAGTGATCTGGAAAAAAAATGAATATATGTGAATACTTCTAATTGAAGTGAATTAGGAACAACTTGCCTCCAGAAGTTGTGAATGCTCCAACACTTGAAGTTTTTTAAAATATGTTGGATAACCATTTGTCTGAAGTGGTGTAGGGTTTCTTACCTAAGCAGGGAGTTGGACTAGAAGGTCCCTTCCAACTCTGCTATTCTATTCTATTCTTTTTCAAAAGGCAACTGGACTTTGTTTTTCCTTTAAGCCATTTCGCTTCTCATCCAAGAAGCTTCTTCAGTTCTGTTTGAATGGCGCAGAATGTAAGGATTGATATTAACTGCAAGAAATATAAATCCTTCCATCCAGGGGTGGGATTCAAATTTTTTTATTACCAGTTCTGTGGACGTGGCTTGGTGGGGGAAGGATACTGTAAAATCTCCAGTCAGAGGTGGTATTTGCTGGTTCTCTGAACTACTCAGAATTTCCGCTACCGGTTTTCCAGAACTGGCCTGAACTTGTTGAATACCACCTCTGCTTCCATCATCCACCATTCAGTCAGAAGCGAAGAGGCTTCTTGGATGAGAAGTGAAACATCTTCAAGGAAAAACAAAAGAAGTCCGGTTGCCTTTTGAAAAAGCACCTTGGGACAACCATGACCTGGAAGTTTATAATTAAAAATGTTTGATTAAGTAGAAATATATACTAATAAGTTTTCGTAGATTTTCACGAGTACCAGTATGCAAGTCTTGGCGTGTTCAGGTCTTTTCCCATGTAAGATTGAGAGTATCTTCGATGAGGTCCCACTTGCCATCTTCAGGCTTACATGGGAAAAGACCCGAACATGACAAGACCTGCATATACTAATAAGTATTATATTTAATCACTGATAATTCCTGTAAACTACCGTTATATTCCATCCTTCTGATGTTTATAAAATGAGGACCCAGGAAGTTGGGGATAATATGCTGACTTTGTAAACTATTTAGAGAGGGCATCACTAGGAAGTGGTATTGCTATTACAATTCACCTGTGACAATACTGAAGTCACAACTGACATTAATATATCAAACTGGTATATTAAACAAATATATTTGATGAAACTTAGTGTATTGTAGCTGAATTGGATTATCATCATGCCAGAAATAATCTTAAATTGTATAACTAGGTTATTGAATAATATGGTACATTTTATGTAGTTGTATTGCTTTTTAAAAGTTTTATAATAATTTATAATAATTATAAATCTCTGTATTATATTGTTGTGCTTTCTGACCCAGAGACCATAATAAATGTTTGTTTGATTGACCATCATACAATCAGTCATCATAAATTCTTCATTTTGTTCTTATTGAAACATTATTATAATGTCTTTGGATTCTCTCTCCTTCCAATCTTGTATCTAGAATTTTTAAAAAAGAGTTCAAAGTGATCTCTGGGGCTGTATGGCTTATAAAGCAAATTTGAATATCATAAATTGGTTAGTATTGATCTTTGCAAAACTCTAAATTGTATACATGTCAGAAAAAATAGACAGGTTAAGATTACAAAGTTAACTGTTCATGTAAAAGCAAGCTCTGTTTAAATTGGCAGTTTAATGTTAGCAATAAGAATGTAACAGTGTCCCTTGCCATGCCTCACGGCAAGAGGCTGTTTTAAGGCATGGAAATGCCCACATCTGCATTTCCCAGAAGAGAGGAAAGCCAAGGGTCTACAAAGTCTTTCCCCTATCTGTCCCTTGATTTAGAAACAATACTGTTCTCCATTTGTAGTTGCTTAAGCCACTGGAAAACTATTTATTTATTACATTTATATGTCCTCCATCTCTAAATTTATATGCCCTCCATGTAGGAGCCTCTGTGGCACAGTGGTTAGAGTGCAGTACTGCAGGCTACTTCTGCAGCCAGCTGCCTAGAGTTTGGCAGTTCAAATCCCACCAGGTTCAAGGTTGACTCAGCCTTCCATTCTTCCGAGGTGGGTAAAATGAGGACCCAGATTGTTGGGGGTAATATGCTGACTCTGTAAACCGCTTAGAGAGGGCTGTAAAGCACTATAAAGCGGTATATAAGTATAAGTGCTATTGCTAGTGCTATTGCTATCTCCCAATCAATTGATTATGATACAGTAAAGTTATGTAATTATGTATGGTTTGGCTTCCATGTCTAGATATTTCTGAATAGAGTAGCTAGTGGAAAAAGTGACATAAAATAAGGCTGGGCCCAGGATTTAAGGTATAAAAACTTAGATTTAACAGACTTACAGGGAATAATAATAATAAAATCTATTAAATATAAACAGATTTTGCTTATGCATAAAATGGCACTAGATTGTATACATATGCATTTCGCATATTATATGCAGTTGCATGTATAAAGTAGCAATTTGTATATGTGCTTAGAAGTTTCCAGTATACAGATAGATTTTCTTCATTGTAACCAAAGTACCCAAAACAGGGCCTTTTAAAACAAGGGTTTATTGTCTTGCATTCAGAAGCATGCAACCTGCTGCTCTCTAAATGGTTTGCCATTGGCAGTCCTGCTGGCATGGATGAGAATTGAATATCTGGAAACCATCTGGATGTTCATCCCTTTTTTCTGTCATCAGAAAAATGTTAACAATCATAATACAGAATTCTTCAATAATTCATGGTGTTGATAAATAGTCCAAATTTGAAGATTTATAGAATTGCACAAAGTTGTGGTGGAATGAGATATAATGTTTTTAGTTTTAAGAATCCTTTTATAATTAATCACCTGTACAGAATGTTTTTTTTTTAGTATTTTGCATAGCTAATGAATTTGTTTCTGTCTCCTTTCTTTTTAAAATATCACTTTGATTGGGCTTCATTGAAGGAAACCTATGAGAACAGAAGAGAATGGAACAAGTCAAGCTGAATATGCAATGACATCCTGTCAAAACAGCAAGACAGTTGATGCTAACAATGCAGTGGCGTAATTTCCAAAACCACCTCTTGAATAGTAAACATTAAAAGCACACATGGAATATGCAAGGTGGGTGAAATGCAGCATCAAGAGAAGACTTATGGCCGAGGACTTCATTTCAGAAATAGCGCACGCTTCAGATATTCTGAGAAGAAAAGCAGGTGACTCTCCTTTGGCTTGCTGAGTGTCACAAAAAGAGGGATTATACCAGGGGCTACTCTGAAAAAGGGATTCACAGAGGCCTACTCACTGCATGCTTGTTCTTTTGAAAGCAACATTGCAGTGCCCCTTCTTCCTTCCTCATCTTTGATTGACGGTTTATTTTTTTGAAAATGCTTCAGCGATCCTTTGATGATTAAGAGAGTGGTCTATTCAAGACGGTAAAAATACCATAATTGAGCTTGCAAATTCAAACTTTGCATTTTTCTGTTTCTCTTCAATCATTTTAAAACCCACCCTTTACGATGATCATATTGTTAAAGTGGAAAATCTCCATTCCCTGAAAGGGAACAACATCCCTCCCTGCCCAGCTGCATGATTTCATGGAATGCATCCCCGCCTACACAATCTGATGACTAGATATAGATGCCACTACTACAGATATAAAGGAATTCAGAATGTCTTACATCAATTAGTTTTATTGATTGAAAGAAAAGTGTTACCTAGGATAACATTTTAAAGTGTTTTAAATGCTGTTAATCCACAGTCCAGAAACATTTTGGGCCTTAGTGTTAAAAGAAATCTATATTTGGGTACATCTATTATTATTTTGCAGTTTTGCACATGTATATCCACCACACTAATCTGTAGACAAGATCTCTAGAATGATCTAAAATGTTTGACTCTGGAGGACAATAAGCTGCAATGGAAACAACTCCTTAAAGACTTTCCTATTCCTTGAATAGCTCCTCCAAATGAGTGCTAAATAAAGAATTTTCTGTTGTAGGGAAAAAAGCTGTGATAGACCAGTCCCCTCTTTAGTAAGGGGCTGCCAATAGTGCCAAAATTGCTCCATGTTGTATCACTTTGTGATAAAGTACCACAAACAGCTTAAAAGCATAACCCAACTCTCCATTGTCACAGTGTCTTGTTAGGCACAGTCACTTTAATTTCTAAAAGAATGACTGATGCTATTACTTGTCCATACCTTGATTAAGGACTTAAAATATGGTTCCTGTCTTTCCTTTCACAGGCCTTCATTTGTCATAGCTGTACCAGCAAAACAAAACAAAATGATGTGTCACGATCTGGCTTCTTGTCATGCTGTCAAGCTTCAGTGATATTTTGTCTTTGTAGATTCAAGCAGTCTAAAAAGAAGCTGTAACAGTTCTGTAGTCTTGAATCATGGTATTGTGTCAGTCCTAAGTCCTAAGAAGCTGGTATATGCTGGCTGAATGTAGCTAGGATTGTCTCAGAGTAGAATTCCAGTGTATTCCAACTTACAATCAGTTTTTCAAATAAGAACTGAAGACCTGTTAAAAGTGAGGGATCTCTGCATTGAATTCTGATACTGCCTCACTTAGACAAAGTCACTGTATAATGCTTTCCCAGTTAAATATGAAAAATAATGGATGGATAAATGAGTGAGTGAGTGAATGAATGAATGAATGAATGAATTATTTTAGAGTCTTTGGCCAGTCAACAGTATACAATAATACTTAAAATCAATATAGTTAGTGCTGTTGCAGCAACAATAACTTGTCTCTTAATAGCAATATAAAATACTTTTGCAACCATTTTAGTTATGTCTGAGCTTGCATCTGCAAGGCAGTAAGTTACATTAAATAATTTATTCCTAGGAATCTTAAAAAGTAGTGGTTGTATTTCTTTACATGCCAGTAGAGGATACAATACAAAAAAGCATGTTCCCAAGGGTTGTCAGCGTGTCTCACTAGAAAATTGGTTCCTTATAAATCTCATTTCTAGGATGGATAAGGAAAATTCATTTAAACTGGATTTGGTGAAAGAAATCCTAAACATACCTGTTCAATATGATGGTGATCAAAATCTCTTTTATATGATTTCCTGGAGCAGGAAAAGATTAGTACCTTCGTTTTAGAATATTTTACAGTTGATTTGTTATTACTGCAATATTGCTAGAAGGCTGTCATCAGTCACTGGCAAAGCAAATAGGTGATATCAACATATAATAAAAAAGGCACATATGTATTGGTCAGCATAGGGCAGCAAAGTCTTCAGTTTCCAATGAGACTGCCAAGTCATTCATATAAAAATTGAACAAGATTGAAGTCAAGACACACCCTTCTCTAGCTCCATCTGTAGAAGGAAATAGGTTAGTTAAAGTGCTATTAGGACTATATGTAATCTGCAGAAAGGATTTACAATAATTGCTTTCTGGTCAGTTGTTTCCCATAGTAGTCTCCTAGAAACAGATGAGACGAGCAGCACATAAATCAGATAAATAATAAATAAATAGAATTGAAAGCTGGATTGAATCTTGATTTTTGTTGCTGGTTCTTTCAGTATTATTTTTTCTTAGGATTGTACTCACCTTTTTGTAGACCTGCATTCTTGATCAAGAATATTCATCAATTTCTTTGTTTGCTTTGGCAACTCATGACCACAATGCCCCTTCTTACAAACTTTATTTTTTGCCATTGCCATTTACATGAACCATGTGGTTATTAAGCAAATCTGGTTTCCCCATTGACTTTGCTTGTTGGCAGCTGACTGAGAAGGTCACAAATGGTCATGTGACACACATACACACCCCAAATACATGCCTGTTTCCAAGTGTTCAAATTTTGATCCTGTGACCAGAGAGACGCTGCAAAGAAAATGCAAGGACTGATTGTAAGTTACTTTTTTCGCCATCGTGATTTCCAATGATTGCTAAACGAATGGTATAAATTTGAGGACTACTTGTGCAAATAGTCAGATTTATGAATGTAAGGAAATATATAAAGACAGGAAACCTCTCAGTGCAATACTAAAATATGTTTTAATTGCCACATAGTTTATGCACAGAAACATTAAAAAATGTAAAATAAAATAAAAATGAACAAAATACTAAAACATTTGGTTTTAATTGTGCAGCTCAATTATTAGAGGTAAAATTGAGAATAGACTACCATGGACTGGTATCATCTTTCATTTCTGGGCTTCATATTTGCTGATTGATTAAGCATTTTTCTACCTATTTACATTTTGCCAGTTACATTGGTTAACAAGGCTCTCCATTCTGTCAAGGAGGGCCTTATTAGTGGAATTTCAGAATCCCCTGCTCGCTCAAGGAAGTTCAACAGTTGCTTCTCTAACAGATGAGAGATCAGCCACAAGCCTGATTTTCATTCCTGGTATTCATCAGGATGAGCAGAGTCACTAACAGATTTTGAAGGCTCGTTTTTTTATTCTCCACTAGCTTGGAGTTGATAGGCGTTTAAGAAGAGAAGCCTGTAACGTTTAGATGGTTTATACTACAGTTAATCTTGCAAGAAATTTTCCTTTATTCAGTCTTCAATCTAAGGACTGGTATCAAACCAGACCCTATTAAACTGCAGGTAGAACCATGAGAAATAGAAGTACAAAGGGAGAAAGCAGGTGCTAGAAAGCAATAAAAGGGATAGAAGTATTTCTTTTAAAGATAATTAATGTTAGTATAGGCAGTTCTTGCTAATGTTAAAGATAATATTAGAGGAATAATATACTTGCTTGCCAGTTTGATGTCATTTCTTTCCTCCTGATTAATCTATTGGGCGAATTGCATAACAGTATCACTTTTAGAGGCTTCTCTGAAGCTTAGCTGTTAGTTATTCCCCAGACCTCAATAAAGCAGCCTTACACTGGACCTCCACCTATTTTATTAAAATGGCCTTGAAAAAATAAAAACCCATGAACAAAATAACAGCACCAAGACTATGACAGCTGTTTTTAAAAAAATATTGCAGAACAGGACTGCAGGCTACAGTGTCTCTAAACATAAGTGAAAAAACAAGAATAAGAAAAGCTGGACTGTATCCAGTTCATTGAAACAACCTCCCCCATCATATTCTTGCCAGGAGTCCCTCAAGGAAGGGTTTAATAGTTATCATAAGTAGCTATTAGTCACTGGAGGGCCTGACCAATCATATTTCGGTGAAAATGTTACTAAATAATAGAGGATATGTAAATACGTACATTGTCCAGAAGGGAAAACATGCTTAGGGAGAGATCTGTGGAGATAACACATAAATTAGCCTACTTATCTAAGTTTCTTCCATTCTAAAAAATATAGCTAGTAACTTTTTAAGGCTTAGTGAACATAGAGCAATCAAAGTACAGAATTCAGATTTTTGAGGATTTCTTTTCCAATTAGTTTGACCTATTGTAATTGCAACAGTAAAAATAATACAATTTGGATTCTTGGAGGCAGAATTGTTCAAAATTAATTGCCAATTCAAAAACAAAAAAGCTCTTAAAACCATACTCCACAGTCACAATATTTTACTCTTCACTCAATCCTACTTTGAATATTTCATAGGGAGATTTATACTCTTTTTCATCAGATTTCAATGTTACATTCTGTAGAAAGTATATTTTTTTTCCTAAAAGAGAATAGACATGCTTTACAGCATAAACTTTTATGTATGAAAATTGCAATTATTATGTTTATCAGAAGAATTTTAGTGAACCAGCCGTTTAATTTCAAGTCTGAATTTAATAGTTCTGCGACAGCAAAAACAAAAATAATTCAACTATAATTTTCCCCCATAGGATTATTTTGAAAAAAATATAGCCCCTCCATAGTTCAGATGATGGACAGGCTGAGCAAAAAGTATACCATGCATGAGTTATATGAACATAGGATGCAAATTATGTTAGTTTAGCCATCGGTCTTTCTCTAACTGCAGCAACAACTTCCTTGCCTTTTGCCCCTAAAGATGACCCAAGTTAAATCCTAATCTATTGCATGCTAAACTTGTTTTACCACTGAATCTAGTGCCAATCATCAGACTGTTACTGGTATAGCTGGCTTACTGAGTAAGAAGTTAACGTGTAAATTGATGACAACTTCATTTCTTTTCATACAATCCAATGCCCAGTATGGGATGGAAAAACATACTCTGGTAATTCCCTTCATACCTTTCCTCTCCATGTCAGTGATGGAATTTAGGTTTGAAAAGAGTAGGGTGGTGGAACACCCTTCCATGAGTTAATATTTTAAATGATTCAAAAGATCTTTACAGTGAACAGGGAAGAAAGAGAGATTGCAGTGTGTCCCCAACTGCATTGCAATTGTGTTGCATTGTTGCTTTCATTTATTAAAAGGATCAGAGTTCCTGTTAAACCTTCAGTGAAGTTAATAGAAATTTCATAATAGATACCAATCTTAATTAGTTGCATCGGGTACATCCACCAGTACTTACCAAATGCTCTGCAAGTCATTTTAACTCAAAATACCTCTGGGCTGAATGTCTTATTAGTCCTTTATTCTGAAAGCCTTTTGAATTCCATGCAAGAATGTATTTTCAGAGAAATTTTAAGGCATACTCTCTTTATTATAGTCACTGACAAGTCCAAAGTAAAATCAGAACAGAGAAAACATTATTTTGAAGACATATGTAATTCTCATTTTAACAAAAGTACATGATTCATAAATTCAACTTAATTTAACATTAACACTTCATTAGTTAATAGTTGAGAACAGTTTAAAATGCACAATAAAATTTAACATAAAAATATTAAAACAAAAAGAAAACTGTTTTTGAACAGCAAGCCAATAGATATATCCAACTTTAAAAAATAGAAAAACTAAAAACTTGGCTGCTAATAACTGCTCTTATTTTAATTGTAATAAAGAGAATTGTGGCTGTTTGCTTGTTTGTTTGTTTTTGGCCCCGAGAGCAATATAGGAGATAGAACTGTGTAGATTTTTCTAAGAAGTGGAGTCTAAAATATGTTCTGATACATTTGTAATTTTTTTTTTCTTTCATTCAATCATGTCTGATTCTCAGAGATTGCCTAGACAAATCCCTGCAATTTTCTTGGTCAGGTTCTTCAGAAGTGGTTTGTCATTGCCTCCTTCCTAGGATTGAGAGAGATTGGTCCAAGGTCACCCATTTATCTTCCTGTCCAAGGATTAGAACTCATAGTTTCCCAGTTAATACATGCACACACACACGCCTTTGAGAACTACTAAGAATATGCAGTTAAACTGAGATGCTATTATATGATGTTATTATTAACTCTAATTATGTCATTGAATATTCAAAACAGCATTATTATAGTCATCAGAATTTCTGTTATGTATTATATACATGTCAATGAGCAGCTTGAAATTATTACAAATTATGCTTTTATTTTATTTTGGCTTCTTTCTGAAAAACCTCAATGACAGATTATGGTGTTTGGAACATAACCATATGTGCATATACCGTACATACATGCACCTGACCTGTATGAAAGCTGTATGAAAGAAGAAGGTGGGATATATATAGAAAGTTTATATTTTGTGGTATTTGGAGCTACTACTATCAGTAAAATAGGAAAATAATTTTACACTGCAGGAAAACGTTAATGGAGTTTTTTTGAGAAATATTTTTTTTATTATTCCAGAATATATACTACATTACTGTGAATAATATAAAATTAAGATAAATTAACCTGCCTCATAGGAATCACTTTAGATGCAACAGACTTGTCAATTATGTTAACAGGTTGTCCATAAATCTGAGTTTTCATCAAAACCTATTACATGAGAATCCATTCAACTGAGATTTCATGTGTATGATACTGCATAGGCACAATAATACAGGCAGGAGAATAATCACATTATTCATATGAATGGTTTGTAGGAGTTTGTAGAAGATGAAGATTAAATGTAGTGGTAATTTTAGAATCCTTACATCCACTTTTTTGGCTGGACCCATTTCAGATACATCAGAATGACATGGCAACAACACCTAACCAACCTTAATCAATCTAAAAATGTTAAGCTGCATCCGACTCAGATTACATTAAGATTCAAGGAAGACTCAAGGATACATGAGACAGCAGTCACCAGGAATCTAAAGAGAATCTTTACTGATTTTGGAAATTGCTATTTCCAAATATTTTGGGGGAGAGGGTCGATTGGCCTTTACAAAATGATTTTATTTTGGTCTCAGAAGGTTTAGATTTAGTTATTTCGCAGTATCAATCTTTTCCAAAAAAATATACAACTTTTGTTGTACAAAGTTTTGACTAAAAGCTAACAAAAAAATTAATTACATTAAGGGGCATACAATTTTTGTAAACCCAAGAAACAATTTAACTCTTCTGAAGTTATACCTTGGTTCCCAGCTTTCAAAATGGGATAGGAATATGCTTTCTAGTGTTTTATTATATAACCAATTTGAAACTACTTGTTCAAAAAATAAATAAAAAATAATGTGCTCTCTAATGTGTTTAAATGCAAATGAAATATACAAGTATTTACAGATAAAGGGTGTGTGTGCATGTGTGTGTGTGTGTTTCATAATGATAACCTCATGCTGAAAGCATAATTCAATATAACAATTTACAGGGATTATTTTTTTTTACTTTTAGTCTTTTTTTAAAAACAGATTGAACGGTTTTATGTACCAACAGCCATATAGCAAGCAAACTTTTTAGTTTATTACTATATCTGATATTGCTCTACTTATATGAAGCTGATTATACACAACACAACAGCTGAGATTTTTCTCAGCTTGCAACCTTGTTACTACAAACAAGTATATTATAATATATACATAGAGGGAGTATGGTTCCACCAAAAATATGATTTGTTGAGTCCCTTTCATTTCCATGAGAGAGTAGATCAAAGCATGTGTTTAAAATCTCCTTCTGGGTCTCGAGAGTGCTTCACTTTGGCTGGAACATAGCCATATATAACATATGTATGGAGTTGAATTTTCATTGCCTCGCACTTTCCACCCGTCATGCAAAATGGGTGTAAATCTATCCTCCTCACATGATATCTTCATACCAATTTTGCTCTTGGCTTTGCACAAATACCTAAAATAATTCATAGTGTAAGGCAATGGAGAATTGTGACTGTTATAAATATATTTTTATATATTCTTTATAGCGTTTCCTGCATCTCTGCAACTAAAATATATGATTTTTAAATTGCAAGGATAGTGTGTTAAAAGCTAATGCATGAATGTAAATAACTCTTTTAAGATCTGCCTTTTTGAGTGTACGCCACATTACAGATTAAAACAGCTCTTGTTCTTTGAAAATCTGTACCAGTGGTTAAGTAACCGATGAGAATGGCCATGATCCAAAGAGTTCCTTTAGAAATAAAAGCATTTTGTACCTTCACCATGCTGTCTGCTTTGGGAAAGGGAAAACCGGAAATCTCATAATATTCATGGAGTTCATTGGATCATGGCCAAAACCAGTTTTAGAATTAATGCTATGTTTTTAAGACAAAGCCATTAACATATATTTAGCATTTAAGAATATTGCTCAATACATAACATTCTGTACCAAAAAAACCCTGTGTTGCATATAGAGATTGTGCAGTACCCTATTAAAAAGATCATAACTACTTTTTATTTTAAATAAAAATATGCTTATTAAAAGTTTTTTAATCTGTTTTTGTTATTTGTTACTTAAGATTCATTTTCTTGCTGTATGTGATTTAATTTGAATTCTTGAAGATGCCGTGCCCAAATTCATACATTCCTAAACTGTCTAGATAGAACAATTACAATTGAATAATAGCTCAGTCATAGGAGCATAAGAATGACTTACATCAAACTGGGCTCTAGGCAGAGTAGTGTGTACTGAAACACTGATTTATACAATGCTCTACCTTTGTCTTCTGTCACATACTGCACTTTGGTATTGCATCATGGCTTACCATTTGATCCAAAAAAAAAAAAAAGAATGGATAGCAATTTATCCATCCATCATTGTCATTATTATAAATCATAGCCAACCATTTATATATCCTGGTTATCTTTCCACTACCCTATTCCCCCACTTCCTACACTCTGAATCTCATTATGGATAAAAAGAATGCAATATATTGAGGCAACTTTATTCTTTGAAATGAACCCAATGCATTCCATGGGTTCATATATTGCACTAACCATGGTTCTTTAATCAGAATTCTACAAATCGTAATCAGTTGCATTCTGAGACCAAGCAGGAGGTTAGTGCATTTGTTGAATCATCAATTATATGGAATGAAATTTCTGTGATCCTTTCAAACAGCTCATAGCAAAATCTTTTTACAAATCTGTTTTATGTGATCTTTTCTTTTTAATAAGAATTTCCAAACAAGATCACATACAATGCAACAGTTCTGTTAAACTCATTAAAGTTCTATTAAAGAAAACAAAATCCACATTAAAAACAATAACAATGTGGGGAATCCAGTAAACAGAAAAGTTTATGCAACTTTTGGATTCCAAGGAACATAAAAAACACATTGTATTAGTATTAACTCTGCCAAATTATAAAATAAAAAACAATCATAATTTTAACGTGGGGTTTTTCTTATTAAAGTGTGATATTTTCACAACCAGATCTCTGGACTTTCTGAATCACTTTTTCTAGATGTAATAATTCAGTATAGTTATGCACAACTTTTTCTGGGCTGCATTTGTTTGTGAATGTTATAAGCCAAAATTCACCCTACGTGTGACTTGGATGGCTATATAAATTTAATAAATAAATAAAATAAATAGCTTGCCAGGAAGCTGAACTCTGAAAAGTTGTGGGAGAAAGCAGGAGAAAAACTTAATCTGATTTATGTGTAATAAAAATGAAATCTGGTTTATAGGATTATTCTCCATACAGATATTTAATAATTTTCCACTTCTGACTACATTTGTGTTGGAAGCAAGTACCAAGATACTTCCAAGTTGAAAGGATTAGCCAGTGACATCACCATTTCCTAGAAAATGCTTGATGTGGCTCCATTTGTGGCTCTGATATTTTCCCACCAGTGGTACCTATTTGTCTATTTGCATTTGCATGCTTTCAAACTGCTAGATGGGCTGGAGCTGGGGCAAATTGACAGGAACTCCTTCCGTCATGTGGCTCACTCTTGGGTTTCAAACGGCAGATCTGTCAATCTCTCAATAGTCTTTTGATTCAGCATCCTAACCTCATGAGTCACTGTGACCCCCTGAACTTCCAACTTATGAATATTTCAATGTGATAATAAACAGAAGTCTTCATGGGATCCCAGCCTGGGATCTCTTGGATTGTGTTCCTCTGATCTAAGGACATCGGAAAAGATTTTTGCTGAGACAGACCACTAGCCCTAAGTAAGGCTAAGGAGTGGTGGGATTAAAAAAAATTATTACTGGTTCTATGGCATGGCATGGCTTGGTGGGCATAGCAGGGGAAGGATACTGCAAAATCTCCATTCCCACCCCACTCCAGGGGAAAGATACTGTAAAATCTCCATTCCTTCCCCATTCCTGGAGGAAGGTTACTGCAAAATCCCATTCCCTCTCCAACCCACTAACCTGCTTTCCAGCTCTGTTCTCCTGTGCAGGACAACAAAAGAAGACCCAGCTGATCAGCTGGGACTCGGGAGGCAGAGAAGAGATGAGGTGGTATTTGCCAGTTCTTCAAACTACTCAAAATTTCTGCTACCAGTTCTTCAGAACTGGTCAGAACCTGCTGAATACCACCTCTGTAATGTGGGGTGGGGGCTCTCAAGGAATTTCTCTCAATGGAATGCCTGGAACATCTGATATATTCTGGAAGTAACAAATCACTCAGAGATTCTTCTCTTCGCTCACCAAAAGCTGAAGCAATCCCCTGAATGGGACACAAGCTTGCTTTTAAAAATCTAACTCACTTCTCCTGCAAAAAGACATGTTCTCATTATTTTAAATTTATTTTTCTACTTTCTCTTTTTCACTGAGAAAGAAATAGTGAAAAGACAAAGTGACACTGCAGCAGACATGTCTAAGTGAATAAGCTGAAGTGCTAGAGACAGCCTTTCCCATTTTTATTTGCAATGTGAAGGTAATTCAGTTAGACATATCGAGCAATTTAAACATTTATGTATTGTCCAGTGCCAAAGCATGAACAATTCAGCAGCAAACAAGATTTGACAGTCTCGGCAAGCTAAAATCCTCATGTTTAAAATGGGGTGGGTGGGTGTACTTACAGCATACCTACATGGATATCTACTAAAGAATAAGCTTCTCTGTGGAACTATAGAAATATAGAATCATAGAAATGTGATATAGCCCTTTGCAATGTTAAGGAAAATGATGCTCAAGAGGTAGCTATCCAACCTCTGCTTAAAAGCTTCCAGAGATGGAGAACCTCCAATAGATCCACTATTGTAAACATCTTACCATCCTTTCCAATTGAGGTAGTTGCAATGAGAGACTGGTGAAGAGTTCCTGTCCAACTTCCAAATGACAACTTCTTGTTCCTGGAGCACCAGTCTTACATCTTTTTCCCCCTCACACTGAACATCCCAAGTTCCTTCAGCCTACAGACACTTCATACAATTATACTGTAAATACAGCATTTCCTCTAGATTGAAAACTGATTTGGTTAACTTCTGGGATTAAGTAACTCCGCCTTTCTTGGACTTTCAAAACCCTTCAGTCACAGAAACAAACAAGGGCATCGCCAATGCTGAATTGACACAGCCCTATGGATGTTGTGGAAGGGCCCCAGTAAGGGCCTGAATCCACAAAATCCAGATAGTTGAAACAGAATTAATAACCTTCATATACAGGCGAAACTCAGAAAATTAGAATATCGTGCAAAAGTTCATTTATTTTAGTAATGCAACTTAAAAGGTGAAACTAATATATGAGATCGACTCATCACATGCAAAGCAAGATAGTTCAAGCCATGATTTGTCATAATTGAGATGATTATGGCTTACAGCTCATGAAAACCCCAAATCCACAATCTCAGAAAATTAGAATATTACCTGCAATCAATAAAACAACGATTGTACATAGAACAATATCGGACCTCTGAAAAGTATAAGCATGCATATGTACTCAGTACTTGATTAGGGCCCCTTTTGCAGCAATTACTGCCTCAATGCAGCGTGGCATGGAAGCTATCAGCCTTTGGCATTGCTGAGGTGTTCTGGAAGACCAGGATGCTTCAATAGCAGCCTTCAGCTCTTCTGCATTGTTCGGTCTCATGTCTCTCATCTTTCTCTTGGCAATGCCCCATAGATTCTCTATGGGGTTCAGGTCAGGCGAGTTTGCTGTCCAATCAAGCACAGTAATCCCACGGTCATTGAACCAGGTCTTGGTGCTTTTGGCAGTGTGGGCAGGTGCCAAGTCCTGCTGGAAAATGAGGTCAGCATCCCCATAAAGCTCGTTTGTGGAATAAAGCATGAAGTGCGTCAAAATCTCGGCCTCGACGGCGACGACGTTGGCGGCGACGAAGTCGGGGTTCGGTGGCGTCGCTTAGTTCAGCGGCAGCCTCGGTGTGGTGGTCCCGGCCTCGGCGGCCTCGGTGGCAGCAGTGGCATGGTTGCCCTGTTGGCGGCGACGGCGACAGCCTTGTGTGATGGAGACGGCAGCCAGGTGTCCTCGGACCCGACCTTGGCTCCGGCCTCAGTGATGGACATTGGAGGTGCGATCAGCCAGACCGATCAGATATTCACCGGAGACTTACGGGCCTTGGAGAATATCCCCCTTTCCCTGGTGTGGCCTTCCGGACTTCCAAAGGCCTACCTTAAGGATGGATCCTGGGATCCCGAGAGGTGGCTTGGCCATAGGAAATGATCTGGGCATGGTACCCATCTGTATCAGTTTTTATTTAAAATTTTATCGGGGCTAGGGAGGGAAACCAGGTGGGGGTTGGGGGACAACCCACCTGAGACAGGGGCCAGACCAGTGGTCGAGCACATCCAGGCAGTTTTGGGGTTGCCGCGGTTCGGATCGAGGATTGGGGGCTATTTCCGGGAGGGAGAGATGCAGTCCATCTGTACGGTAAGCGGGAGAGGCAGATTTGGCAGGCATAGGGGGCCATATCAGGTTCTGGGAGCACGCCACTGCTGTTTGCATGAGGTGACGCGCTCCGACCCCCCTAGTTATCTCCATTCCCCGGGCTGTCCGAGTCTTTGGGCCCTGGGCCTTCGGCTGATGCTGTGTAACACCAGGTCCATAGTTAATAAGGCCCCCCTCATTTATGATTTAATCTGTGAGGGGGGAGCGGACCTGACGGGCATTACCGAAACCTGGTTGGGCCAAGAGGGGTGTGTTCCCCTGGTCAAGATGTGCCCATCCGGATTTCGGGTTTTCCATTGGCCGAGGGCTCAGGGGAGGGGGGGGGTGGCAGTGGTTATTAAGGAAGATCTGTGTCCTAGGGAATCTACTGTTCCTCAGACGATCGGATGTGAATCCCTTTTTGTGAAGTGTGGCTCCAGGGTTCAGATGGGCCTATTGATCACATACCTGGCTCCCTGCTATGTGACATCGGTCCTGCCTGAGCTCCTTGGCGGTTGAGACCCTCAGGCTTATGGTCATGGGGGATTTCAACCTACCCTCAGCTGGCGGGACCTCGGGGATTGCTCAGGAGTTCATGGCTTCCATGACAGCCTTGGGCCTGACCTAATTAATTCGGGACCCCACACACACTGGGGGTCACATCTTGGATCTGGTTTTTGGTCTCTGGTCAGTGGCAGGATGATCTGGATTTAGGGGATGTCTTTATAGAGCCCCTGTCATGGTCGGATCATTCGCTCCTAAGGCTGGACTTCCATTCTGCACCCCCTCATCACGGGGAGGCGGCACCAATAAAATGGTTCCACCCAGGCGCCTTATGGACCAGATAGGTTCCTGATGGAGCTTGGGCCGTTTCCCGAGACTCGCACACACGACTCGATGGGGGACTTGGTGGCCACCTGGGATAGAGTGGCTGCCGGGGCCCTTGACCGGGTCGTTCCCTTGCGGCCTCTGACCTGGTGTCGATCCCAATTGGCTCCTTGGTTTTCCGAGGAGCTGAGGGAGATGAAGCGCTGGAAAAGACGCCTAGAGAGTGGTTGGAGGACCAGCCGCTCCGGATCTGATCGAACACTTTTACGATTCCATATTAGGGCGTATTTAGTGGCAATAAGGGTGGCAAAGCGATCTTACTTTTCCACCCTTATTGCGTCCGCAGAAAATCGCCCGGCCGCCCTGTTTAGGGTGACCTGCTCCCTTTTGGAGGTGGGAGCGCGGGAGGATCCCTTGCAAGGACGGGCCAAGGATTTTTCTCAATATCTGCAGGACAAAATCACTCAGATCCGGGACGGGCTGGACTCTGACTGGGCATCTCTGGGTGGGAGGGCAGGGGTGGATTCCAGTGAGGTCATTTGGGTTGAGTTCAATCCTGTGACCCTAGAAGATGTGGACAAGATACTGGGTGGGCTTAATGCCACCACATGTTTATTGGATCCGTGTCCCTCCTGGCTGGTTTTGGCCACTCGGGAGGTGACACGAGCTTGGTTCCAGGGGATTATTAACACTTTCTTGAGAGAGGGGCTTTTACCTGCCGCCTTGAAAGATGCGGTGGTGAGGCCCCTCCTCAAGAAACCGTCCCTGGATCCAACATTATTGTCGAGTTACCGTCCGGTCTCCAACCTTCGCTTTGTGGTGAAGGTTGTTGAGAATGTAGTGGCACGACAGCTCCCTCAGCACCTGGATGAAGCGGTATATCTAGATCCTCTCCAATCGGGTTTCAGGCCCGGGCACAGCATGGAGACGGCATTGGTCAGGTTGGTGGATGATCTCTGGAAGGCCCAGGACAGGGGTTGTTCTTCTGTCCTGGTCCTGTTAGATCTCTCAGCGGCTTTTGATACTGTCGACCACAGTATCTTATTGCGGCAGTTGGAGGGGTTGGGAGTGGGAGGGACCGTGTTACGGTGGTTCTCCTCCTTCATCTCTGACCGCTCGCAATTTGTGTTGGCGGGGGGGCAGAGGTCGACCCCGAGGCCCTTGTTTTGTGGGGTGCCTCGGGTCTGTGCTCTCGCCCTGCTGTTCAACATTTATGTGAAGCCTCTCGGTGAGATCATCCGTGGCTTTGGGGTAGAGTTCCATCAGTACACTGATGACACTCAGCTGTACATTTCTACCCCGGGCCACTCCGACGAAGCCGTTGAAGTGATGACCCAGTGCCTGGAAGCCGTGCGGACTTGGATGGGTCTTAACAGGCTTCGGCTCAACCTGACCAAAACCAAGTGGCTGTGGTTTCCTGTGCCCAGATACAGCCAGCTTACTCCATCGCTGGCCGTGCGGGGAGAAATTTTGGCCTCCACGGGGAGGGCGCGCAATCTGGGTGTCCTCCTGGATGTACGGCTGTCTATAGAAGATCATATAGCGGCCGTCGCCAGGGGGGCTTTTTGTCAGGTCCGTCGGATCTACCAGTTGTGGCCCTTTCTGGATCGGGGCACTCTTCGCACAGTCACTTCTGCTCTCGTCATCTCCCGCTTAGACTATTGTAATGCTCTCTACATGGGGCTCTCCTTGAAGTGCATCCAGAGGCTTCAGCTGATGCAAAATGCGGCCGCGCAGGTGATCTTGGGGGCTCCTCGGAGTTACACCACTCCTGCACGAGCTGCATTGGCTTCCAGTGGCCTTCCAGGTGCGATTCAAGGTGTTGGTGGTCACCTATAAAGCGTTCCATGGCTTGGGACCTGGGTACTTACGGGACCGCCTGCTGCCACCATCAGCCTCCCGCCGGCCAGTGCGCTCCCACAGGATGGGCCTCCTTGGGGTGCCGTCAGCCGGATGATGTCGGCTGGCGGCCCCGAGGGTGCGGGCCTTCTCTGTGGGGGCTCCCTCCCTCTGGAATGAATTACCCCCGGAGATGTGGACCATCACTGACCTTCAGACCTTCTGGCATGCATTAAAGACACACCTTTTCCAACAGGCCGGTCTGGCCTAGTATTAATTATTAGGGTTTTAAATTTTGGATATTTTTAACTCTTTTACCCCTTTTTATTCTGTTTTTATAATATTATTCCAGCCACTAGTTTAATTTCTTTTAAATCTCTTTTGAATTTTTTACTATTTATGTCATTTTATCTTGGCTGTAAACCACCCCGAGTCCCGTTTTTGGGAGAGGGGGCGATATAAAAGTGTAATTAAATAAATAAATTAAATAAATCTCCTGGTAGATGGCTGCATTGACCCTGGACTTAATGAAGCACAGTGGACCAACACCAGCAGATGACATGGCTCCCCAAATCAACACAGAATGTGGAAACTTCACACTGGACTTCAAGCATCTTGCAGTGTGTGCCTCTCCATTCTTCCTCCAGACCTGTGTCATTGGTGTCCAAATGAGATGCAAAAGTTGCTCTCATCAGAAAGGAGGACTTTGGACCACTGAGCAACAGACCAGTTCTGTTTTTCTTTAGCCCAGGTAAGACGCTTCTGACATTGTTTGTTGTTCAGGAGCGGCTTAACAAGGAATATGACATTTGAAGCCCATGTCCAGGATCCGTCTGTGTGTGGTGGCTCTTGATGCACTGACTCCACCCTCAGTCCACTCCTTGTGAAAGTCCCCAACACTTTTGAATGGCCTTTTCCTGACAATCCTCTCCAGGCTGCGGTCTTCCCTGCTGCTTGTGCACCTTTTTCTTCCACACTTTTCCCTTCCACATAACTTTCTATTAATATGCTTTGATACAGCACTTTGGGAACATCCAACTTCTTTTGCAATTACCTTTTGAGGCTTTCCCTCCTTATGGAGGGTGTCAATGATGGTTTTCTGCACAACTGTCAGCAGTCTTTCCCATGATTGTGCTTCCTACTGAACCAGACTGAGACCATTTAAAGGCTCAGGAACCCTTTGCAGGTGTTATGGCTTAATTAGCTAATTAGAGTGGGACACTTTTAGCCTAGAATATTGAACCTTTTCACAATATTCTAATTTTCTGAGATTGTGGTTTTGGGGTTTTCATGAGCTGTAAGCCATGATTATCTCAATTATGACAAATCACGGCTTGAACTATCTTGCTTTGCATGTAATGAATCTATCTCATATATTAGGTTCACCTTTTAAATTGCATTACTGAAATAAATGAACTTTTGCACGATATTCTAATTTTTCGAGTTTCATCTGTATCTCTCCCATCATTGTTATAGCATCTTTTTCCATTGCTTTTTGAGCATTAAATGTCCCCCGAATCATTCAAAATCTGACAAAAAGTTTTAAAAAATGAATTTCTTCCTTCAGATCTCCATAAGCTTCTCTTATCATCATGATCTCTTATGCATGTGTCAATTAGCTTAAAAAGTGCTTTACTTGATTTGGGTCTTTCCTGCTTTTATCTGTATTCTGGAAATTGCCTGCAGATTAAATACAAGAATTTCAATTGCCTTCAGTCATTTGTAATCATTATTACTTAAAGCTGAATTCCCATACAGATTAATCCCTAGGTCCTTTTCTGCAGTATTGCCTGCCTGATGCGCAACACAACACACTCACTTGATTCTCTTCTAATTAAATGTGATCTTCTCAACAACAGCCTCTCTCTCTCTCCCCCTCCCTCCCTCCCCTCCCCTGGAAGCATTGACTTAGCAGAGCTGCATAATGGGGCCTGCCATTATCACAGCTAGCATTCCATCTCTGTGTAACAACAGCATGTGCTACTTGCCATCAGCCTCAAGGAAAGGCTGAATACCATCAATTCAAAAGAGGGAAAAGCTGACTCAAGTATGTTCTATTTACATAATACAGTGACAACAACCAATGGATTACTTCAATGTGCAATGACTCCTCAAACAGCAGATTTTTACTGCTAGTTCAAGGGAAGATGTAAAGATCAATAATTTAGCAAAATATTACACTGCTTGATTAGGGGTGAAAAAGAACATTATTAGTTGCTCCAGGTATAATGTCTTAATAGAGAGTTAAATGTCCATGATATCAACATTATTAGCAATTTAATGTAATGGAAATGTTTTTAAACATGTATTTCTTTATTAAACTATTTGAACCTCCCAGTAGCCCAAACCCTCTGATTGGTTTATACTAAAATATAATTTCAATTTAAAAAAAGACACAATAAAATGCAAAATAAAGGCACCATATAAACCAAGTGACAGTATGACAGTCATTCAAAGACTACAGCAATATGAATTAAACACAATTAAAGCCAATTGAAAAGCCTGGGAAAATAGAATAGTCTTCACCTGTCATCAAAGTGATGCTGAAATGGGAATCAGTCAAGGCTGTTCAAGGAGCAGATTCCATAGATGTGTTGTTGGGACAGCCTGTTTTAATTAATTATTAATTATGATTATTTTGCACATAAAAACGCTATAGTGTCTTGTATCTATTGGTACAGAACGAAATTGATTTGTTAAGCAGAGATGACACCAATTTGAGGAAGACCATCTGACTCCTGCTCAGGAATGCCTAACCATTAAAAGGATGGGTAAGACCCTGGTACCAATCTGATTAGGATTGTTTTTAGTAAGAAAGAATTTTAGTGATAAGGTAAGTCTTAGCCTACCTTCTAAACTTTAGCTCAAGGGTCTTCAAACTTGGCAAGTTTAAGATTTGTGGACTTAAACTCCCATAATTCCTGAGCTAACATGACTGGAGGAGGAATTCTGGGAGTTAAAGTTAAAGCTGTCAAGTTTGAAGACCCTGCTTTAACTGAACTGTGATATTGTGATTACTGAAGATGGATGCATGATACTGCTCTTAAAGTTTGGTTTATAATTGTTTATGTTCCCATAATTGGTTCATGGCAATGTATGTTTTTCAAAATTGTATAAAAGGGTATCAACTCCAAGCAGGATTATGCCCATTTGGAACTTGCTTCTGGATAACCCTTTTATTTGCAAATAAATTATTTTTTCCTTCCACCTATTTGGTATGGTTTGCATGCCAGGTAAAAGGATCCAAGCTTTTCTGGGACAATACATGTCACCATAAAAATGCTATCCCCTTTATAGAAGTTCACCTCAATTCGTAGGAAAGGTTACATATAAGAGAAGACATTCCTTCAAGTAATTTTTCAGATGTAAATTTAAACTTAAGCCATTTAAGGTTTAAAGGTCATTTAAAGATCACAACCAATACTTTGAATTGTGTTCTGCAGTTGGTTTAAATGGAAACAACTAACATAATATGATTGCATTGGCCAGTTCCAGTGGGCAGTCTACAGTCTATTTTGGGTGGACTGAACTTTTCACACTATTTTCAAATGCATCACAATAATCCAACCAGGAAATTATAATTGGTAAATCAGGCAAAGCTGATGAATACTACCATGCCATGACTCAGTTTGACATGCACACCATGCACAACTAGTGTTTTCATTTTTATTTCCTCTCACCCAGTTACCTTGCTCAATCATTGGTTCAGAACACCAACTGTTTCACCTGTGTTAAATGAAAAAGAGAAATAGAATTCAGTGTCATCTGCATATTGATGGTCCCAGAGATGGTATTCAGCAGATTCTGACCAGTTCTGGAGAACCGGTAGTGGAAATTTTGAATAGTTCGGAGAACCGGCAAATACGACCTCTGCCTGGAAATTTTACAGTATCCTTCCCCTGCCATGCTCACCAAGCCACACCCACAGAACCGGTAGTAAAAAAATTTGAATCCCACCACTGGATGATCCCTCAGCCCATAACTCCAAATGACTTCTTCCAGTGATTTCACATGGTTGTCAAAGAGCATAAGGGATAAAATAGAGTACTGAGAGACTCAACCATGATGAGGCAGAAGACTCAACCTCCAACACTACTTTCTGAAAGTAAGAAGTAAGTAAGAAGGGAAACTCTTTAGCACAGTGTCCCCACATCCAAACTCTGATGTCCAGAAGGCTAACATGTAGAATGCGGTTGGGAATTGCTGAATAGTCCAGGAGGGCCAACAGAGTCACATTTTCCTTATATTCTTCCCAGGCAAGAGATGAGCATAATATGAAGGGATGTAATCAAGCTGTATTCCACCATTTCATCAACCCACTTCATAGCATTTAGCTTAGAAACCTTTCAATTATTCAACTGCTATTAATGAGAGTTGAATAATCAAACAACTCAATGCAATAATGCCAGTTCCAGCTTTGAGTGGGTCTTCACATTGTGCTCTCATAGAAACCTTTCTAGACCCAAGGATCCAACTATTGGATTTACTTGATCAGTAACTGCAGTCCCATAGTGACCACTAAGATTAGAGGGAAATAAAGAGACTTCTGAACTCCCTTTGAGTTCTCCAAGCAATCCTGTCTCTTGGAAGACAAAACAGTGCATGTCACATGGTCTGCTTCAATGTAGATTGCTGGAAGATGTCATCCCAATCACAGCCAATCCAAGTTACCCCATACATGAAAATGGGAAAGAGGAACTACTACTTTATGTACTTGACCTTAGGCCACAAAATATCGTGTGCTAATCCTCCCAGAAGCCAAAATCTAATTTGCACACAAGGCCAATGAGTTCAAGAGGAATTGAACTACCAATCTTATCCATTCTAGGCAATATTTACAGTTACAACATTTGTTACCAACATTGTTTGGACCAGCAACATTTTCAGCTTCTGAGATACCTGAGATATAAAAATAACTTGTTACATCCTTTAAAACTAAACAACCTACCATTCGTTTTTATCAATAAATTAATTTGATATGGAAAGTGCTAAAATTAATGAAATAAAGTATTAGATGTTTCTATATTGCATAGACAATGGAAAAGTGTCTTAACTTCTATAGCAAGAGTATCAATGGACCTCAAATTATGACTTTAAAAATATTCCATCATTTTCTATAAAAAAGAATGCTCAAAAATAGCATTCTGTTTGAGATGTAATAGGGATAATGCTTCTTTAAATCATGTATTTTACAATGTTTTGCAGAAACTAAATGATGGGAGAAAGTAGTAGATTGTATCAATATAATTGTGTGACAAAAGCTAAAATTTTCAGATAATGATATTCTCTTGAACTATATAACTAATACATGGAATTTGATCTCAAGAAAAAAAGGAGAGAGAAACATACAATAACCATCGCAAAACAAGATCATCAGCTGCTGCCTCATGTAGATTCCATTATTTAAAGACTTGGGTAAGTAGTTGGTTTGAAGGAGAAGCAAGATCCTGTAGATAAAGATGTCTATTACGTAAGTGCTGATAAACTGGCGCCCAGGAGAACGTCTGAGAAGGGCTGCTCTGTTATTTGTGTGATAAGCATTGGAAGGCAGAAAGAGTCAGAGTCAGAGTATTTATGCTGAAGACAAAATGCTGTCATTGCACCATTATATGAAGGTGCAAACCTTATCAATAAAATATCCTATTTATATCCCTTCACCACCACCCCCAGTCTGGGGATACTCAAACTAATCATATCTGGTATATTGTATGGCCAGCCACTGATTCCTCATTAGTTCATCTCCACCTTCTAATTTTCCAGCTCAAATCAGTTCTATATATGCAACAAAATACTGTGAAAGAATGGGGAATGGGGAATATTTGAATAGTCTAGATGGATTAGGCCAAGGAGTTATGTTATTCCTGCATTTTGTTTCTCACAGTGATCAACCAGATACAGATTATATGCAAGGGGTACAGTATGTAGCAATGTGGGTAGTTATGAGCCTATATGACACCTTTACTTAGTGAGCTTAGACTTCCAGATACAATTCAAAGTGCTGGTTAGCACTTATAAAGCCGTTCATGGGAAGGAGTAGGAATGACATGATAGCAGTCTTCCAACATTTGAGGGGCTATCACAGAGAAGAGGGGGGTCAGCTTGTTTTCCAAAATACCTGAGTACATGATAAGAATCAATGGATGGAAACTTTCCAAGCCTAAAACTGAGGAAAAATTTCCTGACAATGAGGACAATTACATTTAATGGAATGGCTTGCCTTTAGAAGTTGTGGTTGCCTCCACCACTGTAGGCTTTTAAGAAGAGATTGGACAGCCATTTTTCCAGAGGGTTGGACGAAAAGGCCTCCAAGGTCCCTTTCAACTCTATTATCCATCTGTCTTCACATAGAAATCCATCACATAGGCTGCAACACAGTAGGCACCCTCCAGGTCCTTTCCCTGAAACTTTGTCATCTGATGGGATGTAAGGTATGGCCTTTTTAATCATGGCACCTGCCCATGGAATAATCTCCCCCTAAAGATTCAACTGGCCCTAACACAGTTAAGACTTTCTCATCCTGAGAAGTGGAGCATATGCAGTTAGGCCCCAATTGTGTAATTGTTATCATTATTGAGTTTTTGATATTGTGATTTGTTTATGGTTGTTCATAATATAATAATAACTAGATTATAATTGAAATACTAAATTTCAGTTGTGTGTAGAAAGTAAAATAGCTTATATAGAACTAGAATTGCCTGGGCCCCAAGCAGACAATGTGGTTTTGATCATATAGGGTTTTGCTGGAAAATTAAACCAAAATATGGTTTATTTGCTGCAACAGACCCATGTAGTTTCCTTTGTACAAATGGTTGCAAATGTGGCATAGTTTATTTTGACTTCTTCATTTGTACTGTATATTACAGAATTTTTGGACTCATATCCTAAAAGTATGCTAAAAACGTAACCTTTCCCCCAGATGATGCTGTCCATATATGTTGGATTTTTTTTACTGTAATCTACCAACAGACCAAGTTTCATAAACAAATAAATGGTAGATCCCTGGATATGCTGGAAAGATTGATGACAATATAATTATGTACATCTCTTGCCTATTCCTCTGTCTACTTAAGACTCTAAGTATATATGATATTAAGGCTACATTCCTATTATACAATTAATTAGACCAATGGTGGGGAATAATGCATCACAGAAATATCAAACAGTTTACTAAGGTCAGTGGAATAAGACTTTAGCATTAAACATACTCATTCTGGCATAATAGCTGACAGAGGGATTAATGACGCTTATATCTCTTATAATCAAATTGAAGTCCTATGGAGTCCTATGACAGTAAATCTTTCTAGGCACTTTATCTCTATGGCTATTTCACCTTTACCTCCCCCACCATGGATGGTTACAAATGAACAGAAATTGGTGGAAGATGAATAAGAGTGCTTCCCAACCACTCAACAGTAGTGGTGACTATGCACTACTGTAGATTTTTTCTTAGCTTGTCTTGGAAAAAGGAAGAGAAGTGGTGCAGGAAATGAAAGATACTCAGCCTTCTTATCAGTGGTTTGAAGGACTGCAAAAAGACTGTAGCATAAATGCAGCATTCCCAGTAATGTGCTACTGGTACACAATGGTGAACCTAACAATTGGGGGAAAGGGGATCACCTCTGGTAATTAGGATTTAATGTTTCCCTTGTACTATTTTTTAAAAAATAAAAACCAATCTTATGGCTACCTAACCAAGTCTAGAACTACAGCATATAGGAGATCTGAGAATTAAATTTCTTTCCCACATCACAACTCTGGAATAAAAATAACACACATGTGCATGTTTTATACAGTGATGTGTTTTACATGCCTGTTTTGTATAGTGATATGAATTCTCCCATTAACAACAATAGAGACTGAAATTAATTAAATGAATTAAAATTGTCTTTTCAGCAAACCAGTGGTCTCCCTTGCTCTTAAAAATTGCATTTGGCAGAAAAATACTTAAACCTATAGTATATTTTTCATTTGCTGTGAAACCAGATTAGGTCTGCTTTCATTTTTTCCCTCAAAGTTTTGATGCTATTGCAAAAGACATATTTAACATCAGTTAGCTCTTAAATTGGCAGTAATGTACAATCTAATTTTGTTTGAATCTAAAAGGCTTCTCAGCCAAGCCTCAGCTCTGCCTATTTAGTGCTTCAATTTCTCATCCCATTCAGTTTGTTGTTTGGGTATCTTTTGGGGGGGAGGGGTTGTGGGTGTGGGTGTCTAGATAAATCATAAATTAACCAGTCTGAAAATAAATTGGGTTTCATAGAAATGAATGATGGATACAACTATTGCACCAAAAGCTTAGTCCTTAAGAATGTTCCCATTGAGAATATTGCAATCTCATATCATCAAAAGGAGCAGCAAACAGCCCCCTACCCAGAGTATCCAGCTAAAAATAATAATGGCACTTAGACGTATATATTCACAGGCTTTACAGCCCTCTCTAAGCAATTTACAGAGTCAGCATATTGCCCCCAACAATCTGGGCCCTCATTTTACCCACCTCGGAAAGATGGAAGGCTAAGTCAACCTTGAGCCTGGTGAGATTCAAACTGCCAAATTGCAGGCAGCAGAAGTAGCTATGCTATTATTATAATTGGCACTTCATTGGAAAGAGCTCTAAATAACCCCAATCCCATTTTTCCAAAGGGAATTGCTGTAGCATCCATCATTTACATCCTCTGCATCTCTCATCAACACATTTCATTGCAGCTATGAAGGAGCTAGAGAAAAGGCTTTGATCACAAATAATAGGACTAAACCATACAATGCTCTTTATCGCTATCTAATGGATGCCCAATGTTGATGTGGCTTTAACTAGTAAGCAGCCTCTAGATTGTCTCATAAAATGGTAGAAAAAAGATCTATTCTTCCCTGATCAGAAGTATATAATAATAATTCTTCTTCAAGGATTTCCAGTCCTTTGGGACCAATGGAGTACACGAACAGTTTCAGAACACATTGCTAAATACCCAAGAAAATGGCTGTCATGAATTCCAATTCTAATTAACCATGAGGTAAAATCCATTAAAATGTTCTCAGTCATCTTTGTCTTTTTCTAAAAAGATTTTATGTCTAATAACACCCTTATTAGAGTATTGTTGGATTTATGGGGTGTATGCAGAAATCAGCACATGGCAGCTTCATTTTTTTGTTTCAGAATAAATCTAATTTTAGATTTAAATGAAATACAGTGAAGGGGGACCTCTCGAGTGCCAAAGAAAGATGGTAGGCTGCCCAGAATCACATGTAAGCAAGATGGGTGGTGAATAAATTTAATAAACAAATGAACAAGCCAAGAGCCCATGGACAGCACAGGAGTTGCAGAGCACAGTTTTTAATACAATATTCCAAGGATATAAATCTAATTGCATTTGAACAAATGATGGTGGTGGTGATGGTGGTGATGGAGGAGGAGGAGGAGGAGGAGGAGGAGGAGGAAGAAAGGAAAGGGTCTCACTGTTCTACCTAAGTGGAGCCTTGGATATCTTTCCTATATTTTTGCTGCTGTCATTCCACTACTTCTATACATACAGAAACTGGAAATACCAATATCCTACTTTAAGGAAGCCATCATGTTGTTAATCAGGAAATGCCAGACACAATAAAAACCATTGATAGGCTAGATCAGACTATCCACACAATGTGTTGAACAGCAGCTTTCGTCTTTTGCAATCCTTTTCTTATTGTGGACAATGAACACAATGACATTTTGAAATCATGTTGGGAATGCTCAAATGCAATAGGCATACCCATTCACTAAATAGCTGCTATATTGAACAGAAGGCAAGATTATATAATTACTGCTCAATAGTCCCCAAAGTTTTCACTATACATAGCTAATTTGGGGGTGATCAAAACTTTAATCAGATACATCTAAAGAGTATAGGGTTGGGAGAGGCTGGACTAGCTGGTTGGACTTGGAAGTGGTAAAAATACATGCTTCCTATATATTTTGCTTAGGAGAAAACTGCTGTTAACAGATGTCTCATACCAATTTGCTCATCTGTGGAAAAACGGAGGGCCAGGTTTCCTCCAGATGTGATCCAGGGCAGCAGAGTGTCTGAGTGACTGAACTGCAAATTAGAAAGTCAGTTTTTTATTTTAATAAATGAATTTAAGTACCTACCCATCAGCAAATGTGAGTAATAAAACTGACATTGTGGATTACATCAAGAGAATAATGACATTAATTAATATTTGTAGTAAAAGTGCTCAGTGTGGTTACTCTAGTTACTCAGAGGTAGAAAGAACCTTAGATTATGTCCCCAAATTAGAAAGCTCCCAAACATGGGTTTGCTAATTGTACAATATAGAAACAGTACAATAATTTCATGCATCTCCTGAAATATATTAAAAAACCAGAATTTGAGGAGGGAGGGTCCCAATGCCAGATAGAACACCAAATAAAGAGGCAACTAGACTTGAAGGCGTTTCGCTTCTCATCCAAGAAACTTCTTCAGCTCTGACTGGCTGGTGGGGAATGGAAGGATTTATATTCCTTGCAGACAGCTGGTCATTTGCATTCTTTTAGTGAGTATTAAGGTCACCTGAAGGTTTATCTGTTTCATCAGGATCTCACCTGAGTGATGCAAATGGGTCTGGAGACTTTTTGGAACTATTGAAATGTCTGTGTTGTAGACTGGAGGCAGATGGTGTCGTATCCCTCCCCCTCTGCTGAGAGAGAGCATTATTCAATTTTGACATAGATGGCCTCTTTAATCCCTCTTTCAAACCAGCAGTCCACTCTGTCCAAAATATGGACTTTGTTGTCTTCAAAAGAATGGATGTTGTCTGCATTGTCTTTTAAATGCAGATGGATTGCTGAATCTAGTCCCGATGGGTTTGTTCTCCTTTGTTGTGCCATGCGTTTATGAAGTGGTTGTTTCATTTCTCCAATGCACAGATCTGCACGTGGCTTACTGCATTGTACTGCGTATATCACATTGTGTCTGGGTGTTTTATCCTTGGGATGGACAAACTTTTGCCTTAGTGTATCCTTGGATTTGAAGTGTGCAGGTATGCTATGTTGGCTGAAGATCCTCCTGAGCTTTTCCAATATTCCTGCAAAGTACAGAATGTCAACATTGCTTTGTTTATTGTTCTACTGTGTGCGAGGAGTATAAATCCTTCCATTCCCCACCAGCCAGTCAGAGCTGAAGAAGCTTCTTGGATGAGAAGCGAAACATTTTCAAAGAAAAACCAGAAAGTCCAGTTGCCTCTTGAAAAAGCAACTTTGGGACAACCATGACCTGGATGACTGAGAATCTCCATAGACTGCCAGATAAAATATTTGAAATGAAGTAACATTATGCAAGTGTGCTTAGAGTCACTTCTAGGTTTGAAAGGTAGAAGGATGAAAGAAAAACAATTTGATCTCCAGATTTTGGACTGAATCCAAAAGGGCATTTTGGAGTATGCATTTGGTTAGGATTACCAGATCCAGACTGTAAAAATTCAGATGACCACTAGATGGCAAAAATGTACAACTACTCAATGGGGCCATCTTGTGGTTTCTACCTTTTTTTTTCAGAACAGGTCTAACTGGAATTGCAGCAAATATAGCCCAGTCTGCATCATTTCCAGAGATCCCAGGGCAGTTGCATAATCCCAGGAAAAGGGGTTGAAATAATAGTAAATAGGGCTATATTCATCCTTGCTTCAGAGCATCTATCTGGAAGCAAAGCTGAACGAGTGCCCAGCCTTATTCATATCATTCTGAAACTAAGTCTGATTGGTTAGATTTATTTACTTTTTAAAAAAAGCATTGGGAGTTTGCCCAAACAGAGTTTTTTTTTTTTTTAAAAAGTTCAACTAGACTAAGAGATCAATGTTTTGATTGATGATACGTTTAAATTTTCAAAACCTCTAATGATTAAGAACAAGAGAAAGGGAAACATCTTAAATTTTATTTACTTGATCAGTTTTGCCCAAAATGAACAATAACATTTCATAGAACTAAACTCCTTTCTCTGTACATAAAAATTCATCCAAGCCTTAATTGGTCCACTGACAATCATATTTTAACTTGGAGAGGAAAGAATACTTTCTGTTTTACCCACTGCTGGTTTTCTCCTAATCTCTTCCATCAAAATTAGTGTTTTTCCGAAGACTCGTTCCCTTTTGCCACAGGACATTTGGCCGCTGTCATTCCCAATGAATCTAATCAACCTTCTGCAGTGAGCAAAATTGTTACAAATGTGAGGCTGATTGAAATTAGTGATCTGGGTCCCAGTGTGAGTAAAAGCAGCTATACATTCTTAAAACTGGGGGAACTTTCTGGAACGCAAAGGGAAATAATAGCCAAAAGGGAGACAAGGGTTGCATTGATGGGAGAATTGATACAGCATTTAGTTAACCAAACTAGTGCTAATTTATTGCTAGGAGGTATTGCTTTTGCGGCTTATGAAATATAGTCATATCACAATAGTTGTGTGTGTTTTCCAGGGCCTTCGTGACTGCTTTACCAAATGCTATGCTGCAGCATATTTCTTGCTCTTGCTCCTTTATAGTAGATGGTTGATCTTAAAAATCAGAAAGTATTTACCCTCTTGATGTTTTCAGTGTTCATTCTAAGGCTGGTTATTGTACCTGTTCTCATTAATGTTCTTTCTATTTAATTTTAGTCCCTTTTTTCACAGTGCTCCCTGACTTGTATTACTAGGATCTGGACTTGATGGTTCCAATATTCATGTTTCTTTCTAGATCAGGGGTGTCAAACTCAAGCCCCATGGGGCATATCCGGCCCACAGGATGCTTAGATCTGGCCCATGGAGACACCCTGGAAACAGCGAAGGACCAGTCTGCGGTGCCTCTGCCAGCAAAAACAGAGCTCCCTTTTCACTGGCAGAGGGTTGCAGGAAGCTGTCACAGCCAAAAACAGAGTTCTGGAGCCCATTTTTGCTGGAGAGCGCTTGGGCTGGCACAGGTGCCCCACAAATGAGTAACATCGAGCTGGCCAATCCCATCCTCACCACACCCACTCCAGATCCCCGAGGTCAAACACAACCCTGATGCAGCCCCAAGTGAAATCAAGTTTGACACCCCTGTTCTAAATAATGCTTGATTATACATTACGCTAAACCCTGGTTTGTTCAGCCAATTTATTAAATATACCACAAAGTGTTGGGCTTGCAGGAGAGACTAAACCATAACTTGTGGATTTCCAAAATATAACAGATGTGGTTGCACTTTATACAGAACCGAATCAAATCCCATTTTTGCTTCATCCACTTGCAAACTCTGCCATTAACACTGAGAATTATAGAAATAGTGATTGCGTGGCAAAATTCTCTAAATTAAAATAAATTCCCTGTGACACTCTATGAAAATCAAAGTGGGATGTTGAAAAAACAGAATAGTATTGATGATTTTGAAAATTCTCAGGAATACCATGGACAGACAAGGAAAAAAAAACAAACAATTCAACCTAAAGTTCTCACTCAAGTCACAAATAGTCAAGCTCAAATTAACCTAGTTTAGATACAGGACTCAGCTCACTGGGAAAGGCTCAAAGCTGGGAAAGATGTAAGAGAAAAAAAGAAGAGGATGGCCAGCATCAAGGTAGATAGACTCAATTACAATAGTGATGGGAGCACTGTAGAAAGACCTAAAGAAACAACTTAGGGATAGATTGTCATGAAGAAAATCTATGTGCTCACTAAGAGTTGACAACAACTTGAGAGAACATAATCAAAACTGTAACTCAGGTCTGAAGATGCCATGATTCATTATAACTGTGCAGAATTTAATTATAGTTTTGACACCTACAGATTCCCAGTGTACAATAAAATATTAATAAAAAAAGAAATGCTACCTTGGAGCGTTATTCTGAAGTTCCCTCTGAAAGCTGGCCTCTGGCGATCGATTACATCTGCAACGTCTGAATGGCTGCCACATTTTAGGCAAATTGGAGTATGCTATAAATCATAGTTGTTCCTTGCCAAGATTACTAATAGATCATCCTGCAGTATTGACATCTCTGTCTCTTGATGACATTGACACTTGGTTCCCTTGATCCATGAATCTTTAAGTAAGGACCATAGTTTAGTAGAGCTGTATTGTCATAAATTTGGTTTATAAAGAATTGTCCTTAGATTATAACAGAGACCCAACAAATAACATTCTAGATTTAATTCTTTTCTCAGTAAAGAATGGCTTTGATACTGTTTTGAGTTTAAACATTGTTTTGTTAATTGTATATGCATAACATAAATAGATAGCTAGATGATGGATAGATACTATATTTTCTATAATGTACCCAGATCTTGTATTACATATTAGTTAATAAACCCAGAAATATCAAGTCCATGTTTTTTCCAACTGTAGAATTAATAATGTTTCCTAGGTAAAATATTTCTTTTATGATTATGAATTATGAATTCACTACTGGAACTAGATTTCCTAACTTTTTTTAAAAAAAAAAATCAAATCAGGTATGAGATATTTTAATGCTTCAGTTGCTGCTTTTTAAATTTTTGAGTACTTTTCGCAGAAAAATAGATATTTGTTGTAAAACAGTTTCTTTTACTCAAAGCAACATTGTACTATTTTGAAAGGGTGCTAAATCTGGGTTTCTGAGTCCTGAGAAGCCATTAGCATTCAGTAGACCGGCATTCTTAGTTATTGGGTTTTTTAAATTTATGCATCAGTTTACAAAACAAGTAATCAAACAATTAAATAAGATTGTTAAAGGAAAACCTTTAACAGAAGAATATGTTATTTTAACATATAACAAATTTATGTTTCCCAAACTTTTCTTTTTCCAGTCTTTCTCCCCTTGGCTTTCTATCACATCCCTATTCTCCTTATACTGGAACATTTCAGAAACCTTTAGCATACTTCTTATTTCCTGGATGTTAAACGTTATTTTCAGTTACATCATTTTTACTCTGACCATAATTTTTTTTCAGTTATAAGAATGCCAGTTTGCCATAAAAGAAACCATTGCTCATTTCTCGCAGGCAACTGTTGACTGCAAGCAGACTGAAGGCTATTCCATTCCCAATATAAAAGATTGACCTTGATGAACTGTCTGTATGATTTTTTTTTTTTTAAATCCATCAACTGCAAATCCAGTTTAAATCATGAAATCTAATAAATGAAAGAGAAGATGAGCAAACAAGTTTGGACAGTGTAGAAGATGTTCAGGAAGAGCTTTCCCTAAATAATTTGCAAGGCTACAGTCATGCTTCAAAAATCTAATTCTTTCTAATTTCATTTGAAAGAATGGGAGAGACAGGTGGAGGGGAGAGGGGGAGGGAAGGAAGAAAACAATCTACGATTTTTTCTTAGGTTTTGACAGATACATCCATCTCACATTTGCCTGTACTGGCAGAAGCAGCTCTTCGCTCCTTCAGAAATACTCAGCAGTGCAAAACAGAATAAAAGAAAAAAGCAATACAAGAGAAGGAACTGACTCAGCAATTCATCCAGTGTTTTTGTCTGCTAAGAAGCAGATGATTTGGAGGTTCCCTGCTGATGAATTAAGTCTTGATTGTCCTAAGAACGTGGTGGGTTTTTTTTTTTTTTAGTGCTTCAACCTTGATTGCATTCTGATTTGTACCTATAACAAGCAATCTAGCAGAAGATGAAATTGCTTTTTCCTCTTCAGAAAACCAGGGGAAACCACTTGAAATTGTGGTGGAAAACAAGAAGCAATGCAGCCTCTACTACAAGAGTGGCTTATTTGTTTTTATGTATTTAATGAAAATAAGGCAGGTAAATCACTTCTTTAAACAGGCAATGGAACTTCAGAGAGGATCTTGTGTTATTCCTATGGAAACAGCACCAGATATTCTCCAGATAAGATTTCTGTCCTGACAGGTCCTATACATTAATTTTCCAGGATGTATTATTCCAGACTTCTTTCTGCATCTGGCCTGTTGAAAACAGTGAATCTTAAGTTATGTCTAATTCCCCATTTTATGTTACTCAGTGATCTGCTTGCTGAATCATAAATTCAGGCTGAGTTCACATAACACAGAAAAATTTGATTGGTTCAGGATCTTGGTAAGTAAAACCACCAATTCATGTGACATGGAAATTTTATACTATTTCAAATGTTTAGGAAGCAACCACACCCACTTCCACTTGCTCTTCTGAAACAGCAAAGTTCTCACTGACAGACTAATTAGAGGAATCACATGGATAATAGAGAAATACTGGTGCCAACATGATTTCTTTCTCAGGACCAGGAAAAACTCTGATATCCTCCTTCAGTGTTGGGGACATTCAATAGGATAGCCACTATATTTTTACCCATTGATAATATGTGCCTTTGTTTTGTGCTGTGGAAATTGATACTTTAGTCTTTTAGGATTTTGTATAGATTTATTTCATGTTCTTGTTTGTTATGTGGATTTTTTGGGATTGTAACCCATACCCTGAGATCCTTAGGACCTGAAGAGCATATAAATACACAAATAAATCTCAATTAATTAACAAGTGGGCATCATTACAGAAATTGGATTTGATTTTGTTGAACATTACAAGGCATTATGATCTTTCTAATTAAATCAATAACATCAATTGCTGAGATTTGGAATAAAGCCATGATTATACCAATATTCTAGGATTCATAATTAAAACATGCCCATCCAGAAAGGACTTCATTTAATAAGTGAAAGTTGGATCAAAAGCGCTAACAATCATCCAGTGGGGGAGAAAACAAATCTCCCTTCTCCTGCACACTCTTTTCACCAAGGAAAGGAAGAGCTATTATTGCGAAATCCTTGAATGCCATTAAAAAATTCAGTTGGCATAGCAAGGAAATTGCCTCCTCTTCAAGCTGGCAATAAAAGCCATAAAGAAGCTTTTCAAGTAATTTGCTGCCTAATGCTATGGCTTGCTGTGCCAGCATGCAAAAGTTTAGAACAGCCCATTCTAGAAATACAGCGGTCCAACTTATCCACCACCTTTCTTCTGGACAGATCCGCTTTCTCCTTACCATATAGGTAGAAATTGGCAGAAGCGACTTCCTGTCTTCTTCTCAAGGGGGAATGCTAGGGATGCTCCCCTTCCCTCTGATGCTGCTAAAAGGCAGTCTCTTGCAGAAACAAAGAGGTGGCAAACTGTTTTAACTTTTGAGCAGAGAAATATTCTGTTTGTGCAGTTGGGGTGTAATTTTTCAAGGCAGAAGTGGATAAGTTGTTACTACTCTACTTGGCCATTAGGGTCTTCCCTGATGATTAGGTTTAGGTCAAAGATTGTGTACTGCAACCTTTTGGAAGAGAAAGTCGCCAAAACAAAAGGTTAGGAATTTCCTAGAGATATCTGGGAAAGTTTGTCTCCCTAAACTTATTGGAGTGGTTCCTCTAGGAATGCTTAACTATAAACATATTTATAGTTAAAAATTCCTAGAGTAACTATTCTACTTAATGATAGTGTTGTGTTGCATTAAAAAAATTATTATTTTCATGTTATTTTTAATACCTTTCAGATAGAGAAGCAATTTCTAATTTTTATTAAAATAACCAGGAACAAAGGAATACATTCATATTTAGATGCTGAGATCCCTAGAAACACTTTTGCACTGCTAGTACTGGATAACATTGCAGTCTGGAATTGCATTTAGCTAGATCCTGTCAAAGCTAGCCAACAAATCATGATGGCAAATCTGATAGAAGTAATGGAATACTAGGTCAACTCTTTCCATATATAATTCAGCAGCTGGACAAACAAATCATTTATGGCTTTTAAATATTTTATTACTTTTCAAAAGCATTCAGTAAGATGCCTGCAACATTTTTGCATAAAGTCATAAGATACTCATTTCATTGGCTCTTGTGGACTCTTTGGCAAGTGAATGAATTGCAACCATTCCAAAGACTTTGGACCTTATGTATTTATCTTCTTGTCTGCACCTTCATGGTGGAGGCATCTGTTTGCTGACCATAACTACAGATTACAGATTAACAGTTGAAAGGGACCTTGTAGGTCATCTAGTCCAACCCCCCCTGCCCAAGCAGGAGATCCTACACCATTTCTGACAAATGGCAGTCCAATCTCTTCTTGAAATCCTCCAGTGTTGAAGCTCCCACAACTTCCAAAGGCAAGCTATTCCATTGGTTGATTGTTATGTCAGAAAATTTCTCCTTATTTGAATCTCTCCTTGATCAGTTTCCATCCATTATTCCTTGTCTGGCCTTCAGGTGCCTTGGAAAATAGCTTGAGCCCTTCCTCTCTGTAGCAGCGCCTCAAATATTGGAAGACTGCTATCATGTCTCCCCAATCCTCTAGGCTAGCCATGCCTAGCTCCTGTAATCATCTTGCGCTCTTTCTAGAGTCTCAATATCTTCTTTATAGTGTGGTAACCAACTGAATGCAATATTCTAGGTGTGTGGTCTTACTAAAGCTTTACAAAGTGGTATTAGTACCTCACTTGATCTTGATTGATTCCCTCTGTTAATGCAGTTGAGGATTGCATTGGCTTTTTTGGCTGCTGCTGCACACCACTGGTTCATATTTAGCTGGTTGTCCACTAAGACTCCAAGATCCCTCTCACATCTATATGTGTACTTTTGGTTTTCTTACCTAAGTGTAAGACTTTACTTTTCTCTATATTGAATTTCATTAAATTTCAGAGAACAATCCTTTCTGTATTAGATTTGGCAGAATACTCTTTGGAGAGTCCAGAGCAATGTTCCACTTACTGTAAGAAATGAACAGCAGCTAAATAGTCCAATCTAGGCCCAGCCTACAAATCCCATCAACTCTTTCCAATCTCATCTGCCCATCAGCATTGTCAAAATGTCTGAAGAATGCCAGGTTGGCAAAGCCTCAAACTCAACAGAGAAGCCAACTGAACTACAATAACACCAGTTACACAGATGGTATTATTGCCTGGAAGTCTAACAATACAGACACTTTAATCTATAATTACCTACCATTGATAAACTAAAAAACTGTATATATTAGAAGTAATTAGTTGATCCTTGTATCCAGTTCTTTTTTAAAAATACGTTTTTACATACTTATGTGTAAATCATACTTATGTGTAAATACCTGTGTGTAAATTTAAGCTTAAAGCTTAATAAACTGATACATAAGATATTTATACATAAATCTACATTAAATGTGTTTTTAAGATTATTTACAAATCATCATCATCAAAAAATGATGATGTTTAAATCAACTTAAAAACACATTTTATGTTTTACAGCCCTTTCCAAGCAGTTTATAGAGTCAGCGTATTGCCCCCAACATTCTGGGTCCTCATTTTACCAGCCTCAGAAGGAAGACTGAGTCAAGGAAGGAAGACTTGATCCATTTACAATCAAACCACTGCATTCTAACCACTGTGCAACCAGGGCTCTAGATAGATCTCTAGATAGATAGGTGATAGATGATTGATAAATAGATGATAGTTGATAGATGATATAGATAGATAGACAGACAGACAGACAGATAGATAGATAAATGGATGGAGGGAGGGAGGGCAGGGGAGAGGGAGAGAGATGATTGGTGGGCATGATGTCTCAATGGCTAAAGATGCTGAATTTGTTAGCTGGAAAGCTGACAGCCTGGATTTAAGACCCAAGCACCATGCAACAGGGTAAGCTCCCATTCCTAACCCAGCTCTTGCTCACCTAACAGTTCAAAATAATGCAAATGCGAATAGTTTAATAGGTACTACTTTGGTGGGAAGGTAACGGCATTTTGTGCACCTTTGGCATATAGCCATGTGGCCATGGAAAATGTTTATTTACTGTTACTTTTTATATATGGGATTTCACACTATTAGGTTCTGATGAAGACATAACTTGATTACTTTAACTGTTATGATATAACTGTTATGATACAAATTATTTAATAAATATTTTGCTGCTCAACTCCCAATGACTCTGGATAGCTCACAATTACCTTGTTTCTCACAAAATAAGGCCCGGCCTTATTTTTTTTTGACCCCTGAAAAAACGGCTAGGCCGTCTTTTCGGGGGTGACTTAATTTCCTCCCCCACCTAGAGCGCCCCATGCGCACTCACCTCTCCACAAGGCCGCTTCTATCGGTCGATTGAAGCTTTCCAAAGGCAGAGTCACCAGCCGCTTTGGGGCAAGGCGTGGCTGCCCGTGTCCCCTCGCCCTGAAGCTGTTTCTTTTGGGCGATGGAAGCTCCCCAAGGGCAGTCACCAGCCACTTCAATCGGCCGGTAGAAGTGGCCTCATGCGAGGGGAGTGTGCGTGGGCGCTCGCCCTGAGGCCGCTTCTACCAGCCGATCGAAGCGGCTGGTGACTCTGCCTTTGGAGAGCTTCTATCGGCTGATATTCTATTGGTAGTAGATCAGGGTATTCTAGCCTAGGCTACCTGCAGGGCTCTCCTAAAGGCAAGTTTTCTCCCCCCCGCCCTTCCCCCAATTTCTCTTCACCTCGTGTAGTTCTAACAAATGATGTGAGAAATGGCGGAGAAACGCATAGTTTAAATAGGCCTACATTTTGGGGGCGGGGCTTAATATTACCTCATGCTTAGAAATCATGCTGGGCCTTCCTATTGGTGGAGGCCGTATTGTTGGAGAAACAGGGTAGTATTTTTTGCTCCAGGAAAATAATTGTTATGTACTGTGATTAGAGCTGCTTGGCTTCCAATTTTTACACTTTTTTTAAACTTTAACTTTAACATGTTTTATAAATGACTGTGGAATAACTGTTGAAAGATAGCACTTAAAATAATACAAGCAAAGAGAAGAATAATCTGATGATGTCTTCCTAAAGGTGTTCCATTTATCTTCTTTGTCTCCAGCTAGCATGGTTTTTGAGATCATAGGCGTTTACAGAAGGTCTATCAGATGTGAGGAACATCATAGGGAAGAATAGGAAACTCCACAGCACAGAGAAACTTTGTATGGGATTGGTGTTAGATTCTTCTTCCTGATATATGTAGACAACTCCAAATATAACTGTTGTATTGTTTCAGAACTGAGTGTCCTGATCTCCTTTCTCACCATCATGTGAACTAGTTGTTAGGATGTTCTGGGTACACTTTTTATATTCCCCTACATAATATTTGAGAACTAATTTTTTTGTTCAACATTTATGTGAAGCTGCTGGGGGAGATCATCTGTGGTTTTGGGGTGAAGTGTCATCTTTATGCTGATGATACTCAGCTTTACATCTCCATCCCAAACCACCCCAATGATGCTGTGGAGGTTATGTCCCAGTGCCTGGAAGCTGTGCAGATTTGAATGGGTGGGAACAGGCTTCAACTCAACCCTTCCAAGACTGAGTGGCTGTGGTTTCCGGCGCCCCAATATAGTCAGCTGACTCCGTCACTGACTATTGGGGAGAGATCTTAACCCCCACAGAGAGGCCTCGCAATCTAGGTGTCCTCCTGGATGCACGGCTGTCTTTAGAAGTTCATATTACAGCCTTCTCCAGGGGGGCTTTTTATCAGGTTCGCCTGATTCGCCAGTTGCGGCCCTTTCTTGATTGGGACGCCTTACGCATGGTCACTCATGCCCTGGTCACCTCCCGCCTGGACTACTGTAATGCCCTCTACATGGGGCTCCCTGTGAGGAGCACCCGGAGGCTTCAACTGGTGCAAAATGCGGCCGCGCGGGTGGTTATGGGAGCGTCAAGAAACTCCCATGTGACACCTCTCCTGCGTGAGCTGCATTGGTTGCCGGTGGCCTTCCGGGTTCGCTTTGAGGTTCTGGTTTTGACCTTTAAAGTGCTCCATGGCATCAGACCAGGTTACTTGCAAGACCGCGTTCTGCCAGTAGTCTCCCACCGACTGTTGCGCTCCCACAGGGAGGGTCTCCTTTGGGTCCTGATGGCATCTATGTGCCGCCTGGTGACCCCAAGGAACAGGGCCTTCTCTGTGGGGGCACCCGCCCTCTGGAATGGGTTGCCTCCTGAGTTACGGACGACCACTGACCTGAGAGCGTTTAGACGTGCGTTGAAAACTTGGCTTTTTGAGCAGGCCAGCCTGGGCTGATTTTAAATTGGGGTTTTAAATTGGGGTTTTTAGAAATTGGAGTTCTAGAAATTGGCATTTTTATATCTTAACTATTGGGGTTTTTAAGTATAAATTTTAGTAGCAGCCGTGTATTTAATTTCTTTTTAACTTTTGTAATTTGTATTATATTATAGTTGGCTGTACACCACCCTAAGTCCCTCGGGAGAAGAGCGGTATATAAATTCGATATAAATAAATAAATAAATAAATAAATAAATAAATAAATAAATAAATAAATAAATAAATAAAAAATAATCATTGGCTATTTTGTACTGCACAGAAGGACAGGGTTAGGTGGAATGCTAGCGTAATCTTATCCCTTCTAATGCCTTTGCCGTGCTTCATGGTGATATTATACAAATCACTGTTTTATTCACTGAATTTGTGTCCATCTTTCATTGTAATCTTCCAAATGCTTTTGGGGGGCATTTTTCTTACTTAGGTAATTCACTAATGAGTGATTAAGCTCCATCAAACCGGTGCCAGCCACATAGGTCTTAGCAATCACATAGACAAGCTTCAAGATGATATGTCCTCAGGCTCTTATAATTGGATCCATTCACCATACTGCTGGTTATCCTCTTTTTTCTCCCCCAAATTAGAGAGGAAAACATGCGACAGCTGCACAATATTTCTATTTTTTATGGAGAGGGATTTTTTTTTTGGCCGATAATAGCAGAATCTGTCCATCTATAAACACTTTCTGTTTTTCCAAATGAGCAACTAAAATATACCATTTATGGCATTAAACAGCTAATGATATCCCTGCAAGTGGCTAATGGTATGGCATAGTTTGTCCCCATCATGATTGTATGGGGAAACTCTATTTGTGGTAAACAAAATCTCTCAACTCCAGCTTTTTCACTTCCCGCTTCAGTGAGAAACCCTGTGGCTTCCAATGCCATCTCAGCCTAGTAACAACCAGCTCTAGACTTGCTTTTAAAACAAATCAGCCAAATTTCACTGGAGACTCAAGGAAATAATAATGGGGGGGAAAGTGCTGCATAATACGGTAATAATTTTTATTTTTTTTACAGAATATTAACCAATATTATTCAGGATATTAAAGAGTTACGCTCTGAATAGCATTTTCATAGAAAGCTTAAATCTTTATTTCAATAGATTACAGCAATAAATTCAATATTTTTCAGTTATGTATACACACAAAAAGTTTTAATTACAAGAGGTTCTGCTATTCAAAGATGCTGATCCGAAGTCCACTGCAGCCAGTGGCTCTTCTATACATCTCAGTGGATCAGTTTCTTTCAATGCTATTAAAATTCACTTTTAAAAAATAGTTAACATTGGTTTTTTATGCAGTGGTTCTATATATTTTCTATTTACTGTATGTAAATTTATAACCTGAAACCTCTTCCTCAGGGAAGCCTGAAGCATCCATATTCTTTCTGGCATCCCCATGAATGGGACCTATTTCAAATCTCAGTGTGTACAAGTATATAAGAAGAAATAACATATATCATACAGGTAGTAGTATGCGGAGAGTTTCCTAAGAATTGCAAGAAAAATACTGGCAATGAAACCAAGTTAAAGTTCTTAAACTTACTCAGTAGTTCTTTTTTAAAAAAGACAAGTGAACTGGCACAGTTTACCCACCTAATTTCTAAGTGCACTTTGTAAGTAAGCAGAATTGGCTTTGGATGTCTTGTTCCCCTGGGCAAAATGCCAGCATTGACCCCAGAATGATGCCTCTTCTACCCCAGCTTGGAAGGGGTACCTGTTAGAGGTGCATAACATGAAGGGAGGGGTTATGAATGTTTAATCTGGAAGGCTTTCTTTTCTTCTTTTTCTGTTGGCACAGGCCATGCTTGCAAGTTGCTGATAGAAATTGCAAGTTGCTGATAGAAATTGCAGGGGGAAATGAATAGAAAATCCTGGGAAATTGCAAGGTAACTATTTTATAATGGAAAAAAATGTTTTGGCATCCTCAATCTGGTGGTCACCAGATGTGTTGGGCTACAGCTCACAACATCCAAACCCATTTCATCCACATTCATTTGCAGTCCAAAGCATTTGGAGGGCATGAGTTGGAGATGGCTGATTTATTGCATTACCAAGTTTAAGTATGAAGATAACAAAATTGCAGCTGACTTTGTTATAATGTAAAAAAAAAACAGCAGCAGCATACATAGGTATCTGAACATACACAACACTTTGTGTGTATATACATGTCCTGTGCATATGTGTGAATAAATCTTAGGGGGCGAAATAAATAATTTTCTTTTATAAACGAATATTTTAAAATACATATATTTAAACAGCCAACTATATGCATTGGCTCAGGCTTTAGTGAGCAAACCCCTCATTTCATAGTATTCCTGTAAATGTTATGCATCAGCCAAAACATGCTTTTGGTTACTGAGGGACGCAGGCAGCCCACTGTCTTCAGCCATTTCACCTTTTCTCTCTCTACAAGAACAAAACAAAAACGGAGCTACAGTACTGTTGTATGGTTTCTAAAGATGGCCATTGTCTTATAGCTTTAGCCCTATTATTGCTAGACTAACAGGTTCACAGAGCATTCCACCCAACTCATAAAGGATAAAACTGAGATGCTGCTTCAGATGACTGGATTTCCACTTGAGCCATTTTGAACTGTGTACACTGCAGCCACTTGCGAAGGACAGAGGTGTTGGTGTTCATCTGAACGGATCCCTGTAACATTCTAAGGCTATGATGGTTCACGTTGTTCTGAATAGCTTGCAGGCGGAGCTGGAGGCCAGCAGATAAATGCTGTTAAAATATGTACAAGTTTTACTGTCAGTTCTCTAGGGTTTTTTTTTAAATAATAATAATCAACTCAAAGCAACTTTAACAATGATTAATAGCAAGAGCAAGACCACATAGACTAATGTGACTAAAAGCTTCACAGTGCTTTTACAGCCCAATCTAAGCGGTTTACAGAGTCAGCATATGGCCCCCAACAATCTGGCTCCTCATTTTACCCACCTCGGAAGGATGGAAGGCTGAGTCACCCTTGAGTCTGGTGAGATTTGAACTGCCAAATTGTAGGCAGCAGGCAGTTAGCAGAAGTAGCCTGCAGTACTGCACTCTAACCACTGCACCACCTCGGCTTAAGCCTACATCATCCTAAAAATTCAGAATCAATTCAGCCAACAGTGAAAATAAGAATAGGCCGTAATGAGATAATCCAGTAAGAAGCAGCAGTGTTTAATGAAAGGCCTTCATAAACCTGAAAGTACCTGAAAACCTGAAAGTACCACTTATAACACACCTTACTGAGTCTTATGGATAAAGGAGGGAAGAAAGTTTCACAGAGACAATAATTTTCTTTAGTAGCTGCAAATTCAAATTTAAAAATGTGACACCTTTTAAATCAGAGTAGGTTCACACTATTACATCGACTTGCACGTAATGTTGGAATACTGATCAGAATGGTCTGCTTCCTTCAGTTCTGTATAAGCTTTGAGCAGTTCTAGCAAACCAATTCATTTTCTCCCTCTTGTTTTTCCTTCGTTATCATAGCCTATTCTGTGTCCCCCAATTCCTGAACATGCTTAATTGTCATTTAGTTGGTTTTGTTTTGGCTGTTAAGAGGTTTGCTTCTTTTTGATATTCTATAAAGCTTGGGGTACTCATTCTTTCGAGCTCCACAGGAAGCACTCTTTTCTCGCTCTCACTTTTGGTTATTCTGGCTATTTTTATATACTTATGCAAATATAATTATCATTGGATCATCTTATGTGAGTTTATGCTGGTCTTTCTCTGGCCCTGTAAAAGGGAAAGGACACATTCCACACACAATTTTATTAAGACAAAAAAGTGGAGTGGATCCAGGGTGTGGAGAAAAAGGAAGAACCTGAGAAGAAAACAGGATGCAAACTGGGCTTCTCACTTTCTCCCTCTCCTTCCCCTTGGAAGTCTGAACTAGTGAGGGAGTGGCTGGGGAGACCAAAAGGAAAAGAAATAACAATTTATTTTCTCCTTCCTTCAGCAGGAAACTGCTGCATTCTACGTTCTTTCACCTATAAAAAGGGTCCTTGCATTCTTGACAGAACAACTCTGGATGTTTTTCACTGACAGTCATGCATGCCTGTATTTACAAGACATCAGTTAAACTATGTTTATGCAAACAGAATCTTAGAGTATCAAAGCTGATGAATCCAATTTGGAATAGATGCATAATTTAATATACTGGTTATTCGGTTAAAACAAATGTTTACATCTGGAAACACATTAAGGTGAACCTACCTTTAGATTGGATTGAATCATTGGTAACCACATTGGGATGAGCTGATAGAAAGGGGGAAAAAGTCAATATTCACCATGTTCATAATATATTTATAATAGCCACCATATTATTATATTACAAAATAAACCTAGTAATAACATCCATTCATAATGTACACAGGTAGCTTTATTAAAATATTTTCCTAGAAATAATGTCCAGGATTCCAATATATTTTACTGCTAAAGTACAAATTTAGAATCCTTTTTATTTATCAAAGTATTCAAAGTACCAACAATTATTCAAAATGTTACATTTAAGCATTAATCTAAAACAGAGCATAGATCACATCAAATACTTTTCAACTAAAACAATCCAATTTAAACTTTGCATGGTGTCATCATTGTATGATGCAGCAACAGTCAATGTGTCATCTGGATTAAGGCCTTTTGCCTTCATGGCACTTCATTGGCAATATTGATAGGAAAAAGAAAAGGGTTCAGTTGTCTCTAGTTCCCCAATGTTTCCGGCTTTGTGGACCAGCTGGGGAAGCGGAGGAAGGGGATGATTCCTTGTGAAAGGCATGCACACATGCCTGCCGCTCGTGCAAATGGAACACACCACATATGCTCGCCCACTGCTTGTGCAAGTGAGGATTACAATCCCCTCACAGTCCACTAGTAGGCTGTGGGCCACAGGTTGGGGACCGCTGATCTAGAACATGGCTTCATGCATGTGGCAAACGACTACAAGCAACCTTCTATATAATTGGAGCAATTTAGACATGGAAGGTTTGCTTATTGTTTTTAGAAGTGTTGTATTTTGTTATACACCTGCTGTCTGAAACTAATGACTTTTTCCAGGTTTGGTATCAAAAATGGACATCTGCTTGTATTTTTCATTTGTCCACATTAGGGGTAGGGCAGCAGCTTGTTGCAGCCACACCCAAGCTGGCACTAATTAGATAGTTTGGGATTTCAAATTTTAGAAACGCCAAGCCAATTTATTCAAGCATTAGAGGGAGAGCACTAGGTTTAGGAAACGTTGCCTTAAAACCTTCAACTACAATAATAAATCTGATGCCAACAGATGCTGCTTTCAATCTTTTTATTTCCATGATGAAAGATCTCCATCAGTTTTGATGGAAATTTCTGCTATTGACTAGCTGCCTCTTTCTTTCCATTTGAGAATTTTCAAGCACAAAACTCATGAAGGAAGACAGCCAAGAAAGTAATCACCGAAAGCCAATTCACACCATTACTTCTCTTTCTATCACTCTCATAAACCCTTTTTAAAATGTATTAGTTAGACTTTCATGAGACTAGGATTTTTTCTTTTGTTTTGTGATCAAAAAGACAGTCAAGAGGATCATAAGTTCATATGAAAAAATGCCCTTTGGCTGAAAGGGCATCATACGCTATGGCATTTCTGAAATAATAAACAAATTAATTGTTTTGCCATTTCTTTTCCTCCTGCAAAATTTTAGTGAAGCAAGAAACCCAAAAAAAGAAGATATTCATTATAGACAAGTGGGAAACCAATGATTCTCCAGAGTTTGTTGGATAATAACTCCTCTCATTCTTGATCTTGGATGAGAATGATAGACAGAACAGCTGTCTAAACAGCTACAGATTCCCCATCCATGACTAGGATTTAACCGGTTCGGGCCGATTTGGGTGAACTTCACCAAAGTTCACCAAACCAGTAGTTGAACCAACTGGCTGGCCTTGCCCACCCTGCCCCACCCCTCCCAGGAAACTCCATGTGGCCTGTTTTGGATGTAGTGTAAGGGTCCATATGTTCCAGAAGTACAGAAATGGGCCTGTTTCCAGCTTCCGGAGGGCTTCCAGAGCCTGGGGGAGGATATTTTCATCCTCCCAGAGGCCCAAGGGAAGTCTCGGACTGTAGGGAAGGCAAAAAATGGTCCTCCTGGAAGTTCTAGTAGGTCACACCCACCATGGCCATGCCAACCCAACAACCAGACAGCGAACCGGTTGTTGGGATTTTTGATCCCTGGTTATGTCAGTCTCATAGGGAACCTGGATTTCAGATACCAAAGTAACAGAAAAAACAGCTGGATTATTAGAACAATAAGTTCATTATATTAAACTGATCTATCATCCCACACATTCCAATAGATAGTAGCATGAGAGGGACTTCTGGTTGCTCTTCCATCATGATCAGAGCGGAATCCATGATTGTGCGCAGTTTCACTCTGAGCTCACTTTTTGGAGGTTCCCAATTGGGACCGGAACCACCCTGGAGGGTTGGTGAAGAAAGGGGGAACTTCTTGGAGGGTCAAGGGGAGCCGCATCGCCCTTCCCTGACAAGATAAACCCCCTCTGAAGACATGTTGCAGCAGTGGTCAAAAATGGCCACCATGAAGATGGGAAGCAGTCCAGGAAACTAAGACTGTGCTGAAGTAGTGAGTGGAGTGTGTACGAGCTGAAATACGTGGACATTAAGGTACTCCACAATTAAGAAACAGAAAACAATTGTGGATGAAAGTGTGTAGAAGCAGCGATCAGAGAGAGAGGGAAGAAAATCGGAACTTATAAACCTGGTTTTGAATATTGAAATGAACTAATTTGGAGGTGAAAATTCAGAGAAAAATATTTGAGCACAAAAGGATTGGAAATTAAATTGGATAACTATTAGACTTTTGGCACTAAATAGGCATAAATAAATGCTGGAATTGAATGTGTTGAAAAAAAATAATAGCTAATAATTGAAATTAGCAAAATTAATAAAAGTTTTATAACTAAGTCCTTAATGGGTCAAAGTCTACATGGAGGGAAGTAAGCAGTGGAATGTCACAAGGTTCCATCTTAGGCACAGTACTCTTCAATGTCTTCATTAATGACTTAGATGAGGAAATAGAAGGGGAACTTACCAATTTGCAGATGATACTAAGCTGGCAGGAATAGCTAACACCCAAGAAGGTAGGCTCAAGATCCAAATGGATCTTGACAGACTAGAACTCTGGGCCATATCTAACAAAATTAAATTCAATGTAGAGAAAAGTAAAGTCCTACACTTAGGCAAGAAAAACCAAAAGTACACATATAGACTGGGTGAAACCAGGCTCAATAGCAGTAACTGTGAGAGGGACCTTGGAGTCTTAGTGGACAACCAGCTAAATACGAGCCAGCAGTGTGCAGCAGCAGCCAAAAAAGCTAATGCAATCCTAAGTTGTATTAACAGAGGGATACAATCAAGATCAAGGAAAGTACTAATACCATTCTATAAAGCTTTAGTAAGACCAAACCTAGAGTACTGCATCCAGTTTTGGTCACTGCATTATAAAAAAGATGTTGAGACTCTAGAAAAAGTACAGAGAAGAGCAACCAGGATGATTAGGGGATTGGAGGCTAAAACATACAACCAACAGTTGCAGGAACTGGGTTTGGCTAGTTTAGTAAAGAGAAGGATCAGGGGAGACATGATAGCGGTTTCCCAACATTTGAGGGGCTGCCACAGGGAGGAAGGGGTCAAGCTATTTTCTAAAGCGCCTGTAGGCCAGGCAAGGAATAATGGATGGAAACTGATCAAGGAGAGATTTAACCTGGAAATAAGGAGAAACTTTCTGACAGTGAGAACAATCAACCAATGGAACAGCTTGCTGTCGGAAGTTGTGGGAGCGCCATCACTTGAGACTTTCAAGAAAAGATTGGACTGCCTTTTGTCAGAAATGGTATAGGGTCTCCCATTTGGGTGGCGGGGGGTTGGACTAGATGACCTACAAGGTCCCTTCCAACTCTGATTATCTGTTATCTGTTAACTAAAAAAAGGGAAAAATGAAAGAAAGGGTGGAATGTGGAAATAGTGTTGAGAGCGCCACTTGATGTACAGGAAAAATGTCAGTGACTCTTTGAAAAGTGTTTGGTCTTTTTAAAATTGGAACTTGGAACTTAAAAGAAAATAAGAGGAACTCCATCATAATAAAATAAAAATCCTGAAAAGTGAAATATCAGAATATCACAACAGGAAAGATATTTGAAAAAATTGCTTTGGAACCCCCCGGTGACTTTGGGAAAAAGTTGGAAAAATACCTGGAAACAAAGACTTATGGACATTGATTGTTGAAATTAAATATAAAAGACACTGGTTGAAACAACCTACTGGACATTTGGATTGGATATAATTATTAAGGAAGAGGGGGAAAAGGAACAGCACACATAACGGAGGAATTATTTGCAGAAATAATCTTCCCCAAACCTCAAAAATTTTAACCTTAGTCTGTCTACTATTGACCTCACGCCCTTCCTAAGAGGTCTATAGGAGGCGTGGTTAAGCGCACCAACATGCCTACCGTCCCTGTCCTATTGTTCCTTTTATTTTTCTTATATGTACCCATTTCATGTATTCATAATTATGTATATACTTATACCTATTATCTTGTAAGCAATTATCAAATAAATAAATAAATAAACAAGATATGAAGGAAATGATGAAAGAAAGCTTGGAAATGTGCAGCAATATATTACAAAAACTAGAAATGGCAATTCAAATCGAAGAACAAAGAAAACCAGAGGGGGAGGAGTTAAATAAAGAAGAAACCAGTCTTGAAGATCAAGTGGAGCAACGATCATTTAAGCAGGAGGAAAAAAGATTTCAAGCTAAACATTTCTGGTTTGGTGTGATAATGAAAGTGGGAATGGTTTGGAAAACTAAACAAAGGAAAGGGGAAAAGCAAAAGAGGAAACTACATAAAAAAGATCGAGAGAGGGAGGGGGATAAAATAAATAACTGGAATGAGAAATGGAGGGGAATAAAAATGGGAAAAGGGGGAACTAAGGGAAAGGACCTGAAAATAAAGAGAAACAGGGAGTAAACAAGAATGAAAAGAAATTACATAGTTAGGAGGATGAGAGACCATCGGTAAAAAAGGATAGGGAAGGAGATTCTGCAAGGTAATGTGTTGTGATATATAAGAATAAGTATTTGAAAACAGATAAGATTGGAACTGATTTTTCTTTCTTTCTAAGATTATCATTATGATATGGAATTTAATGAAATAGATAAGGAAATAGGAATTTATTATATGAATATTAATTGATAATCAGCAATGCATAAAATTATGATAATTATAATGGAAAGACTAAAATCAGTTTCTAAAATTAATTGATTAGATTAATATTTTTGCAATATATAGATGATTTATAAGGTGATTAAGAAAAGAATTCTATGCAGAATCTGATGTAAAATATATGTGTATCTGATATTTAGTAGATAGGAAATTATTGTTATTAATGTAGAATGAAGGTGGTAAGTTCGAATTGACAACTTAAAGGGGACAATTTTTAGAATTAATAGAACAAGGATTGATAAAATGGCAAATGTGACAGATAAAAGTAATATGTGTCATAAATATAGAAATTAAATAAGAATCTTAGATAATATTGTAAAGTAAGATATGAGAATATCCCAAGAAAAATGAAATAAGATAAGAATCGAAATTGGATAAAATAAGTTTAATGAATTTAATATTAATAAGTAATAATATGATATGAAACTGAACAAGAAAGATGACTATGTAACCATGGTCATGTTTGTATTGAAATGTAAAGACCTGGAACCTCACTGCTTGCCAAAAGAAAGGTTTTTTTAAAATAAAAATAAAAAAAGGAATTGAATAATAAAATTATCATGTATACTTAAATAATATGGTAATTGGCATTAGAAGAATGCATTTGAATATTTAATAATTAAATAAATGAAAGATTATAATTTAATACAAATATGTGTATTAATATTAGAAATATGATTAATGTTATTATTTTTATTTGCACCAGAATGTATGATGCTTAGGTGCCACACTGTTTATATTGATGTGTGTATGTAGAATAAAATAAAAAAATTGTGGGGGGGAGATAACAGTACGAGAGCTGGTTTGGTGTAGTAATTGCTGGTTTAGAAACCAGGAGACTGTGAATTCTAGTCCTACTTTAGGCATGAAAACCAACTGGGTGATTGTAAGCCAATTACTCTCTCAGTCCAAACCTCCTCATAGAAGTGTTTTTTTGGAGAAAATGGGAGGAGGAAGGTGTATTGCTTATAAAGGAATAAAGGCACTACAAAAAATCCCTAATAAATAAATATGATCAAAAATGTCACATGTAGTTGAAGTATATAGTTCCTAAAAATATAGCACCCTTTAGAACAGGTGTGTCAAACTTGCATTGTCACGGCGATGTCACATGACATATCAGAACCTTTTTTCCGCCTTTGCTAAACTGGGCAGGGGCGGGGCCAGTATATGACGCATCCAGCCTACTGGCTGCGAGTTTGTCACCCCTGCTTTAGAGGTTAACCAGAAAGTAAGGCACTATGGCATAGTAAGTTATGAGTTTGCAGCACTGAATATTTATGTGAGCCACTTTGATAAATAACCTGTAATGTTATAATCACATACAAGCGTTTATCTATTTTCTTAACCTGGGAAGCTTTGCTGTTAGCAACAGTTGTTTCTGGTATTTACTAGTTCAGATTCTCATTATTGGGATCGTGGAAGAAAGTAAAAGGGCTGGTGTCAGCCTCCACGACATTTTCTTGACACCTCATGCTGCTTGCTTCTTGTCGGTTGTCATAGAAACTGGGGGAGGGGAAATTTGGTATTTGGGAGGGGAAGTTTGCTGGAGAGTGAAAAAGGTTTCTATGTGAATTAAAATGGAGGGAATGCTTTCCTGCTTATTGCGCAACTGGATGGATTTATCTCTGCTGAGCCAAAGTCAACTGTCTTGGCATACCAGATGAGGGAATATCCACCTGAAGATGTACCCAACATGACACTATAAGCACTTCAGATTGGATATCCAGTCTGGACCCTTGGGGGAGGGAACTTGGGATAACTTTCAATATGTAATTTCCATGCCTATTTGCCTCAGATCTTGCTTTCTTTTGTTGCTATCACTTTTACAGTTGCGGGAGTTCTTTCTTGGGTTTTGGATGAGGCACATCTGACAACTGGTATAATTTAATTGTAAGGCAGATTTATTTTAAAAGTCGAGGTATTTTTTATATGTTATCTAAGATTATTTTAGAAACTGGACATACTGTTCTAAAATGTTCCTCTAAATGATATCAAGTTTCACTTTTTTCCAATTAAGCTCCTACCATCATGCAAAATTGAATCAGTATTAACAGAATGAGCTAAAGCACTATTCAGAGAACATGATTTCATTGGCAAGAGTGGATGATATAATATTTGGCTGAGTTCCACTGGTGGGGTCAGGGCGGTCCTTATTTAATGCACCTTATGATAAACGATATTATTTAGGAAATCCCAATGAAGGAATAACCATTTCAACAATGTTTCAACTACATTATAATTATAGTGATTGTCAACTATCCACAAAAGAGAAATGGGGGGTGGGATTTCTTCCTTCTGTGCAAGAAAAAAACCCAAACCACTTGGAGTAATATGCAATTATAACCGTTTATGGATTGTTCCTGACCCAGCATGAAATAGTCCTCTTGTTACAAATGATATTGAACTATGCCCATTTTCTTATTAGAGAAGACCTGGACATCTAAACTTGTAATCAAGGACACTTTTCATTAGACACAGATTGGATTTACCATCAATATTTCCTAACCATGAAGGCTAAATAAAAACCTCATATTCCAAAGCAATATACCTTGTTATTTCTACTGCCAAATAACAAGGTAAGGCCATTAATATCTTGTTCTCTTTGACAAAAAGCAGAACTAGATAAATGCTAGGTAGATGATCTGATTTGGAAAGGCAGTTTCTATGCTCACAAATGTTCTTTGTGAGCATTATTTTTGCCCTGTTTATGATTAAAAAAATATATATCGAGAGCACACACACAGTTTTGAAAGGCATCAAATAAGTTTGTTCATGTGGAAATATTGAAAAATAGTAATGCAGCTATTTTTGAAGCTGTGTCTATGAATCCAACAAAGTTCTAGAATCCCATTCATGGATATATGAAATGTACCTATTTAATGTTTCCACATGAACTGTTTGCTTATATAATCACTTAAAATATGTATTTCTGAGCAAATGCTTCTTATCTTGAATTTAAAAAGCATGCAATGACATGTTAGCTTGCATTCTTAAGTAGATGCACATTATCTTTGATTCTCATCTTCCTAGAAATAAAGCACTATTTTGTATGTTCTTCCAACCAAAACATTGGGAACCAAATACGTGTGCACAGATGCTTTTTAAAATTCTCTCTGACACTTTTACAGATTTCAAGGTATATACACAATGCCATTGTTTTTACTCTCCCAAGCCCTAGGAAGCCAATTCAGATTTGTTCCATACAGTCAACTTTCCAATCTTAGTCGTTTCTATGAGTGAGCAATTGGAGGTGGGGTAGAAGAATATTCCCACTTTTTTATCCATAGGGTGATTTGTATGAACTTACTGAAGTGACTATAGATGAGGCTACAGCACTATATACTGCCCCATGCCCCCCATCTGCAAACAATAAGACTAAAGTCTTTGAGATGGTTGAAAAGAAGGGAGAACCTGGGTGGCCTGAGATCTTACAATCGAACACTGAGCAGCCCTCTAGCTTTGTGGACCTCCAGCATCTTAAGCCAGCTCTTTAGAGGGAGAGCAGTATAATGGCAGCATCTAAGAGTAACCAGGGATCAGAGAAACAACCATTAAGCACTGTTCTGGTCACCACTATAGAACACCTGCCTTTGACTTGTGAGTAATGGATGGTGAAACATACTAGATTTTACATGCCATGAAACTCTCATCAGATGCTATTAGCTTGAGATGGAAAACATTAATTTCTTTAACACTAGTACAGCTAGGGATGCCGTCAGCTTTTGTCATGAACTGGAGATGTGATAAGAATGATGTCTTAAGAACCTGGCACAAAAAAGACATCACCAGGACATCTTCTTTATACTGTGATTAGGTGTAAGTGAGTAAAAGACCACAGGGCTTTCTCTAGAAAGGGAAATGGCTTAAAGCAATATTATTCTTCCAAAATGTAAACCAGAAGAGAGAAACAAGTGGGAAGCTGTGCCAAACCTTTTAATCCTTCCTGCAGCATTCCTGAGAATGTTTTCCAATATACCGTAATAGTCCCAATACAAAACATCCTTTATCCATTGGCAACATGCTGTTTTGTATAATGTAATTCTTTTTCTCGAAAATTATTAGAACAAAACCATAAAGGAACCAGTAATAACATGTTGTCCCTCTTATTAATAATTACATCACTACATTTTGGACATCACTATAGCCAAGTTATATAACTGAAAAATATTTTAACAGCTGCATTTAATTACTGGAATCTTTTTTTTAATTACTGAAAGATTATATGTGAAGCTTCTCTCTACAGCACTTTATACTCCATCAGACATTGCTTTAGAACAGTGGTCACCAACCAGTGGGCCAAGGACCATTGGTGGTCCGCAGAGAAATGTCACCCCCAAAGCAATTAATCCAGGCTGCGCAGAAACACAAGGCGGCACCGCCCACATGGCCTGCGGGAACACAAGGCTTGCATCACTTGCATTGCAAACAACACAAGGTAGTGAGGGGAGGAGGGAAAGGGCAGAGGGGGGCAACTTGCCCCACTCGCCCCACGTGCCTCGCCTGGCTGCCGGGCTGCTTCTTTCCACTTTTTTCTTCTTCTGCTTTTGGCTGGAAAGTAGCAAAAGTCTTTGTTTCTCTCCCCCAAACTCTGCCAGAAATGAGTCTTTGGGATCCTGCAAGGCATCCTACTCCAAGAGGCTGTGCTGGCAGCCCCCCCCCCCCCCCAATCCCAAATAAAGAATCATCGATTGATACGAAAACGGAGTGAGGAATTTTCCTGCAGACTTTTTTGGGGATTTTCTCAGGATCTCTGGTCCACGGGATTTAAAATTATGAGTTAGTGGTCCCTGAGGTCCAAAAGGTTGCGACCCTGGCTTTAGAAAGCCCATAAATCTTCAACAGCTTTTTTTTAAAAAAACAATGCATAGGAGTGCTTGGAAGACCCGGAAGCATTTATGAAAAACCCTCTGTATTTCAGCCATTTAAAAAACTTTCCTGCCTCTCCCCACCCACCCCCCCGCCCAAGGGCTGACATACCTTGACAAAAATGGTAGAATTACATTCTTGCAAAGCCTCCATTAAACTGATCACATGGAGACACACCATTTCTACCATCTGGGATAAAAGAGAGACATACTGCAATAAAATGAATGAGCAGTATAATAATATCATGAAAGCAAAAAATAAATGGTTCATACTATTTAACTTGATTAACATTTTTAGATAAACAGAGAGAGATTGAGATTTCACATTAAATAATTAAAATGCAAATTTAAGTTTACCTTTAATTAAAGATATCGTATCTGTATAATACTTCTTCAGAATTACGTTCTACAGTAAATGTAACAAAACGATGCACCATGCCTTCCAACTTCTGCATAACAGATGCCCTTATAATATTACTAACAAAGTTACTTTCTTTCTGAACTGTGTTCGTCATTACTTGGAAGGACCAGTTAATTACATTTTAAAACACTGCAGGCAGACACAGTGGAAATATTTGAAATTTAAATCAGTCCCATTGGCGGTCTAACAGGATTTATATATTAGGCATTTCTCATGCCATGGGTTTGACAAGCGATCGCTTCTAGATTAAATGGAATGAAGCACATACGCATTGGTGACCACACTCTTTTCTATCTATCTTCCATTGTAAATTTCTACCCAATCATAGTGGTATTTATTTACAACTCATTATGTTCACATAGGGATTTTGCACATAGGATACACTTTGTCACATAGTGTATTTATATGAAGTGTTGCGCAAGCATCGTTAGTAATATAGCATAAATGTAAACCTGCAAAAGAATCTATAATAATAGAGCAGCTATAGCAGAAGTAAGCTAGCTTTCCCTTTTAGCCATGCTTCCTCATATTTAAACTGTTTACCTAAAAACAAAATCTATGAAACTAGAGATCTAAAGGACCCTCCCTTCCTTTTGTTTAATTCAGCGGTGTCAAGCTTGCATCATGTGACAACAACATGATGTATCATGACTTTTTTCCCCTTCACTAAACTGGAAGTAGACATGGCCAGCTCATGACACATCCAGCCTATGGGCCACGAGTTTGACACCCGTAGTTTAATTGTATAGCATTGCTGAGGTAGACAGAGAAAGAGTGGGAGGGAGAGGGATGGAGGGAGGGAGGGAGAGGGAGAGAGAGAGATCATAATTATTAAAAAAAAATGAGTACACATAACTTCAAGTCCTTTGAGGATCACATCAAGCTTTGGATGTCATTCCAAAATTGGCTATAATCAGGACATAATGGGACAACTGGCTATAATCAGGACATAATGGGATAACTAATTTTTTTCTATAAACTCTCCTTCCCCCAAATGCAAAAAATGCTTCACTTTTTAAAATTCATGATTAAGACAACCTGGATGGATTTCCAAATCCATCTTATACCGGGTTAGATATTTGAGCTGAGTTTTAACAAGTTATGTTAAATAATATCTAGCCAGATGTCTATGAGTATGAACTGTGCATTTCTGCAAATTTATTTCTGTGCATGTTCATGTAGTTGGGATCATTATATCTGACTCACCACCTTGTTATGTGCCATCAGCTGGAGGATGCTTGGTGTTACTCGGCTCCAAAATTCCAGAGCTGTGAGGATTGCTGTAAAACTAAATTCATTTTGATTTTGGACTGTGGGAGCAACTGCAGCTTGTTCACAATATACTGTCCACAGCTGAGCAAATATAAAGGCATGGAAGAGAGAACACATATGCAAGACAGATGTCTGCGGGAAGAAAAATAAGGAAAACAAAGTCTTTCTTTTGCTTGAAAAAACACTTTAAGGAATGTGTATATTGTCTTTCAGAATATAAGAGCATAACAATTCATTGTTCTAGTAGATACACACACATATGCATAATCTGAAATTATAATGAATCTGTCAAGAATTTTCTGAAACTCTCTTTCCTGTCAGAGGAGTGATATGACATTCATACTTAAATTACTAGTTTATATTCATGCACTGAAACAAGGCAAAGAAATAAACAAGCTTGAAAACTACATGTTGGAAAAATAAATAATAGAAAAAATTCTTATTAATGGGGGAATACCACAGCTTTTGTTAGTTTTGACAGTAATGATGCAACCTTAAAAATAGAGGTTCCAAAGAAAAAAGCTGAGTAGTTTGCTAAGTAAACTTGAGCTTGGTCAGACTTACTATAAATATTTTTCATATACTTAATCATCTCACCATCTGTCACTATAAAAATTACATTTTAATGGCAACTTCTAGAACAGGGGTGTCAAACTGGCGGTCCGTGGGCCGGATGTGTCACATGCAGGCCATGCCCTCCCCAGCCCCGCAAGGGGAGAAAAGTTGGGAAATGTCACATGATGGCAATATGATACTGCAAGTTTGACACCCATGTTCTAGAAGAATTTTAGGATCATGCTGAAGACTGTACATTTATTTTGTTTAGTGGTATATTATAAAGTGATCATCATCCTGCAAGTCTTTTACCTTGGATTGCTCCGGAAACCCAATTAGGATGACAATTAAATGATCAGCAACATGGGAACCTGCATCCAATGGAATGGGCATACAAGCTGAAGGGGAATTCGGACAGACAACATTATGTGTCAGAGACCCCAACAGTAGCCAAGAGAGCAGTCGAATATGAGACACACATTCAATGAATTCTTTGGGCCTGTAAAGAAAGAACATACATTTATCAAATGTACGTATTATTTGAAAAGCATACATACTAAGAATACCATTCTAGATAATCAATTTATGACTAATATATCATTATTACTATTCTAATGCAGATATCTGCCCTTGGGATCGATGATTGTCCTAGGGACATCATCTTTTGTTGAAAAGACATGGCAAAAAATTGAAGTAAAAATCAACAATTAAACAAAAATCTTAAAACAGCACAGAGAAAAACATAACACATCCAAGGCCAATCTCTGTCTGCCAATAGCTCATAACAGGGGTTATCTAGCACCTTGGCACAATCCCTGTAAGAAAAATAAAATTTTAAGCACCTTATGTAATGTCATGAGGTTCAAAATCATCCTAATTCTTTTGAGGGTGGATGGGAAATGCTGTTTCATAAGGCATACCCTGCGACAGAGAAAGTATATTTCTGGGGTCTCATATAACTATGTTATTCGAAATAAGGCAAGCCCACCTTATAGGATCTTGTGGGTTGGGTGGAATTAATTAGCCAATCTCAAATACCTTGGATGCCATCCATTAAAACTTTATAGGTAATAATCAACACCTTAAATTACATTGGAAGATTCCTGGAAGCCAGTGCAGTTTACAAGAAATGGGATTATATGCATGTATATGTCAGGTCCCCTGCTGGGACTCTGCCATTCCGATGGAGGTGAGGGGAAGAGGTTATCAGGGTTCCATTCTCAGCATGCTTCTGCTTTTGCTGTAACTGCATGGGATTTAGGGAGCGGGACTATCTTGAAGATAGATGGGCTTCCTCCCAGCTGATTCTAGCCTGACACCAGGGTCACTACAACCTGGGGATGAACTGCTATCCAACTAATGCTTTGGAGTTATCAAAACACCTAGGCAGCATTGGACTGGTGGAAGGCAGTGGGGTTTGAATTGGGAAGAATAGCTTAACGCTTTGCGCAGATTCTGATTCAGATTCAACCTGACTTCAGATTCAACCTGACTTCTCTGCAATCATTTTCTCTCAGTAAAAGTTCCTTTTGATAACTAATTGTTTCAAGAGTAGCTGAGGCAGGTTCTTACAGTACTATAGTGTATCCATTAACTTCTGGCACCACAACATTCTAGAATCATCGTAGCTTCTGAGAGATCTTCAAGAGCAGCCCCAGGTTAGTATGCTGCTTAAGTAGAATTCCCACTTTTGACCATCTTGGATAATGATATGATAGCTTAGCAATATTAGGATCCCCCCCCCCCCATTATCTGCAGGAGAATCAGATATTCTAGTAGTCAAACCACAATATTTTGTAACTAAGTAGTTTCTCACGTACAGTATATATCTTCCATTTTGATATATAAATTGTAATGATAACACCTGTGGATCCATGGTTTTAATGATAAGAATATGTCTATACCAGTCATGAATGTGCAAAGTTTCCCCTTTGGTCCACCATTTGGTGACCTATTTCAAGTTTATGTTTTTAATTTAGTCATGACCAAGGCTTTTTACCCTTGTTGCATTGCAGATGGAGGATGATACAGCCAAGGCAAGTAACGAACCACGGCCTTGTTATCCCGGTGGTTGCCACGTGAGATTTCCATTGCAGCAATCTGTGCTAAGCCCACTTTGAGATGCCCACCAAAAGTATCTTCATGCAATGGCTGGGAACATGTTTTCATGTGACTCTGTAATGAAAAGGCAGGTTGTTTAGATCAGAGGTCTCCAACCTTGGCCACTTCATATATATTTCATCATATATTTCAATAAGAACGATTTCATCATTTTTTCCCGTTACTAAACTGCTCAAAAGTTACTTAAGCCATTAGAAAAATAACTCTGAAAATCCTCATCTCAATTCTTCCCTCAGTGGATCTGCTCACGTTCACTTCATTTCCCATTCATTTATTCCTATTATAAATTGTTCGTGTTCAGGATGCATAAAGCTGAAAGGACAGTTAAAATTCCTGTCGCTGTATGATGGTCATAACCGAAGTTCTCTGGGAGTTTGTTCTTCCCATTTTTTTAACATTTTAAAATCATTTAAAGGTAGTAGTCTAGTAACACTCCAAGTCATATATCAGTTTAGAAGTAATGTTCATTTTATACCATTTAGCTTTCACAACATACTCAGTGGCATCTATAACAATATATTTATATTGGTTTTATGTGAGATGCAATACTTGATATCATTTATGAAGCCTTTATGGAACTATAATCTGCTATTTTCAGCAGTTTACACAATATACAATATAACAATATAAATAATGATCATGAATCCCTAAAAAGAACAAAATTAACAGAACAAGTAAAAATAAAAAGGAAAATGGTCACATAATACTTAAGCTTGGAGGAGCCCTCCAAAATAACACTAGTGTTAATATTTTTCTGACAAAATGAGGCCAGACTAATTTTCATGGGAAGCTATTTCAAAGCACTGGTGTTGCTACAGAGAAACATTGCTTTCTAGATTCAGTTCCTCTCACCTCTTAGAAGCACAGGACTATAAAAAGTTTTACCCTGAAAGATCTAGCTGGATCAGAAAATTCTGGTGGCAGAAAGCGGTCCTGCAGGTACACAAGTGACAAGCAATAAAGGGGTATGTGAAAACCTAAAGCTATATCTAGAAATAGACTCAAGCTGCTCCTATGATATCAAAATGGAGATGCATCCATATTTATGATCTGACCACATTCATTGTTCCCTGTTCCCTCTGCAAAACAAAATTTTGTGGATTCATGACTGGAACCAGCAAAGATGAAATGCTAAAAATCTTAGACCTCCAGACTTTGAAATTATGAGCTGAAGATGGCTTGCTAAAAGATAACTGCAGTGGAATGAAGAGCCAGTGAGTAGTTTGGCTCTTTGTAATTCCTCTCTGACAAGAAAAGATCTTGAGTTTGCTCACAAGTGCTCCATATATTGCTTCTTATGAGTAGGCCTCAAGTCTCTGGTGGGAGATAAGAGAATAGCCATCTTATTCAAACCACAGCTGACACCTTTAAGGACAAAGGGTCCTTTTTAAAACATTGTCAAAAATTGCTTGTTAACTGCTTTTCAGCTATTAGGAACTTTCGTATCACAGATTGTACAGCATCATATGAGTTCCTTTCAATCCTTAGCCAAATAAATTTTAAATGTAAGTTTAAGTACTTTTTTTTTTAATAAATAGCAAAAGAGTGATTAAAAGTATGATTTTGGAAAGTTACAAACAGACTAAGATAAATACAAAATAAGATAGGAATCCTTCCTGTGGGAAAAGTGTTTGCTTTAAATTCTTAAAAAACAGAACATGATAGCATGGGGCTTTGTAGATTGGATAATAGAAGAAACTAGAAAGAATAAAAATTACAGTTAAAGGAGAAGAACATTTAAATTTAATTTATCAGTAACGAATGGAGCAAAATATTTTAACATTGGACGTATTGAAAGATATTTTTAAACAATGGATGCAGAAGTTGATTTTTAACGTTTTTACCTCCATGTGACTGCGTTTAAAAGATGTTATGGAAGAGGAACAAGTTTTACAAGACTGAGACTATATTGAAAATAGACTTAGGGTTAGGGTTGAAAATAAGCTACATGAATTTATTTATTGATTGATTGATTGATTGATTGATTGATTGATTGATTGTACTTATATACCGCCCTATTTCCCTGACAGGACTCAGGGCGGTGCACAGCCAAATTAAAATACAGAGGACAATATAAAATTAAGAACAGTTAAAAGACCAAATATAAAAGGCTGAAATTTATAAGAAGTTTAAAAGCCAAACTAGATAAAAACCAGATTAAAATCCTAAAAACCCCTAAAAACCCCTAAAAACCCCTAGGCCAGACCGGCTTGATGAAATAAATAAGTTTTCAACGCGCGCCGGAAGGTAAGGAGATCAGGGATGACCCTCATCTCTGGGGGTAATTCGTTCCAGAGGAAGGGTGCCCCCAACAAGAAGGCCCATACCCTCGGGGTCACCAGCTGTCCAGTCGGCGGCACCCCGAGGAGGCCGACTCTATGGGAGCGTACTGGCCGACGGGAGGCTGATAATGGCAGGAGGCAGTCCCGCAAATATCCTGGTCCCAAGCCATGGAGCGCTTTAAAGATGGTAACCAAGACCTTGAAGCGCACCCAGTGGACCACCGGGAGCCAATGCAGCTCACGCAAGAGCGGTGTAACATGGGAGCCCCAAGGAGTGAATGATACGGAAAAATATGATATATAAAAGAACTGACTAATGTCTTAACAATTAGAAAGGATAAACAAAGAGGGTGTGTTGGATAATTTTCCTATATTGGATTTACAGAAATGCTTATTAAAATTCTGAAGCTTTTGGGGAGAAGAGATAAAGTAAAAAAAAGCCAAGTTTTAAAATATCAATTGAAGGGACTAAAGAGCAAGAATATTACAAGTAAAAGGCAAGAGTATAAAGTTGGCTTGTTTGATCAAGGGTAAAATAGATATATTTGGTACTTTGTGATGGATTTTTGTTGATCAGTACTGAAATGATGAGGTTTTAAGAATTTGTTTATAGATAAGAGATAGGATATGCTAAGAAGTGATCATTTGTTGTATTTTTAAGAGAAAGTGATAAGTTATTTATATTTGTTGTAATGAAGCAGGTTTCATTTCTTTATATTTCTTTTCTTTATTGTAATTTTGTCTTTCTTTTCTATTTTTTTCTGTTTTCTTTCTACACTTCTTTTATTTCTGTATTAGTTTTTTATCATTGAGGTTGTAATTTTTAATAAAATTATCATTAAAAAATTACCTACAGAGGTAATTGTCTAATCCTGAAAAAAAACTGTGTTTGATAATAGATAAATTTCCATGGCAGGTATCAAAATGCTCCTATCCCCATCAGAGGAGACTGCAAGAAGGGTTATATAATTCAGAATGGAATAGTGGAATTCACAAGAAGAAACATTACAAGAAGAAACCTCAGCAACCATAAAACTAACACAGTTTCTGTTTTATTTGATATCTCATTTTTATTTTAGATTTTTCACAAACATGATACTAAAATATTCCTCATTAAATAGATAATATAGAATTTCATAAAAATGAACTAATGTGACATTGAGCTGATTTTTCTAAACTCACCTTTAATTTGGTTAATGTATGCATGTCAGCAATAAAATCCAAAACTTCACCAATGTACTGCCTCATGCATTCCATAGCTGCTGTTCCACACTAAAATTTGAACACAAATACTTAACTTTACCCCAAAGCACAATAACATAAAACACCAGCCCAACACCCAATACCAATGGAACTCTATCGACCTTAAACCAGATGGTCAACTTCCTCCCCTTTCAATCAAAAAATCATATAATGCTTCTGGGAAATGATGATATCATAATGGTAAGATACAAAGCACATAGTTTCAGCTAGCCCAATCTATCAGAATCAGGGGTACAGTGCAATTATCTATGTTAGACCATTAGGTTAGACCAGTAAGATGGACTTTCCCGGTTTGATACTTCCCACCATCAAATACTCAACTGAAGAAACTATGTGCTTTGGGCTGGCTCAACAAAGAGCTTTATGAAGAAGGCTGAAAATCTAAAGATCCCAGGATTTTGATGGAGGGAAGTAATATCATTAAACTGGCATTAAAGCAACATAGGCTTTTTTGTATTAAGGGCTTTGAAAGGCAACTTCAGTTCTAATGTAACAGGCAGTCATATGATTCAAACTAGTTTCCTAAAACCTGTTGCTAAATATATTTACAAGGAAAGTTACATTTGTCTCTCTCCTCCTCCCTCTTTCTCATATGTCATATATCAACAGAGAGTAATCTCATTCCCTGATAGCATGCAACCCCAGGATTTTTGAAAGGGAATTGTCACACCTGGTTTAGAATGTAAAATGACAACACCGATTCCTAAATGAAGTCATTACATGTTCATATGCTAACCAGTATCTCCTGTCCAAAGTTGCCTATATGGAATTTTAGGGAAAAGAGTGACAGAGACTGGGAGTTGGGATGAAATCAAAAAAGGAATCAGCCCAGAATCTCTACATTGGCACAAGTGGACTTAGTCCAACTTTTCTTGAATCCTTAACTAGTGCCCAAATAGTGCTAACTAATTGACTAGATTCGTGTGCATAAGCATGAGCAATAAATAATTTTAAATATTAGTTAAAACTTAACATGTTGCCCTGGTCTTTTGTATTTGAGAAGAATGGGGATATACAAAGAATCAATAAACGTGACTGTAAGTCTCCCAGAGTTACCCTGAGGAAAGATGGGCAGCCTACAAATTTTTATAAATAAATAAGTTAAGGGTTATAAACATGCATAATATCCGATTAATCTTAAGAGAAATATTGCTCACTTAAGAATAATTCATGGAGCACTAAATAATTCCGCTGATTGTAGTAAGAATAAAATCACGCTACCATTAGCCTTGGGTTATATAAATTACATGGTCATAAAGTGCAATGCTGCATAACTGCACTGCTTAGTGACAGCAGTTCCAGCCATCCCAGTTGCCATTATTAAATGAGGACCATGTGGGATATTAAGCAAGAGCCTCACATGACTGCACTTCCGACTTCCTACCAAATTCCCCATTGACTTTATTTGTGGAAAATCAGCAGGGAACATAAGAAATCACAATCACATTACTTGGAGGTGATCTGGAATGCCAAGGATCAGTCATGAGTACCATTTATTCAGTGGCATTGTAATTCTCAATGGTCACTAACAGAGCTGTTGTAACCTGAGGACCACTTGTATTGTATTTTTAATAAGAAAGTTGGAAGTAAAGGGAAAAAAACAAATCAGAAGGGACCTAATAAATTTTGCAATAATTCAAGATAATTAATGTATGGCGGACATGTATTATACCCATTCAACAAGCAGCAGTTTCAATTTACAAAACTCACTTGGAGATTAGCTGTTGAAAGCTGGAAGCAGAAAATAAGGAAGCAACAATAGGAGTTCCACTGCTATATTTTAATGACTGACCCAAGTGCTTCTCACTTCTCTGTATAAAATTTAAAATCTACATGAAGGTGAATGACACCACTTTTTGTCTTCTCCACTGTTCTGCCTATCAGTTTACTTGACAGAACAACGAACAGTAAAAATAAGGTCACTGAGAGTCCTGTCAAACTATTCTCCATCTTCCAGTGAGTTTGGATGAAGAATTCCATACACTGCTTCTGTCAAGCTGAACAATTTGATGCTAAAAGAAATTGGGCATTGCCCCCTTGAATACAAATGATTCTATGCCTGTTCTTCTTTATTGCATTCTGCTTCTCTACCTTGTATCAAATACTCTGATTACAATTAGAATAAGCACATTCTATTACATTGCTACCTTTCTTCAGTTCATTACAACTCAAAAATCACATCACTTGGAAAATAATATTAGTCATTTGAATCGTGGAAGTTTGAAAGGTTTGGAATTTCCTTTTGCAAATTGATTCACCCTTAATCTCATTGTCAGAATTCCTCAGTCAGCACTTCCATGGCGGCATATTGATTGGAAATTCTAGAAGTGGTAGTTCCACCAGAACTGAGGGATATCAGTTGTCTTTTCTTTCCATGCTCTTCTACAACACCTACTATATCTAAATGGAGAGCCATCACATGAACAAAAATAGATTTCTACTTCATCAGGTTAAAACAATCACCGATGGTTATTGAAATAAGTGGAGATTCTGTAAGCCATAATCTAACACTTTGGCAAAAGCTAGACAACAAATAATCAGCCTAAAATTGTAATGCTAATTAGCAAGCTACATTTTTGTCAGATTTATTCCATGGATGTAATCCAGTATACAAACTGGTAATTTTCAATGACTGCCGCAGAGGAAAAATGTAACATCTATATCTGGCTCTGTATAAAATTGGAGTGCAGGAAAGTGGGGCTTTTAAATACTTACTCCAGGGAGAGAAGCAATCATTTGCTTGTGTAAGATCATTGATTCAGCTAGCTTTGTCCCAGCATCTGCGCAAACAAACTAATGAGAAATAAAAGGCAAAATGCAGTTATCGGTTATCATCTTGCTGATATTTGTGGTTAAATTTGCAGAACACAAATGGCTAAACTCTGAATGGGAATGATGTCCGTTATTCAGATTCAAACTATATAAAAATTACCATGTACTATTTTTCCCAGTTCCACATCCACAAATTTAACATTTTTCATTCAGCCCCATTACACTGACATCTAATTCTGTTGCCATTGTGTGAATTATAGTTATAAGCAATGTGGGTTTTCATTTCAGAGCAAAATATTTGAAATTTCTTATCCATTTTCATGCGTTTTTTCTTACTGAGGGCTTCTGATGTTTTTCTACACTCATTCAAATTAGAAGTAACATTGTATTATTGAAGACAATCTATATACTACTAAAACTCTTATTGTCGTGATCTTTACCTGGACAGAACAGTGCTTCATAGGGCAACAATTTTGAACCAAGATACCTCAAATAGGCTGACTTACAGTATGTATCCAAAACCTGGGATCTATGACTCCCAAAGATATAAAATTTGGGGAAGTTGTGGCTTCTTCAGTGCTATAGGTTGCTGCTCCACTGCTGTTGCAGCAATATGGTCTTCAATTTCAACATTCTGTGCCAATTTCCCAGAAAAATTTTTCAGAATGATGCTGGAGATGATGGTAAACATTTGCCAGTGAGTACAACTATTTTGTGAATGGACAAAGATGAAAGAATTGTAACTTTTCTCAATGAGTTCATGTACAATGTCATTGAAGCACATATTTGCTCCTTTTTTTGCCTTGTCACGAGTCAGTAATTAAATTAAACTAAATCTTTTTCAAGATCATTTAAATCTGAACAGGCAACACCTACCATGCTTCTGTAAAAAAGCAGTGCCCTTTGGTATTAACATTTTTTCCTAATGCTATCACTCTTCTTTCAGGAAACAGGTAGACTTCTGCCTCACATCATAAGGAAAAGAAACACAAATGCTTCATACATATTTCCAATGTGCCTCACCACTGCCCATATCAACTGCTTCCAAGGCACCGAGACATCACAGGTAAGAGATTTAATGCTAGAGATATAAAGGAAATCCACACAACAATTGAGCAAAAAAGAGATGAATGTGTGCTGTGCTTCTTCCTGGAAATCTGTTGCCTGCGATAAAGTCGACAAAGGCTTCAGAGATAGGTGGGTGGGTGGTGGCCCGGGAGACCATTCAGTGCACATTTGAGAAAAGAGAGAAAAATTCTAGCAGTGAAATTGAATCCAGAGGTTCAATTCTGAAATAGGTAGCACGATAGGGTGAGGGTGTACGTCAAAGTTTCAAGTTGCATTAAGCCTAACATGGCGTCTCTCTCTCTCTCTCTCTTGCTACTTTCCCATTACTAAATGTCTGGTAGGCATCATATTAGGGAACTCTATCTGAGAGAGTAAAATACAGATCTGGTATAAAAACAACGACACACTGGAAAGTACTGGGGAAAGACATTACATACGATGAAAGATCTGGAGAATGTGACAGCTACAGAAAGATAGAATGAGATGTGTATAATTAGTACTGAGAAGAGATAATTAGGAAATTATGATAGCCATTTTTAAATTGTTGAAAAGTATGCCGTCATATAAATAGTACACCACTTTTGTTTTCTGTTGCAGCAGACAGGGGAACTCAAATAAATAATTTAAATTACAAAAATTACAAAAGAAATAAAGATAGGTAGGAAGAGTTTAGATGGTATCTAGACGGCTACCATTGTAGGAATGGTTTGCTTTTACCATCACCAGTTTGGCCTAGATAACTTTCTGCAATATTTCTCAATTTGACGTTAATCTTTCTCTTGACCATCCATAGATAATGTTCATGTAGTCACTGAATCTCAATTAGCAAAGTGAGAAAAAGCTTTGAAATACTAGAGAGATATTATGATCAGCATTTTTGGTTTACATCTTCATATAGCACGAACAGCTTTCTTGGAAAAACCAACTTCTTTATCCTAAACTTAGTCATATTTACGTACAGGGTCTCTTCCTCCCTTCTTCAATTTGGGAAACTCACTTATAAATAAGAATTTGCCTCCATATGTTTTTATTTAGCAAGACACAATATGTAACCTTTAGTATAATGTTGTGAATCGATAACAGAAAATTGACAAGACCGGTTACCTTGCCAATTTACTTTTTTGATTTATAGTCCACCTTTCCTCAAGAGCTCATCTGACAAGAAAGAAGATAGATGGTACACTTTGAACTTAAAGTTTATTTTTACAAATGTACAAATTAAGAACAAAGAACCTAAAAGAAGCTTTGCTAATCCAACATTTATGCCTCACAATAAATATATTCAGGAATCTCATAAACAATAGCAGAGTGGGCAGGGTGAGTAGTTGTTCCTTAGCAGTTGGTATTTAAATATGCTGCCTAACAATCAATAGCCTAATATTTAATGAATTTGAGTCTCCTTGATAAAGAACTTGCTTGAGGGGGGATTAAGTTCATTGCTTAATTAATAGAAATGGATGTTCTTCCATTCTTTTTGCCATCATCAGAGTGCCATTTCCATCTCTTTTAGTCATCACTGACTATTTACCATAGATTCTATTTCTATGTTTAATAACTCTTGACTATATTGTGGGGGACATTAATGTTGCTTAGAGTTAAAATTGCAAGACAGTAGATTTGAACTGATTGTAAATCTTGACTTGTGAACACAGATCATAACCCAAAATTCTGTATAATTGCACTGCTTTGTCTTCGTACAAAACAGTGTAAGTTTTTTTCAACAAATGTGTCAATCTAAAAAAACTCAAAGAGTTGCATCCCAAAAAATGCATTGAGGGCTGTCTATACCTGGTAAACAAGGTCCTACTGATTTCCATCTTCGTTCCTTGGAGGCCAAGAATTCATGGAATAAAGGAACTGAACAGATATCACTTATTCAAGGAAAATTGTTTTACATTTTAAAATACAACCACTTGTCAGTGCTCTACTGCAGAATGAGTGGTCCAGCACTTAATTATGTCAGAACAAGAACCATCTGAAACAGAAGGAACCAAGATGGCCCATGGCATGATGCATAGCCACTCTCAGCCCTTAGAACAATTACAACAGAAGAAGACACCACACAAAGCAAGTTTTTGTTTTTAATAGAATATTTTTAGCAATTATCTGAATCTTTCCAGCTTTTCCTAAAAAGCAAAAAATATATATAGTTATGTTAATTTTTATACAAATATGTTGATATTTTTGTTAATATTAACTAATCCGTATCAATATAGTTTTTCATTGGTATGGATGTGAGTTCATGGCATAACAATGAATTCCAGTTCTCTGTTCCATGCCTCCTGTATTCCTCAGGGTGCAAAACTGGTTAGTCCAAGAACAAACTGTTTTGAAGAATGCTGGAATATTCCGTTACCTCTTTGGACCATCCTAAACTTCCTTCTAGTTTAGTTCCAGCATAGGAAAACCTACTTGCTGGTATCATTTGTTTTAAATGCATCCCTGCTTCTGAGAAAGATTAACCTAAGATAAGAATACTGTATGTATAAGCCAGATGCTTCAAATAGGGAAAAAAAGAAGCTGTCAATCATGAGGAATGATGGGTGACCCTAGGAGCAAATCTGCAGAGCTCGGCATTTTGCCATGGGCCATCCTGGTCACTTCTGTTTCAGCTGATTGTCATTTTGACATGGTTAAGTGCCAGTGATTGCCAGAGCAGTCACTCTGCGTTAGAGGTCAGTCACTGCTGGGTTGCTGTATATAAAAATGTGTAAAACCATTTGACTTGAATAAGTGACATCTGCTATGTTCTTCCACTCAAGTCCTTGTAATGTGAATCCTTTAACCTCAAAGAAGAACTGTTGAGATGAACAGGGTCTTGTTTACCAAACATGAAGAGCTCTCTGTTAATCTTTTGGAATGGAGCTTTTTCTATTCAGATTACCCATCTGTTGAAGAAAACCTGTACCATTTGATACATAGCTGCAGAATTTGGGGATACAATCTGTGTTCACAATTTCAGATTTCCAATTAGGGCAATTCTACTGTCCTACACTACCGCTTCTTACAGACTAGAAAGATTATTATTATGTCTGATTCTACTTATTATGGCTGACCCTATTTGTAAAATATATTTGAAACCTGAGATTTTTTTTTCTTCCTAAAGAAGAAAATAGTTTAAAAACCCCAGAACCGTTTATATTATACTTTAGACTCCCTGACAGTAACTTCTAAACAATACAAGTTGGGCAAAAAGGTATAAATCAAGTGTAATTGTGAAATATTTCAGTATTTATTAGATGCCTGTCTAGATTTATGTCTTTAACAATAAAGCACTTCAGTTTTGATTTAGGAATCGAATAATTTTTACTTCTGCTAATACAGTCAGCTTGGGAAAAAGGATGAAGGGGAGTTATGGTTCTGTACCTGCCAAATTGAGTAGTGCCTCAACCACATAATCCTTAGTTTGATCCAGGAAAAAATATTCTTAAATTTTATTCAATGCTGTTACATATTAATGAGAGATTCTGGGTTCACGGCCATCACATTCAGTTTCTTCTAGTGCACTGGAAATGCTCACTCTTCAATATTACTTTATTTTTATATAAATAAACTAACTGAGTGGGGAAAATATGATTTAAAAGCTGTTTTCATTTCTTGTCTACTTTGCAAAAGATATTTTCAACCATTGATGCTAATACTTGCACTTCATTAATATTTTCCTCTTCTGTTACACAAATCAGAATAGCTGGTGTTAGGAATATCATGCGTGTTTTAATTTAAAAGTGATTATAAAGAACTCTAAATGAAAAGTTTTATTATATTGTCCTTAGAGATTATCCCATTTGCAAATTGTTTGGTATTTGTTCCAGCTGAGAATTTAAAACATGAGAGATCACCAAGAACAAATATACAGGGTAAGGAAATACAGTGGACATATAGCCATAAATTTAACAGTCTTGAACTGACACAAAGATAAAATACTTCACAGCATGAAATATTTTGCAGAAAGGTGAATTTGGCTGCCTCAAGTAGCACAATTTTGTAGAATGGATGACAGCATGTGACGGTATTTCAATAGTGTGGCAAAAAAATTTTCAAGCATTTAACCCTACCTCTAACCTTTCAAACAGTGAAGAGAAAAAACACAAAAATTTTCACTGGAAAACTATTACAATATTTGTTTGTACCTGGACCAAGAGCAGCAGATTGGTGTCTGGCAAAGGCGACTTTAACTTCAAAGCTTGCAGTAATTCTAAGATGACACTGCGGGATAAGTAGAATTTATCCCTTTCCTAAAATAAAGAAAATTCGTGTTAATCATACTTTTAGTTTCATAAAAGTGTGTGTGTGTGTGTGTGTGTGTGTGTTGACAGTTATTTCTCTCCATATTTTCCTGCATATAAATGGTGTACCCAAAACCAAGGCTCATAGACAATTCATTATATAAATTACGTTAAATGTTTGAACTGGTAGCTATTTTCTTCTAAACTCTTCTTAATGGTAGATAATCTTCCTTACTGGTGAATGCTCTTTAAACATACCTATGTATAGTAACATGTTTGCAAATTTTAATGTAATGGTCTCCTTTAAATCATCTACTATTGGACTGTGGCACCTGACTTGTGTTACAATCTGTCACGTATCTGCTGTCTGCATGGATGTGTATATATTCATATTTATGTGCTTGTTTGCATATACCCTATATAGATGTTTGGCTATTGAATATCCTCTGCTTCCCCGCTCTTCCTATTACTTCTGTGACAACTGCTATTCTATTCTAAAAACCCCACAAGTGTCCAGATCAAATGTAGAGAAGGAGGGACAGAGGGGCTGCAGATAGAAACAACCACTGGTGGAAACAGCCTCTCACTTCCCTGAGTGAAAACATCATTGTAGAGAAATTTCAATCCTTAAAATTTAAGATCTCAACTATAGAATATGAATGAAGATATTAACTCAAAGGAGAATTGAAAAAAAAAGGTGGATTCTGAGAATCATACCTAGATTGTAAAGCATCCAACAGTATTTTGGCTTGCAAGGTAGTTTCCTATAAATTTTTTGGTTGCATTTGCAGCACACTGGCCAAAGTGTGCCCAAACTAATAGATATGTCTATACAGCAGGGAATGCTTCAAGTTGCATATACACTCTCTATTTTACTAACTAGTATTAAACAGCACTTGGCAATAGCATTTAGACTTATACACCGCTTCATAGTGCTCTGCAGCACTCTCTGAGTGTTTTACAACATCAGCATATTACCCCCAGCAATCTTTGTCCTCATTTTACTGACCTCAGAAGAATGTAAGGCTGAGTCAATCTTGAGCCGGGCAAGATGGAACTGCTGGCAGTCAGCAGAGTTAGTCTGCAATACTGCATTTTAACCAATGTACCACCACAGTTGAATCAAATATTCAGTTGATTTAAGCCATTATGGTGAAGGTCAATATATATGGACACTTCTGGTGGCAACTGTGGCAGTGTGGCATATAGAAGAGGATACCATAGAATGTAAGAGGAAAAAATGGCAAAGAACACAAATTAATGAGCAGAATGAAAGAAAGAGAAAATACTTACGTTGTGTGTTTGTGAAACTAAGAGAAACAGGAAAGATGTGATAGAACCTTGGATGGGTGGATCGATGAATGAATAGATGAATGAATGAATGATACAGTCAGTGAGTGTATTCTAGAATGTGAAGGTAGGAACGTAAAGGGTTTAATTATGAATGGAAAGTATGTCCATTAAAAGTATGTCAGAAAATACAATTGGTGACATATAGATTATTGTAGGCTTCTATGAAAGTAGGAATCCATGGGATATTGACAGTTACATATTTCACTCCAGTAAACACAAATTATGGAAGAGCCAGGAATGAATTTGGGGGGAAAGTGTGCAACATTCTGAATGAATGTGATCCAGGGGAAAAATATTTTGTTATATGACATAAATGGATGGTTAAGAATGGGACAAGAGAGTACAGAAAAAGTAATGAGGCTCTATTGAGGCACAGAATAAATGGGAATGGTGACTGATGAGCATCAGCGTAGAGAAAGTGCTTTTGTTATAAGCATAAATCTTTTCATACAGAGACATGGAAAAGGAACAAATCAAAAAGCACATTGAATCTGGTTATTGTTTTTTAAATAAAAAATGACAAAATTAGTTATGGGCAATGAGATGCTCTGAATTCACCACATTTGGTAGCATCAAGAGTGGATCATGGAAAAAATGCACATGGAATTAAGAAGAAAAGAAATAAGAAAAAGAAAAGAAACTAATTGAAAGCAAAATAATCATAGGAAGAGAGAATATACGGGCTGTTCAGCAAAGTTCATAAAGCAAACCCTTCCAGGGAAATCTATAACAGTCTAGTTTTTTCTGGGTATGTCTGTGAGTTTGTGTATACACATGCACATGTGCATATGTGTATCTATTTCTATCATCTCTGTCTCTATTTCTATCTCTACCTATTTGTGGTTTTGTGTGTGTCTACCTGTGGCTGTTTGTGTGTCCACATTCCAAACCTCCAACCTCTTGTGAGCCAAAGGATTTACATTCCACAAGCGAAGAACATGTCATACAGAGAATTGCGTTATGCCATCTCTTGTTCTGCTCATTGAGCAATGTCTCCTGGTACATAGAAAAATAAAGGTAGGCTTCCCTACTTATTGAAACTGACTTATTTTACTGTTTTACACACACACACACACACACACACACACACACACACACACACGCACGCACACGTGGTTCCTGCAGTTATCAGGTATGAGTGTTTACTAGATTTTCATTATTATTCTAGTTGCAAGCACTGGAAATTAGTGATGGGCAGGCAGCTCCACCCCAAAGACCGTGAAATCAAAGCGGGTGCCTGTGATGAAAGTGGCTGTTCCTATTGATACCCTGTTTAGACAGTCACCAAAGATCATATTCTGCAGAAGGAATTAAATTCATTCATTCATTCATTCATCATTACATAAATATATTTTATACAATCTATTCCAATTCTAAAATTCAGAAGGATGGTTAAATATAGACCAGAGAGATTTGGATCTACACAATTATTGTAATTTGAAAGGTTAAAAAACTGTAGTCATGGAAGAAATCCAAATAAGGCAATGTGATACAGTACTCTGTTGCTACTGGGAAAATATGTAGTGTTTCGATAATACTGCTGCCCACTCTAGCATCTCCCCCCCCCCTCATGTGAGATTGGCCCCACCTTCCTGTCCTATAAGACCTGGATCTGCCAGTTGGCCTTGGGCTCATTCAGTGGATTCCTTTTATCTCTTAATGAGTGATCTTAAATCTGAAAACAAGGAAGTCAGTTTAAATTTGCCAAATTGTTTAAAATAATTGTAAAGCTTTTATGTATAACCCTAATCCTAACTAGGGGGTTATAGCATTTTTCATTACAACATAAAAAGAGAGTTGCCTAAATTTCTGTTCTGATGGAAAGCATAACAAGGTACTGTTTCATCTCTCCCTAAAGAATTTTAAAATAACTACAATTGAATTACCTTTGTGAAAGCTCGGTGACATAAGCCACACAGTTCAATCAAATAAGCCAGGGTAAAGATGGCATTCTGAATGACAAAGCTCAGCAATTTTGAAAATGGCTCCAGCAGGCTCTGTAATAATAACAGCAATAATCATAATTATGTCAGAACATTTCCATGCCTCTGCAAAATGCACAATGCACATGTTATGAAATTTTCCACCCTAACAAAGCTTTTAATTTTCACTTGGAAGGTGCAAGGCTGTGGCTGTCCAAGTTGATTCATCTCATGGCTGATACTCAGGAATTTCCCAGCCAGTACCTTGAATGAACTTCTGGAGGATATTTCAGGGGGAAATGGAACTTTCCCTCTGGGATAGTTGCTAGATAAATGCTGAAAGTTGGCCCAGACTGCTAGCCTCTGTCATTGGAAGAGCAAGTAACGGGCCGGCTGAGATCACAACGAGACCAGAAGCAGGGAACGGAAGTCTCCATTCCGCACTGGCTTCTTGCCGTTTGTGGGCTTCGAACAAATCCAATAGCCACCTTGTAGGGGCGGCGAAGCAAAGAAGAGGCACCCGGTGAGGTTCTGGGAGAGAATGCAACTCCCCCATAGAAACCCCGAGCTTGCTCTCTACACCACGATGGAAAGAAGAGTGACCAAGATGGCCGCTACAGAGTTGGGACAGCTGAGGAACATCTAAGCTCAGTGCTGGAGTGGAGACTAGGAACATTGTTTGGAGAAGGATGAGAAGAATTCATTTTATTTTTTTACTACCCCGAAAAGACTGTAACACAGAAGATTAAAGAGTTCAAATAAAATAAAATTTACTGGATACTGGACAATTGGAATAATAAGCAATACAAAGATGAGTGACTTATGTAAAGAAATAAAGATGGACTTCAAGCCATGAATGAGATGTGGGATAGAATGTTGGATTTATGTACAAAAATACAGAATACAGATAAAAATCTGGAAATAGCGACGATAGTAGAAGAAGAAAGAACAAAAAAGGGGGAGGAGCCAGAAGAAAGAGAAACCAGTGAAATGGAACAAAAAGAACAATAAATAATGCAAAAGAAGAAACAAGAAATTGAATTTGAGATGTTTATGATAGATGTAATAAGATGGGGAATACTAGGATTGGAATGCTGATAAATGAAATGGCTAGGAAATTACAGAAAGCAGATCAGAAGTGGGTAGGAATAAACTTCGAGAAATGGGAGAAAAAAAAAATCAGAAACTGATTAAGAATAGAGGAAGGATTAAGGGGAAAAGCCAAAAGATGACAGAAAATAGTAAGCAAGCACGGAAGCGATGAATTAATATAAAAGAGAGACTTAGAGATAATAGTTAGAAATGGAAAATAAGGGGACTCCACATGAAGAGGTATTTTAGCAGTAAAATATATAAAATAGATTTTGAGGAGTTTGTACTAAGAACTAGAATAAGAATAATTAAAATTGAATAGAAATAACAATAAGAATTTATAATAGATTAACCAAGCAAGACAGATAAATATTTATGGAAGATAAAAGTTATTAATATCTAAGATATGAAAAGGAATACTATGTGGAACCCGACAGAGAATAGACATAATTATACAGTAGGATAATGAATTATATATTTTGTTATTTACATATATAAAGTAGCAAGGTTATAATGTTATAATGTTGATACTATTAGCTGCAAGAAAATATATAAGTGTAAAAATGAGGTGTTAGAGGGAAGGGAATACAAAGAAAATAAAATATATGCGATAGTGGCAAATGTAATATTGGTGGGGACATAAATTGGGGATAATATAAATTAAGATGAAATTTTGAATGGTCAATGAATGGTATGAATAGATTAAATTGTAAACATAAAGAGCATAAGAAATACTTGATTAAGGAAGTTAGAGATTGATTAGATGTTTTTAATGAATTAAATATTTTGTTATCCATTTATACAAGATAATGAGGATGTATTGTTCCATTGTTGGCTAAAGAAAATAAGATGGAAAATATACTTGTGTAAAAATGAGAAGGCAGAGAGAAGGAGATATATACAAAATAAAATATGGATAGATTAAACTGTAAACCTGTTGAATATAAGTATATGATCAAGGAAGATAGAGATTGATTGACTGATATAAAATAATTTATGACAAAATTTGGTAATAGATAATGATGTGATGTTAGAAAGCTCTATCAGTGACTATGGATATAACTGATTTAAAATGTAAAACACCTGGAACCACACTGTTCTCACAAAGATGTATTTAAATAATTAAAAAATAAAAAACTTTTTCAAAAAAAGAAGGAAGAGCAAGCAACAGCACCAAAAGATCAATTTAAGCCACTCTTTTGGAGACTGAAAGGCATCAGAATCTTTCGGATCCTTTTCAGAATTTCCATCACAATGCTTCACAGCAAAGGAAGTTCAACACCAATCATACATCAACAAGTTGTAGACATCTATTGGGAACCACCAGTAGTCCACATGGACAGTAATAATGTCTACATTTCATAAATAAATAAATTAGTGCTAAAATTCTCCAGAAAGAGCCCCTCAAGATTGGTCTGGCTACATTTGCGAATTACTGAGCCTTGTTCTGCTAATACATCTGGTGTGAGATTTAAGCATCACTGGGCATGGGCTTCAGGGGGTAGGGTTGAGCCTGTGCATTGGCTATCTTAACTATTATGGATGGATCTTGGCTGCTGTTTTATGGGCTGCTGCTTTATGTGCATTTTGAGGGAGGGAGACATGTTTTTTTCTGTTTTTTATAATTGTTAACATTGTTAGTTGCCCGGAGTCATCAACCTGAGATAGGCGGTAATATAAATTGAACAAACAAATGAACCTTGTAAATACAAGAAGATATAAATGTACAATCATATAATAATAAATGAAACCTTGGTGGTTTCCAATATCATTCATAATAGCAATAGCACTTAGACTTATATACCGCTTCCCAGTGCTTTACAACTCTCTCTAAGCGATTTGCAGAGTTAACATGTTGCCCCCAACAATCTGGGTCCTCATTTTACCCACCTCGGAAGGATGGAAGGCTGAGTTAACCTTGAGCCTGGTGAGATAATGCTATTCTTCTGGACCGTTCAGGGGATTGAAAGTGGGGAACAATGTTATGGTCATTCTTCTCCTTCTTCTAGGTCAGTTCCAGTTCCAGCTGGTGTTGTGGGGCGGGGGGGAGGGAAGGGAAGATCTAGTCCAAAGCCTCTTTTTTAAAAGCTCCTCAGGGTTTTAATATCCCCTGCTCCTGTTTAACATCTACATGAAGAAACCGGGTTCATCTTTAGCAGGGGTTAAGTCTCATCGGTATGCTAATGATATTTATTTATACACCCCTCCCTGAGCTTACGAGTGATGTTGTTCAGATATTTTCTCAGAGTCTGGAGACTCTTGATAGGCAACAGTAGGCTTCAGGCCAACTTCAGCAAAAGTAGGTGGCTGTTGATTTTAGGCCTTCCTGGATACAATGATTTGATCTTTAGTTCTGGATGGGATAGCACTATATCACATGAACTGTTATACAGTTTGGGAGTTCTCCTGGAGTTTTATCTCAGTTTACAGAACAAAGTATAAAAAACTGGCTGGGTGGCTTCATTCAGTCATTCTCTCTCAGTCTAATTCACCTCACAGAGTTGTTGTTATAGGGAAAAATAGGAGGAAGAAGGAATATTAGGTATGTGCAACACCTTGGGGGGGAAAGGCAGGATAAAAATCTTTTTAAAAAGTGACAGCCACAGTAGCATAGCTATTATTGGTTTGATCCAAAAGGTAGATGCTTATTTATGGGAATTGTTGTGTTGTTGATTGACATTATACTATTATTATAGCTGGTTATGCAGTCAGCCAGCTGTATATGCTAGATTTGGCATTTTTATCTACCTACTGAATCCTTCCCAAGGATCTGGGAGAGGCAGATTTTTAAAAAATTATAATTAGGACATATTAATTTTTACTATTAAGGTGGCTGCCTAGAGTCATTGCTGACACATGGGTGGTCATATAAATGGAGATAACAAACAGGACACCTGAACGAATTCTATTTTATGCTTCAGTTATTCCCTTTATCCAGGAGAACTGTAAAATGTAAAAAGCTGACATAGAGAGTAAATACAGATACTCAACACAAGATCTTTTTAAATAAAAACAAATATTGCTGCATTAGTATTAGAATATCTATTTAGCTTCCTACTGTTTCCCTTTTAACTTACCCTGGCAGCACTACTGGTGGGAATCTTCAGCAAACAGATCATTATCCTTACACTGGAATCCAGTGAACACTTCAGACAAAGAAGGACACAGAGGAGTTACAAGCTATTAATCACATGTTCATTCAGTATTTAGGAATGTCAGATTTATCAAAGAAAAGCAGAGCTGCACAATCAATAAACACAGAATGGGGAATTCAACATAATTCCTGGTTTCCAAAAAACCCTGTATCTTAATTTTTTTAAAAAAGAGAGAGAGGGAAACTAAATTCCTAGCTCTCGTGTATGAAAGAAATGTTTGAAAGAATGTGAGAAACACTACTGAAAACTTCAGAGACCAATGGTGCAAAGCTATAGAGTTGGAGCAAACTGGGCAAATAATGCTTGGTCACCTTCTCTGAAAGCAATGTAGGTCTTTCAAAGGTGCCTACACCTTGATTCTTGCTGGATAGCAGGTAAACTATGATACTGGGAAGGCATAGATACAGATCAAACACTAACAAGGTAACGATATGCCTCCTAGGAACAGGGACAGCTCATTAACCTGGCATCACTGGCCAGTGCACATCCTTAGACAAGAACATATGTTCAACATTGTGCCTGGCTTGCTCCACAGTCACTGATGCCGAAAGGTGGGCAGAATCCTTAGTGCCAACATATGCATTGGAACTGCCTTATTAATGGCATCTACCAGAGCAAATGAACAGACCCACCTTTGCAGCCATTACTTCCTATCTTTGCCCCACCCCCCCAAAAAAAAATATCCAAGAAAAAATTATGGGCCCAATGAGAAATGACACATCCTTCTCATTTTTTACCTCCATTTAATCCCCACCCCACCCACCCACACAAACATGAAAAGTAAACATTTGACCAAATATATACACATAAATTAAAATATTTGTAGCCCAGGGTAAAATAGAAGTTAATAGATAGCTGATTTATATGTCTGGTGTTGTTTACAGTGACTGGACGCAGTGTTTACCTCTCAAGAATTTCAGACACAAGCCTCTCCCAGAATATACCAGAATGAAACTAGATTATATAAACTCTACCTTAAGGGGCAAAACACATGGTAATTTGGTAAAGAAAGTTTGAAACTGGTTGCTGATTGTAGTCCAAAGATTGCTTGGGGAATCCATTGGCAAAGCTTCCATAAATGTAGCGATGTTTTCCAAGCAGCGTAACATTCCACCTCCTGCTGGCAAATTCTTTTTGTTGTTTAAACCCTAAGAAAACAAGTAAGCCATTCAAGCAAAAGATGTAAAATAAAAATAGGAAGGTATTTTCGTTTTGTTTAAAATATGTATATATCTAAGCACTTCACATTTTTTCCCTCACAAATCTGCTACAATAGGCAGTCTTTCTGCTTCACAGATAACAGTGTGTGTTAAATCTCTTAAGAACAAAAAGAGCAGAAAAAGATTTGAACGCGCCTGTGTAGAGAAAGAAAATTTTCATGTCCATCATCCTGGATTTTCTTGATCATTCAGTGCCCTTTGATTACATTGATCATTGTATCCTTCTGGACTGGGTTTGGGGTTTAAGAGGGGGGACACAATGTTCACCTCCTTCCTCCAAAGCCAGTTGCATTTGGTGTTGGTGGAAGGGAGGTATCTAGCCTAGAGCCTTGCTTTGCAGGTTTTCTTGGGCCTCTACACTTATGTTAAATATCATCAATATACTGAAGAGATATACCATGGCTCAACCAACCAATTGATATCACAGCTGAAGGCTATGGAGGTTTCGATGAGAGAGAACAGGCTTTGATTTAACCCAGAAAGACAGAAACTATGAGTTATAGGTCTCTTTAAAATTTAGAACTTAGAATTTATTTGATTTGTCAATCGCTTACAAGATAATAGGTATAAGTATATACATAGTTATCAATACATGAAATGGATACATATAAGAAAAATAAAAGAAACAATAGGACAGGGACGGTAGACACATTGGTGTGCTTAGGCACGCCCCTTACAGACCTCCAGCTCGCCCCAAATGGATTGCTACACGGCCAATTGGGATCCCCTGGGGGAATCCGCCTATTATCGACTCTCCTTGCATCCTGAACTGCTAGCGATCCACAATGCGGGTATATTTTCCTTCCGGGTTTTGAAGATGGCGGACGCGCGTCTCTGCCAGAGTTTCCTCCGGCCGTGGAGGCTTCGGTTGCGGCCCCCCTTGTCCCCCAGGTCCCCCCACCGGTGGCAGAGGCGGGGGAGGATCGGGGGAGGCCGGCTGGATCCATCGGAAGCCGGTCGGGGGTGCGCTGGAGCCGTGGGACCGGCTGAGAGGACGGTGTGGAAGACGGCGTGGATATGGCCCCGGCGGCTCCGAGTTGATTGCGGAGGCCCCAGAAGCCTCTCTCGGCGGCCGGTGGAGCTGGACGAGGCTCCCGGCGACGGTAATGGCTTTGGAGGAGGTGGTGGCTTCGGCAGCGGCAGCGGCAGCAGCGGTGGTCGTGGCGGCGGCGGCGGCTTCGGCAGCGGCCTCGGCGGTGGCTTCGGCGGCAGCAGCGGCGATGGCGGTGGTCGCGGCGGCGGCGGCCTCGGCGGTCGCGGCGGCGGCGGCAGTGGCAGCCTCGGACCGCGGTAGCCCTGAATTTTCCAGGGCGGCGCGGACTTGGGGGAGCCGCCTGAAGGGCCCTGGATTGGTCTCAGCGGCCTTGTTAAGACCGCGGAGGCCTTGGAACAGCTGCCGCGGCAACTCCACAGTTCCGAGGGGCTATGAAGAAGTCCGGATGAACCCGGTGAGGCACGACAGTGTGGCAGGCTCGGCGGCCGCGCTCGGGCCGCAGCGATCTTGGGGGGCCCCGGCCAGTTTGGAAGTGGACCTGCTGTGGCCATGGCGGGTCTGGACTGGACCCGGGGCCGCCCCTATGGCTTCGAAGATAGTGCAGAAACTGGGGATTGGACGGCGTTGTGGCCATTCGCCTCCCCTCCTTGGGGCCCCCACCTATGGCAGAGGTGGCGGGCCCAGGGGGGGGATTGACTCTGTCTGTGACTCCTCTTCCCCCGGGGGTTCCACCGGTGGCAGGGGTGGGACGACCGGGGGGGTGGGGTTTACCCCGGTTTGCCTGGACTTCTTCGCTCGTGGCCGGGAGACGACAGAGATCATGGACGCTGTGGGACCATCGGGATGGGGTGGCCGGGGCCACGGATTTACTCGAGAGCGGAGCTTTGGGCCCTGAGGGACGTCCCCCTCTCCCTTAGGTGGCCTCCAAGACTCTCAAAGACGTTCTGCTATGAGGGATCCTGGGATCCGGAGCGTTGGTGGGGCCGGGGAAGCCGGAGAAAATGGGAAGAAGTGCGGGAAACCCGGGGTTACTAGATTTTTAATGGGGTTTTTTAAGGGACTAAAAGGATCCAGGGTGGGTAGGGGAGACAGCCCACATGGAGTTGGGGGCAGCCGGGCCGGCCCACGCGCCTGGGGGGCCTCGGGGGTTTCCGTGTCGGGGTGGCAGACTGGGGGTGGGCTGCCGGGGGCCAATTTTATTAGCACGGTGACTGGGAGAGGTAGATATGCTGGGGGTAGAGGGCTGTATCCGGTAAGGGGATCGCGCACCTGATGTTTGCAAGCGGTAGCGCGCTCCGACCCTCCATACTCATCCTGCAGCCCTGGTTGACCGGATCCTCAGGCCCTGAATACCCGGCTGTTGTTCTGCAATGCCAGGTCCGTGGTTAATAAGGCTCCCCTGATATATGATTTGGTTCAGGAGGAGGCCGCGGACCTGGTAGGTGTCACCGAAACCTGGTTGGGCCCAGAGGGCGGTGTCCCTCTGGTTGAGATGTGCCCACCAGGTTTCCTTGCATTTCAGCAGCCTAGGGCTCAGGGAAGGGGTGGTGGGGTGGCGGTGCTTATAAAGGAAGCCCTTCGTCCTAGGGAGGCCACTGTCCCTCAGACGGCTGGCTGTGAATCTCTTTTTGTGAAGTGGGGGCAAGGAGTTCAGATGGGTCTTTTGATGGCGTACCTGGCTCCCTGCCACGTCTCATTGGCCCTGCCCGGACTCCTCGAGGTGATAGCCGGGCTGGCGGTTGAGACCCCCAGGCTTTTGGTCATGGGAGATTTCAACCTGCCATCGTCCGGTGAAACCTCGGGGTTGGTTCGGGAGTTCTTGGCTTCCATGACGGCCATGGACCTGACCCAGTTAGTTTCTGCTCCCACTCACATTGGAGGACACATGCTGGACCTGATTTTTGTCTCTGGGCAGTGGTTGAATGACTGTAATTTTGGGGAGTTAGTCATCACACCCTTGTCATGGACAGATCATTCCCTCCTTAGGTTGGACTTCTGTTCCGCCACCCCCCACCGCAGGGAGGCAGAACCACATAGATTGTTCCGCCCCAGGCGCCTGATGGACCCGGAGCGGTTCCAGAGGGAGCTTGGGCCATTTCCTGAGTCTCTGGCTCACAGCTCGCCTGGAGACCTGGTGGCCGCCTGGGATGGGTTGGCCGCCGGGGCTCTAGATCGAGTTGTGCCTCTGCGACCTCTGACCCGGCACAGATCCCATTTGGCTCCATGGTATACGGAGAAGCTACGGGAGATGAAGTGCCGGAAAAGACGTCTAGAGGGCATTTGGAGGGCGAGCCATTCTGAGTCTGACCGAACACAGGTAAGATCTCATATTAAGACTTACCTCGTGGCGATAGAGGTGGCGAAATCTTCGTATATCTCCGCCCTTATTGCGTCGGCAGAAAATCGACCTGCCGCTCTGTTTAGAGTGACCCGCTCTCTACTTGAACCAAGAGCGCGGGATGACCTCTTGCAGGGTAGGGCGGAGGAGTTTTCCCGATTTCTGCATGACAAAATCGCTCAGATTCGGGAGGGGCTCGACTCCAATTGGATGGTCCCGGGGGAGGTGTCCGGGGCAGGTCTTGTGAATGTTATCTGGGGAGAGTTCGATCCTGTGACCGCCGAAGGTTGTGGACAGGTTGCTGGGGGGTCTGAATGCCACCACCTGTTTATTGGACCCTTGTCCTTCCTGGTTGGTTTCGGCCGCCAGGGAGACGACACGAGGCTGGCTCCAGGGGATTATCAACGCTTCTTTGAGAGAGGGGGCGTTTCCTACCGCCTTGAAGATGGCGATGGTGCGGCCCCTCCTCAAGAAGCCTTCCCTGGATCCAGCTATTTTAAACAACTATCGTCCAGTCTCCAACCTTCACTTTGTGGCGAAGGTTGTTGAGAGTGTGGTGGCATGTCAGCTCCCCCGGTACCTGGAGGAAGCTACTTACCTCGATCCGTTCCAATCGGGCTTCAGGCCTGGACATAGCACTGAGACGGCATTGGTCGCGTTGGTTGATGATCTCTGGAGGGCTCGTGACAGAGGGTTCTCCTCTGTCCTGGTCCTATTAGACCTCTCGGCGGCTTTTGATACTATCGACCATAGTATCTTGTTGCGACGGTTGGAGGGGTTGGGGATTGGAGGAACCGTCCTCCGATGGTTTTCCTCCTTCCTCTCCGACCGTTCGCAATTCGTGTTGGCGGGAGGGGAGAGGTCCACCTCTAGGCCCCTGGTTTGTGGGGTGCCTCAGGGGTCGGTTCTCTCTCCCCTCCTGTTCAACATTTATATGAAGCCGCTGGGTGAGATCATCCGTGGTCTTGGAGTGAGGTGTCATCTATATGCGGATGACAACCAGTTGTACATCTCCACTCCGGACCACCCCAACGATGCTGTGGGGGCTATGTCTAGGTGCCTGGAGGCCGTGCGGGATTGGATGGGCGGGAACAGGCTTCGGCTCAACCCATCCAAGACCGAGTGGCTGTGGTTCCCGGCGCCCCGATACAGCCAGCTGACACCTTCGCTGGCTATTGGGGGGGAAATTTTGCCCCCCACAGAGAGGGCCCGCAACCTGGGAGTCCTCCTGGATGTACGGCTGTCGCTTGAACATCACGTTGCGGCCGTCTCCAGGGGGGCGTTTCATCAGATCCGTCGGATCTACCGGTTGCGGCCCTTTCTGGATCGGGACGCCTTGCGCACGGTCACTCAGGCCCTTGTCACCTCTCGCCTGGACTATTGTAATGCCCTCTACATGGGGCTCCCAGCGGGGAGCACCCGGAGACTCCAGCTGGTGGAAAATGCAGCCGCGCGGGTGATCATGGGGGCGTCGCGTAGCGCCCATGTGACGCCTCTCCTGCGCGAGCTGCATTGGTTGCCAGTGGCTTTCCGGGTTTGCTTTAAGGTTCTAGTTTTGACCTTTAGGGCGACCCATGGGGCATGGAGACCAGGTTACCTGCAGGACCGCATTCTACCAGTGATCTCCAGCAGGCCGGTGCGTTCACATAGAGAGGGTCTGCTCCGGGTGCCGTCGGCTACTATGTGTCATCTGGCGGCACCGAGGAGTAGGGCCTTCTCTCTGGGGCTCCCGCCCTCTGGAATACTCTGCCACCGGAGCTTCGTACCGGCACGGACCTGAGGGCCTTCAGGCGCGCGTTGAAGACCTGGCTGTTCGAGCAGGCCGGCCTGGGCTGAGATGGTTTTAATTGGTCTCCATATTATTCTTAATTTTAATTGGGGTTTTAAGGGGGGGGGGGGCTTTTTTACTTTTATTAACCAGCCAACATCAAATTTAATACTTTTTTAACTTTTGTATTGTTTGTGGGGTTTTAGACGGGCTGTGCTGCACCACCCTGAGTCCCTCGGGAGAAGGGCGGTATATAAATTGAAATAATAAATAAATAAATAAAATTAGGAAAGGGGTGAGGTCAATGGTAGACAGTCTAAGGTTAAAGTTTTTGGGGTTTGGGGAAGAAACCACAGAGTCAGGTAGAGTTTTCCAGACATTGGCCACTCTGTTGCTGAAGTCGTATTTCCTGCAATCAAGTTTGGTGCGGTTAACCTTGAGTTTGTATCTATTGTGTGCTCTTGTGTTGTTATGGTTGAAGCTGAAGTATTCTTTGACAGGTAAGTCATTGCAATGTATGATTTTATATACCATACTTAGATCAGACTGAAGACAGTGTAATTCAAGGTTTTCTAGGTCTAGAATCTTTAGATCTTTAGATCTGGAGACTTTTCATATTTAGTTCTGGATGGGGTTGCATTTGAAATGGAATTCATTTCAGGAACCTGAAGCCCTATTGGTTTCAAGAGGCTTTATTCAAAAAATCTGTATACAATTGCAGTATGATCTACACACTACAATGAACTACTTTCACTTCCTTTCACTTCTTAGCCTTGATATTTGGCAATCATCTGTCTAAGTGAAAGGGAACAATGTGATAGGATGTTCCTTTAGAGTTTGTTCTATTATCAGATGGACATGAATGACTACTTTCAAGAGTGAAAAAAAGGATGTTTATTCCGTTACAACATGGGCAACTTTTTTTCAGTCCAGTCCCTATATCTCAAAGTAATTGGAATTTTGCAATAATTGCAATCTGGGGTTGTGGACTTTCCTTCCTCATTCTTCTTCCTCCCTGCCCAGATGTCTGCTGATAAAGAAATAGATTTCTCTAGCCAGCAATTTGAATAGGTTTTTTTGCAAAAGGTTTGGAAATTAAACTAAGGGCTAGATTCAGCCTTAGGGCAATAGAATGCCCACTCCTATGTTACACAATTGAATAAATGGCTTCAACTTGCTGCAGTACAAGCAAACTTTAGAATGGAAAATACTGTATAAGGGTAGAAAATGAACCACTTGTTCAACATATCTGATGGGAAAATAATATAAAGATTGAACCTCTTTATATTAATTTACAATAGACTGACCTCTAAGAGTTGGCTCAATGCAGCTATAGAACTCAGTTCACTGAAATCCATAAGAGAGTTGGCCAAGGTTCGTAAAAAGCTTCCATCTGCAAATGACAATTGTTTTAGTGGGATTTCATGTGAACATAATGCAGTCTCAGAAATAAATTATAAGCACAGCATATTACCCTTGATGTTGCTCTGAAACAGCTGTGGAAATATACCATTGGGAGCAAGCTGATGGAAAATGCAACGCAGAAACTGCTTTGCCACACCTGCAGCATTTCCTGGAATCATCATACTGTTGGGGGTTTGGGTAGATTAAAGTAAAGGAAGAGAGAAAGAAGGAGAAAAATAGTGATTTTACTAAAATATTTCATCGTGAAGGAACCAACAAGAACACAGGTGGGCATTCATTAAGAATCAGATTATTTGTACTTTACAGCACGAAAGAAATAAGAACAAGGAAAAATAAAACAACAATCCTTTAAAAGATCTAATATAAAACTATTGTTATTCATTCCACCAAAATTCTTTTTAATCCATACATAGAAGTGCCAGAATGCCTTGGATGTCACACAAGCATCGATTTGGGGTTTTTCAGGGTTCTGAATCATGTGAATTGCCTAAATAAATAGAAAAGGCTTTCTGGCCCAGGAAGTGGAAAGGCCAGGCATGCATGTTTGTGCTTCCTCTCTTAATCCCATCTCTCTCTTGTGTTGACTAAACACATAAGTGGGGTATCATATAGGTAGATCATATAGGATGTTATCCTATAAGCAGAACAGCACAGATGTGATCTAATACTAATAATTTTCTGTCATATGTTTTATATCACTACAAAATGCAGCACTGTATTGAATTTGTACTCTATGTGGTAAGAGATATCATTGAACAGTGAATAATTAAATCAAGAAATATTGGTACCCATGTGACTTTTTCCTTTCTCTATGAGTATCTTATCCTATTACACTATGATGTGCAATTACTGTGCCACTCAGTTAATATCAGAAACTCCAAACTACCAGAAATAAATCCATGATATGATGGACTTCTCATGGCAGAATTATCACATGCTAAATATAGACATGGGTGGAATTGAGTTATGGATTTCTCCTACATGATCTGAGACTCCAGATGTTATCTAACAAAAGACATTGTGTTATGTAGCTCCTTAATGAAATGTATAAGAGGATATTCAGGAGTTCCCCTTATTTTTCTAGATAGCTCCCTATTTCTGTACTAGTTTATGAAAAGATTAGATTTACTGTATAGTGCATTGCTTTGATCCAAAATTATTTATTTATTTTTCATATTTCTAAATGGCCTTTCTCTCTCAAACAGGGGCTATATTATGCATCTAATATAACTGTTCTGTTTTGGTTCAAAATCAAATATTCATAAGAAATGTTTATACTTTTGTTTGTTCTGTAGGCCTGTTTAAAAAAAAATGATTATCATTATACTGTACCTTTCTGCTTGATTAGAAAAATTGGTACTTGAAGCCAACCTATGAGGGGGGGGGGGAGGCCAGGGGATGGGAAGGAAGAGAATTAAATAAACATGTCATTTTTTTTTCAATAAAACAGTTGGAATTGATTATGCAATCAAATAAAAATTGAGCTAAGATGACTTAGCTCAACAATCTTATTAGAAAAAAGCTGCCACGATGGTTTTGTAAAAGGGCTGTATTGGAGCACTCTCTGATAAATCTACTTCTCCTTATCATAAGAATAGAGAAGGGTGTATAGTTTGTATGCAAGAGATCCCACTTACGTTAACAGTATTTTCAGTTAAAGCTTTCAGAGTTCATTCCATTCCATTTTATTTAGAGTTGCTCAAATAGTAGATGCATTAGAAAAATGAAGCAATGCTGAATTCACTTTTTATTTGTAAACCATTAATTTGTAGAAGGAAGGAAGACATGAAAAGAAAAATGAAAGTTTATACCTTCCTACAGATTGCATAATATCCAGCAACAAAGGAGCAGCCAAATCTGGGCTGAGATGAATGAATGTGGAGAGAACTACTATAGCCAGACCCAGTGTTTCTTCATCATACTCCTCCAGGATGGCTCCGCAGTCATGGCATCTGTAAGAAAATTAGAGGACAAAATGCAATATTACTATATAAAAACCACATTACATTGCTGCAGCAATTATTCTCTAAGTGAAGGAATTATGGGTTGAAAGGAAGGAGACAAGTTAATTTTGCAACAAGAAGTTTGTTTTTGATTCCTTCCAACTTTGGCCACTGAATGGGATGTAACTCATGTACTACCAAGAGATTACTTTCTCTCTCTTTCTTTCTGATCTTTCTCTCTCTCTTTCTCTCTCTCTCTCTCTCTCTCTCTCACACACACACACACACACACACACACACACACACAAGCAGCTCTAGTCAGCAGCGGGGCAGCCGGTTAAGGAAGAAATCGGGCGGCCCACTCTTCCAAAGATCTCTGTTGCCCCACTCCAGCCCTTTCTCTCTCTCACACACACACACACACACACACACACCACTCTCTTTCTATTTTTTTTCTTTCTTTCATTTCTTTCTGTCTCTTTCTTTCTGATCTTTCTCTTTCTCTCCCTTCTCTCTCTCTCTCTTTCTCTCTTACTCACACACATGCACACACACCTAGTCTGACTGGGATGGCGTGAGAAGGCAGAAAGCGAGCAGTGGGGCGGTGACTGGACTTGCTTTGTTTATTTCGTTTCCCAGCAGTTACAGCGACGCTGGAGATATTCTGAGAGGAGGTGGAGCGGGCTGATGTACCCGGACTGCTGCTGCATGTGTGCACCTCTGCTGCCCCCTCAGCCTCAGCGCAGTGGAGATGCCTCTCAAGGGCCACACGCCCACCCGCTGGCCAGGCTGGGAGGGAAGCGGCACATCCCCTGGGAGGAGGCAGAAAGCGGCCAGCGCATGCAGCCACCATGGCCGGTTGCTTTGTTCATTTTGTGCCCTGGGAGAAGGCAGAAAGCGAGCGGCTACAGGTATGGACTTCCGGTTTGAGCTTCTTCGGCAACAAACCGAGATCCGCAATTGTGCACGGTTTCCATCCGTGCTCGCTGTCGGAGTGCCCCAAGCCAGCTGGTTTCGGGGCTAAGCTATCCCACAGAGGTGGTGAAGAGGGGGGAGACTACCAGCAGCGTCAAGGAGAGCTGCATCTCTCCTCCTCAGCTGGCCATTACTCCCTTTCCCGAAGGCAGTTGCAGCGGTGGTCAGAAATGACCACCTCAAAGAACTTGACTGGAAAAGAATGTGCAGGAGGAAGATAAGAAGAGAAAGTTTTGGTTCACCAAGTTGAACTGAAAAAGCAACAATGTAAGGTACCCTGGAATTTGAACTATAAAAAATAACACTGTTCCCAAATAAGATTTTGAAGCAGTGAAGGAGAGAGGGAAGGGAAAGGATTTGGCTTTTTTTTTCTTCCCTTCCTTATACTGACAGCTAAGAGATTTAAGTAAGAAATTGACAAAAATTCACTTTGACATCAATAGACATTTAAGCTGAAAATAAAATGTCAAAGGGATAATAAAGACTTTTGGATACTCAAAAATCTTTAAAAGAAGGAAAGGAGAGAAAAGGAAAGAATAAAAGGGCGGGATCTGGAAAAATGGAGGAGACTGCCTGGAACTAAAAGGAACTTACAGTGAAATTTTAACAAGATTCCTAAAAGATACATTCTAACTTTGTAACAAAATAACAGAACCCCAGGAAGAGAAAGTGGAAAAAAGAAGTAAGAAGAAACAGCGTTGGATTATTTGGATTATTTGGTGATTTTTGGATTTTTGGCTATTGGATTTAAATGACTAAAATCAATCGGGTGGTTGTTTAAAAGTGTTTAAAATGGCATCACTTTTGGAAGAACTGAAAATGGAACTTAAAAAACAGAAAGAAGATGCACAAGAAGGAAGAGGTTCTTTTAGAAATGGAGATCTGGAACTATAAGAAACACCAAGAAACACTTGTAGAACAAGAAGGTCGGGACAAAGAAGAAGCCATCTTTAATGATCAAGTAATTTTATGTGGAGGAAAAGAAAGGAAGAGAGGGAGAGAGAGTGGAAAGTTTAAGATTTGAAAAAACAACCAAAAAAAGAATAGTTTGAAAAATAATTACAATATTAGGAAGCAATAGAAGAGAGGATTACAGAAGAGAGAATTAGAAGTAGAGAGACAAGGGGGCAAAAAGGGGAGGGAGAAGAAGAGGGGGAAGAAGGAAAGGAAAAGAAGTTTAAAAAGACAGAAACAAGATATAGAGAAACAAGGAAAATGTATAAGGATGGAAAGTATAAGCCTATTTAGAGATAATGGGTGAAAATTTAATTGAAAAAGGGATTATGCAAAGGTACATAAGATAGTATTGTTATATTAGAAATAGAAATAATTTTAGAAAATATGAGACTATGTATGATTAAAATGATGGGTAAAATACTTATTGTAATGCAATGGAATGTTTGTTAATAAATAAATGAAATAAAGAGAATGAGAGAATGAAATTAGGAAAGGATGGGAACATTTTAATTATTAATGATTTATAAAAATGTAGAGAAATATGGAAAAAAAGAATTAATTATGGAAAGTTTATAAGTGTTCCCAAGGAAGTATGATATTCAATTGAAAAGAAATGTTAAAGAAGTTAAGATTGTAACTAATATTAATGATAGAATTGGAATGGAATGTCTTATTTATTATTGTTATATATATAGAACATAGTGTGTATTTTAAGAATGTATCAAGCAGAATTCAATTGGAAGTTATGTACTATATTGAATGTTATAATTCTAAAGGCATAAATTGAAGTTTAAATAAGAGTTAAATGGATAAAATTAAAATATATAAAGGTGTCATACTCCAATTAGTAACTACAGGGGAAAATTTGTTTAATGTGAAAAGATAATATGAAATTGAAACAGGACAGACAAAAGTATAAATATAATGATTAGAAAGACATTGAAACTTAGAAAAAGATACTGTATTTTCTGGCGTATAAGACTATTTTTGAAACGAAAAAAAGTCAACCAAAAATCGGGGGTCGTCTTATACACCGAGTATAATTTTCCAACTCGATCCTGCACCAATCACTGCAAGGCTGCTCGGACCGCCTCTCTAACTCAGCCAATCCAAGCAGGCTTTTTAATTAAAAAAGAACTGGTGTTGCCTCGGAAGTGGGGGGGTAGTCTTATACAGCGAATATAGGCCTAAACCTATGTTTTAACTATAAAATTAGGGGGTCGTCTTATACGCCGGTCGTCTTATACGCCGGAAAATACGGTATATAATTGAATTTAGATATGAGATAATTAAAAATAAAGTTGAGAAAACCAAGGGAGGGGAAAAATTATGGAGAAAATGTTAAAATAGTAATAAGAAATGGAATAGAACACAAAGATGAATATGAAATTGAGTTTGTGTCTGTATAGAGAAGTGATAACCCGGGATCAATCATTCTCAAAAAAAGATGTTTTATTTGTATTATGTTTTTGTGAAAACCCAAATAAAATTTATATTTTAAAAAAAAGATTACTTTCAAATTTCTGCCAATGTTCTATAATGTCTGATCTTAAGGGACTTGTCTAATGCAGATGAGATGAGACAGAATATTACTGACTGTATAAAAAGACTTGGAAAACTAGTACATTCTTGGCCCAATGGGGAAGTTTGGTTAATTTGATCAACCACTCACTAATGTCTCCATCAGTTTGTGATGTTTTAATTTAATAGGATTGTACAGACAATTTTCCTTTTCCACAACAGCAGGAGAAAATGCCAACAAGGTCATGAAAATCAATCTCATTTAGCCTGGTTTACTACCTGCTGCCAAAGCTTTTAGAAAACAACTAGACTGACTGCCTGAAATAAATTAACCTTACAGGATATTTCTCATTTATCAATGATGCACCCCCTTTCACTGCTGTTGCACCAACAAATTATGCAGTCAGGTAACCTTCATTATTAAATATTTTCTTCTTATATTTAGAGGTGCATAAAATGAGATAACGAAGCATTTTGTTTGAATCTATCTGGAATGATAATCAATTTTTTTTTCATTTTAGAAATTCTGTCTTATCTTTCTATTAAAAATAATCAAGGAAGCTGATAGGCATGAAATAACTCAACAGCCTCTACTTATCATCACCCCCTATCTATCATCAGATTTCTAGGTGCTATCCAGCTGTAAAAAGTAAAGGCCAAAATGGCCACAATGGTGATAGGAGCACTCGGGGCTGTGATTCCTAAGCTGGGGAAGTGACTCCAACAAACTCTAGGAACAACATTGCAGCTCTATCCAGAACTGCACAGTGCTAAGAATAGCTAGGATACCATGCATAAACCTCAAATTCCCAATCTTCTGATGAAAGATCCATGATTGAGGAAGACATATTCACCATAGGTGTCAGAAGGGAACTACACAGACACAAACAGACACAGACACACACACAGAGAGAGTATGGAGTGTTTTTTCTTTCATTTAAAAATGATTTTGTTTCTCCAAGCACTTCTTTGATTTCCCTCTCTATTTTGAGCTACAGTATATTATTCATGGTTGATTATGCTATTTTTAACTACATGGATTTTAAGCATTTTGTTAGTGTTTATCTCAATGCAAACCATGCTGAGATTGATATTAAAATGAAAAATAGTAGAAAATATATTATAAACAAAGGTTTTGGAAGAGATGTTTGTGGGTAGCATTCTACAAATGCATTGATCAAAATAGCGAAAGATATAGATGACTGGAAAGAATCTTAGGTTTATAATTTCCCTATCAATTGCTTAACTTTTTCTTTTATTTGGTATAATATATTTACATTAACCAAATGGCTGAAACTTTAGGATTATCATACCATTTTCATTTCCACCCCTCTCTTCTTTTTTGGCTTTATCCCTTTCAGCAGGGAAGAAAGCTTAAACCCCTACAACAGAGAAACACCTTACACTTATACTGGACAGTATTTTTATACCATATTTCTAGCAGTGTTTTTATACCATTTGTTGTTTTTGCCCACTTCTGTGATAAAAATAAATATTTTGGAAACCCAATAGTGTAAATACAAATAATTCCTTATCTACATTCTATCTCTGTATCTTGAAGAACCAAAAGTTTTTATGCGCTGCCATTTTAATTTTTCTTAGTGTAAAACATTAATAAAATATCCAGATAATTTTTTTGGTTTCACTTCAATGACAAAAGATGATGATTGTTGTTGTTGTTGTTGCTGCTGCTGCTGCTGTATACAAAAATGACAGCATATACAGCAGATAAGATAACCATGCTGGGTTTCGTATCACAAATCACTAGTCAAACACTTCCCAAATATTTAGGACTGCATGATGTATCGGCGGATTATGCGAGCAGATCCCAGTAAGGTGGCCTTCTGCAGCTGACCAATGGTGATCTTGTCAGCGCCAATTGTTTTTAAGTGCTTGCCTAGGTCTTTAGGCACAGCATCCAGTTTGCTGATTACCACTGGAACCACCTATACTGATTTATGCCAGAACTCTGCAGTTCGATTCTCAAGTGCTGATATCTGGTGACTTTTTCAAGTTGTTTCTCATCGATTCTGCTGTCACCAGGTATGGCAATGTCAATGACCCACACTTTTTTCTTCTCCACAATCATGATATCCAGGGTATTGTGTTCCAGAATTTTGTCAGTCTGTATTCAGAAGTCCCACAGCAATTTTGCATGCTCATTTTCAACCACTTTTTCAGGCTTATGATCCCACCAGTTCTTTGCTACAGGCAGATGGTAATTGTGGCACAAGTTCCAGTGACCCATCTGAGCGACTGTGTTGTGACGTTGTTTGTAGTCAGTCTGAGCTATTGTCTTGCAACAGCTCAGTATGTGATCAATGGTTTTATCCGCTTCTTTGCAGAGTCTGCATTTGGGGTCATCAGCAGATTTTTCTATTCTGGCTTTGATTACATTCGTTGTGATGGCTTGTTCTTGGGCTGCAAGAATCAGGTCTTCTGTTTCTTTCTTCAGTGTTCCATTGGTCAGCCATAACCAGGTCTTTTCCTTATCTACTTTTCCTTGGATCTTCTCAAGGAACTGTCATGCAGTGCTTTACACCAGCTGTCAGCCCGAGTTTGCATCGCCGTTTTCCTATATTGATTCTTGGTTTGTTGTACTTTGAGCTGCTTCCTCTTGTTGATCTTCATCAAAGCTGGTTCAACACTGTCTTTCACATAATCTAACAGAGCATGCTTCTCTTCTTCGACTGTCTACTTCACTTGCAAAAGTCCTCTGCTTTTCTGGGCAAATATAGCCTGTCGATGTCACTATGCGAGTGCAGCACATAGTGTATAGTCATCAGTTTTCTTGTTTTCCTATCCAGGCTGTCCAGCTCTGACTGTGTCCAGTTTATGATCCCAGCAGTATATCTGATGACAGGTATGACCCAGGTATTTATAGCCTTGATGGAGTTATAGCCATTCAGTTTGCTTTTTAGAAGTTTTCTGACCCGTTGTATGTATTCTTTGCTGACCACATTTTTCACTTGCTCGTGATTGATATTGTCCAGCTGCAGTATGCCCAGGTATTTGTAGGCTTCAGGTTGGTGGCACTTGATGGTTTGTCCATTGGGCATTTCAATTCCATCACTTTCTACGATCTTCCCCTTTCTTCAGTGCCACTGTGGTGCATTTGTCCAGGCCAAACTCCATGCTGATGTCAATGCTGAAAATTCGAACTGTATTGGTAAGTGACTGGATTTCAATTTATGATTTTCCGTATAACTTCAGATCATCCATGTACAGCAGGTGAGAGATTTTGAGATTTTCTGTGAATTTTTAGCAGTTTGATAACCCAGGTTAGTTTTCTGTAAAATTGTTGACAGGGGGGTCATGGCGATGATGAATAGCAGAGGTGACGAAGAATCACCCTGGACAATCCCTCTTTTGATGTTGACCAGTTCGTTGCTTTCACTTCCAATAAACAATTCTGTTTTCCAGTGCTTCATCATTTGCAGTGAAAGTACCAATGTACTTGCATATTCCTATCATCATCATCATCATCATCATCATCATCACCATTATTTTGCTGCTATTGTCATTGTCATTAATAAATCAGGCCTTTAAGCTTATCATTGGTCTTAAATGGCAAAAACTAGAAGAAATGTGAAAATACTTACTTGTCTGTCATCAGGGTAGGCTGATCATCAATAAAATCTTCTGGTGCTGGAACAAACATACTAACAATGCTAGGTGCTGACAGCAAACTTGATTTTGTGGCACCTGTAGAAAGAGGGAGCACATGCAAGAAAAAGGGAGATAACAACTTCATGATAAATCAAAATTATCTATTTTTGTCTCATTTGATTACAAATAAAGAGCTACAATGCTTTTAAAGTGAACTTTCAGAATTTAAACAATTGCTCCGCTGAGGAGAAGCCTTATAATTTAAGGCATCTGTTTAAAGGTATTTTTTATTTATTTATCTAAGCTCCTAAAAATCACAAAGCAAACAATCAAGAGGATGTAGCAGTTTTCATTTTCAATTTGTTTCGATTGAACAATCAGTTTTCCACATGATGTTGACCTGAAACATTTTTCACTTTAAAGAAACAGCAAGGACCAAAAAGTTTGTTCATCAAGAAATGGCAAAAGAAATGGCATCATTAAATATTAGGAGCTGAAATTAATCTTAGTATTGCTTGGCAGAGTTCTATGAAAGTAAATTCATCATTTGTATGTAGAGTGCTTAGAAGCATAAGGAAAAAAATGCAATTACAAATAGGTCATTATTATACTGCCAGAATGCTTTAAGAAACCAAGAACAGGCTGACCTATATAATCCTATGGGGAAAATCAGATCTTTTTTTTCCCTTTCTATTTTTCTTGTTTTAAATGAGATTTTAAAAAGTTATCCTGAAGTTTACACATTTAATGTTTGAAGAAGGAAGGAATGTGAACATATCTATACAACCCATAATCAATGGTAATTGTACTGGCATAATTTTATATGTCCCATTATTAAGGGGCCTTGGTGGTGCAGGCTGTTAATCATCTAGGACTTAGTGCAAGCTGCCTGCAATTAGTGCAGATTCGAATCCCACCAGGCTCAAGGTTGATTCAGCCTTCCATCCTCTCGGGGTAGGTAAATTGAGGACCCAAGATTGTTGGGGGCAATAAGCTGACTTTGTAAAAATGCCGCTTGGGGGGGCCAAAAGCCCTAGTAATAAGCAGGCATATACAATGGAATGAAGGCTATTGCTGAGCATTTAGCATGGTGCTCCATAGACTGTAAGCCGCCCTGAGTCTCCGGAGAAGGGCGGCATATAAATGCAAATAAAAATAAAAAATAAATTATACAAACAAGATTGTTAATTTTTTTCCCTGTTTACCACTATATTACAACAATCTGAAATCATATATTTGTGTGTCTTGCTAAAATGGACAAAATAAGAATTTCAATCAATGACTGATTTAGACAAAATATTTCTTGTTCATAAATATATCCTTCCATAAGAAGCTGTCAATGGTCCTTCTGAGCTTCACAATAGATTCTTGATGTTCAGACTGCTTTAATAACAGTAACCATCCATTCTGAAAGTCATATTGATGTATATATCTTGTCTTGTCTAAACTATTTCTTTGTAACATTGCTCTGGATATTTGCCAAGACATTATGTGACTAGATACTGCATTCAAGCAGAAAACAGTTAATGCATGAAGACTGCGGCCTGCATAACTGAGATGGAAAGGCAACCATTTCAAAAGAGTACACATTATGTACACTTAGACTGATGAATAATGAAATAAAAACTCTTCAAAACCCTTTACAGAAGTTAGAATAGTTCTGTGTTTCAAGAATGGAAGCAATTCAATTTCCTATTTTATATTTTGTTAGCAATCATTGTAACAGAATACTGAGATTTACTTAATTATCAATTCCTCCAGTTTCAGATACAAAAACCATGCAAAGTAGATAAATTGTTCAGTTCAAAAAATATCAAGACCACAATTTTGATTTGTGTTAACTAGGAACCCTAGTTATTAAATCTTCATAGCAAAATCACAGCTGAATAGATCCTGAACTAACCTCTTATTCTTAATGGTTGTCCCTCTAGGTCAGGATTTAGGCAAACTGAGACATTGCACGGTCTCTTCCCATGCTGTATCTGTTCTGTGGATAGAGAGAGAACTTCAGTCCCCATTGGGTTTCGTTGGGGAGAATTGGCTGCAGAGCTATTCCAATAATAAATACGCCAACTATACATAACAATTAAAAGACACAACTTTCTGTCAACCAACTAGAAAATGAATGTTTGGAAACACAGGAAACTTTGATCAAATAAAAAAATGTAAGTACTTTTGTTTCTACTTGGAAACCATTTCTGGTCTTTGTGCTTGAGGTGGAAGAAAATGAAACTTTGATTTTGGGTTTTACCAGTTACATAGATTTGTTGTTATAGAAATGGCTAGTTTATACTATTATGTAAAAGTTAAAAGTTGTGGTTTGATGTTGCTGTCTTATTCTACTGCACCAAAGGGAGTTGGAAGTCAATGCCTTTCCCTCTCCTTTTCTACACTTCTCCCTTCCTGTTGCCTATTTTCCTACTATTTACTTTTGTATTTTTGTTTTTTATAGTATTAACTACTAAAAACTGTAAACTGTAAATAGTGTGTGTGTGTGTGTGTGTGTGTGTGTGTGTGAGAAACAGGAAACAGTCCTATACCAAGTCAGACTTTTCCATATATCCCAACTACTTCAAATTGAATAGCACTAGATTGCCCACTTTTTTTGGCACAGAGATTTTCACATTTCTTGTTACCTAATCCTTATGGTTGAAGATGCTAGATGTCTGTTCTTGGGGGAGTTCTTTGTATAATAAATATGTGTCTTTCAATTAACCTGTGGTTCCCCTTTTCCAGATGAGTCAGTTTTCTAACTAGCAAGTTCTTAAATATTAATGAGAAAAAACATTAGAAATGTCAACTAGTCAAGTACAAAGACCTGATTATTATGGATCTAAAATGCCTTTGATCTTTGGGTTGAATACTCTGCTATTCCTATCAAATTCTAGTAATGATGAAGTAACCAGAGGTTTGCTTTTTAATCACAAATTAATTACTGACTTAAATGTTTAAAGAACACTTAAGTTCACAAAACATGCAACATGCAAAGACTAACAAGAAAAAACCATGTCAAGTGCACACCAACAGGAAAAAATGAAAAGTCTAATCATGACGATACAGTACATGAATAGGTGATTATTTTATACTGAAAAAGAGGAGAGAAATATTTGAAATAAAGCATAAATAAAGGCAGGCCTGAGGCTATTAAGTCATCTCAACAAAACAAAATAATTTTTCTGAACCGAAGACAATTGGGCAAAAATGACAATGAACCAGCAAAGATAACCAGAATGGAAAGATGATTTCTTAAAATAAATATATGTTCCCCTATGAAAGTGACTTATAAGTCACAAAATGACTTATACTGAAGTGACTTCTACTGAAGGTTTTTTCCGATATCATTTTTAAGGTGATTCAGCTGCTCAGTAAGATTTATCCTTGCCATATTTTTTCTGAGGTAGGGTAAAATGATATTCATTCTGAAGATTACAATGAATCCTGTAGAATGATGGCTTTTCCTGGTCTGTGAAACCCAAGGCCCATATTATAGTTCAAGGCTTCATCTAGTAATCTAGATTCTAGCAAGAAAATTCAGCAAATCACACAACCACCACACCACCAATCCACTGAAATAAAACAGTGCTAGCTCTATATAGTGAACAGAGCCAGTATGGTCTAGTGCCATAATGGTGAACCTATGGCATGTGTGCTGGAAGTGCCAAGTAGAGCCATTTCTGCTGTCACGCAAGCCATCACCTGGAACTGATCCACTGCACATGCATGTGCGCCCCCACCAGTCAGCTGATTGTCGGGTATCTTCCATGCATGTGCAGGGGGAGATGCATGTGAGGGAGATGCATGTGCATGCGCAGGGAGTGGGGTGTGCGTATGCACAGAGATGTGCAGTGCGGGGGGTCACACGCATGTGTGCAGAGGCTTGCTGTGTGCACAGGGGGGTCACAGGGGGCGCACGCACAGGGAGCAGGGAGTCGCGCATACATTGCATTATGGGTGCAGAACGTGACGATGAAATGGTTACCCATCACTGATCTAGTGGTTAAGGCAATAAGCTAGAAACTAGGAGATTGGGAGTTCTAATTTTACTTTAAGCACAAAGTCAGGTAGGTGATTTTGGGCTAGTCCATCTCTTTTGGCTCTAAGAAAAGGGCAATGAAAAATATTGCTTCATGGTTGTCAACCATGGAGGCCATGATACATCCTAACAGACTGGATTTAGGCTAAATGATAAAATACAAGAATCTATTAGATGCCCAAGGGAGACTAAAATCAAACCAAGAATTAAAAGAAGAAAGAATTACAATTGATTGGTGGCCATATCTCCAAATTCAAAACAGATACAAAACAGATTCAGAAGAATTTGAGTTTGATATGGGACAAAATCAATTGGATAAGATATTAATTGGACCAGAGCAAAAATTTATATCCAAAGCTTATAAATACTTGCTAGATTTTAGGATGGAAGAAGAAAGAGTAAAAAATATGATAGCATGGGCACAGAATTTTGGTTATAATATAAATTTAGATGAGTGGGAAAAATTATGGAGTATAAATTAACAACGGCTGCAACATACAAGGAAAATTTATATAAAATGTTCTATTGGTGGCACTTAGCCCCGAGAAGATTAGCCAAGATAAATTTGAACGCCAATCCAAAATGTTGGAAATGGCAACAAGTTGATAGTATCTACTATCACATGTGGTGGCTATGCCCTCAGGCCAGGACCTATTGGAATAAAATTAGGAATTGGACACAATAAATTATTGGATGCCAAATTGAATTCAAACCAGAAATCTATGTACTTGGGATTATTCAAAAACAATATCTGAAAAAGATAAAATATTTAATTTTACACATATTGACAATGGCCAGAATAGCTTATGTGCAAATGTGGAAAGAGCAGAGGATTCAGACTGAAGAATTAATTATACAAAAAATAGCAGACTATGCTGAAATGGACATGCTCACACTTAAAATGAGAGAGAAAGAAGAATCAGAATACTACTCCATTTGGCATAGATGGTACATGTGGCTAGAAAAAGAGAGGTAAGAATTAGAAAAGATGATTAAATAAGAATTCTCAAGAAAGTGATACACAAGATATAATAGGATAGACAGAAGGATCAGAGATGTATAATAATAAGTGTAATATATGTATCAAGGATATGAATAGATATTAAAAGAATAAGACAATATTAAAGAGGTATAATAATTTATATAATTTATATAATGTAATATAAATTATAATATAAAGGCAATATGTATTGATTATTAATGATAAACAAAGATAATATAGATTAAGATAGGTACGAATAAATGTTAAAGTATAAGATATTATATGTGGATGTCAATACTGTTGAAAAAGTAACTAAGATTTGTACAGGTGGAAAATAATAAAAATTTATTGGAAAAAAAAAGAAAAGAAAAATGTTGCTTCCAAAACTGCAGAGATTACATACGGCAGTCAGCAGAAGTTAACAATTATTTGAAGGAAGGAAAAAAATGCAAATTATTGTAAACCTACTAAATTCCTTGTAGAATCTAAGGAATGATCATTTGGAAGAGCTTTGGAATTTCTCTCCAATTTCTTCCAGGGCTAGAGAATTTTTGAATTATTTTTTCAGTTGGTGCCTAGTTATTAGGAACTGTTTATTCCTCTGGGGTTTTTTGGTTTGGTTTTTTTTTTTAGGCTTTACAATGACTTATTTATTTTTGTAAATTAATTGTATGCTACTGTTTTGTTTAATTAAATATAATAAATATATTTATATAGGTTTATAATAAAAACTATATCCCACAATTAAAAACAGCATGTCAAAATTTTGAAAAAGGGTTGTGTAAATATATATAAAATATACATTCAATAGTAAAATAACTGCAATATATTATTAAAAGGCTTGGTACAATAAATTTAACTTTGCCTAGTGCAAAAAAGATGAAAATTGGACAAATGCATACTGGTAAAGAAAGTATTTCAAAATTGGGTCTGTGTGTATGTGTGATGGATGGTCCACTCGCAACACACCTAAGTATGGGAAGGTATCTGAAGTGGCTTCTGAAGATGATTTTTGGGCTTGCTCTCAGACTTTGCACACATATCTAAGGTTGCCTGTAACAGAATTCAAATCCCTACACACTCTCCACTATTATTAGTGCTTTATAAATCCTTTCCTAACACACTGCCCTTGAGATATAGTTGGATATAAAATTATGGGAAATACATCTCAAGGAAAAGTCTGGGGAAAGCCATTTCCTACACCATTCAGAACTCAATTATTGCCATTATCACTCCACCCCAAAGCCTCAACGCGGATCCTGTTCCATCATTTCAATAGTTAGCACACTTAGTCTGGTAGAGAGTTATAGTTTGCATAATAGAAATGTATAAAATGATATATACTATGTAGAAAGTGCATGTATGGAATCTGCAAATACAAGTTGCAGTGCTGTATGACCTTCAGTGCCAACTGTAAGGAAATGCAAGTTGCTATTTTATCTCATTCTATTGTAAGCTCCCCATAGGATTACAGCCATCTAACTGGCTACAGTGGCACCAAGATGAAAAGTTAGATAGACCTTTAGTTTCATCCAGCATTCATCCTCCTATGATATTGAGACTTCTAAATACTCCTGTTTTAATTAATAGATTGTTTATTATGTCAAGAAGAAGACCTTCTGAAAAGCTCCTCATGGCAAGCATGCATAAAGGGGATTTCTGCTGCCTGCAGAATTGCTGCAGGCCTGTAATTATTTTTTATAAAATTCATTACACATCATATTGCATAAAGCCAATACAAAACTTCATAATAAATACAATTCCCCATATAATTTTGCTATTCATATATGCAGATGGTTAATTTATCAAAATGGTTAAGTTAAATATTCATTTCTGACACCTAGATATCAAGATTTGATATAGGAACATTTCAAGGCTGAAATTATCCTAATGCTTCCATTCTATTGTTGAAGTCCCAGAGTTTTCTTGGCAGATAACCGCAGTTAAGCATCTGCTCTCTAAATGTGCCAGAATCAATCAAACTGTAGGATCTTCAGTGAAATGGGACACATTTGTATTTTTACAGAGAGTCAAAATATGTAATAAAGGAATATTGTAATTAGGAGGTAGAGATTTCATATTTTATAGCCAGTGTATCTTCAGTTCATTTTTCTTGATGATCTGGAAAGCTTGATATCCACTTAGTACATTTTTCCTATATTGCAGCTGAGTCAAAATGATAGATTTCTTTATTCAAAGTACTGTATACATTAATAGCATAACAATGGACTAAATGTGACTATGAGTGGTCCTTGGTGCTCTCACCTTGGCTGTTTTCTTGCAAACATTTTATTACTCAAACTAGGTAACATCATCAGTGCTAGTAAGGAAGTAAGGGTTTGCTCTCTTGTAGCTTGTCCTGTCCATGTGGTGGGAATAGTCTTGGGGGTTCTTTGGTTGGGTAGTTTATTTATTTATTTTTATTTGTTTGTTTATTTATTTGATTTGTCAATTGCTTACAAGATAATAGGTGTAAGTATATACATAGTTATGAATACATGAAATAGGTACATGTAAGAAAAATAAAAGAAACTATAGGACAGGTACGTTAGGCACATTAGTACGCTTATGGACACCCCCTACAGACCTCTTAGGAAAGAGGTGAGGTCAATAGTAGACAGTCTAAGGTTAAAGTTTTTGGGGTTTGGGGAAGAAACCATAGAGTCAGGTAGAGTATTCCAGACATTGACCACTCTGTTGCTGAAGTCGTATTTCCTGCAATCAACTTTAGTGCGGTTAACCTTGAGTTTGCATTTATTGTGTGCTCTTGTGTTGTTATGGTTGAAGCTGAAGTATTCATTGACAGGTAAGTCATTGCAATATATGATTTTATATACCATACTTAGATTAAACCGAAGACAGCGTAATTCAAGGTTTTCTAGGTCTGGAATTTCAAGTCTGGTGGCATAAGGTATTCTACAATGAGTAGAGGAGTGGAGAACTCTTTTTGTGAAATATTTCTGGACTTTCTCAACTGTGCTAATATCAGATACGTAATGTGGTTTCCAGACTGATAAGCTATTATGAATGGATTCAGCATGGCCCTCATATCTAGAAACACTAACCAGTTTTAAACAAAATTTGTATAAATTAACCATTCACAGAGAAATAGTTCTTCTATAAACGTTATTAGTTATCTTGCTGACATGGTGTCATGAGATTTCTTTTCTATACTGGGAGTTTTTAGGATACCAATTCCATGTAGCAAGCAACCACTGACTATTGTTTGGGAAAAGAACAGCACAAAAATAAATATACATATTAACATATACTTGTCTGTAAATAAAAATTAAAAACATTAATGACAATGGTATAAACAAGAATTATAATATCCATTAACAATGTGTATAAATATGAAAATGTCCAGGATAATCAGCTAATGAACACCAATTGGTAACATCCTAACACAAATAAATTAAAATTCACAACATGGCACTCATCTCCTAATAACAATACAGTAATATGTCACTATTAAACATCAATGGTTACCAAGAAGATGGCATTCACAGTTGCCCAAGGTCCTCAAAAACAATTCAAGTAGGCTGTCAGAGTTAGGGAGAAATCTAATCATTAAAGAAAAGTCATTCTATAATATCAGAGCCATGACAGAGAGACATCATTTGTTGGCTTAAATCAAGGGTCTTCAAACTTGGCAAGTTTAAGTCTTGTGGACTTCAACTCCCAGCATTCCTGAGCTAACATGACTGGAGGAGGAATTCTGGGAGTTGAAGTCTACAAGTCTTAAAGCTGTCAAGTTTGAAGACCCTTGATTTAAGCCAACCCTTGATTTAAGCTTAAATCCTCCTTATCATATAGAAATGCATGATCCCCAAAAATTTCTTCCATAATGACTAAATTGAACAATCTAGTTGTGAGTGAAGAAGGTGGGCCTGAAAATTATTTGGCATCAAGCCATGTAGAGCTCTATAAAACAATACCAGTAGTTTGAATTCTATTTAAAAGCTTATTAAGGCTTTTGCCACAGGTTTATATGTTTCTGGTAGTTTTAACATGCCAGCAAGTGGGCTTTTGCATTTTGAACAATTGCAACTTATGGGTGATCTTCAGAAGCATCTTCAATTAGAGTCCATTGACATAATCTATTTGTGCAGTGATGAGAACGTGAGTTGATGTTATGAGGTTCACACAAGTGGCACACCAAACTAAGGCTGGGAAAGAACCCACTTACAGTCTCCACCTGCCCATCTAGCAGTACTTGCAAATCCAAGAAGATCCTAAAAGCACAGCTGATCCTTCAAGGTTTGTACTTCCCCTTCAAGTGACAACATGAGAGCTTCAAATTTCAGCAGCAGCTTCATGTTACTTGAATTCAGTTTTAGCTTGTTTTGCCTGCCCTCCAGAAACCAGCATAAGACTTTCTCAGCAGCAACAGTGTGGTGAAATTAGATATCTTAAACAGACTGGTATGAACTTCCTTTATAGTAATTTATCTGCACTTGTATCAATGGATGGCCTTGACATTGTTAAAAAATACAAGAAAGAGCATAAATCTTGCAGCACTCCATGTGTGAGCAGCTCCTGTTTCACCTCTTTTCCCATATACAAATATGAAAGAGTAGAATTATTCAAGACAGTATTCTCCATCTCCCCTCTCATTGGTGATCAATATAGTACTGAAAGCCATTGAGTGGCTAAGAAGGACTAGAAAGGCACATTGCTCAGTTTGACAAAGGTATTCCTTAATTCAGCCTATGTTGATTCTGCCCCATGCCCAAGTTGGAATCCAGACTGAAAAGATTCCATGTGTTTTGTTTCTTCTATTTTAAGTGTATACCTTCCTCTTTACACCTATACCAATTCCATTAAAGAGAAGGTCAGAGATTGGGCAACAGTTGTCAAAATTAGTCTAAGCCAGGGATGCACTCTTGAGTAAGTACAGATAGTTATCAGCTTACAACCATTCATTTGGTGGCCATTCAAAGATACAAAAGCACTGAAAAAAGTGACTTATGACCATTTTGAAATGGCAAAAAATGGCAAAAAACGCACACTAGATACTTGTTCAGAGTCCATAGAATAAAAGAGGCCCCATCTAACATCACAAAATATTATTCCAGTCACCACTACAGACTTTGCCCATGAAAAGTCAAAATCTAAGTGAGCCACACAGTTAGACATGGGAATCAGAACCAAAATAATGTACTTTCTCTTTGAATGCCCTATCTGAGAGTTTCTCAACCTGGGCCACTTTTAGATGTGTTAACTCTGCAAGTTACACATCTTAAAGTGGCTCATTTTGAGAAACCCTGGCCTATCCTGTGCTCCCCTGACCCATTGCCACAGAAATTTGCTTACTCTTCCCATTCCTGTGTAGCATATCCCCACAAAGCAGTTCCCAGTTCCACTCACAACCTCGTTTCACCATCTCGCCTTCATTTTTTGCAATGTGGAATACTTACCAGTGTCCCATGTGCTAATATTATGAGGAGCACTAGATTGATGTTCCAGCTGCCTCTTCATCAACTGATTCATGGTCAGTGCTCCCAAAGAACCTCTTTTCATCTGTCGGAACTGAGCTGCAAGTCAGAAATTAATATATGTGTATGATTTCAGTATTATTTACTGATTATTTACAATTACCTATACCCAGCTTGTTCTTCAAAATAAACTTTTCTACTCTGTAATATAGCTCTTCACACATTCAACCAATGGGTTGGTATTCAGTGAAGTGTACTTAGAAGGGGATGATGATTGTCGAACAGATCTACAATTGTAACTGCAATTTTATTTCTGTCCTCCAATTTGCTCTAGATTATGAGGACAACCTTTGGATCCATGAGGCATCTTACTGATGAATGTCACACTGAAAATACTTCAAATACATTTTTTGTATAAAGGGCTCAAGGCTGACTCAGACTTTTATCCTTCCAATAAAATGATGATAAAATGATGGTCCAGATTGTTAGAGGCAATATTATGCTGATGTTGTGAACCACTCAGAGAGTGCTGTAAAAGCACTATGGAGCGGTATGTAAGTCTAAGTTCTATTGCTATTGCCTTTATTTCAATCTTTAGTACTCCAAAGCATTTTTAAAATATGAGATTGATTCCATGGTTGAACTGTTAAATAGATTAAAATTCCATTTCCAATTGATATGATTTTTCATTTTAAAAATGTTTGTCAACATCAAATTAGAGAATAGCTATGCTTAAAATCAGTTTATTACACACAGAATTTCCCAGCAAAATGCAGCAATTAAAATTTTAGAACATTCCTGCCTAGTGCATAAATTGTTGCCAAAAACAGGAAATTGGTTGTTGTTTTTTCTTATTTTATTTATTTATTTAAAACATTTATATAGCTACCTATCCTCCAAACAACTCTTGACAGCTCCCAAGCAAAAGTTAAAACAATACATAAAATCACATTAAAACTATAAAACTAGAACAGTTTAAAATATTATAAACAACAAAGACCGGGCACCAAGTCAACCTTTTAAAGTGTCAATATACAATCTTACAAAATTTTAGCTTTTATAGTGGAAATTAAACCCTTCCAGGTACTTCCTTCTTGCATGAAAGCACTGACTTTTAAAATTACTATATTTATCTCATTTCTTAAGCAAAAGTTTGATTTTAAATATTGGAGTTTGGGGGTGGGTAGAATTATTAAAAATTATCTCATTACCATTTAAAAACCTATAAAGTATATACAGATTTCTGATTAAATTGTTTTCTCCACAAAACATTTTATTCTTTTTTATTTTATTTTCACCTATTTTTATTATTTTATTGAAATCATTTTTTTCTTATCAGTTATTTCTAAAAATGATCTGCAAGTCTATTCTTGCTATGCTACTTTAATATGCTTTACATGGCCCTGAAAATGTAGACGTGATTTTCTCTCCCTAAGCATCTCACATTTAATCAAGTAGAAAATATCAACGTTCACTGTGGTTACAATTCAATACAAGCAGGATAAACAGGAAAATGATTTAAAACAGGAAAAGGATTTTAAAGTGAGGAAAATAGAACTAAATGCAACAAGAAAAATCTATTGGTTTTCCTGAATGATATAGAATTGGTGGAAACTTAAAGGGTATTGCATGCTTTGCAAATTTATATCAGATTGAGTGAGATCCTAGTATCTGACACTGGTCTGGATTAGGAAAAACCTAAAAGGATATATTGTGAACCCAGAAAGGAGCAGAGACTGTATATTTGAACCCCAGCTTTCCTGGGAACCAGGTCTTCTGCCCATGGGCAGAATTCCCTTTTGCAAAAGCTTCATAATAAAGCTCTTATATATTGTTCACATGTCTCCAGTGTCTCCTGAATGGATGTTTTTTATCACAATTGGCACAACTGAACTTCAACTTGCAGAATTGTATGTGTAATTATTGAAATGTAGCTATCCTACCCAACAGTATATGAACATCATTACTTATGAAAAGTACATTTATCTAAAGATTGTGTTCTGATAAAAAGATAGGTGATGATAGCCTTCAGAAGTTGTGGGTGCCATCTTAAAAAATTATGGGTGTGCCACCAGTGGAGGCTTTCATAAAGAGACTGGACAACCATTTGTCTGAAATGGTATGGGGTCTCTGAGGTTCCTTCCAACTTTTTTATTCTGTGTTCATGAATGATAATATAAAATGACTCCTAACCCCTTTAATCTTCTGTGAATATAAACCTCATTATGATTGAATGCCAACTCCATTCTGATACTTTTAGAGTTAATTAACACAATACACACATAAACATTTATGAGTGGAGAGAAGTAATGCACCAGATGGCAAAACATACTAAGAAGCACAAATGCAGTAAACATTGGTTTCTTTCCTCAAAGTCAGGGGAGAGCTTACTTGACATGGAAGAGTGGCTACTTATCTCTGGTACACCTGCTTCAAGTGTAGGAGCAGAAGATGACTCCCTTGGCATTTCTAAGGTTGAAAGTACTTTAGTTGATACATCTGCAAAAAGAAATATTGCTTGGAACTCAGAAGCTTTTGGGGGGCTTTTGAAATCAGAAAACAATTATTAATAAACTGTCTATTCTTTCAATTTTTCCTTTTTTCCCCTGATATTCCTTTTTATCTCCTTGGCACTTAAAACAGAAATTTGAAGAAATGAGATACTTTGTGATGAGAAAACCATTATTTTCCTTTGTATCGCACTGAAATTAGATTTACACATACATATGCTGGAGAATCTTTTTCAATACATAGCTTTCTCCTATGTAAATGTTTTATTTCTATGCATTCCTACAAAGACAATTGTGAAATTACAAAATGCCACCTCACTTTTTTTCTAACACAGATTATAAGAAAAGAGGAATGGAGGAATGCAAATAGCACTTGGGCTTTCTAAAACAGACAAACTCTGCCTTCCTATGAAATCATATTTAATATACACAATTCACCATCATAATGGTTATGTTATCATCATGCATGTGTACATTTTAATTTTTTGTTATATTTTCCTTACATCTCTAGAAGGCAGCATATTAGAAAATGCTGCTATATGGGGGACTTCCAAGGCAGGTACGGGAACTGAAAATGTCTTGATGAAAGTGGAGCTGAGAACTACAGTGAAGATGAAGGAAACAGTGAGTAAAATCTCTCCAGATAAGGAGAGGATGGGAGATCACTCACATGTGCTCTGGACAACTGTTCCTATGAAGAGTCTGCAGGACAGCAGTTTTTGGCTGTTTTGAGCACTGGGAGACGAAGAGATTAGCCACCTTGCTCACAACCATAGTGGAACCTTTTAAGGGACACTAGGTTAACATTCTCAGAAATTGCTTATTAACCATCTTAAAGGTATTAGAGACCTTTGGAATGACAACTTTTAAAAGTCATTGGATGAGTTTATCTTCAACTCTGAACAAAGAAAAATTAAATGTAAGCTTTAGAACTTTAAAAAATGAAATAAACAGCGAAAAGCTAAATAAACTATCTAAGAAAAAATATAAATGGATTAAGCATCCAGATAGATTTGGAGTATTGACTTTGACTATAAGATTTTAGAATTAACTGTGAAAAATAAATTTCCCCTTCTCATGGGAAATATTTATTTTGGCTATCTTGACTATTATAAGCCATAACAAAGCAAGCTACTTTATGATTTTAGAAACCTGATGCTAGAAGAGACTAAAGATTCAAAACAAAAGGGAAAAACATACATCTCGATATCAGTTAAATATTAAAGGAGATCTTTTAAAAATGGAACCAGAAATTAGCAACTACAATATCTACATTGTTGATAATGATGTCTGCGTCTATGGATGTCCAAAAGTCATTAATGAAGCAATGACATATATAGAACAAATTTTAATTGTTAAGACAGAAAATGTACTGAAAGTGAAACTGCAATAGGATAAGGTAATGATTTGGAAAAGGATGTTTTACTGGATATAAAAAAGAAACTGATGAAAATTAAAAAATCAAAAGAGAAATACAAATGATAAATCAAGAGAATGACCAAGAGCATGTTTTCTTATTGGATCTACAAAAGAGGCTTATTAAAGCCTTTAAGAAATATATTGAATGGGATAAAGAAGACTTGAAGAGTCAAATCTTATGACAATATTTCATTGAATTAAACAGTAAGACTGTAATAAGTAAAAGGAAGGAATATAAAGTACATTTATTTGATCAAAGTTAAAATCAGACATTTTTGACAAAGTTCTGGCTATCCTTTATGGGCATTTTCTGACATCATAAACAAAGGATGGAATATGGGATGAACAGATACCTGTAGCCTTATAGGAGGTAAGAACTATTAGATTTTTTTATAATTATATTAACGTTCAATATCATTTACTTTTTTCTTTTTGTTTATTATATACTTTATTTTTTTCTTGTTTTTCTTTTTTCTTACACTTTTTATTCTTTTTTCTATTTTTTTCTCTTTCTAGAAGTTTAGTTCAAATTAGTTCTTATTATTATAATTCTTAATAAAATTTATATCTTAAAAAAGAACAATTCTGCGATATAGAATCAAATACCATATTATGACCAAGCTTCCCAAAGAATGTTATTATAAGTGTGATATTGTCTTATACATTCCAATATCTGAACCATTTACCAAGTAAACGCATCAGATAAGCCTCCATATTTCAACCATGTTATCTGAGTAAAACTGGATCCTGCAGGCATTTGGATTACGTGTGCATATTATTCCCACGTCCATATTGTAAGTGTCTTCAGGAGCAATTGTTATTTGAGAGATATGGGGATAAGGTAGCAATGTTCACATGATGAACAGAACCAATTTTGCTGGGACAATTGGGATGTGGATTAATGGTGGGATTCAGCCTGTTCTTCCCAGTTTGGGAGAACAGGTTGTTAACTTTCTCAGCAGTTTGGTGAACTGGTTGTTGGAAGAAATCATTAAGGCAGAGAACTGGTTGTTAAATTATTTGAATCCCACCACTGATGTGGATAAAGTACTACAGCTACAATTCTAAATATATTTGACTACAGCCTTATAGTCAATGATTTAACTCACAAAATTGAAGACACAAGATTCAAAGATATGATTGGAACACTTTAGGAAAGCAAACTGGGGGATGCTGATGATACTAATGCTGATGAAGGTGATGATGACAATGACAACTAATCTTAAGCCTATAATAACAGTTGTCATCTACTTTGGTTAATACTGATTACTGCCATTCCATTCTTAGTCCAATATTCCTCTAGAAGAATTGCAGAATATACAGTATATGAAGAAATAAATAATCAAGTCTTTTTCAAATATTTTCAAATTCCAGAAAAGTGGCAAATGGAAAATTTGAACAACCTACCATGAGTCAACTCCTTTCCATAACTTTCACAAAACCTTTACTGTAGAGGAAACGATTAAGCTGATAACAAAGAGAGCTCACTAGAAATAAATGATGCTTCACTGATATTTGTACTTTCCTTTGTCTCCTAAAGGCTTTTGTTTAGCTAGATGAGAGGTCTCAAAACTTGGCAACTTTGAGACTTGTGGACTTCAACTCCCAGAATTCCTCAGCCAGCCATGCTGGCTGGGGAATACCAGGAATTGAAGTCCACAAGTCTCAAAGTTGGCAAGTTTGGAGATCCCTGAGCTAAATCAGGGGTGGGATTCTACCAGTTCGCACCTATTCACTAGAACCGGTTGTTAACATTCTAAGCAGTTCGGAAAACCAGTTGTTAGAAGAAATTACTGGCCTAATCCTGTAAGGAAGGCAGGAAGGAAACATTCTGGTGTAGCTTACAGAAACTGTCTCTCCGTTAACCCTTATGACATTCTTGGCAGGACTAGACTCCCTATCTCTGGAATTTCTCTGGAGTTTTTTCCCCCTCCTTTGCTGGTACTTTGCTTGTGTGGAGTGACCATTCAAAGTTACAATGGCACTGAAAAAAGTGACTTATGACCATTTTTCACACTTACGACTGTTGCAGCATTCCCACAGTCATGAGAGGCCAGGCGAGGAGATATGAGTGATATTGAGTTGGCCACACCCAGCCAGTCACATGACCACCAAGTCATGCCCACCAACTAAGCCACACCCACAGAACCGATTGTTAAAAAATTTGAATCCCACCCCTGAGCTAAATAGTTTGGTTAGGAAAGAGATCGGGAAGGAACCCTACTGTGAACTTTACTCAGATTCAATGTTTTCTATTTCTTTATATTATAAATTGCTATTTTAAGTCACTTAATTTTTGCTAGGCTCTTCTTCCTTGAAAAAAAAAACCCAATGTGATAATTAGATCATTTAATAATGGATAGGCAACCAGTATTGCTCACCTGTCTCTTTCTGTTCTCCCAGCTTATCTAAGATGTTGAAGGAAATGTCCAGGTATTCTCTCTGGATGGCACTCACAGCAATCTTCCTCTGCTTTCTTTGTCTAGGAACTATTTGGATTTTAAATTCTGATTCTTCGGCTTCTTCCTCTTGCTTTGGTTCTGTACTTTGTTCTGTATCAGATTCTGCACTGGCATCCGGCTTCTGACTTTCAGCTTGGCTATCAGAGTCCTCGGGGAGCTTAATAAAGACCGTTTTCCCAGTTGAACTCGGAAAGGGTCCAACAGGCTTAATATCTTCTATGCATAACTCAGAGTTATCATCAATAGACATCTCTGAGAGAGCAAATGATTTTTGCAGCATATCCCGCTTTTGCTTTAGTGTCAGGGGGCTGCCAGGGGATATCCCTTGTACATTTTCTGGCTTAGCTAGCTCATCAACACCCTTTTGACTTTCAGGGGTAGTTGGGGGAGTTTTATCTTGTGCAAATGATACAAAATGACTCACTTCACAAGGAGTTACAACTTTGGAACAATCTTCAATGCTGAATTGCACCAGCGGCGTTATGCTAAGACTGAGGATAGAAACACTGGCAGGACTTGATGGCGAGGAGGCAAGTGTCATCCTAGAGTCAACATCGCACAACTGACTTGTGAGATCGGTCTCTTCCTCATCACTTTCCACTATTCTCAGAGGAGGGAGGGGTTCAAAAACTAAGGAGTCACTATCTGAATTGGAAACAACGGATTGTTTTTCGGGCCCCGACGTTGAATCAGATGACAGATCTATGAGATCTAAGTCCTCCTTTGGAGGAGACATTTTAGATGGGGAATCTATGGTCACTTCATATGGCTCCATGCAGTTTAACCTGACTTCCGGTATGATAGGCCGTCGCCTTGTTTGACTTCTTCCCGGGACAGCTGGAATATTTTCCTTCTCTCCTGTACCTTCTTCTTCTGTTTTGGTAGAAGAATTTTGCTGTGGTTGTCCATAATCATTCTGCCTCAGTGTGGTGTAAGTGGAAGCGGCAGGTGGTTTTTCTAAGTCACAGTGGTCTATGCATGATTTCCGACGGTGCTCGTCTAATGTAAACAACAGGGAGTCTGCATTTCCTATGTCAAGAGATTTTTGTTTTAGAGAACGCAGTTTCTTTTTCTGAATGCTTTCTTCTCTCATACAGCGCAGAATATTGTCTTGCAATATGCCAGTTTCTCTATATTCAGCCAGTTCTATTTCACCTAGAATAGAAAAAGCTGGTACTATTCCATTCAATGTCATTCTGCATTTCCATATTTAAGCTATATTGGCGTTTTAGATAAAATCCCTGTGTATAATTTCAAGGCTACATTGAATGGATGCAGCTAATCCTCGTCCTAATGAGATTTTCCAGAGTGACACTTGAAACCAGTTAACAAGAACAAAATGGCAACATTAATACAGCAATTTTAATATTAATAACACCACGCTTAGCTTACCATCATTTTTTATAGTTACTGATTCATACCTCAGTTCATGATATCAATTCTGATAATATTTTCATTCATGGGAAGATTGTAAAAACAGAAAATCTAGTGAAGATTTCACTATGTTTAGCAGACTAGATATTGAACAGGAGAAAAGAAAAATAACTTTTATGATATTCTAAATTATAACTGACTCAACCTTACAGGGCTGACAGCAATACAATAAACTATTATTTAGTATTTTATAAGTGGCAATTTTATTGCATTTTATTTTACAATATCCAGAATGAAGAGGGCAATTTAAACATATCTAACTAGGAGAGAATGACTGAGTTGATGTTAAAGGTTCAGACTTATTCAGGCATATAGCATAATTAAGTCAGAGACTTATATGCTGGCTGTGATTTTCCTGTGTGGATGAGGAAGATCTGAAGAACAGTAACAATAATACGTGGCTATAATACTCCTAGATCATAACACAAAATTAGTACTAATGCATTTATATTACAAAAAGATTGGTTTCCACTGAAATTATTAAGAAACTGCTTTATTAAAAGTGCAGCTGGCAAGTGGAACAATTTGCCATAAAGGTGGTATATTGTATGTATATTCTATGACAATATTTTTCTTTGTGGGATACTGTCTATCTCTGAGATTTCTGTACTGAATAGGGGCTGACTGTAGACAATCCACAAAAATCTCTCTATGATTCTAAGATACAGATTTCAATACATTTGCTTACCTTATCCCAGTTCAACTCAAATATATTCACAGTATATATCAAGCAATAATCATATAATCATAGTATTTCCAAGCAGAAGCTTTGTGTCTAACGTGACAACGCTTCCCCCTCCCCCGTGCCCCCAATGATATACATACTTCTTTGAGCATTCATCTCAACTGGCTGATATTTCACCACTTTGCTGCCTCCAATTCTTTTCAACCTTGCGAAGAACGTTTGTGATTCTTTATTGCCTGTTCCAGTGGGTGTATCATGAATGTCTGATTCATCAAAGACACTGTCTTCCTCTGCTTGAAAGAGAAAAAGTAGGCAACAGTATCACAATCCTTATCCTAATAAAAGATCAACTATTTTCAGACAGCTTAAAGCTATATCACAATAGCCCCAAAGTGCTTTTTCAAAAGGCAATTGGACTTGGTTTGCTTTTTCCTTAAAGACATTTCATTTCTCATCCAAGAAGCTTCATCAGTGCTTCTCATCCAAGAAGCTTCTTCAGGTCAGAACTGAAGAAGTTTCTTGGATGAGAAGCAAAACGCGTTCAAGGAAAAAACAAAGCCCAGTTGCCTTTTGAAAAAGCACTTTTGGGACAACCATGACCTGGATGACTGAAAATTTCCATAGACATATCACAACAACATTACACAAAACACACACCTTCCTTCATGGTAAAAAAAGATACAGTAAGCTGAGGTTATGTATTTTGGAAAAAATCTGTGTGATTGTTTAAGATAACTGATGAAATTATTTTAGACAGAGGAAGAAATAAGAGAGAGATTCTGTGTGGCATGCAGATTTGAACACAATAATTATTTGGACTGCATATTTTTTTGAATTTTGCAATACAGTTCTCAATTTACTACCTACATACAAAAATCACTGGAGGGTTTCAAAAAGGGACTGGAAAACCATTTGTCTAAAATGGTACAAGGTCTCCTGCTCAAGGTCCCTTCCAATTCTATTATTATTCTATTCTAAACATATAAACCCAGTGCATATTTAAATATAAAAACTTGGACTCAGAAGTCCTTCAAATAGAGGATTCCTTCCCACAAAGAACTCTTTTCAATAAAATACATGATATGTTCATCATAATAAGGCAGCATTATATATTTTCAGTTCCATCAAATCAGCCTTACTGGGAAATACAAAAATGCCTTGCAGATTGTATGAGGACTACAATTGTCTCAACTCAAATGCCATAATAATTCCAGAACTATTCTTTCTGAAACTGATGAAGACCTAAAGCAATGCATTCAGGGATGCTGTTAATCAAGGTATTATTAAATTACTATTCTGCATATTTGCTCAAAATGTGTGACTTCAGCTACAAACAAAATCCTCCTCATCCTTTTCCAAATCCTTTTCCATGAAACAAGCATCCAGCAATGCGGAAAAGGATTTTGCTGGAGAGGACGTAGTCTGGTCTTTTTGTTTCCCTCCTAGCTTTTTTATTATCTCTTTTGAATGGTGTGTGAATGTGGTTTATCTTTATATCTCTATTGATGGCTGATTTGTCTGAATGCCAAGGTTCTAGGAATTTCCTAGAGTTGCTTGGATTTAAATTTGGTCTAGGATGCTCACAGTTCCCAAGTAAAACTATGGCTGAGACTGTCCACAAGTTGAACAATTAAGCAGTTTTCTCATGCCTTCTAGCTGCTAGCTAGTTCAGATCAGAAACACTTAAAAATAGGTTTGCTGATTTATAGGGTTACATAATAAAGGTCAGTTTCTACCCTGCACTGTTGCATATACAAAATAAGCTTTTAATACTTTTCTTTGTTATATTCTATGGAATGCATATGTAGCATAGGTTTTTTTCTTTAAAAAACTGATGCTAAACAAGAAGATAAAAATATAAAAAAAATTAATGACATTTGGTGGGAATCACATGATGTTAATACCTTTTTCTTTCTCACTGTACCGGCTTACATTGCTGTTGTCAGTATACAAAGGACCTGCTGTGGCATGAGGCTTGCAGCTGTGATACTGGGCATTTAAAGTGTTGATGGTTATATGGATGAGACTCAGCACAATTTTACTGATATCGCAATCTCTATAAGGATACTGAGGAAGGGAGGGAGGAAGGGAAGAAGAAAGGAAATATTTTTAAACACTGATTATTTTCATTTATATTTTCATTTATTCTGGAAAAAAAATCTACAAAGCAGTAATTTAATTATTTCAACTCTTTTATTCTTTTAGCACATCATAAGCCAAAGGAGGAACAATTATGATCAACAGTGCTAAGAATGAAATCATGTTTATACTTTACTGGTAGGAAGGAATTGTAAAATAACTTTTAAGTTATTCTTTGCTTTTAAAAGTAGCATCTGATTTATATATATCAAGAATAAGCAATCGTGCATTCACAGATACCCTAGAAGTTTCCAGTCTACAGTCTTCTGGTGAAGCTGGCAGAACCAAATTCCTCAATGAACTTTTTTTCACTGTTAACATTTTTATTCAGTTATAAGATAAAATAAGATACAAAATACAAAAGAAAATAGGAAAACAATGGGGAGGAAGGACTTGAAGAAGAATAGGGAAGGATTAGGAAAAAGAAAAAGAAGCATTGACTTCTGACTCTCTCTGTTGCAGTAAAATAAGGCATTAACATCAAATCACAACTTTTTGTTTTTTCATAATAATATAAACTAACCATTTCTATAAGGATTCATCAGTCTAATTGGTAAAACCCAAAATCAAAGTTTCATTCTTTTCCACTTCAAGCATAAAGTTCAGAAGAGATCTCCAAGTGGAATCAAAAGTATCCATATTATTTTCTTTAATCAAAATAGTCAATTTTGCCATTTCAGCCAGAAGCTTCCCATCTCTGATGAAGCTGGCAGAGGCAAATTCCTCAAGAAAAAAAATTTATTTATAAGTTTTAAGTGGTTAAAAAAAAATCTTTCACAAGATGAAGAAAAGATAACACAATTTTCAACATTTGGGAATGACTGAAAAAGTACAATGGGTACTTTTATACCTCTACGAATTTAAGGAACCCATTCTGTCTTTTAAAATCTTCTCCAGATTTAAAAAAAAAAGGGGGGGGGGACTAGCACCACCTTTCAGTGTTTTCCTTATTCAAAGGCCATGCCTTCTGAAGCCAAAACAAAGAATGGTCAAGATGAAGAAAAGGTTAACTCACCCCTAATATGTGTTAAGCTATAATTGTCTTCATAAAAAGAATTGCTCTGAGGTTCTGATGAGACATGGATTTGGAGTAACTCAAAGAAGGAAGGGAAGTGCTTACCTTATATAGGATGACAAGCAAGGCCTTCAGCCACATCTGTCGAATGTGAGGCTTAAGGGACCAAAGGGAACAACGAGGGGGCTGCTGGAAATAATGTCTAAGCTGAGGGCATATGCAGTACTTCAACACCTGAGCCACCAAAGGAAGAAGATGCTTCCCTAGGTTAATGTTGTAATCCATCACCTAAAATTAACATTAGATTAGAATTTAGAACACTCTTTCAAAAGGAAAAAAAAAACACTATTTGAAGACCTGCAACAAAAAATTATCTTTAAATCTTAGCCGCAATTGCAGGAATAAACCTACAAGGTTAAATACAGTGGCTCATTAAGACGAACCTAGGATCATTTAATTGTATTAAATAGCACATTCAGGACAGTAAAGATATATGCAACTTGAATGATAGGAGTTAATTGTCATCTGTGACTCTGAGTGTGAATGGAAAATAAAATGTGCATTCTTAGGATCAGCTGGAAATTATAACACAAGATGGTTCGCCTTTTTTGTTAGCTATCTCCATAGCATCATAGTGAAAAGTCATCTTTGTGGAAGGATAATGCTCTCAAGTTCCTTGTAAGCAAAATGCGTCCTTCTCATTGCATGACAAAATACGAAGCAATGCTCACTATATTTAGCAGATATCTTTTCATGAACTAAAACTATATGCCTGCAATGTGTCCACACAAATGTACATACAGTACCATACTATACTGTATCATATTATACTATTCAAAGAGTCATTTTTAATTGCCATCCCTATGTCTGCCACTTTATAGGATAAATGTCCTAACAAATTTTGGTCTAAAAATTAATTATGAAAAGGTTCTCCTCCCCCAACCCCCTAGTGTGGAAAAATGAAACAATAGCTGTAAAGCCAAACAAATGAACAATGATAGCCCTGGAATTCAAGCTATTATTCTATAACTTTTCACTTAAATATTCAGTACTCATAAAATATATGAAAAGGAATAATGGAAACAAACAGGATAGCCTCAAATTCCTGAATGTAAGTATGTATTCCAGCTATGCCGCTCTCCTCTGATTGAAACATTCAGTTCTTCATTCTGAAGGACATTTATTCTGGTAAACACATAAACATGTAATTCCTTGTGTAGTCAGCACTCCCAAATACATCAAGAACCCTTTAAGTATCCACATATGTACAGTACTCATTTCAAGCTGAGTCCTGATATTGGGAATCTTTCAGCCAAATGATCAGTCCCTTGTTAGTTTGCCATAGCCTGAGCAGAGGAGGACATATGGCACTTCATATATTGCTGATTAATTAATTAATACTCCTAGAACCCACATTGTTATGTGACCACAGCTGCTACAGATTGTAGTTCAGCAACCTCTAATGGGTTACAAGTACTTCATCTTCAGCCTCATAATTAATTTATTCCTGCTAGAGCTTAACATGATATCACTTTGCCAAATGCTTTCCAGTCACAGTGATAGTCACTTTCAAGGAAAGAGATACACCACCATCTGCTGGACTAGCATCCGAAACAATAATTTGATTATTATTTAGTGCATCAGTCCTTGCTACTAGAACATCCCTTTCCAGAATGCTATTACAATAGCAACAATGAAAAAAGAGTATCTGTGAGAAATGTTTCATTCATATTCTCTGACTGAAATATTTCAGAATTTAACTGAGCACTAATGGACTACATTTTGGGATATCTTTCTGTCTTGGTCTTATCCACGCTCTGTTTGGTATGTAGGCATCCTTTGCAAGGATTGTTAGGCAAACAACCAACAATTATTGCAATTCGGCCATGCTGACAGCTTAACGTATTGGCCAGACAATAGCTCGCTTTAAAAGAATGTTTAAAGTATTAGAAATAAGTCTTCTAAAAATGAACAAAATTTAAAAATGTTAATCTATTACAAATGAAAATGCATGTGGCTCCAGCCTATGACACCATGGGTCAAGGGAACATATTTATTCTCCTATTACTATTACTACATTCATGTTGGAAGCACCTACCAAGCTGGTGACATTATTATTGGCCAGGGGATGCCCATTGCTTCTCCTAACAAGCTTTGATATTTCACTTTCCAATCTTTGCTCATCATTGAAACATCAATGGAAATAGATAACATCTAGATTACAGGTTAAATCTAAAGACTAATGCTGAGTTTCCCTTTCTTCTGCCCCTTTCAGTGCTTCCCTGCTACTTCGCTATTAAATCTTTAGTGTAGTTTAGTCTTTCTTTCTTTCTCACTCATTTATATCTACCAACGTAATCAAAACAAGCCTCTGAGTGTCTTGTAAAATAATACAAACATTAAAATATAACAACAGCAAGACAAAAACCATACCTAAAGAACTTTTTATAGTTACTAAATCCATAGCAGAAGGATCTCCTTTATCACATATCTACTTAATAAATAGCTAGACAGACACAGAGAGAGAGAGAGACAGAGAGACGGAATAAACAGATTTAAATGCCTTTCTAAAAAAGAAAAAAAGAAAGACCAACCCCATATAGTAGAAGCCCCTGCCATCTCTGGAGGAATTCTGTTCCAGGAAAGAATGACCATGACTGAGGAGGCTCACTTCCTAGTCTCAAGAAACTCCAGTCTTTTTAATCTTACTTTTTTTTTACTTTTAATCTTTGAACAATTGCTCCTATATAGAAAAGTTCCATTCAAATTTGCAGCAAGATGTCTTTTCATTTATAGAAATTGTATCAATTTCTGTCCATTTAGACATCTGTTAAAATATAATCTGACCATATGTACCTAATCATTTGCATGGAAATGTACATAATGTACATAAACAAGAGATTAGGACTTTTTAGAAACAGTGCATATAACAGTGCCTTTTTTCTTTTCATACAAATAAATGCCCATGTGCCATTGAATTCTTCTGATTATGGCTATAAATTTCATTTTCGGGAATTGCAATAGAGATTCAGCCGGACCATGAGGGATAATTTGACAGGTTGTACCAAATGCATAAATCTAACTCACTTGTGCAATTCCTGCAATAAAGGCATTAAAGCAGGTTGATATTCGCATCTTCTGAGGTGCAATCATGAAGCATCCTTCCTGTTGATCGTAGCCCAGCAAGACGTATAAATGGCGCTTGACTGTATTGAAGGCTTTAGCACTGCTGATATCTGATTCTGCACTACTCTCATCCTTGGCCATAAATTTCATCAGCACGGTAATGAGTTGATGGACAGTTTGATGATCAATCCCAGCGTCCTCTGGGAGAAGGTCCTTTATGGTATTACCATTCTCTGGAGAAGTCTGCCCTGTTAGCAGAGATTTTTTAAAAAAAATGTAATATAGAGATTATCACTAGGAAGAAAGGCTAAATGTCTCTTTTAAAGGAGGTTTAAAAATGGCAGCAAAACAGTATATATCTTTTTTTCTGTGGCCAGGAGGCAAAACTATAACAATTATTATAATTATAAATAACGACATAACACAGACATCAAAATGATTCCTTGGAACATTTGCCAAAATTATCACATACCGATAATGAAAACTTGGTGGGAAAATATAGTTCAAAAAGGTATAAAAAATGTACAGGTTAAAGTATCATGGGATTTCCAAAGGTCCTCCTGATTCGTATATTTGACAAGCAACAAAATATCTGAAGTTAAGAATCTGTATTTTTTCCTTTATGTAATTGCAAAATATATAGAGGCCACATTTACCTTGTGCTTTTTCTGGTGTTCCACCAAGGGCTGGAGCAGACTGTTCATGTCTGATCAGCCTTGCTGCTTAAAAAAATGGAAAGTATGGTTACTTTTGTATGGAGCTGTGGCATCTTCAGGGGCCATTGCGATACTCAGTGGAAGGTCATCTATATCGTATGCAGGAAGTTGAGACATATTTTTGCAAAGCTGGAGAAATTCCAAACTTTGCAAATCAGTACCACTATGCAATATTAGAAACCCACTGTCAATCAATATGGACAATACTGAAATTTGAGGGACCAGTGTTCCTACTGGGCATATATATTTAATAATAAATATAGAAATTCATTAAATTTATATGCCTCCTGACTCCAAATGGCCCTGGACAGTTTTTAAATTGTTAAAAACGTTTAAAGGTTTAATTTACCTAAAACATCGTAATATTCTCTAGTTAATACTGCATAAATATCACTGTGGCCAAACAATATAATGTATTACTTGCATTTTATAATAATACAGTAAAACAATATTTAAAAACAAGGAAACAACAAGCCAGAAATTAAAATAGGCTACAGTCAACTTCATCAAAGGCCTTGGTGAAGAGCTAGATCTCCAGGTGCCTTTAAATTATCAACGGGTAATTTATTTTGAATACATTACTACTTGAATTTTTGGGGAATCTCTTTGCAGAGGGCAGATACTGCTGTAGAGAAAGCATGCTTCTGGGGTCCCAATAGATACCATTGTTTAATCAAAGGAAACTGAAGCATGCCAACCCTGCCAGATCCAATTTGCTGGGCATATACTATGGGAGGCAGGCATTACATAATCAGGCTCTATGTAGGGCTTTACAGGTAACAACTAGCACCTCAAATTGCACCCAGAAACAAACTGGCAACCAGGGCAGCAGACAAAGCAGAGTTGTTACAGAGGCATACTGATGAGGCATGACCATCACTGTTTGCCCTATTGCACTATGAGTGATCTTCAAGGGTAAGCTCTATGTAGACTGTACTCAAGTCATGACCTCAAACAAGCAAGTAATGTCACCCAATAGTTTGTGGAGATGTTAAAATATCTAGTCAGCTTATTGTTTTTAACAGTGGACAATAACATTGCATCTAGAAGATGCACATAAAAGAAGCAGTATTTTCCCAGTGTTTAGAACTGCAGTGTAGTAATCAGTGATATAGTAACATAAAACAAAAAATACTTATAAGCATAGATCTGAACAGAGTGGATGGGTTGGGGTAGATGAATCTTTGTAATAACAATGGTTAGCTTGCCAAAACCTTTTTTTTTTTTTGAGCTACAGATACGAGTCAGGTACTTATGAAGCTGGGTTGTTATTAATTCATGAATAGAAAACTATGGTTAATAATCATGTCATGTGTGTATACACGCACAGAGATATCACATACTTTGTAGAGAGACACCACTCACAAATAGCGTACATACAAATTGTGATAAGCCACCAGGAGTCTGGAAGAATTTAACAGCTTGCAAATTTATTAAAACAATCAACAAAATGGGTTTAAAGAAAATGACTTGTTTATAAAATAATAGTGGCAAACAGAAATAGATGGTGTATTTTATTATTCCATAGATCATTATGATCTTTCAGTAGCATGCTGTAAACTGTGAACAAAACAATCAGTTGAAACCAACTGTTTTGTCAGTTTAAAAAAAAGTCTGGCTAAATCCTAGATTTCATCTCCACCTAGTGGCAATTGTGCAACAGAATTAAAATGGAGAAAATAAAATAAAATAAAATACTCAACGGATTTTGGTTGTTAAGGTTTCTGGAAGAGAAAGTGCCCTCTTGGATTCTGCTGGACCTTTCACACTGTCTCTCAAAGAACGCACGCTCTTCTGCCGATTCCGAGCAAACCGAGCTCTCTTGATCTTCCACATTGCTGTGTCACTTAAGTTGGCAACATTGGTCCGGACTGCTGTGATCGCTTTTCAAACAGGATTAAACCAAATTTCATTTCATAGACTGACTTGTAAAACCACATCTTCATAGCTCCCTCTGCAGTTTTCATGCTTGCGTTCAAAAACGTGCATTTGTTTGTAACCCAGAGCTTTCCAATAGTGTGGCGTATAGTTTCAATTTCTCTTCTACAGAGACATAATGTATGGGGAGCACAGAAAAAGCCCTGTCCAAATTAGCGCATGCCTTTTAGGCTGATAAGAGTGGCTTCATCCAAAAGAAATGATATATGACTGATAAATTTTGCCCCCCAGGAATAAGGCATGTAAATGCATGTTTCTTCCATAAACTTTCAAATCCAGTTTTTACAAAGTTGTCTTATGTATTCAAACCACAGCTTCCATGAGAGCCAGGTTTTTTTGGCTTGGATGTGATAGGAAACCATGATTTAAGTAATAGACAGTACCACTGAATTTGGCCTCAAAAAGAGAAGGATCATGAAGGAACTTACAGAGAAATTCTGATTCCTGGTTTAATAAACTATACTTTATTAGGCCAAGATCATTATTTCTGAACTAGGTCCATTATTTTTTAATTCATATAAATTCTTTGAAGCAGTAAATATATTTTATTTGTGTTATATTGCCAGCCTAAGATATGGTGCCATAATCATCAGTACCATACCAGTAGCTGGAATACTAGCCAAATATTACTAGAATTTTTCTCCACAAAGGGGATATAAGATTTAAAAGAGTTATTCACCTTAGATATGCACTTTTTTCAATAAAAAGAGACATTTTAGTTTAGAACCCTAATTGTAAAAAATAAATCATGCTACCAAGCTTTCTTACTTGTTGGGAAGGGGAATTCCTTGTTGCAGTCCAAGTGAAGTTGTGCTTCAAGAGAGAGTGTCTCAAACCGATTCACAAAGAATTCCCAACTCAACGCTGGAATATCTTGCTTGAGAAAATGTAGTAGCAAAAGCTTGCTAAGAATAGTGGGTCTGTCTTTGACAACAGTATCAAACTGGAAATCAAGACAAAGGCATAGTCCCTAAAAAGAAGAATAAAAGTTATAACAGCAGTTACTTTGAGTTATCAAAGCCACCAATATGATCATAAAGTTTGAGAGGTTACACAAATGGATTCAAGTTCAACAAAATCTACCAAGAAGTTTTAAGCCTGCAATTTATCTGGGACCACGTTTGTTTCTTCACTGTTTAACATACCTGCAAGGCTGGCCTTTTTATGGTGTCTAGCAGAAGCCCTGCTCTGGTGGCCACAGCTGGATTCACATCCTCCACAGCAGTCAGAAAACAACAAAAGGCATGTGCCAAGGAATATTTCAGTAGATGGTTTTTGGTCACTGAGTGAATATCCAGGAATCTACACAACACTGCTACTTTCTCCACTGTAAGTAAAGAGCAAATAAAGAAGCATGTTAACTGAGCCATGACATCATGGCACCTTTTGTGAGAGAGCAATCATGAAAGACCATCTAAAATGTTCATATCTGCATTCCAGAGCTTGACCACTTGTAAAGCTGAATTGCTGCCAGATCATGATAGCAGTGTTCCAATATCTCAGGGGCTGCCACAAAGAAGAGGGAGTCAAGCTATTCCCCAAAGCACCTGAGGGCAGGACAAGAAGCAATGGTGGAAACTAATCAAGGAGAGAAGCACTTAGAACTAAGGAGGAATTTTCTGATAGTTAGAATAATTAATCAGTGGAACAACTTGTCTCTAGAAGTTGTGGGTGCTCCAACATTGGAAGTTTTTAAGAAGAGTTTGGATAACCATTTGTCTGAAGTAGTGTAGGGTATCCTGCCTAAGCAGGGGATTGGACTAGAAGACCTCCAAGGTCCCTTTTAACTCTGTCATTCTACTCTACTCTACTCTACTCTACTCTACTCTACTCTACTCTACTCTACTCTATTCTAAAGGGACTTAAAGGTTCCTAGTGAAGTCCATCCTAAATTTCCCTCACTATTCATAGGTAATAGACCGCATAGTGACTAGAAAGTGACCTGACCATGCCAAAAAACTAAAATTTCAGATCGCAAGCCAATTAATCCAAGATAAAAGCATGTGGCTACTTGTGTGAGTTGGACTGGACTTGGGGCCCATGGTTGCCATGGAGGCCTTGAACTCCTAAAATTTCTGAATCTCCCACCCAGAAGTTTTTAAAAGATGCACAGCCATACAAACTTTTTAAATAACTAAACAAACATAAATAGATGCACTTTTACTTTGTTTTTAACATCATCTGCGGGGGACTTCATTAACATATCGGGGAAGATTTTATCTGTCGAAAAACATACCTGCTTCAAATCTAACTTTCCAGTCTTTGCTATTGAAGTTGGTATTGATGATTGTCCAGAAAATATCAGCTCCATGAGGCAATGAAAGAGCATGGAGAAGGAGTGGCACCGCTAGTGAAGAAAGCTGAGAGAACTCTGATTTTACAACTCTCCATAAGCTGGGGACAGACAAGAGAGGAGAGGCAACTCAGAACACATGATCATGATTCCATGAATAGATTACTAGTTTTGTTACTTTTGCTGCTACATCAAGCAGAACTGATTTCTGTAATCAATACTTTTTGTGCCCATAAAGATGTGATAAAACATTTCCCCCTTGCTGTGGTACAACTCTATTGCCTAATAGAATTTCAGCAACAGAGTGGTCAATGTCTGGAATACTCTACCTGACTCTGTGGTTTCCTCCCCAAACCCCAAAAACTTTAACCTTAGACTGTCTACTATTGACCTCATCCCTTTCCTAAGAGGTCTGTAGGGTGCGTGCATAAGCGCACCAACGTGCCTACCGTCCCTGTCCTATTGTTTCTTTTACATTTTATTTTTCTTATATATATCCATGTATTCATAACTATGTTTTACTTATACCTATTATCTTGTAAGCAATTGACAAATAAATAATAAATAAAAATAAATGGTACTTTTTAGTTAGGAACCGGAAATAAGTTCCATCTTTTGGTCTTAACTTTCCTCCTTTTTCTGCTTATAGTGGAAGAGATTTAGCAAGACAGCAAATAGGATCTTATATCTGCATCCATGCCGTTGTAGGCAGGAATTCTGGAAAAGTAGATCATTACATTTCTTTTGAAGCTGTTTTAACTTTTGGCTACAAAGTAGAATTTATTTCAATTCTCTTAGTTCAAATCACCTGTCTACAATTTTGTACTTCAGATTTGAAGGAATCTCTGGGAAAAATGCCCTCTTACAGTCTATTTGTATTTTAGTGGCTCTGTTAAGCTTATATGGCATCAACAGCCTTATTATAACCAATTATTGCACCTTAAGTAACTTTTAATTCCCTACAATGCTCTTTTAATCAAGATCCCTAGAGCACTATGGAAAATTGAAATGGCGGTTCCAAAACCCAATTATCCAGCAGAGAAACTCCAGAACAGACTTAAGTGTCTGAATATATGCTTTGGACCAGTGTTTCTCAACTTTGGAAACTTTAAGGTGTGTGGTCTCCGACTTCTAGAATTTCCCAGCCAACCAAGGTTGAGAAACATTGCTTTGGACTACTGATGGGTATAGCTCCAGCCTTTATTATTATGTTGATTTAATGTATAACAATTTCAGTCTCAATTGCACCAAAAATAAAACCATTGATTTATGGCCACTGAAACATGTTTGGGAATAGCCTATGAAGTTATTAAGCCACCTCTTGATTAAATTTATACCTGGAAATCAGCATGTGGTCCTGAATATATGCTAGGAACTGAGGATAGTTCTTCCTTGCAATGTATAAGCATTCCCCATGAAGGCAAAGAATCTTCAAGCAGTTAAGCATGTTAAAGAGAATATCTGGCTCTTCAAAACGTGCCATTTCCTGTGCAAAATTTGGAAAAGAAACAAATAAAGTATGGTAAAATTAACCTTGGATTCCACACAAAAATAATAAATTACAAACTAAAACAAAATTGTAACAATCAAAACATAACTAAGCACTTCGATTAGTTTGATTCTCCTTCACTATATACTTTTTCACTTTTTGATGCATATATTTTTTAGATTTGTATGTTCTAAAAGATTCCATACAAATCCTAAAAATGGTGCTTTATTGAGTTTGGTGTTCTAAATGATTGAATTCATAAAGACATTTTGAAATAATAATAAATGTGAAACCTACCTGCAATATTGTATATATGAGTTTCAATGTCACTGGGAGCTGCTGGTAACAAAATTTCCTTTCAGTGTCATTTTTTATGGGTGCTAAAAATTAACAAAAAAGATTACAATATTTTTGAAAAATAAGTTGAAATAATTCGTTTATGATTCCCACAATTTTTTTTTGCACTGAATATATCCACTATTCTATATCACTCTTGTGTTAAATGAAGCTTTGATACTTTAATGGCTTTTCTTTATATGTAGAAAAATCCTGCAGGGCATGCAAACCTTCCAGCTGATGAAATACCGTAATTGCTACTTGAATTGGCTCCTAATTCACTGTATAGTATAATTCAGGAAGATTAATACCATTTTCAGATTTTGTATTACCCCTTTTCTAGATACTCTTAATCGAGGTGAGAAAATATTATCTGATCTGGAAGGTGCTGATAAATTAATCAGGATGGGAACAGAATGACAGATCATTTTGTTCACATTTATTTATTTTTAATATCCAAATAGAAATGGGAAAAGGAATTCACATGATATTAGATGTTTTTCTTTCTTTTTCTGTTTTATTATATTATTTTTACATTATTGTTTAAATTTTAAATTCAAAGATGTTGCCATTTATTGAATATGGTTATCTCCTCTTAAAGGACTTACGTTGGAATTAGGAAAGTTGGTTAAAGGAATTGCTGAGGCAGAAAGTTGAGCTGCGATATGTAACGAGATCAATAACGAATGGTGGGACACTACTGCTTAGCAACAAGAAAGTTACAACTTGGAAAGACACAACTGAAGGATGCTAACTATAGCACATAGATATATAAACTTTGTTAACCTCTGTCTTATCATAATATTAAAAGACACACCTCTTTTGATAAGAAAGCTTATTAACATAAATATGCAATGTATGGAGGAGGATAAAGTAGAAGAAACCAATCAAAAGAAACATGTGTCAAGGAACCAATGATTGAGTCTTAGGGTGTTAACTTTCTTTTGATGTACTGATTACTTTTTCCATTTATTATTGAAAAAATGATGGACTAGACTGGATGACTTTGGACTAGAATAACATATAAATAGATAAATATATTTTGACTATCTAGTTTGGTCTTGATGCATTAGCAATTTCTGGCCTCAAATTATTTATTTTATTAGAAAATATTTTAGAAGATTCTAAATACATAACTCTTTTCATAGACAACTGAAAGGAATTACTAAAATAGGTTATGGACATTTAGAATAGACTTGGATTATCCTATTTTAGTGAATCAGTACTGTCTCTTATATCTCTTCTGAGTTTAAGATGATAGTACTTCACATCAGTAGATGTTTAAAAAGGGCTATATACTGTAATTTTCATCCTGGAAATTTAATATACTTTGTGAAGTTTTTGCTACAATGGGGACTTGCTCATTAGTAGTCCCATTTCAGGACTACTATTGTCAGGATGAGTTTGAGAAGGTAAAAATGGTTTAGAGAGGTTAATGTAATCTTGAATCATACCCTGAAAACATGACATTTATCAGTTTGTGAAAATGTTCTGAGTTTATGGAAAAATCCACTACTTTGAACTTAAAATCCTGGATTGAAAGATATTTGCTCATTTTCAGACTTTGAACTGGTTGAAAGGAAATCAGTGTGGTTTTTTGTAAAACAGAAGTTTGATTTCTAGTTAAAAATTGAATGCCAGTTATATATCTGCATTATATATAGAATGTATTCATTGCCACTGTAATCGAGTCCATCTACTTTCTCTTGGCCCTCTTCCTTTTCTCTTTCCTACTACCTTTCCCAGCATTACAGACTTCTCCAGAGAACTAGATCTTCACATAAATTCAAATCTAACCCCAACTCCAAAGTAGGATAATTTGAACCTAGTCATTTGTTTGTCCCAAAGGTACTTTTTCTGGAGGCAACTGGACTTCCTTGTTTTTTTCTTTTGAAGACATTTCGCTTCTTATCCAAGAAGCTTCTTTGGCCCAGACAGGATAGTGGGGAATGGAAGGATTTATATTTCTGGAGCTGGTAATCTGCATCCTTTTAGCAGGTTGTTGAAACATTTGGAAGTTTATCTGTGTCTTCAGGGTCACCTGAATAGTGTTCCAGTGTCACCTCCAGTGCCAGAAATGACAAGTGGAAAGGGAGTACAAATTAGCAAAGTCTTTCTTTACATTATTTATGGGGTGTATGTATAGATGATAAATGATAGATAGATGGATGGATGGATGGATGGATGGATGGATGGATGGATGGATGGATGGATAGATAGATAGACGGAGAGATAGAATGACAGAGAGAGACAGAGAGTCACGAGATTGTATCAAGCTGTAAATTAAATAATAGGTATTGGCTACTTTTCAATTCTAATCATTATAGTATTTCAATTTTAACACTTTAAAAAATAATACCTGTATTTTCTGTTGCTTCTATGTGATTCCCTGGGTTTTCTACATGCTCTGGGGCAGATTTGTTTTCTGCATTCCCTTCAGTTCCTATAACAAACTCTGGTTTGGAATCAAGAAGACTGTCCTCTAAGTTATCTGTTGGTTCCTTCAAAACATAAGATCAAACACAAATAATGTTAAGTATTCATATATTTTAGGGGAAGCATACTGTCAAGCACCAGGGAAGTCTGGAGATTCAGGCAGTCCGAATGAATATAAAATTTATTGCAAGTTTAAGCTCTCTACAAGAATCTGAGCTAATCTGAATCTAACAATCAAGGGAAATTTGCGGGAGTTAAGAATAGAAAGGAATTCAAAGTGAACTGGATTTAGATCTCTTGTGGGCATGCATGAACTCATGGACTGACTGACCCTTCCTCAGGCTCAACTTGATCAGCACATACTTTAAAAAGAGAATTAATCAACAGATACTAAGACCTTTCAATTTTATCTTGTGTTTCTTTGCATAATTTTTATAATCATCAACCAGACAAGCAAGCCCTGCAAAAATTATGTCTCAGCCTTCACAAAGTTGACATTTATAAACTGCTGAGGGTCAGAGTAGGAGAAGCAACAACTATGTTTTACACAATTGGTAATAATTGTGCAAAAATTGTTTACCATATTTCAACATCATTATAGAGTATCTCACTTTCAGTTTTATTGTTTACAATCTTTGAACAAAAATCAGATTCTTGCCTTTACAGGGAATCCTTGAGCTATGACCACAACTGAACTCATAATTTTGGTCATAAGTCATTGCGGTCATAAATCAAGTCACCAGGTATGTGGACTTGATTTTTATGGGCATTATATAGTGGTTGTTAAGTGAATCACAAGGTCAATAAGTGAATTGCATTGTCATAAGTCCAAATCCAGCTTATTTAACAGGCATTTTTTTCATGGAAAAGAAGTTGCAAAACACAATCGTGTGACTGTGGGATGCTGTGACTAAGTCATAAATGTGAGCCAGTTGTCAAGTGCCCGAAATGTGAACATGTGACGCAGAAGATATAACTTCAAGAACAAGTTGTAAGTAACTTGAGTCCGTTGTAACTTTGAACAGTTGTTAAGCAAACAGACATAAATTGAGGACTACTTGTACTAAAAAAGATGATCCTCCAGAAGTTCCTGAACTACATCTCCCAGCAACCTTACCAATCTAAAAAATAGTAATGTAGGAACTCTAAGCAACATCTGAAGAGTCATAGTAACTCCCTTTTCTAGTTATTGTTGAGTGGGGCCTTGAAAGTTTATACACCCACTGGGTTTCTATATAGATCTTTGCACAAATCAAACGGCATATTGTATATTCAACAAACGAAACATAGAAAGCAAAATATCACAGTTATGGTCTAGATATATAAATACAATAGGACACCTTTTTTATGGATACTTTTTCAGACCCTTTCTTTAATTTGCTTACCACCAGTCTGATTTCTTCTTTGGGAGCTAATCTTTCCAAGAGTTCACAAGCCATCTGATAGCACAAGATACTAGATTGGCATAAATTACATTCTACTGCCTTCTCATCTTTTTGACAAATATGGGAGCCACCCCAGGGGGCCTGGAATACATTGTTGATGATAGAAATTATGTCTTTGGAAATGCTGTTCTCCAAGCCCAAGGTAATGCCATCATCTTGTAATTCCATCTGAAAAACACATTTTAGGAGGAAGCATGAACAAAGTAATTGATATACAAACATTGGCAAAAAGAAGTGTACCCTCTTAAAGATGCTTTTAATGTATTATTCAAATTATATTCTATCTTTTTTTTCTGGGAGCTCAAGAAAGCATACATAATACATTTCCCTCCAGTTTTACTCCACGATAACTTTGTGTACTGGATTACATAAAGAGAAACCATATTCGCGACAAAAAAACCCACTGAATCATTTTCCACGGCTCTGTGTGTATTTAAATTTAGGCCACCCTAACTTTCTCTAGTCCAAGTAACTAAATTAGTCTGCTAAATAACATTAAAAGCTCCCTGTAGTTGAATAGCTGAAAAGCAGACAAAACTAGTTTCAGTTGAATTTCTTCCTGTCAAACAACTATTCACACAACAGCTGCTTGTGCGGCACTAAAGGTTGCAATCCCATATTATGTTCTGCAGATAGGTTTCAATCTAACTTCTCTTACTTCTCCTGGGCATAGAATCTTCAAACAGATCTCAATTGGTGACTGGGTCAGATGGGCAGTGTTACATTTGGTAAGATAGTTATAATCCAGTGCCATACCTTATAAAGTTTTATAGGTTAAAAATAGTGCTTCCAGCTGAGCTCATAAACCTGTTAGTCGCCTATGCAGTGACTGTTAGATGGACATGACAATGGGTTTTCCAGTTAGGAATATGACTTCTGTATTCTGCAGTAACTGTATCTTCAAAATCACCTTCAAATGTGTCCCCATATAGGACACATTGCATTGAGCCCCTTTATGAAGCGATGAATGTTGACAAATAAATAGTCCAGTTGTATGGTGATTACAGTGTGATTAAGGGTCATCAAATTCTTACTATTACATTTATGTATTGTCTTTACAATATTGCACATGGGAAGTTTGCCTGATTTTTATCCTCATAACAACCTGGTGAGACAGGTTGTGTTGAAACATAATAGTTGTTTAAAAATCATCCAGTTCTATTGTTGAATGGAAATTTGAACATGAGGCTTCCCAGGCCCAATCCCTCTCAATCCTTATCATTAATTAGATTTATTATAGTCGCCCACTACAAAAGACTCTAGCTAAATCACACTGTCTCTTATTGTTCCAGTTCTTCTTGTTCTAGCTAGCTGAATAAATTAATCAGACATCCATGTATCTGACTTGAATTCAGATTAAAAAGAAGATTGCATATGTAATATTTTTGGCATACGAATGCATCACAGATTCCATGATACTCGTCTCTAAAAACTAGCATATATGTTCATACAAATCATAATGTGCAACATACAGATGAGAATTATAAAACTGACTGCTTCTCCATATTAGAAATAAAGCCTATAGGAATCATTGTGATTCAATTCAAGGTATGATTCTATTTGAGTTGCAGTTTGAGATTAAATTTTAAACTGATTAAACTACTTGGGGATTTTTGATTCAATCTTTTTATAGGAATCATTATCACATGAAAACATCAAAATAGTTGAAGTTACTTTGTTAGACTGGAAAGAAAATAATAAGGATGGTAGAATTCTCAGCAATTGGCAGCACTTAGCACTATCCTTGTTTGAATCTGGATGCCAAATAGAGCCAAGTTTTATTAATATATAGATAGGGAATTCCAGGGCTGCAAACTAGAAAAAATATCCCATTTCTATATTGTTCCATAGAAACTACATAGTTGTGTTTGCTAAGTTATCAGGAGCTGGATTTTATTTTTTATTTTTTTTGCAGAGATGGGAAAAAACAGAACAGCAGCTACTACATTATACAGGAAAGAGCTCAAATGATCTGGTCAAATCAGTGCAAAAAATGGCTAACAGGTAGTTCTTGCTTAAGCGATCACAATTCAAACCAACAGCTTGGTCATTAAGCAAGCTACTGCAAAGTGCGGGTGGGGGGGACATATGACTGCAACTATGATTTTACTTCAGTGTTGCTTTGCTTTGCAACACAGGGATACCACTCCAAGAAGCTGGGTGAGCCCAAATGGCAGGGTTTCTGAAACTCATCTCATGAGGAAGCTGGCTAAAGGGCAAATTTTACAGCCCATTTTCACCCCACTACCCTACCTTTGGGATGCTCACCTGGCACTGGGATATTAGTAAGAAGAGAATGTTTGTATTTGCATGCATTGAAGAGGAAGGGATAAAAAGAGAGTAACCAGGCACACAATGGGGACTACACTTCAAAAGGAATGCATGGGTGCCAGCTGTTTGCTTTTAATGTAAACTGATTAGTCAGTTTCAGGCAGCAGCTGCCAGCCAACTGGGTTCTAATCAACTAATTAAGAATACAGAGCTGAGCTGGTAACTTGCCCTTAGCACTTTTTAGGGAGTGAGAGAAAGACAGCTGAGGAAGAAACAATATTATTTAGATGATCTCTCTACTCTAGGGTGGTGATGGGTCAAGCCAGGACAACATGTACTAATTAATTGTACTGTAAACCACGGGACAGAGAGAAAGAGATGCTACAAAGATCATAAATACATGATTGGTTGCAAAGTTACTTTTTCATCACTATTGTAAATGTGAACAGTTGCTGTCTAATGCAGCTGATAAACAAGAATTATTTGTATTCCAGTTTAAAAATGTAAAATATAAACGATTAGAATTCTTGTTTGTCCATTTCCTTTTCTTAACATGTCATTAATGTCCACTGGCTTCCCTTTCCTTAAGGGCCTCCCCTTCAGCAGAGTTACAATCTGGCTAGCAAGATTAATTCCTCCTGAGCAGGCTCAGCCCCAACCTTGGTTTCCTTTGTTTCAGGCTGGGCAGGCAAGGCCTCTTCTGGATGGAATTTAATTGTATCAGGGCTGTGCCTTACTGGCAGCATCCTAAGTTAGTTAGCACAGCAGCAAAATCAGACCAGCACTGCCAGAGATACACAGACAGTACAGAAGGAAATAAGGATAGAGATGATTAGCCACCTGATTTGATTTGCTGTATAACAGTAGAACTCCTTCAATATGTAAATCTGTTTTTGACGTGGGTAATTCAACTGAAGCTGTCCACCAATTAGTTGAGTTGGCAATATATAAACCAACAATGTATATCTGTAGCTTTAAGACAAAATCACTGTATTGATTTATACTATATTCTGATTGGTTGATTATATTGCGAATTACCATAAGAGGGAGCTAGAGATCATAGTTTGCTCTCTCTGACATTCTGTATCTCTGACATTCTGTAGCTATCTAAGGTTCTCTGTTGTATTTATGTTGTGCTTATACTTTGATACTTTTGTTTACTGTAAATGACAAAGGCAACCAGTAAGAAGACTTTGTAATTGGATATTTTTTGGACTGTAAAACGTATATGATCTGGACTGTTTATTGGACTGTAAAACTTTAACTCAATTTAGTGTATCTGTGTGTAGCTGAATAATTATTCATAACTACTCTCATAAACGTTTCCATGTGCATATCCTTGTTACTCAAGGGTTATTCTGTACATATCATAACAGCTTCATTAATTAGAAGCATGGCTTTGAACTAATCCATGGTCCTTCTGAAACAGAGGTCCCTAAACTTGGCAACTTTAAGCCTTTGTGGACTTCAACTCCCAGGGAGTTGAAGTCCACAAGTCTTAAAGTTGCCAAGTTTGGAGATCTCTGTTCTAAAAGATGCATGAAGGAAGGTGCAGGAAGTTTTGATAGGGAAAAGGTCAATTGAGAAATTGACTATTTATATTCTGAATGCTGCATCTCCAAAGATTGTTTTTATTTAATTTTGAGCTGAATATAGGATTCATCTCAACAAAGTAGCCTCAAACTGTGATATGAATGCCATATAAATTTAATAAATAACTAAACTAAATATAGATCTTTGACCCATATTCAAATTCCTGATAGTATGTTGTGTGAAATTAGTAATTTTCAATCAATATTTATCAATTATGCTACATATCCCTCCAACATTAGATCAGAGGTCATTAATGATCCTTCTTTAGCTCTCAAGAGATCCTCCACCTAGCCACCAAATTAAATACTCACAGAATCTCATGAATATGTGATATTTTGATTTGTTAAAATATCTGGGCTATTGCACCATGATGCCTATCAACTGGAAATGGTATGGTTTTAGTTTCTTGGGTTTACCAAAAGGCCAAGAGACCTCACTCAGGCCTAGTGAACTCTTGACCCCAAAATGTTTGTATACTATGGAATCTTTTCTGATGCATATAAATAATCTCTGGCTTGCAAATTGGCACCTGTATAAAACACTAAAAGATTCTTTAAAATGTTTACAATACCAGATGTATATTATTACCTGCTTCAAGATGAGATCAAACATTAGGATGAAACAACTCAAATTCATTTCATCATCATCACAGTCAAGGTCAATGGTCCTTCCTCCTCCAGGGGGTCCAAAATTTTTGAAAGGACTGCGGAAAGGGCTGTGCATGGGGCTGCGAAATGGACTCTGAAATGGGCTTGGGAATGGGCTCAGTGTATTATGCTGAACTCTGCGTCCTGGATCGGAAGCAATGCTCACCTAGAGGAAGCCAAATGCTTAATTTAAGAAAATACATTTATCTCATGATATAAAGTTGCAGAAGACACATTTTTCCCTGAATGAAGATAGTGTTACCTATTACTAATAAAGCAGTTACAAAAGCAAAAAAGCATGATTTAATAACAGGGACATGGTATTCCAAAATATTTTTCAGAGATCCCATTTATGTGCCACTGAATCCTTCCATTCATGACTGATGGAATACTTAAATGGCACAAATTAGATGCACCTTAAGTCTTACTAAAATGATGTGACTAACAGCCAAGCTACATGTTCTGACCCAAGCCTTGTTCAAATTAAACAAACACAAACTGTATAAAATCTGTAGCTGCTGCCAGCGAACCACAACACTACGTTTGACATATCTAAAGGAGCACCTTTTCTTGTGTATTTCTCTCTGAGTCCTAACAGATGCTTGATATCCTTCCATGGGAATGTATAGTGATGAAGCATCTCCCCCAAGGAGTTCTATTGTCTTTTTGGTGCAAGAAAAAAACAATTCTATTCTATTAAGACTTCTACTGTTAAATCTTAAGTTTTTCCTAATGCAAGGGAGTCCAATCTTGGCAATTATAAGACCAATGGATTCAACTCCCAGAATTTTCCCTGTTTTAATCATTCTTTTTAATTGGAGTGACCACATTTGAGCTATAAATATCCAGACAATCATAAGATGGTAACAGAGAGGTGCATAAAACTTATTTTCCTACCATCTAGCAGTCAACAGATTTTTGCAACTCTAATATTTGAATCATTTGAATCATCCTGATTTCTGCTACCCGGTTGCTGTTTAATTGTTTTAATTGCTTCTTTAGCCTACTGAGTTAAATAGTTTATCTTTTTATTACAAACATTTTATATAGGTTTAAAATACCCACAGATACCTCTATTTGGAAGGTTAACATACACAGTTTAAACATGTTTAAACAAGCAGAAATTTCTTTTTAGAAAGTTTCTAAAAAGCTAATCTAGATCCTGACAGGTGGATATAGTTCAATATATATATTATATTTATATTTTACAACCCTCCAACTGAAGTTATGCTGAAATGCTCAGAATTCTTTATAGTTGACTATGATAACTAAGACTGATGGAGGGACAAACCGTTTTTATACCAGAACTTTTTAATACCTGCTGGTGTCCCATCAATTTCATGCTTCCATATTTTGCTACTTGCAATATTTGCGGAATTCCTATACCCTTTATGGAATTTTTTCTGCCTATACAAACAATATGAATAAGGAATTAAGTGATCTAGATCAAGGGTCACCAAACTTTTGGACCTCAGGGACCACCAAACTCATAATTTTAAATCCCGTGGACCACTAATATGAATTTTGACTGAGGGTGGCTTGCTGACATTGGTGGGAAAGTCGGTCCAATATTCCAGAGCTGCAGTAGTCACAGGACTGGCCTTTTAGTCATCCCGGAGCAGCTGCTCCTCCACCCGGGTGCACCAGCCTGCCATGGACTGGAGGAGCTGCTCCAGGATGACCAAAGGACCAGTCTTGTAACTATTGCAGCTCTGGAATATGGAACAGACTTTCCCACCAATGTCAGCAAACCACCCCGGGGCGGATTTCCCTCCCCCGCCATTGGTCTTACCTGCCATTCCAGCTCACGTGTCTCTACTCAAGGTAAGGTTTGTGCTCGGCTGAAGGGTGGGGGCTAGCAGGTGGGTGGGCCATGTGGGTGGTGCAGCCTTGTGTTCCTGCACAGCCTGGATTAATTGCTTTGGGAGTGTTTTGGGGGGAACATTTATCTGTGGACCACCAAAATTTTCTCACGGTCCCTGGCCCACTGGTTGGCAACCACTGATCTAGACTGGGAGTGCAGCAGATAGCAAATGACTAAGCTTTCACTACTAATAATTAATGTCCTGCTGCTGCACTTTGCTATTTAGTGGGTTTTTGTAAAAAATAAAATCTTTGTAACTGTCATTTCTATGAAAAAGCATTTTGTCTACTCTGAAAACTTGTTTTTAAATGCATATATTTACAATGAATAAATTTACAATCTTAAACAGAGCATCCTGTTAAGTAACCAAGTTCAGTCTTATGCTTAAATGCATACTCAGCCTGACTCATTTCAAAGGTCTTTACTTTAATCACACTTCATTTTCACTGATTGCACCTGCTGACTTCATCAAAAAATACATGCAAAATGTGTCTCCTGTTATAAAGGAAATTGATAATGAATTACCCTTCGAGCTGCAAGGTTCCCAGTTATCTCACTGACTCTCGATTTTCTTTGATTTGCCAGTTCTTTCACAGAATTAACACCATCAGAAAACATACTGATTACCAATTGAAGTGGAACTACAATGTCCAATTCAGATAACACCTGAAAAAGAGGAAGAAGACAGTGTTCTCAGGTTCAACTAAAAACTGAAGTGCTAGTGTATATTTTAGAAATTAGGTCAAAATGATAACGAACTTAAAAGCATGCATTTAATTTAGTCCCTCTACAAATTAAGATCTAGCGCAAACTGTAGTTGTAGAATTTATGGACTGCAATCTGTGTGATGATCAACTGTGAATTAATGAAACAAAATGTTAAAAAGTTGTGATATTTATGTATTTACTTAACGAGCACATCTAAATTATATTAAAGTAACCACAATATTGTTACAATCCTCAAAGTATGCCACAATTTTTGAGCACCCCTAATCTTTGGAAATTGAAAGTTGAAAAATTTGACATGCCCTAGTTGGGATATACATGGCACTAATTATGTTTATGTGGGGCTTAGTATGATATATTAATTATACCATTGAAACTATGGTTTATAGTTTAGCAAACCATACAAACCCTATTTTTATTATTTGTTCAACAAATCAAAGTCAAATAATCATGGTTTAATATATGTGAACCCAGCTTCTGCTTTTAGGTTGGCTTCCTCAAAGAGACTCTTAATGCAAGTCACCTAAAATTGTTACTGAAGCCTTAATTTGTTAAATGTACCTCTTTCTGTCATGACAAAACTTATAGATAGAATGACCATATTGCTTTCTAACAGATATAACCAAATGCTGATCTGATTATCCTCTGCATCAGATGCCTCTGTATGATTTCTTGAGATTGCATTAACTTCATAACGGTGGCAAGGAAAAGGAAGTAAGAGTACAGACTCTGTAAGCTATTTTATGAGTTGAACACTGAAAGTGTCTCACAGATGACAAAGCTTGATCATAGATAGCTCCGAGTCCAAGACAATAACAATAGAAGCTATCTAATATTTGCTTGGGATAGTGAGCCAAAATACCAACTAATACTAATAATTAAAAACATGATAGACAAATTAAATAATTAGTAGGATTAGTATATATTAATTTTGTGTTGATGCACACAAATACTATCTGGGAACTATGTCCTATTAACATACTGGAAGGTATTCATAGGATTATTTAATCAAAAATATGTCAGCACTCACATGAAGCCAGAGTAGAGCTTGTTCTTGTACAGAGGATGGATATCCCGTGAATCGACAGCTTATGAAGCCAAACATTTCCTCCATAGAAAAAGGGAGTGGGCATAGCTCAATATCAAACATTTTACTGCAATACACAAAGACAAAAAATTGATTAGCAAGTTCTTTAAGATGGCTGCCAAAAAGTGTAAAAGCTGTCCACAAATTTTTAAAATGACACTTAAACAATTCTAATTACTAATTGATGTATTATTTATGAAACCAGCTGTTTGTAAAACATTTAAAATTTAAAATGTTTTGAATCTGAAGCACCCTGCTCTGATCCAGGACAGCTAGTCTAAAAATTCCAGAAGTCTTAAGATCAAAGCAACCCTATTTGAAGCTTCAAACTTTGGTTTCAAATAACACACTATAATTTTTATTTATTTATTTTTAAGCACACTATATTTTTTATTTATTTTTAAATAGTTTGCACATTTGGAAACTTTGGAACTTTATAAAATAAATTCTGCACTGAAGGCTGAAATTCTGTAATACATAATATAAAGTAAACAAACGTCTTATGTTCTATTCATATCATGTCATACATAGTTATACTGCTTATTTTAGGTAGGCTTTTGGCTTAAGTACTTCATTAGACATTTGATCAGGTAAACATTATATATATATATATATATATATATATATATATATATATATATATATATATATATATATATATATATATATATATATATATATATATAAAGGTTCTACATCGTATAGCAGCAGTTTTTACTTGAATGCATTCCAAATGTGACTATGCCAATTGGTGGTCATGAAAAGAGCAAACAGTCCTATGGAATTTTGAAAAGAAATAAAATTATGTAAGGAGATTCTATGAGAAGCATGAAAAGGACAATGAAGAAATTTGACATATATGAAAGGATGGAGAATACCTTAGATTCTCAATTTTTGAGACTCTTTTAATCCAAACTTTGATCAGTGCAAGTAATATAGAATTATAGCATTTCTGTTCATGATTTCTCATCTTTCCTCAAATATATCCAGTCCTATAAGCTACAATAGTGTATATTCCTGACCATTAGGAAGTTTAACAGTTTCTAATTCCCTCTTTAGAAAGTAATGTAATTATATAATTTATGGATGCTTTTATTTTTGTATTACATGTGTACCATTCTGAACCAATAATAAAATGGGAAGGAATTCAAATTCAACTGAAGTAACCATATGTCAGCATCTCTCTCTACAATCAAAATCAAAGTATGATATATCGATTACTGCAACTCTTTGGCTACCCACCCTTTTAAAAAGATGCAAATTAAACAATACCAAAGAATTATGATTGAAGGCACTTGCTCTTCTGCAACTTGGAATTTAATTATTATATCAATATCAAGAGCTAATATTCAATCTATAAGTTTCTAAATAACATTCACAGACCTTCAAGACTTGAATCATTGTAATCAAACCATTGGCTAAGGAGGCATCTCAAGGGTTTTAGAATTTGAAAGTGCTTTCTTGCAATTGAAACTTTGGGTCCAATCCAGATCTGATGTTTTTGGGGAAAGCAACTACATTTTTTCCAAGGGCTTGAAATTTCATATATGTTACAGAATATATTTCATGTCTGACATTCCATTTATAAAGTTGCAGTTTAGATTTGTAAGGCTTGGATTACAGTCTGAAAGTTGACTAACATATAAGCTTCAATTCCGACAACAGGAATTAAAAAGACTGCATATTGTTCCACTTACCTTAATACTTCCCTGAATTCCTTTAGTTGATTGTCTGGCACTTCAATCCTGATAGCTTCCAGCCATTCTGGCATAATACAGTCCCACACAGGTTGATTGATTACATTGTATGGAATTAAGCAGAGAATCCGATTCAGACCTTCCTTTAATTGTGTCACAGTGCTACATGACTTATCCCAATATCCACCTACCTGAGGCCAAGGGGGGAAAAATCTGTATTAAATGTCATATATTAAATGTCATATAGTACTGAAGGCAGCCAGCACTACATTTTCTTTTTGTGTATAACAAGCACTCAAAATATTAAACCCTGAATTTAAGATTGCTAGGAATGTCCATTACTTATGGATCTAAATATGTTTATCTGTGACATTGCTCCAAATCAAGAACTATAACTCTTACCCTTGCAAACTCCATTGGTTTAGGAAGAAGGCACATCACCATGACATCAAATCTAACATCACACACTGTTTTCAGCCATTTAGTGACAAATTGGGGTTTGAGTTTCTCCACTAGGCTGCCAACCTCATCATCCATCATGTATGCCGTGGAGTGGAACCACTGGAAAACCATGCTGACAAGCCGTGCCAAACTCTCTGTAGGGGTGTTCTCACTAGGGGTGCAGAGGCTAACCTGCAAACAAAATGTTCTCAGTTTTTCCTCTTTATTTTTTGCAAAAAAAACCTCAAGAAAAACATGTTCTTTTTAGATAGATTAACTAACAAAGGCACAAAAACGTGGGGAAAGAACTATTTATTTATTTATTTGGTTTGTCAATTGCTTACAAGATAATAGAAATAAGTATAAACATGAGTAAGAATACAGGAAATAGATACGAATAAATGGGGACAATAGGACAGGGATGGTAGGCACCACTGTGCGCTTATGCATGCCCCTTACAGATCTCTTAGGAATGGGGTGAAGTCAATAGTGGAAAGTTTAAGGGTAAAGGAGTGAGGGTTAGAAGATGTAACAACAGAGTCAGGTAGTGCATTACAGGCATTGACCACTCTGTTGCTGAAGTCGTACTTTCTGCAATCAAGTTTTGAGCGGTTTATATTGAGTTTGTATCTGTTGTGTGCTCTTGTATGGATGCGGTTGAAGCTGAAGTAGTCATTGACTGGTAGGACATTGTAGCAGATAATTTTGTGTACTACGCTTCAATTTAACCATAGGCGGCGTAGTTCTAAGTTGTCCAAGCCCAAAATTTCAAGCCTGGTGATGTAGGGTATTCTGTTGCGAGCAGAGGAGTGTAGTACTCTTCTTGTGAAATACTTCTGGACTCGCTCAATTGTATTAATGTCTGATATACAGTGAGGATTCCAGACAGATGAGCTGTATTCGAATATTGGTCTAGCAAAGGTTTTGTATGCCCTGGTTTGCAATTCAATATTATCGGAGGAGAAGCTTCATAAGATTATATTTAGAACTCTTAATGCTTTTTTGGCAATGCTGTTAACAGTGAACTCTGGCACTTAGGTCGTTTGATATGAGTACTCCAAGGTCCTTGACAGAGTGAGTTCTATTATTATCAAGCTCAGCCAAAAACACTGGGAAAACAACAAATGTTTAACATAAATAATGAAATCATGTGCAACTACTAGCATGCATTTGTTCTAATTGGGATTTATCTATTAAAAATAAAAGCTAAGATTTAAAATGAGATTCAGATTCAGTTTCTAATAGATCTTTATGCACTATTCCAACATGACCAAATCCAGACAAAATTATTTCCATCTACATTCAGCATAGATTACAGTCCTTTTGACCATCTCTTATTTATTCTTTGGTTTAATACCATCCCCTTTAAGAAGTTGTTTAATAGTCGTTTATCCTGATATTAAGAAACACGTCTAATAAAAAGACATGCTTCTCACATTCCTACTTCAGCTGAGCAGACTACATATTCAGGCATCCATCTAAACAGTCTATTACCATGAACTTTCTCTATTCACTAAGATTCAGAACACTGGTCTCAATTTTACAGATGTGTTGGCCTTCAACTCACATAATCTCCAGACACCAATAGATTGAGAAGACTGTCTATGGATGATGGGATGATGGGGTCCAGGATAACTGGAAGGCACCATGTTTAAAAAGTCTGTTTTAATCTCTGAGATGCTTCTAATAATTCTCCTAGAATTTGAATCTTAAGGAAGCGAGGAGAGCACACCTACCAGGAACCAGATTCCAAATTGGCTCAGAAGCCGCTGATCATGCTTGTCATCATCTTTGTTATCAAAATCTGTGTTGTCCAAAGAATGATGAGAGGAAGACAGACCCAGTTGCCTCCTGCGATTGAGCTCGTATTCTCTTTGTTCAGCATGGAATTCAGCCTCTTTCAACAGGCTAAAAGATGAAGAACAACACTAAGATGAACTCCAAAACCTGTACATGAGTTCACTGTACTAATCTTTCAGTGTCAGGCAGTGTGGCTTCTTGGACTGGAACCATGGGTGAATCTAATTGGGCATTGTGGGTTCAATCTGGGTGATACCAATTGGGAAAGGCTGCAATAATGGGACAGAGGACAGGGTGGGCAGAAAGGAACATTTGGCTATATTAATTAAGCTGGTGAAGGTTACCTGATGACCGCTTCCACCGTACAGACTAATTCCTCAGCACCACATTCACGGGTATTGATAGGAGGTGGTGATGTCTGATAAAGGTGGGTCTCTGCTGTTGCCCCGACTTCACTGCTGTGATGATTTGAGTGGCATCTTTTGCAGTAACGCACTGGCCTGTTACCATGGCGACCACAGCACCCAGCAGAGAAACATGTCACAACAGCCCTCCTAACATGTGAGCTGCAATTCTGCAAAAAACAAAATAAACGTGGTATAGAACTAGCTGACTGTCATAGAAATTTACATTTAAAACACTACCTTGGAGTGGATTGAAAAGCTGAAATACTTAGAGGGTGGGGAAATGCAGAGTTCAGATGTGAGCTACAGGTAATCCTTGACATATGACTGCAATATAGCCCTAAATTTCCATTGCTAAGCAGGATACAGGAGTTGTTCTGTCAGTTTTGCTTCATTTTACGATCTTTCTTACCACAGTTGTTAAGTGAATCACTGCAGTTGTTAAGTTAGTAACATAGTTGTTACGTTAGACTGATTTCCCATTGACTTTGCTTGTCAGAAGGTCGCAAAAGGTGATGACATGGCCCTGGGACACTGCAACTATCATAAGTACATGCCAGTTGCCAACTGTCCAAATTGTGATCACATGACCACCAGGATGTCATCGTAAGTTTATAATTAAGTTGAGGATTACATGTACTAGATTCTAAATTGTTACCCTATTTAACAATGGAAAACCAAGCTCCCAGGACCAGTATTTAATCTTCTATACTGTTCCTCATTTAGCCTATAAGAGATGGCTTGCTTCACCTCAAACTGGGTGCTTGTGTAACCTTGAAACTTTGTCTGGTAATTCCTGTGGAACTGCAGGTTTGTACAGCTGACTGCAGAAAACTGGTCAAAAGCTCCAAATGAAGTTTCTGAAATCGTTCAAAGTAAAGGCTATGGCCATTTTCTTGTTAGACATTGGGTGGCTGTATTGTTTTGTGAAGAAAATTTGAAAAGGTGCTTTACTTGTGCCTTTGTTCAAGACCCACATTCTAAAGGTATGCACAATACTATTCTTATGTTAACCCCCACCCATAATAGTATAGGATAAATACACTGTGGAGAGGTTATGCTTTGCAGTAAATCAACAATCACTCACAACTATTGAAGAATTTTTAAGAGACAGAGGGCGTGTTTCTCACAAAATAAGGTTGGGCCTTATTTTTTTTGACCCCTGAAAAAACAGCTAGGCTGTCTTTTCAGGGGTGACTTAATTTCCTCCCTCACCTAGAGCGCCCCATGTGCACTCACCTCTCCACGAGGCCGCTTCTATCAGCCGATTAAAGCTTTCCAAAGGCAGAGTCATCAGCCGCTTTGGGGCAAGGCGTGGCTGCCTGCATCCCCTTGCCATGAGGCAGTTTCTTTCGGGTGATGGAAGCTCCCCAAGGGCACTCACCAGTAGAAGCGGCCTCATGGCGAGGGGAGTGTGCGTGGGCGCTCGCCCCAAGGCTACTTCTACCAGCCGATTGAAGCAGGTGGTGACTCTGCCTTCGGGGAGCTTCTATCGGCTGATGTTCTATTGGTAGTAGATCAGGATATTCTAGCCTAGGCTACCTGCAGGGCACTCCTAAAGGCAAGTTTTCTCCCCCCGCCCCCAACCTTCCCCGATTTCTCTTCACCTCGTGTAGTTCTAACGAATGATATGAGAAATGGTGGGGAAACACATGGTTTAAATAGGCCTAAATTTTGGGAGCGAGGCTTAATTTCACCTCATGCCTAGAAATCATGCTGGGCCTTTCTATTGGTGGAGGTCGTATTGTTGGAGAAACAGGGTACTATATAATTTTACTACCATTAACAAAACCAACTAGATCTAAAACAAATCTCATCTTTGCATAACATGACAAAAGACAAAAGAAAAGTGAAAAAAGATGGAACTTCTTTTATCTTGATGTGCTACAAGATTATATTCTTCGTTTACAATTGTGAAATTCTGTTGCTATTGCTTTGCCTACCACCATGATCACAATATTTCAGACTGAGCAAATAATCTTTGGGGGGAAACTGTTATCTAGAAGAAAAATAACATAACATTCTTCCTTTCAGAGCATTTCTTTGTTTTGCTGCCCCCCTAAACTACCTGTGCTGTCTCTATTCTCTTTAACAGGCTTTCCGGTTTAGCAATTTTATATGAAGCATGCTCGTAAGTAACCAGACATTGTACTATTAATAGCAATAAAACAGCTCCTAGATTTGTAGGCTGAATGTCAACACATAATAATCAGAACAATTTCAAGATGTGTTAGCAAGATAAGATGATTTACGCAGACTTTTATACAGCATGTATAAGCATGATGAGGTGAAGCCAGAAACCAAACAACAACAATATAAAGCTGAGTTGTATCTCATTAGACATGCACTTCTACCTTACCTTCTTTTGACATATAGCAGAAATTTCAGCTATAAGGGAAGGGAAATTAAAATCAAAAGAGTTATGATCATTCTGCCACCAGGTGCAATATGATAGAGTAACCAGTAAAGCATAATTCTAGGATGGTTTCTGGCTTCTGGATCTTATTGGGTTATTCAGTACCTTATATAGAAGATTAGAAACAAATTTACATTAAGCCAATATAGTTTATGGTTGTATGGGGTATGGATGTCTGTAACAGAGAGTGAATCATTTTCCCTCATGGCTCAAATCTTTCACCTCCTACCATTCAAAACAAGGCAAATCTTGCCCATTTCTCACTTGCCTGGAACTACTTCTGGCTAGCCCACAACACTTTTATTGTCAGAGGAAAAAGCAAGACAATTACTCTGCCCATACTATGCCCAAAAGCCAACTAAACTGGCAGTTAAATCTTCCTTACACAATCTTCCTAATTTAGACATTACAGAACTGGTTAAATGACACCTACAACTTTGTTTGCCAGCACTCTGATATTATTTCCTAATATCTGTTGCCTGAGATAACTGTCTCTGTCTGCTGCCTAAGATAACTACCACAGTCTAATAGTAGACCAAGCCTAGGTGTAGTAGTGGATTGTGACTTGCATAACAGAAATTTTTGCATAAACCCATTCAATTCCTAAGCTCGGAGGCTAAAATATTCATACAAGGAAGATGTGCAATCATGGATTATAAATGAAAGTTTTAGGAATAATGAATAACATTGGATTTGGCGAGTGAGAATAATCTACAATTTAGCACTATACATCTCTGGTGAAAATGTATGCTACTCAGGACATTTCAGAAACTGCCTGGATGTTAGCAGTAAGAACACTATATAATCATAGATAAAAATATATGCACTCTAAAACTAAAACTGAAAACAAACTTGTTGCCTTTTTATGTATTTATAAACTCAATGAATATATTTTTACTCTTATCATTCTTTTAAAAAAATATTGCCTCAATCTAATCCAATTTAATTGGATTAAATTTTTAAAAAGGAAAATTGCATACATCTTGAACAATTTGCTTGAACAATTTTAGTATATGCTTTATTTGAAATTAATTGGAATTGTTCAAAAATATCCAACATTAACATCATTATATCTGATTAAAAGTCAGATATAGTGTGATGGTTCACAGTGGCATTAGCCTAAAACCGATGAGCATTATATCTATTAAACATCATGAATCCAAACATAGTCAAAGTTAAAAGAAAACTACTCAAGATCTATATATTATATTGAGTCTGTTTCAAATCTGACCTAAGTCCAGATTCTTTTTAATGAGAGAAATTGTCTTAGATTTGCAAAAATAAGAATTAAGCACTTTAAGAATAACATTCATATCACCTCTTCTCTTAAAGAATAATCCTGAAATAGGAACCTAGAAAATTATTTTACTTCAGATTGTATGTCCATTTACTGCAGGCTTGCCTACACCAAAGATGATGATAAAGCTCTTACGTTCTAAGAATGATTAAATTGTTTTCACCACTATTTGACTGTTGAGCTGAAAAAAGAAGAAAGTGAACCTGAGGATTTTTTACATGCAAAGACCTTCCATCCAGCTATGAATACCCTTTGAAAATCCTTATAACATTTCACAAGTCATTGTTTTATAAATATTACTATGTCCATACTGTGAATATTACTTTCTCTCGTGTTAAATTCAGTCTTACCTTGTGGTAAAAGAACATCAACCAACCATTCACTGTGATCCCTTAAAAGAAAAAAAAGAAAAGGAATTAGAATGGACTATGATGTCACCTATCCGTTCAATGAAACTGTCATATTTTGAATTTAATGATTATGTATGTGGGCTAAGTTCTTAAGAATTCTCTGAGAAGAATTCTTGCAGGTATTTCTACAAGTTGAAGGGGAGAGATTGGAAGACTTCCACCAATTAGTTCTACTTCTGCTAATCTTATACATCTGAAAAGCTACTTCACACGCCTGGGAGAATGAAGAGAGAGAGAAGCCTTTACGGGAGACATTGCCTAAAATTAATTCCCCAATTAATGGGAATTAAACATACATGAAGTGCTCTCAGATACCTAATTAGGATCCAAGCTTTATTTTTACTTCTAAAACGGCAGCTGGCAGCTGGACAACTTTAGCCTCTGTCATTCATTTATTCCAAGTCTGCCTGACTATTTTTCATGTTACAAAGAATGCTCTAATTTAGAAGATACCAAAATATACAGAGAAACAAAATCTATTTGGCAAAAAGATAAAATACTAAAAAAGAGAATAAATAGCTCTATGTGTAAAATAACTTATCCCTGTATAAAGCTTGACCTCCTTTCTAAATTAATTAATTTTGCTTTAGATTTAAAGCAAGGATTATGTCGACACAAAGGTGACTTTTATAAAATTAAAACACTTTTTAGTAATCCTTTGCAAGTGGCATCATTATAATGATAAAACAATGTTAAAGCAGCAGCCCAAAATCACATCTTCTGATCCACGTGTCCAGGAATTGGTGGCCACATACTTCCAATTTTGATAATAATTAGATTTTAAAACAGGTCAAAAAAATAATGTATCTTCTCCACTTAATGAACAACCCTGGGTTAAATTTCATTCTTAATACTGCTACTTTAATAAAATAATATGTGTTCCATTCTGAGTAAACTAAAGCAAATACTGTTACAGTGAGAAGTCTTATCATACACTTAAGAAACAACAAATGAAGGGGGAATACATGGCCTTACATTACAATTTACAATTTAATGCTATACAATAGGAATAGGATTTGTTTTTTTTTCTTACCAAGATTGAATTCCTTCAGGGAATATAACAGTGCTAGATAAGGGCTCAACTGAAGGCAACAGCAGGAAGAGCCAGACAAAGTACGTAGAAAGATCACTTCTCCCTTTCTTTACGTTTTTTGACTTGTGACTTCTAATGGTACTCAGCCACCAATAAAGCCCATCCACATGTACTGTTACAACCAGCTGAATGATAGTTGGATTTATTTTCAGAGATGTTATAAACAATATTAGCTAATTGATGCTTGAACTTAGATAAAAGACAATATATGACTTTGGTGATATGGGTTTCCCATCTCTGTTACGAGCCATGTGGCAGCATGGCAGCACTGAAGCAACCACAAATTTGCCAAGTGTTTACTTCACATGAGTCCTGGGTCCTGGATTTTGGACACATTCTTAAAGTTACCCCATGTGAGGTATCTTGGTACAAAAATTGTTGCCCATGATACTGTGAGCCAGATCTCCAGCATGGGTTTTCTCTTTGACGCATGCTTGCTATCGGCTGCCACAGTAACGGTGGGGGGATGGCATTGGGGTTTGGGAAGTGAGCTGGTGTGATGATGGTGTAAGCTTCTCCTCTGGTAATATTGAATTACTAACTAGGGCATACAAAACCTTTGCTAGACCAATATTCAAATACAGCTCATCTGTCTGGAATCCTCACTGTATATCAGACATGAATACAGTTGAGCGAGTTCAGAAGTATTTCACAAGAAGAGTACCACACTCTTCTGTTCACAACAGAATATCCTACACCACCAGACTTGAGATTTTTAACTTGGACAACCTAGAGCTATGCCGCCTACAGTTTGACTTAAGCATAGTTTATAAAATAATCTGCTTTAATGTACTACCAATCAATGACTTTTTCACCTTCACCTTCAACTGCAACAATACAAGAACACACAACAGATATAAACTTAATGTACACCACTCCAAACTTGATTGCAGAAAGTATTACTTCAGCAACAGAGTGGTCAATGCCTGGAACACACTATCTGACTCTGTTGTCACATTCCCAAACCCACACTTCTTTTCCCTCAAACTAACCACTATTGACCTCACCCCTTTCCTAAGAGTTATGTAAGGGGTGTGCATAAGTGCACAATTGTGTCTACCGTCCCTCACCTATTGTCCCCAATTATTTGTACCCATTTCCTGTATTTATACTTCTGTTTATCTTGTAAGCTATTGACAAATAAATAAATAAAAATAAATAAATAAATAAAATGAAGGCCCATGTGAACTAAAAGGGAGGTTTGCTCTCAAGAATTACTGGGCTGCTGAATGGAGTTGTTTACACCCAGTCAAGGCCAACAGTCCTAGAAATCCAGATGGACTAAAGCACCTGAAGATGTGCTCCACACGACACTGTGCAGGATGTGGATTGGATATGCAGCCTGGGTCCCGGGGGGAGGGATTTAGGGAAGCTTTCAATACGTAACTTTCACACCTTTTGGCTCAGATCTTGCTTTCCTTTCGCCACCATCATTTCAAACTCAATAAAAGTACCTCTTCTCTACTTCAATGGAGTCGGGGATTTTCTTTCTTGGGTTTTGAACAAAGGCAGGCCTGACAGAGACACTTTCACCCAGTTAAAAGTTAGACATAAGAGTTGTAGTAGTATATAGATTTTACTAAAGACTGAGATCAAAAATAGTTTAGCCAACCTATATCATATAGAGGCATCCAATAGGACAAGTTTTCTTTAAACACTTGGAAAATCCCGACTCCTTCTGTCGTACATCTTCACCTCCTTGTATCTTTGAATCTTAATCCTTTTTGCTTAATTGTAGTCATGACAAGGACACTACTCCCTGTTCTGTTTTTATTTGTAACGTATTTCCTACAGTGTCAAATGGACTGTGACTTTATAAAGCAAATGTAATTTTTTATTCAACTTAGAAAGTCAAACTATTGTATTTGCATAGACCTGCACATTAATTCCCCAAACCCCAAAAACTACTACTGACATCACCCCTTTCCTAAGAGTCTGTAGGGGGCGTGCATAAGCGCACCAACGTGCCTACCATCCCTGTCCTATTATTTCTTTTATTTTTCTTATATGTACCCATTTCATGTATTCATAACTATGTATATACTTACACCTATTATCTTATAAGCGATTGACAAATCAAATCAAATAAATAAATAAAAAGTTTCTTTTCTTCCTGCTAGCTTTCTATTTCAGTGTCACTTTAACTTAATCGGGCTCCAATGTTTAACACTTTTTTTTAAAAAAATGTCTCTTTAAGTTTATCTTGAGTTTTTTCTCTCATTCTCTCTCTCTCTCTCTCTCTCTCTGCATGTGTGCATGCGTGTGCATTTCTTGATTTACCCACCCTGCAATCCTTTGGCTGCATTCTTCACAGAGATACAGAGGGGGTGGTTTATCACCCAAAGCCACAGATAAAGAAGGGTCTACGCACATCTGAAATACACAGGAAGCATGGAATTATTTTCTCATTCCCCAAAAGCAACCTCCCTACATGAAGCCTCATTAGAGGATGGGTAGATTTTGAATGAAATAAATTAACATTATAAGTCCTGGGTTTCCTTTTTACCCTAGTGCTTGAATATTGAGGAAAGGATTACTTGTGATGATGGCACAAATGGGTTATATTATTATTTTTTTTGAATGCTTCTTTAATATATTTTGTGGCACTGATTCAGTAAAAAAAGATATTAAGAAATAGTCATAATTTGTAATAAGATAGGTTGGCACATTTTGAGATTCAGCAAGCAAACTAATATGCAAATAAAACTGGTTTTGGGGTGGAAAAGACCACAGTGTTAGTTAAACTATCAAAAGAGAATATGACTTTGCTTGCCAGTCTGAGCTGCACAACATGTTATGCCAATATGCCGTAATGTAGTCTATTTAACATATTCCATGTGCCTTTGTAAAGGATAGTTCACAGCTACATTTAATGTCTGCGTTCCCAGCCAATTGTGAGTCAATAAACTTAATTAATAAAATCATAGTTGAATATGATGTATGAAATTTATCGTTCCTTACTTTTATTGTGGTGTGTTACTCAAACTGGAATCTATGGGTTGAATTCTTCTCCTATTCACAAAATATTTAGCATTTACATACTAGGTTACAGGTGGGAACAATATTTACCATAAGAATTCAGTCTATAAAACTTTGTATAGTGTAATTCTACTCTGATAAAATCTTATTTTTAAAATTTGGTTTGAAAGTTAAAATATCAGTTCATAAACATCAGACATATAACACTTGTCATCAGCACCACAAACATTCTGATACTGAAGACGACAAAAAACATTAGAGAGAATATGGATTTACTTTTCATAGCCACTATAACTTTGAATAAATTATACCCATTATAACTTTGAATAAATTATACCCAAAATGGAATGTTGGATTTATAGTTAGCAATAATACTAGCAATAGCACTTAGACTTATATATCACTTCACAGTGCTTTACAGCCTTCTCTAAGCAGTTTACAATGTCAGCATATTGCCCCCAACAATCTGGCTTCTCATTTTACTGACTTCAGAAGGATGGAAGGTTGAGTCAACCTTGAACTGAAGTCTGGACAGGATTGAACTGCTGGCAGTCAACAGAATTAGCATGCAATACTGCATTCTAACCATTGTATCACCACAGCTCTTGTTACTGTTTTTTAAAACTCCAGTTCTATAACAAAAGTAGTTTGGGACTTTCTTTCTTTGGTCATGCTTTTCTGCATTTTCATTAGACTTCTAATTATTATTTGGATGTGTGCAAAGGACATGGGTGGGAGAAATAAGTGTCTTTGTGAAGGAAAATACTACTACTTAATGCAGAAGCATACAAGGTTGTTAATTCTAACTGTGGTCACTAAAGTTCTGTTGTCACTACAGAACTATTTGTAGAATTTTTAGGATCAAAAAATGGACTTGGACAAAAGAAATCATTTTCACAATCTATTTATAGAAAAGAGGGATTTATCAGGAATTTTATAATGGGATTACCATGGTTATACTTGGCAATACCATAGTTTGAGTGGTAGACAATGACCTTCCATTCTGTTTCTAATGACCTTATTATGCCATGAACAGCTGGGATAAGGCTGAAATGACTACTCACAGGGCACATTTTAAAGAATACAGAAGTGTTCATTACCTTCACAGCTGGCTTGTTAATTGCATTATGGCATTCAATGTGCTGACAATGAATGGGATTCCATGCTGAAAAATAAAGCCATTGTGGATAAAGCTGCACAGGTTTACTAAAAGCTAAATACTGGTAAAATTCAGCGTTGTATGAAACCATCAATATCATCTAAAGAAATTTTGGCTGATAATGTCCCTGTTTCATACTTCAAATATTTAACCATGTTAGTCCAGCTCTGGCAAAGAGAGTGAAGCATAATGAAAGAATGTATTATCATGACTTATCAATTAAAATTCAACATCCAATAATACCATTTAAAGTATGCCAGGCTGTTTATAAAAAAGAACTCTGTCTGAGAATCCAGTGGTTAAATTACTGGAGTCGGAATTTAGATAGGACATATCTATAAAAAAAGTTCTTAAATGTTAAATGTGAAGTATTGTTTAGCATTCTGCATGTCTTTACAAAATCACAGTATAAAGCATTTTTAAGGCCTGGTTCATACAACTATGTTAATCACTTTTGCAAGCCAATGGATATATAATTAATCACAGAATTAATGTAGTCAGAGTATAAATGGAAACTCATGGTAAATCTATCATCAGAACATCCAACTTTTTTTCTAGCTTTAAAATGCAAAACTATGTACTAACAGATTGAGTTAGTCAGTTCAATCTTTTTCTCATGCATCATTAGGTTAAACATCATATGCTTATAGAAGAACCTACACCCTATTTTTTGACAGCATTTATCTGCTTTTCTAGTTTGGAAACAACTAGAATTACTTTCCTTAATTAGGAAGCTAAAAAATTATCTTTATTTTCACCATTTTTCAATTTCAAAAATTCTAATCCAGAGTTCATTACAGGGTGATGAACATTTTATACAGAGGAGTCAATACTTAAAAAACAACTATATCTCAGTGATATTATTGATAACTTCTGCCAATAAATTGGATTAGCATTAATGCACAGTTTGATGATCTCAGTTACCTGTATACTGTAGTCCTCGATATTCACTTATTGCCCCGGGAGGTTTTAAGTTGGGCCAGTAGTGGAAAAGCATTTGGACTGCAGGTGGTTTTACTTGAGATGGGCCATATGCTATTACATATAGCAAATCCTAGAGGAAGTCAGAGGGTGCAACACATTTAAATTCAGGCAATGGCAGCCTTTACAAGTGCAGTGAGACACAAGTAATAGAAAAGTGAGAACAATTAGCAATTCAATGATCCTTCCCAAGACTTGAATAAGCTTACTGAACTCAATGGCACATATGAGTTGAGTAGATATGCATAACATTGAAATCCTGTATAGTATTCTATATACTGGTTGGTACATAGAACTTATTTATTTAAATAGTCATATATACAATTGCAATGTTGTCTCTTTCCTTCATCCCTCAAATATTTAAATAAAATTAATTACCACTGATATTACCAAAATTCCATTCTGATCTATCTATAGAAATCCATTCACTGACTACTTATGCTTTTGAATCTGTTGTTATTATTTTCATGCTTATATAACACAGCAACAGGGAATAGAAACTTAGATTTAAGGAGCCAGGTGCCTCCAAATCAGTCCATGAATTTGTTTACAGTTCCAGAACTTTGCTCACAAACTTTAGATATAAAAATCCATATTGGGTTTTCCCCAAACATTTTCTGCTAACATAGTAGTGCTTGTTATTATTCCAATTTAGAGGGGTACAACTCTTTCTGTGCCACAAGCAACATTTTATAAAGTAGGAGAAACATTAAAAACTGAAAAACTGAAGAAATAAGAAAGAGATGATCCATCAAAAAGCCAGGCTAAAGGACCTGACATCTCTATTAAGTTCCAGGAATATGGGTTGGCTGGGGAAAAATGTTGCCTAATTAATGCTAAGGCAATGGAGGTAGAAGGCAAGATAAGGTAGGAGCCTCCGTTAATGGAATGGATTGCCAATAAATTCCTCAAGGGTTACGTTTGCTGCAAATTCATATAACCACAATAGAGCTGGTGATAAATTGATGGAGTATCTGTAATCCACCAATACTGTGAGAACAAGCAAGTCCAAATGGTCAGAAAGAATCATGGAGAAAAGCCCAGAGATAGACAGGCAATGGTGGGTAGAGGGACAGCAGATGGAAGAGAAGCTTGCCGGTATCATACATGGTTCTTCTAAAAGATTGAATCAATGTTTCTTCTCCATATTTTTGTTTATGGTTATCTAAAATTCAGTGGAAAGCCTAAAACAGAGAAAATACATGCATGCATTTATGTCAGCCTACAGTGGAACTGTATTCTGTAACTTCAGGAAAGAAATTAGAAGTACAGTTTCAAAATGATTTAGTAATTCAAAGTTACTAACTTATTAATCACCATACAGTACTGTTTCAATAAAAGCCATCTGGTCCCAAACTTACTTTCCATACTTCCTGTTTGTGTTTCATAAGACATTCCAGTAACTGACAGTGATACACTAGGAAAGAAGAGACAAACAGATGCAAATCTCATTAAATGACAAATACCGTATTTATTGTTTAATTACTAACTTTCTGGCAAATCAAATAGTTTGTAAGATTTCAAAAGTTGAATTGGATAATCAATTAAAACAAAAGCTAGCAACCTGAATCCCCTCCCCAAAGATTTTAGTGCAACTTCAGCATAAATGGAGAATAAATAAAGCAGACCATTTCCAAAATAACAAAGCATTATTTTACCATAGCAGACTTTGCTACTGTCTGAATGCTTTGCTGCTAACCGGACTGGGATTCTACCAGTTCGCACCTATTCGCTAGAACTGGTTGTTAACATTCTAAGCAGTTCGGAGAACCAGTTGTTAGAAGAAATTACTGGCCTAATCCTTAAGGAAGGCAGGAAGGAAACATTCTGGTGTTGCTTACAGAAACTGCCTCTCTGTTAACCCTTATTATGTTCTTGGCAGGACTAGATTGTCTGTCTCAGGAACTTCTCTGGAGTTTTTTCCCCCTCCTTTGCTGATTCAAAGTTACAATGGCACTGAAAAAAAGTGTCTTATGACCATTTTTCACACTTACGACTGTTGCAACATCCCCACAGCCATGAGAGGCCAGGCGAAGAGATGCATGCCTCGATGTGAGTGATATTGAGTTGGCCACACCCAGCTAATAACATGACCACCAAACCAGTCACATGACCATCAAGCCATGCCCACAACCTAAGCCACACTCACAGAACTGGTTGTTAAAAATTTTGAATCCCACCCCTGCTGCTAACCATTGTGCACTGCCTTCTTTTTATCAGGAGGAACATCTGTAATCAGCTACTTAATACACAGGGATCAATTGATGATGTTTCCCTCTTTTCAACAACATATCCACATAATAGAAATGGAAAATTTAATTAATTAAACATTAGGCTCAGTTATTTTTGTTGTTGTTGTTTAAAAGCCCACCATAGATAGTAACTGAATAGTTGTCCATATGAAGCATTCATTATAACTAATACAACCATTCTTCTGTCTCTCTTTACCTGTAATCAATTTTTTAAACAGAAGGAGGCAAACCTGTTTCCAAGCAGGCCTTATCATTGCGAACTTTACCAAATGTGAAATATGAAGCAATCAACACCTTTTAATCTAAATTTAATATGAACTTCAGAGTTGTTAACAATTATCACTAAAGAAATTGTGATTTAAAAAAAAAACCTGTCCCATTTCCTGGTGTTAAAATAGAGCTTATGGTCCTTTTTTCCAGATCTTTAAATGTACCTTTGCATCATTGTGAAATTAATTAGCACCAAAATAGCTACTTCAGCACTAGGCTTAGATATGTTAAAAGAGCCATTTTCAATTACTTTTAAAAATAAGCACGCAGTGAGAGGGATTAAAAGCACTCTCAAGTAATTCTGCTACAAGAAACAGCCATGGCAGCTAGTACATACCAGGATTGGTTGTATACTGCATTGCGATCATTAGCATTGAAGATGCAGAAAGATTAACATGAGCCGGTACCCCTTCTCTCCTTGAAGATCCCACTTCAAAGGAAACAAGATAAATTATTAACTTAAATAAATAATCTAGCAATTCCATAGTTGCTACTATTGCAATATCCCACTTGTCATTGAAGAAGGACAGCTGTGGAATTATAGGTCTTTCAAAAAAAATTTTCCACTTTCTTTGTATCTGGGCTCACTCCATCTTAATTAAGCAATGAAAATCACTTTTCTTGGTGAGTGAACAGGGATATCAGTTTGTTGACTTAATGATCATTTCAATTGCCCCAATAGAAGCATCTCTTCTAATTCTGTTTTTACTCTGAGGAACAGTGGAATTGTTATCATGGACTGCAGAGAGAATAGCTCTGTGTTTGCTAGAGGAATGTTCAAGATTGTTATTTCTTTTCATGTCTCTCTAGAGAGTTCCTCCAGATAGTGCACTTGGTATACTGTGGCAGATGCCTCCACTGTTGTTTAAGTGAATCACTGCAGTTTTAAGTTAGTAATATGGTTGTTAAATTAATCTAGCTATCCCGTGACTTTGCTTGTCAGAAGGTCACAAAATGTGATTATATGACCTCAAGACACTACAACCATCATAAATATGAACCAGTTCCAAGCATCAGAATTCTTTTAATTAACTAATTAATTTTTGAACCAGCCATCCCTCTCCCAAGATAAGACCATGATGCTAAAGTTTCTTCTTTGATAAAGGAACACAGTTCTACCTATTACACATATATACTGGTTCCATCCAGCTAGTTCCATCGCTGGCTGTGGGGGGGGGGGAATTCTTGCCCCCACAGAGAGGGCACACAATCTGGGTGTCCTCCTGGATGTATGGCTGTCATTCGAAGACGATGTGGCGGCCATCGCCAGGGGGGCTTTTGGTCAGGTCCATAGGATCTACCAGTTGCGGCCCTTTCTGGATCGGGATGCACTTTGCACGGTCACTTCTGCCCTCGTAATCCCCCGCCTAGACTATGCCAACACTCTCTATATGGGGCTTCCCTTGACGAGCACTCGGAGGCTCCAGCTGGTGTAGAATGCAGCCGCGCAGGTGGTATTGGGGGCTCCTCGGGGCTCTCATGTCACGCCGTTCTTGCACGAGCTGCATTGGCTCCCGGTGGTCCTCTGGGTGCGCTTCAAGGTATTGGTTACCATCTTTAAAGCGCTCCATGGCTCGGGGCCGGGGTATCTACGGGACCGCCTCCTGCCATTATTGGCCTCCCGCCGGCCAATACACTCCCATAGAGTGGGTCTCCTCGGAGTGCCGCCAGCTGGACGGCTGGCGACCCCAAGGGTGCGGGCCTTCTCGTTGGGGGCACCCTCCCTCTGGAACGAATTACCCCTGGAGATGAGGACCATCCCTGATCTCCTGACCTTCCGACAGGCGGTGAAGACTCATCTATTTCGCCAAGCCGGTCTGGCCTAGGGTTCTTTTAGAGTTTTAATCTGGTTTTATCTGGTTTTTAATCTTTTTAATTCCCCTTTATATGCTTTTATTTCAGCCATTATATTTGATTTTAATTGTTTTTAATTTTGTATTGTTATGGTATTTTAATCGGCTGTACACCGCCCTGAGTCCTGTCAGGGAAAGAGGGCGGTATATAAGTTTAATAATATAAATAAATACTGTAGCTCAAACTGAAATTCTAAAATGCTTGAAATACTTTAGAATCTGGAGGTTTTTCTTTGCTTAGTTAAGAAAAAGGTAAACACATGACTGATTAAATTAACGAAGAATCCATACCATGAAAATAAAATAAAACTAATAGGAAAAAAGTACTCACAAATGTTCCAGTTATTTCTTTAAAATATCAAAGGCCCATTTCAGCTTTGAGATATCACAAACTACACATAATATCATAGGAGAGCTGATTTCAAAAAAATATTTTCAGCTTTTTAAAATGTGAAGATGTACATTCTAACAATGGTGTGTTACTCCTGCCTCTGAAGTGGACAATGCCATGTCCACCAATAGATAGCCAAAAATAAATGGCAACAAATATTTGAATCAATTCTGTACTTTTCAGAAAATAGATACATTTTAAAAATACATCTTTAGTAACTGAGGTTACTACAAAGATGGAAAAGACAACTTCAAACCTGAGATTTTTCTTAATTTCTTTCTCTAAACCAGAGTGGAACTAAACAGACTTTACTAAGAATTTCTATCCTCAAACAAACATTTAGATCAGTAGTTCCCAAGCTTTTCTGCGCACCAAATCCTGCTTTAGATAGATCATTTCAGGAAAATAGGATACCTGCCCACCATACTACCAATACAAATTCTATGGCTTTCTCTTTCTCAGCTTCAATTTGATATTCCCATCCAATTTTAAAGTCTGCTTATTTCTATAGCAATGTTAATGTATATATTTTATAAACTAATTATTTTAGATGTTTTTCTTTGAAAGATGCATTGTTAAAAAAGTTTTGATGGAGGTGAGAAGTTCTGGAAGATTCTCACAGAAACTTAAAAGCTACATGATTTCAGGGATGCATATATTGCAAATAGCTTATTCTGGTGAATACAAAAGGAAGGAATAAAAGAAATAGAAAATCAAACGTTTGTCGAGAGAACATTTAAAAAGAGAAATAAAGTTCTCTCAGTAGTATTCTGATATGAACTCTGGATAAAATATACATAAAAATAAGGTGCAGTTAATATATTATTGCTATATTAGGGCATACTTCCAAACAACCATTGGATTGCAGTTACCCTCTTTTTTTCCAATATTAATCGGGTCTCTGGGGATGCAACTTAAATTTAATGTATGCCACCTTATTTTTTTTAATAAACAGTCTTTTTTAAAATGGAAAAGTATCCATTGGGCATCAAAGAAACTGTTCACAGCAATCAGATTGAGATCCCCAGTCCTAAAGTGTTAACCTGTTTTGCAGCAAACAACCCAGTCTGAATACTGTAAACCTCAAAAAAAAAAAAAGTCAGAAATCTGTTTAATAAGATGTATTAGAAAAAAGACTACAGTAACAATGCCAACATTTTGGCAAGTACTCTACCTTCAAATGGGAAACATCTTTCTAGACAAATTAGGGGATGAAAGTTTTGATTTGTTTTCTCCTGCTTTTTCGATATTAATTTCTCTCTTTTGCGAGAGAAGGGCAGACTGAACTTGTTGGTTGTTTTGGGAATGGCTACCAATCAATTAAAGAACCAGCTCTTATATTAAATTCATTGTCTTTTCTGAATTTTATTTTCTTGAAAGAGGATTTTGCACTTCAGTGCAAAATAGGCCAATCCAGTAGCATGTGGAAATAGTGGAATCTAGCTTTAAGAGATTCAAAAGTCCTTAAATAGGATTGTGGGAAAGCTATTTTCTGTTTACCTAGAACCATCCATCTACAGAACTTAATTATTAAAAACAAAAGCTGGAAGCTAAGTTGCTCCTGCCCCTGTAACATCTTGCCTGCCCTCCTCCCCATGTGAGGTTAGGCCCAACCCTCTTATCTTTTCACAAGGTCCTAAAGCTCTGCCAATTGACCTTGGCCCCATTGGGGAACAGCACACTAGAGGTTAATGGGAGAACAGCACACTAGAGGTAATTGATTAACAGCAGATCCTACCTCTCTAGATTCTACATGCCCTCCTCATGTGTCTTTAGATTTTAAATTTTGGCTTTACTTTATTTATGTTTTAATATAGATATATTTTATGAATGTATAAATCTACATCCAGAGGCACCTTATGATAAGATGGGTGCCCGATAAATTTTATAAATAAATGAATACTTTTGAATCCTTTGGCCAATTCATCCCATGCATTCACAGCTCTTTGGATATTCTAAAAATCAACCCTCCAAAGCAGAAGAATATGCCATTCTTCTTCATAGGTGAAGCCAGATTTACTTACATGCAAATACAAATCAACCAGATTTACTTACATATTGCCATGGGCAAGAACGAAGTGCTGAGATACTCTATGATATCTTTGTGCAGAAACGGTGGGAATGTAGCTAAAGTAGAGATCATTGTGTACGGTAAAGTACTCAAGATGTCATCATTGAGAAAAGGTAGCAAACATGTAGTAGTGTAAAAAATGGACTGTCCAAGATCTGTCAGAGGCACAAAGAACAAACAATATGAATACACGACTGCTTTGTGAAAGGGCTTTCCCTATTTTATGTCCTTATGGGTTAATCAGATTTAGCAGCAGAAGATGTAAAACAGTTGAAATGGGAAGGAAGATGCTGCAAAAAAAAATAAAACTAGAGTTGAAACATTACATTCAATAAGTCTACATTGCCTGGTCTATCATTACTTACTAGAAAGAAGAAATCTGAGGCTGTTCAACCACCCATGGAATATCCTCTAAGTACAATGGTAGAAGGTACAAGAAGTGGCAAGAAGTTAGAGTTTATGCCCTAAAGTAGCCTAAAACCAAAACTAACCAAAGGCCTCCACCAAAGACCAGGAAAATTCCTTAAAACCTTGTGTCTGCCCACTTTGTAGTATCACTTCATGCACTGTTATCCTTGCACTTCCAAAAGCTGATAAGAAACAATTTATATCCAGAAGATCCTTGGACTGTTTCTGAAAGCTGATGATGGGATCCAACCTTTTTATGTGGAACGTTCCTGGTACTGACACTTAAGGATATTTCCTGCTAACTCATTTGATAACACCTTAATGCTAAATTGCAGGTCACAACATTAATCTGGAAAGGGACAAATTAATACAAGATGGCTACAGTAGCCTTGCTTGAAGGAAAAAGAAAAAAGAAAACCAGTTTTCTATCCTCTTGAGCAACAATCCAAATGCCAATTGTTAGGCCCAAATATTCAGAAACTAATAGCAATTCTACATCCTGAGTATCTATGATTGATTTTAATTACTAAGTTGATCCAATTGAAATTAGTATGAAATTAGCATTAGTATTTGAGCCAACACATGAACCTATCTAGTGTTTTTTACATTTTACAATAATATCTAAGAAACTTTGGTCCATGAGATTTCTGGAAGTGCAGCTAAATATGATCCTAACATTCCAAAATGTGTTTCAATTAAGTTATAGCACTTATACCAATTACCACAAAAATCTTAGTTTCATCATGTCCTCAAAATGTAAATTTACACTGAAGACAATTAATATACTGCTATGCTTCTGTCACACATTGATCTGATGCATCAAATATATATACAAGATATTTAAAGTAATATCACTATTTAAAATGTTTTATATATTGTCATTAATGTTGATTATATTTAGAAATCAATGAATAGGAATTCAGTTCATGTGGCAAGAAGAATACATGTGAGCTGATACACACACTTTTCACATAAAAGCAATAATGACAAAAATACATGGGGAATACTGCATGCTTCAAGGTTTGTAAATATTGCTATATACTGTATACTAGACAGACATCAATATTATATGTATGTGTATTAATTTCAAGCTGCTTAGTTTTTATTCCAGGTGCAGATATGGAAACCCTGAAGCTTCCAGGTCACTTCTCTGATATTTTTGTCAATCTACTGAGACTCTCAGATTATTATTACCAAAAATCAGTTACATAATTTCTTACTATATTAAGACAAAATATTAATGTAAGATCCAAAACAAGCTTAATATAGCTTATAAAAAGAAACCACGACAAGCCATTTCTGCATTCGATATATAAAATACTATGTGTGCCTGTGTGATTATGTACTCACACACAGATACACATTTATATCTGTGGCAATTAATGACTTAAGTTTTGCAAATTAATATTAAGCCAACCTTCCCCTCCCAGACTTTAGCTAGACTACAAAAATATCCATAATACGAGGTAGTATGGTTAATAGGCTGTAGGCTGGGAAGATGGGCACTTTAGTCCAAATACATCTGAAGGCATCTGATTTGGAGATATTTTGAAATATGCCTGCATATACCTACAAACTTTATGTATCGTGTTGACTATAAGAAGAATTCACTCACCATGCTGACCATGTTGTAGCAAAGGAACTAGATCCAGCAGAGTCACCAATGTCACGTATAGTCCTTGATAGTCCAATGATGGGTAGTCAGATAACTGAGCATCCCGACTTTGTTGGCCTCGTTCAGTAGGAGCATCTCGCAGGACGCTGTAAAGGAGGGAGCGAGTAACAGTAGGGTTGATGGAACTGACCTGTGGTCTTAGAGATGGGGTGAGTGGGAATGGCACAGGAAAAAGACACATGGTCATGGGCACTGTCAAATTGGAGGCATCTTGATTCTCCTTCTTCCCTGTGCGGGACAAAATGCTGTTGGGGGGACAAAGAAAAAAAAGAGACAACAAAGACACAAAGAACAGCACATTACATTGAAATGACACTATAAAACAAATAATAAAACTCCAGATACATCCCACATGAGATGCAGTCTCTACCAATACTAAGGCATCTTGAAAAATCTAGCAACCATTTACTTCCATGCTTAGGAGAAATACAGTTCAAAAATTGCTACAAGTGGGGAAATTTCCATTGCATCTCATGTGTTATCTGGTTCATAAGGAGCAAAAATATAAAAATGCATGTTTCAGTGGCACACCCATGTTTTACAGTTCTAGAATTGGATGCGATTTGTTATAGAAAACAAAAACTACAGCAGCACCATGTCAATTGTTTGAATTGTTGACCTTTTATCAAATAAATATTGAGAAAACATTTTGAACCTCATGATTGGAAAACCAAAGATAAAATACTGGCAAAAGATAGGTGTGGCACTTACAGAAACATGTTTTAGCAAAAAATAAACATGTGTGTTTGTTAAGAGAACCTTAAAAATCACATGTTTATTGCATTAAAATAATGTCTGTATGTAATACATGATACTGTTTCATGACAGTCTTTCAGTATCATCTGAGATAATGAGATTTCAACAGGCACATGGATTTAGAAATAATATATATTTCTAAAATGTTAGCTAAACTACATTAGGTAAAGCTTTAAAATAATATATAATTGATGGGCTGCAGCATATGTTTGTGAGCTAATGAGAATGATAATTTGTGTTTGCTTTTAATTGGGGGCAGGGAGGAAACGTAATGCTGTTCTATTTTGTGGTTACTTTCTAAGGACTAAGCAAGCATTACCAGTTATATATAACTGCATAGCAGAAAAGGTGTTAGCATTCATTGTTTTGCTACTTACATTATTTAATGAACTTACAAACTAAAGGAAAAATAATTTAGAATAAAAGAAAAGCTTCATGGGAAGCAAAAAATAGACTGCTGCGCCTTCTGAAAATCCCCCTAATCAAATTATGCTAATTTTTTAAAATAACTGTTTAAAAATTGCTGCTAAGTAAACAAACTAAACGGGCATAATCTAACTAGTATAGTACTTTATAATCTGAAGCTTGCAGAAAGAGTATAACAACAATCAGAAGGTAGTCTAACTGGACACCGAATAAGTAAGTTTAGTATTATAATCTTAAACACACCTTGGCTCCTACTGAAATCAGAATAGCTAAAGATACTCAATTTTATGATCATAAATACTTTTGTACTTTATTATAAAAATGATTTGTGAGGATCAAGGTTCGTTCTCCAATCTTGTGGGTTTGTTTCCGAAAATTTCGTTACTAGCTAGGTAACATCTTTAGGATTCCCTAAACTCCACTGAAGATGTTACTTAGCCTAATAGTTAAACATTTGGAAACCAACCCTCAAACTTGGAGAACCAATCTTCACCCTCATCCTATACCCAAGCTACGGATATTCGCCACTCTTGCAAAAATGATTTGTGTTAGAGAATTAAGTTATAAAAAGTGTATTAACATTACACCAAACTATACATCCATTAATCTTTGTGTGATGAAAGAGAAACTATTTGAAAAATCACTTATCATTGTGATTATGGTTAATTTTCTACATACTGGAGAAATTAACTTTCCACCAATGGTTATTGAGAAGAGTGTTGAATAATATCTTAATATTTTTAAAGTTTCTTCTTTTATTAGACTCAACAATTTGATTATTCAGAAGCAAAAATTCCCAAATGATATCTTCCAAGATAGCACTGGGAAACTTACAGATAGCTCTAGACAGTATATTATGGTGCTACAATCTATAAATGTACAAGTATATTCAAGTATTCCTTTTTTTCATCCAGTATACAAAGCAGCTTTCCCCAGTCTGGTGCCCTTAAGCTTAGTATAACAATACTCAGAATTCTCAGTTTGTCATTTGCTGGGAATTCTGGGGCCCACACATTTGGTGTGCACCAAATTCAGGGGAACTGCTCTACAGGCTGGACCCAGCCCCAAAGCTATAATCTATGTAGCTGGAGAATATGTTGGACTAACACATTTAAATTCTAAAATATTTATTGTGCCTTGTATAAAAGTTCACCTAAATTGGTTTCTAGTTAACTATTACCCAGTTGTAATTAATAAAATAAAACCAATAAATCATCTAAATGCAACATATCCATAAATTACCCTAGTAGCAATGTTAACTGTAATAAACAGAAATGTAGGGATAGAAGATGCTAGCATCTATTTATTACATTAAATTAATAGCTTAAAATAGCAGCCCAAAGGAGGGAAGGTTGTTTAATTGATCACTTGTGCTGTACCTTTCTACTTGCTTTCTTATTAGTTTTCATTCTGATTTTCACTAAATTATTCACTTTATTTAGCAACAATAATTAAATCATAAGTGAGCTTTAGTTTTCATATATATCGTGCACTCAATGCTAATTTTTGACTCAAGGTTGTCCTCTTCAATATGGAACTATTTTGTCCAGAGACTACATATCCCATCATGCAGTAACCCACCCTCGTCCAGTCTGTTCCTAAAAGTGTAATGAATTTTATTATTGAAATATCTTGGTGGTAAAAACTATGTTTTGGCTTGTTTCCCACAATTGTTCTTCTCATATATTCTCTAAGGACAAGAGAACATAAAGTTCAGGTCAAAAGCTTTTCTAGGTCAATCATTTTTTCCCCAATGAAACTGGTGCCAAATAATAGTCTCATAGAAAAATATGAGGGCAATATCATGCTTTCATTCATATTCTTTAAAAAGAAATATCCAGAGACATATGAAGTCTGTGCTGATATAAAGCCATTCTGACCAATAAAATTCATGTCCTATCTTGTTCCTTTTACATCTACAGCGTTTTATATATTTCCTCAAACTCTCTCCTTTATTTTCCTTTCCACTAATGTTGTCAACAATAATTTTAGTGGATTTGCAAGACACTATCTCTCCCTTACTTGTTTCCAATAAGAAAAAAGGATAAATGCTTTCTATATATGTAAGGAGCCTTTCAATTTGTGGACAGTCGAATCTATAAGACACTCTGTTTCTTCATCCTCTTCTGTTGTTTTTCAGAACTATTCTTTCCTTCATATGAATATTAAAGCAGAGTGAACCATAATCTATTAGATCTCATAGGATAAGTTGCTTAGAAGGTATTTATAATACAGACTATTTTCTATTCACAACTGAAATGGTTCCCTCCATTCCAGAAGGACTGGGATCCAAAGGAGATTTTGTTGATATAAGTGGAAGAGGCATATTTGAATGGCTTTTCTTCCATCTGCTATTCCCTACATGTTGACTTCTTCCATAGACAGAATAGCTTTTTATGAGAATGAAAAATTTGGACTCTGGTGCATTTCTCCAGCAGAAGTTAAACTTCCATCCATGGGGCTACTGGATCCACCTGCCTGTGTCATTTGTATCTTCAGATACTGCTATGGTATCAGAAAGCTTAAAGACAAAATTCAGTTTTAAGGTTCCCTAAAAATAATTATTTAATTGTCAATAAGGATTTTATTTAATACAGATATCACCAACCTATAATTGCCAAATGTGTTGGGACTATTATTCCCATGCCAAGTGGGAACTCTCAACCTATCTGGAGAACGTCAAATTGGGAACTGCTGCTTTAACAGTTGCGTGTAGGGCACTTCTATGTAAAGGACAACTGCATAAATGAGGCAACAGTTATTATTCCCCATCAAGGCATCCTAGACCTAAGTGGTCTAGGATGAATCATTTGATTCTCCACCTGTTATTAAGGTTTCCAAAACAATGGCTAAACTTGTTCTCCCACTATTCTAATGGTACAGCCTTAATCAAAAGAGTGGCGCACTGCATGTTGGGATTTGTCACATATGTGGTTTCACATTTCCACGAACAACTTTTATCTAAATAATGCTTCACCATGAATTGGGAGGTGTATAAAGTACCTCTTTTGGAATTGGCTTTGTTGTTTGCAACCTCATGGGGTTGTATTAGAAGATGGTCTTGTTTCTGCATGCTACAGATACAAATATATTCTTTCTCTGGGATTGCCAGAAAAGCAAAGGTGCTGTGTGTGTACATGCAAAATTTTAGAATTACAGAATAACAACATTTGAATGGACCTTAGTGGTCTTCTAGTCTGACCCTCTGTTAGGGCGTGTCAAATTTTTCAACTTTCCATTTCCAAACGTTAGGAGTGTTCAAAAGTTGTGACATGCCTTGGGGATTATAAAGATATTTTGGCTACTTTAATATAATTTAGATGTGCTTGGTAAGTAATTACATGGATATCATAACTTTTTAAATATTTTGCTTATGCAACCCCCAGGAGCAGATACTAAGGCAGCAACATGAACTTTGCAAGCTGCAGCTGCTGTAAATTATTTAAAAAGAGGTGACTTATATTTGCTCTTATAAACTGCAAAGCATTTTTTAAAGACTGCACAGCCCTAACACAAAGAATATATTCTCAATATGCTCAAAAATTTCAGTTGCAAAAGGAGTGTCAGTATAGAACCTGTACACAATTCCATTCCAGAGATGACTCTATTGGAGGTAATTAGGATGTAGAAAGTGACAAGAAATGACAAGCAACAGGGAGAAAACAGAACTGCTTAACTTGTTTTTTACATCTGTTTTTACATAAAAGGAAAAAACAGGCCAACCTATCAAAAACAATACCGTAAAAAACAGATTAGGAATACAAGTTTAAATAGCAAGAAATTATAAGAGAGCACTTGTCCACCCTAGATTAGTTCAAATCACCAAAACCAGATGGATTACACCCCAAGGTTTTGAAGGAATTGGCAGACATGATCTCAGAATTACTGAATTATATATTTCAAAGATCCTGGATCACAGGGAACTATCGGAGGACTGGAAAAGAGCTGATGTAATTCCCATCTTCAAAAAAGGGGGAAAATGGATCCAGAAAACTAGAAACCTATCAGCCTGACATCAAACTTGGGAAGATTCTGGAAAAGATAATCAACCAATGAATCTGTGAACACATAGATGTAAACAGAGTCATAACCAAAAGCCAACATGGGTTTGTCAAAAACAGATCATGCTGGACAAATCTTATTGCATTCTTTGACAAAGTGACAAAATTGGTGGACAAGGCAAATGCTGAGGATATAATTTATTTAGACTTTAGTAAAGCATTTGATAAAGTAGATCACAACCTACTACTTGATAAGATAGAAAAATGTGGGTTAGACAGCATCACCATCAGATGGATTCGTAACTGACTGACCAACTCTACTCAACATGTAGTCCTCAACAGAACTGCATCTACATGGAGGGAAGTATGCAGTGGGGTACCCGCAAGGGTCTGTTTTAGACCCAGTGCTCTTTAACATCTTCATCAATGATTTGGATAAGAGGATAGATGGTGAACTCATCAAATTTGCAGACAACACCAAGCTGGCAAGAATAGCTAACACTCCAAAAGGTAGGCTTAAGATACAGAAGGATCTTGACAGACTTGTACATTGGATGCTATCTAACAAAATGAAAAGAAACAATGAAAAAAGTAAGGTTCTACATTTAGGCAAGAAAAACCAACTGGACAGGTATAGCATAAATGGTATCTGGCTCAATAGTAGTAACTATGAGAGGGATCTTGGGAATTCTAGTAGATAATCGCTTAAATATGAACCAGCAGTGTGCTGCAGGTCCAAAAAAAGCCAACACAGTTCTAGGCTGCATTAACAGAGGGATAGAATTAAGATCATGTGAAATGTTAATACCATTTTATAATGCCTTAGTAAGGCCACACTTTGAATACTGCATCCAGTTTTGGTCGCCACAATGTAAAAAATATGTTGAGACTCTAAAAGAGTGTAGAGAACAGCAACAAAGATGATTAGGTGACTGGAAGCTAAAAGATGTAAAGAACGGTTGCTGGAATTGTCTATGTCTAGTTTAATTAAAAGAAGGACTACAGTGACATGATAGCAATGTTCCGATATTTCAGAGGTTGTCATAAAGAAGAGGGAGTCAAGCAATTCTCCAAAGCACCTGAAGACAGAACAAGAAGCAGTAGGTAGAAACTAATCAAGGAGAGAAGCAACCTAGAACTAAGAAGAAATGTCCTGACAGAACAATCAATCGGTGGAATAACTTGCCTCCAGAAGTTATGAATGCTCCAACACTGGAAGTTTTTAAGAAGAGATTGGACAACCATTTATCTGAAATGGTATAGGGTGTCCTGCCTGAGCAGGATGTTGGACTAGAAGACCTTCAAGATCCCTTCCAACTCTATCATTCTATTCTATTCTGTTCTAGTTTCAAAGTGATTACATGTTCTCTAAGATCATATGGAGAGAGGAGAAAAAAAGTCATTGCTTTTGCAAGGTTAATGGCACCTGTGTAAGAGACTTTTGAATGAGTATAGTTTCCTTTGCTTCTGGATAACAATAATTCTTCTAGCCTATCTTGTCTTCCCTTTTGTATTTGGACATCCTAAAGACCCTGAAAGTGAAAACTGTAAGTCACTGTCACCATTTCAAAAATCATTCCTGAAGTTCAAGCTGCATTCACCAACTCTTTTTGACACACTGACATTAAAAAAAACCTGAATAATCTGGCTGTGTATGCAGAAAGTCTTAGAAAGTTAGTTCGATTCTGGCTTATTTTTGAATAATAGAAATCTAGCAAGAAGCTTATTTAGATGAGGTGATTTATTATATATTTATAATCACAGTGGAAATTTGGGGTAAAACAGGCTGGAAATGAACAATGCATGAAAATTAAATTCATGCTTAAATGCAGAGAAATGCTTTTTGCCAAAAACTTAAGGAGGAGCTCAATGAATCAATGTATTATGCGCTGTGCATGGTGATTGTTTTATGTGATGTTTTGTTTGTCAAAAAATTCAATGCAATTTCTTTCCATTTTCCCATCCTTCCAATTAAAATCAGCATAGCCCAATTCTCCTCCCCAAATTTGACACCATCTCAAGGTGTCTGTAAATGAAGGGTCAATCCCTGGGGTCTCTAAAAAGAAAGACATTTGAGGAGCAAATTGAAATGCAACCCAAATCATCCTTAATGAAAGTCAACAAAATATATTGGTTCCATTCAATCTTCATTTATAAATTAATTGAGTAAACTATGGCAAAACAATACAACTACTGTAATTTTACTCAGAGTACTGAGTAAATGGAGAGGCCACTGGGTTACTAATTGCTTGAAAAAATCTAACATTTTCCTCTACCTTTAACAACAGTATGATCTGCAACAATCAGCAGGCAAATCTTTTCACAAATAGTTGCCTATAATTTAAATAAATCAAGTTGCTGTTAAAAGTTCTGGGGTAAATATATGTGGACAAAAATCTGACACCTTCAAAGATAACATCATTACTGAGGTGAAAATAATTTGATTACAAGGATAATCTGCACTAGAGAATCTTTAAAGGGAAATTCCTGTTTTATAGCTATGCAGCAAACAAGCTTCTTATTAATTTTAATTGACTGCAGATGGGATTAAACCAAATCCTGAATGCAGGACAAACTTGAGACAGAGTCCACATTTTAATTTCATTATCAAAAGTATCTAGAATTATTGAGTCTACTATAAAACCAATCTTATAAAGATTACTGCTTTTCATAATATTTTCAGAATGAAGACTAATCAAACATTGAGGACATTTCTAATTATAACTTACTCACTTAGCCTAAGAAAGCAATAATACAACTACTGTAATGTACATTCTCTAGTTTACAGAAGGCTGGGCAATTAGGTTCCTAAGCCTCTGAATTTTCTAAAGCTGAGTATCAATAGAATCAATTTTATTTGTGAGTTTAGAATTGACTGTTGGATAGCATGCAGTTAACCTTGGCAAGTCATCGCCCAGTCTACAGAATGTAGCAGAATAATCTAATTTAAAAAAAAACATCAAGGCATGTAAAATAGAACAAAATGCTTCCATCTGCATGAGAAGATCTTTTCTAACCTGTTGCCTTTCAGATGGATTACACTATATTTCCCAGATGTTTATGGAGATTCTCAGTCATTGAAGTCTGAGTCATTGAGGAGATTCTCAGTCATTGAGGTTAAACATAGTTGTCCTAAAGATGCTTTTTCAAGAGGCAACTGGATTTTGTTTTTCTTTGAAGAAGTTTTGCTTCTCATCAGTGAAATGTCTTCAAAGAAAAAAAAGCCCAGTTGCCTCTTGAAAAAGCACCTTTGGGATATATTTCCCAGAATTTCCAAATAGCATAAATCTACACTAATTTTTTCTGACCAGAAGACCAGTTTCAGAAGGCTGATGTAATTGATCACAGTTTAAATATTCCAGTACATTAATATCATCCTGAAAAATAGTGTGCCAGGAAAGATCTGGTCTGAACTACAGGGTTTCTCTCTGCTTATTTTTATTTTAGGACTCCTTTGAAGAAAAGTAAGAAAGAATTCAAACATCTCATTCCACATCATTCTGCTGCATTTAAAGGCCCAGTCTAACCAGATTCTGCCATAGTTACTTAATTCAAGCTATGTTTCAATGAGCTTTGACCCTTCTGCAAAACGCCATATCCTTTGTCAATAGGCTACTTGTATACATACAGTACTTATATTTTTCTTTGAGATCATAATTTAAAACTTACCTTAGTAATGTCTGAGAAAAGTACTTCAGAGTATTGGCAATATCAGTTCCAGAGGGGACAGGATAAATGTTGTGAAGGACACGATTATGGTATTCTTGCAAGTATCGGATCTTGGAAGCAACTGGATTTTGTATTGCATGAAAGAAGAAAATGGGGGAAAATGCTTAGCTCAGTTCTCCCTCTCAGAAAAAATATACTTTATTATATTCTGCCCATAATCCTTTGCTCATTATTTTAAGTTTCTAGCTGAGTATGTCCAGCAAGTATAGCTGTAAAGCTAGTAAAGGAGAGTTTGCTTCATTATAAGTTGATTCAGAAGTAAGAGGGCACCTGAAGAGGAGATGCACTAGAGATATTTTGTAAACCAACTGTCAAAAAAATAGCAGGTCTGGCTTAAGTGTTTGATCTCTGCTTAAAACTCTTCTTGCATAGTAATTCAAACCCTTTTCCATTAGGATTATTACTGCTGGACTACACATTGTATTACTGTATTACTGTGTGGAGACATCACACTTAGTTACATTATTGCTTAACATGATATGTAAACCCACTCAATTATAAGCATACTATTTAATTCTGCATCTTACAACCTACTTCTAGTAGCTTCAGTTTTTAAGATATTCTATTTAATATGTTTAGCAGCTTCAATTCTGGTTACTATGGCACTTATCCTTTTAAACATTCAGTGATTGCATGATTGTGGACAGTGAATCATGGAAAAATATGTCCTCAATACCACCCCCAACTCTGTGGTTTCTTGTTTAGTTTCTTCCTCTCCCATTTATTGGACAGTTCCTAATCACTGGAAATATAGAGAACCATTATTAAAGGAACCATTATTAGCAATTGTGTGCCAGTAATTTAACGTTCTTGGGCCTTGTCCATTGAAATCACAATCATCTAATCAGCATGCAAGCAAGCAGCATTACTGTGAAGCAAACCATCAGATTCAAGTCTGAATTGTTTTATTCAGTCTAATATAATATGAAAATATTCAAGCTGGAGTAAGAAAAAACAACCTGTTGATCAACTAAGAGGAGACAAAATACACGTAAAAGTGAGATGAGGCATATGGGAACCAAAGCAGGTAGCTCTTTTCTTCTACACTCCCATGTTTAGGTTTCGCCATATTTAGGCATCACCATGCATTACTGTCCAACTGACTGACTAAACAAAGAGAACTGACTCAAAACCCACAGAGTCCATGAGAAACGTACCAAAATTTCTATGATTTTGCTCAGACAGGACAAATATGGTAGATTTGCTCTGCAGTGCATTCAAATATATGATAAACATTGGATGGCCTTCATCCAGCACAAGAATTCTGTACTATTGTCACACCATACTCCAGCCATAACATGGCTTTGTTTAATTCTGAGTGTAAACTGAATCATGTGGTATGCACTCCATCTTCTGTAGCAGGAAAATTCAGTGGTCTACAGCTCAGATATTGTTCTGGTCCCAGAATCATGTTATCATATTAAAGGCAATATTGTAGTTTTCAGTAGTACAATACGCTTCAATATTCTAAGGTTTAATGTGTGTGTTTTTAAATATTTAAAAGACCTGAATATTTCATCATGTCACAGCCCCTGGATCCCCTGGAGGAAATTCAAACCATTTTTAAAAAATTAGATGCATGCCTGAAAAGAAATAGATGCTTATTGCAGATGTATAGGTTAGGAGCGTATTCATCTATTCATGAAAAAAATGAATGGTAAATTGAAAAAGTAAAATCTACCAGGAGGCAAAAACCAAGCTGGGGGAGCAACCTTGCCAATATCTCTTTAGGGTTAGCTTTAACCATCATGGCAACTTTTTGTAAAAGAACCCGCAATATGCTTTACAAATCCTAAATATGTCAACCATCCAAATAAATATTGGGATTCATGGGCTAATATTCTAATACTCTGATTACAAAGAGGAATTAAGGTCATAGCTATCTTCTGGCTTTCTTGCTCCCCAGCAAGAGCCAAGCGCTTTGAGATGTTTTTTATTTATTTATTGACTTATTTATATCCTACCTTTATTATTTTTACAAAACTCAAGGTGGCAAACATTCCTAGCATATCTTCCTCCTCCTATTTTCTCCACAATAAAAATGGCCACAAGGTGGGTTGGGCAGAGAGAGATTGACTGGCCCAAGCACACTCAACTGGCTTTTATAACTAAGGCAGGACTTGAACTCACAATCACTTGCTTTCTAGCTTGGTGCTTTCTAGTGTAGTGTTGTGTAAAAGATTTGAAGAGCTCTTGATTATCCTGTGACAAGTCTCTAATACCACAATGCATGGATTGCTTATCTATCATGTTTTTCTCCAAATGCTCCTGGGAATTATAGTTCATTTCGCTTATAGAACTATAGTTCCAGACATATCACAACTGGTCTGTTAATGATCATCACATGATTTGAACTTAAAAAGGAGATTGTTTCTCTTAACATTTAACACTTAATTAAATTCTGCATGTATTAATATCCTCTCTAAAAATACTGCAGAGGTAAAATAATCATTTATACAAAGTATTGGCTCATATGGTATTTATTTTGATGTTATGCTTAACCGAGAGTTTATGAGAGAACTGTTTTTAATTAAAATGAAAAACAGATCCAAGAATCTAATCTCCATTATCTTTTATTTCCAAGAATGCCCATACAGACCTTGTAGGCAAAATTAGAAAATAAATTTGGAGCATGGCTACAGTTCATTGTTTTCACTAAAAGTGTGCTCATTGCCAAGAAAAATGATAAACAGAGGAAGAGCTAGAGGGGGTATGAGGGAGCAACTATAGCTGTATTTATGATTATATAAAATAAAATGCCAAAGTGCCATAAGGGGTTTCTTTCTTTTTAGAAAAGAAAGTAACCCCTTATGGCAGCCATTTTAAGGAGGCTTCCACAACATATTCTGAGAATTCCAGTGTAGAAAACTACTTATCCCTCCTGTGGAAAGAAAGAACAATTCCCTGGTATTTGCTAAACCATCTATAAAAATAATTCTCTGATTAATGGTCTGGTACAATGTTTTTCTTCTCAGATGGTTTCTAAGAAAACTTCAGAAAGATACCTGTTGAGAAATATCCTCCATTTGGTTTGAATATAGCAGCTGTGGACTCCTTCTCAGATTTATGTTTCTGTAGCTCTGTGATCAGCATGTTGGCCAACTACTAGCAGCAGCTGCAATGTTTTGTTTAAGAGGAGAGAAAATCGTGTGTACCCTATCAAATTCCAATTTGTAAGAGAGTTTGTTTACCATACCAGTAAGATGTTTAAGAAGTTCACCCAAAATGAATTAATTTTTCCCTGAGAGGCTTTGCAGAACATTTCAGCAGGAAATTCTGTTTTACACTGGAGAATAGTACAGCTAGCCACAGGTTCCATACAATTTGACATTTCTGTGATCCTATTACATTATTTCATTCAATGGTAGGTAATCAAACCACATAAATAGTTGGCCATATATCATGATAACTTGAGAATATGCCTTATAAACATTTGTCTTGCACATAGTGAAGTGACCGTCTCTTACTTCCATTTCTAATCATATATTTACCTGAATAGTTAAATACTAACTCACTGGTAACTCATAAAGCCATAGTGAAAGTGTTATTTGGGTAAAACAGCAAGTAAGTTTGGAGTAGATGTGAGAGAAAGTAACAATAGAGCTGTGACTGAAAGCTTCTGAGTTCTATGTTGACAAGGTTGAGTAAGCTAATACAGCATGAAGGCACATTCATATACAGTGGCACTTTGGTATTTAATTGCTTTGAAACTCCTTGGATTTGGTACTCTACGCATTTTAATGTGAAAATTTTGTCTCCATACTATGGTACTTGTTTATTTGCTACACAATGCACAGTTAGAACTTGTCAATGTCGGCTGCCTTGTGACTCACTACATTATTCCTTATGGGAAAAATTGTTTGGTACTCATCATTTTTGGTACCCATCACACTTCCTGGAACCGATTAACGATGAGTACCGAGATAGGACTGCACTGACAATTGAAATAAACAAATTAAGCTAGGCCCTTTTCTAAAGAAAATGACTAAATCCTAACAACATCACTCCTAAGGCCTGCTTTGGGCTGGGTTTCTCTCGCCATTTTACAGTCACGGTTTTTCTCTTCCTAAAACGCGGTCTTTCGAAACACCATGACAGAGATAAGCAACCACACACGCGTCCTCAAATGGGGTCGCATTATATTGCCGGAGAGGCAAAGTTCCCCCGGACCAAGCGCTCGAAAACTGCAGTGCCCGGGGGAACCCTTGGCTTTCGCTCCGCCCCTCTCCCATCCCGCCACTGGCAAGCAGGGCCGGTCGTCGACACCTAGCCCGTATCCAGCACCACGGACAGCGCCCGCACCTTCCTAAGATTTCCCGGCCTCCCTCCTTGAACCTCTTCCCACCCTCCGAAAAGCTCGGGCAGCGGCCGCTGTGGTGGCGGCGTCCTGCGTTCGTTTATTCCCCGCGGAGAAGACGGGCCCCATCTCGCCGCTGTTGCTTACTTACATTGCTCTGCTTTGGTCGACATGGCGGTGCTCTTCTGCGGGAAAAGGCTGCTGGGTCCCCAGCACGGGCGGCGGCGGAGCCGTCTGGCCGGCTAGCGAGGAACGACGACCATCTGCTGGAGCCGAGGCGAAGAAAGCTCGCTCTGGCCCGAGCTGCGTCCCTCCCCCTCCTCTAGTTCTGCCATTGCTGCAAACTGCACAGCGGCCCCCGTTCTTTCTCCTTTCCCGCCCGCCCCAGAAAAAGGAGAAGGGGCGCGAAGGGAGCGTTGCTTCGAGAAGATCTGAGGCGGAACCCGAGGCGCGCCAGCCGTGGCCTCTCTGCGCAGCCCTTTCACACGGCCGGTGCAGTTCCAGGAAAAACAACACTGCGCCGACGAGAAGAAACCATTTTCCCCCACCGATGAGCAAAAGGACCTCGATAATGAGCGGAATGAGCTCGCCCACACAAGGGAGGAGGGGAAGTTCCATTCATGAAGATGGGTGTCTAAGCGCGCCCAGCCTTTTAAAGGGAAAAGCGTCTTTCTCTTCCTCTGAAGCAGGAGTAAAGCGGCTTGTTTCTGAAAGAGGACACAAGGTTTACTCTGGGAAACGAAACACGGTTTGTTTCATCCTGAATAAAGTAACGGCCAGGTTCGCATATTGTGCTAAGCCAAGTTTTTGCCTACTTCAGCCAAACGCAGCAAATCACATCTGATTTACAACTTACACAATAAGTCCTGGGGAAAGTATTTAGAGTGGGAAGTTGCATGTCCTGGTATCCATTTTGCACCCATAAAACTTGGGATTAGGCCTCGTTGTATTAAATGGAATTTAAGAATAGACACAAACATATAACTGCAGAATCCCAGAATCCAAGGGAAAAAAATATGAATTTTTCACAGATGCAGTTCAGACTAGAAAATGCATATGAAACCCTTGAATCCATATTACAGCAATCAGACAACCCGAAATAACAAAATATGCAAGCCTTTGTGATCTTCAAAACTCTTGATCAGATAGACACACTTTTGAAAATAGATGAAGAAAGTTATTCAGCTTAGAAACTCTTAATTAGACAGCAGCAGTTTTATTTTTTTTTAATGACACATTTTTGCAAGATTGTTTTTAGACCGTATATTATAAGCTGCCTAGAGTCATTTGCGTGTATATTCAAATGTTGAACATAAGTAAGTTTTCTCCATTGAAACGTATTACCAAATTTTCTCCATTGAAATGTATTTACCATTTGGTAAATCAGTGTGTGCATGTAAAATTGCAGCATTTACTCAATTATATTCGTGCCTAAACCTTTCAGTTATGTATACTGTAACTCTAATGATCAGTGCTATGTTAAAAGCTGAACTGAATATGAAGAATGTTAAAATAACTAGCCAAAACATAAGCAGAACATATTTGGGTTCAAATAATATTCCACTACAGTAGGAACCATCATTTCCAATGCTCCCTTCCTACAAGGAAAATCAATGGGGAAGCTGACTCCTGCTTTTTCACTCACCTGTAGTCATTCTGTTTCTCTGTTTAGATAAGAAAATATCTCTAAAACATTGCCCAACATTCTGCCCTTGTCATGTCCCATCTAGACTACTGCAATGCTCTCTACATGGGGCTTCCCTTGAAGAGCATCCGGAGGCTTCAGCTGGTGCAGAATGCGGCCGCGCGGGTGATTCTGGGGGCTTCTCAGAGCTTCCATGTTACACCGCTCGTGCGCAAGCTGCATTGGCTTCCGGTGGCCTTCCGGGTGCGATTCAAGGTGTTGGTGGTCATCTTCAAAGCGCTCCATGGCTTGGGACCCAGGTATTTACGGGACCGCCTCCTGCCACCATCGGCCTCCCACCAGCCAGTGCGCTCTCACAGGGTGGGCCTCCTCGGGGTGCCGCCAGCTGGGCGATGCCGGCTGGCGGCCCCGAGGGTACGGGCCTTCTCTGCGGGAGCACCCTCCCTTTGGAATGAGTTACCCCCAGAGATGTGGACTATCCCTGACCTGCGGACCTTCCGGCACGCACTGAAGACCCATCTTTTTCGACAAGCCGGTCTGGCCTAGTATCATTGGAATGGTTTTAATTTTTGTAACTTTTTACCCTGTTTTATCATCTTGTTATAATTTTAATCTTTCAGCCTTTATTTAATTCATTTTAATCTCTTTTTAAATTTTATATTTGTAACTGTATTGTTTTTAGCTGGGTGTACACCGCCCCGAGTCCCAACTTGGGAGAGGGGGCGGTATATAAATTTAATTAAATAAATAAATAAATAAACATATCATGACTTGTCTACTGTAGTTTTAAAAGACTTTCTCTCTCCATAATAAAGGCAGCTCATTTGTCATCAGGAATTCAGATGCATTCTTACAAAAATTGCTGAGAAATGTCACCTTTTCCCAGCACTTGACTCACAAGTTTCTGTACCTGAGAAGATAACAGTTTGTCACCCAGCTTGCTACCATTTCTTTTAAGGGAATAAACACACTGAAAATGTTGCTGTGGGTGGAATTCCTGTGAATTACCTGGGTTAGCCTTTTACAGTTGAATCCTTAAAAAGCTAAACTAAGAAAAGCTTTGGTTAAAAATCCTTTGTAATATTATATCGTAACAATGGCTTTTTAACAACTTGAATTAATAAATGTGCATAGCTAAGTTATAAGATTAGAAATCAATTTCTGTACTCTTGATTTTATTTCTGCTAACAAAGGAAAACAAGAATATGGAAAACATTGTTTGTAGGACTGAACTATGGAGTTCTTGATGCTCTCTGAACTTGGTTGTCTCTTCACAGACATTTCATTACCAAATAAGTAACGTCATCAATATAAGTGAATGTAGAATTTGTGACCCTTTATATATAGTAGCTTGCCCTGACAATTTTTGTGAGGTTGAAAAGAAGATTTACATTGTTAGTTGGGTAGTGTTGGGTAATGAAGCAAGTGCAAGCAAACAACTAAGCTTTGGGAGCACCAAAAACTCCATCAGTGGGCATAGATCTGATGTGGGCTACCATCCCAAAAGCTGTCCCAAAGGTACTTTTTCAAGAGGCAACTGGACTTTCTTTGAAGACGTTTCACTTTGCATTCAAGAAGCTTCTTCAGCTCTTCAGACAACCATGACCTGGATGGCTGAGAATCTCCATAGACATCCCAAAAACTTTAGAGGTTTTCAAAGGCTTATTGTAAGGGGATTTATTTATTTATTATTATACTCTTAAGGCAAAATATATAAAAACAAGTTTACAGTAATGGATTTTTTTTTTTCAAAAAGCAGTTGATAGCTGCTAAGCATCTGTGTTAACTAACAGAGTAGAGTTAACTTTGCTTAACAGAGCATTTCAAGAGGCATAAATTTAAATTTTAAAGCAAGAAGGACTTTGGGAGGTATATAAACTAAAAACCATGTCCTCTCCCAATTATATGCCTTTTAGACATGTTGGGGCATTGCTGATCTTCTGCTGTCTATGAAACTGTTGCCTCAATTCATCCAGGCTGAACTGGATGATGACAGTAAGACTAAAAAAAATGTAACTATTATTCCTTTTGACTTTATCTGGCTTGACTGGAGAAGATGACAAGCTCAAGGTGGCTGGAAGCCTTGGTATGAAGTAAAAGCCTTTTTCCAGGTATCTTCAGCCAGCAAACCACAATAGGAAGTCTTATGCAGAATATTAGCAGGTACTCAACAGCAAAATCATGAATCCACTTCTACCACTGCCAGTTAGGGAGGCATCTTTTTCTTTTTTTCTTAAATTGTGTCTGGCCTCTCTAAAAGAAAAAAGCTCCCTGGGGAAATGGTTTCTCACGAGTATAATGCAGGTAATCTTCAAGTTAAGAATGTAACGGAGCCTGCCTGTTTATTTATTTGCTTATTTGTTTGCTTGTTTGTCAAACATGTACAAGATAACAAGCATAGGTATGAACATAAACAAGAACAAGGGAGTAAATACAGATAAATGGGGACAGTAAGACAGGGACGGTAGGCACCCTGGTGCGTTTATGAACGCCGCTTTTAAGGACCTCTTAGGAATGGGGTGAGGTCCACGGTAGACAGTTTGAGATTGAAGATGTGAGGGGTTGAGGCTGTAACAATGGAGTTGGGTAGGGCATTCCAGGAGTTGACCACTCTGTTGCTGAAGTTGTATTTTTGAGTTTGGAGCAGTTTACCTTGAGTTTGTATCGGTTGTTTGCCCGTGTATTATTGTGATTGAGGCTGAAGAAGTTGTTGATAGGCAAGATGTTATAGCAGACGATTTTGTGAACTATGCTTAGATCGGACCGCAGGCGGCTCAGTTCTAGATTGTCCAGGCCCAGAATTTCGAGCCTAGAGGCATAGGGAATTCTATTTTGAGTGGAGGAGTGGAGAACTTTTCTCAAGAAATACTTCTGAACCCACTCAATTGTGTTAATGTCCGATATACAGAGTGGATTCCATTAGATTCATAATCCGAGGATTTGTTGGAGTGAACAACATCAAACAAATGTCATCATCCCTGCTTTCACCCACACGTTTGCTAATCAAATGCGCAGGTCGATGAGATCACGGCCCCCAGAAGCTTCCAATCTCGGCACGAAAAGCATTTGCAGGCCAATTGGAAGCTTGAAGCAATGTGATTTAATTGTCCGAAAGACTTGTCAGCTTGCAAACACTCTTCAGCTGGATCTGGTGCAGGCCTTGGTTCATTGAGAACAGTGGCTTAAAGTACTACAGTGTAAGATCATGTGAAATCAGTAGTGCGAGAACTTGTGCTACTGATCTCGCACTACTTTAGGTTTCTGTTCTCTGTGAATGCACCTAAGCAGGCAAAGGGACTGATGGCTCACTAGATTATTGCAAGGTGAGTCTTCACAGATCCAATACTTGTAGAGAACCGGTGGGCAGGGGAGTGTGAATGACTGCCGTAGTGCTGCAACATTTGTAAGTTCAGGAGTGTGTCGTAAGTACTTGGGGTGGTGGTGTTATGTCGTAACTTCAAACAGTTGCTAAGTGAACTGTCATAACTTAAGGGTCACCTGTAGCTACAGTATCCAAGAAAGATGATTAACTGTTTCAAGCTGCTGTTGAGGGATATTAGTGACCAGGAAGGCACAACAAACTCACCAACAGAAACAGCCAGATCACAGAGAAAAAAGCAACAAAAGTAACTGGAACAATGAGACTCCTTTCTCAAAATTGAGAGTTCCAGTGGTGATGCCACACCGAGCTGTGCATCCAAGAAGACACTTAAATTCTCTGTCAGGTGCATTGCGAGAAATGCAAATGGCTGCTTCAAAGACTGGTCTTAGTACAGTATTTCAGTTATTGTTGGTAGTGAGTTACCAAGCAAATGTAGAGGTGGCCTTGGATGCTAATTTCTTCTTTATTACTTCACAGCAAATAAAGCTCATAATCAAATTTTCATAGATTGGAAATAACAAAAATTAAACTTTCTACGGTCATCATTTATCTGTCTACAGGTTTTCAATCCAGGTTCCATATCAAGTATAAACAGTTCCAGCCCTGCTTACCTTTTTCAACAACAATCATGTTTGGCTAGGTCCTACAATCTGCTCAGGCATGTTTTGTCAAAGGCTTAGAAGTTGGCAGTCACAAGCTCAGACTAATAAGTTCTGAGGATATGTTGTGAATATCACACCCTTCTGTTGCAGAGTGCCATCTGGTGATCTCTAATTATTGTAGTTTTACTTTAGGCAATCTTGATTTTTAACTTTATGAAAACTGGTTAAAAAAAATATTATATGAATGAGAAAGCTGTAACTGCAAGGAAGAGAACATTTCATTTTTATGATTAGATCTTTAACGTTGACATTTTATTTGAGAATTCAACTTTTGGAACATTATTATAGTTATCATTGCATATAGTCCTCAACTTACATATAATCTTCAGTTCATTTAACAACAATTTAAAGTTACAACAGCACTGAAAAAAATGATTTATGACCAATCCGCACACAACTTTTTCAGCATTCTCATGATTATGTGATTGGTATTTGAGCCCTTGGCAACTGGTATGCATTTACAATGGTTGCAGCAACCCAGAGTCATGTGGTCACCATTTATGATCTTCCTAGTTGTCTTCTGACAAGCAAAATAAATGGGGGAAGCTGGATTCATTTAATGACCACACGTATCACTTAACAACTGTGATGACTCGCCTAATAATGGCAAAAACGTTGTAAAATTGAGCACAACTCACTTAGTGACTGCCTCACTTAGTGAAAGAAGCTCTGGTTCCAGTTAGTAGTCATAACTCAAGGACAAGTGGTATGTACATAAACTGCTTTTCTAAGTGGTGAAAGGGGGGTGCTATTTACTTGCACTTCAGTTTTCTTTGAATACTAATGGCATTTTTATGATCCATCATTTATTGCCCCTGCTCCTGCCCCCCAATGGAATGGTCCACGACTTGGGGATCCTACTGGATGTTCCATCTTTACTTAGACAGCAAGTGAAAGCTGTGACAAGAGGAATCTTTGCCCAACTTCAGCTGAGGCACTAGTTATTATCTTACCAGGCCTAGAATCAGTGGTGGTATTCTACCGGTTTGACCTGGTTCAGGTGAACTGGTAGTAAAAAATGCTAACATTTGGCTGAACCGGTAGGAAAAAACCAGCTTCCCCCTCTCCCAATGACAATTAGCTGACAATTAGCTGTGCTAGGATCCCCCTTGCTGTCTTACTGCTTCACTCAGGAAACTTCACTGAGGCCCAGGAGGCAAAAGGGGGCATGCCGTGAAGCCCGGCCCCCGGCCCGTGCTCCATGTTTTGCCTCCTGGGCCTCAGGAAGCCTCCTAGGAGCAAAAATGGCCTCCCAGGAGGCTTCCCTGAGGCCCAGAAGGCAAAAAAACAGAGTTGCTGCAAAAAAAGAAGCCACACCCACCCAGTCACATGGCCATGCCCACCTAGCCATGCCAGCCTAGCCAGACCCACAGAACCAGTAGTAAAATATTTGCATCCCACCCCACCTAGAATGCTCTGTTCTTGGTAGCTGATGCCCTCATCACCTTTTGATTGAACTACTGTGGACTCTATTCTTTGGACCCAATTCAGAAATTGATACAAAATATGACAGCAATATTATTAGGACCTCTGCCAATATAAATTGTGCCTCTATTAAAATCACTGTATCAATTGGCAGTAGACTTCTCAGTCCAATTCAGAGTGCTAGTCATTACTGAACTGAATCAACTTCTATAATCTGGTTGCCCCTCCCCCTGTGGCAGGCCTTGGCAAGTTTTCTCTGTAAAAGCCTGCAACTTGCTGCCTTTGCAGAAACAGAAACTGAAGCTGTTTTATTTCAATGCACATTCAATCCCAGCTATGGGTGCTATCTTGGGTTTGGTTTGGGATTTTAACACTGTTTTCTATGGTTATTTTTTTATTTTTGATGCCACTCTGGATTTAATTATTATGCTTCTTTATTTTTATTTAATCTTGCATACTGCCCACAGTCCCTTGGAAATGTGATAGTATAAAAAAGAAGTTGAGAGTCTGGAAAGAGTGCAGAGAAGATGATTAGGCGACTGGAGGCTGAAGAACAATTGCAGAAATTGGGTAAATCTAGTCTAGTGAAAAGAAGGTCTAGGTGACATAGCAGTATTCTGATATCTGAGGGGCTGCCACAAAGAAAAGGGGAGTCAACCTATGTTCCAAAGCACCAGAAAGCCAGATAAGAAGCAATGGATGGAAACTAAAAAAGGAGAGGAGCAACCTAGAACTAAGGAGAAATTTCCTAACAGTGAGAGCAATAAACCAGTGGAACTGCTTGCCTTCCAAAGTTGTGGAGGCAGGCTTTTAAGAAGAGACTGGACAGCCATTTGTCTGAAATGGTATAGGGTCTCTTGCTTGAGCAGGAAATTGGATTAGATGTCCAAGATTCCATCCAACTCTGTTGTTCTGTTCACAGACACACACAAACATACACAGAATTATCATAAAACTTCTGGGTTACAGCATTATCCTCCAACTTCTGTTCAATTGTCTTGAGATTCTGATGTAATGCACAGACTTCAAAACCATTGGGTTTCATAGATCCTGAGATCTATGAAAGGAATTCTCAAATTGTAATTTTAAATGAGATAGTGGTTATTAAATTATGATTGTAAACAGTATGACTGGTGTTGTTTTTAAATTACATTTTAATTTAAATGAAATTGAATTTTGTGGCTGACCTAACCCTATCTGTATTTTGAGAAGTGTGGGACAGTATTAAAATATACTATAGCCTTCTGACCAGATAAAGTTGTTTCAGGAGAATCCACAGAACTTGGGGGGGTTGGACTAGATGACCTATAAGATCCCTTCCAACTCAGATTATCTGTTATCTGTAACTTCCTGCAGAGACCTCTGCTTGCCTGCTCAGTCCCCAAATCACACTAGTCCCTGATTCCGTCCCAGATGCCAATCTTACTCACCTAATCCATCTCTTTAACAATTCTGCATCTAGCTATGCAAGCCCAACATTTGATACATCCTTGGTTTTTAAAATCAAGAATCCTTGATTCTTGATCTTTCTGCATATATCTATTTAATACAAATTTTTGAATATGAAAAAACTGTAATTTTCATCTTTTCACCATCATCCATTTCAACACTCCTGTTGAAAGGAAAGCCAAACCAAACAAGATGTGAAAAAGTTTGTTTCTCCAAATATAGTTTTCATCACCTCTTCAGTGATGACAGAATCTTACTAAGAAGCATTATTTATTTTAAAAACTGAGTGCATCCACTGACATTATAACCAAGTCCATCCATCTGGTCATCTCTTTTTTTCTCTTTCCTCTCACCTTTCCTACATTATGGGCTTCTTAAGAGAGCTGAGTCTTCATATAATGTGTCTGAAATATGATCTTTTGATATATATTTTTCATTGTATGCTTTAAGGGAAAACTGTGGATTGACTTGTTCTTTGAGCCACTTGTTTGTTACTTAACTATGATATTCTCAGGAATTTTCTCCAACATCAAACATCAAAAACATCAGGACTCTTTTCTTGTGGAAAGTGTCCACTTCCTAAACCTGTTAATCCCTCTGCCATTACTGACATCTTTTCAGATGGATTATAGTTGATAGCTTGCATTTCCCTTTCAGATATCCTCTACTGTCAATGCTTTCCATGGCTACATTTCACTCTAAGTTTGAGAGAAGAGTGTTTAATTAAAGCACCTTCCAATATTATTTAATAGTTCCCTCCTTGCATTTTTGACTCCTTTTATTGTTTCTTTTATAATGCACCTAAGGGATTAGTGATGAATTGTTCTTTTATTAATTAGCCATCATGCTATCAAATAATATTGCTTCCCTAAAGCAGACGGAAGTAATTAAATGTGCAAACCAGTAATTAAATCAGTCCTCTTATGAAGAACAGAAACTAATTAAAAGACAATTTATCATTAATCCCACTTGCTATACTGACCCAAAATAAATAAAGTAGGCAGACATTTACTTAATGTGGTCCTATCCACTAAAATACACACAGAATACCAGATACATGACTACAAATAGGTTAGTTTGAATTCTCCATATTAGTTTCCCATAACCAAATCTTTTTTAAGTGATTCACTGTGAGAAGACACTGCAGTGGAGGAAAAGGCACTGGTGAAAAACAAAACATATTGAGACACAGCTTTTCACTAGAATGGCACAAGGCACTGTTTCTCAACCTTGGTCACTTCAAGGTGCATTCACTTCAATTCCCAGAATCCCTCAGAAAGCTGGTTGGGGGATTCTGGGAATTGAAGTCCATGCATTTTAAAGTGACCAAGGTTGAGAAACAATGGCATAAGGCACTGGCAGATTTCCAGAGTGCTATATTTTGGATATGTATAATAAATACTTTAAGAATTATAAACAGCCATAATTGTCAGGCATCAGACAATTTACAGTTATAATTAATAAACTGGATAAAGCCTAGAATAGAAATAACTCCATTGTATTAATAATTTTAAATAAATGATGACATGGTATAATATGTTATGTGATGTTAGTCATCTGAGGTTATATTTACCTATGATGGGGAACTCATCAAATTTGCAGATGACACCAACCTAGCAGGAATAGCCAACACTCCAGAAGATAGGCTTAAGATAGAGAAAGATCTTGACAGACTTGAACATTGGGCACTATCTAACGAAATAAAATTCAATGGTGAAAAAAGTAAGCTTCTACATTTAATCAAGAAAAACAAAAAGCACAAATACAGTATATGTGGTTCCTTGCCCAATAATAGTAACTGTGAGAGGGATCTTCATGTCCTAGTGGACAATCATTTAAATATGAGCCAACAGTGTGGTTGCAGCTGCCAAAAAAGCCAACACAGTTCTAGGCTGCATAAACCGAGGGATAGAATCAAGATCACATGAAGTATTAATACTACTTTATAATGCCTTGGTAAGGCCATACTTGGAATACTGCATCCAGTTTTAGTTGCCATGATGTAAAAAAGATGTTGAGATGCTAGAAAAGTGCAGAGAAGAGCAACAAAGATGATTAGGGGACCAGAGGCTAAAACATATGAAGAATAATTGCAGGAACTGGGTATGTCTAGTTTAATGAAAAAAAGGACTAGGAGTAACATGATAACAGTGTTCCAATATCACAGTGGCTACCACAAAGAAGAGGGAGTCAAGCTATTCTCCAAAGCATCTGAGGGCAGGACAAGAAGCAAGGGGTGGAAACTGATCAAGGAAAGAAGCAACTTAGAACTAAGGAGAAATTCACTGTGTTAGAATAATTACCATATTTCTCTGAGTATAAGACACACTTTTTCCACCCCCAAAAGTGAGTGGAAATGTCTGTGCATCTTATACAGAGAATATTGCTGAAGGCCTGCCCGCCCACTGGCCACCACTCTTTGGCCTCTGCCTCCCAGTAATTTGTCTCCTTGCAGCAAACAGCCAACAGCCTGTTTCAGTTTCAGTTTCAGTTTCAGCACAGCCTGATTAGCACAAGCAGCTGATTGTAGGTTGGATCGCTTCAGACTCAACTGTTTCAGGCTGCTGTGATTGCCATTGTCTATTGCCGCCTCCATGCGCCCCATTTTTGGCCCCTGTGCGCCCCATTTCAAATGAAATTTCAAATGAAATCTCATATCAAATGACCTAAGCGCCAGAGTTCACTGTAACAGCATTGCCAAAAAGGCATTAAGAGTTGTAAATCTAATCTTATGAAGCTTCTCCTCCGGAAATATCAAATTGCTAACTAGAGCATACAAAACTTTTGTCAGACCAATACTCGAATACAGCTCATCAGTCTGGAATCCGCACTGCATATCAGGCATTAATACAATTGAGCGAGTCCAGAAGTATTTCACAAGTAGCTCACAACACCAATACCCTATATCACCAGGCTTGAGATTTTGGGCTTGGACAACCTTGAACTATGCTGCCTATGGTCAGACTTAAGCGTAGCACACAAAGCTGCCTGCTACAATGTCCTACCAGTCAATGGCCTACCTTCAGCTTCAACCACAACAATACAAAGCACACAACAGATACAAACTCAATGTAAACCGCTTCAAACTTGTTTGCAGAAAGTATAACTTCAGCAACAGAGTGGTCAATGCCTGGAATGCACTACCTGACTCTGTTACATCCTCTAACCCCCACTCCTTTAACCACAAGCCAATGCAAAGAATAAATACATGAAAACACAGTAAATCTGAAAAACATTTTTGACAGTTCAAATGAAATGTACTAACAATATTCCAGAAGTCTTCCTTATTTCTTAGATCAATATTATTCCAACTTGACAAAAGCTCCCCAAAACAAAGGCACAAATTAGAAATATGAATTTATTTAGCCATTTTGAAATACAGATTGGAAAAGAGCACTTATACAACAAGATATATTCTACTAATTAAAAACCTGCTCCATTTATTTATCCATCTCTTTTATTTTTAACATAACATTTTTTTCTGCTTTAGAATTGTTTATTATATGATTAGCTGCCTGGGTATCACAACCACATTTCATATCCTGACTGTAGATGGCACTCATCTATCATGTACTGTTCCATTTAATGTGGAAGAACCAATTACCTTGAACTGGATTGGTGATTGTTTCTGAGAGGTTTTTGATGTATGGAAGCATTATTCTTTTCTTCAATTGTTCTAGTTGTGCCATAGTGGTTTATATGGTTAGGCACTTCTGAATAAAGTTGCATGGGTATCCATTTTGTTAGAAATATTATATACAGTAGATGGTCTATTTCTTCCTTCTGATATTGTGGTTTTGTGTTTGCAGTGTGTTTGGTTTTGCCTGAATATGATTCTTACATATTCCTCTTGTGGGAGGTTGGGCTATTACTTTGTAGTGGAACACCTAGTGTGGGTTGCTTTCTAATGATTTCTAGATTGTTGTGTTTCCTCTGCTGATGAAAATATTCAGGGAGGGTAATGTGTTGCTATTTTCTCCTTCCCTTATGAATTTTACTCCTTCAAAGGTGGTGTTGTTTCACTTGTCTACTCTAGTTTATTCTTTCTTAGTATGATAAAGTAAATACTGGAAACTGGATCAATACTTTTGGTTCTATGTAAGGGTAAGATTTGTTGTCGAATAACCATATGAAGGCTTATAGAGATTAGATAATTTTTAATAAGCAGGTGTCCTTTGTGATGATTTCTGGAAAATGTTATTATGTAAACAAAGCTTCAATAAACCATATTCAATGAATTTTTCAAACCAAAATAGTTTGGGAAAAAAGCAAAAATAATTGCAGTAAATTTTAAGAAAGCTCTTAATATCAGGTATGCTGACAACTTTGAAGTTTGTTTTCAAGAGAGTGAAAGATATACTTGCATCATCTTGTTTTCAAGAGAAATATTTTTTTATGCCGTCTTCAGAATATCCTCTTCATAACTGAAAGGTACTGCTTTATATACTAAGAAACCAGGTTAAAACAAAGACTTTCAAAGGAATGAAAATTTAAATTTTCTAAAAGCAACAAGGCAGGGTTCTAGTATCCGGTTCATTTTTGAGGCCACAGCTCTCAAGCCTGAAAGGAGGAGAAGATCCATGTCAAAGTATGGCATAAATAAATAACTTTGAATAAATGACTTCTAAGTATCTAACATCATACTTCAAAATCAAACTTCTAAGTTCATATTTCAGAATAATAGTTAGGTTTGCTTTTATTTAATGTTACATTAAATTTAAATTTAATATATAATATATATAAATTTATATTAAACTTCTATTATATTGTAAGCATTTGACAAATCAAATAAATAAATAAAATTAACATAAAACAAATAAAAATATTTACAGAAGTTTCTGACTGGTGTCAAATGTGTATGTGCACGTGCGTGAGTCTGTGTCTGTCTGAGGGGAAAATATTGTGTGCTTTATGTTAAACAACTAATGACTAGGCTCACAACTAATGGTAAACCATTAGATGGTTTGTATGTTTTTGACTTAGTCCAATGTGTAAATGCACCTATTATAATAATTTATTATTATATGCAAATCAAGCCACAATGACACATTTGAACAATTTAAGCCATGATAAAGACTCCATTTTAGTTTGTTTATTCTAAGGGTGGGGAGGGGAGAACTACAACTGCCACAGTTCACAATCAGCATGGCCATTGGCTGATTGTAGAGGACACTAAATTAGGCAAATGCTCTGGATTTCTTTTGGTCTCTGTTCAAATATGCATCAGATATGCTGATTTTTTTTTTTTTAAAGTGCCAGCTATGTTTTAGCATACCACATTCTGTACACTTGCTCCCCATTTTTAAATTATGGAACGGAGCATGGTGTGAACTCAGATTTGCATTAATCATGGGCGTGTTATCCAAACAGCCTTAGTCATTTCTATTTATTAGTCTTTTAAGATTCAGTGATCGTACTTGAAAGGATCATCACTATTTACCTCTGCTTCTTTGGCTCAGATTTGACTTTGCGTCCAAAAATCTTCAAGTCCAATTATGAAAACATTAAACTACATTGTCTTTGACTGGGGTGTGGTTTCATAGACGGTGCAAAACTCATATTCCACACAAAGGCTTTCCTTTGCTATGGTCAGCATTATACAAGACTGATTTATGGGAATCGAAGTCACACCCAGATGGAAGATGCCAATTCACTCCCCAATCACATGCAAGGGCTTGGACCCCACCCTGCTTGCTCTGACTTCTTTGATGTTCTGCTTTTCTTTCAATCTACAGCTTAGATAGTAGAAACGTAAAACCCGACAGCTTTGGCAATGTAATTTTTAGATTGCTAACTAATAGAAAACTGAATTGTGTGACCTCATCAAACTGATTCTGAAAGTTATATTCCAACTAGTTGGAAAGTAACAGGTTGGGAAATACTTTTGTAAGAATTTGTATTCTTGACCGTGGCTGTAATCCAGAGATATTCACCATTTATTTATTTATTTATTATTCGTATTTCTATACCGCTCCCTCTCCCAAAAAGGGACTCGGGGCGGTGTACAGCCTACTAAAACCCACAGAATAAATACAATTTAAATAGAATTTAAAACTAGATTAAATAAACAAATCCGGCTGCATCCCATCCAAATTCAAACATTTAAAATCAGGGATTGATTAAAAATTTAAAAAGTGTAAAATTTAAGAATTAAAACCCAAATTAAGTTTAAAACCCAAAGACCCTTACTGGGCCAGGCCGGCCTGTTTGAAAAATAGGGTCTTAACTGCGCGCCGGAAGGTCAGGATGTCCGTCATGGCCCGTATCTCCGGGGGGAGATCATTCCACAGGGAGGGGGCTCTCACAGAGAAAGCCCGCCCCCTTAGGGCCGCCAGCCGACAACGATCAGGCGGCGGCACCCCGAGCAGGGCAACCCTGTGAGAGGGTACTGGGTGGCGGGAGGTTGTTGATGGCAGCAGGCGGTCCCGTAAGTACCCAGGTCCCGAGCCATGGAGCACTTTAAATACCATCAGTACCACCTTGAATCGAATCCAGAAGGCTACAGGAAGCCAGTGCAGCCTGCGGAGAACGGTGTTACGTGGGAGCCCCGAGGGACACCCACGATCACCCGCGCCGCTGCATTCTGAACCAGCTGCAACCTCCAGAGACTCTTCAAGGGGAGCCCCATGTAGAGAGCATTGCAATAGTCCAAGCGGGAGATAACGAGGGCGGAAGTGACTGTGCGAAGTGCGCCCAGATCCAGAAAGGGCGGCAACTGGTGAATCAGACGAATCTGACAAAAAGCCCCCCTGGCGACGGCTGCAATATGTTCTTCCAAGGACAGCCGTACATCCAGGAGAACACCCAGATTGCGCGCCCTTTCCACAGGGGTCAAAACCTCTCCCCCCACGGCCAGCGAAGGAACAAGCCGGCTGTATCTGGGTGCAGGAAACCACAGCCACTCGGTTTTGGTCGGGTTGAGACGAAGCCTGTTACAACCCATCCAACTCTGCACGGCCTCCAGACACCGGGTCATCACTTCGACGGCTTCGTTGGGGTGGCCCGGGGTGGAGATGTATAGCTGAGTATCATCAGCGTACTGATGGAACTCCATCCTGAAGCCACGGATGATCTCACCCAGCGGCTTCACATAAATGTTGAACAGCAGGGGCGAGAGCACCGACCCCTGGGGCACCCCACACAGTAGGGGCCTCGGGGCCGATCTCTGCCCCCCTGTCAACACAAATTGCGAACGGTCGGAGAGGAAGGAGGCAAACCACCGTAACACAGTGCCTCCCACCCCCAACCCCTCCAACCACCGCAATAAGATACTGTGGTCGACAGTATCAAAAGCCGCTGAGAGATCTAACAGGACCAGGACAGAGGAACAACCTCTGTCCTGAGCCCTCCAGAGATCATCCACCAACGCGACCAACGCCGTCTCCGTGCTGTGCCCGGGCCTGAAACCCGATTGGAGGGGGTCGAGATAACTCGCTTCATCCAGGTACTGCGGGAGCTGACGTGCCACCACACTCTCAACAACCTTTGCAACAAAGCGAAGGTTGGAGACTGGACGATAATTTGATAATAATGCTGGGTCCAGGGATGGTTTCTTGAGAAGGGGCCGAACCACCGCCTCTTCCAAGGCGGCGGGTAAAAGCCCCTCTCTCAAGGAAGCGTTTATAATACCCTGGAACCAGCCTCGTGTCACCTCCCGAGTGGCCAAGACCAGCCAGGAGGGGCACGGGTCCAGCAAACAAGTGGTGGCATTAAGCCCCCCAGTATCCTGTCCACGTCCTCCACGGTAACAGGATCGAACTCAACCCAATTGACCTCACCGATATCCACCCCCGCCCCCCCGCCTGGAGATGCCCAGTCAGAGTCCAGCTCATCCCGGATCTGAGCGATTTTGTCCTGCAGAAACCTAGAAAACTCCTCAGCCCGCCCCTGCAAGGGATCCTCCCGCGCTCCCACCTCCAAAAGGGAGCGGGTCACCCTAAACAGGGCGGCTGGGCGGTTTTCCGCGGACGCAATAAGGGTGGAGAGGTAGGACCTCCTCGCCATCCTTATCGCCACTAAATACGTCTTAATATAAGATCGTAGTAGTGTTCGGTCAGACCCAGAGCGGCTAGCCCTCCAACTTCTCTCTAGGTGTCTTTTCCGGCGCTTCATCTCCCTTAGCTCCTCAGAAAACCAAGGAGCCACCTGGGATCGGCACCAGGTCAGAGGCCGCAAGGGCACGACCCGGTCTAGGGCCCCAGCAGCCACCCTATCCCAGGTGGAGACCAAGCCCTCAACCGAGTTGTGTGAGCTTCGGGAAATGGCCCAAGCTCCATCAGGAACCTATCTGGGTCCATCAGGCGCCTGGGGCGGTACCATTTTAGCGGTCCCGCCTCCCTGCGGCCAGGGGGTGTGGAACGGAAGTCGAGCTTCAGGAGCGAGTGATCAGTCCATGACAGGGGTTCTACAACTATATCCCCTACACCCAGATCACTCTGCCACTGATCAGAGACAAAAACCAAATCCAGGGTGTGACCTCCCAAGTGAGTAGGGTCCCGAATTAACTGGGTCAGGCCCATGGCTGTCATGGAAGCCATGAACTCCTGAGCAGTCCCCGAGGCACCGCCGGCAGAAGGCAGGTTGAAATCCCCCATGACCATAAGCCTGGGGGTCTCAACCGCCACGCCGGCTATAACTTCAAGGAGCTCAAGCAGGGCCGATGCCACATAGCAGGGAGCCAGGTATGCGACCAACAAGCCCACCTGTACCCTGGGACCGAACTTCACGAGAAGAGACTCACATCCGGTCGTCTGAGAAACAGTGGATTCCCTCGGACACAGATCCTCCTTAATAACCACCGCAACCCCCCATCCCCTCCCCTGGGCCCTCGGCCAATGAAAAACCCGAAACCCGGCTGGGCACATCTCCACCAGAGGGACTACCCCCTCTTGGCCCAGCCAGGTCTCGGTAATACCCACCAGGTCCGCTCCCCCCTCACAGATCAGATCATGGATGAGAGGGGCCTTATTAATGACGGACCTGGCATTACATAACATCAGCTGAAGGCCCAGGGCCCGATCGCTAAGACCACCCGGGGAACGGGACATAACAAGGGGGTCGGAGCGCGCCACAGCAGACAAACAGCGGGGGCGCGCTCCCGGTACAAAATATGGCCCCCTATAACCGCCAAATCTGCCTCTCCCGCTCACCGTAATAATAGCTTTAATTTCACCCTCCCCGGAACAGCCCCCCATCCTCAATACAGCCCCATCCAAACCCAGACCCTCCCGGCAGCGCTCAACCCACGGCCCGGTCCCAGCCCCAGGTGGGTTGTCCCCCAACCCCCGCCCGGCCACCCCTAACCCCTTTAAAAATCTGGTTAAAAATTTCAAACAACCCTGCCTCACACGCTTCCTGCGGCCCCACCATCTCTCCGGATCCCAAGATCCGTCCTTGAGACAAGTCTTAGAGAGGTTAAAGGGCCATTTCTGAGAAAGGGGGACATATCTCAGGGCCCACAGATCTTCTATAGAGTATGACAATTTCTTTGACTGAGTCTTCCCTAACTGCCACCGGCCAAGCTGGGGGCCAACCGGCCGGGACCCAAGTCCAGGCCGAAACAATTCGGGGCACAGCCATGCCCCCCCCCGGTCTCCACCCTCGCCTCCACTGTTGGAGCCGGGGGGGCATCGTCAAACGTCAGCCCTGCATCCCACTGGCAATTGGCATCCGGCCTCGCGGGGGGCCCATCGCAAATCACATTCTTCGGCCTCGTCGCAGGCCCTCTCACTGCCCACGGCATCGGCCCCGGCCCCGGCAACACTCCTCCATCTCCAGTTTTGATGAAAATTGCCGGGCACCCCGCCAAATCCGTGCTGCCCCCGGGTGAATGAAAACGCCTAAGCCTGGCCGGACAGGGCCGCCGCCGCCCAAAAACCACCAGCGGCGGCTTCGGCTCCAGCTCCAGCTCCAGCTCCGATCTCCGCGTCGGCCCTGGCCCCAGCAGCACTCCTCCGTCTCCAACTTCGATGGGAAACGCCGGGCACCACACCAAATCCACGTTGCCCTCGGGCGAATGAAAACGGGGCTGCCGCCGCCCGAAAACCACCCACGGCGGTTCTGGCCTCCGCCTCGGCCCCGGCCCCGGCAGCACTCCTCCGACTCCAGGCCTGATAGAAATTGCCGGGCACCACGCCCGGTGCCTGGCCGCACAGGGCCACCGTCGCCCGAAAGCCATCCGTGGCAGCAGCTCCGGCTCCGATCCCGGCTCCGGCTCCGGCCTCCACCGCCGCCCGAAAGCCATCTGCGGCAGCAGCTCCGGCTCCGACCCCGGCTCCGGCTCCGGCTTCCACATTGGCCCCAGCCCCGGCAGCAGTCCTCCGGCTTCGCTGAAATCCGCCGGGCTCAACGCTGCCCCACGGCCTCCTCGGGGTTGCCCCCCACGGGTCCTTTCGCCACCCCTGCCACAGGTGAGGACCCGGGGGGAGGGAGACCTACCCCGACATTCGGCCGCCGCGGCGGAGCTCCCCAGATTAAGCCATGACTTGCTTAATCTGACAATTTGTGCCCAAAGAAAACAATATAAAGCTTTGGAAATTCCTGTAGTAAAATCATTGAAATAGGTAGAAATGTGCCTCTTCTGAGATGCAATCACAATGCAATCTTCTATCAACCAGAATAGTCCAGCAAGATTTCTAAGGGTTACTTAGATTATGTTGAAAGCTTTAGCTTTGTTGATGTATGACTCAGCACTGGTCTCATCCTTTGCTAAAAATTCAGGTCAGTAAGCAATTGATGGACAGTCTTTTGGTCAATGGCAGCCTCCCTTCCTTTTGCAGTTTCCTGCTTTTCTGAATGAACAATTCCAAGGCCTAAAACTTCTTTCAATAATTTTATTAAAATTTGTATTAAATGGATAAAACTAACAAACCTAATACAAGAACACACACACGTGTGTGTGTGTGGGGGGGGTTATAGAGAGAGAGAGAGAAAAGAAAAAAGAAAAACAATCCATTTTCTATTTCACTGCATTTTCTGTAAACTGATCTCTAAATCTTCAGCTCGTTATTGATCAACAAAGATTCTGTAAAAATTAACAAAAATACCTAATCACATCAATATATAATCCTGTTCCATTTAGTCTAAATCCCCTTTGTTCTTCTCTTAATAATTAAACATTACATAATCATAATAAAACTGAAAGCTATCAGATATTACCAGTAATAATTTTATTATATCATATCATATAATTTTATTATATCATATCAATATGTCATACCAAAAACAATTATATAGTGCACACTAATCCATTAAACCACTGAACATTTCCAAAAGAGAAACTACATTATCAAATTTGGAGTTATTGGAAGGAACCACTGTCAGGTAAAGTATTCCAGACATTGACCACTCTGTTGCTGAAGTTGTATTTCCTGCAATCGAGTTTTGTGCGATTTACCCTGAGTTTGTATCTATTGTGTGTTTGTGTATTGTTGAGGTTGAAGTAGTCATTGACAGGTAGGACATTGTAATGGATAATTTTATGTACTACGCTTAGGTCAGACCGAAGGTGGCATAGTTCTAAGTTATCTAAGCCTAAAATTTCAAGTCTGGAGGCATAGGGTATTCTGTTGTGAGTAGAGGAGTGAAGGACTCTTCTTATGAAATATTTTTGGACTCTCTCAATTGTATTCATGTCTGATATGCAGTGCAGATTCCAGACAGATGAGCTGTATTCAAGAACTGGTCTAGCAAATGTTTTGTATGCTCTAGTTAGTAGTACAACTAATAGTAGTTAGTATTACTGGAGAAAAAGCTTCGCAGGATTAGATTAACAACTCTTAATGCCTCTTTGGCAATGTTACTCTACTAAAGCTCTTATATTTCAATTTATTTATTTATTTTAAATTTATTTATTCAAAGTTTCAAAAATTTAAAAAAGAGAAACAAGTTCTCACATTTTACAGCAATATCATAGCAGTGTACATGTCCTTTAATAATAATTGAGTTCATTTCATTTCATATATCTTTTGCTAATTTTCTAATTCCTTACTTATATAATTATTAAAGTACAATATTTATTTATCTACATTACTTTACATATATACATCTTATACTTCAATTTAAAAGGACAGTTCACGATGCTTTTAGGTATATTATTTTCAGGGTTGGTGGTTTTTCTTTTTTTTTTGTCTTCAATAATTATTTAGGCACTTGTAAATCCAGTATTTCTAATTTTTTCTTGTAAGTTGTAATTTTAAGGCCACCCTAGAGTCTATTACAGTTGTTTTCACAGGAGTTTGTTCATCTTCCATCACAACTTTTAGTTCTAGTAGAATTAAAAAGCTCAAGCAATTCAGATGCCTACAGATGAAATTTCCTTTAAAGAAACCATCATATGCTTTAATAATCGACTTTCAAGTCTTGTTTTGCATTGAAATGTAAACAACCTTTTTCCACATGAAAGGATCTAATTAGTTTCAAAATCTTTCTTTAAATCAGTTTCACAAAGCATTAGCAACTAAACTATTTAGAAACAACTCTGGTGTTTAAAACCACTCTTTTACTATACTTTGCAAACAGTTACAAAAAAACTCTTTTTACAAAGCTGAAAAGATAGAATTTCCTTTCTTTTTAATTGACTGAGGGGAAATTCATCCAGCATTTGAAAGTAGATCCAGAGAGTTTTTCAATCTTAAAGAAAGGCAATACAAAAACTAACCTCCAAATTGATTAAAAAGATGAGGTTAGTCAAGTCTTTAGTCTGTGAAGGCTGCATTTATGACTCAGAGCACAATGGAACCCATGACTCCCAACTGACTGCAAGAGGCTGCAAAATCAAGTTTCTTTTGCCTGCTCACAAAAATCAGCTGTCTGAAATACTTGTGGGCAATCTCCAGAGCTCTCTTTCTTCCAGAGAGAATTTAGACAGTCTCACATCCAACTACCTTTTCAGCCAAAATGCCCCTGCAATTGCATGGAAAGGAGAAAATGTGGGCACTAGTTTACCACACCTCACCTCACCTCACCCATGCACCTCACCCACGCAATGGTGGGAATTTTTTTACTACCGGTTCTGTGGCCGTGGCTTGGTGGGCGTGGCAGGGGAAGGATACTATAAAATCTCCAGTCAGAAGTGGGATTTGCTGGTTCTCCAAACTACTCAAAATTTCCACTATCGGTTCTCCGGAACTGGTCAGAACCTGCTGAATACCACCTCTGCCACAGGCCTAAAACTTGGTGTAATGCAAAAAATTCTATTTCTGAAACTTTGTATTTAAAAAAATATAAAGACTAACAGTTGGGTCCAAACATATCACATCCCACATACATTTAAGAATTGAGAATTACATGGATTTCAGAAAAGTATCTTTAATGGTAGTTGGGGTAAAAACATAACCTTGAAAGCATGCTGCATATTCTCAGGCTGACTTATAGCAAGCCTATTAAAGTCAAGCCTCTCTTCACAATTTTTTCTTCCCTTGCCTCCCAAATCTGGGCTGGGCTGCCTCTTTTCAAGCCAGCTAAACCTGTTTTCCAGTCTCTTACAATACATCCTGCTAAAGCTGGAGTCCCTAGTGTGGTTTCTGGTTCAGTAGTGGGATTCATTTTTTTTTTACTACCAGTTCTGTGGGCGTGGCTTGGTGAGCGTGGCAAGGGAAGGATAATGTAAAATCTCCAGTCAGAGGTGGGATTTGCCGGTTCTCCAAACTACTCAAAATTTCTGCTACCGGTTCTTCAAAACTAGTCAGAACCTACTGAATGCCACCTCTGGCTGGATGTTCCAAGAAACCTGTGGGTCTTCTTTTCATCCCCATCAGGCTCCCTGCTTCTTCTAACCTTTCACATTAAAAGTTTTTTTTTTTTAAATGGGAAGCTGATGCGTCTTAAAACAAAACACCAATTTCCAGTATTATCTTTATTTCCAAGAATGCCTCAAGGTTTCAAATGGGCTTCATAGGCTGTCTTAAATAATAGTAATTACAGGCAGCAGTGTGTAGTCACTTGTCAAGAAAAAAGACAAATTAAGTACAAGTAGCTGTTGGATTTGTGAGTTTGTGGAGAAATACGGATATAGCAGTGTTTGTAGATGACTATTTAGAAGCCATTGTGTCACTTAGCAAGTCCAAAATGCTTTTGAAATTCCAAATGTGTCTACCAGCCTACAAAGGTAAAGCATTCCTGCAGTAATAATGGATAGTTTTGGTTTAATGTGCTATTGGTAGTTTGTAAGCCAATTTATTATTTAATGTATAGTGCCAACTATGAATTGTGGGTTTATTCAGAACTGTATAAATCCAATCAAAGGCTGAGTCATTGGTATAGAGTAGAAGTAGCCATCTATTGAAAACCTATTCCACTATAATAATAAAGGTAGCAGAATCATGGAGGGAAATAAATAGTTAGCAATTGCACCTTGAAGTATTATTTTATTTAAGTGCACCATCACCCACTATGTTACATTGAATATACTGAAGTGCTGGAACAGTTTTCCTTGCTCTAGCATGTTCCCTTAAAATGTGAAAATTTAACTATCCAGTAAAAAAGTATTGGACTTCATCCAACACAGTTCAGGTGACTGAAATAAAATATTAAATTGGTAAAATTGTTCTGTTTAGGTTTATACCATCAAGAGAGATTCCAGCTATAATTTTACTTTTCAGAACAAATTCATACTCCTTAATTTTGAATTCTATGCAGACATTGTGTACTGAATCAAAATGGCAGTTTGTATGCTTTTAAGAGTATGAGGCACTTTCTTTAGTTATTTACTAGCAATATTCAACATGAAGGAGTCTTCATGTTTCTTACAAACCACAGGCATGGCTTAGCTAGAAATTTTCTAGCCTTATATTGCAGATGCACTTTGAGACACTGGCATATAAAACCAATGATGCATTTAGAAGAGAGTCTTTCCAGCTAATAAATTGCTAGTGGTCCCAGTGAGGCTTTCAAGAGGTATGTGTTTACCAGGCAATGATTAAAATGTATTTCAGGAGCTATGCAACATGATTCAGCATATATTTATTCAGAAGAACCTCCTATACACTCCTGAATAAGGCTTTCAACAAAGTAAAAACTACTGTTGAATTTCAGAGTTTTAGTATGGAGTAGTTTTTAGTAGTCTTTGGATTTTTTTCCTTAAATTTCTGATTCAGGAATCTGTTCATCTGGTGATATATGCAAACCCTATCCTTTGCTACTAACTGCAGAAAAATATACAGGTGTATGTTTTTACACCAATACTTACTGAGTAGTATTGAGCTTCTGGGATTTAGCAATCATGGTCTAGACAACAGATTTCTATAACCACAATTGCCAATGAAACTTCAGGAAATTTGTTGTCCAGACCACACTCACTGTACCCTGGAGCTATACATTACCCAAAACTCAGAAAAATCTATTAACACAGTGTAAGCATGTGGCATGAAATGGATTCAATTTATGCATATTAGAAGACTGTTTAAAAAGCATAGGCAATCAGGTATTTTTTAAAATCACATCTAGGCTTCCAATGGTGCTGTTTCTTCATCTTTATTCAGTGTTTCAAATATTTGGAAACAAATTCAGGTTTACAATTTTAATTGTTCACTTTCTGAAATAAATTTCATTTGTTTATACATTCATGCACCTGTGCATATCAAACACAGGGTTAGCTGTCCAGGTTAAGTCTGCATTCCAGAAGAATTGGAGTGGGACATTCACTATCTGGTGCCTTATTCTACAACAGGCTTCAATCTATTATTATTACATTTATTTGCTGTATATGTCACCATGGTGCTACTCTAGATGGCTCACAACAATAAAAAACCCAAAGAAATAAAAAATAAGTTTACACAAAGTGAAAATAAAACAGAAAACTAAAATAAACAATGAAAAAGAAAATAAAGAAAATACACCAATATGACTAATAAAAAAAGATGAGAGGGGAGCAGAGAGTGGTGGAGGGGAGATGGAATCTGCTGTCAATCTAGCAACCATTTCTATTTCTATACTATACTTACAACAAATTTCAAGTAGTCCATCAAAGCTTGACCAGTTTCTCTTTGGTACTTTACATAAATGCTACTGCATCATCACACAAGGACTATCTTTGTTCTGAGAACAGTGTCTTGCTTTGTATTCTTTGAACTTTTCATTGTAACATTTGTTTTCACATTTTCCACAACATTTTGCCTTGTTCTGTATACTTGATCTTTCGTTCACAAAACGCGTGCCATAATGCTACATCTTTAGAATAATGAAAGCAGCATCTCAATGTTGCACCATATGCTTCTCCCCTTTGCACATATGTGGTATGACAATGCATGCACGAAAGGGTAGGTCTTATGTAAAACTGCTTTCATCATTCTACCATTCACTACTATGGATGTTGCTGTCACATCACTATTTATTTATTTAGGGCATTTATATGGCTACCCAACTCAGTCACAGTGATTCTAGATGACTTTCAAAAATAAAATCCCAATACAAACCCAATCAACCCTCCCTCCTTTGTAATAAAAATCAAACTAACCACTTGTTGGACTCCATCATCACCCTGTGGTCTCCAGGTAGAATCATGTTTTCAGGACCTTATGAAAGAGTGTCAAAGTGGAGGTCAGTCTTACTTCCTCAGGGATGATATTCTACAGGGATGGACCTACCTTCCTCTTGCTCTCACTAGATGGACCTCCTTAAGAGAAATGGCCAGTAACATTCCCTGCCTTCCCACTCTGGTTGAGACTGTTCTTCAAATTACCTAGCCCCAGGCCATTATGGCTTTAAAGGCAACAACCACCATCTTGAATTGGAACCAGATGCAGCTCCTGCAAGAAAAGTGGCACATGTGCAGATCCAGACTTGCACAGAACCATGAAGACAATTGCATTTTGAACCAACTGAAGCTTCCAGATACTTTTCAAGGACAGCCTCAAATAGAATGCATTACAATAGTCAACATTATATATTAATATAAAACTGACATTAATAAAAATATACTGATATTAATATACTGATTCATATTTCATTAATAGTGTGGCTATAGGTAAACTAATGTATTCTAATATCTTTAAGTTGTGCTCAAAATATTTGTACTGTCAATGGTTTAGACAGGAAACAGGCTGATTTGACAACTGAGCAAGAATGAGTTCACAGTATGGTGTTTCTTAATGTGACTTAGTTCACACAGCACACTAAAACTTAAAATGAACTCCAGAGATTAGCTGATATGTGAATCCAACCATTACTGTTTGTAATCCATGACTTTCTATTTGGTGTGTTGTGTGAACATTGCCACTCCATGCAAAGTTTTAAGAACATGGTATCAAATAAGGACAAATATTATATTGCAGTTTTAATTTCTAACAATTCTATTAGAATTGTTCGAATGTGTTAGAATGAATTCCAACATTCATTCTGTACCGTACTTTGGATTAGTAGTGAGGATAGACTGTTGCACAGCTTTTCAGTACTGCTTCAAGGAAAAGGATCTCCTTAGTCCTGTTCAGCAGAAGTAAAAGATCCCCAAATACACCAAGACAATTTACATCATTGTGATGTGATTGAAATGATATGCAAGTCAGAAGCCTAGGATTATAATGGCCAGCGTCTAAAACTATATATTAGTGCCACTGTGTTTCTGAATGATTTGTGCATCATGCACCCAATGTTCAGAAAATGTCCCTATGATACTCTATCAAAGTGAAAGTTGAGACTTTAAAGAGGCAGAATAGGAAGAATTTTGACACTTCTGAACTTTGCTGTTGGATAAGATTCCTGAGTGGATAGTGGACAGCCAAGGAAACAAACCAGTAGATCCTTGGACAAGTCAACCCAGAATTCTCCTTCAAGACATCATATTATCCTACTTAGGACATATTCTATAAAGACATAGCTCTCTGGAGAAGACTTCAATGCTGGGAAAGTTGGAAAAAAATGGATGACCAGCAGCAAGGTAGATGGACCCAATTACAGTGACAATGAGCACACTATTAGGAGACTTGAAGGAACAGGTTAAGGAAAGAGCATTATGAAGGAAATATATCAGGTCTCTAGTAGTCAAACCTGACTTGATGACACCAGATCATAATCAGATAGTTTAGGCTTGCTATTGACATGCACATAAATCATGAAAGCAACAGAATACCACCCTAAGATTTTGATAAGATCTAGCAAATACCTTGTAAATTGGCTTCATGCCCTAAGGTGGGTTGTTAGGAGAAACCCAGCTAAAGGCATTTAATTTAACAAACCTGGATTAAGCAAATCATTGATCATATTTTAATGCTACCAATAGCACATCCGAACGTAAACCTGTTCCGCTACCTAAACCAGGCTGAATTTCGATTCTACATCAATGCATTGCCACCAGACTTGGCACCTGATTTATCTGCTCCAAGGCTGAACAGCACCCCAGTGGAGAGCAGCAGGCGGAACGGAGCAAAAACGTTTTGCTCCGCAGCAAAAACGGCCGTAGGCACCGAAAACCAAGGGGAGACAAGGCGGGTGGAGGGGCAGCAGCGGAACTAGGACGTTTCCAATACATTTGTAAGACAGACCGGTCGTTCCGGTTTCTTTTATACCTTCGCGAGTTGGCACAAAGCACTATTGCGAGAAACAAGATAAACGGAATGTTTTTATTTATTATTTATTTATTTGATTTGTCAATCGCTTACAAAATAATAGGTATAAGTATAAACATGAGTAAGAATACAGAAAGTAGATACGAATAAATGGGGATAATAGGACAGGGACGGGACGCACGATGGTGCACTTATGCACGCCCCTTACAGGCCTCCTAAGAATGGGGTGAGGTGGATAGTCTATGTCTATGGAGATTCTCAGTCTTCCAGATCATGGTTGTCCCAAAGGTGCTTTTTTCCCAAAAGGCAACTGGACTTTCTGGTTTTTTTCTTTGAAGACGTTTCGCTTCTCATCCAAGAAGCTTCTGAAGAAGCAGAATCATCTTAGATGAGAAGTGAAATGTGTTCAAACAAAAAATCAGAAAGCCCAGTTGCCTCTTGGAACAGCACCTTTGGGACACAAGATAAGCGGAAGAACGACAGAGGGCAGACGAGTCCCGTGCAAGCGAGCGAGCGCTGCAGCTACGAGTAAGGCATCCCAAGCGCAATCCGGCGTTGATTCGGAAACGCGTCCCGATGCGTTATTCAAAAGTTCTGGCCCCGAGTAAGGATTTCTACACAATTGCAACAGGAGGAACGTCCACAAGGTCGCCTTCCTCCTATACGTGCCCAGGGTCATCTAAGCGCAACAACATCTCAGAAAGGCGCCGCGATACGCGCGGCGGAATACCTTTCCCCGGAGAAACTGCAACCGGGTAAGAGAAGGACCGGCCACCGGACTCAACGTCCCCCAGGAAAGTTTTTGTTCTCCTCCGCAGCCCGACGGCCGCCCCTCCCGGCCGGACCACGTGTCCCAGGCGCTGCCGCGCAGGCTCCGCGGTTGCTCCTCCTCTCCCCCCGCCCTCCCGAGAAGTCTGGCCGGAGCGGTGGAGGAAAATGGCGGCCGCGAAGGCGGCTGGGGCAAACGGCGGAGGAGGCAGCGGGAGCTGCTGAGTCGGGCTGGGGTCGAGAGCCCAGTCCGGGAGTGGCGGAGGCTCCGGGCGGCCGTGAAAGACTCGCGCGGTGAGTGGGAGGCTCGGAAGCACAAGAAGGGCTGAAGGGGGGGCATCTGGGGGGCGATGGCATCCCCCCCCTCCCCACCCGCCGCCCCACACCATTTCCCCGGCCCTTTGGAGTCGCGCGATCGAACTCCGTTCACCCGCCACCTTCGCCTGCGACCCGTCGCTTTGGCTTCCTGGCCGAGCGCTCCTCAGTCGCCGTGGCGTTTGGGTTGCTTGGAGTTGTTCGCTTTCTCCTTCCCGGCTGAAAACCTAAACAAAAGCTCTTGGGGGGGGCACAAGGCAGGCGAGGAACCCCACTCTAGGGTCCGCTAAATCTCGGGCTGTCTTGTTTGGAGGACTTCCCTACTTTAGCCCTTCTTTTAAAACCCCCGATGCTTCACTTCTGGCAGCCTCTTGTCTCTGTACACTTGCCAAGAGACGTCCAGCCTTTCCCTCCTCTGCCCCTTCTGGGTGGGTGACAAACACGCGTGTGTCCCAAAGCTCGTCCTTGTCTCTCCCCCCCCTCCCTTTTTCGCATTCTTCGCTTTCGCTCCTCTGCCTAGTTCCCGTTCTCTACTTTGCAGCAAAGACTCCTTGCTATGGCGAGCTGATTTGCTATGTGCACCGCACCGTCTTTCTCTCCTCTTCGCCTCCCTCCCCCCCCCCCCCGCTCCTCTCCCTCGGTACCTTTTATAGTACCTTGCTATTTAGAACATCTGAATTGCGAGCCTTGGTTCAGGGCTTTGCAATTGGTGCTTGCCCAAGAACTTTACACATCCTTCCGATTGACAGCGAAGTGCTGCTGAACTGAAGCAGAAGAAATCCTCTCCGGTAGGTTATGATTTATAAAGAGTCTTGAAAACCGACCCAGCAATGAGGATCCAATGATCAGCATTCCTTGGCCTGTTTGACCAGAACCTAAATCCTGTGTACTCTTCTATGGGACTTACTTCCAAGTAATTGTCCGAAAAATTGGGTTTTAAGTCTTGTCTGTGCTGCCCCTGCTGGCTAAATAAGCAAAGAGTAACATCGAGTCCCATAAAGGGTGTATAATATGATTTGTGTATTGAGCAAGTGCATCTAAGCTCATCCCCAGCCCCTGTGCTGGTTTTTTGCGTTCTAGTGGACTTGACTCAGGTGCCCAGTTTTCTATTTGTAAATTATAGTTTCTGCCGATCCCTGCAGAGGTGTCAGAATGAATTGCATGCTGTACTTTTTACCTTGGGATGAATCTGGCAAAGTTAAGGGTGGTTTTCCTGGTGAATCTGTATAGCTTTTTTCTGCCGGTAGTACAATAAAAGATTTTCTATCATATCTCAGATATGGCCTGGCTATTCTTTTCCTTTGGAGGCCCACTGGTGTTGGGGGTTTGTGTGTGAGAGCGAGGGGGCCCCTTCAAATCAGTGTTAACTCTTAGGGACTATCAGGAATAGTCCTGAGGTTTTCTTGGCAAGATTTAGCAAAATGTGAATAATAGAACAGAATTGGCAAAGTAGCTTCAGCATCTTTGAAAACTACTGAAGATTGTGTGTACTGTGCTGTCTTTAATGTATACATTGGCAGGTTTAGAATCACTAGCAGTCATTAGCATCACTGATTAAAAGTCAAGACAAGCTGAATCAATAAACTACTCACTTGAAATGAATTCCATATCTGAAAATTTATATCTTAGCCACTTAACAGTTTGCAAAGGGAGATTGTTTCTTGCTTTTGTCACATATTGCTTTTCTGAAGTCTCCAACTGAAGATTCTTGCATTTCTGCTTTTGGCATCAACGGTTCCAGGTTTTGGTTTTGGTTCTGCCATGGATCAGCTAATTTTGGGTATAGGGTGCAATATAATATCTGTCTCCAGTACTCTGCAGGTACTTTCCTGTTGACAAATATAGATATCTGTGAATAAGTTTCATATTTGTTTTAAGGAGAGCTTTTCCTTTTGCTATTCGGTTACATTTTTTTTTCTTAAAGTAGTGTTAAGGGCTAAAGTTTCTTATTTTGCACAATCAATCAGATTCTCCTTGAAAAATAATGTAGATAGTAGAATATTATTCTCTTAGTTTGCACACATGCATGCTGGGGATAATAGATATTTGGAATAGAATAGTAATGAAAGAGCTCATTTCTTGAACTAGATTTTTGATGCAATCTGTTTTTTTCTATATTAATTTTGTCCAATAATAGTGGACATAATGTACTGCAGCCAAGTAACAAATGTTGTCCTGTATCAAAAACTATTGTGTGCGAGTAATTTGTACCAATTTTAAAGCATTTTTACTGATAGCAATTTCCTTTGTATTACATATGTACTTTGAGAGGTTTTTATATTGAAATAACATAGAAGATATTTTCTGCAAATATTAATCTTATTGCTTATATGAAAAGAGTAACATCTATTCAACACAAGGAAAGTGTATGTGTGTGTGTGTGTATAATTGTTTTCACATTCTAATTCTTGTTTATTAAAATACCAGTTAATATTTCCCAGAGTGGGATTTGATTCCATGAAGTTTATAATAGGACTATATATTGAATAGAAATAAAGTCAGAAGATATTTTATGTGTCTTAAAAGCATTTAAAACCTTCACTCAGTTCAGAAGTGATACCAACCAATGGTTGGTGATTAAGGGCTTCTTTCTCCACTTCTTAATTCTGCTGTGGTTTTGGTCTGGGGTTTTTTTCTCTGTATGTTACAATTAGAATTCTCTAGGCTACACTAATTTATTCAATTCAGTTTATATGGCAACCCACCTCATCATTGTGACCCTGGGTGTCTCACTGCGGTTAAAAAGACACAACCAGGAGTAAAAATAAGAGGCATTTGCTTAAAACCCATGATTTTAAAAGAGACAAAACCTTTGATGCAAAACCCATACTTTTGTACTTGAATCCTGATGCCTGGCACAAGTTCAGCACATGTCATGGTTTTGTGTTGTGATGTTATAATATACTGTATTTCATAACTTAACAGCCCCATTTGGGTACCAATGGTTATAACCATGGCTCAGAGTACAGTAACATATTAATATTTAGAGGTCATAAAAAATCCTGTGTGGGATACTGTAGGCCAGGGCTGTCAAACTCTGGCCCGTGGGCCTGATGCGTTACGTGCTGACCACGCCCACGCCTGGTTTAGCGAAGGGTGAAAAAGTCCTGATACGTCATGTAACACAGCTGTGACATGAGTTTGACACCCCTGCTGTAGGCTGTTTCTATTCATAGTAAACTATGAACTAGGAAAGCTAGGAAACTAGGAAAGGGAAGAAGGATAGGAGAGTAAAAAAATTACACAACTTCGGGAATTAATACATATCAATTGGCATTCCTGCTGCAAAGTCTGAATTTTCTGAAGCTTAAAATATGAAACTATTTATAACAGAATGGGATTGTTAACAATTTACCTGCATCAATTGGAGATGAAATGCATTATGACAGTATAGAAAAATGATGCCATATAACTTGGTTATTCCATTGCAATATTGCATAATGCACCCTGCAGGAAGGCTAAGCAACTTGTTCAGTTAGTAGATTGCATTAGATTTTGAGTTAATAATACATGCCATCCTATTTTTTGTTGCATTTCTGTAAATTAGAAATTGATTTTAAATACTTTTTTCCTCATAGGATTTTAATCTCAGAGTAGGTAAGACTACTCTCTTCTTGGCCCAGCAAGCTCAAGGAATAATAATAAGCTACACACCTGTTTTGAATAGCAATTCTGATATCTGAATAAAATGCTGATGTTGTTGAGTGGAAGAGGTGGTTCTTCATTTCTCTGTATAGAGTGCAGTTCCTAACAGTACAACTAATAGGTGATAGTTTTCACGTCAAAATAAAGTTCAGAAAACAGCTGTACTGTTCATCCTGCTGATGTCATATTCTTTGATCCAATCGAATTTTCTGTCAGTATATCAGTGAAAAGTACTTTCTGGTGATTCCCATCCAGCATCCTTCCAGAACTGTTCAAGGGAATTTTCATAGTGTGATATAAGTTAATTCTGAAGAAAGCATGCCTCTCAATGTAGCAATTTTGCAATAGGCATGTTGATGCATTCTGTAGTATTGGTTCCCTGCAAAAGGTATAGGAAATTTATAGTAATTCCTTTAATTATTTATATAAAAATTTGCATGTTGCCTATTTACCAGACTCTTGGCTTTATAAGTGTGCAGTACAATGAAAGCCAATCAGTAAGCTTAGGCCAGTCAGTCTCTCTCAGAATGGTTGTTGTGGGGAAAATAGGAGGAGGAAGATGGATATATTTACCACCTTTAAGTTATTTGTAAAAAAACAGGACACAAATAATTAAATAGATAAATATTCAAAATTATAATGTGAGAATTGAATCTGAAGTTTCATTGTTAATGAGAGAATGTGAACAGAGCTGTCCTTTGTAAGTTATTACATTGGTTTAAATTATGCTTTAGGTCAATACCTTTTTAAAATTTTATTTTTTCTACCATTCTTTTCTAATTGGAACAATCTGGGCTTTGATGGGGGGAATTACTTTCAATTAATTACCCCATATATATGGATACCATTCTAGTGTTGCAAATTAGGCATACCATTTGTTTCTGGTTGATTTTAAAGGTTGATAGTGACACATGGAATATAAGACTTGTTTTCACAAGTGATCTCAGAACACATGTACAAGCATGCTGCAGTATTGTGTTATCAGATCTGGAGCCTGTCTAGTTTGCTTGAAAATCAGTGTTTAAAAGTGAACATAGTATTTAGTCAAACATTGATTAATAGCCCAAATTAACTTTATTTATAATTATGCTGCCCAGTAGAGTGGTTAAATGCTGTTTGAAGTTATGACAATCATCACCTGGATGACTGAGAAAACAAGAAGTTATAACGGCTTCAAAAATGGTAATTATGGCCCATAAAATGCCATGCATCCCCCCTTCCTGTAATCAGATGACCACATTTCAAGCTGCTGGCAATCGACTCACACATTAATGATGGGTTGCAGCATCCAACAGTCACGAGACCAAAATGTGCATATTTTTTTTTGCTATTTTGGGTTGGGTTTTTTTCTTGGTTTCTGGCAAAAGTCACCTATTCGGGAGAACAGATTCACTTAACAGCCATAGAATTCCTTTAACAATCATGTGATTCAGACAAATGATTGCAGTAAAAATGATTGAAAAATCTGGTCCTGTCAGGTGGGCACCTCAACTTGCGACCAGAATGACTTATAATTAAAATTGGGGTCCTAATTGTGGTTGTAAGTTGAGGCTAACTGTAAGGTGCTTTTAAGATCATGTATATCCTCTTCTGTAGTGATTGTGTCAAATAAACCCCTTCTCCTGAATGTTTGCTGCCAACAAAACAATAAATTAAATTCCTCCAGAAATCTTGAGCATCTCAAAATCTTTGCTGCTGGCATGGGTAACAAGCGGGGCTTGAAAAAGCAAGGAAGATATTTTTCCAATATTGTTTTAAAACAATAGTATCGGAAAAGACAGGCTAATGGAACATTATGTGATCAAGGAACCCTTCGTAATCCTGAGTTAGTCAGAAATTCTGGATTGTTACACATCTGCAGGATGATCTCTGACTTTTATTTTGTGTCCAGAAGTGGGAAGGAATGGCTGAAAATTGCTGTGCTTTTTATGGAAAGTGAAAAAATCATTGCCAATTTTTAAAGTACTTTCGTAAGACAGAGTTTTATAATTATTTTTGTTGTTGCCTTCTGCCTCATTATCAATTTGCTTTCCTAGATAGAAAGCAAATTCAAGTTAATTTGACTCTCCAAGGTGATTAACAACTAACTAAAAAGATTTAGGGACCCAAGTTCACATCACTTTTCATGCTTTTCTAGTGACTTTGTTTGGTAACAATTGTCTGCAACACAAGCTAATGCAAAACCCAATGCCAATATAATTTAAAAACATTTCAGTTAAAATTTTGCAATTTTATCTGTTGTACATGCCGTATTTGACTTACAACCATTCATTTAGCAATCACTTAAAGTTACAACAGCACTGAAAATGGTGACTCACAAACAGTCCTCACGCTTTACAACAGTTGTAGCATCCCCACAGTCATGTGATCAGAATTTGGATGCTTGGCAACTGGCATGTATTTATGCCAGTTGCAGTGTCCTGGGGAGTCATGTGAACACCTTCCCAGGAATTTCCCAGCTGGCTTCTGACAAGTAATGGGAGAAGCTGGATTTGTTTAACGACCTTACGATTCACTTAACAGCCATGGCAGAAAAGGTCGTAAAACTGTATACTTGACATTAACAGTTGTAACTATTGTATAGCTTTTTACTAAGAATGATCTGGTGTAACTTTACTTCCTCTTAGCTTTCTGGAAATAAACCACACTGTTCAAGTCAGCATTTAGATTTAATAAAAACGATCACATAAGAAGTTGCAATTGCATTGGGCCTTCATTCTTCATATGTCTGTTCTTTCTTAATCACAGAGAATTTAATGCAGATAGTGAATTCTATATACCAGTGTTCCAAATCAGAGGTTTTGCTGTCATATGTTATGCTACAAATAGTATGCTTAGGTGCAACTTGTACATTTAGTTTTCTTCTTTCCCAATATATTATAACAACCTGCTTCTCTGTTTCTGGTAATAAATTACACTAGTCATTTTTAATTATTTACAGTGAATTTGACCTTCAGGCAGCCATCTTGGGCATGTCGGTTTCTACTTGCTTGTGACAAGTGTTCTGGTGTGTTCTTTGGATCCAATTTCTGATTACCTTCTAGTTCTGTGGATTAATGTAGCAAACTTTCCATTAATCCAACCATTATTTATGTTCTATTTTGAAAAGAGAAAGAATGGGGAGAGGAATAGAAAGGCATTTGGTGTCAATGATTTGATTGCTTCATCTATCAAGATTTCATTTTAAAGCAGCTGGAAAACTGCCTATTGTAAGCATGAAGTCTTATGTCTTTTGTGTGTTGGAATGTATAGTGTAAGAAGAGCCCTACTAGATGAGGCCAAAGCCGGTATTCTAGTCCCGTATTTTGTGTCACATAGCGGCCAATCTGATCTGTTCAGAACAAGAAGGCAATAGCTTTCTTCTACTTCTGGCTCCTAGCACCTGATCTTTAGAGCAGTGTTTTTCAACCTTGGCAGCTGTAAAATGTGTGGACTTCAACTCCAAAAATTCCCCAGCCAGTAATGCTGGGGAAAATTGCCAAAATTGAAAAACACCATTTTAGAGTGTATTACTTAAGATTTAGGAAGTACAATAGAACCATGAAAATTAGTATCCAATTAAAGATTACATTGCCAACCATTTTTTCACATTGCACAGTGATGTCAAATGTCATATGGTTCTTTTTAACAAACAAGCAAAATTATCCATGTGAGAGGAAATTATCATCTTCTGAAAAATCCCCATCCACATAATATAATATTGGTGCAAGTGTGTTTGAACTGATTCTGGTATCTTTGCTGATTTTGGAATGAGCGCTCTGCCTTCAAGAGTGTTCTGTTTTTCTTCTGTCAGTAGTAATTGGTGTTGGCTGCAGCCCAAAGGGACTTTTCTCTGTAAGAATATTTTAATATACTTTTTTCTGACCTCCATCTTTAAAATATCTGAGGGCATTTCATCTGAAGCCTGAATAAGCCAAGGGCAATGCACAATTATGGCCAAGTCATTGCAGCAGTCAGCGCCAAAGCTGCAGGAAGCTGAGGCAAATGCATTGGAGTTTTTCTGCAGTAGCACCTGAGCTTTCTGGGAAAGTTTTTGCTGCACGTTGACAGAATGTGAATTGCCATGCCAGTTGCGTGAGCTCCAAGCTGTCATAGCTGGCAAGAAGTATTTGTAGTTGAGCAGAGTTTCAGAAATATTGAAGCAGCAGTGGTATTTCTACCCAGTTCTAAAAATCCACACTACCGGTAGCTATTTTGCAAGGTCACTTTCTACCTTCTGAACGGATATTAGAATATATTCTTCATGTCCAAGAGAAGTGATATTGGATGGCTCTTTGGTGTTAGGAGAGGAAATACATCTCAAAAGGAAAATATGAAATATGTCCATGCTTTCTAAAAGTGCCAGTGACAATAGCAATGTGTCATCAGTGACCAGTATAATATAAAATAAGGCAATCTCAGATAGGGTAACAGTTTGCTATTTTCCTCTTCCCTCATCATTCCATTCCCATGTATGTTACATCTGTTAACTTTTATGCGTGAAAGGAGGTTAATCTCTTGCCACAGTTTTTAGAAAGCCATTTTTGAGGTTCTAATTTAATTTATTGGATTTGAGGGCTGCCTGATTCTGGGTAGCTCACAGCATAACAGAAATAAAATGCAACACAATTACAGGGAGTCTTTGAGTTACAATCATTCATTTAGTGACTCTTTGAAGTTATAACAGCACTGGAAAAAGTTACTTATGAATGGTTTTCACACATTGCAGCATGCCATTTTTAATTTTTTTTTATTTTATTTATTTATTTATTAAATTTATATTGCCACCTATTTGCCCATGGTGACTCAAGGTGGCTTACAAGGTATAAAACCACATTTAAAACAGTAAAACTAGTAAGAAGAATCAAATAAATTAATATAAACAGAGTCAATGGGAGAGACCAACTTTGCTTACTATGCATGATTCACTTAACAACTGCAGTATTCGCTTAACAATGTGGCAAAAAGGTTGTAAAATGGGGCGCAATTCACTGAACAACTGTCTTGCTTTACCTCAGAATTTTGAGGCACAATTGTGGTTGTAAATTGAGGACTACCTGTAACCCAGAAAAAGGTGGCCCAGATAAAGTTGTACAAAGGCCTTCTGGCCACAGCTGTCACCTGCTCATCAAGCAAGAGGTCTCAGTCTAAAAAGATTCCTCCTAGATTGCACGGTGCTCTTGAGTGACAAGTGCAATCCAATATTAGAATAACCCCAGATCTTTGGGGGGAGGGGCAACAGTCACAGCCTCTCAGTCTTAATACAGTGGGATTTAGTTACAGAAATTGATATTGTTATGTTGTTTTTACTCTGTTTTAATGATTATGTACTTAAAATGGGCAGTCGTATAATTTCAATATGAATAAACAAATAGTGCACAGAGCATACATAAGTACTAATCTTTCTAACTGTATTGGTATCTTCATCGGTTTCTAGTTTTTAAGAATTGACCCTGCTAAAAAGGAAAGAGTTGGTTTTCTTACTTTAAATTCACTAAAGAAAATGCAGACAGAATGAGACGTATTTGTCAAAACAATCTAGTCTCTCAGCAGTGTGCTTTTAAAGCAGTTCTGTCAGATGTTTGCAGAACTGTATCTTGCTTGATCATAATTTGCTATGCTTAGTTAATAAACTGGAAGTCCTTGATGTCTCTGGAGATCTCATCTGTTAGGTTTCTTCGTTTGTCTGCCCTTTATTTGTGTACAAAGCTGTTAATTTGTACTAAGACCTATTTCTCAAAACGCAGGAACTGAATTATTGAGAGAAGCGGGACAATATGTTAGCAAAAGCACCATATTTATTAGGTGTTTGTCATCATAACTTTGAAAAAAATAGATTGCTGTCTGAACTTCAATACGGTTAAGACAAGAGTAGCCTGTCCCTTCTTATTTTCTTGTTATAGTTGTATGATATATAATTTAAAATAAAAAAACAAAAGCAAATGCACATTCCTAATTCCCATATCCTTAATCCTCATTTTGGGAGAAGGAGAGAAAGAAAGAGGGGCAAATGTGTAAATGCATTTAACTATATTAAGATGCTTTAAATTTCACTAAGTAAGATATGAACTGGATTGTCTTTTTTGTATGAAGAAAGGAATAAGACAAGAAAAACATGAGCTTTTGATAGTTACATCACTCACTGCTCTAGTTAGAAGATAACATTTTCTACTTTAGAGCAGTTTTAATGAGAAGAGCAGTAAGAAAAATAATATTTTAATCTCTTTCCTCTAGCAGCAGTATATGTACCTCAAGGTAATCCATGAGAAATTCGTTTAAAAGAACTTAGGTAACTGTCCCTGGGCATCTATATTGGCACTTATGATTTTTAACATCTAAAAATGATTTAGAATTTGGGTGAGCAATTATTTAGGCAAATTTGCAAATGACATCAAATTATTCAATATAAGGAAACCACAGGTAGATGGTAAAATGTTCCTTTCCATGGATTTAGTACTCTATACCAGAATTTAATGATATTTTATACTTGAGGCAGATAAATGTTATTAGACATGGAAACTTGATAAAATAATGCAATCATGCATGTAATTAGAACAAAGTTATAAAAATTACTTAGCTGGTCTTGCCAACAAGTTGCAGCAATATTGGTTGTGTTAACATGAATTTGGAGCTCAATCTTTCAGAATACAAAAACCAACAAAAAACAACATATATTACCTTTCTCTCCACTTCACTCTTATAAGTAATTTGCATTACTCCTTATTGTTCAGAATTAAAAAGTGGATACCAGGACACAATAATATTCCAACTATAAATGGATAGATGCAGGTAGATTTATTTTGGGCTTCATTGTTTAATCTGTGCAAATGTTACCCAGAGTGAGATGAGGGAGGGATGGAAGGAAGGAAGGAAAGGAACTAGTTATTGAGAAGTTATCTGGCTCCCAGAGGAATATCTATGTACCCGATTTATTCTTGAGAGTTTTTCTTCTTTCCCCCTAATTTTTTAATCTAGTTTCATCTGTGGAGTCCTTGACATTCTCTGAGCTAGGTTGTTTGCTAGGCTGTTGGTTTGTGCTCCGAGCTTGACAATTTGGTTTCATCCCCATTCGAGGAGACATTGTCAGTGTGCTTTGAGTTGTGCTCCTCTGTCAGAAGACAGGTGTTTAAATACCTTTTTATGAGATGCAAATTAGTCTGTTGTTTGTTTGCAGGTTGTTTGCTTTCAGACATTTCATTAACCAACTGGGTAATATTAATGCTGGTGAGTGTGGGGTTTGCACCCTGTTTATATACTTGCCCTACCCATCTTGGCAGGACTATGGATTTTTTTTCCTTGATAGTTCTTTTTTGGTAGAAAAAAGAAACCTTCCCTGCTTCATCCCCAACAAGCATGATTAATATTAACAACTTATCACTGTTTCTTAAAACCAACCATCTTTTCGTTACTTATCCTCACTCCATTCTCTATAAATCAATTTTTAAAACTGATTTGTCCATTTTAATTAATAAAATTGTATTAAATGTTGTCAGAAATAATAACATAACTATTTGTAAATTATGATTTACAAAATCCAATTTAAATCCTTTACTTTTATATCTCTCTTTCTATTTAAACTTACCCCCATTTCCTCTCTTCAAATAAACAAAATCATCATACATTTCTAATCAGTAAGAATCCATTAAACATTTCCCAAAATAGCCACTCATTTGTGTTAATCTTGATCAAACCAATTTTGTATTCCTTCTTCTTTCTCCCAACAATCTTTAGTTCCCTCAAACAAAGTCCCAACATCTGCTTTCTCATGCACTCTTTGTTTCTTTTCTCAGAACCACTGGCATCATTTATGAAGAATCATTTGTAATTCCAGTAGAAGAAAATTATCCACATCTCTGTTCATATTCAGATTGTCTCTTCTCATAAAGCTTCAACAAGTTCTTTTTATAAATCCAACATAGAGAAGTAGTCCACATCACTCTTTTGGTTTAATGTTTGTATGTCATTTGTATTAAATCAGTTTCATTTCTAAATGTGCTATTTCTATTTATTTCTTATAGACTACCATTTTAAATTCCAATTAAAATCAGTTTCAGTTTAATTCAATGGAACTTGTTCCTCTTTAATAATATCTTTTAATTCTTTAATAACATGTAACTTTATTATTGCATTTTTTAGTCATTCATCATAGAACTCCCTTAAAGTAGCCATTTATACATTAATTTCCTTTTAGTGCCCTCTAGTGTTCAATTTTCAAAGTTGTCTTATCAGTTGTTTCTAAATATAAACATGACACTTCCCATGGGAAAGTTTCTTTTAATTAACTTCAAAGTTCTTCTTTAACTCAGATCCAAATCTGGAATTCTTAATCCATTTAACATTTCCTAAAATCAACACTATAATAACCTTTTTGCCATTTATTTCCCCCCCCCCATTTTTTTCTTGCAAAATTTTAAACTCATAATTTTCTTATTTACATGATTAAAGAAAGACTCACCTGGTGAATATGAGCAACTTATGGTTTTGAAGATTTTCAGTATTTAACAAATAGTTTTAAATAAAGTAAACTCCAAAGTAATTAATAGTGAAGTTTGGTTAAATCTTAAGTCCATAATAGGCTAGATTAACATCTTTGAGCTCAGTAAAATCCCGTGATTCCTATCTTTCCAAGAAGTTGCAAAAACATATGTTTCTGCCCTCTATTCACAGCAAAAATAGTTGTCTAGAGTATATATGGCAATCTCAAGATCTCTCCTTTCTCCTCTATGCTGCTACGAGAGTCCAGGAATGGGTAACACTCCTCCCTCTGATGTCATCGAGCAGAGTCTGCCAAAGTATAAAAAGCCAGCCCCTGCTGCTGGCCCCCAGCTTTTTGACTGAGCTCCTTGAGCGTCAAGAACAAGTGTCTGGAGTTTTGCTACCTTATGCAGCAGCTAATTCAATTCAAAAGAGAAAGCAAACAGAAGACAACATCAGCTCCTGGGGATCCGGTGGAGTTGTGCTATCGAGGAGAACAGGGATCCTTTCTCTTTCAGGGTTGAGGCTTCGGCACTGGGGCTCTGGCCCGTTCGACTTGTGAGTACTTTCTGAGAGTGTTTGGCCGAGCCATCCACGCAGTTTCCTCTTAGCGTACTTCCGGATCAGTGATCGGCGCTCTACAGCTAATATTTGAAACACTAGTTCCAGTGCCTCTCAGCTGTGATTGAGAAGACCTAAGCCACCGTGATCGCACAGTGCCTTTGCTGGGCCCCTAGAGCGTTTTTCAACAAGCGGCCATTCTAACCCAAGTTCCAGAGCATGTGACGGACGGCCATTTTAAACCAGGCCCAGAGCATGTGGCAGTGACCATTTTGAACAGGCCCCACAGTAGTTTGGCTGGTTCGGGCATCACAGTGGGAAAGCAGCTCACCTGGCCCATGCATTAAGGCAACATTTACAGGGGAAGTTTGCAGCACCTCTTGTGTTGAGCCTTTTGCAACATGGAGAGTGATCTGGACCAGTCTGATCAACCTTCCTTGAGGAAGCCCATTGCTCCGATGTTAGGCCATTAAAGAAGAGAAAGCAATGAGGCCATTCTGCAAAAAGGGAGGCTGCAGCCAAGATCAGGGCCAGGGCCTTTGCTCTTAAGAAGGTCTCGAAATCCAAACTCAGGGCCGAAAAAAAAAGGCATACTGCATTGGAGAAGCAATTTGCTAAGAACCTGGAATAGATGAGAGGGCGGAGCCAACCATCACTTCAATCAAGGGATTTTCAGGCCAACCCAGAGGCTGTTGCCAGGGCTGGAAAGGCAGAAACCAGTTCTACCAGTCATCTACAGGCGAGGTCCCCAGAGAGAACAGATGAGGGTTTTTCCTCTCAACACTTGAGTAGATCTGGGCCCAACTTTACGCAGGCAACCTGGGTTCCAGGAGCTTCCAATCCTCAGGGTTATTTGACCCAAGGTGGCCATATGCCTAGGGCGGAGGCCAGTTTTATGCCTACCGCTGCTGGCCTTTGCTCAGTGGATCCACTCATAGGCAGCAGGCCTGAGGATATTAAGGACATGGTTTCAGTGGCCATTAGGCAGGGTGTTGCTGAGGGTTTTCAACAATTCTTTTGCTCTCCTGGAGGGGCCAAAGTTTATTCCTGCCCTTCTCTCAAGTAGTCCCTCCTGTCCAGAGGGGGTTTTTCTAGGCCCCATGAGCATAGTTTTCCTTCCACTCATTCTGAATGGGGGGAATATGAAGACAGGAGCTCTATGAATCCTTCAGAACATAGTCACTCCTCCATGTCAGAGGAGGAGGAAGGTGAGATTAGGGATTCAGATTTGTCAGAGGATGAAGAATTGAGGCCTGAGAAGCCCACCTCTGCTGTTGTTTCCAGGCCATCCTTGTTCAAACCTCTCCTGCATAAGGCCTTAGTCACTGCTCAATTAGGACCTGATGGGATGGCATCAGAACCTCAGGTGGAATCTACTGTCCAGAGTGATTCTTTATTTTCAAAACCAATTGTCCAAGCTGAGGTGCTTCCATTTCCTCTATTATTCTTAGATCTGGTGCGCGACCAGTGTGCCTCTCCAGGTTCAGGGCCACACCCCTTATCTCAGGACAGGCGTTTTTATAATATGGGCCCTTCCTTGACCAATTCCCTCCTAGTGCTTCCAATAGATGCCCTAGTGGTTGCCTCTTTTTCCACATCTGGTACTCCAACAGAGCTGGAAAATGTGCTCAAAGCTGAGGACAAGAGGTCTGAACAGACCCTCAAATGTACTCATCAGGCTGCAGCTTGGGCGATCCGGGCCTCTACCGCAGCTTCCTTTTTTACAAGGTCATTGCTACATTGGCTGCATCAGCTGCAGGATCATTTGCCAACCAGTGATTCCAAGTCTCACCAAGACTTGAATAAGATCATCACTGCAGCAGAGTTTACAGCTGACGCCACATTAAACTCTGCGAAATTTGCCTCAAGGGCGATGGCATTCTCAGTGGCAGCGAGATGCCTCCTGTGGCTGTGCAATTGGCAGACAGACTCCCATCGCAAATGGAAGCTAGCTTCCACCCCATGCTTGGGCGAGAATCTTTTTGAGGAAGCCCTGGAACCTTACCTGATGGAGACCAGGGACAAAAGAAAGATCCTTTCATTAACAGGGAAGAGGTCGGAATTTCATCAGGCTAGGGTTCTACTCCCGGCTCTTCGTGATCCCAAAGGCCTCGGGAGTGGTGGTGGAGAGCAATTCTCGACCTCAAGTCTTTGAACAAGTTCATTTCCTACAGGCGCTTCAAGATGCAGTCCCTCCACTCTATTCTGGAGAGCATTCGGGAGGGCGACCTCTCATCCATAGACCTCATGGAGGCATACCTCCATATCCCGATCTGGCCCCTTCATCACCAGTTCCTGTGCTTCTGCTACATCAACAGGCACTACCAGTACTGGGCCCTTCCATTTGGCCTCTCATTGCCCCCCTCCCGGTCTTTACCAAGGTCTTGGCAGCATTGGCAGTGTCCCTTTGCACTCTACCTGTGGGGGTCCAATACTACCTCAACGATATCCTGATCCAGTCATCTTCAACCCACTCAGCCGAACACGACCTTCAGACCACGAAGAGGCTCTTGCAGGAACATGGGTTTTCCATCAACTTCAACAAGAGTCATCTGCTAATAACGACCCATCTCCTGCAACTAGGGGCGATCATCGACATGACCCTATGCGAGGTCTTTCTTTTCCCCAGATCACCAAGAGAGTCTGAATGACTTGATAAACTGGATTCGACAGCAGTACACAGTTCCTCTGTCTCTCCTGTCCCAACTCCGAGGAAAGATGATTTCCTATATAGACATCATGCCATGGGCCCATCTCCTTGCCCAAACTCTGCAACGGTTCCTGCTGCCATTTCAACGGGCGGGAACCAGCCACTCTTCCATCAGGGTCCAAGTTCCTTCATAGATCCTTCGTTCTTTCTAGCCATCTGATCCCAGGCCATCAGGAAAGGCCATTTTTTCAAGGAACCAGACAGGATCATGATCACAACAGATGCTTGTACGGCTGGGGGGCTCATCTGCAAAGCGAGATAGCTCAGGATTATTGGTCCCAGGCAGACAGGTCTTGCCCCATCAATTGGCTAGAACTCAAGGTCATCTTCCTGGATTTGAGACACTTCCAGGACAAGGTGACAGGGTCCCACGTGTTGATTATGACAGACAACGTGGCCGCCAAGGCCCATGTCAACAGACAAGGGGGGACCCAGTCCAAATCCTTGATGCAGGAGGTTGAATGTCTGGGGTGGTGGGTGGAGAGACACCTTCTGTCCCTTAGGGCAGACCACATCTCGGGGATCGACAACACCCAGGCCGACTAGCTGAGTTGGACTTTCGCAAGACAGAAGCGATGTTCACCTCCTTCCAACCAGCTTCCTTAGGGAGCAAGGCTTCCCCATCCATGATGGGCAGATGGGTCAGGGCTTGTATTTCCACTGCATATGAAACTTTGTCTCTCCCAGTTCCCAAGAAGCTCACAGCCCATTCTACTAGGAGTGCAGCAACTTCGGCAGCCTGGGCTACCCAGGCGTCCATTGAGGAGATCTGCAGGAGATCTGCAGGGCGGCTATCTGGGCACCGCCTTCTCCATTTATCTGGCACTATCGACTGGACTCCTTCGCCTCTGCAGAAGCGGCCTTTGGCAGAAGGATGCTTCAGAAGGTTCTTCCAGTGTCGGACTGAGTGGACCAGACGATGACCCTCCCTTGGACATGCAGGCTTTGGTATGTCCCATTCCTGGACTCTCGTAGCAGTATGGAAGAGAATGGGTGTTGGTATATTTACCCGAGAACGCCCTCTCTAAACACGCTGCAAGAGAGTCCAGACCCACCTTTGTATTCGTCTGGTCTTGATTGGGGAGGGTTCTTCTCACTGTTTTATTTTCCAGAGACGCGCTATATCTGTCAAGTTTCTTTGCCGAAAGAAACTGGGGCCAGCAGCAGGGGCTGGCTTTTTATACTTTGGCAGACTCAGCTTGATAACATCCGAGGGAGGAGTCTTTCCCATTCCTGAACTCTTTCGCAGCATGCATAGAAATGGCATTCTCAGGTAAATATACCAACACCCATTCTCCAGAGAGATTTTTGATGGTCCACATGCAGCATCTAGCTGCCTTTTGGGCTGTAATCTCTCCTATTAATCAGGGGATATCAGTTTAATATCACTGGAAGCTTCTCTGTTGTACTCTTAATTTATGGAGTAGGATTTTTTTCCCCTTTTGACTCATATTACTCTAGCACATATTAAAAATTCCTCTGTAGTTTAGGTTATTACTTCAGTACTTTGAGAGAATGCCTATGGTTGAAAAAAGAAAGTATAAAATACTTGGCTGTATAGTAAGATTTTTGCAATGTACCTTATTGTTTAATCTTTTTGAAATACCAGTGGAAAATTATAGGAAAATGTTAGTGTTGAGAGGAAATTTTTATTTTCAAAAGTGACTGTTTGCACAGATAGCTTTTGTTGAATGAAAGAGTTGGCTGTGAATCCAAATGTATCGCTTTAATTGCCAGTTTTTTGGAACTTCCTAAAATTGAACATTAGAAGTGATAGGAACTCTCTCAAATTGAAATACTTGTATTAGAGACATATGTAGGAACTGACCTTCTTTTAAGAAAAATCATGTTTCAATTTTGATTTTATTTTGGGAAAATCCAATCATGCCTTGTATAGCGCAATTATGTGCATTTATCCTAAAGATAGCATTTATTTCAGAAAAGTTACCATTTTTTAATTCCCTAACAATACTATAGAATGATGAAAGCAAAATCATAATCTTAAGAAACAATGGAGGGGACTGAACGTCTTGCAATGGAATTTCCCCATATTGTAGGGAATATTGTAGTCCTCATTGTGACTTAACCACACAAATTCATGGTATCGTCCTTGATTTTAGGACTTTTACATTAAAAAAAAAAACCCGTAGCATATTGTCACCTCTATGGTTGAGAACCTATAGCTAAATATTCTATCGCTAGCTATCTAGCTATCTATCCATATGCACATGCATATACACATATATCTTCTTTGGTTCAAAAAGGAGCTTAACACAAACTTTAATTAGAATTTCTTAATAATAATAGCCAATTAACTATGAGCATGTAACAGCATCAATGCTAAAAAATTGTTTTAATAGAATCTGTCCAATTTAATGAGTTTAAATTAAATTTTTCTATAGTCAGGAAACATTTAGCACCCTGCACAAATCGATGTTTTATTGCTTGTAAGAGAATGTTAGCTTGCCCATATATATGTAAGTTATATTTAAGTGCCCCATAATCAAATTTGTATATTATATAATGATCTTTTAGCTGTATTATCCATTCAGTCTTTGCTGAAAGCTTTTTGTTTTGTCTCTTAATTTTTTGTGTTTTGTTTCTGCTTGCCTTTATAATGTGCTCATACATTTTGAAGGCTACATACTGTAGCTATTGTATGTTACATTGCTGTCAATGGCTTCTGTCTAAACTGTTTGTAGAGTATGCACATTTAAACCAACATCTTTCACTGTATTCATAAATTCTAGATCTAAGGATTTCCCATCTCATGAACTTTTATAGGTAAACTTGTACTTCATTTGACCAAATAGGTCTTGATGCAAAATTAGTTTTCAGAAATGATTAGATTATGCATTAACTTCATTGTTAGGGTAAAACGTCTTCACTTATAGCTGCATCAGTAAGAAAACTCATTACAAATGGTATATGATTACCTAAATCTTTACAGTATTCATGTAACCAATTGGAAAGATAGTAATATTATGTTTACAATTTTTCAGAAATGGGGAACAAGCTTCTACTTGAACTATGTCTTAAGTTCTATCATGGGTTATGGAATTGTGCGCTGATGAGCCAGAAAGTGGAGTGCTCAAGTGACTAAAGAAGATGGGTGCTAATGCTTCAAACTATCCTCACTCGTGTTCCCCAAGGGTAGGGGGAAATTCTCAGGCACAACAGACATTCATAGGTAGGTATGATTAAATATAACCCTGTCTGCTCCAGTTTGTCTTTTTGTGGCAACAAACAGAGAAATTTTAAAAGCCTTGCGAAAATTAACTCTGAAATTCTGAATACTTTTAATGTTACATTTTTCTGAGCCAATAATATTTTAAAAGCTGCCCATTAGATAAGTTCAAGATTTAGCTATTTCTAACTTATGCATCCTTCCCCCATTGCTTCTTGATATAGAAAAAAAAAAAGACTAAGGTTTTCCCAGCATGCATTTGGGTACCTTCACGTTTGCCAAATGAGATAGAATTCTATTTCCTCAGGCTATGTTAGCAGTAAAAACTTGATATAAGTACATTTTAACATAATGTAACATTGTGAAGTTAACAGATCTAATGGCAAGATTGCTGGAAATAATCTTAAGCATTCTTTAACTCTAAGCCCTGACGGGTTCCATTGAAACCTCAATTATTTTAATACTTGCATCTTGCAATAAGTTATGTTCTGTGATCCCTTTGTTCACTTTCTTTGGAATATTTTAAAACCATCTGTCTTAATCATGTTAAAGACTGACCACTTGTGATCAGGGTTTAAAATGTTTAACAAAATGGATATTTTGGAATATATAGGTTTATGGGCCTTGCTAAGCTAAACACCAAAAAGGATTTTACAAAATAAAATGTTTGTTTTTATGCTGTATGTTTATATACAATATTTTTCTGAGTATAAGGCACACTTTTTCCACCCCCAAAAGCGGGTGGAAATGTCTGTGCATTTTATACAGTGAATGTTGCTGAAGCCCCGCCCACCTGCCGGCCCCCACCCTTTGGCCTCTATCTCTTAGCCATTTGCCTCCTTGCAGCAAACAACCTGTTTTAGATTCAGTTTCAGTTTCAGCACAGCCTGATTAGAACAAGCAGTTGATTGATTGGCAGTTGGATCGGCCTCTGGCTAATCAACTGTTTCAGACTGTAGGGATTGCCATTGCCTATTGCCGCCTCTGCGTGCCCCATTTTCGGCCTCCACATCCCATTTTTAGCTTCTGCACATCCCGTTTTTGGCCCGTTCCAGGCGGCAGGGATCAAAATGGGCAGGAAATGGGGTGCGGAGGCCAAAAATGGGGCGTGCGGAATTATTTTATCCGAAAATAAAGCGTGCAGAGGCGGCAATAGGCGATGGCAATCCCTGCAGCCTGAAACAGCTGATCGTCGGGAGGCCGGTCCAATCAACAATTAGCTGTTTGTGCTAATCAGGTTGTGCTGAAACTGAAATTGAAATAGGTTGTTTGCTGTTTGCTGCAAGGAGGCAAATTGCTGGGAAACAGAAGCAGATTTTTTTTCTTGTTTTCCTCCCCAAAAGTTGTTTATATTTTGTAGCATTTTATACTCTGAAAAATATGATACTCATTTATAGTAAAACCTTATTTTAATATATTAATTATTATTTTTTGTCCATTTGTTGAATTTCATTTACATTTTTCTCTTGAATTGTATAAGCTAACTCAGCTCCATGACTAGACTAGCAAAAAGATTCAATATTTATGTTGAGAAAGTGTGCCCAAAGTCGTATAACACTTAATCTCTATGGGTTAAGTTTATAGGTTTAAGAGAGCGGAAGTGTGCAAGAAATCTTTAAAAGAGCTTATAGCCTTTGCTAATATATTAAAATTCTGCGCATGTTTGGCCAGGTCTGTAATGCATTTGCCAAATTACAAAGGAGTCAACAAGGAACAGTCGAGGGAAAATCTTCAAACTGTATGGTTTTAATTTACATCAGACATTGCTGTAGTTAGAATAAATACAGTTAAATATACATCAGACTAGATAAAAATAAGACTAACAATTAATATTTAGTTTTAGCACAGGGCCAGAAATATTTCAAGACGTTAGATGCACAGCCATAGATATTATATGCCAAACTTTCAAGAAGATCAAATAAAAAGAAAGAATAATGAAGATTTGGAAAATAATGACAGACGTGGGCAGAATTCAGTAATGGTGTAAAATGTCCTTTAATATGTTTTCCCTTGCAAATCTTACAAGATGTGTTAGTGTATTAGCTTCCCCCAATTGGCAAACAAGATTAATCCACAAAAATGGAAGAATGAAAGACATGGGATAGACAAAAATAGTAAAACCACAGGAATGCAACTGAGATTTTTCCAGTCAGTTACATATTCCAGATGAAAGATAAATGATCCAGGCCATTTTTTTTATATCTGTAAAAAGAGAAACATTGTTTATTTTTTTTAAAAAATATTTTTTTTTCTTTTCACATAACTATTTTGACTTAAAATCGGCTCCTAGAATACTGCCATCACTATTTTGTTTAAGAGAAGTGGAAAGAAAAAGAAGTAGGGTAAATAAATATTTTATTTATCAAAATCTCCATGTATTGCAAATTAGAGCTAAATAAAAGTTTTGGGTCTTGACAGTTGAAAACTGCCAGTGTTGATTCTTATGTGTTTGTTGGTTTGGATAGAACTGGGTAGTCAAATGATAGTTTTTCTACTATTTTTTTTTTATAACTACATTTTGCTAGTTTATTGTAAACTATTCTGAACATTTTCAGATGTTTTTTTATAATAGTTTAAATCTCCTATCAATGCATTTCACTTTTTATACCCTAATTCTGGGCTTTAGGCAGTTTCTTCTTCTTCTTTCTTCAGGAACATCGTCCTATTCCCATCAAGGTTATGGCTGTGAATCTAAACTTTATAGCCTTGAGCATGGCCACGAGAAACCTCAAGATAAGAAAAAGAAAAGTTCTGGCCTTGCTACCCTCAAAAAGAAGTTTATTAAGCGCCGAAAGTCTCATCGGTCTGCTGATCACGCCAAGCAGATGCGCGAGCTCCTCTCTGGCTGGGATGTCAGAGATGTCAATGCTTTAGTGGAAGAGTATGAAGGAACGTCAGCCTTAAAAGAGCTTTCTCTCCAAGCTAGTCTTGCAAGGCCAGAAGCCAAGACATTGCAGAAAGACATGGCTGAACTGTACGAGTTTAAATACTGCACAGATGTCGATCTAATCTTCCAAGAGACTTGCTTCCCTGTGCATCGTGCAATTTTGGCTGCAAGATGTCCCTTTTTTAAGACCCTCCTTTCTTCCTCACCAGAATATGGTGCAGAGATTATAATGGATATCAACACAGCTGGCATCGACCTGCCCATGTTTTCTGCTCTGCTGCACTACCTATACACAGGTGAATTTGGGATGGAAGATTCAAGGTTTCAGAACGTTGACATTCTCATGCAGCTTAGTGAGGAATTTGGAACACCAAATTCTCTAGATGTTGACATGCGAGGGCTGTTGGATTACATGTGCTATTATGACGTAGTTCTCAGTTTTTCATCTGACTCTGAACTTGTTGAAGCTTATGGCGGAAGTCAGAGCTGCTTAGATGAGGAGCTCAGAGCACACAAAGCTATTATTTCATCGCGCTCACCTTTCTTCCGGCATCTGCTACAGAGGAGGATACGAACCGGAGAAGAAATTACAGATCGAACACTAAGGACTCCAACAAGGATTATACTAGATGAGTCTATCATACCAAAAAAATATGTGAGGGTAATTTTAAACTGTATGTATACAGATTTGGTGGACCTCTCTATTTTGCACAGCAGTCCATCAGTAGGGAGTCTAAGTGAAGTCCAGGCTCTTGTAGCAGGAAAAACAAGCATGACAAAGGCTGAAGAAGCTATGGAACTGTACCACATAGCACTTTTCCTGGAGTTCAGTATGCTTGCACAAGGTAAATAATTATTTTATTCCTTTAAAAGCACACTGCAATGTTTAAATCTGGATGGATTTTTAAAATTTCTTCTTGAAAAATATATTTCTTGATCGTTCCTGCCTTTCTTTTCTAGGCAAGGTTTCTAAAATTATCCTGCTTTGGAATTATTATTAGCTTCATGTAATTTTAGTCAATTAACTATATGTTTTTCAGAATAAATTACTGAACAGAGCTATATTTAATGAGGTTTAATTCCGTGTTGTGTGTGTGTGCGCGCATTTGTGTATATGTGTATGTGTATCATCTTTTAAGTTGCAGATGGCTGTGAATTATTTCAGGAAAAAAACTTGTTTTTGATGCATGTGTGATTAACACTAGTCACCATGTTAGAAATATTCCTCCTTTTGTAAGTTATAATCGACATTATCAGTGATATATTATTTTGCAAAGAACTGGCTCCTAACTTGATTGATCTCTTCAACCAAGTAGAAGATAACTGTATTAGGAGTGGTTACTTTATGTAGCAATATCCATATGAAGCTGTTCATTACAATCAGATTATTGTTTGGTCTTGCAAACTAACCGATAGCAGCTAGGGTTTCAGAGAATAACTTCAAGTTTGAAAACCTCTTATTGCTTCGCACATGAACCTATATTTCAAAATAGATTATGTAAATCCAAAGTGTTTAGATGTCTCTGTATGGATTGGATACAGAAGTCCCTTCCAGATGCACAGGAAAGAGATTTATACAAGCTAGAGCATTGCAAAAGAAATGCCACAAGTAAATTTGCATTTCTAGTACAGTATCCGCGAGAAGCCTGTTTGAGCACAATAGGTCTTTTGAATAAAGTTGTAGAAAAATTGCAGTATTAATGTACAGGGAGTTCTTAACTTATGGAAATTCTAGTCCCAATTGTGCTTTAAGTCAGTGCAGCCATAAAGCGAGTCATCATTGCTGATTTTACAACCATTTTTACCAGCGTGATTAAGTGAATTACATAGTTGTTAAGGGAATCCTGACTTTGCTTGTTGAAAACTTGCTGGAAAGTCACAAGTCACAATAATGTTATCGCAAAACATTGCAGTTATCAAAAACGTGAGCAGGATGCCACCCAACCCAAATTGGGATCACATGACTGTTGGGGTGATGAACACTTGTAACTACACAAGGACTAGTTGTAAGTCAATTTTCTGAGTCTGTTGCAACTTTAAACTGCCATTAAGTGAATCGGCATAAGACAAGGGCTACCTGCACTTTACAGAAGTGGAAATATGTGACACGCAGTATCAGTTATGTTTCTCTATAGACTTCTGGTCATTCTCCTATTCAGTTATTGGAGTTTCACTCAGATAATTCTCTGTAAATGTCCAATATATGAACAATTAATGCTTATCATCTGCTCAGATTTGAGTATTAAGTTTCATAGTGTTTTTTTAAACTATTTTGTATCATGCATGCAGGAAAGTATAATGAAGGAAAATGAACAGAGTAATATACTCAATGGTTTATTTTTTTCTGCACTTGTAATAACATATATACAATTTAAAAACCCATTGATATACCACCTCAGGATTTATGAGAGGTCTTATTAAAAGAAAAGCTAGTCAAAGACTATTTATGTATTTACTTCTGTGTCATTTTGTTGATCTGTTATAGTTTGAGCCTGTGACATGGTAACTATGGGGCTAATGGGAAGACCTAATTAAGCAATAGGATAGAAGTGATTTGTGGTAGGAGGCCAGTAAACCTGTCACCCATTCCAGTCTGAATAAAATTAAAGAATATTTCAGCACCAGTTGAAAAATGCAATTGCTTTTGAAATCAGTAGACAGTCCACACTTGACCTTTCTCTATTTATGACAGTTTTCTCTTGAAAAATTTTGGTGGTCCACAGAGAAATGTCACCCCCAAAGCACCCCCCAAAGCAATTAATCCAGACTGCGCAGGAACACAAGGCTGTGCCGCCCACATGGCCCATGGGAAGACAAGGCTTGCATCGCGAACAACATGAGGTAGTAAGGAAGGGGGAAAGGGTGGAGGGAAGGAACTCGCCCACACACCTGGCATGGTCACTGCGCTGCTTCTTTCCACTTCTTTCTTTTTCTGCTTTTGGCTGCATGCAAGGAAAGCAGCAAAAGTCTTTCTTTCTCTCCCCCAAACTCCACCAGAAATGAGTCTTTGGGACCCTGCAAGGCATCCTGTTTCAGGAGGCTGCGCCGGCGCAACAAGTCTCACAAAGACTCATTTCTGGAAGAGTTTGGGGGAGAGAAAGATTTCTGCTGCTTCTGCTGCTTTCCTTGCATGAAGCCAAAAGTCTCTCTCTCTCTCCCCCCCCCCCCTCCCCCGCTCCCTGAAAACAGAGCTGGAGATAGTATCCTGCAATCCCAAATAAAGAATGATTGATTGGAAAAAAAAAAGGGGTGGGGAATTTTCCTGCAGACTTTTTTGGGATCTCTGGTCCGCAGGATTTAAAATTATAAGTTTGGTGGTCCCTGAGGTCCAAAAGGTTGGCAACCCCTGCTTTAAACAACCGGATCCTCTTCATTTCCATAAGGAGGCTTTCTGCTTTCCTAAAGGACAATGTATTTTTGTTAAAAAAAGTGCAGATTATACAAAAATATAATTTGACATAATTTATTTGACATATTGAGGACATATTTGAAAAATGTAAGCTCAGTAAGAAGCTTATAAAACAGGCATTGGATTATTATAATTGAAAATATAGGAAGAACCACACATGCATATTTGCAAACTGGCTTTTCAGCCAACAAGTCCAGCATCTTAATTGTTGAGCCACCACACTGCCCTATAATATTCAAAACCCTTAATTTATTGTTGTTTACATTTCAAATATAACCCAAAATACTCTTGTAGCTAAGCTTTCAAAACAAAACATAAACAGTTCCTCTCATAGACAGGAGAAGTAGATGTACCATAACAGAATGACTTGCAAAATTAATTGAGACAATAACAAGTGAATAGAAAAGAAAGGAAAGTTCCCATCAGAGGTTAAACGAAATAAGACAGTTTTTAAAAATTAATAGAATACAAAATCCTTCTAATAAAAGTGCAGTGTAAATGCAAATCAAATAAGACCACTTTCACTACCCAGGGAAGAATCTGTTCACCATCGATTTTCATATGGTGAAAGTGTTTCACAAATCCAAAATAAAGCAGTAAAAATGTGCAAAAAAATCATATTAAAATCCAGCAAAGTGTTAGAATTAATCAACATTTAGCCAGTCAATTAATAATTAAAGATAAAAGACAAAAAGAAAAAGAAAACTTTTAATGCATGGAGCCAAAATAGAAGCATACTTTAAAAAAAAAAACAGCCAAAAGGGAAAAGATGGAGACCCAATCCTCTGACTGCTTGCAACTATTGAAATTCCTCTTCGGGTAAAAGGAGATGGTCATTGAAGGATCATTCTGGATCATTCCTAGTTGTTCCATTTAAATCTGGGGAGCATGCTTCCAAAGAACCAGCTTTAGTGGAAAAATCAGCTGTTTGTCAGGAGGAAAAAAACCACCTGGCCACTCAGCAAGCCATTTTCAGAGGATTCAATTGGGCACAAAAATTCTGTATGCTACTTACCTTCCCTGCTTTGTGAGCTTATGCTCTCAGCTTCTCTACTTTCTGAATTATTCCCTGCTTCTCACTGAAACTAATCCTGCCTAATTTTCCTCCAAAGCTTTGTATGCATTTGATTAAATTATATATGCACTGGCCATAGGCCACATGGAAAAAAGAGCCATAGGCCACATGGAAAAAAGAGCATTAAAATTTAATTTTAATTGAATGTATTAAAATTAATTGCCTCAAAAAGGTATCCCATTTGTAAACTAGATTGATTTTCCTCCTCTGTTGAAATACACACAATTTTTATTTATTTATACTTCACATTTCTAAACTGCCTATCTCCCTCAAAGAGGGACTCTGGATAGTGTACAATAAAACATTGAAATATAAAACAATATATAAAAACTTAAAATGTTAAAGAATTAAATTTTGAGTTAAAAATTTTCAAAGATTATAATTGTTTAAGGAGGTAAGAATAATTCACCCTGTTAAAAATTAGTTGACAAAGACAAAGGGAGGGTTCTCATGGCATTAAACCAACCCCATGACTGCTCCTCCTTTGGGCTCTCTATACAAGGCGATAGAACCATATTTTAACCCCTTTTCAAATGACCAGAAGAGTGGGAGCCTGTCTAATCTCCAGTGGAAGAATATTCCATAGGGTGGGGGCATATATTTTCCACATAAAGCAGAATATCTGTCTCACATACAGAGAGAGAAAAGGAGACTGGACATTTGGATTTGCAAATATAAATAGGTATGATTTACTATGTAGTAAATCCCGTTGATTCAATGGCTATTATTCCTAGGTAGACATGCTCTTAAAACTGCTGTAATGCTGGAAATAGCTCTGTTTATCCCTGCATACTCTACATTATAGGAGAATAGGAGAAGAGAATCTAATGGAGGTTTTCATTTTGTTTGCAAAATGAAAATGGTCTTTTCTAGAATATAAAAATGGAACTTTATCCTGAGTTACAGATATAAGATATATACAGATATAAGAAAGCTTTATGTAAAAGTACTATAATCAATCCCTCGGTGAGTACAACATATCTTATACCCAGATACGTATGTTTACAATTTTAGTCTATTCAGTCTGCATGCTAGCCTTATTCTTTCTCAATTCCATTCAGGTAAGTGACTATGGAATGATTTGGTGTCCCTTGATCCAAGATGACCCATTACTGGGTCATCTGATCTGGGTTATCTGATTTTTTCAGAGTTATATTTTGTGTTTGAAGGCTTCTGCATTCATTCCATAGTCCTTTGAAATCATGACAATACTGTAGTGCTTTTATTTATACTCCCTTTAAGTTTTACTTCTGGTGGTTCTGTTTTAGTTCTCCACTGTGTCTATCTTTACCTGTCCAATGTTTTCTTGTTTTAATTTGTGACGTAAACCTTACTGCTAACTGCTTGAAGATTGTCCAGAGACTGAGTTGGCAAGAATGTAGAGGTACAGATGATGCCTCTGAAAGGTGGCACATAACCCTCAGGGTTTTGAAATATTGATGATTGGTTGCTTTCCAAGCATATATATGGTACTTACCTTGATTTGCAAAGATATACCTGCTCTGGGCCCAACTCACCTGTCCTGGATTATTACAACTTCAAAGGGACAACTTTTATAATCCTGTCACAAATATATACTAACAGTGACAATTCTGCTTTATCTTTCACAGAGCTACTACAAAGAAATAAAGTGCTCTTGGAAATCTGGTTCCCCCCTTGTTTGTTACAGTTGAGAAGAGATTTAAAATATTTAATTTTTATCAATGCTCTTGAGTGTCCTGCATTCGGTTTTAGTGATTATTAAATTTTTGGGAATGAACAGTGTATATATATTTGTAAAATATAAACCAGGGAGATATAGTCCTTAATAGTATTAGGTTACATCAAGAAAATAGACATCAAGTATTATGTGGTGATCATATTTTCTGGGGTGGAGAGGGGAGAGAGATTATGCTGAATTAAGTATCACATTAATGTTTGTATTGTTAGGTCTTGCAGGCTATTATCCTGCCTTGTTAGTGGAGTTCTTAAAGATTCAACCTGAATCATTGTTCTGCTTTAGGGATTTATTTATATGTCATTGTACTGAGTAATTTTTTAAAAAACTTAGGGGGATACCCAAGATTAATACATTATTTATTTATTTATTTATTTATTTATTTATTTATTTATTTATTTATTTATTTATTTATTTATTTCTGAGTTTTATATACCGCCCTTCTCCCGAAGGACTCAGGGCGGTGAACAGCCAACTAAAATACGAGTAAACAAAGTATAAATTATTTAAAAAAGAATTAAACACTAGACTGTCCCAAATCTAAAAACCCCAATTAAAATCAATAAAACATCATACCCCATCCCAAGTAATCTAAAAACCCCATTTAAAATCCCATTAGTCAGCTCAGGCCGGCCTGCTCGAAGAGCCAGGTCTTCAGGTCACGTCTGAAGGCCCTCAGGTCACTGGTCGTTCGTAATCCAGGGGGCATCCCATTCCAAAGGGCGGGTGCCCCCACAGAGAAGGCCCTATTCCTCGGGGTCACCAGACGACACATAGAAGGCGTCGGGACCCGGAGGAGACCCTCTCTGTGGGAGCGCACCGGTCGGTGGGAGACTACTGGCAGAATGCGGTCTTGTAAGTATCCTGGTCCGATGCCATGGAGCGCTTTAAAGACCAAAACCAGTACTTTAAAGCGAACCCGGAAGGCCACCGGCAACCAATGCAGCTCGCGCAGGAGGGGCGTCACGTGGGAGTATCTCGACGCCCCCGTAACCACCCGCGTGGCTGCATTTTGTACCAGTTGAAGCCTCCGGGTGCTCCCCGCAGGGAGCCCCATGTAGAGGGCATTACAGTAGTCCAGACGGGAGGTGACCAGGGCATGAGTGACTGTGCGTAAGGCGTCCCGATCAAGAAAGGGCCGCATCTGGCGTATCAGGCGAACCTGATAAAAAGCCCCCCTGGAGACGGCCGTAATATGATCTTCCAAAGACAGCCGTACATCAGGAGGACACCAAGATTGCGGGCCCCTTCTGTGGGGGTCAAGATCTCATCCCCAATAGCCAGCGACGGAGTCAGCTGACTATATCGGGCCGCCGGAAACCACAGCCACTCGGTCTTGGAAGGGTTGAGTCGAAGCCTGTTCTCGCCCATCCAGTTCCGCACAGCCTCCAGGCAACGGGCCATAACCTCCACAGCATCGTTGGGGTGGCTTGGGGTGGAGATGTAAAGCTGAGTGTCATCAGCATAAAGATGGCATTTCACCCCAAAACCACGGATGATCTCTCCCAGCGGCTTCACATAGATGTTGAACAGAAGAGGGGAGAGGACCGACCCCTGAGGCACCCCACACATGAGGGGCCTAGGGGTGGACCTCTCCCCCCCCCCGTCAACACCAATTGCGAGCGGTCCGAGAGGAAGGACGAGAACCACCGCAAGACGGTGCCCCCAATTCCCAACCCCTCCAACCGCCGCAATAGGATACTATGGTCGATAGTATCAAAAGCCGCTGACAGATCTAAGAGGAGCAGGACAGAGGAATAACCTCTGTCACGGGCCCTCCAGAGATCATCTACCAACGCGACCAATGCTGTTTCGGTACTGTGCCCGGGCCTGAAGCCCGATTGGAACGGATCTAAATAGGATGCTTCCTCCAGATACTGAGGGAGCTGACGCGCCACCACACTCTCAACAACCTTCGCCACAAAGGGAAGGTTGGAGACAGGACGATAGTTATTCAAAAGAGCCGGGTCCAGGGAAGGCTTCTTGAGGAGGGGCCGCACCACCGCCATTTTCAGGGCGGTCGGAAGCGCCCCCTCCGTCAACGAAGCGTTGACAATCCCCTGGAGCCAGCCTCGTGTCACCTCTCTGGAGGTAGAAACCAACCAGGAAGGGCACGGGTCCAATAAACATGTGGTGGCATTCAGCCTCCCCAGAAGTCTGTCCACACCCTCGGCGGTCACAGGATCGAACTCTTCCCAGATAACCGTCTCAAGACCTGCCCCGGACACCTCCCCCGGGACCACCCAACTGGAGTCCAGCCCATCCCGAATCTGGGCGATTTTATCATGCAGAAATCGGGAAAACTCTTCTGCCTTACCCTGCAAGAGGTCCTCCCGCGCTCTCGGCTCAAGCAGGGAGCGGGTCACTCTAAACAGGGCAGCAGGCCGATTTTCTGCAGACGCAATAAGGGCGGAGAAGTGTGAACGCCTCGCCGCCCTTATCGCCACTAGGTAGGTCCTAATATAGAACCTCACCTGTGTCCGGTCAGACTCAGCACGACTGGCCCTCCAGATGCCCTCCAGACGTCTTTTCCGGCATTTCATCCCCCTCAGCTCCCCGTGAACCACGGAGCCAGGTGGGATCTATGCCGAGTCAGAGGTCGCAAAGGCACAACTCGGTCCAGAGCCTCAGCGGCCAACCTATCCCAGGTGGCCACCAAGTCTGTGGCCGAGTTATGAGCCAGAGTTTCAGGAAATGGCCCAAGCTCCATCTGGAACCGTTCCGGATCCATCAGGCGCCTGGGGCGGAACCATCTCCTCGGCTCCGCCTCCCTGCGATGGGGGGTGGCGGCACCGAAGTCCAGTCTAAGAAGAGAATGATCGGACCATGACAAGGGTTTTATAACTAGGTCTCCAACACGATCATTCAACCACTGACCAGAGGCGAAAATCAGGTCCAGTGTGTGTCCCCCCGTGTGAGTGGGGTCAGAAACTAATTGGGTCAGATCCATGGCCGTCATGGAAGCCAGGAACTCCCGGGCCACCCCAGAGGTTTCCCCGAGCGAAGGCAGGTTGAAATCACCCATGACTAAAAGCCTGGGGGTTTCAACCGCCAGCCCGGCTATCACCTCGAGGAGCCCGGGCAGGGCCGATGACACATGGCAGGGAGCCAGGTACGTTATCAACAGGCCCATCTGAACCCCCCGACCCCACTTCACAAAGAGAGACTCACAACCAGCCGTCTGAGGAACAGTGGCCTCCCTAGGACAAAGGACTTCTCTAATAATCGCCGCCACCCCACCACCCCTTCCCTGAGACCTCGGTCGATGGAATGCTTGGAAACCTGGTGGGCATATCTCTACCAGAGGGACACCGCCCTCTGGGCCCAACCAGGTTTCGGTGACCCCTGCCAGGTCCGCACCCTCCTCCTGAATGAGATCGCAAATCAGGGGGGCCTTGTTAACGACGGACCTGGCATTACATAACATCAGCCGGGTACTCAGGGCCTGAGACTCTGCACAACCAGGCCTGCCAGACGGGTCGGGAGGGTCGGAGCGCGCCACCGCTTGGAGACAGCGGGCACGCGATCCCCTAACTTGATATGGCCCTCTACCCCCGTCATATCTGCCCCTCCCACTTATGGTGCCAATGAAACCCACCCCCTGTGTTTGCCCCCACGACTCATGACCCTCTGGGTTCTCCCAGACGTGCACTCCAGCCTGGCTGACTCCAAATCCCCCCGGGTTATCCCCCAAACCCGGACCGGGTACCCTCCCTAACCCCAATAAATTTCCATCCCCCAACCCTCTCTTCGTCGCCCTCCCTAACCTCGATAAAACCCCGAATAAAAATCTAAAAAGTTTAAAACCCCCTCTAAAAATCCTTTTTTGATGGCCATGCCATAATAAAAAAGCAATCTGTAATCAAAATGATTCATGAAAATGTATAAAAAAATTATTTTTTTAAAAAAAAATGCAATTATAGATCTAAAAATATTAAAATAATCATGAATATGATTATTTCATAATGAAAAAAGAGCATTTTCATTTATTTGCTCTTCCTAGCAATTGGAATCAAGCTACTGAAAAAATGAGAATTTATTAAAAGTTATGAATGTCTTGAAAGCAAAACTGGATTTTAGTGGAAAATCACGAGTCCTAATGTAGATATGGCTGAATAATTATTTTCTTCGCAATTTAAAGATAGTTAACGAGATAGCCACCTGTCCCTTTCTGATTATTAGGCTATAATTAAAAATATGATAGCCTTCTGAACTTTTCTGCATCTGGTTTATTTGTGTTTCTTGGCGTAGAGAAGACAAATTCCACTGAAGGAGAATGGTATCTGATCATATGTATTGAATGTAGACTGAGTCAGGTCTAGACATATACTTAAGTTTACTTTGGCTTTGGTTTAATGTGTTACAGAAATCCAGTTCCAAAAAAAGGAGAAGAAAATGTGTGGTTTTTGTATTTTTCAGATAATGAGTTTTATAAATAAAGACTTTAAATTTAAGTTGATATCACCGTTATACCATTATGTAGTAACTGAAGTTTTAACAAAATCTGTTCAGATTGGCATACTTTACGTGTATTTTGCTATTCAGTTTAATTCGGGACAGTGGTAGAAAAAAATAACTTTAAACCTCTCCTGTCTAGAGATTCTCTTTTTGGGAAATACCTTATTTTTTAACCTACAAGTAACCTTCTTAAACATTTCCGTGGGATGGAACAATGAACATTGAGTCCTTTTAACCTTAGGAAGAAAACTGCATAAGTTTGAAAACATTAACTTCTGTGTTTCATTTAAGACTGGAAATCCCCTAAAAGAAAATGCAACAAATTTAAAAAAAAAGAAAAGATTTGTGGTTTAAATATTTTGTTGACTTCTTCTCTAGAGAGGTAAAATTAGAACTGCTATGGAAACTATGGTAGCAAACAAACCTGAAAGACTTGAAATTTGACCTCAGTCTAATATTGCTAAATATTGCTGAAAGCTTGTTGTGTTTCTTTAGCTCTGTTCCTCATCACCTTTACTTATCCTTAGACTCTCCTTGCATCTTCCTTTTCCATTCCATCAACCAGACATCAGAACAGTTTTTCGAATGCTGTATTTTTGACATTAAACATGTCTGCCATCTGTTAGGAAAAAAATATGTCTTCTAGACTTTACCAGTTAGATTCTTGCCTAAGAATCTGTTAAAGGTGATGCCATTTGGGCAGTTGATTTTGTAGTTCAGTAATATGTATATTCCTAATGTCAACTAAAAAGGTAATAATATTATTGCAAGGGTTGATTTTTTTTCTTAAAGTAAGGTTTTGAATAGTTACGTGTTATATTTGTCTATTGCAATCTCCAAATTCTCTCAGCATTTAACAAAATTGGCAGCCCTTAAAGATGCTCCCTTCACAGGGAACCCTGACAAGAACATTAAAATATCCAAAGAAGTATACAGTCCTTGAAGATCAGGATCAGGCTGTAATAATAAAATAACAACATGGAGTATTAAAAACTTTAGGCAGTGTTACCTAAGTTATCCTTAAACACTCCAGAAATGAAGGGAAAAGAGAGGAGGCTAATCCAACATCCTGAAGAGTATTTCTGAAGAGTAAGTCCCATTACTAAGAAACAATACGTCTGAATTTCAGTTCACCTCATTTCATGAAAGCAAGGCACTGGAAACACGTATTGGGCAGATTGATGCCATTTGAAAGTAAAGTCATTTGAAAATCTATAGTTACAACTATCGTTTTGAATTACAACCAGAAACATATTGATAGCCAAAACAGCACAATATCAAAGTAATATGATGATATGTATCACCAAGTAGGCCACCACATTTTTCACCAGTTGGAGTTTCTTAATGGTCTTCTGAGAAAGCTCAGTGTGGAGATACACCCGTAGTCCAATGAAGAAGTGATGAGAATAGAGGATATTACCATCAATCTCCGGCATAGGCAGATCATTTGCTGCTTTTCATGTTGCTGATGCTGCCTCCCCCCTTAAAGAAATGGGACCCACTTGATTGGTCTATCTCAGATACTAATGGTCCCTAAAGTTCCAGAAGTACCTTGGTGTTTTTTCCTGAGGATCTGAGGATCTATTATTCTTCATAATATGTTTCTATGTAATTGTTTAATATCCATATGGTATGATGGCTTGCCGTGTAGAAATACTGTTTTATTTTCACAATTTAAGGCTGTTTGTCTTTAAAAGCAAAACATTTGTAACTTTGCTTTCTATCTATCTGAGATGATAGTTCTCAGTTTATGTCTGTTTATGCATTTTGTTTTTCCGTTGTCATTGCTTGGTATTATGGCTCAAGAATCTGTTTGGTTCTGCTAATTGTCTCTGAATCAGAGACGTTTTCTTATTTATATTTACATGTGCAAGTTATGTGAATGAATGCAGGATACAGTGTAACTCAGTCTTTCTTCCATTTTCAGTGAAGTTTTTCTTCAGACTTTGAGGCTCAGTAATGAAAGAAGTTGGATGAGAAATAGATCTAAAATGTGTAATCTTAAGGATGTTTGTCTCAAGGTTCCTTTTTTTTAAGAGGCAACTAGACTTTCTGGTTTTTCTTTGAAGACGTTTCACTTCACTTTGAAGACGTTTCGCTTCAGCTTCTTGGATGAGAATTGAACTGTCTTCAAAGAAAAGCTAGAAAGTCTAGTTGCCTATTGAAAAAAAGCACTTTTGGGGCAAATATGACCTGATAACTGAGAAGTTCCATAGACTTAATGATGTTTAGACAAAGTAAGTCCTTTTAGTTTCAATCAGTTCCAGGTGCAAGTGCATTTAGCACTGTATCCTTAAGTATTTCCTTGAGAAGATCATTTCAGTTTTTTGTTCTTTTACATAGCATAAGAATTTCAAAACAAGATGGGTGGAAAATTAATTTAAATAAATAAAATATATACAATTCAATATTTTTCAGTATATTTCACCGATGTCATAACCAAATGATTCTTAATAATTAACATTATATAAAGAAAAATAATTGAAAATCTCAATGGTAACTATAAAAACTAAATAATAGTAAAATAACTCAAATATTAACTATTATAAAAGCAAGAAACAGTTCAATCTGATTGTTTGTTTGTTTATTTAAATGTGTATGCTGCCCATCTCATTAACAAGCAAGCACGCCAGTGGGGGATTCAAATTTTTAAACTACCGGTTCTGTGGGCGTGGCTTGGTAGGCGTGGCATAGCTTGGTGGGTATGGCAGGGGAAGGATACTGTAAAATCTCCATTCCCACCCCACTCCTGGAGGAAGGTTACCACCGGTTCTCCAAACTACTCAAAATTTCCGCTACCGGTTCTCCAGAACTGTCAGAACCTGCTGAATATCACCTTTGAATTGTGTGCACTCTTCACAAGAGTTATGTTTTCAGCATCTTTTTTTCACTCAGACAGGGAATGCCTGGCTTGACCTGGGAAGGGGGGAAAGAGACTATTTTGGAATACTGGTTCTGCTAACAAGAAGCAGAGACCTCTGTCTTCAACTCCTGTTGATTTCTGAAAGTAAACTTAAGTAAAATATTCTTCGTGGTGACATAATAGGCCAGATTGATTCTGGTCAGACAAATGGCCTGTAGATATCTAGATACTCAGTCAGTTATGATTATAGCTTGATCTGTAAAGTAATGTATTTGCATTATGCTGTATTGTTGACCCTTTTTTTGAACATGGCTTGGTATCTATTGTCAGAGTTCTCTGTATGTTGTACATTCAAGCATGTGCAAAATAGTGCAGCAGAACAAGGATTTATGTACATGAATCATTGGGTCAGACAGTGGGTCAAAATAATTACAGTGATGATTGTCACAGTTACTAATACCTTCTTTGGAAGAAATCCTGAAAATACTGTGTCATGAGATTATTATATTTCAGAATAGTAGCAATAGTATATAAATTATAGCTTTAAATGCCAGTTTTCCAACTCCTCACCACAACTTGGTAGTTTTGTTTATGCTTCCCAGTTCTATTGGGGGATGCAGATAAAAATATTTTTAGCACATTAAGTTAATTTAACTTGTATACAGAGCTTTTATTTCAACATTATTTCATTCTTTAAACCGAAATTTGAATTATCTTGTCACATTCTATCCGTAGAACACCTGGAACATCTAGTCAAGAAAAAAAAAAAGTAAGAATTTTGGCCTCTTTCTGAACATCAAAAAAACCAAGCTCATGACCACTATGTCAGGATTCCAGCAGTTACCCCAATTAAATCATGAGTCTCGAGCCAAACTTCCAAAACTACAAAGGATTTATTGGGAGTTAACATGTCAGCATGACCTGGATGTAGCCGACTCTGAGACATGTAATTCACTGTCACCCTTGACCTTGGTTTTCCCCCATCCCTCTGGGTATATCATAATTCATATTCTCCAGCGAAACATGTCCATAGCCAATAGTCATCAATCATGTTCTCCAATTAGATTTTTGCGCAGCAGAAACTTTAGTCGCCTAGTTACAATCTCTGAAAAATATGAATGGAATGCACTTTCGATTCCAAACTGCTGCACTGCTCTTTCAAACTCCCCGCCCCACACTTACTTTTATAGTTGGCAACTATAAAACAGGCATAGAAATATTTTATGAGTTGACACACTACAAGGAATGGGAACATCAGAATGTGTGGGGAAAAAATCACTTTCCTAGGATCAGAGATCGCTCAAAGCGGTGAATGTAGCCGAGAAATAAAACATTGGATTGCACTGAGTTTCACAGCAATAATGAATATGAGCAGAATATCAAAGAGTAAACACCAGCCTGGCAATCAGATGTAGGTTAGTCTGCTCTATTGTGTCCTCCATAGCTATCTATGGTTGTGAAAGTTGGACAGACAAGACATGTCACTGGAAGGCAAAATCACAAAACTGCATCTCATTTATTTTGGCCATGTCATGTAGGAGAATTCACTGGAGAAAGCAATTATGTTTTGAAGAGTGAGTGGTAAAAGGAAACCAGGCCACCAAAGAGCATGGTGGTTGGACATCATCAAAGCTGACACCAGTCAGAGCACAGAAAAAATTGAAGAAGTAGTGCAAATATGGAAGATGTGGAGAGACCTGGCTCATAGAATTGCCAAGAGTCGGACATGACTGAATGGATAACATCATCATGTCACCTTCTATTATATTTCAAGTTTTTACCATAGAGGAAAACCTAAAACTATTTCTGTTTTGTAATTCAAGAAGCTCTTCTAGTGGTAATACCACGACCTCTCTAAATTGTCCATGCTTTCTGTTTGGAGTTGGAATCAGCAATAGGATATTTCTTGAATTAATAATGGACAGATTATGAAGTGAAATATTAAAGAATAAGTATAACCAGACAAGCTGTCTTCTCTTATTCTTTTCCCTTATTGATCCTTTCTGTCTCATTCAAACTTGATAGCATGTAATTAAAAAAGAAAAACAAAAGTCTGATACTTACTGGCCAAATTGCAATCCCCTATTTTCATAGCAAGAAAATTAATTGCTCATTCTCTATTATATTAATATTTGAAAAATGATCAATTTATGACCTTTCAAGTACATAAGACTAAATCTTTTATTTATGGGTTTCGTCTACATATAAAATTCAACAAGTAATAGTAACCACATTAAAAGTTTAATCTCATTCAGTCTTCATTTCAATTAATGTTGAAAGTAATGTTAACATGATTGGAAAAGACACCACTGTTTATAATTAATCCTTTCCAGAAAAAGCCATGTTTACCTGTCTTTGGAAGAGTGAATGCTATCCTTGTCTCAGAAAGAAAATTGTATTCAAAAGGAAGAGAAGACTATGTATGCTATTTAATTTAAATCCTGCTTTTTTCACTAGAAATCAGTAATCAGATTACAATAGTAGATTCATATCATTATAAGGACTCAAATTCTTTTTAGTATCCCAAACATTTAGAAATTAAATGAAAAATGAACTTAATCATTATTTAAGATATTCAAAAGGCAGCTACTGATAATATTTTCCCACTACATACTGTTTATGTTTCCTTTAAGTTGTTAAGAATTTTATTTGCAGATAATTACATTTGTATTCAATTATCATTAGCACCCAAACAATTTATCTCCCAAGGCCAAAAATGCTTCCCTCCTTAATTTTGTACATGCCCTTTTTCTTCTACTACCAGTTTACAGCAAATAACCAAAGTTTAGTAGGCTTTGAGACAAATTATGCATCTAATTTATAGTTTGGCATCATCTGCTATTTCTTCATTTTATTTATTTATTTATTTATTATAACATTTATATACCGCCCTTCTCCCTAGGGACTCAGGGTGGTGTACAGCCGAATCAAACCCAAACAATATAAAAGTTAAAAAGAAATTAAATAATAGGCTGTTTAAACTAAAACAACCCTCCCCCAAGAATATTAAAACCCAGATTAAAACCAAATTAAAGGAGATAATTAAAAACTATATCAGCCCAGGCCAGCCTGCTCGAAGAGCCAGGTTTTTAACGCGCGCCTGAAGGCCCTCAGGTCCGTGCTGGTGCGTATCTCAGGTGGCAGAGTATTCCAGAGGGCAGGGGCCCCCACAGAGAAGGCCCTACTCCTGGGGGCCACCAGACGACACATAGAGGCCGGCGGCACCCGGAGAAGGCCCTCCCTGTGGGAACGTACCGGTCTGCTGGAGATCACCGGCAGAATGATTTCCAGAATCCTGCAGATAACCTGGCCCAATGCCATGGATCGCCTTAAAGGTCAAAACTAGAACCTTAAAGCGAACCCGGAAAGCCACCGGCAACCAATGCAGCTCGCGCAGGAGAGGCGTCACATGGGAGCTACGCGACGCCCCCATAATCACCCGCGCGGCCGCATTTTGCACCGGTTGGAGTCTCCGGGTGCTCCCCACAGGGAGCCCCATGTAGAGAGCATTACAGTAATCCAGGCGAGAGGTGACAAGGGCATGAGTGACCGTGCGCAGGGCGTCCCGATCCAGGAATCAATCAAAGGATGGTATATGAAAAAAGAATAGTGGATGATGGTTATTTTTATGTATGCATTACACATACATAAAAACAGATATGCCTGAATTAAAGTAATGCTTTCAAAGCAGTTGTGTAATTGAAGACCAGTAAAGCCTGAATATTGAAATAATAAACAATTTAGGGATTGAAAAGCATTGCTGTTCTCATTTTTGTTCACTAGGCTCTAGATGTTGTTTCAGACTTGTGTTACTTTTGAGGTTCAGCAGTAAGTATGATGCAGAATAAAAATATTTGTGTGCTAGAGACAAGGATTTGGCCTGTTATACCATTAAGCTATAATTGACATTTCAGAGGAATTGAACTCCAGCAGAAAGCCATTTGAAAGCAGTGACCTCATCTCCCTCTCCCCGAAACAGCCAGTTTATTTTCCAGGAATGAAGGGTTTCAAACAAATACTAATGAATATTGGCAGATTATGCCCCTGCTTACAAATTCTGCTGCTCTTTTCTCTACCCACTTTTAACACACATTCTGAATGGTAGCTCTTCTTCTAATTTTAGTTTGGCTTGATGGCGCTTTGTCTTCCACCTTAGAGCTGTGCCTTAGAGTTGGAAAGAGCCATTTGGATTTCCATGTCAACACCCCACCTCCACCAGTGCATGTCTCATAGATGATCACCTAGATTCCTTTTCAACACATTCAATGAAAGAGAACTCATTCTTTTTTTGGATTATTGGTTCCATTGTTGGATTCTTCCTGGTATTGGGAAGGGTTTTTGTTTTTAACATTCAACCAGAATCTATCTTTTTGTAATTTGATTTTATTATTCCATGTCCTGCAATCTGGAAGGGAAAATATTGCATGGCATTATCAATAACTGTCCCTGTCCAAAAATACTAATTCTGGCTTCTCAACATTGAAAGATTTCCCATCTTCATAAAAGGGGTGTGTTGTAAACTGTTCCTATAGCCCAAAATATCTAAGTCCAAAATATTACTTTGTCCATTTGTAACATTACCAGGGGACCTAACCTAGAATGTAGCCAAAGAATTCACAAAACAGCTTGGATTTCTTACAGAGGGGATTAAATATTCTATCAATTCTCCATTATAATGCCTCCAGAAAATCAAAGACCCAAGAATAGAGAAGATTATGATTCCATTTGATGACATAGCACTCTTCATGTTCATAGATCCAAAACTAGTGAAATAATCCATTACAGATGTAATACAAGAAGTAGGAAACAGGTGAAAAGATTAGTGGCCTGTTAACTTTTAATAGAACTGATCCAAGTGGGAAAAAATATTTCTACAGCTTGACAAACTTATTTATTAAAGGTCTGTTGGGGCCTGGCATATTTCTGTATTCTGCAGTAGCTAAATTTGTGTAGAATGTAATCTATATAACAAGGATGAGACTGAATTTGATTTGACGCCTAAAGTCTTCAGATTTTCTTTCCTCTAGGATGCTGATAATACATTGGTAAAAGCAGAATTAAAAATAATGCACCATATTGTTTATGAGGATGATTGAATTGAAAGTTTAATGTTGAAATGTGTTTGTACTGTATATACAAAATATTTTGTGATTTTGGCTAGCCTTGATGTAATCAATAGGGAAGATTTTAAAACAAAACATAAGGTTTTGACTGAGGGAAGCAGAAGAAACTTTGAAGGGCTACAAATGATTAACCTAAATTTGTATCTGCTTCAAAATAATTTTGAACAATGTCCACTTACATAGTTTGGGTGTAGAATTTTTAAAATATTTATGTTCATCTATTCTCTGTGTAAAGCTATTGCCTTAAAATTTTGGTAAACATCTTTTAGAAGTCATTACTTTACTGTATAAGAAATAATTTCAAGAGCCCAATGTATTCTGCTTCCATTTTCAGAAAAAGTGCTGCCTTAGGTCACTGTGCTTTTGCAAAGTTGGTGGATCTCTTCTTGTTCTGCCAACTTGACTAGATCTCAAGGCCAAGATGCAGAAGAGTGAAAAACAGTCCATATTATTCTTATAGAATAGAAACAAGGACATGATTGTCTTGCTTGTTTGTAGAGGTAAAATCTGAAGATTGCTGAGTTATTCCCCCCCCCCCCCGAACTGATGTGTCAAACCTTGTGATATACAAAAGAATAAAGCAACATAAGAGAATGAAAGAAAGCACTTTTTTATTTAAAGAATTTTGCATTTGTTATATTGAACTGATTTGCTATTTGTGTATTTATATAAGCTATGTCAATTGTAACTGAATTCTTTCGACTATATGAATCAACTGCACGTTGATTCGTGGCCATTGCAACTCTGAATGGTTACAAACAGTTTTAAGTCAAGGACTAGTATATTGTAAGCTATATTAACAGAATCCTGCAGGTCTGAAAGTACAAACTTCCTGTGATTACTTTTAATTGCTTGATTTATTAAGATTTCCTAAGTTTCTTTCTCTGACTTTTAAGCAGCTGCGGCCTGCCACATCTCTTGTCTGATTGTGTCCTAGGCAGCATCTCTTGTTCTCCCAGGTCATCTACAAATTCCATTACAAAAAGAAAGTATGCAAACCCAATGTCCTTTTGAAGGCACCAACTGTGGTTTGAGGAAGATGGCTATTCCTTTGTTTCCAGAGCTCTAAACCCACCAGAGACCATTGTTTTATAGTCTCCTCACAAGAAGCAACTATATGGGACATTCTCCAATGAGTTTCTCCGAGCATCCAGTAGTGGGAGGTGCTTAGTCTCTGCTCGGGTAGGCTGGCCTTAATTGATAGGACGCTCCTCCTCCTCCACAGGTTTCTCATTAGCGTCCCCCAGTTTTAGCTCAGCCTTCATTGGGTAGGCAGCTTTCTCCTTGGCCGGAATAGGAGCAAGTTTGAGGTTTGGTCAGGAGATATTAGAAAATACAGGCAGTCCTCAACTTACAACAGTGATGGAGCCTGGAATTTCCTTCGTATGTTATGATGGTTGTAAGTCAAGGCACCCATGCGACTGAAATGATTTTTCTTAAGCAATTCTTAAGCAAACCTGTTGTCTGCAATAAGTGGTTTTTGCCAAAATCCATGGAAAAACAGTATAAATCTTGGTCGTGTAAACGGGACACTGCAAATGGCTCTAAATATGAGCCAGTTGCTGAGTGCCCCAAATGCGATCTTGTGACCATGGGAAGAACCTTGAATCCAGGTTGGAAATACGTTTTGGGGGTTCTCCCGTAATTTCTGACTTAGCTGCTTAGTGAACGGTTGTAAGCTGAAGGCCACTTGTAAGATTTCAGTTGAATGGCGTTATTCAAATCAAATCGAAACATAAGGAATTTGCAATAGCCTTGTGTCTGGCTTGTCATCTAATTCCACACCAGCCTGTTATAAATCTCACCGGAACATTCCCTTGGCAACCTATAAATCTGCCCTCAAGATGCCAATAAAGGATATCTTCGTTCTAGCATTTGGCACCCTAAATTGTCCCCTCCTTTTGACTTGTTTTTTTCTGATGAAGACAATTGTTTCTTTTGAAGATAGTAGACAGCAGAATGATAGAAGGTAACCTGAGCTTTATTAGTTTGTTACTTATATATATTTATCCATGCATCATCTCCCTTTTTTCTGAAATGTATAAATATCAATGCATCTCTTTGGCTTAAGGGGCAGCTCTGAGGTTTAGAAGGGCTCACTATCCTTTTCGAGAGATCTCCTCTAGCTCTGTGCTATTTATATAATAAAGCACTGCAGTGAGCCTTGGTTGTTTGCTTTGTTGACCTATGTTTTGATTCCCCAGAATGAGTGGTGATTTATTCCATATTGGTATATCTGAGGATCCAAAATTAGGTCCTTTATGGAGATATGGACCAATCTGCATCTTGCAGCTAATGGTGAGAACATATGTGTTGGAGGCAGAACTCTGCTTGAATGTAGGAGATGCTTCTCCTGGCAATAGAGACAAATCTGTGGAGGATTACGTTTGCCAAATCCTAAAGTCTAGACAGGCAGCATGTGAGAAATGGGGAGGTTAGATTGCTGAATTAAATAGCTAAGAAAACATTAACTTTCTTTGTTCTGTTTCTTACTGATTCTGCTGGACATGTTTTCTGCTGTAACAAATGCTAGCTCTACTGAAGCATTAAGTAGGCAGTTAAAGGTACTTTTGCTATTCACTAGACAATCCATGACCCATTGGGTTATTGTTTCAGAGATATTTCCTTACCTAAACAGAGAAAAAAAAATTCTGCAGGCAGGCAAAAAAAAAAAATTCAGTAGCAGGGGGAGCGATTTCCTGTTGGCTTCCCCATTGAGTTTCCTTGTGGGAAGCTGGCACTGAACTTGGAAATCTTCCTTCCTTCCTTCTTTCTCCCCTCCCTCCCTCCTATTGAGTCATCCTTTCAATGATGCTTACTAACTGGATTCCTCCAGGCCTTCAACAATAAAACAGCTTCTGATATATAGCCTTCACTGGAAAAGTTGGGATACATTCAGAGATGTGTCTGCCTTGAAAACAACTCACGTGTCGCAGTCAAACATCAGCACCGGAAATGTTTCGTGACATTTTGCATTATGTCATAAAGTGCTTTATAATACTGTTTATGAAATAAAATGTTTTATAAAATTCGACACATTTCAATTTCACAGGAGACATGGATTCCAGATTTTGAACCCATTTTGAAAGTTAGCCCATCTGAAGTGCCTCAGTTGAAAATGTTTTATCCTATGATGCACCATTTCACCCAGTTAAATAGTACAGGAATTAAGAGTTATTGGTAGTGTATAGTTGTATATAATGATCTACTAAGTACAGTTAGCAAAAATAACTCTTGATTATCTTTACTGATTTTGTGAAAAACAAACTGTATATGGATGGTTTGACTTATTTGGAATCCTGGAAAAGGGTTTGGGTGTGTGGGTGAGAGTGTATGTGTGGATGGAGATGGATATTTTAAATTGCCTTGTAGGAGTTATGGTCATTGTATTTACTTAGTTTGTGTGGAATCTGGATTTAGTTTTGATATCCTCAGTTAAATGAACTTGGATAGTAACGGGAGAAGAGAGAGAATCCTGGAAAGGATAGGAAACTACTATTTCTAGAATATAAATTTGACTACAGATAGTCCCAGTGGTGGAATTCAAAATTTTTTACTACCGGTTATGTGGGCATGGCTTATTTGGTGGGTGTGGCTTGGTGGTCATGTGACTGTGGGCGTGGCTGGGTGGTCATGTGACTGGGCGTGGCTTGGTGGTCATGTGATTGGGTGGGTGTGGCTTGGTGGCCATGTGACTGGGTAGACATTGCTTGGTGGTCATGTGACTGGGTGGGTGTGGCCAAGTTAATGTCACTCACGTCAAGAGCTGTCTTGCCTGGCCCCTCCCTTCCCAGTCATTCCTTGTCACATCCAGCCTCAACTTCTCTATAGTTCTGTAAAAATGTTGTTCACCTTTTTTTGACTTTATTATCTACATACTATAGATGTATTTTCATGGACCACTGACAGGAAGAAATGGCTCACATGCTTTGCCCAAGAGTGTGATAGGCAACAGGCTTTTAAGAGGCTGCCAGAAAGAAAGGGAGGGATGTATTTTCCAAAGCACCCGAAGGCAAACAAGAAGCAATGGATGGAAACTGAACAATGAGAGTAGCAACCTAGAACTAAGGAGAAACTTCCTGACAGTAAGAACAATTAAGCAATGGACCTGCTTGTCCCCAGAAGTTCTGGGTGCTCAATCACTGGAAATTTTTAAAAGACTGGACAACCATTTCTCTGAAATGGTATAGGGTTCCCCCTAAAGTCCCTTCTAAGTGTTATTCTGTTATTTTGACACCTTTCCCAGGACCTCTACTCAGAGTTTGGCATCCTCAGTTTTTCTGCCAGAGCAGGGGCTTGGACTAGAAGACCTCCAAAGTCCCTTTAAACACATACATATTTAGGCTCTGGACTATAGACATTGAATGCATGTAAACCCTGAAAAATATGTAATAGCCCTGGGCAAAAGAAAGGCAGTAGAATCACTCTAGGTGTAGGGACAGTGTAAAATATTAACACATGATAAATAATGGAACAATTAAAAATAATAGCACAGAGTTTTCTCTGTCAATCTCTCTCCCTTCCTTCCTATTTCTTTTTCTTTCTTTCTCTTTCTTTGTCTCTTTCTGTATTTCTCTCCCTTCCTTTCTTTCTCTCTCTCTCTTTCTCTCTCTCTCTCTCACACACACACCACACTCCCTCCCTATTTCTTTTTCTTTCTTTCTCTCCCTTCCTCTTTCTTTCTTGTTCTTTCTTTCTTCTCTCTCTCTCTCTCTCTCTCACACACACACACACATACACACCACTTGTCAGCCTTCATTCCCTCTCACTCCAGCCACTTTACTCACAAGGGGAAACAAATCCAGCATTGGGAAAGTTTTGCAAGTTAACCAACACGCATTTGCACAGTTCATTCAAACTTCTCTGTGGCTGGATTTCCTCCTCCCTCCTCCAGCCTTCATTCCCTCTCACTCCAGACACTTTATTCACAAGGGGAAGCAATATTTCTAGTGTCCATGAAGAATCCAGCCTTGGAGCAGTTTTGCAGGTTAACGGACCACTGCTCCGCCCACAGTCATGTGTTTTCAAGTGGCTGATTGAAAATGCATGGCTAGGGCGGAGGAGCAGTTCTCCTTTAAACTGGGGCAGCAAGCATTGGGTGGGCAGGGCAAGCAAGTGAGTGGAAACCAGGCGACCGGGTTGGGGGCATGGCCAGCTAGATGTTGCTACCGGTTCGGTGACCCACGCCAAATTCTTGCTACCGGTTCGCTCGAATAGGTGAGAATCGGCTGAATACCATCTCTGGGTAGTCCTCATTAAGTGACCATTTGTAGTTATAACGGTGATGAAAAAGTAACTCTGCAATTAGTCCTCACATTAACAACCTAGGCAGGCCTTCAAAGCAAAAGAAAGCTGTAGTAAAATCATAAGCACAGTCACAGTTTCAGTTAGTGACCACCCCACTTAAGTGAGTTGCTGGTCCCAGTTGTGATCAAGGACTACCTGTAGTTACTTTTGAGACACCAGACCTATTGCAGCTATATAAATAACAGATGTGGACAGGACAGTTTTTAAAAGAACCTTGCTTTAAAGGACAGTTGTAGTTTTATTTATTAAACTCTCCCATCACAGGACTTCTACTGAATAATGGCAATCCTTGTGAACAGATAAACTTCCTTAAACGGTATGTGTTCTTTGTGTAGGCTGCGAGGATATTATTGCCGAGAGCATCTCACTGGAAACCTTAATTGCCGTTCTCAAGTGGAGCTCCCAGCCTTATGGCTCCAAGTGGGTACATCGCCAAGCCCTACATTTCCTCTGTGAGGAGTTTTCCCAAGTAATGACTTCAGATGTCTTTTATGAACTTTGCAAAGACCACTTGCAAACTGCTATCCAGTCAGACTACTTACAGGTAATTGTTTCCTCCCACTCAATTATTTTTTATTAAGTGCTGAATCAAGCTTTCTTACTAACAATATGGAACAGAAACATGTGGATCCTAAAACTTTGACCACAGGAGAAAAACAGAAGAAGCAGCAAAACCTGGCTTGAATTAATGTGTGCAGAACGAGTTCTTCCTCTTTCCTGATTCTGCCATTTATACACAACAAGTTGCTTGCAGAGGTAGTAATTAAGGAGGGCATTCTCCTTGGCCTGGCATATAACCCAGCCCAAACTGACAGTATAAACTATTGCTTGAAAGCCTAATAATAGCCTACAAGCAGTTGCAAATTATTTTAAGTGAAACTCTTTTAGGCTTAATTTTTGTCTTGCCTTTTCAGAGGTTTATAGAAATTATATAGTAGTCTCACACTAACAACATACATTTGAAGAAAATGGGAAATCCAGGCTCCTCATTGAAATACACTTTTCTTGTTGGATAGATAATAAATCTCCTTGATTTTGATTACTTCATTCCTCCACACTCCTGTTCTAGTTCAGTAAATGAAAAAAACTCCCATCGATTGTTGTTACCTAGTTCAAAAAAGCCTCTCATCGGAATTGCATATTACTTTGAAAAATACATCTTTGTATGCTTTTTTTTGCTCTGATTACACATGAAATTTGGAAAATTTGGTTCATATACTTGTCTTATTTTTCAGTCCCTTCAGCTTCAGAATAATTAAAGCTCTTAAAAATCAGAATGTCAGTCATATTCCTTTACATGTTATTAAGTATCAACTAGGGGCCTATGGTTAGCTCCAATTTCTTTGTCCCCTGGCTTCTTTTGGCATATCAAGAATACTTAGAAAAGGAAGTGGATTGGGATTATATTTATCTTGCTTCATTTAAATATTTCTGAAGCATATAATATGCTTAGAGAAAGACCAATATGTTAACTCATGCTTGTCTGGAATAAAGCAGGAGAAATGAGAGAATTTCTTGCTTAAACATCCACAAATCCGTTGGGCGGAGAGGAGATGCAGGCAGTGGCATCACAGGGTCTGTGTGTCAAGATGTGTCAGCCCTTCCAGATAAACCAGACAGGAAATGTGACTGGATGAGCTAATTTTACTTTATTGTAAGGCTCCATTAACAGAATCTTGCATGTCTGAAGGTACAAACTTCCCACCACTATTTTTAACCGCCTGATCAATCAGGGTGAGACTGTTAAACCACTGGGAGCTCCTGTCTATCTTGGCTCGTTGTTTCCTAGGCAGCAACTCTTCCCCTTGTTTTCCAAGGTCATCCACATATAATATTACAAGGTTATACTTGTGACTATGCAATCAAAGCCTCTGCCCTTAGTACAAACATATAAAATGTGGGGTGGGGGGGAGAGTTAATTCATACAATTACAACTGCTATCTTTGATTTTTTTATTTCTCCTTTGGACACCATGTTCATGTATCCTATTGATCTCATCATTGCCATCATCATCATCACCATCACCATGTATTTACACTTACATGCTGCCTTACTCCAGCACTTCTGCCAATTCTTAGTGACTCTTCAGTGCACTTTTCAGTTCTTCTGCAATGCAATGCAAGAAGCAGAATTTCATTTCAGGAGTGGGGATGTTATAGTTTTCTCTCTTCTTTATATTTCACTCATCAAACTACTTTAAGTGTTTAAAAAGAATTTAAAATGCTAGCATTCTACAGAATAAAATACAAGATGATGCAACACATCCCCCGCCCCCCCCCAAAAAAAACATTGCAACAGCAACCAACAAAGTCCAGATACATATTATTAGGCACTTTTGTGCAACAACTAGGTCTCAAAGACACCCCCAGGACTATTAATTGAAAGAGAATGAAAATTTACACACGCACACACGTGCACTCGTAATGAAAAGTAGAATACTTCAATAAAATCTCTTTGTAGCATTAGAAGTGCTAGTAATAAAAACTGTAGGAGTTTGACTGAAATGCAATGAACAACAGTAGCATATTGTGTTACAAATCTTTGGCATTAAGGAGCTTAATGAGCTGTAATTTATTATTAATCTAAACTTCATTAGAATAAGCACTTTTGGCCTAAAAGTTGATTTGATGATGCTGTGTGCCTATGACTATGTTTTTTTATGCTTTGTTTTAAATCCCTCTTCAATAGGCGAGTGAGCAAGATATCTTGAAATACCTTGTGAAATGGGCTGAACATCAATTAATAAAAAGAATTGCAGATCGAGGTAGGTGTTTAATAGATACTATGTTTCACTATTAATAAGGAAATACTCATATTTAATATTGAAATGCAGACTGAAACATGCATTTTAGTATGAAATACAGTGCTTATGAAGCTAACATTCATTCATTCATTCATTCATTCATTCATTCATTCATTCATTCATTCATTCATTCATTCTATCCACTACTAATATTTCCATGTCGGAAATGGTGAAAGGACTTGCTGGTGACATCACCATTGCCCAGCGGCAGCCACCCTGTCTATAATAGCAGCAGAAATTAACCAGACCTTTTGGAACATTGATGTATTATCTATTGCAACTCTGAAATTCCTTATATATTCATTTGTTTATGGTGTGTTATGTGTGTATTTTGACCAACAAGAGTTTAACTAGCTAATAAATGTGTGTACAGGTAATGCCCAATTTACAACCACAGTTGGGACTGGAATTTTGGTCATAAGTCGCTGCGATCATAAGTTGAGGCACCACCTGACTAGACTCGATTTTATAACTGTTTTTATTATCATCGTTAAGCAGGTCACAGCAGTTGTTGAGCAAAACCATGCAGGGGTGGGCTTCAAAAATGTTAGCAACCGGTTCTCTGCCCAGTTGCTGGGTGGACCATGGTGGACATGGCCTCTTGCACCACGATGGGGGCCGTTTTCCTGCTCTCCGGACTTTGGAGGCCTTCCTCGAGTCTCCGGGAGGGCGAAAATGGGCTCTAGAGACTCTCTGGAGAATGGAAAAGAGTTCTCTTCCGGAGCCTCCGGGAGGCCCATTTTTTGCTCTCCCAGAGCCTCCACACGAGCCCTGCACTTTCCTGGCACCCAAAATGGGCTGAATGGAGACTCCAAGGAGGGGAAGGGCAAGGTGGGCGGGGCCAGCCAGGGTTGGATTTGCCAGTTCACCGAACTGGTAATTAAAAATGATAAAATTAACTATCGGTTCGCCTAAACCGGGGAGAACCAGTAGTAGCCCACCCCGAAACCATATGTTCATTAAGTGAACCACATGTTCATAAGTGTGAATCCATTTTATCTAATTGGTGTTTTTTTGCCAGAAAATGGCAAAATAGGACAGGTGATAAGTAACTTTTTTTTAATTATGCCATAATGTTAAAACGACCAGTTTCAAGTCGACTACCTGTACCATGCTTTTTCTTTAAATCAGAACATTGAAGGAACAATCAGTACATCCCTGATAGTCCAGTTTACCGAGCCACCATATTTAAATGCATTGATTGGTATAGTATATATTGCAGTGATGATGATAATGTTATCCATTCAGTCATGTCTGACTTTAGGAAATTTTATGGGCCAGGTTCTCCACATCTTCCAATCTTGCACTGCTTCTTTGAGTTATTCGGTGTTCTAGCTGATGTTGGCTTTGAAAGTATATTGCAGTGATGAGAAGGCAGTTCTAAGATATTATGACATTAAAATCCTAAATCAGCATGAGCCTCCCAAACTCTCTTTTCTGATTAGCAGAGCCCCTTCCACCCATACAGAAGTCAGAAAAACTGTATGATGAGCATTAAAATAAGCTTACTAAAGCTTTTCAAACAAAAGGAAAACAATACTATCCCAAAAACCAAAGGGCAAAAAAATCTAGAAAATTCTTCCCCCCGTATTTACCTCAACTTTAGCTTCTAGCACCTCTATTTTAGGAAACAGCAATAGCACTTAGACTTACAGTATATACCGCTTCATAGTGCTTTCCAGCCATCTCTAAGTGGTTTATAGAAAAGTCAGCATATTATCCCCAACAATTTCTGTCCTCATTTTACCGACCTCAGAATGATGGAAGGCTGAGTCAACCTTGAGCCGGTTAGAATCAAACTCCTGGAGTGAGCAGTGAGTTAGCCTGCAGTAACACCTTCTAACCACTGTGCCACCACACCTGTTTATAAGTAAGTAACAGTAATGTTACTTTTATGACAATAGGTCTCAGATCAGCTTACAGTAAAAATTAACCTACATCGAAGAAAAAAAATAGAAGTTTTTTTATTTGGGTTAATTTTACGGTAAGCTGGTCCAAGACCTGATTTTTATATAAGTAATGTTCATAAGTAAGAAATAACAAAACTTTAGAAGAAATATGTCTTTAATTAATTTTTTTTTTAAATTAAAACACATGAGTAAAACAACTTATTTAATTTGTCAGAACCCAATTTACTGAGTGGCACAGCTCATAGTGTGAACAAGCGTGGTGTAAAGAGGCGAGATCTTGATATTGAGGAATTAAAAGAAATCCTTTCCCCTCTCTTACCGTTCGTCCGCACTGAGCACATTCTGCCTATGAACAGTGAAGTACTGACAGATTCGGTAAGTATATTTTAAAGCTTCCTTTGAATCCTGTTTCAGCTTTTTATGCTGCTGTCCAGGAGAAAAGTGCAGAAAAAAATGGGCCAGGAAGAGTCCAATCAGGTCCTGGGGTTTGTTTCTTTGGTGATATCCAACAGATCACCCAAATCACCATCAAAGAACAGATCTCTCACCCCTGATTTAAGTCACTATATAAAATTTATTGTGGTTTTGAAAGCTTTGGGAGTACTTGCTCTGATTCTTTAATCAGTTTTTTTTAAAATTTGGTATAGGTTCAGTTCAGTTATTCTTTACTGGTGACTCTCATCAGTTTGTACATGGTTTGCTGTTTTATGCTTAAAAATCATTGTTACCTTTCTGATGTGATGTTTTCTTTTAAAGATGAAGCGAGGTCTCATTAGTACACCTCCTTCAGACATGCTGCCAACAGCAGAAGGTGGAAAGTCAAATGTGTGGCTGCGACAAAAAAATGCCGGAATTTATGTGAGGCCGAGGCTGTTCTCACCATATGTGGAGGAGGCTAAGGTAAAATGATGTATTAATGCTGCCATCCATCTCATAAATAGCATGCAGTTACCCAGCCTGCCATGTAACTCAACTGACCAAGGGCATTCTATATTCCAGAATGATATTTTAAAAGTATGATGAGTTTGAAGTGCTCAAGATGATTTTGAAACCTGTAACAGACCTCTGCAGGCAGACATCAATGTTTTTGAATGCTTCCTTTTCCCAGGTTCTCATCCTGGAGTCACTAAGGATTCTTTACAGTATATGACTATCTGATCAATTATTAGAGCGTAGACAGGCTTCCGTTTCCTTAGTGCTGGTGTCTCCAAAAGAATAGGATTTCAGATTTTTTTTTCCATGCAATGACTTTACCTGCTGAACACATTTGAAAGATGGATTTAATCTCTTCTCATCTCTCTGAGTTTTCCCTGAGCATGCGCCTTCCCATTCACCCCATACATATATACACATTTGCAGAGACCTTTCGGCTTGTCTAGACAGAGGAAGGCATCCTCTTCCTAAACAGAACTGAGCCAGCGTCCTTCTGTGTCTGGAGGAAGGGACTACGTGCTTTCCTTTACAAGGAAGGAAAGGATGACAGAAGAAAGCAGGGAACAACTGCACACTTTATCCCTCTCTGTGAATGCCTTCCTCTATGGGCCCATTTTAAGAAGAAAGCCTTCCCACCCCCTTCCCGCCGCCAGAGGTGTGAGGAGAAGAAATCCAGATCTTCAATGCAATTCAGTTTCCCAGAATGTCACACAGTGTGAAATTTGATCCTGTTTTCTGTTTGTGTCGTACTTATACAAGACAGTTTGCACTTTAATGCAAATTTTGTATGAGGATTTTTTTTGCACCCTTTTTACAGTGAAATCCTTTGGTATTTTTTGCTTATCAGCAATATTTCAGGTAATATGCAGGTGGCATATTGTGTTTGTAAGATTGACAAATTAAGACCCACATTAGCAGACTGGCTCTTTGAATATTAGTGAGCCCATTCAAAGTCATCTGAATGATTTACATGAAAAAAAAGGATTAGTGAGTCATAAGAGTAGAAGCTGTCCATATTTAATATACAGAATGTATAAAATTATATGTAAAGGAAAGAAAATTATACTTCCTAAAAAAGTAACATTCTGTTATCTATTCTTATCTACCATTATATGGGGTTTTTTTTAAAAAAGGCTATATCTAGTACAGATAGTCCTCAACTTACAACAGTTCATTTAGTGACTGTTCAAAGTTACAACAGCACTGAAAAAAGTGACTTACGACCATTTTTCACACTTCTGATTGTCATAGCATTCCCATGGTCACATAATTAAAATTCAGACACTTGGCAACTGACTCATATTTATGAGTGTTACAGTGCTCCGGGGTCCTGTGATCCACTTTTGTGACCTTCTGGCAAGCAAAGTCAATGAGGAAGCCAGATTCACTTAACAACTGGATTACTACCTTATCAACTGTGGTGATTCCCTCAACAACTGCAGCAAGAAATGAGCCAAAAAAGGTCATAAAATGGGCCAACATTTACTTAGCAACGGAAATTCTGGGCTCAGTTGTCATTAGTTGAGGACTACCTGTATTTATTACCTTTTTTATTTTAGTACATTAGAGCAAAACATATCTTTTTCCTTTGTTGTTTCAGTCACTTCTGGATGAGATGATGGTGGAGCAGACGGACCTTGTCCGTTTACGGATGGTTAGAATGTCCAATGTGCCAGACACCCTCTACATGGTAAACAATGCTGTTCCACAGTGCTGCCATATGATAAATCACCAGCAAATGACCAGTAATCAGTCCAGTCCTCCTTCAGTTGTAGCCAATGAAATTCCAGGTATGTTTTTAAGCCAATTCATAAATACATTGTTATTTGTTATGAAATTCTTTAACATTGAAATACCAGAGTTTTATGAAAAAATAAAATCAGGAGGACGAGTGTATGATAATTAATATAGGGTCGTAATACCCTGATAATTTTTAACTGGGCATTTGTAGCTCTCTTCACTGTAAAGCAAAAAAAAAAAGAATGTGGGAATTTTGTCCTTTGCAAGCTAGGTCCACTGTGAATATGTTAGTAGAAAAAAACATTTCTCCCCTTTTCCCATTTCTGCAAGTTTAGATAGAAATAAAATGTATTAGTTCATCCATGATGAGCAATTGCAATAAGACATATATTCATATTAGTTTGGTATTTTGGATTAATGTAAGACTCACTTTAAAAATACATACATTTCAGCCTAATCAAGAAAGAATGTAGTGGATTTATGTTTGACACAATATATTCTTATTAAGAAGTATATAAAATAAGATGAAGGCATGGTCACTTCAAGTTGGAGTACAGCATGCATGTCAGAACAGGCATAAATAGTGGACGGTGTTCAAAGATTCTTGTGATGCCAGAAATTCTTATGGGCATTCTTCATTTCAAGTTTATGTATAAGAGGAAGACTTTTATAAAGCAGCCCTTCAAATGCAGACCTTCATTGAAGCTAATCCAAGAACTAAGCTTAAATGAACTGCCAGAAGTGAATCTAGTGCCAAGTCTGGTGCCAGGGCTCAAGAATTAGGTTTGTTGTCAGCTGCCAATATTGTGTTGGAAGTACAGGTATCTCTGGTCCTGTTCCTTGCTTTGCCACTCACAGCAATCCATCAGTGGTAAAAGAGAGGAAAATGGGATGCCCAGATTTGGCTAGAAAACTTGCTTTTTATTATCTGTGTCCAGTGGTGGTATTCAAATAAAGTTGCCACCAGTTTGGTGTGGCTTGGTGGGCGCGCTTTGCACATGTGCACGCACACGCCAAATGCACACTTTGCGCAGGCGCAGAGGCATTTGCACAGGTGCAGAGGCATTCTAAGTCGCCTCCTGCAAGCCTGCACAATGCTGGTCGCTGTAGCAGCTGCCACACAGCATTATTCTCTGCCGTGCAAAGCAGCTGTGCTTCGAATTCTGGCCATAAAAGTGAGTAAGGAAGCCCGGGCAGGTGGGTGGGCCAAATACAGAGCAGCGGAGAGAACCGGTTCTGTCTCCATTGCTCATTGCCACTACTGGCTCTCCAGAACCAGGCAGAACCGGTCAAATACTACCATTGCCTGTATCCCTCCTCGCTTAGAAAAGCTCTTGGGAGTTGTGCACAGCATGATAAAAGCTGAACTGCATAGCTGCTACAGTTATTTTCAGGTTATGCAGCAGAAAATTGTTGTTGAACACAAGGGTGCAACCCTTGAAGTTAATTCCAGTCACTGGATAACTTAGATTTAGGGGAGAAAAAGGCCACAGTGGACAACATTGATTCATGAAGATGAATGAAGCTGGAATATTTCAGGAGGGTTTTTTTTCCCTTTGGTTGAATCCTTAAAAAAAAAAAACTTTAAAAAGCTTGTTTATCTTACATGACAGTTTTCATTTATTTCCCAATTCAAAATGATCAAAAAATATCCAATCAAAGAGGGAACTACTAGAAATTAAATAAGAGACAGATTTGGAAGCTGCAACAAAACCCTGTTAAAAATTACAAGGTATTTAAGGGACAAAATTGAATGATGCTATTGATGATCTCATTTTCAGCTGGAAACTGTTTTTTCTGTTCATTACTTAAAAATAGAAAATTTTATTTACACTCAATGACCAGCCAAGTATTTAGTAATAGTCACATGTAGCTTTTATACTTGAGGCTTCGATTTTCATAATGTGGGGTTTTTAAAGGCTGGAAATTGGCCACTTCATATATTACTAATTCATTTGGAATGAGATTCTAATAGCACATAAAACAGATGCTTTGGTATGCACATCTTGTGCTTAGAAATTTGTCAAAATAATATGAACTGGACCCTTCTGTCTGAGATAATTCTTTGTGGTACTCCATGCAGGCGGTAGATGTGCTTCAGGAACAGCTTGGCTAACTAGTGGGCTGAGGATAGTCCACTGCAGGGTATGAAGTGTTTCTGTTTGGAGAATAAGTCTATTTCCGTCCAGATCACTCTGTACCCCCCACTTTTCGGCAAATCCACTATAAAGCCCATTGCTATTTCCTCCCATGGTCTTGTTGGCTCTGCTACTGGTTGCAGCTGTCTGGGGGAGGGGAAGTTTTCTGGCTGTTTTTTCATTGTGGTACAGATATTGCAGCTTTTCACATAACTGTCCATGTCTTTCTTTATGCTGGGCCACCAGAATTGCCTCCGGGCTAAGTGTAAAGTCTTTAAGAACCTGAAGTGGCCTGCCGGTTTGGCATTGTGGCTCCTCTGGAGAGTTAGGGTGCGTAGGGATTCTGGGACACTGTTCTGACCCAAGCCCTTTTCCAACAAATCAAACACAATCCAAAAGGAACAGATACCTTGTAATGCTTTTGCAAAATAATTAGCTGTAATAAGCACAAGCATTGCCAAACTCTGCGAGACTTGTCAAAAGATACCAGACAAGAACTAATTTGCAGTACAAGAATCTTCAAATACAAACTCAGGATACTGGAATGTCCACAAGGCTGGAGTTTCAAAACGTTTTTGCTTCCTGCAAAGAACGTTCGCTTCACAGCTAGCTTTTATCTTCTCGAAAGAGGGGCCATTACCTTGCAGCCTTACTCCTGAGTCGCCCGTGCTGTTGTAGCTGCTCTTTCCTATGAGCAATCCTGCGTGCACGCGAGCTTGGCACAGGTTCCTCGGGAACCTCCTCATCACTGCTGCCATCCCCCACAATCTCTGAAGGCAGCAGTCCACTCCCTAATGGTCCTGGCCCCTCATCTGAGTCCTCGCTCTCCTCAGCCGTCTGCACCTGCTGCCGGCTAACCACAACAGACGTAGAGTTTCGTCCCCTTCCATGCTAGGTCATCTCTTTTTGTCATGATGTGTTAAATATATTGAAAACTGCTCAGAAGTGTGGAATTTTGTTGTCAGGTGTGTATTTTTTCTGAGCAATACAGTGCTCTTGGATTGTGTCATTTCCTACTCTGCATTCTGTTTTTCAACATGAAAAGGTTGAAATAAATTTTCCAGAAATATAGATAGCTATTTTTACCTTTTCACTTCCATTTTGTAGGGAAATGGTTGAAAAGATCCTGAAAGTCAAAATGAATGCTATAGGCAGTAAACAAATTTGTATGTTTTCAGCAAACCTTTGAATGTGGTACATTAAAGCAAAAATGTTTCACAGTTGAAGCTGCTGTTAGCCATGGCAATTTCTGCAAGAGACAATATACTTCTGGAAGGAGCAAAACTGGAGCAAAACAGAGAAAGAGGGACCATATTTAATGGTCTAATTTAATGGAAAGAAGGACTAGGAATAACATGATAGCATGTTCTAGTATCTGAAGGGTTGCCACAAAGAGGAGGGGGCCAAAGCTCCTGAAGGCAGCACAAGAAGCAATGGATGGAAACTAATCAGGGAAAGAACCAACCCAGAAGTAAGGAGAAATTTTCTGACAGTTAGAATAATTAATCAGTAGATGACTTTCCTCCAGACATTGTGGGTGCACCAACACCAGAAGTTTTTAAAAAAAGATTGGGCAATCATTTGTCTGAAATGGTATAGGGTTTCCTGCCTGAGCAAGGGGTTGGACTAGAAGACCTCCAAGGTCCCTTCCAACTCTTGTTATTCTGTTATTCATATTGGCTAAACTAAGGGAAAGAAGTAGAATGAAGAGATTTATTGGAAAATATTAGTGGAGAAATAATGTAAAAGGAATTAGATTTTCTTAGTTGTACTGGCAGCTAGATTGCATAGCATTAGATAGGATTCCCACATGTGCTGCAGAGTGACTCCTAACCCAGAGAGCTAATTTGGAAATACTTGGGAGGATGGGAGGTGTTGATGGTCCATTTTGCATAAAGAACATCCGGGAAAGATAACAAAATAACAGAGTTGGAAGGGGCCTTGGAGGTCTTCTGATCCATTCCACCCCCACCCCCACCCCCCAAATTGTTGTTTTATCTTCTTAAATATCTCTTCTTAAAAACTTCCAGTGTTAGAGCATTTACAGCTTCTGGCGGCAAGTAGTTCCACTGAATAATTGTTCTCACTGTCAGGAAATTTCTCCTTAGTTCTAGGTTGCTTCTCTCCTTGATCAGTTTCCATCCATTGCTTCTTGTCCTGCCCTCAGGTGCTTATACTGAATTCAGGTGGGAAAACTGATCTAAATGGTAAAGTTTTCAGTGGGTTCACAATAAGAATGGAAGCGAAAGAAATTCATCTTTTCTGTCCTCTGTCCCACTTTGTAGCTCGAGTCATTGCATTGATCTTGCTGACACCTGTCTTTCCGATCAGTTGCTTTTGAATAAGTTCTTTCTTAAGTGTAAATATCTACCTTACTAAACTTGGGCTCTTTGAAGCTCATTACAAGGATGCAGGACTAACTTCAATTCGGATTGTTTTCTGTTTGTTTTTTCTCAGTTCCTCGTCTCTCTGTGGTTAAAGAAATGGTCAGACGGCTGCAGGAGCTCCGCCATACTGAGCAAGTCCAGCGAGCTTATGCTTTGAATTGTGGAGAAGGAGCCACAGTCAGTTATGAGATTCAGATCCGTGTATTGAGGGAGTTTGGACTTTCTGATTCTGCTGCTGAGTTGCTGCAGGTATGAAGCGATGAAGGCAGCATGCAAGCTGGTTGGTCTGGTTCTTTTTAAAAAAACTGTTTTAGAACCTGTGTGCATTCAAAGTCAGAAGTAACTATCTTGTGCAAAAATATTGAAGAAGTGATGAGTACATTCATTCATGGAGGAAAACTTAAAGGGAACATTGCAGTTACATATTGTAATATAAAAAAAAAAGAATAGGTCAAATTAATTTGTTTCTAACTGATGAATAAGAAAGTATTCCCATTGCTTCTTTATGCTGCTCTATTCTAAATATGAGTTATCTCTTCCATGCATAACGATGAGAATGCTTAATAAAAACTACAGCCATCTAAAGTTTTTGATTCAGATATGCTGATAAAAAGACGTTAAGGATCCTAGACCAGGGGTCGCCAACCTTTCGGACACCAGGGACCACCAAACTCAAAATTTTAAATCCTGCGGACCACTAATACGAATTTTGACTGACGGTGGCTTGCTAATGTTGGTGGGAAAGTCGGTCCCATATTCCAGAGATGCAGTAGTCACAGGACTGGCCCTTTGGTCATCCTAGAGCAGCTGCTCCTGCACCCAGGTGCACTGGCCTGCCATGGACTGGAAGAGCTGCTCCAGGATGACCAAAGGGCCAGTCTTGTGACTACTGCAGCTTTGGAATATGGGACCGATTTTCCCACCAATGTCAGCAAGACACCCCAGAGCAGATTTCCCTCTCCTGCCGTTCGTCTTACTTTCCAGTTCCAGCTCGCATGGCTCTACTCAAGATAAGGTTTGCACTCGGCCGAAGGGTGAGGGCCAGCGGGTGGGCGGGCCATGTGGCCAGTGCAGCCTTGTGTTCCTGCGCAGTCTGGATTAATTGCTTTGGGGGGAGTGCTTGGTGGGGGGCATTTCTCTGTGGACCACCAAAATTTTCTCACGGACCATCAGTGGTTCCCGACCCACTGGTTGGCAACCACTGCCCTAGACTAAAGCCTATACAGAGCCCCACCCTATGGTGATCTATGGCGAGCTGCATTGGTTGCCAGTGGCCTCTCGGGTGCGCTTTAAGATTTTAGTGTTAACTTTTAAAGTGCTACATGGCATCGGACCAGGATATTTACAAGACCGCATTCTGCCATTTTCCTCTCACCGTCCGATGCGCTCCCACAGGGAGGGTCTCCTACGGGTCCCGTCGGCATCTATGTGCTGGCTGGTGACCCCGAGGAATAGGGCCTTCTCTGTGGGGGCGTCTGTCCTCTGGAATGGGTTGCCTCCGGAGTTACGTACAGCCACGGACCTGGGGACCTTCAGGCGTGCCTTGAAAACCTGGCTCTTTGACCAGGCCGGTTTGGGCTGATTTTAGATTTGGGTATTTTAAATTTTTATATCAAATTTTAGGGTTTAAGGAAAGGGTTTTAATTGTTTTCAGCCAGGGTCTTTAATTTAGTTTTAACTTTTATATATTTAATGTTTTAATTGTATGGTTGTGCACCGCTCCGAGTCCTTCGAGAGAGGAGCGGTATATAAATAATAATAATAATAATATATTATTATTATTATTATTATCTACAGAATGAGAATTTATGTAGTTTTATGCTTAAGATGGAACAGGAAGAGTTGCTGTATTTTGCCCACTTGTGCTCTGTAATTAGATACATATATAGATCCCATTGTGTTGGCATGTTGTGTTTGTTTTGCCTAGGCAAAGTCATTGTAATGCAAACCTACCATGTTTCCATATTGTTGGCATGGAGGAAAAAGTACAACCAACCATTTATCTGTATTAGTAGAAGTGTTGCATTTCTTGTCCCAAAGGTGCTTTTTTTCAAGAGGCAACTGGACTTTCTGGTTTTCCTTTGAAGACATTTCGCTTCTCATCCAAGAAGCTTCTTCAGAAAAAAACACCTTTAGGACAACCTTGACCTGGATGACTGAGAATCTCCATAGGCATGTTGCATTTCTTATTCTGTCTTTCTGCTGCAGAATCCTCACAAGTTCTTCCCTGATGAGCACTTTGGAGACGAAAGCCCACTTCTGACCCTGAGACAGTCAGGCCGATGTCGTGTGAACAGCACACCCACTGCAGAAACAGTGTTTACAGAGCTAGACTCTTTCATGGCCTTCCACCCACCACTCCCTCCTCCTCCCCCTCCTTACCATCCACCAGTGACTCCAATTCACAGTCAGTTCAAAGTTGGATGGAAGCAGAGAGCCCAAAGCCAGCATCCCTCCCGTTCTTTTTCTTATCCTTGTAACCATTCGCTCTTTCATGCCAGAACAGCCCCCAAAGCTGCCCTACCCAATTATTTCTCCAGTGTGAAAGGCACACCTCCAGATTGCACTAACACCGCAGGGCTGGGAAGACAGACAGTTGCAGCTGCAGCAGCTGTGGTGGCTGCTGAAAAGCAAGTGGTAAGAATGCCTTTTTATTTCATGCATACTTTTTTTAAAATTTAAGGGGTTTTATTAAGTTGTATATTCTGTATGTAAGTTGCCCAGAGTCATAAGGGGAGGTAGGGAATGTTGCGGGTCCCATTCCCTGAATCTCAGTGGGACCCAGAAGAAGGGCCTTCTCTGTGGTAGCCCTCTCTCTCTGGAACATCATCCCCCCAGACATTAGAATGGCTCCCATTCTAGCACTCTTCCGGAAGGTGCTGAAGACCTGTTTCTGCCAGTGGGCCTGGGGAACCCAGAGCGGAATGGGAGCTCATTAAATGGCTCATGTTAGGTGCAGTCACCAGTGTGTGTGCGGGTAATTTTATTATATTAATTTATTATATGTCTTCTTTTATTAGTTTTATTGTTTTTATATGAGGTTTTAAATTCTGTAAGCCGCCTTGAGTTGCCATGTATGAATAGGCGGTAATATAAATTCTGTAAGTAAGTAAGCAAGCAAGCGAAGGGAAGGGAGGGAGGGAGGGAAGGAAGGAAGGAAGGAAGGAAGGAAGGAAGGAAGGAAGGAAGGAAGGAAGGAAGGAAGGCTGGCTATATAAAGTGGATAAATAAATATATCAGTATTAATTTACTACTGCAGGGTGTTGTGAATAATAAGACTTGGCATTTTAAGTTTACCATTATAGCTGTTGGAAGTGGAGTGACAGCTGAATTACTTTCTGGATGCCTTACATGGAGCAGGTTTCATTTTGGAAATGTTGATTGTGATCAAGCACTATGGCATTGAATTATTCTACAAGAGATCATACAAGATGTTGTATAATTTCCCTATGGTCTAAGTGGATAACAAATAACTCTAACAAGCACTCCAGATAGCTAGATTTATGTGACAAAGCAGATGGGTTTAATCAATTGACTCAAGCTCTTGCCAATGGAGATGCCAAGGTTGCTAGGTAGCATTAATGTACAAAAATAAAGCAAATATTTGCATGTATGTCAAAAAGGCAACCCAGTGAAGGATTAAATGAACCAGGAGGAGAAGCTAACACAATGGGTGGAAAACCCAAGTTCTTGCTCACCAATGCATTTTCCGCCAAGGGATATCAAAGGAAAATATCAAGAGGTAAAAAATGGCAAACCAGAATAAATGAATATAGTTGCTGGGGATTTTTACTCATTTATTAAATTCTTTCCTATAGATTGCATCCAAATTTTCTGTGAAAAGTTTTCTCTTACACTTTTGCTTTTAAGTTAGTTTATGCATAAAATACTAATCTTGGTTCTTCTATGTTTTATCAAGGTAGTAGGCTTGAAGAAAATGTATGCTTTATTTTTAAAAAACAAAACAAAACCTATTACCCATTTTCAACCAACAGCTGATGAAAGAACTTTATAAGGTAGCCATTCAATGTATAAATATTTGTGTATTATATTTGTCACATATTTATACTGCCCGTTTCAGTTAAGTGACTCTGGGTAAAACATGTCACAAAATATAAAAACATAAATAAGAACAGTTAAAAACAGAATTAAAAGTTAGGGTTATAGTATTGAAAGTTTAAAAGGTAATACTATATGTTATATGTTATAATCTATATAATGCATAATAATATAATACCTACAAACACACATCCACATATGTGTGTGTTAAAAAGTTAATATATATTAAATATATTTTAATCTTATAATGCTATAAATATATAAAATGGTGTGGTTCCTGTTAAAAGATCATAGTCTGTAAACAATAAAAGCCTCCCAACCAATATGGTACCTATTTATCTACTAATAATTGTAATAATTAGGTTACAAATGATTGTTAATGATAGTTAAAATACACTAGCATAATGTCATTATTTGAACATGAATAATAATAGAGTCACAAGTGAAAGTGAAATGTTAGGAAAAAATCTGATTTCATTTTTTAGAAAGCCTGTTTAGAACACTTATTCCAAATGCTGTGATAAAATTGTTGCTGACCAGTGTTACCTGTATCATGTTACCTGTATCATCAACAAGTCATAATTAAAGCATTTTATGTACAGTTATTGCTTCTTGGAATCTGCCTACTGAATTAATGAATTCAGTAGGAGCTTCCTATTAATAAGCAATTCAAAATGCATCTCTACAGGAAACACACAAAATTGACAGGCCTGCACATAGGACTATGTTATCCTGGATACACTGCAACTTTTTGTAACATAAGTTGTTGTTTTTTAATTACATTGCCAAATTGCAGATATAGTAAATGAAAAGTTCTGTTTTTGGTAAGATTTTGGGCTATCTCACTATTTTACATTAATAGGACTATGCTTTCCAAAATGTTTTAATTTTTAACTAGTTTGCTTAGAAAGCCTCAACTCTTTGTGCTCACATCAGAGCCTTTAATTTCAGAAGCTAATTTCTAAATATAAAATACTACATAATTTATGAATAATTATTTATTAGCTTTGAAACAGCACTCAAGTTTTTCCTTTACTGAACAAACACAATATGATGTATAAAACGGCAAGTTGAATGTCAGATTCTTAGCTGTTTAAATGTTGGACTTTTGTAGGGCAAAGTCATCCTGGGACAGCTAGATGGCAAGCACAATTTGTAATTGGTTTTCTCTTTTGCAGGGTATTCAACCTGTTCTTAATGAGCTGATGCCGGATATTGCAATGGGCGTGTCAACTATATCTCTGAAGGACAGGAGGCTGCCAGAGCTTACAGTGGACACAGAGCCTGTTCTGGAAGTTACACCAGGACCACCTCAGCACATTTCATGCATTCAGACAAGGCACATACATAGTTCACGGAAGAAACATTCAGCTGAGCAAAAACTGGATCCTAGAGAGAACCAGCAGGAATATCCTGATTTCTATGATTTCTCAAATGCTGCATGCAGGCCTTCTACTCCTTCCCTTACCAGGCACACCCCGTCCCCTTCCCAAGTTATCTATTTTGGGCCAGATTTATATAGTCACAATAAAGCATCGCCCAGCGGCTTAAAAACCACTCAGTTACCTAATCACATCTCTCCTAAAAAACTAGAAGATTCTAGAAGAGACTATGCACTTTCTCAAGAAGGGCATTCACACAGACAAAAGAATGAAACGATACACCTCAATGTCTTAGAACAACCTCCCCAGAGGTTGGACTTGGCTTTGGCTGCCCAGGAGAACCCTGGGAATATATCAATTCATGCAAGGGGACGAACAAAAATGGAAACGGATTTAACATATGGCCTAACTTCTGGTCGACCTTCCCTGCCTTCCTACAGAGAAGAAATCCATGATGAACTATCTAGCAGGAGATTGGCCGACACTGAGCCTCTAGAGAGTGAAGTCCAGAGAAATGTAGATTTGGAAAGAGAAGAGGTTGTAAGTAGAGGAAGAAAGTCTCCTGACTTTCTATACAAAAAATCCGCCCTCTGAAAACTCTCCACCTCCACTTCTTCTCTGTGCCTAAGACTTGTGAAAGATCAGTCTTTGAAATCCCTGGCCTGAAATTTTCTCAGGCCAGTTTTTTTCCAATGCCAGCCGCTATATCATTTTTTAATTATTATTTTTGTATATACATGGCTTCATTAAGAAATGGTATGCTCCCTGTTTATTTGGAATGCTGCTTCAGGGTTTATGTTTTCAACAGATTTTGCTAAAATTCTCAAAAATATATTTTAACTGGCACCTTTTAAAAAAGGAAAATAAAAGGTAGCCTTTTGCACCTGTACATTAATTTTATTAATTTTTATATTGGTATGTTAAACTTCTACTGTCATATTTTATAGGACTGTATGTTCATACTATTTTGAGTGTCTTTAGTTTTTTTTTAAAGAAATCATTTCCTAGTATTCAGTGTGCATTAGGCTGCAGACTTGCATACTTAAGATGTATTTTCTTACAAGATGGTGAAAATATCTGTCTTTATTTTTTAATGACAATAGGAATTCCAAAGAACAGCACACTTACAAACTGCTCTGGTTAGGTTTGCAACCTTTCTGCTTTACCACTAATACAAGAATCCAGTCTAATGTGTATGCTTTGTTTACCAAGTCTCAGGCTGCTGATGTAGCAAGTGCTCAGTAATGTCTGTGGCCAGGATTTTCTTTGAAAGTGAGGAGTACAAGTCTCTTATGATTTCTGAAAATATTCTTTTCCTTTTGGAACATGAAAACTTTGAAGAAACACTCTCTAAGCCCTTTGGTTACAGTGCGACTAGTGCTTCAAATTTGTGACAGTTCTGTAGACGTGCTTTTCTGATTCTTCATTTTAGAAAGATAGATAGTAAGCACAAGAAGGCAAGAAAATAATTGTTTAGCATTTGACGTGAGTGTTAATGCAACATTTTGGTAGAACAGCCCTCCTCTGTGGAGGTCAAGAGGAATGCTTTCTGCCTTTTTTTCTGCCTCTGAAGAAATCAAGGGCTGCCGTTTTAGTAATGTTATATATACTTTGTTTTATAGACAGAAAGCATATTGAAGATGGCTATAACTTAATGAGCTATAAAAGTTTAGCACTTAATTTCTTCATTCCTCTCTTGAATAGTTTGGAGTTTGTTGAAGTTGGTTAAACCATATTAGAAGGGAGGTTCATTTGGGTTTTATGAGATGCTGGGCGGATAGATTATTGCCACTAAGAATGGCCATTTCAGCAGTCAGTTTTTTCAGGTACCTGCCACGTATTTCTCTTGCATGGACTGGAAAAATTTCAGTACCACTGTGTGGTAATACCTAGCAAAAGCTTGACTTGATATGGTGGTTAATTCTAAAATACAGCTCTTCCATCACTTGAACCTTAGCAACATTGAACCTTTTAAAAACATTGTTAGCTAACCTTAAATTTTTTTAAATACTGTACTTGAGACTGTTGAAATGTACATTTTGTTTATGTGTTTTTAATTATTTACTGAGCTCTTTTTTTAAAGTCCCCACTAATCTTTTGGTTCCCAGTCCTGACCCTTTAAGGGGAAACACTGTTAAAAAGGAATGAGAATGAACACCTTGTCCATATAGTTTACACTACATTAATTTCAAGCATTGTGTTACATCTTTGTGAACTGAAAAAATATATTCTGTGAAAAGTTGATTCGGTAATAAGACAGCACTCTGAGGATAAGATAATCACTTGTCAAATGTCTTGTTAATGATCTGGAATTTAAGCATGTTTTCTGCAAACTTCTCTCTCTCTCTCTCTCTCTCACACACACACACACACACATACACACACTCACCAAATGATTTCTGAAAAATTTTCCTTTTTCAAACATGAAACTCAATCTATGTATATTGGCTTTGTTTTGTAGAGATCACAGATAGGGCTCTTCTGATAGTTTTCTGGATTGGTGTACACTCCCAAAACAAACTACAGAAAAGTCTAGTTTAGATGTTAATATTCTATTTCAAGTAGTTTTTTTTCCCAATTCTACCCAAAGCTAATTTACTAGTGAAATGTGATAGGATGTATGGATGAGAAATTCAAGGCACAAATTTTCAATCTCAATAGTAGCTATTGAATTAATTCAAATAATTCATTTTACATTTTTTTTTACTGTGGAATAACTTATGAGAAGTTATAAAAACATACACTCCATAAATGAAATAAGCTATTATTTGTCAGCAGAGTTTTAGATGAAGGTAATTCTGTAGCAGACCTAAGGACTGTTGTAACACTTTAACAACCTAAGCCTAACTATTCCCATTTGAGCAGAAGACCTAAAGAATTTAGAGAGGCTGCAGAATTCTGGCTTATTGCCTTTTCCTATGGGCCATATATAAATGGGCCATATAACATTAATCCCCATCAACATTTGGGCTTTGTTAATTACTAGTGTATTTTAATTACATCTCAGTGAAATTATCTGTGGACCTTTAGGTAACTCTTCTACTGACTGCATAAGGAATTTCATCGTACCTACCCGTCCCTTTTTAAGTCATCTTGATTTTATCCTGTTTGCAAAAGACAAAAAGTATTTTTTTAAATATCTGTGACCCAGCCAACCAGAGAAATGCAAATATTTTTCCTAATTTTGCCTAACAAGAAATAAAAGAATTTGTGTCATAACTGAAATTGCTTTTACATTCTGATGAACAGATAATTTACTGTGAGATGTATTTAAATCTTTTATCTTCAAAATGCAGGATGCACAATCAATTTCAGTTCTTCTACATTATTGTAATAAATGATTATGTACCATTTTTCAAAGTTTTAAACAATTAAAAAATCTTAATGAAATATTGGAATAAATCCACCCAGTTGTTTGGATTTGAGATGGGTGGCAAATAAATTTAATAAATTTGTTAAGAAGTCCCAAGTATTCTTTAATTCTATAATCCTGTGGCAGATAGTTACTGACAGCTTCGGATTATTGCTAATCTTGTTGTAACAGAAACAAATCTAATTTGACTGCATCCTACAAAGGAAAAGTAGGTTTTAAATTATAGCTGGGATCCATTTCCATACATATACACTCTTGAGAATTTTTAACTCTTTCATAGGCACAAAGAATGGATGCTGCTTCACTAGTGTGATCAGCTGCATTTTTCTGAAGACAAAGGGCTGCTTCTATAGAGGGAAGTGCCACATAAGGCATTTTGACATTCGCCCAATGTTTACAAATAATTTTTTTTGCAATATTAACAAAGCTACTTTTTGTAGTCCTGCAAGCTTAAAGCAAAATTGCCCGGCTCGCCATTTAGTATATCTTGTATTTGAACTTGTCTTCAGTCTTTTTCTGCCTATTAAGGAATGGAAAAGGGCTAATATTTTCAATAGCTTTGTTTTTACCTTGAAATATTATAAACCATTTCCATCTGTTATGTATTATTTTGAAAAGGTCCGAAGATACCACTCTTACCTAGTTACTTCCAATGACTTGTGTGTTTGTTTATATGGTGGATAGATATTTGTGGAATGTTGGGGAAAGCTGAAGGATTAAAAACCAATCTGTTTCTATACTTGTATGTATTTCTGAAAGATGTTAAGTGTCCATGATAAAATTCTTGTGCTGTTGCTGGTATAAAAAGTGCCTTCAATGCTAAAGGCTCAGAAATTTTCTTAAACCAACTTCATGTCCTATGCAAGTGTTTTTTCTACAACCTGCATAACCAGTACTTTGTAAAAATTGTTTACGCTTCAATTGTACATATTATTTTTAAGAAAAATAGAATTTTTATTTAGGTACCGCCTAGAATTGAATTCTAGTCTTGTGTGATGCATTGTAAAAGAATACATTTCTCTTTTGAGTACCATTATAATTGTAAAAAGGTTTTCATTGGTTCTATTTTTCTACTGTTGCTGAGAAGCATGTTAACACTGACTTTATCCTACATATAGTTGGTATTTCAAATAAATGGCTTGTCTAGAAAAATACAAGTGTAACATACTTTTCATTACAAATGTTCTTTGTGAAACTTAAGTTTTTGAAACTTTTTGAGAGAATGAGATTTTAATTTGAATGGGCCAAACACACTGCAATAATATTCATGACCTGCATGCTTTAAAAGTACCAATAAAACTCTGCATTACAGTAGCAATATCTTTATTTGAAACAATTCAAGTGCCTTGTAATGAACATTAAAAGTAGAAGGAAAAGAAAAAGCAGACCATGATGAAGATCCCAGCATATGTTCTCAAATAATTGGAAAGGTTATGGAGGTAGGTATACCACAGAATATAGGTAAGGAGACAATCTAAGGTTTTCAATATATTCATAACTCTCACCTCAAATTTTAGGATTTTTCTTTTATGCCCACTTTTCAACTTTTGAACTAGTCATTTAACTTTCAGGTTGAGTTCTGAAGCAAGCTTATTTTTTGTTGGTTTTAATTCTATACTTACAGGTTTCTTTTCTAGACTGAGACCATTTCACCTATAAGCAAGATATTAAAAGGTGCTTTCTTTTTGTCTCATCTGTGTTGGAAGTGTTGACAGTATTACTTGCTGCTTGACCGCATTCCAGCTATTAATGGCTTACTCTGCCTTTCAGTGACTTTCTGATATTCAAACTAAATGAATTGCCTTAAGACCTCATGGTCTATCAAAGCTGTCTTAACTAAATGTATTCTGTATCCTGTTCCAAAGTGTTTTTTATGGAGCTCACTTGATTTCTGGCCAGTCATTAAGTCAAACCACTTATAGGACTGTGGTAATGTAAATATGGCTGCATGAAATGTTTCAAGTAATCTATATCCAAACTGAAGCAGACTTTGGCCCATACATGAAATAAAACGGATGCTTTTTTTTCTGGGACAAAGTCATACAGGGTAGGGAAAAGGAGCTAAGGATATTGGCAGCAATAATTGAAGGAAGGGAAAGCACTGGGAAAATTTGGAGAAGTAAATGGTTGGGTGGGATGTGCCATGCTGGATCCACTGGAGAAAGTGATGCACACCAGCCATATCTTACTTGCCTTGTAGAATCACTCTCTATATTTGGATTTTGTCTTAGCGTAAATTCATACATTACTCAGTCTTTTGTCCCTGGTGAACTGCAGCTGATCTCAATGGCTTAGCAGAACTTCTGGAATGTGATGGTTTGTTCCTGGTTTGGAACAAAGCATTTTCCTTTCCATGAATGATCCTATTATGTCACCACTGGTTATACTTGGATGACATAACAAATTAGCATATCCAGGATTTAAACAAGTCTCAGAGTGTAGGATACACAGCAAAGTATGTTATGGTAAGCACTCCAGTCTGCATTGCTTGCCTTTGAAATGGCTCTAGAGTGCCAAATTCTCCCTATATTACTACATTCTATTCATAGCTTATCATCAAAACAGTAATGTGAGGAGTGTCCAAATACAAAGGTAGGAAAGAAGAACCCGTGTGCAACATCATTAATAAATTGATAGTGATGAAACTTTTGAGACAGCTAAGAGAAAAAAGACATACCTGACAGAACTTCATTCCTACTTTTGTGCATGAAAATTTGTATGTGCTGGTGTAGGTTATCCTTTAGAAAGGATAGTTCTTATTTGGAACATCAAATGATTACAATAAATCTGTAATTGATCGATTTGAGTTGTATTACAGTTTACTTAGATCTAATAGTTGATTTATGTGGACTTTCAGATTCCTTACTGGATAGAATAGAAAAGATAATCATTTGGCACTTTAACATCCTAGAGTCATAATTCAAGTTTATTGGGGTAATTTCTGTTTGGTATTGCTCTCCAGCAGGGATAGATTTTCATTTCCTACTGTCCTATTTATCAGGAGTAAAAACATGTAGCAAATTGCAGCTTGACAATATTTGGAAGGCTCTCCTTATGTCAACAAAGATTGCTGAAATTGAAACACACTGCCTGCTAACGCTTCTTTAATGCATACTTACCATACTGCATCACTCATACCTAAATAATTCTGTAATTCTGTAAGACAATTGCTTATTATTTCTAATGTAAAGTTAGTTATTTTTCATATCATTCTAACAGCAATATAAAGCCACACTGCACTCAAGAGAACCACATCTTATGGCTGTAGCAGTGACTCTTAATTAATTTAAAATATGAGAAAAACCATAGTCCATGAACAGCCAAAGTTTTCTATGACAATGGGAACCAGGCGGAAACATTTTATTAGATGAGCAAATGCATAATGTGTTTTCAGCTTTAAATGTTTAGAACTAGCCTTCACTATTACAACACTCACCAACTTAAAAATTAAAATAGCATTTTATTGAGTTATTGAGTTACAGCATGATTGCTGTGAATTTCTAGTAGGTTAGGTGATAATTTTAACCAATAGAAAATAGATGTAGTTAAATGATGTTTTAAACATTCTTTGCAGTATTAAGGATTTGTATTCTCTAACATAATTACAAAAGATCACAGCCATATTTTACAGTTTGGTAAATAGCTTTGTAGGCTGCTCTTCCCAAACATTTGCAATTACATTATGTCTGTTTCAGATACTCCTTTCAGTCTTAAAAAGTCAATGGATTAACCTGATAAATATAGCCTACCAAAAAGCAATTTACACATTCTGTGCTGGCAATCAGTCAAAACATATTGGTGACAATATCACTAAGCCTCTGCACTATCATTGCCTACAGTTAACCATTGTTTATAATACACACTCTGGCCTCAGTCATATTCAATAATCACGAATGCCTAATTTTAAAAAGTTGTACTTCAACTAATTCAGCAAGCCATATAATGATCCAAATTGGCTTTTTAACAGCAACAGCTAGCAGAATATACCATAATGAATGTTCTAAAACCAAGCGGATACGAAATCTTGCATTCAAATAAGTCTTTGAGAAACAAGTATCTTGACCCTGAATGCTAATTCATTAAGACCTTCATCTTTCCTTTTAAGTCATAAAAAAAGGTTGTGGTCACCCATACTGTCTTAAGAAGTGATCGGTATAGTTTCTAAGTAGGTATCTTCTGAAAACTAACCAGCTCTTTCTTTGACATAAGTGACAATCTGTGAATCCATGATCATTTCACTTCTCAGCATAGTTACTAGGAAATTGGTGTATGCATATGGCTGCAAATAATAAACTCAGCCTTCTAGGACACAAATCAAGATGAGCAAGAAGTTAGATTTAAATTGGGAGGGAAACCCCAGAATTTAACAGATAGCTGTATATGTAGTCTCTTAAGACTTCCGATCTAGTCTAGCTACAGTAGTACTGCATCTGATCTACCCTCCTCCTCTTTCGAGATTGAAATTCTTCAAAAAATTGCTGAATGTCCTCTCGTTTAACAACCTGTGTTAACAAAAAGAAAACAAAAACAGGACGGTAGTATAAATGTATAAAATATTTCACTGATGTTTGAAGAATAGTTATATTTAGATCTTTAAGAATGCACTAAAATCAAATGCACCAATCTAACCAAAATAATAAATGTTCACACATATGATACCAAAATTTTAAAGCCTTAAAAGAATCATAGGGGTGGGGAAACCTGTCAAATTTCCAGTATGTTGTGTGATATTTAAAGTGGCTATAATTTACTCAAATATATTAAATAGGATGCTACAATATAGAATTTTTGAACTTGAATCATTAAAAATTCTATTCTATTGTGTAACTTAGAACAGGACACATTATTTTTCCTAAGTACCCTTCAGATTTTAATTTATCAATGTCAGTTGATTCAACTTTACTCAAAATTCTGTTGGTGAAATACACTTAAAATCACCTTTCTACCTTTTATACATAGTCATTTCATTTATATTAACATTCAAATTTATTTCCAGATCCACAACAGAAGCAGAAAGAGGAAACTAAGCAGCAAACTAAGCAGCAAACTAAACTAATGAGAATTGAAGACTTTTTACTATTTATATTTCCACTATTCCCTTTTTTGGAGTTGCAAGAAAATTTGGAAGCTCTGAGATTTTACAAGACTTCTGTATCCCAGATACTTGATAAAAGACAAACAGGTCTCTTATGAACACAGAATTAGCAACTCAAATACCAAATTCTGAATATCTTCCATAATCATAAGTTCACTTACCAAATGCAAATAGTACTTAATTGCTACAAAGTCTCTTGCATTTGTTTCTAATTTGCAAATAAGTCTTCTGATTTTAGATTTAAATCTTTGTATACTTTCATAATCATTTATGGCTAGTTGAGATAAGTTCAAGCTTATCTTCCCATTTTCAGACCACTGCTTTAACATATTCAGACCAAACTACCATCAATCTGATTAGTAACAGCATTATACCAAACAGGATTGTAGATAATTTCTAAAACTGGGCAGTTTGGTCAAGGTCATCTAAAATCTGATTGGTCTGCTTGAATTTCCCACTTTAGAAGCTAGTCCAAGGTCCTGGAACATTTGCTCAACAATCTTTAGCTTCAAGCAGTTGGCAGAGAGTGAAGACCAGAAGGTGCTATGGAATTATGGAATTGTCCTGTAAGGAACTATGTTTCTGTGTTATTTTAATTAACAAGTGACCATTTTTACTCTTCCCTATAGAACCTTTCATTGAAGTGCATTGAGTTGGAAATCTAATCTTTTTGCCTACCTTGGGATACCTCTTATCTATGCTCTAGATTACTGGTAATACATTCCTGCTTGGCTCTTCAGGAGGAAAAGGGGGGAAACTGGAGAAACAGTTTATTTAAAGAGCTTAAGACTCACATGTTCCAGGTGATCATTAATATAAATTATATAGGGGTTCAGTAGCATATTTACTTCTCAAATATGAAAATGGCCCTAACAGTCTCACCTCTTATACAGCTGAAAATCTATATATGCAGTCTGCAGAAATGGCAAAGGTAACAACTGCTATATTTTTAAATTATTCAAAGGATATTTTCATAATAGTATTAGATGATATTGTATACTTACTGTTCCTTCATTTGCAAATCTTCTCAAATAGTCTGTCAATTCTGTTTTCAAATCATTGTACTCTGAATCAAATAAAAAATGATTTTATTGTAGCTGTGTATTTATATTATTATTTTTTCCTTTGCGGCTTGTCAATCAGCTTTAAAGATGTCTGTCCCCTCCAGTGCTGCTTTAATTATACTACAGTTATGCTGCCTATCCCCTATATTTTTTATATTTAAAATATATATGATATGTGTCATATATATATTATATGTGTCACAATGTAAGCGCAGGTTACTGGTTTATAAATCAAAAAAAATATCAATACTCCTTATTGCTCAAGGGCACTTAGCTTATCTAATTTAAACATTTCTAATAGATTGCTGACAGTATTTATAGGACAGTACAATCCTATAAATTCTTACTCAAGCTTAAGACTCAGTAAAGTCAATGGAATTTTCTTCTGACTCAACAGTTCTAAGACAATATTCTACCTTAGTTAACTACTATAAACAATACTGTGTGAGATTTTTGTGGAGCAATTTTTTCCAGCCTCCAAATTAATAAAAATGTTATAGAGCATCAACTGAAAAAGCCCTCTCTCTCACTTCTATTTTCATACAGAAAGTGAGATCCTTTTCAGACTAGTTCTCTTTTATTTTAATTACTTACCGCAGATGAGTTCTACCTGCTGTACTCTATTCATACTGTTAAGCGTGTCCATTAGAGGATCTCTTCTATCTGCTTCTTGGTCATTTGTCCCTTTATTTTCATAAGCCAAGACAGTATCACATTCATCTGTTAGGAATGGGACTTCCATATCAGAATACATTTTCTGAAGAATAAGAAATTATTTTCACTGTACCTGTGTATCTAAAAAATATTTTATGAATCCAAAATAGAAGCAAATGATTTTCAAATTCATTTCTTTAAAAAGCATCAATCACATATGAGAGTATATAAATGCCTTTAAAAATAGTGTAAAAATGAAGTGAGATGGGGAGAAAAAATAGCTTTGTGACGAAGGAACCTAAGCAATTCAAAACAACTCCACCAACCTTATAAATGGAGAAACATACAATTGTGGCTCTACAATAAATGTATGAATTGTAACAGCAAAGTCAAAAATCCCTATACCCAATACTTATTTTTCCCCACTTTTTTATAAAATTTTATATAGGACAAATCTCTATGTAGATTTTCAAATAACAGAACAAAACACTCATATTTTTCTAATATACTAATTATAAAGAAATACCCTACTGAGTATGAAATCTATTAGAATGTTTCAATTTTTACTGCAGTTTTTTTTGTTTTCCCAAAATGAAGACAATGAATTTAAGATAAACTGAGAGCCAGTGAGAAATCAGGAGATGGTGAGTTCTAGTTCCTCCTTAGGCAGGGTTGTCAAACTCATGTCACGGTGTCGTCATGTGACCTATCAACACTTTCCCCCCCTTTGCTAAACTGGGTGTGGCCAGAATTTGACACATCTGGCATCACGGGCCAAGAGTTTGACAGCTCTGTCCTTAGGCATGAAAGCCAGCTGGGTGACTTGGAACAGTCACACTCTCTAAGCCCAGCCCACCTCACAGGTTTGCTCTTGCAGGGAAAATAAGAGGAGGAAAGAAGATTAGATATGTTTGCCACTTTGAGTTATTTATAAAAAATAATAAAGGTGGCATTTTAAAAAATCTTTTAAAAATGGTAGACATAAAATTATAAACATACTAGCGTCTCCTCCTCAAGTAGAAACAGCCCCCCAGGGAGAAAAATGAAAGAGCAGTCCCACCAGGAGACGTGGTGGCACAGTGGTTAAAATGATGTATTTCAGGCTAATTCTGCCACCTGCCAGTAGTTCAATTCTCATCGGCTAAAGGTTGACTCAGCCTTATATCCTTCTGAGGTCGGTAAAATGACCCAGATTGTTGGGGGCAATATGCTGGCTCTGTAAACTGCTTAGAGAGGGCTGCAAAGCACTATGAATTGGTATATAAGTCTAAGTGCTATAGCTATTTAAGTGTTGAAAAAAGAATTCAACCAGAGCAACATGCAATTTTTTTCAGAAAAGATACATAGATTCTTCTAAAACACATATAGATACGGCAATTGAAAAATGCATACCACACATTCTTTGCAGGTGCACAATTTGCTTCGCCAGTTGTGTGGCCAGAAGGTAGCTATATTTTGCTTCAGGTTCTGCTTGGCTTGAAGTTCTTGCAGCTTGCACATCACTATTTCCTTCTTAACTGGCTGCAATAAAATAAAAGTTATCAATGTTATTTGATTTCCTTATTCTTTGCTCATTCCAGTCTGTTTAGTCCTCCAGATTTACTGTTTACAGTTGAATAGTATGCAGTTCTTCACTTGCACATTGATACAACTAATTTCAGAAAGGCATATCCCACATCAGAAGAGTTTGGTAAATGTATTCAGCTAACTATGCTTAACAGAAACCACCTCATGGTTTTGAGTTAAATGCATGAAAACACAGCAAAACAAAAAGATAATAATGTATGGGGTGGGATTTATAAACTGAAATGCTATAATTCTATTCACTTGCAAGCAGCATTATGGATTTCTGTAAATTAGACTTTTTGGAGGAGGGGGTGGATGCCTTCGAATCAGTCTTGCCTCCTGGTGACTGACTGAATTAATCTTTGCAGTTTCCTCTGCAAGATTTGCCACTGCCTGCTTCTCAGGGCTGAGAGACTGGACCAAAGTTACTCAGCTGGCTTCATGCCTATGGCAGAATTAGAATTCATGATCTCCCAGTTTTTAGTCCAGTGCCTTAACTACTACACCAAATGCTCATCAATCAGATTAGGCTACATGATTCTACTTAGTACATATTGTGGCACTGATGGAGCCTGGAATATCATGAGCCCAGAACTACAGCTTTTAATATTATGGCGCAAAACAAGAGGTACAGCACTTACCACTGAACATTCATTGCCAGAACTGGTAGATGGTTCATTAATTTGTATTATTTTATCTTCAGTCTTCATTTGATCTATACTGTTTTCATTTTTGATTACATCAGTTTCTTCAACTTTCAGCACAGTTCCATTATCAGCTGCAGCAATAACTTTGGTCACAGTTGGAACTACAAAAAACAGACACCCAGATTTATTAGAATGAATATAGTAAATCATATAATAATATAGTAAATCAATTAGCTAAAATACTTTTGCATGATTAAATATCAATGTAAACAATAAAACTAACATTGTTAAAAAGGAAACATATCACTATAGCATGATCATTTACTTATATTCTATCTCCAAAAAGACATTTTAATAAAAGTATTGCAATTACAAATAATCCATAACTTTTACTGAAGTGTAGACTACTGATCTTATACAGTGATGTATAAAAGTTTGTAAAACCTTTTGAATTTTCAATATTGTATATCCAAATATTTGAATATCCAAATATATAGTTTTTATCATTTTTTTCAATAAATCAATGAACAAGAACTTGTTTAACTGGGTCCTCTTTATCTAGTTTTAGGTCTTGTGCAACACAATCCATTATAAACTGCAGCAATAACTTTCACATTGGTTATATTTATATTATATTGATTATATCTATGCAGAAATATTGAAAAATCAAAAGAGTTCACAAAGTTTTAAGTATTGCTATATTTTATTCCCTGCTCCTAATGGAGTAAATACCCAGAATTCCAAGGCTTTTGTGAAAAAAATATCTGTGAAAGTTACAAGTATGTCATGGTGGCAGGATAAATTTAGTTATATAAATATTTATATTCCATTAATTCAATGCTATGTCCTCAAGTATCCGTATCATCTTCACTGACATTTTGAAAAGTAATAAAAATAGTGTTTCGCTGAATCACATCTGATTTTTTCATGCTTTTATTTTAATAATAGTGTCCAATTTTTCAATACAATATACTTTTTCCACAATGATAACTAAGCTATTGTATTGGACAACTACTTCACCTCTTCAGTTTCCCATGTTTTATGCAGTAATAATATTTAAGCTAAATTTCCAAGTCATTCTCTTGCAATTCTAATGACATCAAAATTGTCAAAACACAGCTCATTAACTTGAAATGTAATCTTTGAATAAAATTTTAAATGTATCATTTAATAAACCTGTACCTAATAATTTACAACATGATATTAGGTGACTATATTCAGAACCATCAGAAAGCAATAAAACCTGTCACACCTGTGATCTAATATCACAAGGCCTTGGAAAAAAAGTATTCCTTCAGTAATATATATTTTGCTGAATTATAAAGACTAGAAACTATCTGTACATTTTTATGCACAGATCACCACTGCTGGGCCACATTAGAGAAGCACAAATGCTTATCTTTATTTTCTTCAGCAATCCAATCATCAGTTATGCAAATGTTGCTCATGTAAGAAGTGTACTCACAGTCATGAGGAAAAAAAAGGACACATACAGAAAACAAATACTTCAAGTTACTGCTGCTACAAGTGGTTCTACAAGTTATTGAATCAGGTGTACTTAGCTTTTTACATATAGCTTTTCCATTTTGGCTTTCTTTTTGTAAAATAAATGATGACATGATGTAATATATCATGTGTTCTTATTCATCTGAGTCTGAATCAGAGAACTTTTAAGAACTGCTAAAGATCAGATGATTTTTATTATGTCCCGATATGTAAAACCGCAGAACTCAGAGGGTGCACTTTCTTTTTCACATGACTGTAGATGCCATTAGGTGAGAATATAATCTCTTACAAGATTGTTTCTCCCTAACCATAAACTGAAACTTTTAAAAAAATAAAAAAATTACAGAAGATAAAATAGAAGTTTGAGCAAAATATTTGCCAGCTGAATACAGTTTCTTGGTATTTGCCCCATTTCAACCCCAGTAAGCAGCTGACTAATAGCTCAGATTTAACTTTCAGGACATAATTCTTTTCCATGAAGGCATGTTTAGTATTAAAATTTTAGACTGCATATTATAAAGAACTTGAGATTTAATCCCAAACAATACATTAAATTAATAAAATACCACAATATGAATACGTATTTCACTCATGCCAATTAAATTAAAACATCTAATCAAAAAGCTTCCATTTCACTGAATTGTGATACTTGGACAAGATTAAACATTAGTTCAACAACAACTGTTATTTTTCCTCACCTGCTAACTGTGAGGCATATGCCCACAAGAAAGGGCAATGATCCATGCAAGACTGACATATCATTTCATGAAAATCTCCACTATCTGGAGGGACAACACCAAGATGCTAAAGAAAAGCAAATGGAAATGCAGAACAATTGTATTACTGACAAACGCAGGAGTCTTCATTAAAATTAGAATAATGGATCGAATATCACAGAATTAGAGCTCATGTTTTTCCTCTTAACTTTCTATAGTCCATGCAGTGTATAAGCATGAACTACAGACACTTGCAGAAATTTGCAAAGCTATCATTCCTTGAAAAGGCTGTGGTTCACATTATTAAAATTTTTGTCAAGCGAAAAGATTTCAGCACCCAAATTATATTTAACGCAGATATAAGGACACCTTGTATGGATTTGAAATTCTGAATTCACTTATTCAAGGATCTATGCAATTATTCTCCAAAAGATTTGATTGCAATAAAAATCTGATTTTTACGTATTTCCAATTCTTTCCATTTATGAAACAATCTTATTATATTTGCTTACCCTTCCATGAAACCAATCTTCACAAACTATGCACTGGATCATTTCATCTGGAATCTAAAGATAGAGTCATAGTACTCTATTACAAAATATACTATTACTATTACTTCAACCCTTCAGAAAGGGGTTTTTGAAATTACAGAGAACATGCAATGCTACTATCAGTTTAGCTTGAGCTGGCATTCTCGTATGTAATTATCTATACTATCAACACATTACTACATCCAGTTCAAAAGGGTTTGTTTTATACCATTAAAGCTCCATGTCACTGAAAAGTATTCATTCCATTTTTAACTTTCAACGCTGAAAAAGTGAATGAGCAAACCCAACTCACCAGAAAAAAAATCTCTAATGACTGTTTCTAACCTTATAAGTACTTGCATTTATATTGTTTTGCAATGTATTTAGAACAGCACTAAAATTTAAAAATAATTTTACATGTTTACAGAGATTGGGAAGAAGACATACTTTTCTATATCACATGCAATTGATTCAATATTCCTGGGACAAAGTACACGTAACAGACATTCAAACCACTGTGTGATCAATTTAATGAAAATAAAATTTCTGAGAGATAATACAGTATCTGTCTTTTTTATTACAGCCTCAGAACAGGAAGTATATTTTAAGATAAGCTAGCTTCCTGGAACTAATTTGTCTAAGAATGGCTTAGTTCTAATATCCAAAATATAAACATCTTTTATTTTTCAATTGTACACGTAAAATTTCTGTTTTTCACTTGAAAAAGAAAATATGATCAATTTATTACATCTTATGAACTGCATTTGCACAAAATGCATTTGCATCTTTTATATATCACGATACAATTTACCTCATCATCAGGGTCTGGGTAAGGTCTTTTACAAACACAATACAATCCATAGAAATTATCATTATATTTATTTGCTGGATTCACTGTTGCCTTTTCCTAAAAAAAAAGCAAGACAGTACCTTAATTAGAAGATAAATAAAAAAGGAATTATATAAAAAGCATTTTATTTACTTTGTGCATCCTACTTCAATCATCACAGAAAAAGGCAATAATGCTTATTAACTGTCCTTGATGAAGGCAGATTCAAATACTATATAAAATAAAATTAGGTCTTCCAATTAAAGTTAGCAGGCACTCCTGCCTTTACTATTTTTATAAATAACACAAAATGGCAAATGCATACAAAACACCTTTTCTTATTTTCTCCACAATAACAACCCTGTGAGTTGAGTTGAGCTGAAAGATGATTGGCCCGAAGTCAACTATAGTATGTATTAAGAACATGCAGCAACTTTTTGAATTTGCTTTCATTTACTATTTTACTAGGCTGACATGCTGCAGTAATTGTCATTTGACTGAATAGTTTACAATTCTACCACATGTGAACATGTTTAAACAACAAAGCAAGGGGCCAAACAATATTACATAATGTATTATTCCTATGCAATTGACTCATACATCCTTATAATTTATACTATTACATAGGAAGAAACCTGAAAGCAATTCCCCCTAAAAGGCCTGTTGAAATAACCAGGGTTTTACTGATTTCCAGTAATATAAGGCAAGGCAATTCTTTAGAGGATCTATTCCACAGAGAGAGAGAAAAAGTTCTGCCTCTGAGAATCCTATAGTTGACACTCTTTGAAAGAGGGAATCTGTAAGGAGCCCAGATTGAAATTATTAGAAATTATTGTAGAAATTATTGGGGGGAGGAGATCCCAAGTAGCAGAAATCAAGTGTTAACCAGTGCAGATCTTGAACTGGCTATTACATGAATGAACCAAGGCATGCACATAATTACTCAATTCCAGACTAACTGTAGCTTCAAGGGCAGTCCCATGTATAGTCACCTCAACAGTCTTTCCGTGAAGTGACTAAAGCATAATAGACTATGAAAAGGTCATTTCTATGCTCTTGTTTTGACAGTAATTCCAGCTACTTGGATTTCTCTTGCAGCCTCCAATGGATTTCTTAGTACCAAAAGCTTTAATTACACAATAATTTTCATAATTTACAATTGAAATCAGATAAATAAGTCTGGCTACCACTTTTCTCTCAAATGTAAACCTAATATTTATACTTACAGGATGTAGTTTGCATTTCAGACTTTTGAACTTGCTGTTTCCACAATCACAGCAAAAGTTTCTGGGGGGAAAAAGGGCAAATTCTAAAAGATGTTAGAAGCAAACCATTCACAAGCTATATTCAAAATGGATGGAAAATATCTTCAAAAAATTATTAAATTGTATTCACTGTTCATTTTTTCAAACCAATGTAAATGTCTATTATAAGTATTTGCACAGTTAATTTCAGTTATAGTCCTAAAGACATCATAAAATTTTCAAAGCAACTCTTTAACCCGTAGAACTATATATTGTGGTTATATTTTGTACTGAAGTAGCACTTTACTCTTCTCTAGCTGTAAATTAGGAACTTGAACATTATATTTCTTTACTCAAGCATATCACTTTTAAAATACACTGATGTAATAATATCTTGAGCCCAATAAACCTCTTTCTAATGAAGTGTCTCAAAGGTGGTTTTCCTTGTTAAAAAAGGCAATTGTATTCTATAGGCAATCCTCGACTAAAAACCATTTAGTCCAGCAACCATCTGTTGCAACATCCCCAAGGTCACATGATTAAAATTCAGACCTAACTGCACTTCAACTCCCACCTATTTTCCCTCCTTCTCTGTCCTTTTGGGTGCCGTGCACTCCACCACATATTTCCTGCACTCTGTTTTGTATCCTTCTGTGTTCCCTCTTGTAAAAGTTCAGTCTTTTCTTTCCAAATACCAAAAAAGAAAAATGAAGGAATCGCTCCATGCACGTGGCAGAGGCTGCAAGGAAGATGGGGCACAGCTGCAGGCTTTTAAGCCTTGATTGAGTAATACAAGAAGAGCCTCTCTGTCTAGGAATCCCAGCACCCAGTGCATATGGCAGTATGTGGGCATCTTTGTGGGAACCAGGATATCTAAGTTGCAAGGGACCTCTTGCAATGCAGCCTGGGAACCAAAGCCCTTCAGAAGCCTGGTGGAAGCAGAAGGGCCCAGAACCACAAACCAGCCTAGGAATCAGGTGCCCCACCCCCAATCAAGACTTTGAACATAGGTCCACACCCTTCTCACTACACGGCCAACAGCACTTCCCCTGTCACATGCGCTGAGGATTGATCCAGTAGAACCCACCCATACATGCTGGCTCAGAGCATATGCTAAACTGCAATACTTGTGGCTTCGGGATCAATCTACCACCACTAGGGCTACTGAAGGGCTGCTGACTCCGACTGCCACACAAGAGGAACTGGGTTGCTTAGATATCCCAGGCTTACTGCATGTGGCAGTAAGGGCATTTTTGTGGGTGTTGGGATACCAAACAGGCTCCTCTTATATGCCTCAATCAAGGCTAAAAAACCTCTACCTGTGCCCCATCTTCCTTGTGGCTCCTAGCACTGACTTTGCCACACATACGCCAGGGGGATTCATTTTTCCAAGTCAGTATTTGCAAAGAAAAGACTCAACATTTACAAGCAGGAACAAGGAAAGATACAAAACACAACAGAGGATGCAGGGCTGATGCAGAAATGATGTTGGGAATATATTGTTTTCTTCTCTCCAATGCCTAACTCAAATGCTTATCTGCTGGCTGCTCTCATATAGATAAACAAGCAGTGGAATTGGGGAGAGTTCTCAGACACCTCTCCTTGATTGGCCGGCATCATGTACTATTCACCTTCTGATTGGTTGAAGCATTCAGCATGCCCGACCCAAGGTAGAGCATTCACCTGTCCCATGAATTTAGTCAACTTTTCAGGAAGAAAGTTGGATCAAGAGCAAACAAAGAGCCTATGGGTAAGCACTCGGTTTTCTTCTATTTCTTGCTAAAGCCCGCAGACCCATTTTCAAGGAGCATTTGCAACACAAGCTGCAGATTGTGTGCTGTGCCTCCCAGAAGCACGTGTCTCTCTCTTCCTTCCTCTGATCCAAACAGCACCCACCACACAACCTCCACCTTTGCCCAGGGAACTGCCACCACCTCTTTCTTCCCTCACTGTGTGTATCCGAGCCTGCACTTTCACGCAGCGCCTGGCCACCAACAGAAGAAAGATAGCAAACGTCACTTGCAGGCAGTGGGTGGCCACAGTGACATTGGTGGTATGAAACGGATTGGCTGGTGAGGCGAGCTGAAGCGAAGGTTAGTGTGGCAGAGCAGAAGTGTGAGATCTTCACCTACAATAGTACTGTCCTAGCCTAACGAATGTTACTGGATCTACTGGAACTGCCATCACAAAACAGTACAGTCATGTAATGTTTCATATAATGACCACTTAGTGATCAAAGTTCCAGTCCCAACTATGGTTATAACTCAAGGACCAGTTTAAATAGCTGAAGACTGATAAACTGACCTAAGAATGAATTTATTTTCTCTCGGCTTACCTTTTTGTATATAACTCAAATAACTTGTGAGAGCCATGGCATTCATAACTGCATGCTAAACAAATCCCTGCTGGTTCTTCACCTGGTGGTGTACATGTACTGCAGGCATACAAAGCCTGCCTCTTTACAGCACCCTGTAAGACAACATTGTAATAATGAAAATAGTTGGGAAAGATATCATGTTAAGATTTTGCCAACAAACCTGAATCCTAAAAATTAAATAGTTTTGTTTTTACTAGAAGTTTAACAGAATTCTTAAGTAACCATGTCATAAAACATAGGTCATTATACTTACCTTACACCTAACTCAACCAGGAATAAATGATTATAACTAATTTCTATTTAGACAAGTAGATAAACAGCAAGTAATAATACTGTCAGACAACCATGGAAATTGATTATCTGACAGAGATAATTCAGTTCCTACTCTTAGTGTTAAGGAGCTATACAAAAAGAAAACCAATATACAATACTTACCACCTGTAAACTCTCTTTGTGAGGCACATAATTAGAATATACTCTATTGCCCACTTGTTATATATTATATAAACAATTTACAATTAATATTTAATTTTCCCATTCTCAGTACCAAAATATTGATGTAAAAACACAAGAAATATTACCCCTATATATATTGAGTGCTTGCTAGGACAGATTTGACTTTATTATTCGGCTTTTTTTTTTAATACAAAAAGTTTTTGTGTGGTAGAATCCATCTCATGGTTTATACTGGCCTTGTTACATGTGGCAGTTTCCCTATTGACTTTGCTTGTCGGAAGGTCACAAAAGATAATCACAGGACCCTGGGGCACTGCAACCGTCATAAATATTATATATTTATTTATTTGTCAAGCGATTATAAGATACCAGGTATAAGTATAAATATAGTTATGAATACATAAAATGGATACATATAAGAAAAAAAACCAGTAGGACAGGGACGGTAGGCACATTGGTGCGCTTATGCACACCTCCCTACAGACCTCTTAGGAAAGGGGTGAGGTTAATAGTAGATAGTCTAAGGTTAAAGTTTTTGGGGTTTGGGGAAGAAACCACAGAGTCAGGTAGAGTATTCCAGATATTGACCACTCTGTTGCTGAAATCGTATTTCCTGCAATCAAGTTTGGTGCGGTTTATCTTGAGTTTGTATCTATTATGTGCTCTTGCATTGTTATGGTTGAAGCTGATGTATTCATTGACAGGTAGGACATTGCAATATATAATTTTATGTACTATACTTAGATCGGACCGAAGGCGGCATAGTTCTAGGTTGTCTAGGTCTAAAATTTCAAGTCTGGTGGCATAAGATATTCTATATATATCAATTATATATATATATATTATGTGTATATATATATATATATTATGTATGTATATATATATATATATATATATATATATGTGGATCTTTGGTTCTTCGGGTTTTCTCCCACGTAGAGTTGGAAATATTTAGGCGACGTTTCGATGAAGTCTCATTCATCATCTTCAGGCTTCTGTCTTCGGCCTTGTGCTTCTCAGAACCAGGGAAGTATTACATGTGAGGCAGTTGTAATTGCCACTACACCACTGGCTCTATCCTTATCAGCAGAGGCAGGGGAATATATATATATATTATAAGGTATTATATGGCATAAGATAAATGTGAATCAGCTGTCAAGCATCTGAATGTAAATCAAGTAACCATGGGGGTGCCGCAACAGTCTTAAGTGTGAAAACGGTCGTAAATCACAGTGCCATTGTAACTCTGAACCGTCACTAAGCAAACTGTTGTAAGTGGAGGGCTACCTGTATATGCAGGGACTTGTCCAGGCAATCTTCCGAGAATTTGAGGGGGCTGAATGGGGGGGGGGGGGAATAAGTCCGACATAACTGAAGGTAAACATGTTGAGGAAGCTTTCTGAAGCACCTTGGAGAAGCAGCCTTTCCATCCCGCCCTCGCCTCTCACCTGAGAGTAGCTGCAGCGCTCGTGGTCGCTCCCGCCCAGCACGGCGCGCGCTTCGTTCTCCAACTCCTCGCTTTCGGCCAGCACGTCGGCTAGCGACACGACGGGCTCCTCGGCGTTCCTGTCCCCCTCTTCGCCGCCCGTGGAAGTGTTGCTGTCGTTGCCGCCCTCCTCTTCTGGAGCGTCAGAAGCAGCCGTCGGCCTTTCCATTTCCCTGACGTCGCTGCTTCCCTCGCTCCGTCGCTAAAAGCCCAAGGAGGAAAAGGCGGGAAAACGCGAACCCACCGCCAGGCGACGCTTCCGCGCATACCGGAAGCGGAAAAACAAATCGCGGCGGAGAACAAACGGACCGTTTGCACATGAGCGGCGGCATCCAATCGCAGAGGCGGAGACAATGCGCGGTCGGATGCGCTCCTCTTGCGTACCGTATCAACGATAAAAGCGAGCGGGATTGGGTGGCGCATGCGCGTTGAATTAGGGGAAGAGAACTAGAAGAGCCACCCGTTTCGTCAGAGGCGGATACGCTAAAACTGATTGGTTCCTCGTTGGCGCCGGGATCCGAGCGATGGAGTTGCAGGCCGAGTTGACCGGCCGCGATGGCCTGAAACGAGCGTGGCGTGTTCAGTGTGAGCCTCCGGGAGAACTGCGGGGCCTGCTGGCGGGCTTGTCTCGGCTGCGGGAGGAAGTCACCACTCGGCTTGACCCTCTGGTGCAGCAGGAGAGCGTCGCTGCCGCCGGAGACCGAGATGAGTGTGGAGGTGAGGGCCTGGTTTCTGGAACCGGCTTTTGCCTTTGATATTATGGTGGCCGTTCCTACTGTGTCCGGCGCCTGGGAGGACAGATTTGATTGCTCTGTTTCAGCTCGCAAACGAAGGAGGGATAAAATTGGGCTTAGATTGTGCTTGGAGAATACTGGTCCAAACGTACCCAAACTGACCACCGTGATATCTGAAATAGTATAGGTTCTCCTGCTTGAGCAAGGGGCTGGACTAGAAGACCTCCAAGGTCCCTTCCAGCTCTATATTATTTTCTATTCTGTCATTGTTAGGGAAGGTTGCGTTTGGCATCATGGATAGAATTAAGGTGTGATAATATATACCACATCTTTAGACTAAAAAGAGTCGTCTTAGTCATTTGTATAACATGGATGGAGGGTATAAATATCTGGGCGCCCAAAAGGTCATGCAAATGACCTATGGAAAATAGTGCAAATAGGAATGTAAAAGGAGGAAAAAGTAAAGACCATACATTAAATATATATATATAAAAAGAAAATGTTGACTGCTAGTGCTTCTGAGAGAAAAAGGAAGGATGTAATGGAGCTGAATGAAATTGGCCGGATCTTATGGAGAAGAATTGCTGAATACATGCAAAGAAATTAAGGTGTAGGTTTAATCATGAATAAAAGGGCTAAAGCATATGTCAGAATCATTAAATTGGTATCATCTAGTTGTGAGTGCATGTAAAAGTAAGAATACATAGGTTAATGACAGACGAGATTGGCCCATTCATAAAACCAAGAATGAATGATGATTGTGATTGTTTTGTTGGAATGACTTGAGATCCTCAGAGATGAGATAATCATATATCTTCGAGAAAGAATGTGATGCAACCTGTTTTGAAGACAGCAGTAATGCACCCTTGCTATAATCCCTCCCCTGACCAATTCATTTTTTACACTTTCACTCAGTTTCCAACCTGCCCTTTTTAGAGAATTTAGAGTGAGAACGTGGGGGTTAAACAGAGTATCATAGAGAAAATATGGCCATGAAAGTCAGTTGGGTGACTTTGAGCCAGTCACTTTCAGTCCAACTTGCCTCACAGGATAGGAAGAATATGTTGGATATATTTGCTATCTTGAGGTATTTGTAAAAATAAAGGTGGGGTACAAATAAATAATTTAATAATGATTTATTACATTACTGTCACTTAGGATTCATGCCTGGTCATTGGTTGGAACTGGTATTGGTTGCTTTGATTGGTGATTGCCAGATCATATCAGTTATGGACTGTTGACATATCTATCTAATGTTCATATTCCACTATTACTCATACAGGATAGTCCTAAAACACTTCATCTGAAATGCCCATAGGTGCTGAGTAAACTATGTCCACATTTCTACTGTATAGAGTAGCATGAGGGCTACATTGAATCCTAATTTTCAGTTGTTTTTCCTAATAGTTCCTGTGCCTTCAGTTCTGATTCCTCTGTGAAAACAGAGTCATTGGCTTACGTTGCATCTGTGAAATTCAATTTATCTGCCTCTTGTATCTGACTTTTCCCCATTATCCAACCTAGCACCTTCTTCAACAACAGTGGTTATAATACATACCTTCATCACGGTCCTATTTTGACTATAAAAGGGTTGGTATTGTCTTTGTGAACTTTAACTGTATCCTAAAATGTAGGAAAGGCTCAGGTGATTTTGCTGTGTATGCTGATCACCAAAACAGCTTTGTACTTTAAGTCCCAATGGATGCTCTGAAAGATAGTAACCATAAACATAATAGCAGTTTGCTTGCTTGATGGTAAAAATCTGGAACACACAGCCATGGCTTGCTCTGAAACCACCTTGTTCTTTCTAAGTGGAAATTCTCTCATTTGTTGTAAATACTGTCTACTCTGATAATCTGCACAAGGACTTTCTATGGTCAGGGAACTGATAGTTTTCACATCATGCCTTTTCAGCCTTTTTAAACAGAAGCACAATATCATCAGGTGTTAATATTCACATGAAAAACCATTCAAAATTGTCAGAGAAAATCAGCTACTTTTTAAGGCTCAACAGAAACATAATGAACAGCAGCAGGAGAGTGTCAAGAAAAGTCAGCATCAATTCTTAATCAATATTGAGGACTACAGTAATGTCTCTGATCAGTCATATTGTTCAAACTGGAACAGGACAGTTAACAGATGGTCAATTTTTACATCTGTATACAGAAGTCTAGATGGGCTCTTCAAAAGTTAGTCAGCTCTGGGAAAACTACACTGTGATTTTTATAATTCATCTTCACTAGCCCAATTATAAAGGGGGTTAGAAAAGCATTGGAAAGGCTGAATTTCTATCTCTAGAGATGCTGACTGCACTAGAGTACAGATTTTATTCTGCATTTACTGAAAGGTTATATAGTAAAAAATTCAAAATGATTACTTCATAGTCATCCATAAGTAACTAGGTGAATACTGATAATTCCAATTCACTGTTCAATTAGGAGAATACTTAGGAGAAGTAGCTGAGTGAATTAGATTGTCATTCAAACACAATAAAAATACAACTAATCAACTAACTATACCTAAGGAAATATCTAATTATTTCTAAAGTATAGAACCACAACTTTGAGTATAATCTTTTGCCTACATGTATTTTGAACTTTGATCTAGCAGAGAAAAATGGATTTGATTACGGAAATGTTTATCAAAAGTAGTATACTTTGGGAGGCACTTGTTAGTAGAAAAATAGTTCTATGTGACAATTATTATTTTTGTAGATGAAGATGGAGATGAAGATGAAGAAGAGGAAGAAGGAAAGCATATCAACACCAAAGCATATTCAGATGAACCACCATTAAAACGAACAAAACCACACTCCTAATAGAAACAAAACTTTTTTAAAAAAAATTCCTATACTATGAAAATTTTATCTTTTAAAAAATTGAAGGCTTGGATATTTAAAATACTCAAGTTTTGTATCTGTAATTTGAAATTATTCAACAAGATTGTATGTATGAGTGAGGAAAAAAGAAGCAAAGTTGAAAGTACCCTTTCTGCTTGGAAAAGGCAACAATGAAAACGCTTGACTGGAGAAACTACTGCTAAGCAGAAATACCCTCAACTCCCAACAAGTCTAGGCTCAACTAATTCCCCCCCCCCCCCCCCCAACAGTTTTACAGCCCAGCCTCTACCAGAAAACCTCAGGGGGAAGCACTCAGTTGCTCTTCAATCTGCCAAGAAAGAGAAAAACTGACCAGCACATCGTCCACAGGCATCCACATTTTAAAATCAGAGCTGGCCAACCCTAGCTATTTGATGGGCATTATGTCTACAGCTGGCAAGTTTAGCCAGTTTTTTTTTTCATGGTCTTTAGAAAGCCAGGTGAGCATACTTCACCCCACCATGCTTTCAAGTTAGAAAGGAGAAAGCCAAATTGGAAGGTGTGAGTGAGCAGAAGTGGAAGAAAGGGCAAGCAGAGAAAGAGGTTAAGCATACTGAGACTGCCAAGACTGTTACAGCCCTTCAAGGCATTAATATTTCCTGATATGATTATAATAGCAGAATCTTAAAAGTCTGAATGTACTTTCCCCAATCTCCCTTTATCTTCATGAGAACTAGAACGGGAGGTTTTTCTGAGATGCTTACTCAGTTTACCGTTCCGGCCTCAGATTTTTTTTTTTTTTTTACTGTTGCCTTATTTTTTGTTCATACCTGGAGTTGTTTTCCTTTTGTCTACTGTTGTATTTTTCTTTTTCCTTTTGTATTTTATTTGTAACTTCTCAAAATTGGGAGTCAAGCACACATACAATATTTTAGTAATAGTAGTTTTGAGTAGTATAAATGTATGTTATTTGCAAGGATTAAAAACCGAGAGCAGGGAACTTTCTGTTGTTCTCAAATTTCTATTTATCCAAGTGATCAGAAATGGCATTTGTAGTTAGATATTATCTGAACCATTGTTTCCCCCCATGTCTGCACCCAATTAACCTTCCCAACAGTGTCTCTATGAGCTTACCAGTTCTCAGAAATTGTCAATATTCAGAATATTGCTGCTGATACCTGTAGGCTGGGTTTATAGAATTTGGTTCTAGTTATTTTGTATACCGTTCATTTCACTGTCTTTTCAATGATTCAGGTTAGAGAATGGAATATTAAACATCATCTTGTTTTTCAAAATGAGTAGCAGTTATTACATTTTAAAGAAATTATACAGAAATATATGAACAAGTAAAAGGATAATTTTCTTTTAAGCATATCATGTGCAAAAGGAATCCCATTTTATTTAGTGCAACATCATCAAAGGAAAAAGGACAATGTCTCAAATGCCACTTTTATAATAATTTCAAAATTTACACATAAACATAGGTAAATTCAATTTTCAGCAATTCGCTTATAGGAAACTTGAAGTTTTGAAGTATGCACAGTGAATTTGGGTTTCAAATATATATTTATTCTATAATCTTCAGATGGAGTGTAGAAACTGCTTTGTAAGGCAAATATGAAGAATGTTACCCCCTGTTCTCAAAGAACGTTTCACCAAATAGAATACCCCCATAGTTAAAAATCATCTTGTTAAAAAAAATAGAAGGTTAGTAGGTGTTCTGTCCAGAGGTTAATGTTGACAAAAAGAATTTCAAGTTCTTTTCAGATATTCAAATGGTCTTCAACTTATCAAAAACCAGCCATGGGGGAAGGGGAGAGGGCAAGCCACATTGATTTCCTTATGTGTCAATAAGATGCAGTCTGCTGATTTGATTGGAGGCCTTTGCAAATGTTTGATGACGATTGCAAACCACAGCCAAGCAGATAGGAATTATGCAGTAGCCCACTGTTTTAGGATCAGCCCTCGTACATGAGTAAAGAAATAAGAACATTTGTAAATAAGGTATTAAAAAGATAATGGCCCATAGCCAAAAGGGTACAGAGAGAAGACGTGTTTTTAAGGAATGCATCCAACTGATTTCTTGTTTAAATTTCTCTGGCGGTTGCTGAATGTGTTCCAGTGCTAGTCGACTGTAAGTCTCATTGATTTCGAAGACATAGTAAAATGCTGCAGCACTTGCTATTAGATACAGTCCCACACCAATCCATCCCATCCTCTGACGGAAATTCATCATTCTCCATGCTCTGCACCTTAAAAACAAAAAAAATAATTGGCCATTGTGAGGAAAAGTAACATACAATAGTACACAATAATAAGAGTTGCTTAGCATAAGGCCAGGGTTTCTCAACCTTAGCAATTTTAAGACTGGCTGGGGAATTCTAGGAATTGAAGTCCACACGTGTCAATGTTGCGAAGTTTGGGATTCCCTGGACCAGAGGACTGGTTTTCTAACATTTTGCCAGGAACTGTGGCTGGCATCTTCAGAGGTAAAGTGGCCTGCTATGCAGACCGCCAATAACTGAGCAGGGCCTAACTGATCTCCCGTCTTTATAGCCAGGTGCCCTAACTTCTAATTGCCCTTTAGCTGAGCTGATTTCTCAATGGGGCAGATTGGTGAGAGGTTTTTTCTTTTGTCTAAAATTTGTTCAGTTTTTCCTACTTGCTGTTACTATATTCCAGTATTTTTTTCCTATGGAATATTTTTATTCTATATGCATAAAGAGGTTTCCTCTTGTCCATTTTTATCCAATTTTACAGGGCGGTGCTGATCTCCAATTCTTAGTGGTGGGAACCAGCTTTATCTGGAGACACTTCCATGGTCATGTGGAAAGCATGACTATATGCCAAGTCACACGGAATGCTGTTACCTTCCTACTGAAATGCTAACTAGCCACTAACTTGAGTTCACCCCGTTGCACAATAACTAGATCTTGAAACCAGGCTCTCAGTTTTCCAGCTCACAAGCCAGCATCTTTAACTGAGGAGCCATTGCGCCCCCCTTCTATATGCATATGTGGTTCTTATGCAAGTACTGTATATAATGTAGTTTTAAAGTAAGTAGTCCTGGTCTAGCAATTCACGTTCAGCTCCACTCAGGTATGGTCATTTGTCCTTCACTCTCAGCCCAAGATATTTCACACGTAATGGTGAAAATGTTATATAAGTAAGTAGATAGAAATATAAAAGTAGATACATTAACCCTCTTTCTATATGAAGAGAATGCATGTGTAGTAATTGAGTAATTCACTGAATTCACCTTTATTTTCAGCCTTTGTTTAAAGATCCCTTAGATCTTTAAGAAAAAAGCTGCTAAACTTCATTTAAAGTTCCTTTAGCAAATATTAGTAGATATCCTCAAGTTTCAACTACACTCCTACACATTATTTGGTAACAATGCCCCAGCATAACACATAAATAACATATTTAGAACTGGGAGCTATAAGACTAATGTTTTCAGCAAATTATGCTTATTATGATACTTGCTTCTGTTTCATTACAGCAGGACCATGGGACTGAATTATCTCTTCCTTATGCAAGATGCAGATCACCTTCCAACATATACTAATATCAGAATTATTGTTATGTTTTGATTATCGTAAGCAGTTAAAGGGGTTCGCAAGCAATTAATTGGTGGTTTATGGCATTCATTACTTGATTATTAAAGTCTCATGTGTTTTTCATGGAGGGTGGGATATGAGACACTTTCTATCTAGTATGAAAAGGAATTTATGTGTAAAAAGTTTTTCCACAGAATTGGCTGCTTTTTTCTGAAAACTGGGATGCAATGATTAAAGCAAAACAAAATAACAAATATAAAAACAATAACAAAAATAACTAGGGACATCAGAGTTCTTATCTGAAGAAAACCAACATTGTGATTCAACATTCTATCATTCTGATCATTTACCAATCACTATTTATTTATATAACTTATATACTGAAGCATACTGAACTTTTATAAACAGTGAATTTTGTTTAAAATCATCTCTACTTTCATCATACAAAGGCATATTATACCAAACTAGAAATGTGCAACTCTCAGTATCACTCATCCCAGTATGATTATGAGAGCTATGGGCACATATTGCTCAGCAGAGTAAGATGTCAAACCAGCTTTTATTCCTGCCATGAATCATCCCAACATTCTAAATTAATTGCAGAACTTTAGACAGTACATGATTTTATGGCTGTTAAAAAAACACCTTTTCTTTGGGTTACAATAAATATATAGAGGCATAGTGGCTTTAGTTAATGATCAAAGAAAGTTTGAACTTTTCTCCAAGCTAGGAGCATACTGAATTTAGAAGGGTGAAAATGAATGAATGAAACACACATGCACACCTGCTTTCATCTTTCAGGAAAAAGCCACAATTACACAATATATCAAAGGAAATATCAATAATTTAAAACTATCGTATTTTAAAACTCACGCTACTTAAAGAGAAACATGGATATAGCATTAATGCTGCATAGATGCTCATACCTTTAATATCATTTTTGTGACAATACTCTAATGATTCTAATTCTGAATTTCTGGGAAAATAGATCAACGTTTATTAGCAACAATACCTATGAAAATAACATGGGAAATACCATGCTCCATTTCTGAGCTTCCTGAAATATTTGATTACCTACTTGAAATAACTTGAGTATTATTTAAATAGACACTGGCCTGATTCAAAATACAATTCTGGGGGTTTTACATTTGCAATAATTATTTATCATAGATTTATAATAAATTGCTGCATATAGTTCACCTTGGGTCATTGTTTTTCAAAATGGCTACATAAAATTTCAGTTTAACAATCTTTGCTTTGCAGTCATTATCTCAGGATACCAAGTATCCAAGAAACCAATCCATGAGATTTACCTGATTTTGCTTACATAGGAAAAAGGGCTACTTACATTTTAAAACAATTTAAAAATATTTCAAGGACAATTCTGAAGCACAGCAATGAAAGTCCAGGCAATACCTTCAGACCAACTGATCTGTATTGCAACTTATCTGCACTGCACTTCTAGGCAATCATTTCATGATGAAGTTTATGTAGTTATGAAGAACTTAATATAAACTGTGGGTACATTTTAAAGTCATAGAACTGAGTTGTAATACCACAGTAATATTTCCTGCAGTCACAGGAGAGGTCTGTAGTCATGTACACGGCACTGTAGTTTCTGTTTCTGTTTGCTGCTCTAACTGAGGCTGAGGGGCAATCTGAGCAATCAATTAAAATCACCCTAAATATTGAACTATTTTATCAGCACAAACACTAAACAATCATCTCAAGGCAACTTTACAGGAACTTCGTTCCAGTTCTACAGCATACTTTTACTTGAAGCATGTAGCAATTAGAACAATCTGTTCCAGAGCTTGATTTACAGATTTTTGCTGCCAATGCTAATGACAATATTGTTTTAAAAGATATAACAGTGTTGTACTAAATACCAGGTTCTGTCTGCAGAAAACAAAGAAAATAAAGAATATAATAACTTTCTAAATAAATTTGAATTAATTTTCTTCACTTCTCTACCGATCTTCTTGAATCTAACCCCTCCATTCACACTATGAGATGCATACTTTGAAATTTTGGTGTTCCCTTATAACATATATGTTAATTCCATTATTCTTCCAAATAATTAAAGACTTAATATGAAAACAACCACTCAATATTGTAAAACTTCACTGGTTTTTCATTTTACCTATAGAAAATTGGTACCAAAAAAGTATCGCTTTCCATATAGTATCTATAGTCCATGGACAATATTTATATTATGTAAGAGTGACACAGAGCCATTAGGGTTACTGGTTAGGATCAGACGTGGTATTCAGCAGGTTCTGACCAATTCTGGAGAACTGACAGCAGAAATTTTGAGTACCTGCATATACCACCTCTGACTGGAGATTTTACAGTATCCTTCCCCTGCCACGCCCATCAAACCACACCCACAGAACTGGTAGTAAAAAATATTTGAATCCCACCACTGGTTAGGACATCACTGAATAGGTATATCCAACTTTTTGGCTTGCCTGAGCGTCATTAAGTGAAGGTGAATTGTCTTGATCTATATAAAATATATTTATTTTGAGAATTTATATAGCCGCCCATTCAACTTTAAGTGACTTTAGGCAGCTTACAAAAATAAGTTTATGATCTTTAAGTGGGCAGCATTGCAGCCCATCCAGGACTGCATGGGGTTGGATACACCTGTGTTAGAAACTGGCAGACAGTGAATTTTAACTCTGCCTTATACCCAAAGCCAACTGGCAACCCTAGGTCAGTCCTTTCAAACCTAGGAAGGAGGCAATGGCAAACCACTTTTAACATCTAGCCAAGAAAACTCAGGAACTTGTTCAGGCAGTCACCAGGAGTCAATGTTGACTCAAAGGCATACATAGCCACACACATACAAAAGTGTGACGCACTAGCTATAGTTTTCCATAAGATTTTAAAACTACATTATTCCCAAAGGCAATAATGTATAAAATATTGGAAAACTTATGAAGAAACTGTAAGAGTGATACTGCCACTGTTTATCATTTGTATCTTTCATAACAAATGGTTTTTTACTGCTATCTTATCTGCCATATGGTTATTCTGTTAAGCCACATTAATGGATCTTTCTCTTACATATTGATCTTTTATCTACACTGCGTCTCTGCTATGCTCTCCTCTAAATATAGCACACTTCCACAGAACCCTTCAAAAACCAAATCTATTTTAAATGTCCAGCCCATGAGAAATGTATTCATACAATGCAAAATGATGCATTTCCACTACTAACAATGTGATGGCAAGGAAATCAGTTATTAAATTCATTAATACCAGGCAACAACAAAAAAATTCAGTCTGAAGGACAACTTTTTTCTCAGCCTTCCATAAACTGTTGAGAATTTTTTTTTATAGCACACCTCTTGAAAGTACCTTAAGTGTATTACCAAATCTCCTTGAGATTGAACTCCCTTCCCTCTGGTGATTTTATGGATATGTCCTACACGTTTTCTTGGCAGCACTACAGAAATAATTGGCCATGCCTTCTTCTAGTATTTTTTCTTTTTTTAATTTCCCACTCAGGTTTATAATTTGAAGACTTCTTGGCGGCCTCCAATCCAAATAGTAACTGATCCTGCTTAATTTTTCTTTTATTTTTGTTTATCTTTGAGATCAGCCAAGCTCAGATCCCTGTATATATCTCCCGTCTGTTGTATTTAACTCTTTCCCCAAAAAATCAGAGCTAGATGAAACAATACAACTCCGTCCAAGGGCTGGGCAAAGAGCCCCCCCTCCTCCGAGAAGAAAAAACGCGTGAGAGATCCCACGTTCCAGGGTAGAACTTTAAAGCCAGAAGCCCAGGACTCAAGGATATCCAGCGCCTTGGTCCCTTCCCCCGCGATCTCTCCCCCACCCACACACCCAAATTCAAGTAGACTAAGAGGCTGTCCTCTGGCATTTTCTCGCCACGGGAGAATCCATGCCTTCTCCTCACCTCCACCAGCTCCACCTCCTCCTCCCCCCAAACCGGGGTTTCAAGGGGAATTAAAAGTTGCCAGGTGCCAAGTCGGACGGGAGGGGCTCCTAGGCAAGGCTGGAGCACCAATCCGGGCAATTAAGCCCCAGCAGCCCCTACTCGAGGGAGAGGTTCCGCCATCGGCCTTTCCCTCTCGACCCCGGGCAGCGAAGGCGCCGCATTCCCAGCCCGTTCCCTCCCTCCCGCCCACCGCGTACCTTCCTCCGCCAGGGAACCCGGGAGCAAAACAAGCCGGAGGAGGAGAGCAGGCGAGAGGAAATCCGAGGATGGGCCGCCCGCCCAATCACATCGCTCCCTGCGCCGCGTCCAGCGGAGGGAGGGCGGCGCTCCGCCACCCAAGCCCACGCTCTGGATCCCTCCGGTGCCGGGCCCCACCATCCGTTTTGTCTCCGGCCAAAGACCCGCCCTCGCCTCCCTCTGCTTCCGGGTGGTGCACGAGGGGCGGCTGGTGCAGCGGCTCCCATTTCGGGAGTGACGAGTGGGAGCGGGGGAGGGTGTTTCACCCGGTCCCTCAAGGCCGCCGGTCCTGAGCCAAGCGGTGGTTTTTACCAGTCAGCCTTTTTTTTTTTTTTTTGGGGGGGGGGGGGGGGGGGGGGGGGGGGGAGGAGCGGGTCGCGGGAAAGAGCGAGCCAGGCTTCCTCCTTAACGTGGGGGCAGAGGGGATGCTTGGTATCTCCCTCACCTCTTTGTGCGGGGAGGGGGGGCGTGGGGATTCCTGAGGATCCGCAGGGAAGCGCAGGATTTTCCCTAACTCCCCCCCCCACACACACACACACACACGAGACTTACCTCCTTAGACCAAGATCTGATTTTGTAAAAAAAAGAAAAAGGTGATTTCTCTGCGAATGGCTACCGTGATAGGTAAAGAAATTTTTTCGGCATTTGTCCCAAGGGTTCGGAGGGGGGGGCGGGAAGAGAGATTATCTTCTCTGCTGATAGTTTTGCACCAAGTGGTACACCCCTGTGATGTAGTACAGATAATTCTCTGCTTACGAGCAGAGTTGAGCCTCCCCCCCCCCAAAAAAAAAATAATGTTGCTAAGTGAGAAATTGGTTAAGAGAGGGGTGGTTTTACCTCATTTTATGATTTCTTGGCACGTTTGTTAAGTGAATCTATGCAGTTTGTTGCATTAGTTACACGGTTGTTCATTGAGTCTGGTTTTCCCCATTGATTTTGCTTGTGGTGAAGTTGCAAAAAGTGATCACGTGACCCTGGGAGACTGAGTTGTCAAAGCATCTGATTGTAAATCATGTGACTGTCAGTTGAATCACACTGCTAATGTAGTATTCACACTGGGATTTCTGGACCACTTCCTCTTATGCCACTTAACAAACTTCTGTTACTAGATAGGGGCTGCCCACCTCTTAGGTTGGTCCCACAGCTGCTGCTGAACCTGTATTAATCTTGTTATGCTGAGCTAATCCTGTGATACTCAAGAGAGATATTTGTTACTGTGAGAGTGTCAGCACACTGGTGCAAGCACACCAGGAAGTTCTCTGGTGCCTGCTGTTGGCAATTGTGAATGCAGTCAGCATGACATTGCAACTGGGATACATGAACAGGAAATGCAAGGCTTGTGCAAAGAACCGAAGCAGCAGCAGCTTCATTAGGGAGCCTCTGTGGCGCAGTGGTTAGAGTGCAGTACTGCAAGCTACTTCTGCAGCCAGCTGCATACAATTTGGCAGTTCAAATCCCATCAGGCTCAATCTTGACTCAGACTTCCATCCTTCCGAGGTGGGTAAAATGAGGACCCAAATTGTTGGGGGCAATATGCTGAATCTGTAAACCGCTTAGAGAGGGCTGTAAAGCACTATAAAGCAGTATATGTCTATGTGCTATTGCTATTAACATTTAGACAAAGATATGGGGTGGGATTCTACTGGTTCTGTCCACTTCTGTAGAACCGGTTGCTCTGAAAAAAAGCAGCAAACAGAGAGCATACATAGAACCGATTCTATGTCTGCGGATGTTTTGGCCTACCCGCCCGCCAGGCTCTTACCTGACCTTTATTTCCTGCTTTTTCAGCCGCAGCTGCTTTGCATGACACAGCTGAGGTTGAAAAAAGCAGGGAAAAGGGGCTTTTTCCAACCGCTGCGCGCTTGCATGCAGCACTGCTCAGCTGTTCGGGCAGCTCAGCAGGTCGTAAATTGTACTCGTGTGACTCGCGCATTTGCATGCGACACAGAGCAACAGAACCAGTAGTTATACCAGTCGGATCCCAATCCTGGACAAAGACATACCCCAATCAAAGAATATACCATATGTACTTGATAGATAGATAGATAGATAGATAGATAGATAGATAGATAGATAGATAGATAGATAGATAGATAGATAGATAGATAGATAGATACAATGAAGATTAAACTGAGAATACTGAAAACCAGGTGGAAATGATATGAAAATGACAATAGAAATGCACTTTTAAAATAATATTGATACCAGAAGTGATTGGGTATATTAAAGATCAATAAGAGCAACAAGAATGTCAAATCTAACTATTGTAAGTTCATAAATTAATTAAGATCCTAGAAACATCTGGGCCAAGACAAAACTACCTTCAGCTGTCATGTCCAGCCAGTTAAAATCACAATAGGGTTAGGAGGCCTTGCCTTGGATATGTATGCTGCCTTGTTTTAATTGTATCAACAATAAAAGCAGAATAATTTAAAATAATATGATTAAAAAATAGCCTGGAACACCCACGTCACAGGCAGACAATTAAATTCATGAAGAGAATTTGATAAAATAAATCCAAAAAGTTTTTTACAGGAACCATCTACTGTTTCAGACAAAAAGTATCTATACTTAAAAAATCAGGATTGCCAATTTTTCAACCAGTCAAATCAACCAGATTTAAATAAAACTGGGAGGATGGGTGTCTTGAGAGGAATTGCTTTGGAAACTGCATTCTTTTCATCTATTTCAGGCAAAAAAAGTATTTTTTGAGAAACAGCCTGAATCATCCGTTTTCCAAAGCCAGCCAATCAGATCAGACAGCACTAGAATATATGAAGAAATTACCTTACAAAAATTTTCCTTAAAACAAGTGGAATTCTATTAAAAAGGCAGAATACAATGTACCAATAACAGGAAATTAACTATGCTGAATGCTTGTAAAAAAAATATCCGTGAGTCATTGCTCCATGCCTATGGATAAATCAGTTCTGCTAGGGTAGTTGCAACCAAAGATTTTTTTGAGGGGGCTTTTGAGGAGTTAATACAAGTGATATTTACAGGTTATTCTTAAGATAAAGGAGGTCCCTTACTCGACTTCATGTTGTGCACCAGTTACACACTTTCCTGGATAGGGAAGCTTTCTACTCGGTCACTCACGCTCTGGTCATCTCCCATTTGGATTATTGCAATACACTCTACATCAGGCTATCCTTGAAAAGTATCCGGATGCTTCAGCTGATACAAAAGACATCAAAAGAATGGGGCATATAATGGCACTTGTGCTGAGTGAGTTCAAGTTTGCTTCTGTGTCTGATTAAGGTGTTGATCTTTAAAGCTCTACATGGTATGAAGCCAGGTTACCTGTAGAACCAGCTTTGCCCCATCGCAACAGCCCATCCTACCTAGTCAGGCAGGAAAGGTATGTTGTGGACAATGTTAGATAAAGAATTCTGATTGGAAGAGCTCAGGAAGAGAGCCTTCTCTGCGGTTGTCTCCACCCTTTAGAACAGCCTCCTCCCCTTCCCTCAGGTGAGGCTGCCCCCCCCCCCTCTAGACTTTTCAAAAACATCTGAAGACTGACTGCCATCTCTTTTAGGGCTCAGAGGGGTGCACTCTGAAGCCCCTGCCCCACCTTTTAATTAATATTTAATGCCAAGTTTTAACCATCCTTGCCCCAATTTTAAATTTTTATATTCAGTTTTTATGTTTTTTAAACTTTTATTTGTAGACTGCCCAGAGACCCTGTGGGCAATTTCTAAAGGTGAATGAATGAATGAATGAATGAATGAATGAATGTTCTCATTTGTTTCTAATATAATGCTGGTTTGGGAGACTCAATTGCTTATTTTTGACACATTCTAGTTAGATTATGGCCTATTTATACAAAAATAATTGGTTTTATTCATTCAGGACGTCATTACAATGTGGTTTGATTGTGCTTAACATGTTATGGAAATCCAGCCTTGTGGTTGAATTTAAAAGGAGAGTAAACAAACCATGGCATATGTTGGGTGAATCAAACAAGATTCTTTATTCGTGTCAGAAGCATTTTCACATTATAACCATATAACATTCAATATTGACCAAATAAAATAGTTATAAAATAGGTCATAAAATATAGTGCATGTAAAAAGTACATAAAATAAAGATTAAAACTAAACGACATTTGCCCAGTATTGGGCCACATCAGCACCATTTTTTCTCACCAGCATGATATCTTCATACATGTTGAAGGAATCATACACAGCATAACATATGTGAGATCAATTCTTCTTTTCACACAGAATCTTCTTTTGGGAAGCCCAGGTTGGTTGAATGTAACTGCTGCATTTTTCCTGTGCTTAAAATTCTGTGGAAGCCCACTAGATGGAGCACAATAGACTAAGGAAAGCCAATCTTCATGAATAAATCCTAAAGTGCTACAATAATTCGAAAATAGGTTTGATAAATTTGATTGTGGAGATTTGAGGGGAAAAAACAGCTTTTTCTCTAGACTTAACACAATAAACTTTCAAATTGCAAAAGTACTGATTACTGTGCCAGAGCTTCTTAACAATCAGTATTTGCATTTATGCTTGTGTGGTTAACATATGAAGACGTTGCTTTTCTTCATCCATTTTTGCTAAAGCAGCAATAATTGTATTTTCCACAATTTCTTCTGTGTAGACCCATATGAGAACAGTGACATTGAGCCTTTGGCATTTGAACCCAGTTTTTGAGAGGTGTTAGGACATTGTGAGAAAGAAGTGCAAATAGAGTCATTCATGTGGGGTTAGAGTTCCTGGCCAAAAAGTAATGTTGCAAAATCATTCAGGAAAGGTGAAATCAGAAAGACTTTTGCTATTGCACTTGCCTACAACCCTTTCCTTCTCCCCTTCAAACTCTAATGACAGTGTAATAAATAATTATTACTAATATAAATATGGCTATATACAGTATTTTATTTGTCTGACTTTTTTGTGCACCAGAGGATCAGAATCAGGTAGTTTCAGGACACAATCCTACACAACAACCACTACAATCCACTTTTTAAAATACAAACCACAGAGTTACTACAAAAAGGAGTGGCTGTGGAAAAGGCAAGGATAACTTCAAAATTAAAGTGAAGCCCAGGTTATACAGTATTTTTGTGCAATATCTTCTTGGAAAGCTTTCCTCCTTACGTGGGTTTTTATTTCCAGTCGGAAATCCCCCTTACCTAGAAGAAAAAATGCCAGGAAGAACAATCTGTTTCAGTAGACTGCAGGGCCATTGATAGGCTTTAAATCTCATTTTCCACCTAATACTTTGAATGATCATTTTGGAGATATATCATAGAAATCTTTTGCTGTGAAATACAGTTAGAAGTACATGGTAAAACAAATGACTTTCAGAGATTTTGAGTATGTGTCGGAACACTATGGAATACAACTTAATGGAAGTCTGATCTAGTATAGTGGCATTGATAAGTAGTGTCATGGTGCAGATTTATTAGATCTGTATTGAAACTATTTACACTTGCTATGCCTAAGCGAGGGCATTTATCCATTGTATAATATGGAAATGAGAGTTGGAATAAGGAGAAACAAATGTAAATCGTATGCAAGGGGAATGGGTTACTTGAGAACTATAGCACTTAAGACTTATATACCGCTTCACAGTGCTTGCTTTGCAGCCTTCTCTAAGCAGTTTACAGAGCCAGCATATTGCCCACAACAATCTGGGTCCTCACATTACCATCCTCCAAAGGATGGAAGGCTGAGTCAGCCTTGAGCCCCATCAGGATTGAATGAGTTGTACAAGAAGTAATAGGAGCAAAAATAAATATGAATTTAATAAAAAAAGTAACTGACCAGTACAAAATACATTGAAGTTGTTTGTTCAGAAATGAGGATCAAATTGTAGAATAGCTACGTGAAGGAAGAATGGATGGATGCATTGAGAGGGGAAGGTTGAGAAGATCCTTGCTGAATGGATTTGGTGAGATCTTTGAAATGAGAAAGATGATAAACGGTATTGGTGTAAAATAGATTTAGCTACATTTTCTTATTTATGTCATAACTTTAATATGGTGAACTGGTTCCCATTACCTGCTCCATTCCATTTGTTCCAGCTTCTCTGGCAGGGAAGCCAGGATCTTAAATCAAAGGAGCTTGCAGTTCTATAATGCTCCCATGGCATTTTCACAAGCATCAATCAGAAAATCATATACTATAGTGTAAACATATCACTTGATAGTTCAAGCTTATCTCTTATAAGATTTAAGACTAAATGCATGGTTTTTTTTAACTTTTTATAAATAAATGGTATAAGCTAGGAATAGGTCATCCTTTGTGGGCCTTTTGTGATGCTTTTGTAAATTTAAGAACTTATCATGGGTGCTCCAACAAAATTACTTTCATGGAGAGAGACTATTGCCCATTAATGAGATGATGACTTTGTCCAGTTTATTGTGCCACCTTTTCCTGCACACAGAATTTCCTCTATGATTTTATTGCTCAGAAGAGCTTCCTTCCATCCAAACATTCTGAGGTTACATACAATAAATATTTTCTGAGAATGAAAAATGGTTGTTTTAACTTTTGCCGTCTAGGCTTCACTGTTTCCATTTGTTTATTCATAGAACATAGAATTCTTTATGGACCAGGTGTGATTGGACCCACAAGGAATTTGTCTTGGTGCAAATGCTCTCAGTGTACATAAAAAAAAGATACATTCATAAAGAGTCAAGATCTTGTCTTTTAATGTAGAGGCATTGGTTAAAATCCAAAGGAGCACTCAATTATTCCTACGCATTCAAAATCCCTTTGGTATTAATTGAATACCAGCTTTACTAAGTTTCAGCCATAAACATGATTAAGATGCTCGTTGTTGACACTTACTCATTTCCTCTTCATTTTTGTTTTTTCTAGCACTTCAAAGAGCGCTAGATTTGTACATCTACCTAGCCATCTTTTTAATTTTTCCTAATTTCCATACTTACCATCACTCAGAGGCATTGTGGAAGATCAAAAGAATAGCTTGGCACACCTAAATAAACAATGCTATTTGTTGGTAGTGTTATGCCCCACTTTTTATTTTTCTAAAAAAAAAAAACAGTTTTAAGTTTATCATGATCCACATAAAATGGAACCTCTGGTCACAAACGGGTCACGATTCAAAAATTGGGTGGCGATCAAACACAGCTGTGGCTGATTCCCTTTCAGTGTCGATTTTTCCTTCTGCGCCATTTCTTTTGTAGGCGCATGTGCAGTCAGTCTCGCTTCTGGTCACAACCAAATCAGTTTGCAACTGAAGTTACGGAATGAATTACAGTCGTGACCGGAGGTTCCACTGTACAATATAGAAATAGGAGTTACAGGACTCTAAGTGGAGATTATGTTTGTCATCCAGATAATGTTGAGTCTTAGACAAAAAATTTTCCATGAAATGTGTTCCCAACCTAGTCCTTCCTCCACTCATTGGAACTCTAATTGAGTCCATCTGCCTTGCTGCTGGTTATCCTCTTTTTCTTCCACCTTTTCAACAATATATATTTCTCACATATACTGGCTTTGCAGAATATGTCCGAAGTATGATTAGAGACTGGTCATTTGTGTCTTGTGTGAGAACTCTACATGTTCAATGATTCATTTGGTTGTTTACTGTATTTTTGGCTATCCCTGGTATTCTCAGGAGTCTTCTCCAACACCAAAGTTTGAAAACATCAACATAACACTTTTTGAAAGCGTACTTTTTCTATCCTGCTTTTTCAAATCAAAAGTTGAGGTTTTGCTTCTATGGAATATTGTAGGGAAAACCATTGCAACACGATTTTGATTTTTGTAGGTACATCCAAATCTCAACATCCAAATACATTTTCCAAGACCTTCATAGCCACTTTACCAAATGTTAGTCTATGGCATATTTTTTGAATATTAGTTCCTTTACTGTTGATTATCAACCTTAAAAAGCAGAAATTATCCATCACTTTAGTATCTCCACTGTCATTTTTAAGGCTGGCTGCTGTACCTGTTATTAGTTTGGTCTTATATACATTTAATCTTAGTCTCCTTAATCTTAATGAAGGTTATTAACATAGAATAACAGGGTTGGAAGAGACCTTGGGTATCTGTTTCCATTTTCAATGTCTTTACAGAAGTTGTTATAATACTGTTTCTTGTTTGTTTTAACAGCTCTTTCATTTGTTTTCTTGGCTTTGCCTTCTTTCCTTTCTTCCTTCCATCCATTCATCTATCTTCAGTTTGTTTTAACCTCAAACTTTCGTTCTTCTGTATCTTAATTTTTTGACAGTCTCTTTTTAATTCATCCTTAACAGCTTCTTTGATTCCATACCAGATTCTGGTTCCCTGTCAATGAGTTTCAGGACTACAAAACAACTTCTTATCTCCTAGGAAATGGTGGGTATATATAGTCAAGATTATATCATGAAAATTGGTTGTTGTTGTTTTCCCTTTCACTCTACTTTAACCTGAAACTTTTGGGCAGTACATGTAGCCTCAGCCTATTCAGATCCCGGATTTCCCCTGAAAAATGTCAGTAGTCAAATAATAAGATCAGATTGATTTATCCTATCAGGTCTGCTACATGGTGTGTCAGAGCTGTTTGCCATTAAATGTTTGATCAGATATAAAATCTACAGTTCTAAGGACACACAATTCTAGTAGTGCCTGTACGGTTTAGAATAGTTCAAGTACTATAAAAATTGCATTATATTAACCAGGTGGAGAAAGTGATTGATCTATTCTATAGGATGGAAACAAAACAAACTTCAGGAAAATATACCTGTCCATGTATATTTATTTCTATGTAACTCCACTACTGAAGGCATTCTTCACAAAACCTTTTGCTAGTTTAAGGAAAGACCATCCATGATAAGAGTTTTTGCTTCGCATATAGAAGATCTCAATTTAATTTCTAGTCTTTCCCATTTTTCCAGTGAGGCTGAGAAAGCGAATGTGTTAACTCTTAATACAGTTTAAATTTTGCGTTTTATATTTGTATATTGAGCATGTTTTAATATTTTCTGCTTCTTTGGGTTTATTGTTCATTTTTCTATACAAAGTCATATTGTTTGAATTGGGCAACTTTATAAAATCCAGTAAATGAAAGAATAAATAAGAACGAAGTAAATGTTGAGCTAGCCTGATGTACGGTCTGGCTTGTTATTAAGAAACTTCCCATATTCCAATGGTAGAGCATGGAATCCTTTTCCTGTCAAATTATGAATAGTTGTAAAATTCACATGAATTGCTTTGCTCCCTCACCTCAACAAATCCAATAAGAATTCAAAGTATCAAGTTTCCTCTGTGGAATCTCCTATAAAGCAAGGAGAAGAATTGACATAATAAACAAATGTGTTACATTACATATTTAATTAATTTAATTAATGTATTCAATTTAAGCACCACCACCCGACTGGGCGGTGTACAAGAAAACCAAACCAAAATAGAAAATATAGTACAGTATGTAATAACAAAGGAATTCCTCAGGTTCCTCTAAGGCACAGAGATACTTTCTGAACAACACTCAAAGGGGATGTAGATACTGCTAGAGAGGAGGGAATTATTCATAAATGGCCTTAGAACCTAAAGTAAATGAACTTAAAATCAATTCACAAGAATAAAGTTTTCTGCTTTCTCTTCTTTGCAACAGTTCCTCACATTGAAAATAAGTGGTGGGGGTGGGGGGAAGGGGAAAATATTTATGAATTGATGATATTTATGTATGAAAGCAACCAGATTTCAGATGAACTTATTTAATAAAAACCTGGTATATATTGATGATATTTATGTATGAAAGCAACCAGATTCCAGATGAACTTACTTAATAAAAACCTGGTACAAAATCAGAATAATTGCTTAAAATAGTAGTTCCAATTCAATTTTCAACTAAAAGTAAAAAAGCTGAAATTATGGACTGTGGTGCCACTACATATCTCCAGAAGAGCCATGTTTTCACCTGCTTCCATATGGCTATGGGGAGAGTGGGCCATCCATGCCTCAATGTCACCCCTTCAGTGTAGATCAGACTTGACTACTAGTCATCAATACTAAAACTATTTCTATTATAAGGTTAAAGTAACAGAATCTTGCAACTCTGAATGTGCCTCTTCTTTCCTTACCTTAATTCTATAGCGGTGATAGCGAACCTATGGCATGTGTGCCACAGGTGACACACACAGCCATTTGTGTGGGCATGCAAGCCCCAGCCAAAGTTACCTCACTGTGCATGTGTGCACCTCCCAGCTGATTTTCGGCCCATTTGAGACCTTTTTCGGCCTCCCAGAGGCTCGAGGGAAGCCTCCGCAGCCTTTGGAGGCCGAAAAATGGGTCCGTTTCATCACTTCCAGTATACCGGAAGTGATGAAACGGGCCCATTTTTTGGCCTCCAAAGGCTGCAGAGGCTTCCCTCGAGCTTCTGGAAGGCCGAAAAAGGCCTCAAACAGGCCAAAAAATCAGCTGGGAGGCATGTGCAGTGCAGGTAAGGGGACAGTGGGGGGGGAGGAAATTGCACAAGCATGCGCACGGGGCGTGGGGGGGGCACGCATTGTCTTCTGGGTGCTGGCACGCAAATGTGTGCAGGCAAGCATGCATGCAATTTAAGGCACAGGAGCCTAAAAAGGTTAGCCACCAATGTTCTATAGAAAACCAGGGAGGGTCATCTAAAACACTTTCTCAAATTCCATTTCTCATTTGAGCTGAGATTTATCTGATGATCTTTACCTAAGCTGCAGCTCTTCCTCCTCTTCCCCTGGGTCTTCTCCCAACCCATTAAATTCAAGAGTCAAGCTATACTAGAAGAAGAGAGCTGATGAAAAAAATGCCAGCTGTCGGGCCCTTCCTGCATAGCCAAAGCCCCTTATTAGATGCTCCCTAATTACTGTATATAGATAAAGTAGGCAGAAACTATTGAGGAAAGATGGTCCCTAAAATACCCAGGATTCATGTCATAAAGAGTTTTATAGATCTATTATGGCTACCATGATATATAGGAGTAGAAAATGGAAGAGGATTCAGAATATTCTCCATCTCTTACACAATTTTTACTTTTATTTCATTTTAAACTATTTTTGGGTCATTGCTGACAAAAGTCAATTGTGCTGATAAAAATGAAAGGGTATCTTTCATCACAGCTCTCTTTTAAGATTTTTAAAATAATCTTAAAATTATTTTAAAAATAGTGTTTTATTTTATTTTAAATTGTATTAAAAAGAATCAATCTTATCAAGTACACTTTTAGTTTAAATCAGCCTTTCTCAGCCTTTTTCTCTCCTATTGAAGTTCTTAAAACAATTTTCAAGTCTGAGGGAATCCCTGCATAAAAAATATTGAATCTACAGTTGGCAGCAGAACATTAGTGTAATTAGTATGCACTCATCAGACTGCTGCAAACAATAGCCCTTCACAGTGTGCAAACTTCAAAAAACAATGTTTTTTAATCGCAGTATCTTGTGGAATCCCAGTTGAGAAAGGCTGGTTTAAAGGCTCAATATAAATCATTTTGTTGGAATCTAAAAAAGAAATAAAGGAATAAAAGCTTTTCAACATTCCACAATTAGGGGGAAACCTCCTGACTTTACTTCATTTCCTCTTCTGGATTTACAGGAGCCTTAGGAAGGAATCACTTTGGAAACTTTCTTTGTGTGAAGTTCCTTAAGTTAGTATTTCAGATCCAAACCATGAGAAATATTATAAAGCTAGAGCACCAGTTATCATCCTATATGTCTATGGAGATTTTCAGTCATCCAGGTCATGGTTGTCCCAAAGATGCTTGTTCAAAAGGCAATTGGACTTACTTTGTTTTTCCTTGAAGATGTTTCACTTTTCATCCAAGAAGTTTCTTCAGTTGTCATCTCAATGATAATGTCTCAATAACTCAATGACTTAGAATTGAATTAAGAGAGTAAAACTACTTCAGTGTTGATCATATGCAAAAAACAAATATTGTTTTACTTATATTGATACAAATACTAATACCTCAAGACCAAGGAAGTTGCATCTTAGAAAAAGAAGAAACAAAGTATACATACTCTTAAATAAAAGCAGGACTATTACACCATTGTTGGGAACAAATTTGCACATTTCCCCTCTTAACAAAATAAAGGTACAGCTTATCTATACACATTCTCTCTTTGCCACTTCCTGCTGGTGGAATGTTGGATATTTTACACATCGTTGAGGGACCAGCAAATCAGGGTTAAGAAAAAAAAAGATTTGTAAAAATAAGATAGCATGTTATTAAACATGTTGAGCTTCAGAGGGCACTGTAGGTTAAATGATGCATCATTTGAAAAATATAGCAGGCAGTTACCCACCTTGGCTGTGTTGTTTTTTTGAAAAGTAAATATGAAGACCTTCCAAATCAGGGAACAGAATGAGGGGAACACAGGCTTAATTCTTCCCTCTCCAGCTGAGACTGTTCTCCAAGATCTGTACTGCAAAAGATAGGGATAGTAAAAGAAGTGAAAACAATTCTCTTTTCCACATAACTTGTTACACAAAGGGAGAACTTTGTGTTACACTACGAGGCAAAAGAAGTTGACAGATTCGAGCAAATGTTTTTGGGAATCTGTTAAAGGGCAACAAGTTACCCATTGTTTACTCACAGCCTCCCCCAATCTGAAGCTTTCCAGATGATTTATGACAACAATCCCCAGAATTTTCTAGCCAGCATGTTTCTTTGTTTTAATTGTATTTAAAAGGCCTTTGGATTTGGCACCTGCTCTGCAGACTATTATGTATCTGTGAAGGAACTATCTGTTGGTATGTTCTAATTGCCTTCTAATCCTTTGACGTGGATAATCTGTGTTAAGATTTTGCTTAAGATTTTTTTTTCTGGAATGGATACCCATAATATGCTAAGACAAACCAGTGTGTATAAATCACAATGACTAAGTGTACACAACAAGATAAGTCAAAACCATATTATTTCTTAATGTTATATTTATTTCATTGCCAAATTTACATGACTGCACATTTTAACCTGTAGGAAGTTAGCACCCACCCCTCTCCTAGAAAAATGAAATATCCTGGGAAATATTAAAAAGCCAGAATATTTCCTCTAAAAAAGAGTAGAAACTCAGAAGCAGAAGCTCACCTCAGAAGCAGTTCACCCCCACGTTTGTTAATCTCACCCTCACCTTTGTTAAGATCTCCAGATAAAACTATACCAATTGCCCAAAGTCCTTTCAGTGCATCATCCAGCAAGGCTCAACCAAGCCTGAAACTCAGGACAGCCTACAGCGTTGCCCCTACATGGCCCCATGGGAGTCTGATAACCAATCAGAATACAAGCTCCAATTCAAATCCCAACAAAGGTTATAAAAACCAGGCACTCTCAGCATATCAGCCCTTCTTGACCTTCTCTTCTCACCTTGAAGCATGTGATCATCCTGTTCACTTTGGAGCTTCAAGCCATGTAATCTTCCTATCCACCATTAAACTTCCAAACAGCCTTCATGTTTCCAGTGTCTTTTTCCCCACTTGGAACTGAACCCAGAAGGGTATTTCTTTCAACAAACCAAAGTGACTCTGAGCAGCATACAGTAAAACCAAGAGTTAAAGCCAGGGTTGGGATTCAAATTTTTTAACAACCGGTTCTGTAGGTGTGGCTTAGGTGGTGGGTGTGGCTTGGAGGGTCATGTAACTGGGTGGACATGGCTTGGTGGCCATGTTATTGGCTGGGCGTGGCCAACTCAATATCACTCACATCGAGGTATGCATCTCCTTGCCTGGCCTTTCATGCCTGTGGGGATGCTGCAACAGTCGTAAGTGTGAAAAATGGTCATAAGTCACTTTTTTCAGTGCCATTTTAACTTTGAATGGTCACTCTACACAAGCAAAGTACCAGCAAAGGAGGGAAAAATAACTCGAGAATTTCCTGAGACAGGAAGTCTAGTTCTGCCAAGAATGTAATAAGGATTAACGGAGAGGCAGTTTCTGTAAGCAGCACCAGAATGTTTCCTTCCTGCCTTCCGTACAGGATTAGGCCAGTAATTTCTTCTAACAACTGGTTCTCCAAACTGCTTAGAATGTTAACAACCGGTTCTAGCGAATAGGTGCGAACTGGTAGAATCCCATCCTGGTTAAAACCCATTAAAAGAACAAACATGGATACAATAAGGAGAGCAAAGATGTTTAAATGCAATATAACTAGTGTGTAGGTTCCCTATTAGCAGGAGATCCTCAGGGTTGTTGAAACACCCCCCCCCAAGCACACACACATTTTGAGATGCTTCCTGAAGGCTATAAAGATTGGAGCTAACTTCACCTCAGGAGGGATCCAGATGGCCAGTACTTGGTAGAAAAGGCATGCCCCCTACGTCCTATCAGATGCATTTTCTTTGCAGACAGGACCCACAACATACCTTTCCTACCAGATTTGACAGGATGAGTAGACATAATCAAGAAGATATGGTCCCTCAAATAACCTGGCTCCAGGCTGTGTAAGCAAACAACATCTTCTGTTTCCAATTAATTGATTCTGAGATGTAATTTTCCTAATTTGCAAGATCCAGTTTGCTATTTCAATCAGAAAAACAAAAGAGTGCAACTCCTTCCTTCCTTGCTAGCAAGTGTCATCTAGTGCAGTAACAAGGACTTGCATTTTCACACTCCCATTTTCGGGAAATTTATGTATAAATACCATAACTAAGCGTCATGCTTTGCATAAGAGCAAAGTTACCCCTTAGGCTTTGATTTTCCCATTATTGCAAACAATAGCAGCATCATTGCTTACTATACTTGGAGCAAGTATATTACGACATTTCTCCATCAAGCTTTCCTGTTCATACTCTCAAGTTTCCCCTATAAGCCGACCTTTGCTACCTTTTTTAAATAGCAGGGAAGAGTTAGTAAGTCACACCCAGTCTGGTGAGTCACCAGAATTTAAAAAAATATTTCCTGCTCCTTGAGGTACAGAAAGAACTTGCAGTTACATGAAGGGGGAACAGAAGGAAGGGCAACGCTGTGGGATACAGAAAGACAGAATTATTTAGTTTTGTTATTCACATAAATGGAAAACTGGGAGACCAAGCTTTCCAAGATCTCCATTAAGAAGACCATAAAATAGCCACAACATCTTCCATCTGGTTTTTGTTTTTTTGTCCCTTATATACTTTGGATTCACTGCTTTCCTTCACTAGTCTGCTTATGGAAAAAAAGCATGTGGACGAGGGGAAAGTTAGACCAAGGGGGCTGGGCAGGTTCAACAGAAACCAATTGTTAGGGCTTGCTTCCTATTTTATTGGCATGTACTTTAATTCTCCAAGTCCCAACTGAGCAATCTTTCAATAAAAAAGTCAATTATCTATGCTTATTAATTAGAGTGCTGAGAAAGATCTTGGCTCTCTCAAGGTCAAAGTGGAGGTGAATTCCAAACAGCTTCATACTAGCAGCATGACTATTGAAACAGGTAGAAATAAGGATAGGTGAAATTGGGCACTCCTACAACCACTCTCTTGTACCTCTTGGGCACCTACTTTGGACCTGCCACAATGTCCTTTTTTGGTGGGGGCAGGGGGAGAAGTGCTTTTGTTTTTACTTTTGTTTACAGTAACTATAGTGCCTGCAGATGTGGGGGTGAGCCATTTTTTTGCAGGAATCTTTGCCTCACTCCTCTTCCTCCTAGGTCCAGTCATTATTATTGTTCCTTTCCTCCACCCTATCCACCCACATAATCCAGATACCTGATATCTGATTCCTGGAGCTTCCAGGGACCTCACCGCTTATCTTTCTCAAACACCAGTCCAGCCATTATGACAACATGCAATTTTCATAACCATTATGAAAAATGCCTAAGTTAAAATGTATTGATAGGCTATAATTTCATTTTTGCAAATCCAAAGACCTTTAAGAAATAGTGCCAAAACAACTAGGAAGTTTGGGGGGAGGGGCTGTTCAAGACATTTTTTTACAATTAATCTTCTTTTGGATGATATCCCCCACCACAGCCGCTGCAATTTTGAGGGCAAATTATGAGACAAATTTCATAAACCATAGCAATTTTTGTGTGGAAAGAGTGGACTTTTGTTATTTCATGGTCATGACAGCTCTGAGGACATGATACCAATTGAATGACGTGTTTCTTGTTAGTTTGTTGAAGGGCAAGAATGAGCACTGATTGGTTCATGGTGTTCTCTGCAGGTTGAGATTGACAGAAGTGAAGATGAAAGCAGATTGGCTTCAAACTACTTAGTAAAGTATTAGAGGGAGAAGAAACACTAATGGTATAGAAATACACATTTGTAGTTTGATTTCACCCAGTTTCTAATTTTCCTGACTTCAGAGCTATTTGTTTGGTCTTTTTGCTCTTCCAGCTTGTGAATTGTTTTGCATCAAAATGTGCAAACATTTCCAAATTGGCACATTTTTATTATATTTTGCACATTTTTGAACTTATTATATTTTATTTTTACCAACATGATGATGTTATCCATTTAGCCATGTTCGACTCTTAGTGATTCTATGGGCCAGGACTCTCCACATCTTCCAATCTTGCAGTACTTCTTTGAATTTTTCTATGCTCTGACTGGTATCAGCTTTGATGGTGTCCAGCCACTGTGTTCTTTGGCAGCTAATTTCCTTTTACCACTAACTCTTCCGAACATAATTACTTTCAGAATTCCCCCACGATGTGGCCAGAATAAGTTAGACACAGTTTTATGATTATGCCTTCCAGTGACATGTCTGATGCTCTCCAGTATGTGTTTGTTAGTCAACTTTGCCCAAGATAACACAGGATCCTTCTTCAGCCTCCATAGCTCAAACAAGTCACTTTTCTTCCCGTCTTACTTTTTTAATGTCCAATTTTCACAATCATAGGTAGCCATGGAAAACACACTAGACTGGACTAAGCCACATTTGGTTGCCACACTAATGTCTTGCTTTTCCACATTTGGCTCATGTTCATCATCGCAGTGCAGTCTGATGTTTGTAGAGGCCAACATTCTCACTTTCTTCTTTGATTTCCTTGATCAGATGTTCCAGGCTTTCTTTGGTTTCTGAGAGAAGAGTTGTACCAAAAAGAGGGCTGTGAAAATATTTACAGACCCCTCACATCCCGGACATAAACTGTTTCAACTCCTTCCCTCAAAACGACGCTATAGAGCACTGCACACCAGAACAACTAGAAACAAGAACAGTTTTTTCCCAAAAGTCATCACTGCTAAACAAATAATTCCCTCAACACTGTTCAACTATTACAAAGTCTGCACTATTATTACTGCTAATCTTCTCATCACTCCTTATCACCCATCCCCTCCCACTTGTGATTGTAGGACTGTAACTTTGTCCCTTGAATCCTTATGATTTATACTGACTGTTTCCTAGTATGATTTGACTGTTGATTGGACCCTATGACTATCGTTAAGTGTTGGACGTTATGATTCTTGATTCTTAACGAATGTATCTTTTCTTTATGTATACTGAGAGTATTTACACCAAGCCAAATTCCTTGTGAGTCCAATCACACTTGGCCAATAAAGTATTCTATTCTATTCTATCATTAGCATATTGAAGATTGTTAATGTTTCTTCCTCCAATTTTTATCCTGATTTTTGATTCTTCAAAATCTAGCTTTCTCTATTTTTTTGTGAAATGCATCTCACAATTGGGAAAATTAGATGACTGATTTCAGTTTGTGTATATGTTCAGAATGCAAGAATTAAAGGGTATGCTAATATTTGTCTACTAACCCTAATAAGAAGCTATATTTATCTCCCTATTGATCCAGTATTACTGTGTTTCCCAAAAAATAAGATGTATACCAAAAATAAAACCTACCCTCATTTTTAAGTGTGTGCCCAATATAAGCCGTAACCCCAAAACAAGCCCTAGTGAGGGGGGTTGGCGTGGCCGTCACAGGAGGCAGTGAGCATGCAAATGCTGAGAGTGTCTGGCTGCAGCCCATGCAGCACAGTGAGTTGATTACCTGTCCAAGCAGTAGGCAGAGGCAGGGGAAGGCATGCGATCCAGATGTGCCTTGCAGGCTGTGGAAAAGCAGTCTCGGTGGGCTGGAGCGGCAGGCAGCACAGGAGGCTCATCTTCACATCTCTTTGGCTTGCTTGCAGCCTGTGTGATGCATCAGGATTGTCTGCCTTCCACCCCGTGCCTCTGCCTGAGGTTGCTGCTGGTGCCACCACGCAAAGACAAGCCTCCTGCGCCTGGCGAGCCACTCAAGCCCATTGACTCTCGGCTTTCCCGCATCCCACACAGTGCATCTAGATCAGTGATCGCCAACCAGTGGGCTGGGGACTACTGGTAGTCTGCAAGAAAATTTTGGTGGTCCGCAGACAAATGTTACCCTCAAACCACTCCCCAAACAATCCAGGCTGCGCGGGAACACAAGGCTTGCGTCACTTGCATTGCGAACAACACGAGGTAGTGACGGGAGGGGAGGGGCAGAGGGGGAACTTGGTCCACTTGGTCCACTTGCCCCACGCACCTCGCCTGGCCACTGGGCTGCTTCTTTCCGCTTTATTCTTCTTCTGCTTTTGGCTGCATGCAGGGAAAGCAGCAAAACTTTTTCTCTCTCCCAAACTCCGCCAGAAATGAGTCTTTGGGACCCTGCAAGGCATCCTGCTCCAAGAGGCTGCACCAGCAAAGACTCATTTCTGGCGGAGTTTGGGGAAGAGGAAAAAAAGACTTCTGCTGTTTTCCTTGCATGAAGTCAAAAGTCTCTCTCTCCCTCTCTCCCCGAGAAGAGAGCTGGAGATGATATCCTGCGATCCCAAATAAAGAATGATCGATCGGTAGGAAAATAGGGTGGGGAATTTTCCTGCAAACTTTTTTTAGGATTTTCCCAGGGTCTCTGGTCCGCAGTGTTTAAAATTATGAGTTTGGTGGTCCCTGAGATCCAAAAGGTTGGTGACTCCTGTTCTTGATCACCTACTCTTCCCTATGCATCTGACTTCATCTCCTGCTTGGATAGGGAATGAACTCACCTGTGCTACATGGCTGCACAGCCCCAGTGTGCAAATGGGGCAGTGGGCTGCACCTGCTGCCGGACACCATCGGTCCCCGCCCACCTGCTGCCTCTTGTGCATGTGTCAGAGGCAGGGTGCCCAGCTGGGTGCCCAGTTTCCTTTAAAATAAGCCCTGGTGCTTATTTTGGGGTCCCCAAAATATAAGACCAGGTCTTTTGGGGGGAAATGTGGTATCTATTATGATTGGCAATATTTCTCTGGTTGGAAAGGCCTTTGTCATTATGTTTAAATCAAAGTTCAATAAATTCAATTCAATGAGATTGAAACCCAAGTACATGTTCCACCACTGACTAACTCACATAGAATTTTCAAGTTTTTTAAAAAACTGTGCATATATGGCTATCTAAAAATGGCTTTGTATACTTTTTCACTCTTTTATTATATCATGTAAGTGTGTATTTATTACCTTATCATACATTTTGCCCAAGAAACATGAAGTGAGAATACATTCAGATAGGTTTGGCTCAGGTTCAGAAATGTATGTCTACAAGGAAAAACTATGGTTAAGCAAAAATTGTTAATTCAACATATTAACTACTGTTTGATAATAATTGTGGGTTCAAAAAATCCCAACAATTCATTCTGAATTAAATTTGGGCATATGCTTATTTTTGGCTTTTGGCCTAGTTTAAGCATATATTTTCAAATAAATAAAAGAATGGTATAATAGAGAGGCTTTGCAAAATTATATGCTTTTACAATGGTTGCCTTCTGCTTACATTATATAATTTATAACATATAATAACTGTTACAGGATTGTTCCCTCCACCCAGCAAATGTGGCTAGAAAGTCCAAGGTCCTAGATACACGTGGCCTGGCCAAATGACACAAGAAAAGCACTGTGTGTTATATGATACCCTAAATTATAAAACTTGGAATTTGTTGGCTACACAGACATCATCATTTTATCCCCCAGTATATTTGCATTTGAAGCAAAAAAATTTTTTGTTATAATGTTTCACTTCAAAATAACCATTGTTTTGGAGATCTGGAACTGGGATTTATACCAAATTTGTCAGCTCTGGCATAATTTAGTGGCCTTCTGGTTGGAGTCACACATCAAATTTAGTCATAATGTGATGAGTTTACTTTTGACATACTCAAATGTGTGAACTCAGTTACTGTAACTACTTAGCTTGTGATAGGAAACCAGCCAATTGTTATCCACTAAGTCATATTTAAGCAAATGATGGGTTACAGTCATATCTAAAGTTAATTGTAATCTTAGACTTGTCTATCATGGTGCCCTTCAGGTGTCTTGGACTATAAACCTCCAACCAGGATGCAGAGATTTGTATGGGGTGAAATCCAAAGCTACTGAATGACATTAGTTTTGAGAAGATTGTTTTATGTAATGCACAAAACTTAAAAAGGTGCGTGCATGGGACGGAGGGCAGGAAGACAAGAAGCAAAGATGAAGCACAACCAGTTGCATATTTTTCTCTTGTCCTTGTCTTTGCTCTTCCCTAGGGCCAAAAGGCAATAAATGGTCAGATCCTTAGCCTGCCCTATAGCCATATCCCTGACAATGCCAGCCACTTGTGCTAACCCTGCATAGTCTTAAAAGGAAAGGGAATTTAAGGTTGAGTTGTCTGCCTCTACCTCGTTTTCAGAAAACGATGAAGCATGTCTTTTCTGGATTGTATGAGAATGCTCTTACTTGCAACACTATTAAGACAAACAGGTCTCCAGCCCAATCTGAAAAATGTGGATTAGAGAAGGCACCCCGTTTTTTTTCTATTCCATATCAGGGTTTTTGTTGCCCTATTGAGGCAGCTGGTCCAAAAGTCCAGATGAGGCCATCCTTCTTGGGGAGCCTTTCCGTCTTTTATCCCCGGTTTTCTTCTCCCGCCTCCCCCTCGCCCCTTCCTTTCTTCCCCCAAATAAAACCTTTTAAAAGGTGATTCACGGAACGGCTGCCTCATGCCTTTAGCACTCCAAGCGGACGCCCAGAGAGCAGTGCGGGTGTTTTGTTTTGCTATTATTATTAAAGGCTCTTATTTCCTTTACATGGGAGTTAATCTAAGGGGCTCGCTTCCAAGTAAGCCAGTGTTGGGTTTGAGAAAAATCCCCTCCGCTGGGTTCGAATTCCACGCTAAGGGGGATCAGCTCGCCGAAATCAACAACCTCGCTCCCCGCAGCCTCCAAAACCCGGCAGGCGAACTTCGATGACCCCTCCCCAGCCACCCCAGTCCATTCCCCGCGGAGACTACGGTAAGAGAAGAGCCGCCGCTCCTGCGCAGGGAGGGAGGGAGGAAGGCGGCGGTGCCTTCCGCGGGCAAGCGCCTCCGCACGCGGGTGCCATAGCAGCGGCGGCGGCGAGGAGGGTGTGTTCTCGAGCCCCCTCCCCTCGGTGTCGGAGGTGGAGAGAGGAGGAGACCGGCGGCGGAGGCGGGAGGAGGAGGAAGTAGAGGCGGCAGAGAATAGCGGGCAAATGGAGCTCTGAAAGGCTGCGAGAGCTCCGGAGGAAGGAGCTGCTTCGATTCGCCCCTTTCGTCGCCCAACCCAGCCCGGCCCAACCCAGCCGGGGCTCTGGCTTATAAACTCTGAAGTGCCGCCGCCTCCGCCTCAGACGGCGATTTCCCCAGAAAAAGCCCAGCCGCCCCGTCGCTACCCTCCTATCTATTCCCTCACCCGGGCGGGAGGAAAGAGAAAGCTCTCCCTCCGCCGGAGGCACCTTCCCGCCGGCTCGGAACCTTTCCGGATTCGCCGAGCCTCTCGGAGGGCCTGCAGAAAAGGGTTGCACCGAACTTGCTGCTGCTGCTGCTCGCTCGACCGCCCTCCGCTCGCTCCTTTGCCTGCCCGCCTCGGCCATGCCCGTCGGTGGCGTGAGGAAGTTTCCTGATGGCTGCTGAAAGGTTCCTCTTCTCTTCCATCCCTACCTCTCCGCTCCGGCCGAGCCTTGCGGTGCTTTCCCCTCAAAGCCGCCTCTGGGTGAAATGCTGAAGAGCTGGGCCCCCTCGTCGCCTTTTCCCTAGTTCCAGGCTTTTTCTTTTTTGGGTTTTTTTTGGAAACCGAAAACGGGCGTCCTCTTTAACAGCCGCAATTACTTCGGAGTAAGGTGTCGGCATCCTTGGCGAGAGTGAGGGGAGAATCCTTCCCAGTTCTTCTCTTTTCGGAAGAAGGGCATGCTCTGCTGAAGGGGGCAACAAGATGCAGACCTTCTTGAAAGGGAAAAGGGTCGGTTATTGGCTGAGCGAGAAGAAAATCAAGAAGCTCAATTTCCAAGCCTTTGCAGATCTTTGCAGGTAAGGATTGGCATCTTAGATAGAGGGTATGTGGGGTTGTTTGGGTGAGAACTCACTGCCCTTTCTCCAGGGTTCCAGGAAAGTTGGTATTTCAGTTGCTTCTGTCTTGGATAAATACTGTACTTAATTATTTATTTAACACATTTCATGCCACCTAGTTGAGACTCAAAAAAAAGGGAGGGGGTACATGCCTTTTTCTAATTATCAAGACTAAGGTGTGCATAAATTCCACCTGGGTTAATGTGTTGAACTTCCATAATCCCCAGCCAAGCATAGTTTTGAAGCAGGTTGACTGGAGAACTTAATGATTGTCACTCGGGGCATTCAGCTGTGTGAAAAATGCCAGATTATTAAGAAAAGATCCAGGGAGAATGTGAAAAGCTTTCAGTTTCATTGGTTTCACTTGATGGACCTAACAGATTGGCTCCTCCACTTAAGTCCATGACTGAGTTCACAATTTCTGTTGCTAAGGGAAACATTTGTTAAGTGAATTTTGCCCTGTTTTGAATAATCTTTTTTGATACAATTGTTAAGTGAATCATTACAGATGTTAAGTTAATAATATGGTTGTTAAGAGGACCTGGCTTCCTCATTGACTTTGCTTGTCAGAAGGTTGCAAAAGGTGATAATGCCGCCCTGAGATACTACAACCATCATAAATTTGAGTCATTGCTAAACAACCGAATTTTAATCATATGATTGAAGATGCTGTAACAGTCGTAAGTGTGAAAAACAGTCAAGTCTTTTTTTCAGCACTGTTGTAACTTTGAACAGCCATTAAATTGTAAATCGAGTACTACCTGCATAATGTGAAGCTTTAGGAATGATGTAAAGTGCATTGTAGGCAGTGCATGTTTGAAATAGCATACTGAAGAAAGTTATAGCCACCTTTTTTTCTTTGTTTTTGAATTTTCTTTGCCACATTTAAATACTATCGTATCATATAAATTGATCCATAAAAACAGGTTTCTTCATTTTGAAAGAATCAGTAAACAAACTGGAAAATTAAGCTTCCCATAATACAGTTTTTGAAGAAACATTGTACAATTTATACACATATCCCCCTCCCTTTTTCTTTTTAAAAATACCTTGCATCCTTTCAGTGTTATTTTTCTTTCCCTTCTAAGTGCAGTACTAAATTCATATGCTAAGATAGGGCTAAAGATTAGCATTCTTTTTTTTTCAATTAAGTACTACAAAACTCAAAAGCCATGCTCTTTCCCATCCTCCCTCTGGCTCTGATAAGCTATTTTGAGTTCAAGCTTTCAGACCTTGTTAATTATAAAACTAAGAAAGATTTTTGTTTCTGGTTGGAACTTAATACAATGGTTCTTACTGGTAACTGGATGAATGAGGTAGTTGTTTTGCTATATAGCAAAAGCTATTGAGGTTTTTCATCTAACCATCCACTTACTGATAGTAGTGTTAACACGATATATGGGGAATTTCTGAATGGTTAAATAGGAAAGTCTGCATCTGTTTAGTTTATTTATTACATTTCTGGACCTCCCATGTCTTCTAAGTGACTAAGTGCCAAGCAGTTACTAAACAAAGCTGGTATTATTTATGGCATCCTATTACTGGTAGTTGCTGCTTTTTTCTAAAATTATTATCTTTCTTGATCAGCTAAATTCTGCAAAGCAAAAATGTTAGTTTAAAACTAATAGCAAATGTACATTTACTACAGATAATAACTGAGGCTTTATGGATTTTATGCAGACATAGTTTTGATTGCTAATACTTCCAGATATGGTTATTTGCTTAAACAAAAATAAAACCTATTCAGTATATCTAAATCTAACAAATGGTTTTTGATTATAAATGTTGTATTTGAATTCTTAAATTCAGATACAGCATTTATAAAAGTAAAAAAGTAAAAGAAGAGACAAACATCCAGCTTGTTAATCTCCCTAAAATATTGGACTATATCACCCATTAGCTTAAAAATGGGACTGAAAAAGTACTTATCTCTGTTTCATGTTTCAAACTTGAGGAAACAACAAGAACAAACTAGAAGGTTGGGCTTGGGGCCTATTACTGTGTATTAATGTCATGGATGAGGAACTGAAATGTATGCTTATAAAATTTGCAGATTACTAGAAATGGGATAGTATAATTATCCTAGAAAATAACAAAGTTAAAAACAATTTGAAGAAATTAACTGAAAATAACATTACATTTGCCTTTGTTAAATCTTAGAATTTTTTGTTTATGGAGAAGAGAGGGAAATTAATACATAATTAGAATATTTATCAGCAACAGAATTTATAGAAAAGAGCTTGAAATTATAATTGATTTTAAGGTGAATACTGAGATAAAAAGGCATACTTGACACTAGACTGCAAAATATACTTCCAATTAATAGACAATATTTTACTCTATGTTTGTTGATCAGATATCACCTAGAATATTACATTCAATTTTGGGCAAAACACTTTTAAGAAGATTGAAATTAATCTGAATAGATTAAGGTCAGTAGGAAGGTTGCAGAAACATTCTCTCTCTCTCTCTTTCTCTCTCTCTCTCTTTCTCTCTCTCTCTCTCTCTCTGTGTATGTAACTTTAAGAAGAGAAATTTAAAGGAGGTTGTTATACAAATAGTCTAGCTAAAGAAAAAAATACATGAAAGGTTCAAACTCCTCCTTTGCCATCCCAGTAGATGGACTAATAAAATCTGTAGGAAGGCAGAAATTTTACATTTTTAAAAAAAATTAGAAAATACTTCTTAATAAAGGAATTGAACAGAGGGCAATTAGTTTCATAAATGATGAACTTTTATTCATAGGAGATATTGAAATAGAATCTCTGTGCTTTAATTTGAACTCCAATTTTTTTGTAAGTATGGTATTTAGTTCAGATAGCCTCATGCCTTCTCAATGGTACTATTCCTAAGACTCTTCTAAAAAATGTCTATTAAAGGATGGATTTACAGTGAAAACAAAATAAAATTTAGTTTCCCTACATCTTTATTTTCCTTTAGTAATCCTTCGCCAACCAGTTACACTACCAGACTTTCCTTTTGATTTATTAAATAATAATATTAGTGTGATATTTTGAACATCTTGTTTTTTTCTCTTTAGTTATGCTGTAGATCACATTTCTCAGCCTTAGACAACTTTAAGAGGTGTGAACTTCAACTCCCACAGTTCCCCAGTCAGCATGCTAGCTAGAAAATTCTGGGAGTTGAAGTCCACACATTTTAAAGTTGTCAAGATTGAAAAATAGTATGATAATTTCACAAGTATTGTATATCTTAGTGATTTAAAAAAAATTCTGTGTGAACTTTCTGTTTTTGGGAAAAAGCTCTTTTTTCTGATTGTTTCCTTGCACTGGTTGTGGTAGTGTCTAAGACCTGGTAAAATGTAACTACACTGAACCTCCCTTGTTAATATTCCACTTATATATAGATTTAAATTTGGCAGCACTCACTAGATCAGTGATGGCACATCTTTTGGGTTTGGCATGTCAAAAATCCAGAAAATACCAAACTTGACCAAACGTGTCTGTCTCTCTCTCTCACACACACACACACCCCATATATACCCACATGCTTCCCCTGAACAGAAACAATTCTCTATCTTCCCACTTTCCATGCCACCCTGAACAGCATCATTTGGTAAAGCCAAGGTTAGGCCTGAGTCTTGACTTTCACCCTATTTATCATCACTACCACTGAAAAAAGCCACTTTGTGTATATCCCAAGGCATGATTGTCCAATGGCCTAGTGATCCCAGGATCTGGCCACAATGCTTATGTTTAGATGGTGTCCTCTTTCTGTTAATAGACCTCTGTGGTCTACCCAAGGCTCTGCCCCAGGTTGCACAAGACCTTTGTTCTTGAAGCAGCTACGGAGAATGCTTTTCCATGATCTCTGCAGCTTCCAAAACCTATTGAAAAGCAGACCCTGTTCTCTGATTTTTCCGAAACTCCAGAGGTCAGGAGAGAGCACACCCCTCTTGTGTGACTTCCAGAAGGTCCAGAGACTGCACAAGAGAAAACCCATTTGTGTGGCTTCTGCAAATTACATAGGAATGGGGTATGATTTTGGGAATAGCTATATAGCCAAAAATAGTTGAGAATAATAAAACATAAAATGTATGTTCAAAACACAAAGTGAAAAAAGGATTTTCTGTCTTTTTTTATAATATTTGAGCAATGGGAAGCCAATAGTGGATAAATTTGAAAGAATCCCTTTTTAAATGAAGTATTTTAATTAATTGTCACTGTAAATATGGTAATTTTAAAGAAATGTTTAGAGTTTTAAAAAACACAAAATCAGAATAAAATTTTTTCCTTTATGGCTGTTGGTCAAAGAATCTAAAATAATTTATTATAGATGATGACAGTGCAGAAAATATAGTAAGTGCAAATTAAAATGCATACTATTTCTCACAACAGGAAAAAATGGGGGGGGGGAATGGATCTTGTTCAGATGACAATGTAAATTGTTTTAAAGATTTTATTTGGTCCTGTTTCCATTGAAAAAAAATTTCTGGTTTTTATGCTCGAAATAATAAAAAAGAAACATAGACTTTCAATTGAATAATTGTATAGCTCCATGATGGCGAACCTATGCCATACGTGCCACAGGTGGCATGCAGAGCCATTTGTGCTGGCACGCGAGCTGCAGGCAAACTTACCTCACTGCACGTGTGCCTGCCTCACATCCGATTTTTGGGCTGTTTTGAGGCCTTTTTCGGCCTCCCAAAGGCTTGAGGAAGGCTTCTTCAGGTTTCTACAAGCTTTGTATGCCGAAACCTAACCCCGTTTCGTCACTTTCGGTTTTTTCGGAAAAACTGAAAAAGGCCTCTAACTGGCCGAAAATCATCTGTGAGGCTCAGTGTAGGTAAGGGGGCAACGGGGGGTGGGGTGGGATTGCACGCGCATGTGTAGGAGGTGTGGGGGGGCATGCATTGCCTTCTGGGTGCTGGCACACGAGCACAAGCGTGCAAGCACATGCACAATTTTTGGCACAGGAGCCCAAAAGGGTTAGCCACCACTGATATAGAAATGGCTTGTAATAAATAAATGGAATCCAAAAAGTAGAGACTATAATAGTAGTTAGTATTTCACTGTTTTGGAAAGAGTTGAAAATCAATGCTCCCCCATCTTTTTTTATTATCCTACATCTCTTTTAATCTTTATTTTCATTGTATTTTATATTATAATAAACCTTTATGAAAATCCAAATAGTTGTTGGGTGTTGATGAATGCTGGTGTGTCACCCAGAACATTGTGGCGTGTCATCTTTGACACACTATCTTTGATTTAATGAACATTGGTTAGTAGACTTCCGATGTAGCAGACAAATCTGCATGTTACCGTGCCTGGACAATTTGAGCAATTGTTTAAAATATTGAACATTTCTAATATCCAATTGTGTAAACCTTTTCAAGATGGTCACATGATTGGTTTATACCTAGAAAAAAAATTAAATGATGAACTGTTGTTGCCTCTTCTTTCTTTTATTTATTTATTGTACTTATATAACGCCCTATTTCCCTGACAGGACTCAGGGTGGTGCACAGCCAAATTAAAATGCAGAGAACAATACAAAATTAAGAACAGTTAAAAGACCAAATATGAAAGGCTGAAATTTATAAGAAGTTTAAAAGTCAAACTAGATAAAAACCAAATTAAAATCCTAAAAACCTCTAGGCCAGACCGGCTTGATAAAATAGATAGGTTTTCAACGCGCGCTGGAAGGTCAGGAGATCAGGGATGATCCTCATCTCCAGGGGTAATTCATTCCAGAGGGAGGGTGCCCCCAACGAGAAGGCCCGCACCCCAGCTGTCCAGTCGACAGCACCCCGAGGAGGCCGACTCTATGGGAGCGTACTGGCCGATGGGAGGCCGATAATGGCAGGAGGCGGTCCCGCAAAGTTCAAAGTTAGATTTTTGCCTAATGCCAACTAAGAATTTACTTTAGATTCCAAAGTTAATATTAAGCACATTTAATGACATGCTGCTTTGTAATAATCAAATATTTTCAGTAGAAGGGATAACCAACTGTTCTAATGAAGTTTTAAAATCCTAAGAAATCTAGGTTTTAATTTGATTTGTTCAGTGTTTGTATTAAAACCAGAAATGAATTCTATTAAATATTGTTGGCATCTTGATTAGCTAAGTTTTATTTAAAACACTAAGATAATAATTTGTAATGTTTTCTAGTCAGGAAAAAATTTGTATTAGAGCTCTTTTCACTGTCTTAGATGGTCTTATGTGGTTGTCTCTTCATTTAACTCATGATAACAGTGATTTTCTTCCCATTCATTTTCCCATTTTCCTCCTCAAGCTAATTTATGCATTCTGTGATTTCTGTATGTGTATTTGTAGTTCTAATTGACCCAAATATTTAAACAGATAAACAGAATTGGGAAAGGGAGATTGTTGCTTGAGTTACCTCTAGAATATAGACTTTGCCATATTCATTCATTAATGCATATTTTCTAAATAGAAGCAACAACATAATTGGAATGCAAGATGGCATTGCAAAAGAGAATCTGTATATGTAGGAAGGCTAATTCTTTTGTTATCTGTAAATCTTCTCCTAAAATGCTAACCTAAGCTGTTCTTTTTTCCATTGAACATCACCTATTCCTGCCTGTCTCTTCACACAGAAACTTTCCGAGTAGGCAAATTCATAGATAATACTTGGATTGCTATTAGACAGAAACACAAAAAAAACTTTGGTCAAGAAATAAGTTTTTGGACTTCTTTTTTGCCACTGGGGAAAAAGGCAAGAGAGTTCAATGAAAGTTATTGAAAGTCATTTCATAAACACCAGCTTAAATTAACCTGAAGGGAGGAGGAGTGAGCAGGAAAGAAACTCAAGATTGCCTTGCCTTGATTTTCTTTGATATAAGACAGGAGAGGGAATCTTTAATCATACTTTTAAGATTCTATTATTTTTCCTTATAATATTCTAGTAGTCCTTGTGGAGGCATTGAGAGGCCTAGGGCAGGCAGGTCTGGGTCTACGCTAGGTCTCCCAGGGCCTTCTTCACCTTGAGGCACCCTATACTCGGCTTAATGACTTGTGTCTTTAGCAGCCTCATCAGGGAGATCAGCGGGTGTGCATTGTCAAAGCAAGGCCATCTTACTTAACAGCTGTCATGACCCATAATGAACAGGCTCCATTGCAGTCCTATGACGAGGACTATTTATACACATGTGATTTGTACATTATGCCAGGCCTTGAAATGCCATTTTTAAAGTTTTGGTGTAAAATGTTGCATGACCCCAATCTGTTCTTATTTATTCATTAAATATTTCAATGAGCAGTGGCCTCATACAATATGTTTCTCATTTAATACCTTTTAAGCTAATATAAATATTAAATTATTATAAAGATAGTGAGAAATATTTCATGTAAGAAGAAAAATATAAAAGTGCTGTAGCAGATATTGATTCTTGTAGCCCTTCTTTATTTAACAAAGAGACATTTTATAGTATGTGGAGCTCTCTTGGACTATGAGAAAATATATTTGCCCTAACAAAAATTACTTACATTTTACTATGTTTTAGTCTTACTAAGGACAGAACAACAATAAAAATTAATTGAGAGACAACTATTCTTGTTACACCAGTTTTTGAATAGGATTTTCCCCCATTTTTTGTATAACTTTGAGGCACTATAAGTAGGAAATATTTTGCAGAAATATTGCACATTTTAAAGATCGTCTCTGGGGTACTAAAGTATGTCACTTATAGAATGACAGAATAGCTTCTGCTGCAGAGAAAGTGGACCATAAATTTTGTCCTTGATTGCCACAGTTTTTTTTACAAGTCCATACGAAAGATGACCTGCAATTATGATTTGACTGAACTGCATTTTAATATGCAGTGTTTGATAAGTAAATTGAATAGAATTGTGCTTGATTTTTTTTTTTGCTCCCCTTAACACTTAACATGAAAAAGCCTAAAAAGTAATGACTGTATATGCAAGAAAGCTTGTATTCTACCAGTATCTCCTGATACTATTAATTGATGAGTGGAAACTAAATGTTTCTTACTTGTCATTAAAAGGACATAGGAAAGTAGTATGTCTGATACTACTGATTATTTTGCATGGACATCAAGTTGATAATTGCTCTGTTAGCAGAAACATGCCAGAACTATGTGGTAAAACACATATTAAAAGTGCCAAGGTCAACTTATGTCATTGGTCAGGAATGGCTCCTGTCTGAAAATCTAGGAAACGATTGCTAATCTGTGCATAAGCACTTTTTCAACCAGATAACCCTGCAATACAGTAGACCATTCCCATACATCCAGCATTAGTACAAGGAAATGGGTTCTAGTCCAGCAGACCTGGAAATCACCAAATCAGAAAGATTGGCAGGATCAATAATGAGCTTCTGGACCTGTGGTCTGATTCAGTAGAAATAGTTTCCTGTGTGACTTCAGAACAGTGAGAAATCATTAATAAATAGCTTGTAAAAATATAAGATAAAAGGCTGGAATGTTCTTCTATTATAATGTTAAAGCCCGCAACTTTTGAAAGCCATTATTGTATCATTCTTATTTTTTTTAACTTCTCATAAGACAACATGTGGCATTTTATTGGCAAAAGTGAGATAGTGAGATGTTGGCATTATGCAATGCCCAGAATTTAGTGTGTTGTGTTAAACTTGAATTTTCTAAAAATCTAAACGTGTGACTCAGAATGCTAACAGTTTATCAGTATTCCCCTAAATGACTGGGGAATTATGGGCGATTAAATTTTATGCCAGGATACAATATGGTATGGTATGATACAGTCTTCTAAACTAAACATACTACTGTATGGTTTCTTGTTTCATATTTTTCAAGACATTACTTCTTTACCAAATTGTCAGGGCTAATACCATTTTGGGGAACCGAAAAAAGCCTGGTTTCTTCTATGAATTAATTTTTTAACATCCAGCAATTGCTGTAGCTAAGGGTGGACACCTGCCCGCCTCCTTTTCCAGTACAATATTTATACAATATGTAATACAGGTTGTCCTCAACTTAACAACCAGAATTTCCATTGCTAAGCAAAACGGTTATTAAGTGAGTTGCATGTGTTTTTTTTGCAACAGTTGTTAAGCGAATTACTACACTTTTTAAGTGAATCACACAATCATTACAGCCAATCTTTTCCCATTGATTTTGCTTCTCAGAAGCCAATTGGAAAAGTTGCAAATTGTGATCATGTGACTCCAGGCTGCTGCAACCATTATAAATGCAAGCATCTAAGTTTTGATCATATGACTATGAATTTGCTGCAATAGTCATAACTATGAGGACTGATCATAAATCACTTTTTCAGTGCCATTGTAACTTCAGACTGTGGCTAAATGTAAATTGAGGACTGCCTGTATATTAACTTTCTGAAAAGAATTGATAAGGGAGAAAATCCTATAACTTTTATGTTCCATTAAATCTGAGGCTTGGTTCACACATACAGTATATTAAACCAGAACATGGTTTGTTTGTTTATGGTTTAATATATTTGCTTGGCAATGTGGTTGATAGTTAATGGTTTAGCATGCTATGCACATTCATTAGGTTGTGGTTTATTCTGTAAAACATGGATAAACAGTGGCTAAAGTGATGCATACCAGTTTTTTATGTCTTTATGAAACCTCTGTAACTAGTAATTGCTTCTTATGAAAATGACAAGCAGTTGCCCTTTGGGATAGCTTCACTAAGAATGAAGAAAATTGGGTGAGACTAATTATTTAGCTAGTCCTACAGCTGTCATATAGACAAGGGGTTCGTTAATCAAATTGACATCTAGATATACTTGGATATTCTGTTTTTGAAATAATTTGACATATTTTTTATCCACATAGTTGGGCAGGGGAAATAGATTGTTAGTTTTCTGTTTTGAAATAAAGCTGCTGACGTTTGGTGTATTGTTTTAAATATTTTAATCTTTTCTACATAAATGAAAGGCAGATTTTATTCTTCTCAAAAGTGGAATGACAGTGCATTTTCAGATTCGTTGGAGTTCAATATAGTTCTTCACGGTTAATGACATTCTTATCCTTGAGAAGTATCCAAGATTGGTTCTGTCACATCTAATCTTGTCACTTATCAACATGCTGATGGTTGCTAGTAAATGATTTGCCCAATTATTAAATTATAAGAGGAACTATATTATGAAATATTTATTTATTATGTACCATATGACTGTGCCAAACTAATAATTTAGTTCCCCAAACTTATTTTTGTGCTTAGAACTTGATTTTTCAGAGTACGTCATCTTCAGCACACCCAGAATAACTGGGGTTTCATGAAATGTATTTCGGGACTGCAAATTCAGGTTTGGAGAAACATATCTATATACTATACACTGTTATAGTATTTCAGTGACCAAAATTCCCAAAGCAAAGGAAAGGTAGCACCAGCAGCTCCTTTTGGAGATATTGCTTGTATTGAGTCATATGCCAGCCTGGAAGGATGAGTCATTTACAGCCCTCTCTGAGCCGTTTACAGAGTCAGCATTTTGCCCCCAACAATCTGGGTTCTCATTTTACTGACCTCGGAAGGATGGAAGGCTGAGTTAACCTTGTGTCAGTGAGAATTGAACTGCAGAACTGTTGGCTGTCAACAGAATTAGTCTGCAGTAATATATTAGTGGTTCAGCGGTTCGAATCTCTAGCACCACGTAACAGAGTGTGCTCCTGTTACTTGTCCCAGCTTCTGCCAACCTAGCAGTTCAAAAGCATGTAAAAATACAAGTAGAAAAATAGGGACCACTTTGGTGGGAAGATAACAGCGTTCCATGTGCCTTCAGTATTTAGTCATGGCCACATGACCATGGAGATGTCTTTGGACAGCGCTGGCTCTTTGGCTTTGTAACAGACATGAGTACCACCCCCTAGAGCCAGAAACGACTAGCACGTATGTGTGAGGAGAACCTTTACCTTTACCTAATATATTAGTTACAATTCAACTTATTCTCTAATTTTTTGTTGGACCATTGGCCACTATTAACTCTTGTGGGTAAGTGGAGTATTGATCTTAGATAATAGCTCTTTTCTCATTTCTTTCTGAGAAATAATCTCTTTAAGAATCTGATTTTTCTCTTGCAGCATATGTCCATTGATCTGTGTAGATAGGTCAAAATAAACGTGTACCTGTTACTATTACATGGGTTCTATTGTACACTGAGCAACTTTGGGTTTATAAGGAGACGATCTTTATTTAATACATTAAAAACATTAGATCATAGCAGTTACATATTTATCTTAAACTTTGTATCAGTTCTATAAGTAAAACAATTGTGCTTCCAGCAAGTGAAATAAATTTGCCAACACCCAAACCAATAGCTTCTATCCATTGAAGAAAATAAATAGTATTGTTATTCAATGGCATTAAATTGGTACATAGTTCTCTGTTTCCTATTAAGGACAAATTGACTACAATTTTAATGTCTCCATTCAGTCTTCCAATGCTACTACTGCATTGTGGTAACAGGAAGCTATGGCGCAAGCAAAACTTAGTAACTTTGCACTCATTTGCTCATTGCTGTTTTCTGCTTACTCTGAAGCAGTTACTTCCTTATTAGCCTGTTGCCTTCAACGTACACAGTTGCACAAAGGGCATTGTTTCATGAGAGATCTGGCACATAACCCTTTTCCTGTAATATATTTTCTTCCTTAAAGTTAAAAAGTAACAGCCTAATATTATTTTATTGACTAACTCTCCCAGAGATACTTGTTATTATATAGAGACAATTCCCTTGGTTTTCCTTACCTCTGATAGATGCAGAGCATTCAGAATATTTAATTTCATTTGTGCCAAGTTTAAAATTTGACAGCAATAGGATACAAGAATAAATAATCCAAATTGAAAATAAGAGATAAGCAAACAGGTATGTTAATTTCAGGCTCTTGATTGCTTTCTTATGTTAACTTTCTGTTAAGTATCTAGACTCATTCGGGAGGGGGGAGTATAGAAACTGTCCAGGTTTATCAGCTAATTATTATGTTTTCCTAACTCCTTAAATTAGAGAATATTGTGGGATCCAGCTCATTTTGTGCATTGTACAGAATGGTGTCTGAATAAGAATTCCAGTCATTTTGGTATATTGATTGTAGCACTTGAGATGAAGGAAGAACCAGAAAAGGTAATATTGTATAAGAAACCATTGTGTAAGTTTATGTAAAAATTGTGCCCAACAGTGGACATTCAAAGCTCAGCTATGTGTGCAGAGATCTACAATATTAAGATGTATGTATTTACCTGTTCAGAGCTGTCTTTAAGTTCCTTTCTAGCATCTGCCTAAGGTTGAAGCCTGAATACCTTGTTTTCTCTCAGAAGTATTGATAATTTTTCTTTCATAATACAGGGAGTTTGCAAAATTGGTGAGACTGTGGTTCCCTAAATTATAATTGAATTTGTGGAATCCTCCATGAATAAATAATTGACTATTAGAAGACTTGATTCATATATTTAACTACCTGTTAAAACTTGCTCTGGCTTTATTTTCTATTTTACCTGCATAGGCCAGTTGTAGGCTTGTCTAAGCAAATTGAGAGCAGGTGCTGATAGAACTACTTCTTAGCTTAGGCAAGATTGCATTTTAAAAAAAAAGATTGTGATACCTTTCTAAATTGCTTGTTGCTCTAGATGTGGGAAAAGCCCACAGTTTGAGAACCTCTATCAACATAGAAATACTTAAGGTAAAATATCACTTACTGACATAACACATATAGATAATAGTAATGAAATATGGCTACTATTCATTCAAATACTTACACAGAACTTTTATGTATGTATATGTATTCATACATGCCTTGTACGTTTTTGTTTACCTACCTACCTCCTTCCTTTCTTTTTTCTTTTTCTTTTGTATTTAATTAATAAAAGCAAAAATTAAAATAAGTTCTCCTTTCTGTTCCAGAAAAAATAAGCTATACAATAACTTCAATAATCATATAGAAGACATATGTTGCTGAATCTGTTTCCTATTTTCTCAAACCTGCTGTAGTATTTGGCAGATAGAAATGAAAGTCATTTTACTTATTTGCTTTGCTACAATCAGCATTTCTACTGTTGGCCTCCATGCTTTGTATATTCTAAGTTTGGAGGTCTCTAATTGACTCATAAGAATGCAACTAGGGCATTTATAGAGCTCTTAAGGAGTAATTAAATTAGAGTTATGGAGAGAGGACATGGTTCATTTTCTCCCACTATAATAATGAGAGAGTTTAATTTCCCTACCATATGTTAGAAGACAAACTCTACTAAGGATGAACCTTCCAGGAAATTACTGACTTTTCTTGTGTACAGTTTTCTCTTTTAGAAGAATCAGCTACACTTATCTTGATGCTAATCAATAGGCAAGACTTTTTTGAAGAATTGGAAATAACAAAACATTGTGGGAAAGAGACCATGTAATATTGAAGTTCTTGATTTTAAAGGAAACTAAGTCATATATATCTTGTCTTCAAAAAGTGGATTTTAATAAACTCAGCTCAATGTTAATCAAGATCCTATGGCTGAAAAATATAATGGGAACAGGAAAAGTGGTCTTCATTTTTCTGAGAACTGATGGGGGACAGGTTGTATCTGAGGCCTCCCTCAGTGTGAGATTCAAACTGGTTCTCTAACTGCCCTAATGACCGACTGGGTAGGCGTGGCTGGGTGGGTATGGCCAACTTAAGGGATGCTTTACCTTGCCCAGCCCCATGACTGTGGGGATGCTGCAACAGTCGTGTGAAAAATGATCAAAGTCATTTTTTTCAGTGCCATTTTAACTTTGAATGGTCACTAAATGATTACCTGTACAAAATATAAAAAGCTTCTTTGCTTGCAAAAAGCTGCCCTAAATACCAATCATTAGATTAGAAATGGGGGAATACACACTGAAGATCAATCCCAGCCATCATGGAAACCTAAACCATTCTGTCCGAATACTTTCCTTTTCATCAGCAATACCTGCAACCCAGAGTTACAATCAGGCAGGGTGCCGAACACCTTGAGGAATTATAATAGTTAAAATGTAACAGTAACTATCAGCAGCCAATTATTGCTCATAAAGTGAAGCCCCTTAGTAGAGAGTTCATTTAAGCTCTCCAGAAAGTGGATAGGCACACTTGGGCTACAAAATGCCAAGGTAAAGAGACAAATTAACAAAGTATATAGGGGACCCAGGTTCAAGTCTCTGCCCTCCCAAGCTTGTCAGGATCACAAAATTAGTACATTCCACAGATATCTAAATCAACTTCAAGCCTGGTGCCATGTTACTAAGCCTTAATCAAGAGAGAAAACGAAAATGAATTGGACAGAGGATCCACACCCCTACCTTCTTTTTTTAAATCTTACTATCTATGAGCAATCATGTGCCTTGGCCACTCTGAAGCAATGCAAGAGACTACTGTTCCAAAGGTGCTTTTTCAAGGAGCAACTGGACTTTCTGGAAACCAAGAAAGTCTAGTTGCTTCTTGAAAAACGCACCTTTGGGATAGCCATGACCTGGATGACTGAAGAATCCCCATAGACAGACTCCTGTGCTCAGTGAACTGACAAAGCACCTTTTCCCATCCAGGAGTAGCAATCCTTAGATCCATATGCACTACTTAAAGATACTGGCTGGTCTCACTCACCTCACAAGATATCCTAAGCAGATCATCCAGATTTAAGGAAAGACCACATGTTCCCAGAAAAGCAGTAAAAAAAAATCAGTGCCAAGCTTGCAACCTGCCTCTTGGAAGTACACCTCAAAAAAGCAGCGCCAGTAACCAGTAAAGCGGTGTAAAAAGTTTAAAACAACCCTTCCTCTTTAAGAAAGCCAAGCCCTAATAAAAGTACCAGCAAAGAAAAAAAAATACCATTAGGTGTTACAATGTAACAAGACTTAAGGCAGAGGCAGTTTCTGAAAACATTTAAGCAGGGCAATAAAAATAAGGACCAGGCTAGAAACAACATACAGAATGTCTCCTTCCTGCTTTCATGACAGGATTAACTCTGTAAGATGGGAAAAACAAGAGGCTGTTTCTTCCAATAGCTGGTTCATCTAATTTGGATGTCGGCATCTTTGGGCTCTCTGCTGTGGCTCCTTGTCCCATCACTGGGACTGGCCCCGCCCTTCATCCTCCCCTCCCTTGCCTGGCCTGAGAAGGTAAGGGTGATGGAGAAGTGTCTGGAGCTGATTTTCTGATACCTCCCTCTTACTAGAGCTTCTTCCGGCCCTTGTTGGTGCTGGGTGTACCTCGGTCACTTGGGGAAGATGCGCAACCTGCTCTCCGCCCCAAAACACTGGCCTAACCCAGCCACGACCAATGCTGGCCTCATTAACATGAGGGCTGGTGGGGTGGGAATGGGATCTGGGAGGATGGGACATCAGAAAGGGGGATGGGCCCCCAGCACCCAGCCATGGTTTTAAGAAGTTCAGAGCAGCGGGAAAAAGGAGCTGGCCCCACCGAAACTCATAAGCCCACTTCTGGGGGTCAGGCTTGGAGAAAGCCCTCACTAAAGACGTTTGCCCAACAGCCAGTTTTCACCCCCTCTCTGTCTTTCTCTCTCTCTGTGTGTATCTCTCTTGTACTCTCTTTGTCTCTGCATCTCTTCTCTCTCTCTCAGAAAGCCACGGCTGAGCCAGACCAGCAAGCTCTCCTTGGGGCTCTTCACTACTCATTTCTTTTTGGAAATCCGGGCTGGCTGAAGAACGATCGCCAGCCGCAGCAGAGGCTTCCCTTTGGGCAACCCTCCTCTCCCCTTCTCTCGTGACCCTCTGGCCAGCTGTAGCGGGGCCAGGAGGATGCACACATGTGGGGGGACCCTCAAGCGAGCGGCCGCCCACTTTGCATGCATCTTTGCTGCACTTTGGCACTCGCATGAGGTGCATACCCTCCCAGGTCAGAGAGAGACAGAGAGAGATAGAGGAGAGAGGGGGGAGAGAGATACAGAGAGAGAGGGAAGATAGGGAGAAAGACACAAAGAAGGGGGCAGAGAGACAGATACAGAGAGAGGGAGAGGGGCAGAGAGATACAGAGATACAGAGATACAGAGGGGGGAGAAGGGGAGAGAGACGGATTTTGTGGCAGGGTAGATGTGGCTAGGGAGTCTTGTGAGTGGGTGTGAGTGAATGATATCAAGTTGGCCTGCCCACCCAGACTTTGTGGCTCCTGGTGGATTTTTTTCCTATGGGAAACAAGTCCAAATGGCTCTTTGAGTGTTTAATGTTGCAGACCTAACTGGCCTAACTGCTCAGAAAGTTAGCTAAATGTTCTCCCGAACTAGTGCGAACTGGTTGAATCCCACCACTGGCCTCCCTCTATTGAGGGAAGAATTTTCCAGTTTAATACCCTTCCAGAAGGTTATTAAAATTTGGTTTTGCTGGTTGACTTTTGGGGGGCCTCACTGCTAAATGTGGTTGATAGGGTAAGAAGACCTTACCATAATGCTGTCCCATCTTGTTGGTTCTGGCAGAGGGGTTTTTTTTTTGTGCATAGTTTTAAATGTTTAATGTGTTGAATTTAAGTGTTTTTCAGTGAAACTGGTCTAAAATTTTAAAATTTTAACGTACACAGTTCTTAAAATTGTAATTGCTTTTCTGTTTATCTTTTTTAGATTCTGTAAGCTGGCCAAAATCACTCAGTTGGGGAGATGAGTGGCATATAAATTTAATACATAAACCTGAAAATAAAACCAATTTGTATTCAACTAAGTTATGTACTACTCCGTAAATCTCCCTGTGTTGTCTAATAGCATGGCCAAGAGTTCCATGCAGATATTAAAAACTAAGGATTAAAGTAGACATCCTTGTCTAGTTCCTCTAAATAATTAAAGAATAGGAGAAAAGTATAATTAATTTTCACTTTAGAGTCAAAGGCCTGTGATGATTATATCATTATATTGTAATAATTTTATTCTTTTTTTTGTAAAGTTTTTTATTTTTTAAATTTTATACATCTTTTCACGTGAGCAACATGTTTCCAGATTATAACACTTATACATAGTTGTATTTTCATTTCCATTAATCTTATATAATATTAACTCCTATTATTATCCATTTCACTCATCTTTAATATCAATATCATTTCATCCATACATAAGTTAATTCTTTATCCCCTATTATTTTCATTTTCAGCTTACCACCTATTTTATTTTACATTACACATCATTATTGTCCTTAATTTTCTCTAAATTGTTAATAAACAATTTAAAAAGAGTAAAAATATAAAACCAATATGTTTAGGATCCACACGGTATTTTCCATTCCCCTACTTTAACCATAATAAAATATTCTCGTTGTACAATTCTAATATCCATTAAATAATCAACTGTATAGTCAACTGTATATATCCCCTCCAGTAAATCACTAAGATAACTTCTTAATTTCTCTAATTTTATCTTCACTTTACTTATAATCATTAATAATCATATTTTTTAAATTCATTTCCATTATTTTAATCCTCAAAAAAAGAAAAGGGTTCATAACAGGACGTTTTATATACAGTTCATATTCATATATATATATGTGTGTGTAATTACACACTCCTAAGGTATTTCCCAACAAGTTTTAAACTAAATACCAATATATATTCCATGTGGTATCCCCCTTATAAAATCCCTAACCCTTATCTTGAATTTTTCGGCTTTATTATTTCTTTTAATTTTAGTCAACTTTCCCTTCTCTAAATTTCCCTGATCTTCCTTCTTTCCTTCTAACATTTCTCCCATCTTCTCCCCCCACTTTCCTGTTCTTTTTTTTGAAGTTTCTTCTTGTATATTTTTTTCTTCTTTTGTTTAATCCTGGGAGAGTTTTCTCTTTTATTTATTGACTCTGTCATCAATGTCATAGTTTTAATTCCTTTAGTGTCTTTTGGCAGTTTTTCTTGTTCTCCATGTCTATCTGAGCCTCTTTCTTCTTCCTTTAACTCCGCCTCACTGGAATTTCTTTGTTCTTCTGCCATTGCCATTATTTTTTTCCCCAATATTTCCAATAATTCCCTTCTTTCTTTCAGCATTCCTTACAGTTTGCAATTCCAACTTAAAGTCTTTGCTTCTTTCTTCCATTTTTTATAATCAGTTAAATTATTAATATTCAAAGTCTTTTATAGCAATCCTTGCCAAAAGTTTCCTTTTATCTTTGTTTCTCTTGTTAATCCTTCTGTCTCTTTCACAATCAACACCCAACAATCCCAGGAAATAGCATTTGTATATCCTCTTAATAGAGTTTCTCCCTCTTTTTTTTTTAATTTCCGGGGTTCTTATTTTATTTATCTTTTTTGTTTCATAACAGTTATGAGTCCAGTAAATTTCCATAGGATTTTGTGGGAAAAAAGTCTTTGACCATTAGATGGCGCTCTGTATCACTTTCTACTTTTCAAAGTTCTTTTCTTTTCTCTTTTAATTATGTTAAACATTAATTTCCAACCATTTCCACGATTAATTTTCTTAATAATAACCAATTCCAAGCAAGTCCAACATTTTATCCAATACTTAATTAATGCCAATTTATATTATTCAAAATTTAGTCTCTAATTTTGTTGTAACCTTTTATACTCCAATTTTGTTTACCTTGTATTTTCCTCTTATTTTCTGTTCGCCGCTGTGATACTCTTGCGCGAGGGCACTTTCTTTCTACTTCTCGGGGTTGTTAAGAAAAAATTCAGTTCTTTTATCGGGTTACACGTCACTCACCATTTCACCGGTTGAGCACAAAACTTAGGGTCCCGGCATCTTTCCATCTTCAGGGCAGCCATTTTAGAATGCCGTTTCTCCCTGTCTTCCAGGGGAGTAATACCTAGCTAGGGAGGGGAGATGCGGCTCCCTTCAACCCAGCTTGCGGTCTCCCCCTCTTCTCCCACCCCTCCAAGGTGGGTCAGATGACTCCGGTCCCATGGGGACCCTTCCAACAAGGGAAACATGGATAAAAGCCACGCACGATCACAGTCTCTGATCTGTCATCGACGGAAACGCCACCAGAAGTCATAATTTTATTAATTCCTAAGGAAATATAAAACCATAGTATACTATATTAATTGATCCAAATTGAAATTGAAGCCTGTAAATTAATTTTTGGTTATCCATCCATTTAAAGAAAGAAAATCAATTCTATACTTGTGAGGAATCCATTAAATATTTATGTATTTGTATAGTAAAGGATATAACTCGGCAAAATATTCTTCAGACTTTGATAGATGGGAATCATTAAACTTTACCCATTCGATGAAGTTGAATGCTCTAAAATTAATATTATTCCCAGGTTACTTCATATTCTGAAAAGAATTCTAGTTTATATATTTGCAAAATATTTTCAAAAAATAAAGTGTATGTTTACAGATTTCTATGGGGTTCTTTGATTCTGAGAATATGTTTACAGAAAGTGCAATTTCGTATTGTTGAGGGAGAATTTGTTTTTTTGAATCAGGAGCTATATCATCACACTTACCTATTGTCAAGTATTAAGTATTGGAAAACAACGATCAGTGTTAATTTTCTAATTTGGGTAACTTTGGAATATGTTTAATACTTTTGGTCGGATAGATATTATTAGGATCTAATTATATTAAAACTCCAGTATCTCTGGAAACAATTACATCAGTTAAAAACCTGTGAAATGTAATATCTAATAAAAAAATTGAATCCTTTTTTCCCATGCTTAATTGATTTTATGGGGAAGTCGTAAAATTGAAGAGATGATGGTGATATGAAAAAATTAGATGGAAGTGAGGATATTGACTTTGATAACAGATAATAGACAGATAACAGATAATCAGAGTTGGAAGGGACCTTGTAGGTTATCTAGTCCAACACCCTGCCCAAGCGGGAAACCCTACACCGTTTCTGACAAATGGCACTCCAATCTCTTCTTGAAAGTCTCAAGTGATGGCGCTCCCACAACTTCCGAGGGCAAGCTGTTCCATTGGTTGATTATTCTCACTGTCAGAAAGTTTCTCCTTATTTCCAGATTAAATCTCTCCTTGTTCAGTTTCCATCCATTATTCCTTGTCTGGCCTACAAGAGCTTTAGAAAATAGCTTGATCCCTTCCTCCCTGTAGCAGCCCCTCAAATATTGGAAGACTGCTATCATGTCTCCCCTGGTCCTTTTCTTTACTAGACTAGCCAAACCCAGTTCCTGCAACCGTTCGTTGTAGGTTTTAGCCTCCAGTCCCCTAATCATCCTAGTTGCTCTTCTCTGTACTTTTTCTAGAGTCTCAACATCTTTTTTATAATGTGGTGACCAAAACTGGGTTCAGTACTCTAGGTATGGTCTTACTAAGGCTTTATAGAGTGGTATTAGTACTTCCCTTGATCTTGATTGTATCCCTCTCTTAATACAACTTAGGATTGCATTAGCTTTTTTGGCTACTGCTGCACACTGCTGGCTCATATTTAGCTGGTTGTCCACTAAGGCTCCAAGATCCCTCTCACAGTTACTGTTATTGAGCCTGGTTTCACCCAGTCTATATGTGTACTTTTGGTTTTTCTTGCCTAAGTGTAGGACTTTACTTTTCTCTACATTGAATTTCATTTTGTTAGATATGGCCCAGTGTTCTAGTCTGTCAAGATCCATCTGGATCTTGAGGCTATCTTCTTGGGTGTTAGCTATTCCTGCCAGCTTAGTATCATCTGCAAATGGATCAGTTTATCAATTGATAGACGATGAAGATGAATTTCTAATGTATTCTATGTTAAGAGACAGTATGTTAGGCTATAGAACTTTTCCCATTCAATCAACTAGAATGAACTTCTGAAAATGTATCAAAAAGGAATCCTTTATTGAGATGAGACAATTCATGTAGGGGTTAAAAGCAGCATCTAAGGGTGATTGCCAACCAGTGGGCCGGGGACCACTGGTGGTCCGTGAGAAAATTTTGGTGGTCTGCAGAGAAATTTCACCCCCAAAGCACCCCCTAAAGCAATTAATCCAGACTGCACGGGAACACAAGGCAGCGCTGCCCACATGGCCTGCAGGAACACAAGGCTTGCGTCACTTGCATTGCGAACAACATGAAGTAGTGAGGGGAGGGGGGAAAGGATGGAGTGTGTGAACTTGCCTCACGTGCCCCATGTGCCTCACCATTATAGGGTGGAAATATTACCTAGGTTGATAATATTTACAAGAAACGTTCTTACAGTAGTAGCTAATTGTAAACTGAGTTGAACTAGCAGTATGATATGACTACAAAAAAGAAAAGGCAATTTTAGCCTACATAATTGGAAACATAATGTCTAAAACAGGGGTCGCCAACCTTTTGGACCTCAGGGACCACCAAACTCATAATTTTAAATCCCGCGGACCAGAGACCCTGGGAAAATCCCAAAAAAAGTCTGCAGGAAAATTCCCCATCCCATTTTCCTATCGATCAATCATTCTTTATTTGGGATTGCAGGATACCGTCTCCAGCCCCATTCTCGGGGGGGGGGGGGAAGAGAAAGACTTTTGGCTTCATGCAAAGAAAGCAGCAGAAGCACCAGAATTCTTTCTTTCTTTCCCCCAAACTCTGCCAGAAATGAATCTTTGTGAGACTTGTCGTGCCACCGCAGCGTCATGGAGCAGGATGCCTTGCAGGGTCCCAAAGATTCATTTCTGGTGGAGTTTGGGGGAGAGAAAGAAAGACTTTTGCTGCTTTCCTTGCGTGCAGCCAAAAGCAGGAGAAGAAAGAAGCAGAAAGAAGCAGCCTGGTGGCCAGGAGAGGCGCGTGGGGCGTATGGACAAGTCCCCCCCTCCACCTTTCCCCCCTCCCCTCACTACTTCATGTTGTTTGCAATGCAAGCAACACAAGCCTTGTGTTCTTACGCAGCCTGGATTAATTCCTTGGGGGAGTGCTTTGGGGGTGACATTTCTCTGCGGACCACCAACATTTTCTCATGGACCACTAGTGGTTCCTGGCCCACTGCTTGGTGACCACTGGTTTAAATCATAGGAAGTAATTGCTCTATTACATTCTATTTTTAATATACATTCACACTGACTATTGTCCTAATTCTGGGCATGACAATTTAAATTGGATTTAAATAAATTAAAGCAGTTCAGAGAAGTCCCCAAGATGATCAGGGGACTAGAACAAAGACTTATAAAAATAAATGGAAAGAGCTTAGCTTTCTTATGACTTGGAAAAGTTCTGGGTGGAATATGGCTGTATTTTTCAAATATCTGAAAGGATGTTACATAGAAGAAGGTCAAGGCTTTCTCTCTTATTCCAGAGTGCAGGATGTAGAACAATGGCTGTAACTTGAAGAAAGCAAATCTGATAAATTTTCAAAAAAGCTTCCCGTAATTTGGTTCGTTTAAAAGGAGGAAGTCAGTTTTTATCTGGGATGCTTTAATATAGGTTCCTACATTGAGGAAGTTGCATTTGATGGCCAAAATGATCCCTTTTTAAAATTATTCCTCAGAGCAGTTTGATTTTAACTGTTGCCATAGAGCTGAAGATTTAAAGATTGCAAATTAAAGACAGTCTGAAACGGGTTGCCAACCTTTTGGACCTCAGGGACCAGCAAACTCATAATTTTAAATCCCACGGACCAGAGACCCTGGGAAAATCCCCAAAAAAGTTGCAGGAAAATTCCTCACCCCATTTTTCTACTGATTGATCATTCTTTATTTGGGATTGCAGGATACCGTTTCCAGCTCTGTTCTCAGGGAGAAAGAGAGAGAGAAACTTTTGGCTGCATGCAAGGAAAGCAGCAGAAGTCTTTCTTTCTCTCCCCCAAACTCTGCCAGAAATGAGTCTTTGCGAGACTTGTTGCGCCGCTGCAGCCTCTTGCAGCAGGATGCCTGGCAGGGTCCCAAAGACTCATTTCTGGCAGAATTTGGAGGAAAGAAAGAAAGACTTTTGCTGCTTTCCTTGCATGCAGCCAAAAGCAGGAGAAGAAGCGGAAAGAAGCAGCCCAGTGGCCAGGTCAGGCACGTGGGGCATGTGGGGCAAGTTCCCCCCTCCGCCCTTCCCCCCCTACCCTCACTACTTCATGTTGTTCACAATGCAAGCAACACAAGCCTTGTGTTCCTGCAGAGCCTGGATTAATTGCTTTTGGGGGTTCTTTGGGGGTGACATTTCTCTGCGGACCACCAAAATTTTCTTGCGGACCACCAGTGGTCCCCGGTCCACTGGTTGGCGACCACTGGTCTGGAGTGTACAAAGTCAGTTAAATGATTATGAGAATCTAAGGTAATATTAGTTACTAAAAAGTAACTTGGTAGCTCATGTGCAGGAACAGCCAAATTCCCACATGTGTTAGTCAACATGATGATTTTAGTTGAATAATTTTCAGTCCAGGAGCAATTGAGGTGGCTGTGAAAACTTTTTGCACTCAAATTAGAAATTAATGAAACTATTGCTTTCTATAGTTGCTAAAGCTAATTTATCTATTTTTGCAGTGGGTTTTTCCCCCAGTGTTAGTAATGTATAGTCATTTTTCTTATTTGTCCAGCTTTAAATGTGGAGTTTGGGGGAGAGAAAGAAAGACTTTTGCTGCTTTCCTTGCGTGCAGCCAAAAGCAGGAGAAGAAAGAAGCAGAAAGAAGCAGCCTGGTGGCCAGGAGAGGCGCGTGGGGCGTATGGACAAGTCCCCCCACTCCATCTTTCCCCCCTCCCCTCACTACTTCATGTTGTTTGCAATGCAAGCAACACAAGCCTTGTGTTCTTGCGCAGCCTGGATTAATTCCTTGGGGGAGTACTTTGGGGGTGACATTTCTCTGCGGACCACCAACATTTTCTCATGGACCACTAGTGGTTCCTGGCCCACCGCTTGGTGACCACTGGTTTAAAACATAGGAAGTAATTGCTCTATTACATTCTATTTTTAATATACATTCACACACTGACTATTGTCCTAATTCTGGGCATGACAATTTAAATTGGATTTAAATAAATTAAAGCAGTTCAGAGAAGTCCCCAAGATGATCAGGGGACTAGAACAAAGACTTATAAAAATAAATGGAAAGAGCTTAGCTTTCTTATGACTTGGAAAAGTTCTGGGTGGAATATGGCTGTATTTTTCAAATATCTGAAAGGATGTTACATAGAAGAAGGTCAAGGCTTTCTCTCTTATTCCAGTTTTCAGTAACTGATCCATTCTTGCAAGCTAGCTAGCTGTGAGGCCATGTGGGAAGGCAGGATGTGAGGCTGCTGACAGGCTCTGGCCAATGAGTATGAGGAAGTTATGGCAGACCATCTTGGACTTCTATAAGCAACACTTTAAGAATCATTGACTTAGACTACAGTGATTAAGTAGTCTTAGTCTACAGTAAACTAAGACTACTTAAGACAAATTCTGCATAGTCTTACATAATCATAGTAATTTGGATCATATTTAAACTATGTTGAGGAAGAGGTCTGCTTTACAATTCACATGACTGTCTAGCTCTCTTTTAACTGAATATTAGATTATTATGTTAATCACGAGTTAACATAGTCGGGCTTTCAAGACTAATTTATGAACAGTCATCCTGAAATGTTTCTCTTCTATTAAGTTACATAGGCAAAGAATAGTTGCTGAATTTTCTTCTCAAAATGTTCCTGTTCCAAAAGGAAAAAGAAATTAAAAGAACTTCAATATATTGTTTTGGTTCAGTCAGCTAAACCATGTTTTAAAAATAATTGGATAAATTAAGACACAAGGACCAGATTCATACAAAATGTGAAACCAAAATCAAACAAATCATAATGTGACTTATGAATAATAAGGTGATATATGAGTGAATCACAATAATAGTTCTGTCTGAGATGTCACATAAAGCAAAATCAGACAGAATAAAGGCTTTCTGGATTTGACTAACAGAATTTTAATTAATAGTTCTACTTTTTTCCTAGAGTCCAAATACTATTGTGATATTTCTTTCTGTAATTTTCATTTGGTAGACATGCCTAGGATGCTTATCCAAATGATAGTTAATTTGCAGTAAATGGCATTTAAAACTTTTAAAGAGAGACAAACACATTTCTGCTAAATTATCCTATTAATGGCAAAGATAATGACTCTTAAGTTATGCACTGCTCTTATTTGCTATTTTTACAGAGTATCTTGAACCATGTTAAACTAATTGCTATGTAACTCCTTACAATTAATGGAAATTTTCCACTGAGGCACACGATCTTGGCAGCTATACAGTGGCCACAATAATTTCCCTTCTGATTTTTTTAAATTTACCATGGTCATTTGATCTATTAACACATCAGCATATGGTATTAGTAGTACAATAAATCATCTACCTTGGAAACTCTGTGGCTGCTTTTATACAACTCTGTCCATACTTAAGCTTGACTTGTATCATACTGAGTAATAATCCTGGATAATCACCTATTTCTAACCCCATGTTGCCATATATAAAAGTGATGATCTTGATGCAGATCCTTACTGATTTTTATGCAGGTGCATGGCAAAATTATAAATTACAGGGCTAACCAATATGTTATGTTGACCAGAGTTATAGTTGTAATCCAGCACCTTTGGAAGAAGATAATTTCTTGTCATTTAAATAACAATGCTATCAGTAATTTCTCTTCATGTTTGTTTATTCAATTTATAATCCACTTTTCCATTTATAAATATGTTTAAATGATTGAAAACTTTTTTTTCAGTCTTAAGAAGTTCATTCATACATAGAGGACCAGCAGAAGCATTCTTAGACTTTATATTCTAGTTTTGATGCTTGGAAGTATAAATTGAGATTAAAGAATGATTCCAGTGGAAAGGAGATGCCTTATTATGTTCTTTTGTAAATGGTTTATTTATTACATACACAAGCAATTGCTTATAATACTTTGTAAGCTTCCTTGGGTTAGTTGGTAAGTAGGCGATCTTAAAAATTACAGGATTATTGTGTATAATATGGACAGCTGTATAAGTAGCATAAATAAAAACATTAACTCATTCCAGTTCAGAAGACTCTTCCTGTGTGCTGATATAACAACCAGTATAGTGCTCATCAGCATATTGCATATTTGTAGCTAATCTTAGTGTAGTATGTTTTGCTAATTGGTCTTCAAGGGTATCAAATAGAATTTCAATACATTTCCTGTACAAGTTGTAGTGGCCTTTCAATATCTCTCATGAAACACAAACTGTTAAACCCAGGCGTGGGATTCTACCAGTTCGCACCTATTCACTAGAACCAGTTGTTAACATTCTAAGCAGTTCGGAGAACCGGTTGTTAGAAGAAATTACTGGCCTAATCCTGTAAGGAAGGCAGGAAGGAAACGTTCTGGTATTGCTTACAGAAACTGCCTCTCCGTTAACCCTTACTACATTCTTGGCAGGACTAGACTTCCTGTCTCAGGAACTTCTCTGGAGTTATTTTTCCCTTCTTTGCTGGTACTTTGTTTGTGTGGAGTGACCGTTCAAAGTTACAATGGCACTGAAAAAAGTGACTTATGACCATTTTTCACACTTACGATTGTTGCAGCATCCTCACAGTCATGAAAGGCCAGGCGAGGAGATGCATGCCTTGATGTGAGTGATATTGAGTTGGCCATGCCCAGCCAATAACATGGCCACCAAGCCATATTCACCCAGTCACATGACCACCAAGCTACGCCCACCAACTAAGCCACGCCCACAGAACCGGTTGTTAAAAAATTTGAATCCCACCCCTGGTAAAACCTTTTATTTGGCAAAAAAGAAAAAATACAAAATTTTGAAATTTTGATTCAGAGTGTTTATATGAATATGTTAATACTATTCATGTATAAATCAATCATAAATAGTAATCCTTATAACACAAATGTATTTATTGTCAAATATATCTTTAGAATGTTCAGGACAATCTTTTCCTAATTTATCTTCTAGTCAAATGGAAATGTGGTTTTTTGTTTTTACTTATAAATTAGAGTAATTTCCACTGGAAACTTGTTTTATTTTCTAAAACTCCTATAGCCATTGCTGTTTGAATAGTCTGTATTCAATAGTCTATAGCAGTGGTTCCCAAACTTTTTCAGTCCACCGCCCCCTTGGTGCTACAAACTCATCCTCGGTGCCCCCACCCAGGGGTGGGATTCAAATTTCTGTGGGCGTGGCCTAATTTGAGGGTGTGGCTTGCTGGTCACCTGACTGAGTGGGCATGGCTTGCTGGTCGCATGACTGGCTGGCGTGGCTTGCTGGTCAATTGACCAGGTAAGTGTGGTTTGGTAGTCATGTGACTGGGTGAGCGTGGCCAGGTGACTGGCAAACAAGTGGTCCTCATTTAATGGCCGGTTGTTTAGCAAGTGTTCTAATTTACGACTGGCCTTCCCAGAGCTACTTGACCTGTTTTTGGAGTTTTGACAGCCATGCACACACATATACACACACTCCCTTCCAACCCTGCTGGAGCAGGTCATTGGACTAGAAGCGGCAAAGCATCTCTGATTAGATTCTAGTAGTGAATAAAATCTAATCAGAGGTGCTTTGCCGATTCTTGTTGATTTGTTTTATTTGTATCTCTTTATTTTATGTTGCTGAATTGCATTGACATGTGTGTCCCTTCTTGTGCATAACCCAGAAGCTTTTGTGATTCTTTGCAGCAAAAATTACTGACCTCTGGCTTTGCTCTACTTTTCAAACATGCCACCACTGTCACATTCTTTGTGCCGGCCCTGCAGGTCCACCTTATTGAGCCCATTGCACTGGAGGGACCTGCCCAAGCAAGTCAAGTCAATGTGGTGAGCCTGAGACAGGGAAAGGGAGAGAGAGAAAAGAGAGAGAGAAGGAAGAAAAGAAAGAGAAAAGGGAAAGAAAGAAAAAGGGACAAAGAAAGAGGGGATGGAAGGAAGGGATAGAAAGAAAAAGAAATAAAGAAGTAGGGGGGGGAGAGAGGAGAAAGATAATGAAATATCTATTCTAGTCCAATTACCTGCTCCAGCAGGGTTAGAAGGGAGTGTGTGTGTTTGTGTTCTCCTTGTAATTTACCAGTATATTTTGGTTTTGCCTTCTTCAGAATTGGCACTGTAATACATTGGAGAAAAGTAATTTTTAGGGTGGAGATCTGATCCAATGCATCCTGTTTAAAGCCTCAACAAAATGTGAGAGCTTCCTGATAGTCTTGACCATGTTTTGTCCACAAAACCTTTAATAGAAGCTAAAGATGTTTCAATGTGCTGGCAAAGATGTTTCAGTGTGGAAAAGGACCTCAGTCTAAAGGGCCTCATTTCAATCTGATGCATCTCTCTCTCTCTCTCTCTCTCTCAGGTAGGCAGGCAGCTAGGCAGGCAGACAGATGGATGGACAGACAGACAGACCGATCTATATTGGTAGATAGAAAGGTAGACAGACAGAAAGGCAGGTAGGTAGGCAAGCAGGCAGGCAGACAGACCTTATAGATGGATGGATGGATAGATGGATAGATAGATAGATCTATATTGGTAGATAGGTAGGTAGGCAGGCAGGTAGGTAGGTAGGCAGGCAGGTAGGTAGGTAGGCAGGCAGGATGGCAGGCAGACAGACAGGCAGACTTTTTGGATGTATGTATGTATGGACGGACGGACGGACGGAAAGACAGAGAGAATGCAACAGCAGCGGCACTTTGGGAAAGTAGAGCAAAGCCAGAGTGGGAATTGAAGTCCACACAAGTTGCCAAGGTTGAGAAACACGGGCTGAATATATCAACCCAGCCATTCTGGTTTAGAGTTCAGCATGCTGTTTGATTCTGGCTTAGTCAATAAACCATGGCTAAGATCTTCCTGCTCCTTAATGCAGCTGCCCCTCTGCCCCTTCTCCAGCACCCTGCCCCAGTTCTTTCTTTGGCATCCAGTTTTGCAATGCCAACTTCCCCAGGGCAGCAATGCGGCCGACTTCTCCCTCTTTGCTTCAACCCAAGGTCCACTTCCATCGGGCCAAGCAAGGGGAGGTACACTGCACACACTCAGAGACTCCCAACTTTGGGGAAGCTTTCCGCCCATCTTTATGCTCTGCCCGGGAGGAGGAAGGCATGAGGAAGCAGCCCAGACCGGCGGAGGTGGAGGGAACGATCGCTTGGAAACCAACCAAGCAAGCAAGCTCAGAGCTCGGTCGGAAGAACTGGGCTGCAGAGGAAGACTAGGTTCTAGGTCACATAGAGCTGAACCGAACTGAGCCATGCACCTTGGAGAGCCGCAGCTGCACCCACCTGCATCCTGTGCACAAGCCCGGCTGCGCTCTCCCTTGTTCTCCAGGGAAGGTGGCTCTAACGCCGGATCACCCACCCCTTTCACTGTGTACCTTGGGAGGGTTTTGCTTCTGGAGCGCCTCTGCTGCTTCCACCGGAGAGGGCAGCCTGCAAGCTAAGGCCACCTCCCACCTCTCTCCCCCCCAGGCATGGCAAGGCTTACTGCGCGTAGGTTCCGCATTTGAGGCGCCGACTACGGAGTGATGAAACAGTCAATGGGCTGCGTGGCCAGCAGTCAGTGAGCCTGTGGGGCTGGCGCCTCGAATGACCCCCTGCCGCCTCTTAGCGCCCCCCTGCCGGCCCCCTTGCCTCTTAGCGCCCCCCTGCCGGCCCCCTTGCCTCTTAGCGCCCCCTAAGGCATCCCACCGCCCCCAGGGCGCAGTATTGCCCACTTTGGGAACCACTGGTCTATAGTGTAGTTGCTTTGTTTACAGTCTGCTCATACAAATATACCAAACAAAAACCAAGAAAATCATATTAGATTTGTATGGTATATGAACTTGTCCTTTGCATTTTATAACCTCTTTTTTATAGTTTTCAATTTAGTTATTGATTTATCAATCAGTCAGTCACATTTATATGGATGCCCATCTCAGAGAAATAACTCTGGGCAGTATATTATGTTTGGTCAGTTAATTGTCATTAATTCAATAAGCAATGATTATACAAACCATTAACACAGTGTATAAATCCAGTAATAGGACTAATAATTTCTCAATGTCATAAGAGACATGATTTATTTTGGCTTGCAAAGTAAATCCTATTTTGTATTCATATAATCTTAATTTGTATCAATTAGCAAGCAAGATTTTAGCAGCCATTATGTATGCAGAATAAGCTACTATTTTGATGGCCATGCTCAGCCCCATGTTTCCTTGACTGCTAGCCAGGGAATGGTTTAAATCTGGAAATATTTTTAGGGAAAATTTGAGAGGCATGTGTCTTATTTTAACCTTGGACATTTAGTTTGATTTGCTTTTCATTGTTAAAGGGTATGATACCATTATGTCTATATTGAAAGCTCTCTGAGACCTTCAGAAAGGTTATATATGCCTATGAGTGTGCGAAGGGATTTTAAGACTAAAGATAGTCAAGCATGCACCAATCATTTCACTGTCCAGAAGATCATTCTCAAGAGAAGATTTCAGACAATTGCTAACTTGCTTCTGCCAGGCCACAGAAAGCAAGATGCCAAAAAAATTTCTAAGAACCCCAAAGTTTTATCTTGTGATCTAGTAATAGTTCCCTTATCACTGTTTATGTCACAATACATGAACCTACCATTAGAAAAAGCTGCACAAATTATAGTTACATGGGTCACTGAAAGAAATGATATATGTTAATTCTTGTTGAATAAATTACTGCAAGCTCAATTTTTCATTTCCCCACAGTTATATCACTTTTATCTTTATGTACTGTTTGAATGAAAATAAAATATTGATATGTCCATATATCTTAAAAGAAAGAAAAAAACCCTGTACATTGCATAAACCTACTCTTTCACATGTTTGTATGCTGAGTATATTAAGTTCTGTAATGTTCTTAGAAAAATAGAAATCCCAGCACTTCTCATTGTCCTGATGTTAAACCTAAATACATTACAGGAGACCACAATCTAAACATGGTGAAAGAGATTGGCTGCAGGTTGGCAGCACAGTGAGATAACCTTGTATATTTTTTTTCCTTATGTTGAAAAGAGTTGAATTGAAAGAATATTCTGAGTTTGTGCATTTCTGTAACAAAATTTCATGGCTAAAATTAATGCCATTCAGATTTGAAGTTCAGTATTCTGATTCATATGACCCAGATCTATGCAGTGACTTAATTCTCATTGTTTCCGAAGACATTCTCCTTTACACTCTTTTCATTTCTTTTATTTTATTGGTGTAATCCTTTTTTTATTGTAAGCCTCCTAGAATAGCTCCACAACAAGATAGGCAGCAAATAAATTTAACAAATAAAGAAATAAGAATAAAACCTATAGGCTTAGGAAGCAATAAATTATTTAGCGTCTAAATCATAGTACTGTTGCGAACGGCCCAGTGTTATTTTTTACAGGTTGAGCTGCAAGATAAATCTTATAAAGAAACAAGTAAATAAAATTTCCCAAAGTTCATGACTTTTTATTTCTTCTAAGAGATTTTTTAGAATCTATTAGATTTTTATCCTTGCTGACTTTTTATTGTCAAAGCCCTTTTAATCTAATATGTTGATTAAATGAATTTGGAGCCAATAAAAACAAGAATGACCATTTTAGGACTAGTTTTTAAAAAATAACATTTTAATTTCATTTGCTGGAGAACACTGGAATGCTTCAGTGTATTAATAAAATTGCAGAATACTGCCACCTAGATCAGCGGTCGCCAACCAGTGGGCCGTGAGAAAATTTTGGTGGGCCGCAGGGAAATCTCACCCCCAGAGCACCCCCCAAAACAATTAATCCAGGCTGCACAGAAACACAAGGCTGCTCAGCCCACATGGCCCGCGGGAACCTTCCCCGCCCACTCACTTCTTATCCAGCAAACTTGTCTGCTAAGTTGCTATTTTTCCATTTTCCGACCATCTGTTTTGCTGCACCAGGAGATTTAGATTAGCTAGGAAGCAGGAAATGGTTGGATTTCTTGCTTTCTAGCTAAACACAGCCAAACCTCCCTCAGGATTGAAGGTTTGTTTGCAAGCAAATTCAGTGCAGACTCACGGCAAGCAAATTTAAGAGACTGAGCTAGCCGATGGTAGATAGATAGGTCACTGAATGATTCTGTGAGCAACTCAGTCTGCCTGCTTTGCCTGATTTTGGGTAAAAGTTGTTCTTTTTTTAAATAAAAAAATCAATATTTACATGCATGGTGTGTTGTGAGTTAATTTTGTGAGTTTGCTTGCTAGCAAATTTTATGTGACAGACTGAGCTAGCCAATGGTAGATAGATGGATTTCTGAATGAATCTGTGATTCTGTGAGCAACTCAATCTGCCTGCCTGCTTTGCCTGATTTTGGGTAAAAGTTGCTCTTTTTTTATAAAAAATTCAATATTTATATAAATATTTATAATATTTACATACAAGCCATGCCCAGCCAGTCACATGACCACCAAGCTACACTCACAAATTAGGCCACACCCACAGAACCAGTTAGTGGTCCCTGGGATCTAAAATTATCAGTTTGGTGGTCCCTGAGGTCCAAAGGTTTGGTGACCCCTGACCTAGATTATGTATGAACCCCTTAAAGGTATTACTGGTTCTGTGCCTGTGTTGCTACCTAAAGTATTTTTAATTGTTAACCTTGTTGACAGAAGAGGAAAAATGAAAGAAACTAAATAAATATCTAGTTCAAAACATCCCACTATCAAAAACAATGGATGCTTAGTTACTTAGATTCCTTAGATTTTTCATATGTCATTTATCATGAATCTGAGCTCTTTTTTGGCATTGTTTAGGTAACAAGCTCTAGTAGTAAGAGAAAAATGGACTTTCCTTTTTAAATAGTCAAATCTTCCATCAATGAGATTACAATTTAGACTTTATATCAAGTTATTTCTTCATTATGAGACTTTTAACTAATTTCTTCTTTTATAAAATTTGAAAAGACAACAGTTTGAGTTCTAGTGTTTTAAATTTATTGTCTTTATTATAATCTCCCTTTCCTAACCTTCCCCCTGCATGATGAAAAACTTTGAAATTAAATATTGAGAGGTGGAGGGGGGTCTTATCTAGCTTATACCAAGTCTTCAACAGGGTTTCTGCCTTGCTGACTTTATACTGCCAAAGCTCTTTTAATCTAGTCCAAGACAGAAAGACTGCAAGTCACAAGTTCAAGAGGAAAAGGATTTAGAATGTGCTTTGTTATGCATTAAAGAATCCTGATTAGGTCAGACCATCTTTCACTATCAATTTTGACAGAAGTTACTACTCATGATATGTTCTTGTATATTAGAAATGCTTTGAATAAATATTTGGTCTAGTGGTTAAAGGCACCAGGCTAGGCAGAGGGAAATTGTGAATTCTAGTCCTGCCTACTTTAGCCATGAAAGCCAGATAGTCACCCTCTCTCAGCTTGACTCACATCACAGGGTTGATGCTGTGGGGCAAATAGGAGGAGCAAGGAGTATTAGTGGCATGTTTGTCGCCTTCAGTTATTTATAAAAACATAAAGGCGGGATACAAGTAAATAAATCACTCTTTGTAATAATAAATCATTAAAATAAAATATAATCAGTGTTTTTTAATAAAGCCTTCTTTCTGATTAAATCTTAATATCAACATTCCTAGAAAAAAAACTGTAGAAAAGATGAAATTGCTTTATACAGAATCTGATATTTAGAGTTCACAAGTCCCTGAGTAATTGTGTCATTTGCTGCTTGATCCTTCTTTAAGGAAATATGCTGAGGATCAGTGCAGTGCAAGATTACTTGAACCTTTTTGCAATAGAAAAACCACTAAACTATGGTCCCTAGTAAAATAATATAATGGTCCACGTCTTTTCAGTTCAAAGTCAATTAGAAAAGAAAAACAACACTCAGATGCCTGATTAATATTCACTAAAGCATAAATTATGCCATATGTTGAAGTATGCAATTAAAAAGAAAACTGAGTGAGTTTGCCTGACTTGTAGTTGGTGTCTTTCTATTCCCCAGAGCAAATTCTTTGGCTGTTATGCTGCTGTTTCCTTTTGGTCACTTCATATTTCTAACATGGAATATTTACAGTTTAACTAACTCCTGGAAATTCCTTTCAGTTGCTTTTGAACTGCTTTTGGGAAAGTATATGAATTTCTGGAATTGATTGTATTTTTGCCTTAAGGCCAATTTGTTTTTTTAGGAATATCAAATATAAGCTTGAGATAATATATGGAAGAATCTATGAAATATAATTTCTTAAAGTAATTATAACTAGATGCCTCAGATATTAGGGTTTAATTAGTTTAGATATAGTGCTATACAATGCTTTAAATTTGATCTGAAAGTCATGTTTTAGAATCCCCAGTAACAAATACATCACCTGACTCCAACTCATTAAAGCAGCCATGTTTCCATGATCATGTGGCCACATCAGGGAGGCTTCATATGTATCAAGGTTTCTGTTAAAGCTTTGCAATCCTGGAAATACATGCATCTGCTATAACGAGTTGCACCAGTTATTGATTTGAATCATAACTTTTAAGCTGATTCAAAGGGATACTAAGCCTAAATAACTATTTTAAAATTTTGTTCACTCTTACCAACTATTTTTTTCAAAACCAAACATTTTGTCCTTTAAGTTTTATGTGTGTGAAAATAAAAAAAGACACTGAAAGAATTCTATAAAATTTTCATATTGTCATGAGGAAGTTTTCCAATTATAAAAATTGTATAAAGATGTATTTTTTATTTACCACACTGAACTCTTGCAGTTGATATCTGTTTTTTAAGGAAAAAAGAATTTGGGATCTGATGGTTACAATGGATACTCAGTGAATTATATTTTATAGAGTTTTTTAAAAAGTGCAACTACTTATTTTGTAGATTTATATATCACTTCTCAGTTCTCAAATTATCATACTTAGTATGATCCAATTCTTTCATGATAGAAGATGGATTTGACTTCTCCATTAATTTAATATTTGCTAGATCTTAATTTTACAAAGAAACTGTAAATATTGGTTATGTTAGCAGCATATCCTTTGGTAGAAATAGAGGAAATAACAGTGTGTCTTGAATAAGTGCAGCCCATGGGTTGATTTCTTGTTCCTTTTGTCTACTAATTATACAAGTATAATATACAGTACAGTGTAGTATAATATAATATAGAGTATATAGTATATAATGTAATATAGTGTAGTATAGTATAGTACTAAATATACTATGCTAATTGTAGTACCAAATTGTAGTTTAAACACATTTTGAAGTTGAAAAAAGTTGTTTTGTTTTTATGCTGATGTAGTTGTTATATTTCATTTTGGAAATTGGGATTGTAAAATGCTTGAGTTGTAATTCTGCTGAATATGAAACCACCTAATCAAATATTTACTTTGCTCAAAATTAAATGCCATTAACTTTAATAGACTTGCTCTCAAATCAGTAAATAGTATAGAAATGTACCACAAAAGTTTTAAATTATCAAAGGATTTCTTCTGCTGAATTAAAAGTTCAAACATTCAGGGGTAAAATCACTCCAAATATTGTTTTACTTAACTGGTTGTGTATTTCCCTAACATATTTTTTTCTTGTTTTCCCTTTTGTTTCCTCAGGAAAAGAGGCATAGAGGTTATACAGGTGAGTGCATTATGTTGATTTCTATTTAAATGGTTATGTTAATGCTAGTATGGCATCAATCTTTTCTGATCTTTCTTTACAATATACGAATATAAACTAATTTGAAAACTTCTAATAACTAAAAGTTGAATAAAGGGAGTCCTTAACTTATGATTAGTCATTTAACAATTGTTATAGTGGCCTTGGAAGGAGTGCTTCATTTCCGGTAAAGCACTTCTGCCCCTTGTAAAATAGCAATAGCACTTACATACCGCTTTACAGTGTTTTACAGCCTTCTCTAAGCAGTTTACAGAGTCACCATATTGCCCCTAGCAACAATCTGGCTCCTCATTTTACCAATCTCAGAAGGATGGAAGGGCGTCTGTTTGATGCATCTGTTTGATGCATTGGCTTTTTTGGCAGCTGCAGCAAACTCCTGGCTCATATATAAGGGCCACATAATCACATTTTGACCATGGCAACTGGCTCATGTTTATGACTAGTTGTAGCATCTCATGTTCATGTGACCAAACCACATGATACACTTAACAACCACCATAAAAATGATGGTTATTGCACAAATTGGAGACCAAAAGGGGAATTGGGCTTGTATACTGTATAGTAACCCTTGTATTTCTAATACAGATAATCCATGCGTACCCCCAACTCACCCTTTCCAACTCAACGTTTCACCCTTATGTATCTGTCATGCACCCTCCCTGAATCATGCTTCGCATGTAATATCGTGCACCCTTTCTGATTCCACCATGCCTTTCACACACCATCTTACACTCGCCTAGACTCACGCAATGTCTCTCAGGCATCCTCGCACAACTTCCCCAACCCACACTTCTTACATAGTACCGTACAACCTCCAGACCTTCACTGTGCCTCTCCTTAAAATTCTGCAGTGATGAAGCACCCACAATTTCTAGACCAAACCATTCCATTGATTAATTGTTGTCACTGTCAGGAAATTTTGCCTAGTTCTAGGTTGGATCTCTCTTTGATAGGTTTGCACCTGTCACTTCTTATCCTGCCCTCAGATGCTTTGGAGAATAGGTCAGACCTTCTCTCAGCCCCTCAGATATTGGAAGATTGCTGTCATGTCACCCCTAATCATTCTCTTCATTAGACAAGACATACCCAATTTCTGCAACTATTCATCATATGTTTTATCTATCAGACCTCTAATCATCTTTGTTGCTGTTCTCTGCATTCTTTTATTTCTCTGATTGGCAGTTCCTCAGTGTTTTTATTTTCAGTGACACTAATAGAAAGTGATCGCTTTTACTGTAAGAATTAAGTAGCTTGCCTTTTGTAATCTACAAATTAGAAGCACTGCTGGTACTTATCCTTCAAAACCAGAATATTTAATGCTTCAAAATATACCTAATACTTACAGAGGGATATGGAAGAGAGATTTATATTTATATCTGATATCAGAGAAACCACTTTAGGAATCCCCAAAATTCCTGTTGTCTGATTTGACGTAGGAAATAAAATATGGCTGATCTGCATAGTGAATTAATCATTGAAATAGTTTGCAGGTAGAATAATGCATATCTTGTTTTTGCTTAGAGCAACCTCCTAACTTATATATGTGTTAGGTTGATGGATGGAATTGTAGTCCACTATATCTTGAGGGGTATCACATTGAGGAAGATTGAATTAAATAATTTAAAACAGTATTCATGTAAGGAAGATTGAGGAATACTCAGCTTTAAAGAGCTTGCACTAGCCTAGATTACCATTGTAAGCAAATCAACCTTTGTGATCATTGTGCATAGATCAGAGGGAGGTGTTGAAGGACCTGTAACTCTGTATTTTGCATATTTTACATACATATTTAAAGGGGAAATACAATCCCTTTTAAAAAATATTTAAAATGTTGGTATAGCCCTACTTGATCTAAACAAGGAATAAACTTCTAAACTGGAAGCCACTCTGGATTGATAGCAGACTCTATCATTTTTTGGCCTCCACAACTCCACCTAACCATTTTTTATTATCATATGATGTATTCTCATTACTTTCTTTTTCATTGTTTATTTCACTGTTCTATTTTACTTCTGTTTTGTTTACACTCTTAATTTATTCTTTTTTATTATAGTAAGCCACCTATGATAGCCTCATGGTGAAAAATGTGGCAAATAAATGTAACAAATAAATACATAAATAAAGTATATAAATGATGCAATTCCAAAATGTTTATGATCAAAGGAATATTAGGATCTTTTTTCTTCAGTTGTTGCCTTGATGACTTTGATGCATATAAATAATAGTTACAATCAGATTAAAAGTATGCAAGCCACCCAAGACCATTAAAGAGGTAGAAAACCTATTGTTAAAAAAATGATCAAAATGTTAAAAAAAATGTTAAAAAAATGATCAAAATGTGAAAATGTGATAAAATATCTTGAAAGCAAATTTCATTTCTAGACAAAATAATTTAGTGTGATTTTACATCTATAACTTCAATCATTCTGGATGTGTATTTGATCGTTTAATATTGTTAGTAGCTGCTCCTTCATAATACAGGTCAAAACTTATTAATGGCAGTTATTCCTATAACAAGAATTGCAAATATGCAGGGATTCTTTTTTAGCACTAAAACAACCAATTACAGCCTTAAACTCTTTTCAGACATTGTTTTCTTTTTCTTAATTAGTGTAATGTCTGAACCTATCTCAAGGAACAAAGCATGGTTTACAAACTATAGGATGGATGAATACATTTTGGTGCCCAAGCAAACATTGCTTAATATGACATGATTGTCTATTCTTAAACTGGAATATGTACTTAGGAAATGATCTGTATAGACTAGTTAAAAATGATTGTACTGTATATGAAAAAATCAAGATAGGGAACATATTTGTCAAAAAATATTTTGTCCTTTCATAATAAACACAAATAGACATTAATACATGAAGCTTATATGAAGTTTGAAAATTCAGTTTTGAGTACAAAAAAATAGAAGTTATAATAAGTTTATTGAGTCTGAAATAGCTGGTAGAATAGAAAATATTTTAAAAGATTCTATTTAATATTTAGTTGTGTTTTGGAAAGTGAGATTTGAAATACATTTGTAGAAGAAATGTGCTAATTTCTCTCTCCTTCTCACTTCATCAGCTTTGTGGTTAATAATTCTTCTGAAGCTGTAGTCTGCCAGAAATAATCTGAAGATTTGGTTTAAAATGTAAATTCACAAATAATAGAATAATACCCTTTCAACATTCTATATTTTAGCTGATCCAGGTATTATTAAATCAAGTCCTGTTAAGATTAGATAAACCATCAATCTGAAACTTTTCTTAGAGAGTAAGGTCCTAGATTAGTGTATATGAAAACAAATGCATTGCTTTGTCTTTTGCTACGTATTTATTTCCTTTGCACAGCCAAAATAATTTTCCTTATCCTTGTTATTCTCTAGAATACACTAAACCCAATGCTATTCCATTCATGAAGCTGTCTCCCAACCTTTGTGGTTTGTTGGCACGGCTGGTGGGCAGAGAGGGGAAATGGGCTGTGTGCCCACCGGTCTGCCACTTGCACAAGTTGAGCACGCATATACACACTCCAGCCAGGCACTCACATGGCCCAATTCCGAATAGGCCATGGCCTGGTAGTGAGCCACAGCCAGGAGGTTAGGATTCCTTCATTAGTGGACTTTGAATTGTGTTTTCATAGAAATCAAAGCACAGTAAATTGGAAATCAAATCTTAAATTCTGCCATGTTGATGGATTCTGAGAGCATGGTAAGCAGTAAAACAGCATGGATGGATCCTATATAAAACCATAAAAAATAATGGCTTTCTTTTATAACTGAGGGAGGGGGAAACTTTGTGTTCTTTCATTCCTTTTACACAGAGGAAGAGCTCTTACATTTACTGATAACTTCGTTATGCAAAGTTGTTGTTGCGATTTAATCTAAACTAGCAGATTATGTCCAAGAGAACATTGTACTTTTTCAAATGTATTTTGTCTTTAACCTTGACTTGATACTGTCCTCTCTGATGTGCTTGCTATTTGCAGCTTTTATGAACTGTCCTCCATTTTTGTGTATAATTTTACTAATTAAGCATTCTGTTACTTAATAGCAAAAAGATTACACATTCATATCATACCTTTGAAATAGGGAACTAGCTGCCTGCTGGTTATATATTTGCTTCTTTCTGCAAAATATTTTTTTGGAGACATAGCAAAGTCTGATAAATCTTTACTAAATTTGTAGCATTAAATTAGTAGGTTGTACTTGAAGATGTCCATTCTTTGCTGCTGAACTATTCTGATTGCTATGATAAAAAATGTGGAAGGTAAAAATATATACCCTTAAGGGATTTAACTGAAACTCTTATTTCTGAAAATGGACAAATTTTTAGCAAGGTGAAATTTATAAATGTTTATCTTTTTTCCTTATACTAATAAGGAAAATGGCAATGCTAAATATCCTAAATATTTAATGAACTGATTGTATTAACCAGCAGAGTTGCTTTTAATTCTTCTTTCCAGTGTTATATACTATTGAGCTAAGCCTGATAAAATTCTCATATTGCTGGCATGAGTCATTTTCCCTGAGTGGTTAACAAAATAAAGATTAAATCATAAAGTATACAATGTAAAGAAACAAACTAAAAACAACTGTAGCAAGTAGAAAAGTATGAGACCTATTTGTTTTCTAGTACTTGATGAATTGCAGTTTGTATGGCTCAGTGTTTAAAGATGCTGAGCTTGTCAGTTGGAAAACCAACAGTCCAGTCTTTGAGAGCCGAGATTGTGTGACGGGTGAGCTCCCATTACCCACCTCAGCTTTTGACAATCTAGCAGTCCGAAAGCATACATAACACAAGTAGATACTGTAAATATGTACCACTTTGTGTTCCGTAGTTTCATGCTGGCTGATGGAAGTGTCTCTCAGAGGTTCCCTCAGCTGAGAATGTTACACCACCCTCTTGAGTTGGTCACAACTGAACAGGGGGTATCTTTAAACTTTTTAAGTTGAGCAACATTTCAGGGGTTACTTTGATCAAAAAACAGAAACATTTAACATGCTAAAATAATTTCTTGATTAAAGAAAATTATTTGATGCTGCAGAATAGGAACCAAATAAAAATTTGGTCACAGAATAGGATCATGGAAGAGGAACTAAATAAGCCTCTACGCCTGAGAACCTAGAATTTAGTCATATCCAAAGAAGAATCAAATATGTGTGCATCCTGCTTTTTTAGAAATATTAAAAAAAGAGCAGCCATTTGTAAACTGGCATTCCAGTTAAGGGCAGTAATCTGAGAGATTATGGACAACTACCCATTGGTCTTAAGAAAGCAATAAGAATAGTAAAGGTTTTCAATTATTTGTGCTTGTCATATATGAAAAAGCCCTAGCAAGAGCCTTCCTATATCATATTTTGAATTTGTTTAAAATGCAGCCTTATTATACAGAATAGTAGTCGTGTTAATAATAGTAAAAAAGTCTCACAAGACTCTACATGGATCTCAACAGGAAGAAGAGCCAACGATAAGAGAGTGAACAGAGAAAGTGCAATTAAACCATCATGCTAGAAAATAGGACACTGAAAGTTCTAGTCTTAGGCACAAAGCCAACTGAGCGACCTCAGGCCAGCCCTAGGAAGGAGGCAATGGCAAATCAATTTTAAAATTGCCAAGAAAACTGAAGGCCTTGTCCAGGCAGTTTCTGAGAAATCAGACACGACTGAATGGAAGAAAAAAATACTTCTGAGGAAGTGTTTGTTCAGCTGTGAATAGTTGCTGATTGCAAGAAGTATATCCTGAGAACTGTTAATTGCTTGTTGCATGTATTTGAATGTGTCCTGATAATTAAGCAGAGATATAGAAGGAATATAAAACAGCTGGGTTAAGCACTATAAATGAGAAAGGAATACAAGTAGGAGTTTGCTAGTGGAATTAAACGAGACCTGGTGGGAAGAAAGGATTTGGGGAAATTACTAAGAGGCTGTGCTTTGCTACAAATGATGGAAAAGTCCTCTTTTGAAAAACTGCTAATTACAAGGAATATATTTTGAGAGAGAGCATTTTCTAGTTTTGATTGATTAGAAAAATGGATAGAAAATTATACAATTCAAGAAAGACATATGGCAGCATTTCTGGTTAAGAAACACCAATCACATGCTTGGATATAAAATAAAGGATATGGGTAGTCCTTGCCTTATGATTACAATCGAGACTGGAACTTTTGTTGCAAAGTGAATTGGTTGTTAGGTGAGTTTTATCTTATTCTATGAACTTTTTTTCCACAGTTAAATAAATCATCCTGGTTGTAAGTTAATTACAAGCTTCCTCCATTGACTTTGCTTATTTGAAGCCAGCTGGGAAGGTCACAGATGGCAATTACATGACCCCAGGATACTAGGATACTATAACCATCATGAAAACATCCTGGTTGCCAAGTGTTCAAATTTTGATCATGTGACCATGGATATGCTCAATGGTCATAACTGTAAGAACTGACTGTAAGACACTTTTTTCAGTGCCATTGCATCTTCAAATTGATGCTGACTAAATAGTTGTATGTTGAGGACTACCTATATGTGACTTGGAGATAACACTTGTGAAAATTATCTTGGAATGATAAGTGAATATAAGTCAACAATGTGTCATGGCTACAAAAAAGTTTAATGCAATATTAGGCAACATCAGCAAATGTATAGTTTCTATATTACGGAAATAATTCTGGTTTACACTGTTAATCTAGCCTCGTGTTAATGTTCAATTCTGAACATTACAGATTAAGACAAACTGGAATAGGTTCAGAGAAGGGCATGAAGAATGTGAAGTCCTATGAAGAGAAGTTAAAGGAGCTGGCCATGTTTTGCCTTAAGAAGTTGAAGGGAGATATGACAGAACTTTTCAGGTACCTGAAAGGAAGTCTTACAAGAGAAGTTCAAATCTGTTCTAAGGACAGGACATATACTAATTAATTAAGTTAAGCTACAATATCTGTGGTGTCAAATCTGCTCATGTCACGGGCCATATTGTGATGAATTACAATGTTTTTTGCCTTTGCGGAGCTGGGGTGGGCATGGTTTGTGTGGGTCGTATGCGGCCCATGGGCCGCCAGTTTGACAGGCCTGAGCTATAAGGAGGCAAATTTTGATTAAACATTAGAAATAACTTTTCAAAGTAATAAGCAGTTCAAAAATGAAGACAGTTACCCAGAGATCAGCGAGTTCTTCTTTCCCTGGAGGTTTTCAAATGGAAGAAAGAGTCCCATCTGTACGAGGTCCTTTAATTTGTGTTCCTGCAATGATAGAGGATTAAACTCAATTGCCTGTTGCTTTGTAGTTCTTTGTAATGTACTTATATAATGTCATGTGTGGTGCAGAAAAAGTTTAATAGAAAAGGGAATAGATATGTTTTTAAATACATAGTTTCATAGTGTCATGACAAAATTACAAGTTTTGTAAGTATTTTCTTAAATTACCACTTTGAAATAGGAACAGGAGGAAGAATTCCCTTCAGTTTTGAAACAGCTGGATTCATCACAATGCTACAAAAAAGTACATTTGTCTTCAGCCTAAGTAAAATACTGCTGAAAATAGTTTGCAGTAATTGTTGCTAGGCAACACTTGTTTTTCTGAAATATTGAGGGGGTTATTTTTATGTGAAACATTAGGTTAAGGAATATACCCAAGGAAAGTGAGCTTATAAAATAAATACTCAATAACATATACATGAAGGCTAAATTGGAAGCCCTCCAAGCAAGCTGAGCAAGGCTTAAATGATGTTGGAGATCTGATTCTGTATAACCAGGAAAAGGGTAATATTTATCTTCTTTCACTCTAGCAGCTCCATACAAAGGCACATTTTGTTTGTGCATTGTGACTCAAGTCTCATTACACTTAAGGGGAAATTAATAAGCATATAATAATGTTCCAGTATTTCTTATAGAGCTCCCAAATACTTACCTAGTGCTTCAAGATGTGGAATAGGTTCATTGATTTTGTTAAGTTTATACAAAGCAGTACAAGCTTCAGTACAAATATTAAACATTATTAGCCTGACTCAATCAGCTGCAGGGTGAATTTCTCCTCATTGAAAGTTATATACTCTATTCTACCACAATGTCCAGTGCAAATTAGTAAACAGATGCTTTTCACTTGTCTAATCTACAGCTGAGTAAGAGTAACTGATCCAAAGTCATCCAATCAGCTTATGTGCCTAAAAGAGGACTAGAATCTGATTTTTCCACTCTTCATTACTTTAATCATTACACTACATTGACTCTTCAACATATTTACATAAATATGTATATGTATGTATAAATATGCCTACATACACATAATATAGGAAAATATAAATAGCTGCACTCTGTTAAATTCCCTCTTTGCTTATTTATCTTAGTTTAAAAACTTTCATTTCAGATAGATGGAGAAAGCAAATTATAAATTAAGACTGTACAGAGTCTCTACAAAAAAATAAATTTTGTTTTAAAATAATTCTCGCAAGTGATATATAGAAATGTTAATAATAGTTGCTTGTTTATTACATCCTGAAGTCCCAGAACTCAAAATGCCAGATGACATTTCCAGTGGTAAACTTGGAAAAAAATAATGTAAAATATCTATTTTGTATACTGCTTTTCCTCCCAGAGAAGCACAAAATAAGAAGGGTAAAGTTTTAAAACTATTGCAATGAAACCAAAACTATTTAAACAATAAATTAAAAAATGAAGTAAACTGTACATATGTGGATGAAGATTAACAGTATGCTCATCAGGTAGTTGGCCCTTTTAATTTTTGGAAATTGATATAGAGCACAAGTGCCATGTCAATATTATGTATATTTACACAGTGTCCTTCAGTTATGCAAAAGTTCCACTTAGATCTTAAAAATTAACCTCAAGAAATTCGTCTTCTGGCAATTTTTTTTCTTTACATTTTAATGCCTGTGGCTTTCTTGACAATACTTTTGAGAATAGGCCAATCTCTTATAACTTTGATTTTATAAATGTGTCCATCGCAAATTTTCAGAATCACTATCTCAAAAAAAACTGGCATATGGTTTTCATGATTCAATTGTGCTTGCAAAGAGACCAAGATATTTGGAAGATGCTGGTTTGGGGGAGGCTTTTAAAGCAAAGTACTGGTAGTCTTTGACACATGACCATTTCAAGTTATGACCAATTTTAAAATCTATTTAAAGTTTAAAATCATTCTATCACGTGGCACTTGGGTCTTGAACCTGGGCTGTCAGCTTTCCAGCTTACAAGCTCAAGGTCTTTAACTGCTGATCCGCACTCCTCTTCCCTCTTTAGTCATAATTAGTTATGTGATCTAAATGTATTTAGATATATCTAAATATCTAAAGTGCCAGTATTATGAAACTAGAATTTTCAGTTCAAACACAAATGCTTTACCCACCCTATGCAAAAAAATCCTAGGCCACTGGTAAAAAATTACTATGTTAATAGAAAAGTTAACAATTCCCCTTTCCTTCCCAATGTTCTCTTGCTAAATATTAGGTAATTATTTAGAATGCTTGGACAGAATCAGTCGAGAAAGGGGTAGAAACGAGACTGTTGGGCTTGAGTAAACAGAAGGAAATCTAATTATTAGGAACAAGAATGAAGATGGCAACTGGTGCAGATAAAGAATTTTTTTCAATTTTCTTTTTATTGGGTAAAGAATAGAGCCTTGTGGTCTAGATGCATTAGATGCCTCACTGTTGTTTCACTGCAGATGAAGCCTACATGACTTTGCTAAAGTATCTGTATGTGTGCGTGTGTATGTAAAATGCAGTTTAGTGTATATAAAGTATTTAGAATTTTAAGTCTTTCCTGAAATCAGTCTAATAATTTATTAGACAAATATTGTAAATTTAGAAAATTTCAGGAAATGCTGATGGCTATATTTCTGATAAAAAAGAAACCTGAACATTCTCTGAGGTTTTTTTTTTTTTTTTAAAGTTGTTAAAAGCCTTACAGAAAAAGATGGCCTTGGATAAATTTGTGTAAACTATCATTTTGTATATCACTATCACTATCATAGGGTAGAATTGGTATGATTAGGGATGGAGGCAACTTTGATGACATTGGCTGTATAAATTTGAACCCAATTCTGAAGAAATTAAGAACTAAGAATAATTTGCAATTTAAGCAATTATTTGTACCATTGTTTTATTCTTGAAAAGAACATACATTCTGAATTTCAATACTTTCTGATTTCTAATATAATAATGATTTTACTAAACACGAGGTCTATAATTCAATTATAGTATCTTTTCACAGAATGAATTAAAACTTTTAAAATTCATTACATCAAATGCTAACAAAGTTGCTGCAAAATATATTTGCCTCTGACACAGCAATTTTACATTCATACCTTCTTCTAGTATGGCTGTGTACCTATTTTCAACCCAGGATGAAACTATAAGATACTTTGCAGTAATAAATGCTGTAAATATTATCTTTAATTAAATGTTCTTTACATATTCCCACATAAGTTATATACCTTAAATTATGCTTATCTGTCCTTCCATTCATCAATATGCATTGTAAAAAGAAAAGATACTAATATTGATGCCAGTTTAAAGAAGACACAATATTGTACATCTTGCTACTAAAGAAGAGTGATTATCGACATGCTTACTTAATGCTAACTTCAAGTCTTCATATAAACTAGTTCTGGGCAATTTTTCAAAAGAAGGATTGTCCTTGGTAAAGGAGGACACATAGGAATTTCACCGTTTCTAGTTGAACTCATACATCAAGCTAATCTGGTTAATTTCTTCTAGGTTAATGCTTCATGTAGACACATCCATTGTAGTTTATTAATAATTTACAGTATAGCAGGGTATGAGTTATTAGAAAACTTGATAAAGCAAACACTGAGTTAGTATAATACATTACCTACCAGTAGTTATTATTGCAACTTGTAAATATAAGGCAGTATATATGGAGCTATAGAAAATTTCACTGAAATTGGATTCCCAGCAGACTTGAACCAGCACACATGATTTTTATTAAGCTGTGCTTGGTTGGCTTATGCAAACCATTAAACTAAATCCTATGATACATGAATCAGTGTAACTGCATTTTTACAATGCACTACACAAAAGTTACCAAACCACATTATAATGCAATGTAATAATGTAATAATTCTTTGACCATCCAGAATTTTAACAGAACTTGACAAATCGTCTGAGTTCACACATTTCTCTAAGCCATGTTGTCATTTGTTTAATGTATCATGTGATTCAAGTAAGTTTTAGAATTTCTCAAGGTATTAATGTTGAGTTTTTCTTTTTTTACAAGTGAATGTCTAAGTACTTTTCTAAAACCCTGAGTGTTACAAGAAGTACAATCCTTTACTTGCTTTCCTCACAGTGGATCTCTTTGAGCTCACTTTTGAATAGGTACAGGATTAAATTTTTGTGTGGTATAAGATTACACTGAGAGAAAGCCTTTTGCAATTTTCGGGTCATGGCTCTTCAGTAATAAGAGAAGCAATATATTAAGTAAAAAGCTGTACAAAAATTGCAGGTGCTCTGTGTAGTTATAAACTATTCAAGAATAAAGGCTTTGTAATCCTTTATATGTGCACATGTTAACAAAAGAATAAAAGAAACACCACCTAAATAGAAGAATACAGAGTTACCACCCAATCCTCAAACTGAACTGTAGAAAATTAATACAAATAAATGCAGAAATAGATGAGTTGTGGTGAAGGTCTTTGGATACATTCGTAACATTTTGTTTCTGTTTGCTTTTATTTATGTTTGCCTATGTTTTGACATAACAAGCATGATTCAAACAAAATATAAATATGTTTGATCATCTTTATGGATTTCAAGAGAAATTTGAAGCATTCACATCTCCATCTCCATCTCTCTCTCACGCACACACACACACTTTCCTTCCCTCCCTCCCTCCCTCTCCTCCTCCCTTCTACCCTCACTCCAGCCCTCTTTCTCGACCCATGAAATAAAGTACTTAGCCTTGATTCCAGTGACATTTTTGCAATTAATAAAAGTCTACAGAGCACCTAGAACAAGATGTCCTATTTTCTCCATTACAACATTTTAAAAATATTTTAATTTTTTTGGTAAGGAAAACTCAGGAAGAGATTCTTTTTGTGAGCCCTCTACCTTTTTATGAGCTCTCTACCAGCAACCATATTCAGTCACACTGTTGTTAAGATCTAATTGTTAGATTTTTGTTCTAACTGTAAGATCTAACTGTTAAGATTTCTGGTTTTGCTGATGCAATTTTTAAAGATTTTGAATTTATGCATACATTCTATTTTCTGCCCTAAGAATTGAGTCTTGAATCTTTCTTTCAGAATTGTGTCACACCGCTATAATGGATACATTTGAGGTTGTCTCACCCTATTTCAAATAAGTTATTTGCCTGCATTTTACTACATGAGATTTCAAGCCTAACTTCTCTGCAATGACTCACCTTTTAAAAGTGCTGAAAGCATTAGAAAGGCAAAAATCTAATTAAAATATTTTCTAATGTTTTAATTATTTGTAATTTTGGTTGGAGCCAATGAATGTACACCATTTTTTATTTTTTAGATTGAGCTAGTAACCATTAAAAGTTATATTTAAAAATGGAAATAAGATTGAAAGCTTTCCCATTATGAAGCTAAGTTTGATTCTGTTCTTATTCTGATATTGAATAAATCAAATGCAGGAGACAAATTGTTATGCATGCAGCAATTAAAATGACCAGCATGGAGTGATTCATTTTCTTTACTTGGCATTTTATTCTACTACATCATAAAGTTTCCTATTGTAAATTTGCATATTTGGATATTTCCTTAGGATCCTTTTTTGCTTTTATACTTTAAAAAAATCTATGCAAGGTATTAGTACAAATCCTAGAAAAAATATGATTTTTAGATGAAGTATAATGGGGCCTTTTAAGAAAGATGGCTACTAAAAGTTAGATTATTATGGACGGTATTTTATAATAATGAAATTAATTTAGGCAGATAAATATTGGCTTAAAAAGCATGAACATTTTGGCAGTTCTCAGTGTACCATATAAAATATTATTGATACAATTCATTTCTTTCTTGTACTTCAAACTGCCCTAAAACTGCAGTTCTCTGGGTGGATTGACACAAGCGCTGTCCAAAGATATTTGCCCTATATTCATTTCTCATTAAATTATAAAGTTAGTAAAGCAGCATCATGTAGTAGTTGCTGTAATGCCCAATGTTCTTCCTTTGAGACTGCTCAAACAATTCAAAATCAATAATATATGACTTACTTGGCTTAGGTTTACACATTAATATCACTGTTTCTGAATGAACTTCAAGAATTTAATAAGTTACCTTTCCAGAATTCGATACCAGTTTGCTATGGTTTCCATGTTCTAAATTGATGGAGAATAAACTGTGGCTGCAAGGCTGCCTATGGCCCAGTGATGGGATTCAATTTTTTTTACTACTGGTTCTGTGGGCGGTGGCTTGGTGGGCATGGCAGGGGAAGGATACTGTAAAATCTCCAGTCAGAAGTGGTATATGCAGGTACTCAAAATTTCTGCTGTCGGTTCTCCAGAACTGGTCAGAACCTGCTGAATACCACCTCTGCTATGGCCTCTTGTATCTGTGTATGATCATTAATGCTAAAAATTACAGCATCATCCAGTTTGAATCAGGAAATAAATAATCTGGAATAAGTACAGGTAGTCTTTGGCTATCAGTGGTACAGATAGTCCATGACTTATGACTGTTCATTTAACAACAGTTCAAGGTTTCACAGCTTCTCAGGAAAAAGTGACTTACGGCTCACCCTTGAAGTTATGAATACCATATCACACCCACACACCCACAGTCATGTGAAATGCAATTTGGGTAATTGGCAACCAGCTCACATCTAGGATGGTTGCAGCATCATGCAATCACGTGGTCTTGATTTGTGACCTTCCCATCTGGCTTCTGACAAGCAAAATCAACTGGGGAATCCAGATTTTCTTAATGACTGCATGACATGCTTAATCACATGATTAACTTAATAACTAATTAAAAAATTGAGTCCGATCCCTTGATGACTGACTTTATGATTACTTATGATGGAAATTCCAGTCCCAATTGTGGTCATAAGTTGTGGGCTACCTGTAATTGGAATTTCAATTTCCATCACTAAGCAACACAATTATATGATCTCATCGCTTAGCAATGACAGTCCCAGCATTGTTGCAGTTAAATGAAGATCTCCTCACAACCTCCAGCCAATTTCCAACAGTCAGGGAAACCCGACAGGTAATTGCAAATCCCAGACAGTTTATGAACAGGGTAGCAGATAGCTAAATGGGTGCACAAAGTCGCATGGGTGGCCAGTGAGAGCATGGTGGTGCTCAGGATGGCTGCTGCTGCCATGTGCAGGAGGCTTACAACTTTCCCTGCCAGCTTCATTGAGATGTCTTTCCACAATTAAAATAACCATTTATCTGCAGAAAGATCCATATATACTTTGCAGTAAGAAATGTAAAATATCCCTGCAGCAGTTAGCAGGTACAAAGCTAGTTCAGTATAGCTCACTGGAATATTAGGCTTAGTACTATAGTATTTAATAAAAATGTAGCAGTAGAAAGAAATTTCACTTTTTGAAACTGTTTCATTCTGTTATAAATCATTTTCCAAAATTGTTGAGCCTTGTATTGCCATTAAATACAGCAACAATTGTAATATAAATGATGTAGCTTGATCAATACATTTTCAATAATCTTTTTTACAAAATTAACTGCTGTTTTTAACAATGCTGGAGTAATATACCAGTAGTAAACATGTACCAGTTTTTTCTAAGTATAATATTCAGAATACAGAATAATTTCAGATAAATGGCTGTCCAGTCCCCCACTCCCAGTGATGGAGCACCCACAACTTCTGGAGGCAAGCCAGGAAGTTTCTTAGTTCTAATTTCAGTATAAATTTAATGCTTTTATTCTTGTTGTTGCTGTTAATTATTGTGTCTAGATTCTATATCTATTTAATCATACAATTTGTTCATTTTATACATCTCATCTATGAATAATTATTTTTTTAAAAATAGGTCTTTATTATTTTTGTAAATACCCAGACACTTAACCATTTAAGCAGTAACAATTAACTGATTAGCAGTAATATTAAACCACATTATTTGTTATAAATAACCCTTTTCTTGTTCTATTTGAGTTTTACCTTCATTCAAGAGTCGTAAAATGAGGCAAAACTCACTTAATAAATTTCTCACATAGCAAAATAAATTCTGGACTCAATTGTGGTCATAAATTAAGAATTAGCTGTATATCCAGGTCATAAGTTGAGGACTACCTGTATATCTGATAAAAACCCAGTTGTGTCTTTAGGTTTTAAAGGAATATCACTTTTTAAATTCTAATATTGCTTCTTTTGTCTTAATATAGACAAATTTAATAATTATGCTGTGGTAGTGTTCTTTGTACTGTCTACAAGCTTAGATAGTTTGAATTTCCAAAATATTATTTATATCCAAATTGAGAAAGGTTTTGTATTTCTCTTTCTAAATGTTCTTTCCTCAAATCCTCAGGTATACTTCTGAATGTTATATTATTTTTATGTAACTCACTTCTGTTATTTTTAATTTGGCTTCAAAATTTAATTGTTTTTTAAATGAATCATTGTCCTGTCTACAAATCTTTAATTTCTTTATCTTAATGATCTGATTTAATTTGCCAGTTTTAGCATTACAATCGAGTTTCAAGGAATCCAATTTTGCTTCCAAATTTTGTTTTTCTTATTGAATTAATTTAGTGATATTGTGCTACATGCATTTCTTGTTAAAATTCAGTCCATTAACTGTGAAAACTTAATTTTTGATACTGTAACAGAAGAATTTATTTTTAATTATTATAATAAAGATTACTAGACACTAGACACAAGAACAGTTTTTCCCCGAATGCCATCACTCCTAAACAAATAATTCCCTCAACACTGTCCAACTATTTACTAAGTCTGCATTACTACCTATAATCTTCTCATCACTCCTATCACTCATCCCCTCCCAATATAACTGTATGACTATAACTTTGTGGCTTGTATCCTTACAATTTATATTGACTATTTCCTAGAATGATTTGATTGCTTAGTTGTAACTGTGACTACATTAAGTGTTGTCTTATGATCTCCCTTATGATTCTTAACAAATGTATCTTTTCTTTTTATGTACACTGAGAGCATATGCACCAAGACAAATTCCTTGTGTGTCTAATCACACTTGGTCAATAAAGAATTAATTTATTCATTCATTCGTTCATTCATTCAGCATCTTCCAGATTTGTATCTCCTTTGTTTGTCATCTTCTACTCATCATTTATAAATTTAAAAAGTTATTTTATGTTCAAAATTTATTTTCATTAAATAGATCCAGAATATAATGTACAGTTAAGAGTTATCAACTAAGAAAAAGAAATCCTAAAGTCATACTTTGTGGAGGTGCTGCAGCCATTTGGAGTTTAGTGGTAGCTATAGAGAGATATAATCTCTTGATTGTGAATTTAGTGCATAATCCTATATGGACAAACCTCCCTCATACACACACACAAAACAGATACTAAAATTTATTAATATACCAATCTCCAGCATGTAGATTGGGAAGTTCCTTTCAATTTGAGATATTTCTGTAATTTTCTACCACACAACAGGAAAATAAGGAACTTGCATACTGGTTACGCCATATATGGAGCTAGAATGAAATCTGAAGAAAGTGGTTTTCAAAATAAAAGGAAAGTTATCTTTTAAGGCTGATAAAGCAACAAAGTTTGTCCAAGAGAATGGAAAGTAGGTTTTTAGCTGTGGAAACATCATAGCCGTGCACCAAAGGAGAATCGAGGATCGCTGTTTTTAAAACAAAACCAAGAACAAGAAAATCCTCACCAGGAATGCTTTTGGAAGCCAAGGGTTGAACTTGGAAATCAAAACTGACAATATGATAGGTGCTCATGGAAAAAGAACAAAAAAATGGTCAAATGCCTAAAAGTAAGCGTAGTTCTTTTTTTTTTTTCTTATCAAGATTCTCAGTTACTCATTAGGTATACTTTCTACAATCTAAGCTGCTTGCTTAAGAGCATATTACAATTACCTCCTCAAAGTCTTATCAAATAATAAAACAACTGTGTATGTTCAAGGTGTTTCCCTTGGGCATTGCACTTTCTCCTCTTTTTGTTGTAAAAGTTAACTTTTATAGATAACTTGATGGAATATAATCAAGGTTACATTGTTTCATTTCCCCCCAATATTAGACTAGTAGTTGTGAATGGTTTTATGTGACCTTCAGAACTAATTATCATTGTGGCTGTAAAAAAAATCATAAAAAGATGATACATGGAATCACGAAGAAGGCTGGACTGTCACATAATCATACAAAATTTTAAAGGAAAAGAGTTTGCCAGATATATGTATGTATGCATATGTCAAATTTAGAAACTGCATCTCCCTCACAGAGTGAGTCTCTAAAAGCATATCTTTATTGTCAGTATATAAGCTTTGACTATATAAATGTAGAAATCCATAACTAATAAGCCTACTGATCATCCAGCTGTTGCCTTTTGTTCATCAGCTCAGATTTAAACAATTCTTCATATTACTTGCACTTTTTCAGTAAAATTAATGACCAAGAAAAGCTATTTTTTGTTAACACTTGCATGCAAGAAGCAACAACAATGTGCTTCTTCTTTTAAAATTGCAAGATGTAGCGAAATCTAAAGTTATGCTTTGCAACTGCCCACCTAGTTCCTCTGTAATTGAAATATTTCCTGTTTTTATGCTGCTAAATCTTTACTGCAACATCTCAGGATTTTTAAATGCATATTGACTTGTGTTGCATTTGTTGTGGTTCACCGGCAGCAGGTGCGGATGGCTGAGGACATGGAGAGCGAGGACTTGGATGAGGGGCCTGCATGCGATGCAGGGATGGGACCAGGACTCTCAGAGAGTGGAGTGCTGCCTTTGGAGCTTGTGGAGGCTGGCAGAAGTGATGCAGAGGACCCTGAGGAGCCTGTGCCCAGTGCGCGTGTGTGCAGGTCTGCTCGAAGGAAAGAGCAGCTGTAGTAGCACGGGTGACTCGGGAGTAAGGCTGCAAGGTGATGGCCCCTCCCTTAAGGGATAAAAGCCAGCCCTCAGAGGTGGGATTCTTTGCAGAAAGCAAAGAAGTTCTTGCACTTCAAGTCTTCTGGAAGTTCGGACTATCCTGGTTTGTGTTTGGAGACTTTTGGTTTTGATTATGGAAAAACTTGAAAACTCCAAAATGAGGGAAGATACCTTTTCACAGAATGCTATCTCTGTATTTTCAGCCCACTAGGCAGTTGAATAACTGATTGTACAGGTAGCAATGAATATTCCTGTTTCTTAATTAAGCACTTTTCCAGTTAAGTTAGGAAACTATCGATGGAGCCCAAAAGTATAGCTTTCTCTGTATTGCTGTTCCCTTTGCTATATAGTAGAAAAGAAACTGGTTCTTTGTTTTCACTTAGTATCTATTCATTAGCCTTTTCCACATGTTTCCTCTTAATATTCAGTTTACTAGCATGAGTCTATTAGTGACTTTTGCAGTGCCTATCTAAAGATGGGGTGCTTATTCTTGTAATGTTGGAAATTATGTTAGAAAAATATACATCATTACAGCAAAACAACTTGGAATTATATGAGATATTTTAATCTAATTTTAAATATTCCATTTTTTTCTTCAAAGCCTTAAGGCAGCTTACCAAGGAATCTTTCATTATTTTATCCAGTAACAATCTGATTAGATAGATTGGACTAAGAGAGTGTGACTGGCTCATTGTTACCTAGTGAGTTTCCATGACTGAGGATGGATTTGAATTTACTTTCATTATTTTGAAATGGTAGGTCTTCGCAGACCTGGGCCAAAACTTTAATTACTATAACAAAATAAGATATTAACTGCTCCAGAAGCATGAACAGAAATTTACATAGGAACATTATAACATCACAAAACCAGACACTTGCATGATGGTCTCTTCTAATATCGTGACCTTAATGTCTTGGGGCTAAGCTTTAATAGAAGGCTAATAGGATTAGGGGCCTCTACATCATAGGGAGAAGCTATTCCATAGATCAGGAATTGTGACAGAGAAGGCATGCCTCTTTGGTCCTACAAGATGGTACTATTTAATAGAACCAGGAACACAACTTTCTTGTGGGATGTTGTAAATGGCCATAATTCTTAGAAACAGATGGTTCTGCACATAATCTGGTTCCTGTGCCATTCAGGGCTTTAAAAGCAATAATCAACGTTTCATACATTATGTCAGAATGTATGCAGAACTGTGGATGATGAGAATAAAAGCCCCATAAGCTAAATTGCAGAAGGATGGGATAAATAAAAGTGACACATTCCTTCATGTTGTATTAACATGGTCTTTTTTTCCTAATCTGAATAAAATATGTGCATGTTTTCTTGAAAAACTACTGTGAAGGAGAATTTTATCTTCTTCCAGCTCTCAAATTATAACTGTATATGAGTAAGCAAAGAATGCTGCCTTGATTCTTATTTCCTGGTTCTATGAGAATTCTTCACCAATTAATTTAAACTAGTATTCATTGGTACTGGTTTGTACCAAACTTATATCTTATGAGCATTGTCTTAAATGTTCTCATTAATTTAAATTTTTCTTCCTAATAATAGGTTGGCTATGTAGAGTTCTGTAATGAATTTAAAGTGGAAGTGGTTTCATCTCTTTTGATGATCAGAAGAGGGCTTTTTTATTTAGAAAGGAAAAAAAACCCATCCAAATAGGAATCTGGCTTTTGTGTTTTTTATTGTATCTGGATACAAAAGGTTTCAGTATATTTTTGTTCCCAAATCTTTGGCTAGTGACAAAGACGGACAGCCAATTAGTGAGCTTACTGAATGAAGTTTTGTAATAAAACAAGCTCTCTTTCTAATGGTCCTAATTTTCAAGAAAAAATTTTGGTGTCAAGTTGACAACTGGAGAAGCAGAATTGTTGAGAAATTCTGTAGTGCAATTATAGATGTCCATATTAGATGCCAGTGTGGTATAATCCAACCTTGGCATAGGATTGGTGATGAAAAGCAGTCTTGAGTGAAAATCTTTTAGAAGACCCTTTAAACAGTTGGATTATAGCTCCCATATCTCTCCAGACAGCACAATGAACATGAAAAGTGTTGGAAATAGTAGTCTAAATAGAAATTTGGAGACTTAGATGTAAAAAAAATGGGTGGCTTGAGGAAGGTTCCTTTCTGTTCCGTATTTTGGAGAAACTTTCACATGCCCCCCGATGGATATATATATATAACTAGCTAACTAGCTCGAAATAGATCTATACTAGTCTCCCTTATTTATTATTTAAAATTATCAGCTTAAAAACCTTACACACACACACACACACACACACACACACACACACACACACACACACACACACATCACTCCTTAGGGATACCAATGTGAGGAAAAGTATCCTAAATTTTTACAAATAATAATTTTGCATAATATAAAGCTGGACAATATGCGTGATGACAACAAAAAGGAATAATGACAAAGGAAGTTATTTTATGAAAATAAGAAATGTGAAAATCCCAGACAGTGCTTTTAAATGGACACAAATATAAATGTGTTCATGTAAATCCATTTTAGTTGCCAAAGTTGTACAGTAATTGACGTATTGGAACAGAACTAAAGAAACTCAATTTTAGATCTAACTTTTGCCAGGGAAACCTTTCTTGATGTGGGTTCTTTCTCTTTCTCTCAGGTAACCTATCTCAAAAAGCTGTTGTTGTAGGGATAAAGCGGAGATCATCTTGATCTCCACTTTATCCACCTTGATCTATTGAAAGAAAGGCAGGATATAAAGCTAATAAATAAATGTCTCTGGTTTTCCATAAGAAAGCTGAAATCTGCTTCTGTAAAATCTTCTAAGATTTTTAAGACTTATTACTTGAAATTATGATTGCTATGAATTACTTGTAAACTTCTCTGGTAATTCTGAAAGTAGAAATTGGTTTTATAAAGTGTGTTCAGAATATTGTTTTGGGTTTCCATGTTTCTTCATGCTTCATTTTATTTGGATTGTTAATATGTGGAGTAAGATTTAGATTCTTAAAGGCTTGCCAAAAGCAGAATATTTTTTCTAATTTAAAAACTGGGAATAATCTAAAAATAACTGACATGAAGATTTAGTTTGTTTTCAACAAATATTTACATGCTATAATATTGCCAAGGCAATATCAAATGAAAATTGAAGAGAAAAATAAATACATCAAAGTAATAAAAATATTTAAGATTTAAAAACATGCTAATTGTTTAATAAATTTAAAAAGAAATATATTTCTTATCTCCTATTGCAAAAGAGCCTGGATGGAATTACTTGGTAGAGATGTATTACTGTGTATCATCATTATATTGATGATATTTAGCTTCACCCAGTGCTTTCACGAAGATGTTAAATAAGAACAGCAGAGAGAGTAGAATCCTGTAAGACCTCAAAGTGCAGTGGTTTATGGCCATGTCTCTCTACCCAGAAATACAGATGTTAAATGTATCTGTGTTGCAGCTTTCAGAAGATGCCCTATTAAAAGTCAGATCATAAGGTGAAACGGGATCTGTAGAAAGCTTGACCTTAGCAATGTAAGGTTTTGCACTGTATAGTGAACACTTTAAATTGGGTGTGGCATGCAGTTTGCAACCAAGCTACCATACAAAATACATTGTCTGAGACACTAAATAAATCTTATATCTGATAGCAAGCTATATATACTATGCTGTAATTGGGACCAATTTATATTAAATTTCTCTCCCAATGTTTTTCTATTGTTTCAATTTGTATTGAATTGATTTAACAATTTGAAACAATAGTAAAATCACCGGAGCTTTTGAAAGAGCTGATATCATTCTGTAGGATCATCTTCTAGTTTCTAATATTCTCTGCATTGTTTTGATGCCTGATTTGTTACCATATCCAATTCAGTGCCAGTTTTGAAACCTGAAAAACGGGCAGTTTTGATTCTTTTACCTAATATTTAGCTCTTCTTGACAAATTCTTTCATATACTTTCTGCTGAACTACACTTCTTCAAAATTCAGTTTCAATAATTATTTTGAATATGCAAGTTTACCACTCCTGCTAGAAATGAGCGAATGACTAAATTAGCTCTGTGCATCTGTGTTTTATTATGTAACATTTCTGTCATCCACTCTTTTACCAAAAAAAGATTTAACTTCTTTCAATCCCAGCAGGTTTTATTCTGTGCACTTGCTTAGTTAAATTTCTGTATTCAACATATATCCAAATAATCACTGGAAAGGTTTGTCCCATATTTGAGCAAGGTCATTTTTCACAAAAGCATGGCTATAAAATTGGGGTATCTGAATATTATAGAGAGTATCTGAATATTATAGAGAGAGATTAGTATAACTAGTCCCTATGGCTTCTGGAGGACCCAAGATTGTTGGGGGCAATAAGCTGACTTTGTAAAAATGCCGCTTGGGGGGGGGCCAAAAAGCCCTACTAATAAGCAGGCATATACAATGGAATGAAGGCTATTGCTGAGCACTTAGCATGGTGCTCCATAGACTGTAAGCCGTCCTGAGTCTCCGGAGAAGGGCGGCATATAAATGTAATTAAAAAAAAAAAGTGTAATTTTGTAGTTATAAAAAAATAATTCAAACAATTAAAATATTGCTGGCTAACAAGCCTTGATTTCAAAATGGAAATATAGTACCACTATTTCTTAAAATGAGAAAAATAGAAGATACATTTCCTTATGAACATGTTAATAGCAATATTATGTTTATTATGTTTATACATGGTCTACATACCGTAGAATAAGTTCACGTGTTACATTAAGTTAGGGTATTCAGCCAAGTTGCCCTTTTCAGTAACCTTTCTAAACACAAGAAGAGGTGTATAAGCCACTTATTTTCCCTCCCTCCCTTTGGTTGCAATCCATTTTAACTTACAGCTTGGAATGGGGGACAGATAGAAAAATTTTGACTGAACAAAGCTGATAAGGAAATATATTAAAGTATTATAATAAATGATTTACTCCAATTCATAATTTGTTTCTCTGCTTTTAAATGACTATATTTATTGCATCTCTCCCTTCTCTCTCTAGTACTTCTACTGCAGACTTTCAAATGCAGTTGAACGGATGTAAATCTGAATCTTTTTCTGTTAAAGGACATAGGTGCATTTGTTGAAGGACCTGACATTCATGGTTTTGAGGCCTGAAATAGTTAAAAATTATTGTGAAGTTGCAGGCCTTAAAAGATCAAGTGGACCATTAAACCTTAGTTGTGGCGGTTGTTTCATAATTGACCATTGAAGAATTGAAAAAAAAAAGAGAATATACTCGTATGTGAAAGCCTATCAGGTTTTTCATAAAATATCAAATGCAAATGTCTACTTTTTCTGAAGTATAGATATCGATATATACACATGCACATTGTTACATACCCAGTCTTTGAATATCTAATGGGCTTTTCAAAGCTCTTTTAGTTGCCCCCTAAATATATTCATAGTTTAATAAGAATTGCAATCAACATGTGTTGTAATTTTACAAAAAATTACAAAAAAATGTAATTTTGTAAAGTCACAACAATTTACTTTTTTCAAGGCCCAATAGGATTTCAGCTTTCAAAATCCTCGCCCTTTGGATCAGTGACTGTCTTTGAATCCATTCTTCCTCATAGAGTAGTTGATAGAATAAAAGGAATTGATTGGAGAACAATTACTTACCGGTATATAATCTTGATTTTCACACAAAAGCCAGGAAAATATAAATGTATTATAAATAACTAGATAAGATTTGACAGAAATAAACCAATTGTGTTATATATTGTTATGGAGGGTTGTTTTTAGTAAACTTTGTTAAATTGAAATATCAATAAATAAAAAGTTTTCTGACTTAGTAACCCTGAGAGAATAATCCCTACATATTACAGTTGCCTCAGAAACACTGCATATAGACTTTGGTCAGGGTCAGTGAAGGCTAGCTCTGTACATTCTGTTCAGAAGAAGTCAAGTCCGATGCCAGAAGAACTGAAATCAGTGGCAAAGCATTAAACTGTACAATTTATGGAATTATATTGTGCCATAAATCTTTTGTTGAAGAATACGGAATGTACAAATGCTATTAATTTTTGGTCTAAAATAAGGTAATATTACAAAACCCAAATCCTCAGATATTAAACTTTAATTCTAATCTGTACAGTGGGATATTAACCATATTTGATTTTGAAAATATGTAAGACAATTTAAACTGTTATATGTAAAATATTTTGTTTCAGTCTACAGAATAACAATGAGATTAAAAAATTCGTAATATTTAACACTTTACACAGTATGCGATTTATACTTTAGTAATCCATACAACCAATTAAGAAAGATTGGGTTGATTGTAATTGAAATTATACCATCACAGAGACAAAAACTAAAAAATAATGTAGGGAAAATGTACCTTATTTCCAAAGTTAAAATGTTTACTTATAAACTTCAGAAAAGCAACTGTGGTACAATTGTAGAAGAAAAATGGTTGAAGAAGGAAAAATTAAATCAGATCATTTTGTGGAGAAAGTATGGCAGAGATTTTGGTACTACTTAATTCTCTGTAAATGGTAAAGATGTGTTCAAGTAAAATTGGACTCCTGATAATTTCATGGATACATCCATGCAATTTTGTGAGAATAGTATGGCAGTTTAAAAAAACCAGCCGTTTTGCCTAAAGGGGGGGCTCGGGGGTTTCCGTGTTGGGGTGGCAGGTGGGGGGTGGGACGCCGGGGGCCAATTTTATCAGCACGGTGACTGGGAGAGGTAGATATGCTGGGGGTAGAGGGCCGTATCCAGTTAGGGGATCGCGCTGCCGATATTTGCAAGCGGTAGCGCGCTCCGACCCTCCTCACCCATCCTGCAGTCCTGGCTGTCCGGAGCCTCAGGCCCTGAATACCCGGCTGTTGCTGTGCAATGCCAGGTCCGTGGTTAATAAGGCTCCCCTGATCTATGATCTGGTACAGGAGAAGGCCGCGGACCTGGTAGGTGTCACCGAAACCTGGTTGGGCCCAGAGGGTGGTGTCCCTCTGGTTGAGATGTGCCCACCAGGTTTCCTTGCATTTCACCAGCCTAGGTCTCAGGGAAGGGGTGGTGGGGTGGCGGTGCTTATTAAAGAGGTCCTTTGTCCTAGGGAGGCCACTGTCCCTCAGACGGCTAGTTGTGAATCTCTTTTTGTGAAGTGGGGACAAGGGGTTCAGATGGGTCTTTTGATGGCGTACCTGGCTCTCTGCCACGTCTCATCGGCCCTGCCCGGACTCCTTGAGGTGATAGCCGGGCTGGCGGTTGAGACCCCTAGGCTTTTGGTCATGAGGGATTTCAACCTGCCATCGCTCGGTGAAACCTCGGGGATGGCCCGGGAGTTCTTGGCTTCCATGACGGCCATGGACCTGACCCAATTAGTTTCTGCTCCCACTCACATAGGAGGACACATGCTGGACCTGATTTTTGTCTCTGGGCAGTGGTTGAATGACTGTAATTTCGGGGATTTAGTAATTATACCCTTGTCATGGACAGATCATTCCCTTCTTAGACTGGACTTCTGTTCCGCCACCCCCCACCGCAGGGAGGCGGAGTCACATAGATTGTTCCGCCCCAGGCGCCTGATGGACCCGGAGCGGTTCCAGAGGGAGCTTGGGCCATTTCCTGAGTCTCTGGCTCACAGCTCGCCTGGAGACCTGGTGGCCACCTGGGATGGGCTGGCCGCCGGGGCTCTGGATTGAGTTGCGCCTCTGCGACCTCTGACCCGGCACAGATCCCACCTGGCTCCGTGGTATACGGAGGAGCTACGGGAGATGAAGTGCCGGAAAAGACGTCTAGAGAGCACTTGGAGGGCGAGCCGTTCTGAGTCTGACCGAACACAGGTGAGATCTTATATTAAGACTTACCTTGTGGCGATAGAGGCGACGAAATCTTCGTATTTCTCCGCCCTTATTGTGTCGGCAGAAAATCGCCCTGCTGCCCTGTTTAGAGTGACCCGCTCTCTACTTGAACCAAGAGCGCAGGATGACCTCTTGCAGGGCAGGGCAGAGGAGTTTTCCCGATTTCTGCACGACAAAATCGCTCAGATTCGGGAAGGGCTGGACTCCAACTGGACGGTCCCGGGGGAGGTGTCCGGGGCAGGTCTTGTGAGTGTTATCTGGGGGGAGTTTGACCCTGTGACCGCTGAGGGCGTGGACAGATTGCTGGGGGGTCTGAATGCCACCACCTGTTTATTGGACCCGTGCCCTTCCTGGCTGGTTTCGGCCGCCAGGGAGACGACACGAGGCTGGCTCCAGGGGATTACCAACGCTTCCTTGAGAGAGGGATCGCTTCCTACCACCTTGAAGATGGCGGTGGTGCGGCCCCTCCTCAAGAAGCCTTCCCTGGACCCAGCTGTTTTAAACAACTATCGTCCAGTCTCCAACCTTCCCTTTATAGCGAAGGTTGTTGAGAGTGTGGTGGCACGTCAGCTCCCTCAGTATCTGGAGGAAGCGACTTACCTCGATCCGTTCCAATCGGGTTTCAGGCCTGGGCATAGTACCGAAACAGCATTGGTCGCGTTGGTCGATGATCTCTGGAGGGCCCATGACAGAGGGTTTTCCTCTGTCCTGATCCTATTAGATCTCTCGGCGGCTTTTGATACTATCGACCATAGTATCCTATTGCGATGGTTGGAGGGGTTGGGGATTGGGGGAACTGTCCTTCGATGGTTCTCCTCCTTCCTCTCCAACCGTTCGCAATTTGTGTTGGCGGGAGGGGAGAGGTCCACCTCTAGGCCCCTGGTTTGTGGGGTGCCTCAGGGGTCGGTCCTCTCCCCTCTCTTGCTCAACATTTATGTGAAGCCGCTGGGCGAGATCATTCGTGGTCTTGGGGTGCGGTGTCATCTGTACGCAGATGACACCCAACTGTACATCTCCACCCCAGACCACCCCAACGATGCTGTGGAGGCTACGTCCCGGTGCCTGGAGGCCGTGCAGGACTGGATGGGCGGGAACAGGCTCCGGCTCAATCCATCCAAGACCAAGTGGCTGTGGTTCCCGGTGCCCCGATATAGCCAGCTGACACCTTCGCTGGCTATTGGGGGGGAAATTTTGCCCCTCACAGAGAGGGCTCGCAATCTGGGCGTCCTCCTGGATGTACGGCTGTCGCTAGAACATCATATTGCGGCCGTCTCCAGGGGGGCGTTTTACCAGGTCCGCCGGATCTACCGGTTGCGGCCCTTTCTGGATCGGGACGCCCTGCGCACGGTCATTCACACCCTTGTCACCTCTCGCCTGGACTATTGTAATGCTCTCTACATGGGGCTCCCTGCGGGGAGCACTCGGAGATTCCAACTGGTGCAAAATGCGGCCGCGCGGGTGATCATGGGGGCGTCACGTAGCTCCCATGTGACGCCTCTCCTGCGTGAGCTGCATTGGCTGCCGGTGGCTCTCCGGGTTCGCTTTAAGGTTCTAGTTTTGACCTTTAGGGCGATCCATGGCATTGGGCCAGGTTATCTGCAGGACCGCATTCTGCCGGTGATCTCCAGCAGACCGGTGCGTTCCCACAGGGAGGGCCTTCTCCGGGTGCCATCGGCCGCTATGTGTCGTCTGGCGGCCCCCAGGAGTAGGGCCTTCTCTGTGGGGGCCCCTGCCCTCTGGAATACTCTGCCATCTGAACTACGCACCAGCACGGACCTGAGGGCCTTCAGGCGCGCGTTGAAGACCTGGCTCTTCGAGCAGGCTGGCCTGGGCTGAGATAGTTTTTAATTGTCTCCTTAATTTGGTTTTTAATTGGGTTTTAATGTCGGGGGGTGGGTTCCATTAATTTAAACAGCCATTGTTTAATGTCTTTTTAACTTTTGTACTGTTGTTTGGGATTTGATTTGGCTGTACACTGCCCTGAGTCCCTCGGGAGAAGGGCGGTATAGAGATCTTAATAATAAATAAATAAATAAAGCCCAACAATTTTCTGATAGTCTCACGTGCAGGCCTAATCCACTTTCATTTCTGAGCTGATATAAGCTTAACTTTGTGCTATTATCTGCTGAATCCAATTGCATGAGTAACTCTTGTATGTGAGTGTAATAAAAAATTCTATTAATCTAGTCTAGTCTTGTCTAGAATCTATTTTGTTTCTAAAATCCACCATATTCTCTGTTACTGTTCAATTCTACCATTGGCTTTCTCAGATTAAAATTCCCACATCTTTATTTCTTTTTCTTCTTGCTGATTATGGAATCAGAGCATATAAGCAATACTCAGAATTTGTGGCAAAAATTAATGTTTTAGTGTTACTATCTCAAATATACATATTATTTGAAGGGAAATACTGCAAGGAGCAGGTAACAAAACAACTGGAATTCCATTTCCAGCCAGAAAATGACATTGTTTTGTGGTTGTGGTCAGCAGAAGTCCATAAGAAATATGCACTAAGAAGGAGCTATTTCTGTTAGAAAAGCTTTATTTTGTTGACATAGACTTTATGCCAGCATACAAAGAAAACATGGAAAGACTCCAAATTCAGTTCAGTTTAGAAATATTTACTTTTTTACAGTTACAAATTGTTCTCAGAACATGGAAATATTCTTGCAAACATTATAATCTGTCTAATAATTGGCTGACATTGTTGGTTCCTGCTATTAGAAATTATGATCTAGGCAAGGTATTTCATATTTAGAAGCCAAAATCTCTTCCTTATCTAAGCACTGAAGGCAAGTATTTTCTCATGCTAAGAAAAATTGACCTCACAAGATTGATCTTTATGCTCGGTGGTGGGATTCAAAATTTTTTACTACCGGTTCTGTGGGCGTGGCTAGGTGGGCATGGCTAGGTGGGCATGGCCATGTGATTGGGTGTGGCCTTTTTTGCAGCATCCCCATCCCATTTTTTGGGCCTTCATGGCCTCCTCCCGGGCAGGAGGTTTTGCTCCCAGAAGGCTCCCCTGGGGCTCAGGAAGGAAAAAGAGCATAGGAGGGGCATGCAGTACCCTTCCATGCTCCGTTTTGGGGCCTTCCTGGTCTTGGAAACCTCTAGGGGAGCCGCTTTTGCTCCCAGAAAGCTCCCCTGGGGTTCAGGAAGAAAAAAAACAGAGCATAGGAAGGGCACGCAGCACCCCTCCACGCTCCATTTTGGGGCCTTCCTGGCCTCGGGAGCCTCCTGGGCGAAGCAGTAAGAAGCAAGGGGGAAAAAAAAGAAATACCTTAAGGAATGACTGGGCGAGTGAGCATTGGACGGACAGGGTGAGTGAGCATCGGGAATTGGGCGGGCAGGGCAAGCAAGCAAGCAAGAAAGGATTGGAGCATGGCCAGCCAGATGTTACTACTGGTTTGGCGACCCATGCCAAATCCTTGCTACCGGTTTGCCAGAACTAGTGCAAACCGGCTGAATACCACTACTGTTTATGCTTCTTCATTTTAGATACAGTTTCTGAAATGAATAGTTTTTAGCAAGGTAGGGATTTTTTTGTATTGTGATAGTCATATCATAAAAGGCAGAATACGAAGCCATATTAGCATGGACAGAAAGCATACTTTTAGATAAAATATATACGAGTAGCAAAATCAGTAAAATCATATTTTAACATATGTATTCGAATGTTTTTCATACAGCCTAGTATGGCCTAGTAAAAAGGAGTGCTTGTTCTCACAACTCATGTCATTTGATTTAATATACTTGTGTAAGGAAATGGTTATTTGACACTACTGTTACTCTCCTATGTTAAAGATTCTGTTGCTATGCTACTATAAAGTAGCTTTCCTGGAGCATCTGCAGTGTCTGTTTCTTGTATATGTCCTACATTGAAGGGCTGAGAAGATGTGCAATTGAATGGAAAGGGAAGAAGAAGGGGAGATAAAATGTGCAGTTTTTTTAAAAAAAGTTCATGTGTTGCCTTAACACATGGTGTTTGCTGATCTCAGCTTATTATTCGTTCCTGACTTTTCAAATAAATAAAAAAACAAATTTAGAAATAGAGTTAATATTGAGCGAAACATCCTTTTGGCATATTCTCCAGCTATTGCAAAATTCTTTCTCACATCATCATTAAAAAAACCTTACAACTTAAACCATTTACAGCAACAAGAGAATAAGACAAAGAAATAGTTAGATATGAGAGATAGCATAGAAGACAATGAAGTTGTCATATGTGGGAGTTTCTCCACTTTAAGCTGGCCAGCCTTGTCTAGGATTGGAAGTTAACAGTGTCAGTCCTGGTCAGTACGGTACCTAGATGGAAAACTGCTTGAGAATTCCAGGGATATGGACTAGGCCATGGGTATCAAACTTGATCGTGTCATGTGATGTCACATGACAATATCATGATTTTTTTGGCTTTGGGGAGCTGGGTTGGCATGGCCTGAGCATGATGCGGGCCACCAGTTTGACACTTCTGAACTAGGCCATGACAAAACACTTCTATACTGTTGCAAAAAATACATCTATCCACTAGGAGTTAAGCTTGATTCAAAGGAAATGTTTATAAAGCACAGCAGAGTCTTACAAAACCTTTTTAAAAATTTGGTGATTTATATTAGTCCGGAAATCTGCAAATATGCTTTGTCTACTTCCTATTGATCTGAAATGCAGTTCTAGCCATCCTTCGAACATAAATTGACTAGATTTCTTGTTCTAATGAAAGGAATCCTGCAGGGCAACTGCTTATGTACAATAAGCTCCTTCTTCAGATTAATGCCAGTTGGGTATTATCTGTCTATCAATGTGGTAGACATAACAGGCAGACTTTGTTTTCATTATTAAACGTTTGCTGGCATAGTTGGAAGATATCAGGCAAAAATAATTATTCTTTCAGTGGGAATATAATTTAGAATCTATGCAGTAGACTCTTAAAGTCCATGTTTTCATGCTTTTTAAATGGCTGCGAAAGAGGGGTGAGGATCGATATAAAACTCTAGCAAGACACTCTTCCAAAGGACTAATTCTACAACAGAGAAAGCCTACTTTCTGGGGCTCTATTAGATGCCACTGCTTCATTGACAGGACCCAGAGTGAGCTAACTGTATCATACTGTATAGGACAGGCAGAAATGATAGGAGACAAATGGACCTTCAAGGACTTAAGCTTACAGTCATGTGGTATTTTAATGGACAATGAGCAAGTACAGGTAGTCCTCAACTTATGACCACAATTGAGCCCAAAATTACTGTTGTTAAGTGAGATATTTGTTAAGTGAGTTTTGCCCCATTTTATGACATTTCTTGACACAGTTGTTAAGTGAATCATTACAGTTGATAAGTTAGTAACACAGTTGTTAAAGGGAATCTGGCTTCCCCATTGACTTTGTTTGTCAACAGATTGCAAAAGGTGATCACATGACCTTGGAACACAGCAAAGGTCATCAGTATGAACCAGTTTCCAAGCATCTGAATTTTGATCACATAATCATGGGGATGCTACAAAGGTCATAAGTGTGAAAAAGTCATAAGTCACTTTTTTCAGTATTGTTAACTCTGAATGGTTACTAAATGAACTGTTGTAAATTGAGGACTACCTATAAAACAATCATAATAACAATCATAATAATAATTGCCCAGCGACCCTCTTTAAGGTGAGCCGTGTCTTCCTAGGGAAGGAGGAGATTGAGGTCCAGCTGAAGGGGCGTGCTGAGGAATTTGCAGGTTTTCTGGAAGACAAAATTGCTCGACTTCATTCCCAGTTAGATGCCGGCATGGTTGCTGGTCCAGTGGAAGCTCCTGAGACAGGTTCTTGCCCTGCTGGTAACGGTTTGACCCTATTGCTCTTGAGGAAGTGGAAAGGATCCTAGGGAGTATGCTCACAAGCACCTGTGTTTTAGACCCATGACCCTCCTGGCTTGTGAAAGGAAGTGACAGGCAGGTTGACTCTGGTGGTGATTAATGCTTCTCTACAGGAGGGGACAGTGCCCCAGCACTTTAAGGAGACTGTGGTCCATCCTCTTCTTAAGAAACCATCACTGGACTCCACCTGGTTGGATAATTTCTGACCTGTCTCCAATCTTCCCTTTTTGGGAAAGGTTGTTGAGACAGTGGTCACACAGCAGCTGCAGTGGTTTGTGGATGAAACGGATTATCTTGACCCCTACCAGTCAGGATTCAGGCCTGGATTTGGGAGAGAAACAGCATTGGTTGCACTTTTGGAGGATCTCTGGAGGGAGCGGGATGGAGGTAGTGCATCCCTCCTTGCTCTACTTGACCTCCCGGCGGCTTTTGATACCACTGACCATGGGATTCTCCTGGGGTGATTTCAGAGTGGGAGGCCTTGTGCTGTCTTGGTTCATGTCCTTCCTCTGCGGCTGCTCTCAGTCTAGTGTTGATAGGAGGGGAGAGATCCATCCCTCACCCACTGCTTTATGGGGTTCTGCAGGGCTCGGTACTCTCTCTGCTCCTGTTCAACATTTATATGAAACTGCTGGGTGAGATAATCCATCACCATGGACTGAGGTATCACCAATATGCTGATGATACTCAACTGTATTTCTCGGCCCGTGGTGAGTTAAGTGTTGCTATGTCCTCCCTCTCGCAGTGCCTGGAGGCTGTTAGGGGCTGAATGGGAAGCAACGCATTGAAACTTGTAAGACCGAGTGGCCCTTGTAAGACTGAGTGGCTCTGGGTTTGGGGTTGGTTAGCTCAGGGAGAATTGCCACCTTTGATCTTGGATGGGTTGGCACTACTCCAAACAGACCCTGTGCATAATCCAGGGGTTTTCCTGGATTTACAACTCCTGTTCCAAGAGGAGGTGGCGGTCGTGGCCACAAGGGCCTTTATGCAACTCTGGATTGTGCACCAGTTATGCCCTTTCCTGGACCAACAGTCCCTACTCACAATCACTCATGCCCTGGTCACTTCCTGTCTTGATTATTGCAATGCGCTCTACATGGGACTGCCCTTGAAGAGCACCCGGAAGCTCCAGTTAGTGCAAAATGCAGCAACCCGCATGGTTTTGTGCAGACCCCAGTATGTACATGTGTCACCTCTCCTGCAGGAGCTGCACTGGTTGCTGATTTGCTTCCAGGTGCAATTCAAGGTGCTGGTTGTCACCTTTAAAGCCCTTCATGGCTTGGGACCGGGTTATCTGAGGGAATGTCTCTTGCTGGTCACATCTACCTGACCCATTAGAGCAGGAAGTCAGGGAATGTTGTGGGTCCATTCCTGAGGGAGATACACCTGGTGGGATCCAGAAAAAGGGCCTCATGGTGGCTCCCTCTCTCTGGAACATCATTCCCCCAGAGATTAGAATGGCCCCCACTCTAGCACTCTTTCAGAAGGCACTGAAGACCTGGTTTTGCCAGCAGGCCTAGGGAACCAGAGCAGGATGGAGCCTAACAAATGGCTAGTGTGATCTGCTGTTGACAGGGCGGGGGTTTTTTTTTTCTATTGTACTTTATTTATTTGATTCTTTTTGTTAGTTTTTATTGTTTTTTATTTTTTTGTTTTAAATATGGTTTTACATTGTGTAAGCCGCCTCGAGTCACCATGGGCGAATAGGCGGCAATATAAAATAGATAAATAAATAAATAAAATAAATCAATTGAGGAGATAGGCCATCATCAAGAATTAATCTGTCAAACAGATGAAATCAACAAAATTTTATTTACTTCAGAGGGAAGTCTGACAGGTACTCATCTTACTTATAATCCTAAAATATAGGAGATCATATGTAAAAGTAAGGTTTGATGTATTCCTATCTATAGTGTTACCAGACTAGTTTGGGTTAGGATTAGCATATCAGCTCCTCTGAATCAGGATCAATAGTGAACATTAAGTATATCTTATACTATGCCTTTTATAACAAGTCCCATGCTAAGTATATTTATACATCTTTCCCCACAATTCCAAGATCACTTGGAGCAATTCTACACCTTTTTATTCCTGTGAAATGAGAAACATTACACATAACGTGGCAAAATTTTCTGTGATCTCATATAAAGTAAATGTGTTGTATGCTAACTATAAAAATAAGATAGGCAAGACAGGACTAGGGGAAACCATTCTGTCAATTTAGATCAAATGCTTTCCAAAATCCTTTAACAAACTAGTTAAAGGATATTGAGTAAGAAAATCAGGAGAAAAAAACTAGAATTTAAATAATGGAACATGAACCTATATGTAGAATTTAACTTTAGCTTCACTCTTGTCTAAAAAGACTAATCTTGCTGAGTCATGTCCATAAGCCTTCTGATGAGTAAACCAATTCCTGAATAAAGGATTAAGTGTCCAGATAGCCAAGTTTTCAGCTATGACTTGTGAGAAACGTATATCTAGCCAAGCAGAATTAGAGGCAGTTGGTTGCAAGCGGTGCAGTTATGACACATTCACATTTCCTGTAAGGCTTAGCTTGATATCCAAATGAAGTGTTTTGTAGTTCATATAGCTAAAGTAAATATGAATACAAGCTGGTTTATTTTATTTTGAAATTCATTTTTGTTAACTGCCTTGAATACTCACTGTTTGTAACTATTTCAGAAAATTTCAGCATGAAATATAGATAGTGGAAATAACAGAAGCTAGGCTTTGCACACACAGCGTTTTTAAGTTCAGCATTCAGGACCACAACTGAAAAGTTTTGAAGTGTTTACAGTGTGATAAAATACTCCGTGCTGTAGGATCTACAACTTGTTGTCTGAGTCACCCTCATAACCCAGCTTAGATTCCAGATAATGATAACCTACAATTCCCATCCTTGCCTGACAGCAGCTTTGCTTATAAAGTAACTCATGGTTTGTAGGTGAATGTTCCATTTAGAAGTCATTATTATATAGTATGAACAACGCACACGCGTGCACACATACACACACACACACATACACACACACCATAAATAAGTTAATACAAGCCAAGGCTACAATCAAAAATGGGGAAGGTGGGACCAGGTGGAAAATATTCTTAATTAAGTTATTGGGCAATAAGGAAATATTGGAAGGGTAGATTTAGTACTTTATAGAATAATCCTCTTTTTCTTTCATTGTCGCATTTTTCTCAGCTCGACCTTACCAAACGAATAGAAGATCAGGGCCCATTAGATGTGATCATACATAAACTGACAGATGTCTTAATTGAAGCTGACCAAAATGACAGCCAGTCATTGGAGTTGGTTCACAGGTTCCAGGTGAGTAGTATTTGTTATATGCAATTATCAGCTGCACTTCTATTCCTCTGCAAATAATTCTTTTAGTTGAGAATTGCCTAAAAATATTTTATGTAAAGAAACAGAATATGGAACGCATTCTTTATCTTAATGGTGAAGGAACTGTCACAGCTGAATCTTTCTCACCTAACAAACTTTATGTTTAAAAAAATATATTTTTATCTATTAACCATAGATTAAAAACACACCTCTCAAAAACAATAAAAAGTGTGACATGAATAAATAAAATAAACATGCAAAGAGGTGCAAATCACACATTAAAAACTATTGCATTCCTGTCTGAAGTATAATTTTGTATATGGCAGCACTGTTGCATAGAGGACAAACAATTTTGTTCCAAGTTCCAGATGGGACAAATGTATTCTCTGCAAACAAAAATACATATTAAGTTCAACAAAAGCATATTACCAAAAATCCATTTACCTCTGTAAGTTATTATGTTATTAATATCCCTGGTTTAATATCTGGCAACATGCATAATCTGAAGGACTTCTTAATGTAAGGAAAATAGAACAGAACAGAACAGAATCACAGAGTTGGAAGGCACCTTGAAAATTCTAGTCCAACTCAGGTAGGAAACCCTATACCGTTTCAGACAAATGGTTGTCCAATGTCTTCTTAAAAACTTCCAGTGTTGAAGAATTCATAACTTCTGGAGGCAAGTTGTTCTACTGGTTAATTGTTCTGTCAGGAAATTTCTCTTAGTTCTAGGTTGCTTCTTTCCTTGATTAGTTTCCATCCATTGCTTCTTGTCCTGCCCTCAGGCACTTTGGAGAATAGCTTGATTCCCTCTTTTTCGTGACAGCTCCTGAGATATCGGAACACTGCTATCATGTCACGCCTAGTCCTTCTTTTCATTAAACTAGACATACCCAATTCTAGCAATTGTTCTTTATATGTGTTAGCCTCCAGTCTCCCAATCATTTTTGTTGCTCTTCTCTACACTCTTTCTACAGTCTCAATATCTTTTTTACACTGTGGTGGCCTTACCAAGGCATTATAAAGTGTTATTAATAATAATAGCATTTAGACTTATATATCGCTTTATAGTGCTCTACAGCCCTCTCTTAAGCGGTTTACAGACTCAGCTTATTGCCCCCAATTCCTCAGAAGGATGGAAGGCTGAGTCAACCTTGAGCCTGGTGGGATTTGAACTGCGAAATTGTAGGCAGCTGGCTGCAGCAGAAGTAGCTTGCAGTACTGCACTCTAACCACTGCGCCACAGAGGCTCCATAATACATCACATGATCTTGATTCTATTTATGCAGCCTAGAACTGTGTTAACTTTTTTGGCAGCTGCAGCACACTGCTGGCTCATATTTAAGTGATTGTCTACTAGGACTCCAAGATCCCTCTCACAGTTACTACTATTGAGCGAGGTACCACCTATACTGCACCTGTGCATTTGGTTTCTCCTGCCTAAATGTAGAACCTTACTTTTTTCACCATTAAATTTCATTTTGTTAGATAGTGCCCAGTACTCAAGCCTGTCAAGATCCTTCTGAATCGTGTTGGCTATTCCTGACAGCTTGGTCTTGTCTGCAAATGAGTCCCGCCCCCAACCCAAAATTTTGATGTCTGAAGAGGTACAATGACAGGAGAGCCTTTTGTCAGTTCTGGTATGTTCATCAACAGCCAAAATTGATCTTAGTTAATCTAGACAGCTCAGAGATGTGATCACTTAGATGTTTAAGGAATTAGAGACTCTTAATGCATTATCAAATTGAATTTTACATCAGTTGAATTGGTTATCAATTCAAATTGCATATGTTAGTCTTAAATCTCCAAAGAGTTTGGAACCTATTACCGTAATATCCACATTCATTTCTATGACATTGCAGATACATTAACTTGTTTTTTCAGATCTGCTAATAACATCTATTACACAAGGAACAAAATTGACTTGATCCAATATTTATGGAATTCAATTCCATAATTGATTTAACTCCTTATATAAGCAACTTTCAAAAGGTCTTCAATACTTGTTGCTTCATTTCTTAAGGGTTTATATGACACGTGTGAGTCAGAATTTTTATCTTATAATTTCTGATATATCCAACGTATATTATCTCATTCTTCTTGTATGGACTTTAGTCCTTGGCTCAGAAAAGTTAGGGTGATATTGTGAGAGTTCGGCTGTAAAACTGTCTTGAATAAATAAGATATAAAATGAATAGTTCTTCCCTTAAGACTAGCAATAATAATCATGAAGTTATACTGTCTAAGCAAAAGAAAAATTAACTAGGCCAGGCAATTAAAAACATGGGTTACTTATCTTTAAAACGCAAAATGAATGTATGACTAGTTTCTTTTATTTCTTTTAAGAGGCACAGTTTGTACAAATGACCTAGATTGAATGCTTTAGCAATTTTTGTTCTGTATTACACTTCTTCTTTTTGGACCATATTGTAGAGACACACTTCAAGGTGAATTGTACTTAAATGAAAAACTACTCCAATTAATATCCACAATTGTTATTCATAGATATTATTCTGCTTGGATTTTCAAAATTTCTCTGTGGCATTGTGTGACATATTTGAATAGCCCCTGGGCTCATTATTAATAAATTAAATTACATTTTCATCTTATTTTTAAGAGTTAGCACCTAAATTTTCATCTTATTTTTAAGAGTTAGCACCTTCATTGTTCTAAAACTCACCACTGGAATTAGGGATCCCAAGGAAATGAGGAGCCTGTTACATATGTAGTTAGACTGCACTCTCCCATCTTGTTATAGTATTATACTTTTTACTTTGTTTTTAATTATTTTAATTAATTTTAGTGGTGGAAGGCTATAGTATTATGGCAGTGATAGGTAAAGGAAAATATGGGAGAAGGAGTTGGCCACTCTTTGGCAACACAGAACTGTTGTCTTATGCCAGTTTCTGGGTCTCAACTCCAGTACTGTTTCTGTAGACATGGCCCTGGATTTCAACTGCTGTTACCGAATTCTAGGTCATTTTGTAATAAGGCCTCCTTCATTAGTGATTTAATGAAGAGAGCCAGCTTGGCATGTATCACTATTTCTGGAATAGGATTGCTCTTTTGAAGATATGCCCAGCTGGGTTTCAAGTGTGGCATCAGCCAAGATTCCAGGGTAGGGATGGCATTGTGGCTGTTGTCATTTAGGAATGTCTTATGGCTTTCTGGAATGCTGTACCACAGGTCCCCAGATGTGAGATCCTGTTGATTAAATTGGTTTCTAAGGATCAGTTGGAATTATTGCTATTGTACAATCCTCTCTGCTGCATAACCGCTCTGTCTGAACTCAATTTCTCAGTTAGCAATGAAACTCCCCAAACTCAGTTCTGGGGGACTTCTTTCTCTGGAAATGGAATCTGAAATGTCTCCAGAGTTCATGGCTACCATGGGCCTATCCCAGATCATCCAGAGCCCAGCATGGGACAAGGAGCTCATAGCAAATTTATTGTTGCTTCCACAGTAGTGGCTATGTGATCTGAAGGGTGTGTGTGTGTGTGTGTGTGTGTGTGTGTGTGGTCTTGGACTCTTTCTTGTCGTGGTCATATCATGCCCTGATTTCCATGGGATTCCGCAATGGAAGTATCCACTACATAGAGACTGGACTCATTAGATAAGTCTAGCCCAGGGACTGATGGACCTGGATGGGTTTCAGAAGGAGTTGGAGGTTGTTCTTGCTAATCTGCTGTATGATTGTAATGGAATGTGTCAACCTTGGAGGATGAGGAAAGACATACTGCCTAGGAAACAGACAAGAGAGGGTCTGCTTGGTTGCTTCTGCTCGGCTGCAGATTCTGATGGTGGACAAAGCCAGCCAGGAGCAGCTGAGAAGCTTCTATGAGTACACTGCTTACAACAACAATAAATAAGGATTCCTGTAGTTCTCATAACATTTTCTTCCACAACTCAATGGATAAAATTCATCTGTTAAAAAAATAGAAAAGATGAGAGATTATTAGGAAAGGAAGCATGCAGATGGATCATCAAGAAAAAAACACGTTAGCTCACACAATGTTACAATAATGGATTATAGGATGGATAGAAAAAAGAAGTTCACGTTTATCATTGAAGAATTTGTATAAGAAAAAGAGAAAATCTTAGCATTGATAAAAAGAAGATAAATCTAGAATCAGGAAAACACAAGCCTATCAATATCTAAAAAGTACTGGAAGAACCAAAACAATACATTGTGTAAAATGAATGAACATTCTATGTACATGAATGCTTTTATGTTATAAAGGTTCTTTTACAAATTCTGCTTAATTCACATAGAGATTTTTATGAAAGGCATAAATTTTAAGTAATTATAATTTAACTTCTTATTTTTTCATCCTTGTTTCTTCAGTTCATTGGACATTGTCCAACAATTTTCAAAAAGCTGTAAAAAATTTTAAGATAGCTAATGAATTTCCTTGGATTTTTTTTCTCCCAGAATAAAAGGGTTAAGACAAGAAAGATGAGTTCATCAGTGAATATTTTCTTTAGATCTGCTTTTATCTCCGTTAGGAACTAGACATTAGTTGCTGTCGTTTTAATTTAGACACTGCATGCGTGTATGGCAGCCAATCCATTTCATTACAAAATGGATACCATATTCTTAGATATTCCCTAGAATTCACTCTGTGTAGTCTGTAGAATGCTTTAGTTCAATGTCCAGTCCTTTAAGCATTATTGATTTTGCCATTGCTTCAAATGTACGTTGCCCAGAGCTACAGCTACCTCTGTTCACTTAGTGCTCAGATCATATATTTGTGCTCCGTATTCCTTTTGCTCAAATGCTCCAACATAATTGCTTTGGGTTTAATTTGTTTTGAAGATTATTGATTATATTGAATGGAAAAGTACTAGAAAGGGGCTTGAAAGTAGTTGTAACAACAGTGTTATATTTTTTTTACTTTAGCAAATAAAGTAAGAATGAGCCTTTTCCTGTGTAAATATTTAAAATCTATACTCAAGAATTGGTATTTGTTTTCAGGACTTCTTTTAAACAAAGTATTGATATTCACTACACTGTGTATATTATGATAAAAATAATTTAGAAATACATTTTTCCTGAGAGTAAGAGTTCATAAATTTGTGCAATTAAATATTTAGAAGTGAACTTTTGTGTTGATTATAAAATATTGTGTGAATAAATAGATCCTGGAGGAGTACATCAATAATGTCAGACAAGCAGTCATTAAAGATTCTGTAATTTCTTAGAGCTAGTAGTCTTCCTCTGTGGCACATTACTGCAGGAAAGGTTTGAATATGTTCTTGGACATCATTCAAATTATGTAAAGCTTCATCAAGTATCACCCCTCTCCCCCAAAACAAGAGGGAATTAAATATATACTCTAGAGTACCTTACAAACATTTTTCAAATATTTAAGGTTTATTTGGAAAAATATTAAAACTGAAAAAAGGTTGGTGAATAAACTTAAAGACCATCTGCTTTGATTGGCACTGAAAGTTGAAAAAGAACTCATGTTGAATGAAGTGTAATTGACTTTTTACATTCACTCCAATATTCTTAGTCCACCCTCAAAATTAGTAAAAAATTAGATACTGAAATGCGGACAAAGCAGTCCATTGTTAGGTATCAAATCTCTCCATAGATCATCATCTGAGCTTGAGGTCAAATGCACTAACAAAGAGTACATAGTTTGTGAAGACTATGCAGGCCAGAAATGGGAGTCTGACAGGAGTACAGTTCTAGGAATTGGCTCCTGAAAATAAAAGAAAAGATGTTACTGAAGGGGCCTGTTAAGTAAAAATTTGGTAATACTTGGAAGAAAAGATCTAAATCACCAACATATAAATTATGAGTATGATAATATCATTCATGTTTTGATTCTTTCCATTTCTTGTAGCATGTGCAGATGATTGTGCATACTACTTTCACCAATATGTTGTCAAGCTCTTATAGCAATACATGCCAGGAAGCAAAATTTTCAGTGTTGTTAAGCAGGCATAAAATGGGGTCTGTGTGGACTATTTGACTTTCTCCCTCACCGATTCTGTAACTAATGCACTGAAGCCTTATTAAGAGAGAACACTGAAATATCCATCCATTCCCCATTTGACATGTTTGGATGAGCACCCTTTAATTTTGTGATATTGAGAGCCCTCCCCTATCAACACTATTGAATTTTGGTGACTCAGTTGCTTGAGATAGAAAAACAGCACACAAATATATAAGCCCTAAAGTAGACAACATAGCCTTTTAAAAAATCCTCAAAAAAGAAAAAAAATATAGACCATTCCAGTCATGTTCAGATGGAATGAAACATCCCTACCTTTTCACCTTCCCAATTCATCCCTTGGGCCACTTAAATAATGCTAAGTGCAGCTCCTAATCACCAAAAAGTAGCCCACTTATACAAAAAAGCAGGAAGAAAATACATGTTTTTGCTTTTTTTGTCCTGCTGATAACTATAACTCTTCTATTCTAGGAAACCTGCCTAGAATTCCACTTTTGGAAGAATTATTTTGAAAACTCTGGATTTATATATTCTTTCTACAGTATTACTTGTTCTTTGTAGATGAACTAGTAATTAGTTTCTTGTTCACCAAATGGGATTATACAGTGTGGAATGCAGTATAGCCTTTGCTATAAATCTTTGCCCTAAAAAACGATCCACTATCAGGATTAAGATTACTATTCCTCTATATATTTTTTTTCCCATGTGAAAATAACTGAGCTGGTCTCCCAAGAGACATAGATGTTAACAAGCTGCCTAAGGTAATAGGTATTCCTCATCAGCTTTACTTCTTGGGCCTAACTAAAATAGAGATACAGATGGAGAAATCCAGGGTCAAGTTAAAAATATGCAATGCCTTAATATAGCGATTTTATTTTGCTATTGCTCAAGGGGGCATTTTCCTCACTTGCATTTTAAAAGTTGCATATTTCCGTTGATGACATGATCACACAACTGTTCATTTATTGCCAAAGCCTGGAAAAATATGGTGTCTAGCTGTATTTCCTTCTCTTTCTCCCGGATATGTAGAAAATTAAAAGCAAGCTTATTCCTAATAGAACAATGGCATTGTAATTATTTTTGCTTTGTAGTTAAAACAGGATTTGTATAGCCTTATTCTTTGGAATTGACTTTCTGTCCTCTCAGACTCTAGGATAACTCAAAGTGGCAGGCAGGTAACTTTTTAACTGTTTCTAAAGTATTACATGTTTCTCCTTAATTTTTTCACATTATCTCTTTCAAATGTAAACAAACATATTTCTGCATCTAGGAATTGATCCTGTTTAGTTCTGAACTGTTTCATCCTACTCTTTTAAGGGAAAGAATTACTGAGCAACTCTTTTCAGAATCAAAAAGCATCCAATTTTATGTGGTAATGCTATGTCCCAGTTTATGCTTCCATGAAAGAACTAGGAAGTTAGAAAACGATTAGCCTTCACTCAATTTGAGTCTTCCAAGTATTTCCAATTCCCATAATTCCAAATTTGGGAAAGAGGGATTGGATTAATAATGACTAATCAGAAATGTTTTTACATATTCATTAAACCAACAATGAGTAATGTTTTATGGGTAGAAGCCACACCTGAGTTTCTTAACCTATTAGTGGGCCACAAGTCTTCTGGTGATACAGTGATTTCCAGCCTTTCTTTTTTAAAATATAATTTCTGAGTTTAGAGCAGTGGTTCCCAAAGTGGGCGGTACTGCCCCCTGGGGTGTGGTGGAATGCCTTAGAGGGGCACTAAGAAGCAAGGTTGCTGGCAGGGGGCGCTAAGAGGCAAGGCGGGGCATTTGAGGCGCCGGCCCTGTAGCTTCACTCATTGACTGTAGCACCGCTGTGGAGCTGGCGCCTCCAATGCAGAAGTGGTGGCACATGTGCCGCTGCGGCCGCGTTCAATGTGCAGCCCCTCCTCTGCCTCTTAGCACCCCTCTGCTGGCCTCCTTGGCTCTGGCTCTGGAGCGGTGTTAGTCAATGGGTGAGCCTGCAGGGTCGGCCAACACCTCGAATGCCCCCCTGCCACTTCTTAGCATCCCCAAGGGGTCCAGCAGAGGGGCACTAAGAGGTATCAGGGGGGCGGCGTGTCGAACGTTGCCGCGGCGGCGCATAACGTGCCACCACTTCTGCATTGGAGGCACCAGCTCTGGAGCAGTGCTAGTCAATGGGTGAGCCTGCAGGGTCAGCCAGCGCCTCGAACGCCCCCCTGCCGCCTCTTAGCACCCCTCTGCCAGTTCATTGGGGATGCTAAGAGGCAGCAGGGGGGCGTTTGAGGTGCCAACCGGCCCTGCAGGTTCACCCATTGACTGTAGTAATGCTCCGGAACCGGTGTCTCCAATGCGGCAGCACGTTGGGAAAAGCCACTGCCGCCGCTTTCCCAAAGCGCCATCACTGTCGCATTCTGTTTGTTTGTCTATCCGTCCATCCAAAAGGTCTGTCTGTTTGCATGCCTGCCTGCCTGCCTGTCTCTCTCTATCCAGCCATCCATGTTTGAAGCGCCGGCCCGCAGGCACATTGGGAAAGTAGAGCAAAGCCAATCTGTGAGGGAGAGAGAGAAAGAGAGAGAGACCTGATGCATCAGATTGAATGAGGCCTAGTTTAGACTGAGGCCCTTTTCCACATTGAAACATCTTTGCCAGCACTTTGAAACATCTTTGGCTTCTGTTAAAGGTTTTGTGGACAAAACATGGTCAAGACTACCAGGAAGCTCCCACATTTTGTTGAGGCTTTAAACAGGATCCATTGGACCAGATCTCTACCCTAAAAATTACTTTTTCCCAATGTATTACAGTGCCAATTCTGAAGAAGGCAAAATCAAAATGTACTGGTAAATTACAAAGAGAACACACATACACACATTCCCTTCTAACCCTGCTGGAGCAAGTGATTGGACTAGAATAGATATCTCATTATCTTTCTCTTCCCTCTCTCCCTCCTTCTTTATTTCTTTTTCTTTCTGTCTCTTCTTTCCATTCCCCCTTCTTTGTCCCTTTTTCTTTCTTTCCCTTTTCTCTTTCTTTTCCTCTCTCTCTCTCTTTCTTTTCTCTCTCTCTTTCCCTCTCTCAGGCTCACCCCTTTAGATCAGGGACCACCAAACTCATAATTTTAAATCCCGGAGACCACTAATATGAATTTTGACTGACGGTGGCTTTCTGGCTTTGGTGGGAGAGAGAGAGAGAGATCTGATCCAACCTCTCTCTCTCCCTTTCTCTCACACACACAGGCAGGGGTTAGACCCCTGATCTAAAGCTGTCAAAACTCCAAAAACAGGTCAAGTAGCTCTGGGAAGGTCAGGCATAAATTAGAACATTTGCTAAACAACTGGCCATTAAGTGAGGACCACTTGTATTTGGTTTGCCAGTCATCTGGCCACGCCCATCCAATCACATGTTCAGCAAGCCACTTCCACCCAATCACGTGACCAGCAAGCCACACCTTCAAATTAGGCCACGCCCACAGAATTTTGAATCCCACCCCTGAGTGGGGGGCACGGAGGATGAGTTTGTAGCACCAAGGAGGTGATTGACTAAGAAAGTTTGGGAACCACTGGTTTAGAGGGAAGAGTCAGAGTGAGGATGGGAATGTTTCCTCCATAAAAACTCTTGTATTGTCTTTCCTATTGTCTTTAGTTCTGTCTTAGGTTGTTTTTGAAAATCACCAAGCCTAATTTGGTGGTATGAATTTATGTCCATTGGGGAGCTCCACATAGACTTGAGGCTGCTTATCCCACCGTTAAATTATATATGGTTCATCTACTGTATTTGCATGCAGGTCCCTGTTTTGTGCCATGTTTTAATGCAAGCAAAGTGCCTCTTTTTGAAGTGGTTGTCTTTCCTTGTCTGGGCAGGCAGAGACAATGCTTCCGTTAGAGCTGTCATCAAAGAAACTGTACAAACACATGTATTTGTACAGTCTGTCAGCTGGAGGCTACAAAGTGACTCCACCAGCCTTGCAAAGGTCACAGATGCTTTAACATTTCAGGGACAAATGTTCCACTAACACATTTTTCAAAGCTTCTCTTTCAACTGTTCTTTATAATCCTGCTTACTTCATTATCATTTAATCATAAATGATTCATTATCATTTAATCACAAAAAGAATTACTGTGTTTAATCAGTAAACATGTTGCTTATATGCCTACATACCAGTATATGTCCATACAAATATCATGCTGTCATGCTGTTTACTTTCAAAGAGCAAAGTTATGGAGAGTGCAGAAATGGAGAGGAAAAAATAAGGTGACATAATAAAAGCATGAGATAAACAGAAAAAGAAACATATCTAAATGTAGCTTATACAATAATCATTCACGATATTTCTTAATGGCTTACTATCTTTATTAATCATTCTTGCTTTTTTACATCCATACTCTGCTTCATACAATACCTTTTGTTCTTTACAATTCTTACTTGCCTCTTTTCTGAGTGTCATAATCTTGGTCTTCCTCTTTCACTCCACCCATTAATTCCTTTATATATTTATTTTATGATTCACTCCTCATCTGTTCTCTATGACCAAGCCACCTCATTGTATTTCTTTCACATTGGTCATTCATTTTTTTATCGAATCCAAATTCATCCAGGGTCTTTTCATTCCTTTCCATATCTTTTCTTGCTTTAAGAGACACATTTCCTAATTACCCTATTCCTGCTGCATCCAGCTTATTTTTATATTTTTGCTAACATACCCAACTTTACATATTTAATATATAAACTTGGATATATTCAATATTATTAAACAATAAAGAATCATGAGTCTGGATTCCTACTTTCATATACACTTACAGCTTAGATGACATCAGAATATTTTTCTTAAAAATAGTTGTCTTTCAGATTTTAATAAGGTTTCAAAAAAAAAAGGCTTGAAGATAGACAGTTTGACATATTTCTACTTTTATATTTTTAAAAAATAGACATATAAATTGTCCATTCCCTTTTGCAGCACATGTTTTAAAAGTAAAATTATGGAAACCAACTTTTTCACTAAGTTTACTGTCACTGTTCTTTGACATGTAGTTCTGATGATTCACAAATGAAAGAATTACTTGTTGATTTTCTGTGAGCATTTTAAAATATTTTAATAAATACCTGTCCTGAAATCCAAGCAAAAGTTCATTTTCTCAAATATCTTTATTTCTTTTTGTTTAGAGTATATGGTATTAAAATGTAATAGAAGGAGTGCATGCACAGTATTTAGACTAGATCCTACTGCCCTTTAAAAAGTTTAACATGGAGTTGCATATAAATAGAACCTGTGTCCTTGCTATTCTGGCATAAATAGTACTAAACAGATTAAAGATAGAAATAAAACAGTTGAAGGTTCGGAATTGATTTGCATTTTGGAATCAGGAGATTGTTAGTGAGCTTTTTTTTAATTATTAAAGAGTTTTTAAAAGATTTTTAAATTTGTTTTTGAGAATATAGACCCAGATTAATCAGATTGAAGATGTGACATATTGGTAACTGCTGAATTTGAGATATTGCATAAGTGACTATATTTTGCATACCGTTTAAATCTTTAAGCATAATATTAGCAGAATTACTACTCTACATTTTTTATTCATGCATGAGTCTAATTTCATGAGACATTAATTTAATGGTGCCATTGCTATCAAGATTTTTTGTATGAATTGACAATTTAAGAAGGTTTAGATTGTCCAGTATTCTGTTCTCAGTGTGTAGTCATATACTTCTGGGCAACTCACAATCACAATTGGGTCCAGTAACTGATATTCAATATTTGACTGTCTAGCTTGGGAAGTGTTATGTCTATCCCTCATGATTAGTAGTTATAGAAAAAAATTATAAATTATTTTAAATTTAGCTACACCTAGATTGTTTTAATAACCCAGGATAATCTGGGTATTGCTGCTCTTATTATGCTAGTGTTCGTTGCAATGAAAATATCTCCAAAGGTTCAAATAAGGCTTTTTAGCATATTTATTATTAAGAAAATTTTGTATATAAACCCAGGAAGAATGAGAGAAATTACAAATCAGCTGTCCCAGCCCGATGTCTTCCAATTCTTTGGAACTGCAATTGCATACCATCTTCAATGGGAATTTCAGAAATTATCATCCAACATGTTTATAGATACTCCTGCTCACCATATTCTGTATCACTTTAATTTTGGGATATGGCTCAGAACCACGTCATGTATTACTTAAATGATTGCTATGATATTACTTTAAATTCAGTTATTGTTAATCGAAGATATGCTGAACTGGAGGTGTCTTCCTATCATGTATTAAGTTCCCAACAGTAATTCTTCTCTGAAGAATATCACATGCCATGTCTTCATTTCCCTAGGAATATATTGATGCTCATCCTGAAACTATAATTCTGGATCCTCTTCCTGCTATCAGGACATTACTGGACCGATCAAAGTCTTATGAACTTATTAGACAGATAGAACTGTATATGAAAGGTAAGCCTCTAACCTTTATATTGGGAGATTAAAGCTAGTTGTGGGTTAGTAAAACTTAGCTACTTTACATTTGTGGTTGCATATGGATAAATACACTCCTACTAAAAGGAAATTGTTTATATCTGCAAGAAATACCACAACTGTGGGGACTAAAAGATAGTCCATTGTTACAGCCTCAAACCCTCACAGCTTCAGTCTCAAGCTGTATACCGTGGACTTTACTCCATTCTTAAGAAATCCTTAGAGGGGGCATGCATAAGCGCACCAGCGTGCCTACCATCCTTGCCTTACTGTCCCCATTTATCTGTATTTACTTCCTTTGTTCATGTTTATGTTTCAGCCTATACTTGTTATCTTGTACCTGTTTGACAAAATAATTAAATAATTACATAAAAAATAGATATATCCAATAATACATTTTTACATGCATACATACCAGAAAAAATGAATATAAAGATAAATAAGAACGTATATAATAATATAAAATAAATTCCATCTAAAATGGCATCACTGCTCAACACTGTCCAAATGTAAAGTAAGTTATTGAAATAGACTTTAGACTGGACAAATATGCCACCCTTGCTATCAACAGAGGTATAATACTAAAAATTTAAGGAATCAAAATGTTCTGTGGAAATAACATCAAATCTGAATGAAGAAGATAATTATAAATATCTGAGTCTCCTTTAGGCTGACAACAAAGTCAAGAACATTAGTAGTTAATACAACACAAGAGTGAACATCTTAAAGTCCAAACTCAGTGGTGGAAATGTCATTCAATTCCAGTCATTAGATAACAGCTGGAAAATGGACTGGACTCAAGCAGAACTAAAAGATCTGAATAATAAAACCAGAAAAATAATGACAATGAATCATGCCTTTCATGCAAGCAGAGATGTTGACAGTCACTATTTACCAAGATGCATAGGTGGGTATGGAGTGTTGCAACTACATCAGTCAGTTGAAGAAGAAAAAAAGGACAGAAGAAGAATGTCTGAAGGACATACTGAAGCTAGTATATCAGAAGGGGTTACTGAATAGTGGGAAGACCAAACTGGCCTACAAGAAATAACCGAACAGAGAATAGGAATAGAACTTAGACTTATATACCGCTTCGTAGTACTTTACAGCCCAAGTAATTAACAGAGTCAGTATATTGTCCCCAACAATCTGGGTCCTCATTTTACTCACCTTGAAAGGATGGAAGTCTGAATCAACCTTGAGCCTGGCGGGATCAAAGAAATTGAATTCCTGGCAATGTGAGCAGAGTTAGCCTGCAGTACTGCATTTTAACTACTGCACCACCACTGCTTTTATAGAATAGAAAAGTGACATGGCAACAAAAAATTATTACATGACCAATATATATAAAAAAACCAGCAGACAAAGCAGATAACAAGACCTGGCAATGGCTAAGAGCAGGAAAGTTGAAGAAAGAGACAGAGAGGCTAATTCTGGGTGCATGAGATCAAGCCTTAAGAACAGATGAGTATAAAACTAGAATTGAGAAAAAAGAAACAGTGGCTCTCCCCTCACAATGAGGAGACTGAGTTCAATCCTAGGTAGTGGCAGATATTTTCTCTCTGAGCGCAAAGAGAAAATATCTGCTGTGAGCTCCACATAGGCATTGGGAAGGGCATCCAGCCAGTAAATGTTCAGCTCTATTCAGTTGCCCTGGTTCCACTCCGATGCAAGGGAAGTTGTTCACACACACAAACACACACACACACACACACACACACACCTATCCCAGGGCCTTGGGAAAGATTCATTTGGTAGAAAAAAATGCCAAATCCAGTCTAAATATATGGCTGACTATGTGACCAAAAGGATTATTTGTTCAGAGTTGTAAAGAAAAACAATTAGTATGATATAAAGATGAATAAGACTATGTATAATAAAATGAAAGTAGTATTATAAAACCCTAATGCAACATTTTCCACCTTGGTCTGTTGAACCTACAATTCTCAGAGTACCTGTTCAACATGGTCTTTGACAGCTATAATATAGTAGATATTTTTGAAATATGGAAACTTCTGTGATTAAATATATAATTAATTTACACCTTGAAATGCTGTAATCTTACATATTTATTTTATGGGTAAACTTAGCTAATTTTAGAAGTATGCTCACAATGTTAATAATTAGAATTAGTTTTTAACTTCTTTAGAAAGAATTAAAGAACAGGTGTGCTGGCAGTCTGGTGTTATCATCCAGCTTTTTGGCATCAGGGATCGGTTTCATAGAAGACAATATTTCCACGGACTGGAGGGGATGGTTTTGGTGTCGCTTGCTTGCCTGCTGCAACCTAGTTCCTAACAGGCCACAGATCGGTATTGATCCATGGCCTGGAGTGGGTGACCACTGGCCGAGGGCATTGTCTCTTGGTCCTAAGTGATTTTACTTAGTCACTTTATTAAATCTCAGTAAGATATGCAGAGTTTAATGGATTAAATTGTTCAAGCCCATAGATACTTCAGTTGATGATGATAGTGTATCATTTTATCTGTTATTTTTCCTTATTGTTTTAGCTATTTTCTGAGACTTTTAAAAATGTAATATGGATACAGTATGTAAATATGAGCTTTTCTTGATTTTTTATTATAAAAAAAATGTAATACAAAGGCTGCTAGCTCTTTAATTTTGTATTTTATGACATATGCTGTTTTTTACTTGCTAATCACTGACTTTCTGAAATAATCTTTAAAAAAGTTTCACACTCTCTTCCCTATGTCTCTTTCTTAAATATTGGAAACACACTGAGTATTATCAGCTAGCTCCTATTACTATATACTTCCTCAATTATCAACTTGTTTGTATTTTTTCTAAGCAATTTGTTGTTATTGGAGTCAGAATAAATGTTTGCAGAAAATATGTATTTTTACACAGTTGTTGCTTTGCAGGGAAATTTTTTCATAAGTTTAGCATGGAAAGTGCATGTATGTAGATTAAAATATACTTCTCATCAAATTTATATTTGGTGTTTTGCAAATATATGCAAACATCTTTTGTTACTTAAAATAAGTAACAGATAACTGGGGGGTGGGGGAACTTCTTTAAAATGTTTGTATTTTATGAAAGCGGAGTATGTTGAAATCTATGCCACAGTCAAAATACTTCTGATTATGTTGAAGATTATATTCTATGGAATGTGGCTACTGAAGAAACAAGCTGTCACAAGAATTCTTTTCCACCTGCCAAAATACAACCTTAAAAATTGTACTGCATGATTAAAGAGCTAAAGCCTCTAACTGCAGGGTATTACTTGGTTCTTTTATATCATAATCTCTGGTTCAATTTAACATTTTTTCCTGCCATTTCAAAAGCACATGCACACACACACACATCCCTCTGCCAAGTAATGATTAAATGCATCCACCAAAAGATAATTAACTTGTAACAGCTGTATGCAAAGTTAGCATTAAATGTTTTAAGTCTTGACATTGCTAATTTTTGTGGTATGATAGCTGCTTATGGTAGGTTGTTGTCATTGAGTAATTCATGCACATAATACCTAAACTAATCTAAGGCAACAGAAGCCTCTTCACTCAAGTTATCCTGCCTTCCAGAACTGGAAAGGACAAATCACTGTCAAAGACAGAAAAAGAAATAAGGAGATATGATTGGTTGAAATCATGGGGAGATGAGAGAGGGGAGAAAATTAGCTATGAAAAGTGGGTGAGGCTGTGCCTCCCACATTGGTAAGTATGAGAGTTCCAGGAGGGTTGCTGTGTAAGCTTCAAGTTCTATCAGTACTTTTTCAGATCTATTTTTGGTTTTCCACCATCTTATCTCTAGGAAGATACTTTTAGTTCCTTCATTGTCTAAGTTCTTAATAAACCATTGCAGAATACTCTCTTGGCAAGAGCAGATTTTACAAGAGCAATCTTTTCCACCTCTCTAGACATCTCTGAATTCTAGAAATGACCTTGACATGAGATGTATTGTACACTAAATTCTCAACAAAACTCTCAAACATTCACTAGAACAGGGGTCCCCAGTTCCTGGGCTGTGGCCTACTACTGGGTCTTGGCCCATTTGGAATCAGGTCATAGAAACAGCTGGTAAGCCCACACGTATGCAGCTCCACTTGCGAAAGCAGTGGGCAAGTGCGTACCCAGCTCTATTTGTGTGAGCAGTGGGCACATGTGCCCGTCACTCACACAAATGGATCTGTGCACATGTAACCATCCCCTCCCTGCCCCCACCAAACCGCAAAGCCAGAAAGGTTGGAGAATGCCGCTCTAGAAACTCTCTGGAACTACGTGGCTGATCATTTTAAAGGGTCCATACAAAAGTCCAGGGTGTCCATGATCCAGTGTGTGATAAGGAAATGATTTGACTTATGACAAAGAACAAATGTCAGTGTCTTCAGATCCTGTCTAATCTGCTCTGAAATAAAGATCTGGCCCAGCCACCTGTGTTGGGACTACAATTATTTGTGACAAACTCCAATATTAATATACCATGAATTTTATCTGTGACATTTTACATTTAGAAGTTTCTGAGCTATACTTTTTGTATAACTCAGAATTTGTAAACTGTAGAATTAGAATTAACTTGACTATTCAAATGCCAGAATCAAATTTCCAGAGAGCAACTCCCCCATGTTGAAATACTCTGTCCTCTTGCTTTGATAACCATTTTTTTACAAATCTGTTGTAAATGTGTGTTAATTACAAGTTTGTGTATGTTTGCTATATTATCCTAGTTCCTGCATCTTACTTCTTTTCCTTTTCTACCTTATCTGTACCAATGCCCAATTAATAAAGGCCTCTTATTTGAATGATAAATTTGAAAATCTATTAACATGGAATTCTTTAATTCAGTCTTTTCATACTGGCTTAGAATTATTGAAATGTTAACATATTCAGCATATGTATGTCTGAATACATGGCCAGAATATGCTGGTCTGGCTGTCTAGAGTTCAGCCTGATTAGATTAGAATTAACTCTTAATCTCTGTTTATGACATGGCACTATTCTTTCATTCTTTTTCACATAATTTCTCCGGTCATTATTTTCTCCTAGGAAAAGTACACTTTTGTACTTTTAAATGGGACCACAACTATTTTGTGATTACTAACTCATGTTGAAATGATGGAACTAGTTCTGTAATGTTTACATTTCCTATTTTTCAGCACTGATTTGGTTAGCAGTCTATGTTTCAAAAGACTATTATAATGCTAAACACAGGATGACAAATTTATGTTTACATACTAACTTCAAAGATATTTAATGGTGGAAAAAACATTTGTAGAAATTTTGTAAATATCTGTACAATTGTTCCTTACAGCGCAATAGCTGCTCTTGGTTACTTATTTTGTAGTTAATGCCGGCTAGTTTGCTTCTCTGTATTGTACTGCCAAATGCCAGAAGATCATAGGATTTGCATTCAGTTGTATCCTGCTGTTCTGATGAAGAGTTGTTTCTTTGATCAGGTTATGAATTGAGTACATTCTTAGATAATCCTGTCATTGGTTAGAGCTGTGATTAGATGACATTCTGATGTTAGGATGTAAAGAAAAAACAGGTTGAATGGGATTATTAGAATGCTGCATTTTACCTGTAACTGTTTTCATCAACATTTTAAGGTAGTGTTTTTTGAAAAACTCCAAGGATTACTGCTTTGTAATGCAGAGGGATAATATAGAAAATAATTGTTGCCTCTGCAATTAATATCTTATTCTACTTTGTATATTTTCCTTATTTATCCATACCCTCTTAAATTGTTTAAATGTACTGTAATACCATCATTTTTAAAAAAACATTTCTTAGGAAAAAAACCCTTCCCTAATTATATTAATGCTGGTGCCATTCTTCCTGCTGCAATGAACACATTAATGAATTTGTACCCTTTAAGTTAGCTTTTATCTTAATATAGGTAGTCCTAGACCTACAACAGTTCATTTAGTAACTGTTCAAAGTTACAACAGCACTAAAAAAAGTGACTTATGATCAATTTTCACATTTACTACCATTGCAGCATCTCCATGTTCACATGATCAAAATTCAGGCACTTGGCAACTGACTCATATTTGTCAGTTGCAGTATCCCAGGGTCATGTGATCATGTTTTATAATTTTCTGACAAGCAAAGTCAATAGGAAAACCAGATTCATTTAACAGGTGTATTACTAACTTAATAACTGCAGCTATTCCCTTAACAACTGTGGCAAGAAAGGCCATAAAATGGGGCAAAACTCACTTAACAAATGCTTCACTTAGCAGCAGAAATTTTGGGCTCAATTGTGGTTGTATGTCAAGGATTACTAGCATTTGATTTTGATGACTCTTACCTCCTCACCAGGTTTTTCAGTTAAAGATACCATCAAATATTGTACCCCTTCATGACTACACAAATGCTTTTATATATTTTATCTCAGCAACAGCGGTTTACATTTGCTTTCCTCTGAGACATTTCTTCACCTTCCCACTGTATCCTATAATCCTCGCATTTCCTGATGTTCTAAGTATACAAGTAATAACTGGGTCTGACCCTTCTTAGTTCTTTTGAGATCAGCCAAATTCAGAGAAGTGCTGCCACCTGCTGCGGCTGACCAAGATTTATTTTTATTATTATTATTTCTTGTTAGTAAGTTCTGATTGCCTATAAATGCAATTGTTTTCTTGGCCAGGACTCCCATTTGACTAGAGACTACAGTCCAAAAAGTAAATGTTATTTATTAGAGAAAAAAATTGATTTCACTTATTTTAACTTAATTATGATTTAAAATAATTAATTCCACACATATTTCATATTAATTTCTATCACACTAAAAGGTATAATGTGGGGACAACATTTCAAGGGGACCTGAAGGCCACATGTCAGGATTCGGGCACTTTTGTTAAAACTTGGACCTTAAATTTTGCATCTTTGTTAAGAATTACTCCCATCAGAATAATAAAATTGAAAGTGAATTGTGCCATGGGAATATTTTGAGAAATATTATTCTATGTAGAGAAACATTTTATCCTCGGATTACAGCTTCCATGCCATATAAAATGAGGACCCAGATTGTTGGGGGCAATAAACTGACTCTGTAAACCACTTAGAGAAGGCTTAAAATACTGCAAAGTGGTATAAAAGTCTTAAGTGCTATTGTTATTGCTATATTCTAAATAAATATTCAGTGTAATTTTCGAAAATCTCACATATAACATTAACTGTTTGATGAAGATGTATTTTGAAGGTAAGGGCCAAGTATTCTCTCGAAATGTTTGTTGTGAACAGTCTATGTTTCAGATTGGAATAAGATACCTATAACATTGGAACACAGGACATCACTGTAGTGTATAGTTGCATTTTCCTTGAGCTTCTATGGTACTAGAGGCACTTTTAGAGAAAGAGTAGGAGAAGCAGCTGAAATACTTGTATTTTGCTTTATGGGCCATTCCTGGCACCAATACTTTCCCATTAAAATGGGTCCCTGCTGTTGATTGCAGACTAAATGCTTTTCTAAGCTCTTGACTAATAGCTGATAAATAGTGGGCAATTGGAGGGACAGCTATGTCCCAGAGAAAGGGACATAGGGACAATCTCAGGGGAGGAGATTGCAGCATGACTTTGAAAAGGCATAGGATATAGAGGAGAAATGGAGGAGATGGAATACAGAAGAGAGAGGTAATGGGAGTGGGTGGATACCTAAGAACAGGCATGTCAGAGAAGATCATTTACAATAGTCCAGAGGGATTATACGTACTCTTCCTATTTTCCACAAAGAAAAGGAGCATGGCGTATGTATGTTTGGGGTTGTGTAATGCATGAAAGGAGAGGACCAACTTGATATAGGCTTTGGTTTGGTTTGGTTGAGATTTAGAGAGCAGGAGTCTGCAAGTTCTAGTCCTACCTTAGGCAGAAAGCCACTGGATGACTTTGGGCCAGTCACTCTCAGCCCCAGGAAGGAGGCGTTGGAAAACCACATCCGAAAAAACTTCCTGAGAAAACTGCAGGGCAGCCCCAGGTAGTCACTAGAAATCAACATTGATTTAAAGGCACTCTTCTCACCTCCCGCAAAAGAACTGCATGGAAGGAAAACACTTGAATTTGGATAATCCCATTAATATCGAAAAATGAAACATGATAAAATAATACAGAAATGTTTGGGAAGAAATTACTTCACTTATCTTTTGATGAAAAGGGCAGTCTGCTAAAGCAGCAAAGTGAGTGTTAAGTGTTGAGTTGGGGAAAGCTAAATATAGGCAACAGGAAGGGAGGTGTCTGCTTTGGGTTCAAGTTCTTCAGTAATTTAAACAGATATTAAATTGGTCACTTACAGCAACCACTTTGCGGCTAATTGTCCCTCGCTGCTATAGGTAGACCTCATTAATCATTCAGCAACCAATAAAAATTATGATGGCAGTGAACAAAGGGATTTAGATTAGCAGATTAACAAATTAGAAGGGACCTTAAAGGTCTTCTAATCCAACCCCCTGTCCAAGCAGAAGACCCTACACCATTTCTGACAATGGCAGTCCAGTCTCCTTTTGAAAGCCTCCAGTGATGAAGCTCCCGCAACTTCTGAAGGCAAGCTGTTCCATTGGTTGATTGTTCTTATTGTCAGAAAATTTACCTTTTTTTCATCCGAGTTGATTTAGCCATCCACAAGTGAGTTAGCCTGCAGAAAAGAGTCAGCCAATAAAGATATGCAATGTTATTTGTTTATTGGAATCTGCTTATTGCCTAAGCCAGACACTTTCCTGGGAACACATCTAGAGAGTGACAGTTGAAGAAAGCTGTTTTGTTTTTTTTATTTTTGGCAACCTGAAGCTCAGTGTTCTCTCTCAGAAGTGTGTGTGTAGGGGGGGGCAGGGGGGACAGAATCTATGAAATCTAGCTGTAGTTGTACTGCTGGGTTCATCCCAAAAGTCATGTTTTTTTCTTTCTCTCCCAATGCTGATTTTGATTTTGACTATTGCAGGAAGAAAGTCACTGTATACCTTTGGAAGATGAACAATGATCTATGTGTGTATGTTTTCCCCATAGAAACACCCATGTCTAACATACAGATTTGCAGAGTAATCCAAGTCCCCCTTGATTTCATGAAATGTTTTTTGGCCTGTCTGGGAAACACATAGGACTGAAACAGACCTTAGAGTCTCTGGGTTACCTCCTGCCCTTTCCTTCCTTCCTTCCTTCCTTCCTTCCTTCCTTCCTTCCTTCCTTCCTTCCTTCCTTCCTTCCTTCCTTAATATGCATTCTCATAACTGCATAAAGCAGATTCTGAGACCAGAATTTATCACATAACATAATTTATTCATCTTTCTCAATTGTAAATCCCTTCATTATTTCAAAATTTATGGGGCTAGATCTTTACTGACTCAACTGTCTCAGAAAGGTCATGCCTGTTTCCAAAACAAGAAGAGTTGTTTTTAGTTTTGCTATTTATTCATGATGTATTTACTAACTCCAAAAGTTTCCATATGCACACAGCTTTTGTAGATGGACTGACTAGATAATGTCAAGGGAGTTGTTTTCTCTATATTTATGGTCTTTCTTTTTTAAACTTTGTTCCTTTTACTTCCTCCTCCTAAGTTCTCTTTTAATTATTTATAGCACAGAACCCAAAAACATTCTTATCACAGGTTATTCATATATAAATGTTCATATGTTCCTTAAATAATACATAGGTTAAAAATTGGAAATTGATATGAAGTTGTGTGTAGATATGCTATAATGATTGATGTGGTCAGTAAAAACTGTAAAGAGTTTAATTTTTTAAATTGCTCTCTTGGCAATATTGTTTTGTTCAATTACATTTATTATTGTTTAATGCCATTTTTCTTATTTAACTTTAACCAAAAGTGGGATACCATAGTCCTTTTTAAATTATTTCTCAAATACTAAAATTTTGAAGACTACTTTACTCTTCCTTTGATTTTACAGCTTTTCAGTATTCAGCTGTGTTTCAATGTCTTTTTTTAAAAAAATAGAAATGCAAGATACAGATTTTTGAAGGATTCAAATTATGATTTAGTTTGATTCAAGGTATTGCATGATTGGCCACAATTATGGCAAGTTTTGTCCCATAAGTAAAAGAAATGTTTTTAGATTTCCCAAATGCAGTAATGACACATCAGCGTGTTCCTTACCCAAATATAATACCTAGCAAACAGAAGATGGAAGAAAAGACAGAACTTATGGCATCCTAAGTTTGATGCAGATAAGGAATAGAACATTCCAACAATTTTGCAAAACATTGAGAGCCTCTCCTTTGGTCCAAAATATTACCAATCAGTGCCATTTTGGGAGAATGGGCTTTGGTTTGTATTTTGGCTTGTGCTGAAATAGTGAAATTCTCAGCACAAGCCAAATATGACTAGAGCAGTAACAAAATGAAAGCAATGCAAACTGGAAACCAGTTTGTCCTCCTTGGCCATGATCCATAACAAAAAAGATGCAGTTTTCTAGTTCAAACCACCCTTTATCAGCTTGATGACCTTCTGATTTGCTGGACTACGAGTTCTAGAATGCACTCTCATGGCCCATGCTCTTATTTCCTTGGTGTGACTGGAAATGGCTCTGGTATCTAATTGTAGAAAATTCTCTGCTTTGTTTTTCCATTTAGATTCAGGGTTTTTAGTTGGGTGGTGCTTTATTTAAGAATATTTAAACCTACATGTTATATAGGTATTGTAAACTCTGGGCTATGGATATACGTTTGTCATCTATTCAACTTTCTTCTTTGAGAAAGTTTTTTTATGACATAAATTGCCACTGAAGTCAAAGAACATTCACTCTTTATTACAGGTTAGAAGGGAGCTTGCACCATCCATATACATATATTTATAACCATTTCATATTCTAGCTTTTGTGTTTCATATCAGTTAGAATAGAATAGAATAGAATAGAATTCTTTATTGGCCAAGTGTGATTGGACACACAAGGAATTTGTCTTGGTGTAAATACTCTCAATATACATAAAGAAAAGATACATTCATTAAGAATCAAGAATCATAATGTACAACACTTAATGATAGTTATGATAGAGTTATGTGTAGTGGTTTTAAATTTGGTTTTAAACGGTTTTAATTTTCTTAATTCCCTACTTCTTAACTTTTAATGGCCAATGTATTTAATTCTTTTAATGCATTTTAAATTATTGTATGTGTATTTATATGTTTTTTATCTGGCTGTGCAGCGCCCCGAGTCCTTTGGGAGAGGGGGCAGTATACAAATTTAAATAATAAATAAATAAATAGTCATAGGGTACAATCAACAATCAAATCATACTAGGAAACAGTCAATATAAATAGTAAGGATACAAGGGACAAAGTTACAGTTCTACAATTACAAGTGGGAGGGGATGGGTGATAAGGAGCGATGAGAAGATTAGCAGTAATAGTAGTGCAGACTTTGTAATAGTTGAACAGTGTTGAGGGAATTATTTGTTTAGCAGAGTGATGGCTTTCAGGAAAAAGCTATTCTTGTGTCTAGTTACCATTTAATATTGTTTCTAATTAACACCCACTATACAGATAGTCCTTGACTTACAAACATTCATTTAGTGACTGTTTGAAGTTACAACAGCACTGAAGACAAGTGACTTATGACCATTTTTCACATGACTATTGCCACATCCCTATGGTCATGAGATTTGGGCGCTTGGCAACTGGCATGTATTTATGATTCTGTGGTCCTGGGTTCATGTCATCACCTTTTGCGACCTTTGACAAGCAATGTCAATGGGGAAGCCAGATACACTTAACACTATGTTGCTAAATTAACAAGTTGTGGTCATAAGTCAAGGTGTGTGTGTGTGTGTGTGTACATACATATATATACAAAGGGAGGGAGGGGGAGAGAGCGAGATTGAGATTGAGATTTATACAAATAAGTTGTCTTTCCCAACTGTGATCTCCCAGTTGGGAATTGGAGACCATTGGCTGAGGAAAGGTGATACAAAATATGATATGCCTTATTCTCTTGTTTTACATGTGCTGGGGCTGAAACCTTGCATTAAAAACCTTTTTAAGATGGATTGCCCAATGGTAGGCTTTATGTTTTTGTGCCTTTTTTAATCAATAGGAACATAATTGTTTATATCAGGGGTCTTCAAACTTGACAGCTTTAAGACTTGTGGAGTTCAACTCCCAGGATTCTTCCTCCAGTCATGTTAGCTCGGGAATTCTGGGAGTTGAAGTCCACAAGTCTTAAACTTGTCAAGTTTGAAGACCCTTGGTTTATATCAAGAAAACTAAAACCCAATATTTTTTGAAAGACTCTCCAGCTCCCTCCTCATCAAAGAAGACTGGGTAAATCTTGATAGTTTTACCTGTTCATTGTGTTAGATTACAAATTGTTAGTGCTACAAGGGAAAAAGAAAAACATGAATATAGATTTTTGGAAATGAAAGAAGGTAATGCAGTTTTCATTTCATTGGGTATTAGCTAAAAAGTTTTTTATATTTTGGTATGAAAAATATATATTTCTCCACTTTTTAAACAAAAAAACACCAAATGATCATCGTGCTGAAAAGAAAAGCACAGGGCAGAGAGAGACATCTATAAGCATGTTTATTGAAAGACATTTTTTGCAATGAATTATAGCTGTGGTGATCAAAGAAACAGGTGCTGGGAACCAAATGTTCTTTCAATGACAACAAAATTACTTAGGAATACATTTTTCCTATTATATAGGTGAGGATCAATAGAGAAGGGAAGGTAGATTCCTTTATTTCCAAGGGCATATATATTTCCAAGGGCATATATATTTTCCAAGGGCATATATATTGCTTAAAACCATATGTTAAATAACCTACAATTTCTGTGAGGATTAAATATTTTCAGATTTGCATGTTAGTAGATGATTCTGAAGGATTAAAAAAAATCCTGTTTATGTCAAGAGTGAGTTTTCATGTGTTCAGGAGCCATAAATGAGTAACACCTACACTGGTTCAGTCTCTACTGGTTCAATCTCAGGTGATACTGGTTCAGTCTCTACTGGTTCAATCTCAGGTTCAATCTCAAGAGCCCTCTGGATGAGATCCTTGGAGAATTGCTGCCTATTATAGCAGACAGTTCTGGGATAGATTAATTGAATAATATTCCATATTGTGGCTGGATCCATTTTAGAAAAGTATTCTGTCCTATATATTGAAGTAGACTATTCCACTTTTTTGTTATTTTTTTAGTTTCCAAGTATTCAGGAGTAGAAGGCTTTTCAGTTGTTTCATTTGTTATATCTTTCAAATTGATTAATCCATTTGGATAGATTTAATATGGTCTTCCTCAGTTTATTGCATCCACGCATCTTGAATTTTTATCAAGATTATTTTAATAGGCACAAGATTATGGGATTTAATTTTAATCCAACCAGTTTAAAATAATCAAATAAATACTGCAGTCCTGATATTAGAACACTTGTGCAAATTATATCTGCAGAAAAAGAAACAATATCTTAAGCAAACATAGTGTTTTCTTAATAACCAGTCCTAAATTACTGGTTTTCTATTGTTGTAACATTCATGTAGTAATGCAACAGATCCATGCATTTTATAATTTTTTATTTTTATTTGCTTATAAATTATGAACATTTATATTGCTATTACTTTACTGTTTTTAATCCTATTCAGATTATATTATGATTTTACTTTTAAGACAAATATTTTATTCTTAAGTGGCCCACACCAGTTAAAAATAAAGGTTTAATAAAGCACACAAGGGACAAATAAGCAGAGAAGGGAAAAGAGAGAAAAAAGATAATTTGACAGTACCAAAATATAGTGGTGAGTTATAAACTAACATGCCTATCCAGTGGGGCCAAGCTAATCATTGCTTGCTAGTGGTCTTTCTTTGACAGAGATTTTGCAGTGACCTTTTTTCCTGGCTGGTGGCAGAGACTCAAGTCCTAGGGCAATGGCGTGAATGGAGCAAAATGTTCTTTCTTGGCAAGGAAAGGTTAACTAGCTCCTTGGAGCTGCTTGTTCTCTGGCCAGGGAATGAAACCTGGTTAATTTTCTAATTGCTGTTACTAAAATCCATGTATTTGAATATTCCTTGCCCTCAGAAATTCCACTGAAACAATAGAATCCTTATATATCAATGCCTTTTTTTATTGGAACAATGGTGAGGTACATAGACCGTGATACAGTTTAAGATTCTATCCCAAAAACTTTCATTTATTAATTAATGAGTCAATCCCCACATTCAGCATCAGAACTATATAAGAAAGAGAACATGTAGTTTATTCAAATGAGCTGTCTTTATTACGCGTATCAGCTTCTAACAGAATACAGGTAGCATATCTGATACATGAATGTTCCCTGATAAGAAATAAATTTAAATCCCATACAAAAAAGTATAGCCTATTTCCTCTTTGGCAATATAATTATGTTTTTTTTTTCAATTAGATGCATTTAGTGATTGACCTCTAATTTGCAATTCAAAAGAGAACTATATTCAAATATATCACTCAGTAAGATTTAGTCTTTTCTTAAAAGCTGAATGTTTAAATACATTTATGGTATTTAAATCAAACCATCTAAATAGCTTGACCCAGAAATGCAAACCTTTGCTGTTACATGATTTAAAATGTGTAATATCTTTCCTTGGTTTCAGTCCAATGTTAGAACATAGTATCAATTTATCTTTCATGTTATAATCTAATGACAGTATTTTGACTCCTTTATTTTTTTATAAATTAAGAATGTTCTGATATTCTAATTTTAAAAATGCAAGAGATTTTAGTAATGTGTACAGAAATACAGACATTAGCTCATTTGCTCGCTTTCCCCCTCTGGAGTGATCATGTTGAGAGATGTCTTTGATTTTATCCATCTGTAGTTGGAGTGGGGGGCAGTAGGACAGATTTGAATCTGTAAACAGTTCCAAAGGAAAATAAATTGGAGTGTAGAGAATGATATTAAATAACTCAGACTGAAAGGAAATAGATTGTCTAATAAATCAAATCCTACTTTACACAAACCCATACTGGACTATGGTAAGAAGTATCCTGTTTGTTGAATTTAGCTGTGTTTCTTTGAAAAGCAGCCAGCACTTTCTCTTTTGTTACAAAATATTATACTTCAGACTCTCTGCTAGGCAGCATAAATCCAGATGAAGTAAATTCTTTGCGCAGTTTTGTAGTAGATTGCTGGTTATGGCAATATTTTCCCATCAATCCCTTAGAGGCATCTAAATATGTAAATAGTGAATTAAAGTCTATACAGAGAGCTTTTCGTGGTCATTGAGTTGAGAAGATTGTTTATAATGTTTGGTAACCCTATGCAACAAGATTTTTTGTTTATAGCTATTCACATTGAGGTTTACAAACAAAGAAATATCTATCTTTGTATGTAACACTTCAGATAGTCAAACACATATTGAATCATGCCTAATAGTCATTTGTGATTCAGGGCAATTGTTGTTGCCTCACTAGTAGTCCAGAGCCATTGGGGCACCCACTCTAATGACATTCTGGAAGTTAGTAAAAATTTAGCTTTTGAAAGAGAGTATTTGGAACTTGGGCAGCTTGGGTTTATCTTTCTTTATTTTATTATTTAATTTCATTGACAGCCCAGTTTTAGTAGCTTGTATTCAATGATTTGTCAGATACACTGGATTGTATATGGTTTTTGATGTTGGTGATTTCAGCAATATCAATAACTAATAAGTAAAAATCTCACTTGGGGGAAAATATCAGGTTAGATCAACAGCAATCTCATTATCGCATGACCATAATGAAAAATTGATTCTCAGAATGCTACTCTGTAAGAGTACAAGGTATTTGGAGCATTCACTTACCAGCCATGGGGCCCAGAAGCCTCTTAAAATCTAGTATCATTCTTTACACTCAGTTAATGCTAACTCAGTGGTGGACATTCTGTTTCAGATGTTAGATGTTTTTCAGCTTCAATTGCTTATCTCTCATTAAGAATGTGGAGATCTGTCAATCAGAATAGACAATATTGGGTTGACGGGCTAATAGTCTGAATTGGTTAAAAGCAATTTTCTGTGCTCTTACAGTTTTCCAGTCATAAATCAACTCATAAAGCATACAGTGCATTTATCAAGGCTTTATATCAGCTATGGCACTTAAGTGTTTCTTCCTGTTCTGCTTTCCTAAAGCAAACTCAAGAAGGTTACATTAGTATATTTATTATACAGAATTAAGAAACCATATATAGTGGTACCTCTACTTACGAAATTAATTCGTTCCGGAAGCCGTTTCGTAACCTGAAAATTTCGTAAGTAGAGGCACATTTTACCTGTAAATATCCTAATCCGTTCCAAGCCCCCGAACTGTACTTCTTTGTTCTTACTTCCTGCTTTGCTGGATTGCTAGCGCGAGACTGAGAACGCGGCGCGGTGCGTGTGCACAGATCCCTCCTAGCCAGGAAGACATGCCAGGAAGATAACCAATGGCAGCGCAGCTCGGACGCGCCATTTTCCAGGAAAGCCTTTCGTATCTTGAAACATATTCGTAGGTAGAGACGATATTTCCTCGAAGACGCGTTTCGTAACCTGAAACTTTCGTAGGTAGAGGCTTTCGTAAGTAGAGGTACCACTGTATATAAGTTTTGTTCTACCAACATGCACTAATCTTACCCTCCATGTTAGCCCCAAAGTTTCAATCCCTCCTGCCATTCTAAGACAGTAGCTTTCAGGCTACACATTTCCTGGACTGAAGGTTACTGCCATAGTGCCTGATTTACAAAATGGCTTTCTCTGGTGTGGCTGTGAAATGAGAATTGGAGGGTCCTGCCTCACCAGCTTCAATCCCCTTGAAATTAATTGTGTCTCATTATATGTTAAATAGTTAGAGAAGTTGCTGTTATTAAAAAAAAAAACCTTTCCATTGCTGGCTCTTCTATGAGCATTCATTTGAATACTGACAGCTAGTTATGGCACACTAGAAGTAACAATAGCCTTACTTCAGTCAGTGACTTGTGGAGGAGTGTCTGTCTGTCTGTCTGTACTACAGGTATTGTACATTCCTCAGAGTTCATGCCAAAATGAGATGGTAATTGAAAGGCAGGGGCCTTGTTAACCATTTTTCATGAAAGAATTGTTTGTTTCCTTTCAGTGAACTTGCAACAGCCTGTCTTCCAGGCTGACCATTTCCTGCTGTTGTGATCTGATGGGAAATTTTGGTTCCCAGAGGCATCATATGCAAAGTAGATATAAAATACACCTACTCTATGAAGATCAATGTTGCAATAGCCACTGGTTAACATAGAGTTGGTTTAATGTCGTTCCCATAGCTCTGACCATTTTCAGTATCTCAGGTGGAAGCCGCCAACTAGAATAATGAATTATGTTACTAGGTTTTAAAATATATTAACTCACATACAAACTTTTATGAATATAAATGACATTTATATTTGCAGCATTTACTGTTCACCCTTAGCTACCAGAACTCTGACACTTAACGTAGAGTATTAAACATGCCTCTGTGTCCAGCAGCTCTGTTGTCATGGCACAGTTGCAAAACTTCTTCCCTTAAAGGAAGGGATTATATAAATGGCCATTATGAAACAGATTGCCAACATTTAAAGTAAAAGGTGAAGAATCAGTCTGTGAGGTCCCTGGAGGTTATCCATACAAACCCTGACATATGCAACTGTTAATGTTGCACTCTAATCTGGTCTACAATCTGTCTCCCTGCTCCAGATCTCTCTAACCCCAGAGAAAGGCCAAGTATTGTGGAAGGAGAAATTGAGTAGGGAATGTCATATTCAGGTTTCCATGATTAAGCATCTGGAAGCTTTTTATGTGAGCCAGGAGTACATATATGGTGTGAAAAATGAGAGAAAAACAGTGCCCATTTGACTTGCCAGGGTGTGAGAGATTATGTTTTTTGCAGAACTTCCAAATTTTGCATGTATCGATGGATAACTGTATAGGGTAGACCATGCATCCTTCTTGGAAGCGCCTCAAGTTACTGAATTGTTGGGTTTTCTGCAAGTAATCTTTTATTTTAGATTTTTTTTTTCATATACAACTCAAAGCAGTGAACATACCAATATTCCTTCCTCCTATTTTCCCCATTAGATCCCTGTGAGATAAACTGGGCTGAAAAAGTGACTGGCCCAGCTGGTTTTTCATGCCTAAGGCAGGACTAGAACTCATTTCCTGGTTTCTAGACCAACATTTTAACTATTGCAAAATCTAATGTATTATATAATTCTTTTAATAGTATCATAGTTCCATACCTTATAGAAGCAACTCAGGCCTGAAATTTCCAAAATATTTAGATCTGCAGTTAATTTTTAATCATTTTAATAGATTAAAATAGAAATAAGCAAAGCCCATAAATGTTCTACATCCTTTACATTTCTATGTAGTCATGAACTGTAGTTTTCAGGATCCATTTGAATTCCTTTAATACATATTCCATAATCCAAAGAATCAAATTAGGGAAGATCAAATGCGTAGTGCAATATTTGACTCAATATCTAAGAACTCGACAATAAAACCATAAAATGATCTCTTTCCTTTCTACTTACATTCAGACATCTATAATGACCTTGTTTTAGTTTGCAAATCTGTCCATTTACTGTTATACTTTCTTCAATGATGGGCACTTATTGCCCTGAACACTTTGGTTGCCCTGAATGATTGGGTTATAACCATCCTTGGATTTCCACCTGTCCCAGCGCCCAGATCACAATCTGGTTATGATTGGTTTTCAAATACTCCATGGTCATGTGATTGCCATTTGCAACCTTCCCTGCTGGCTTCCCCAGAAAGTCATTTGGGAAGTGAGCAAGGAAAGTCATAAGTAGCTTAGGTGTGTTTCCCGCAATCTTGGTGCTCGTGCCATGCCATTTGCACATACTGAGGCACCCTACATGACACTCCCCATGCCTTCTTTACGCACCCTCCCCAACCTCCCCACAACACCTCTTGTGCATATCCTCACACCCTCTCCAGCCCTCCCCAGTGTGCATGATGCCTCTGGCACACACCTTTGTGCATCCTCCCCAATCCATGCAATGCTTCTTATCTAGCCCCTTGCCTCCCCAACCTCTACAGTACCTCTCATGTATTCCCTTGCACCCTACCTTACCCTGTGTACCCTACCTTACCCTCATTGATACATTGACGTTGCACCTCTTGTGCAACCTCCCTAGTGCAGTACCCCTGTACCTCTAGTGAACCCTCACCAACACTGCCATCTGGATGCACCTGCCTGCAGACCTGAAACTTGCAATACATTTAGATCTACAGTTCATTTTTAATCATATTAATAGCATAAAAGCACTGACTTCTTCACTGGCAACTAAGACTGCAAGGATTGCCATCACTGAACAGTGTAGTTGTGCTTCGTGACCACATTGCTTAGCAACAGAAATTCTGGTCCCAATTGCCCTTGTAAATTGAGGACTATCTGTATAGGCCAGATCAGAAAACAGACTCCAAGAATGACTGGAACTGTAATTTTACAGGTTAGAGTAACCAAATCTTGTAAGCCTTGACAGCATCTTTCCTCCCTACCTTTCTTACTCAGGCAGAACTAATCTGAATTTCTTTCTAATATTTTCTTCCTGACTTGGATTTAAATCATGTTTTTTTTAACTGCAGTCACATAGTTTTTCCAAGTTTATAGCTGTGGTTCTCTACAATTTCTGAAGAAAGAATGATACCTGAAACTTCCTGTTCCAATTGGCTGAGCTTGGGTTTATTTTTATTTTAAATATATACAGAGTGTACCAAGTCCCGTAGACCAATCACAATATTTTATTTATTAATATTGTTTTCCGGAGAAAATGTTAGTTCACTAGGAATGTTCAAATGTGATGTATCTCAAAGTAGTATGCTAGAATGAAGTGGCAACCAACTCAAACTTTTAATGTAATATAGTATATATAATAATTTAATTTCTATAGAGCCTGATTTTGTTTATGGGGCCTAACTTTTAGTACAACCTGTATATATTTAAGTTATTGAATCAGATGATCCAACTATTTTTATAGACAGTTTTCTTATTTCCAGTCTAATTAATGGATTTGTTGTTTAAACTTATTGTTGATATCCGCAAGGAGGCAAATGATAATGTGTGTCATGACATTATGCAAACTTATGTACTTGCATTAGAAGTTTGGATGCAAATAAGTGTAATTATCATAATTGTATGATAACGTCATTGTATATCTGTCATCAGTTTGGCATCAGTTTGCTGTAGATTCTCCAGAAAAAAATACTGTAGTTCAGAAATGATATATTAAGCATTTTTCTTGTGTGTAAAATATTTGAAATAAATATTATTACAAGATAAAATTGATATGACTTTAACACTTGTTTTAGAGATAATTTTTTTTTTTCATTTTGCTTAGTTAGTTTTCAATTAGATTAGTATATACAACCGTTGCACAATGTGTGAACAAGGACATGAGCAACAATGTTTTGTTGGAAAGTCTAACAGAGATGAAACTTTCATGAACCAGATGCACAAAATACCTTTCTCAGATGGCAGTATTATAGAAAATGCTGAAAGGAACAGAGTAAAATTTAGAAGTATTTACAGTGTAGAAAGCAAGAATTGGGATAAACGGAAAATATCTATAAACTGGACTGTTTTTTCCATCTCTTTTCTTCAGATGACAGAATCTGTTCTCCGCCATTTATGGAATTAACAAATGCATGTGGAGAAGATACCTTGAAGCAAATAGAAAAAAATGGAATTGCATTCCCATTCAGTATGTGAACAGTTTTTATATTTTACTTAATAGTAAAGTTGTAAAGCATTTCTTCCACTACTACTGAAATCAATCCAATTTAGCTAAGTACTCTTGGAAAGGGAGGGTACTTGCACAGCAAGATAGTTTGTGACTGGTGTACATGCTGGATTAGTACATTTGCTCCAAAGGTACACAGATAAATAATATAAAAGCACATAAAATTATATTCTTTCATTCTATTAAAATTATTAAAAATAATCTGTGGATCTAACTGTACCCTATTTTAGTTCTTATAACTTTGAAAATACAATATTTTCTCATGGTGACAATAAAAGATGGCTTATTCACATGTTAACAGTCCTGATAGATTAAGTCAGTGTTTCATCTGATCCACTACCCATCCACTACTTAGAGGCCAAATACTTTCCTGAAATCTTTAAACAGAACATGAGGACAATACAGCTTTCTATGACAATCAGAATTCAGTAGCTAATGTTTTCATCTGCCTTTAAAAATCTGCAAGGGCTATGTGTGCATATTGTGCATAAGGTCCTTCTTTCTGTAGTATAGTATGTTATTTTATCTTTTTCATTTTCTCTGTCTCTGCTATTTTGCAGATGAATTATCAGAGTTATTTTCGAAGTGTCTGCCTTTATTTCAATATGTATAATGTTGATGTTAGTTTACTAGAAAAAGGCCCTGATGCCCATTTAAAACTACAGAGTAATATTCTGGCAAATTGAGAACTATTTTTTGCATTCTTAAGTATGTTATGCTAACATATGAATCTTAGATGTACTATTAACTTATGATTATATTACTTAGTTGTTTGACTGTGCACTGAGAAGTTATGCACTAGAGACAAATTCTTTGTGTGTCCAATCATACTTGGTCAATAAAATATTCTATTCCTAATTCTAATCCTATCCTATTCTAGTATAATATATATTATAGTATATTAATTGTACATTAATGTAAGTATAAGTTCTCTGGGCAAGTTAATAATATGCAACATCAATATATTTAATTATAGAACAATGAAAGTATTCATTTTAAATACTTTCTGAGTATTTACTGAGAATCTCAGACTATCAATCATTTAAATGGCTCTAGTAATATCAATAGACTATAAAGATTAAATAAGGCAAATTCCTCTAGTAGTGCTCTTCTGTATTTCAGATGCCACTCTCCAAAAAAGCCATCCCTTTTTTTCTTTTTTGCTTTATTTGGTCTTTAAAGACATTTTTAAATATATAAGGGTGCATTAATCTTCCAATAGGATTAACATAGCTGTCAAACATAGCTATCTATTCATTTTTAAAAGTTCAAGAACTTCAACAGTTTGTCACTGAATTATAGTGGCAAGCTCTTGAAAGAGAAACAGTGGCTGCATAGTACAGTGTAGTGTAGCAGCTAAAGTGATGGATTAATTGGGAACATCCAAGTTCAAGTCCCCAGCTTAACTAAGATGTTTACTGTATTACTTCTGGTCAGTTTCCATCTCTCAGACAAATCAATCTGACAAGGTGATTGTGGGAATAAGATTAGAAAAAATCCCTATGTAAACTGCCTCCATCTCTTAGAGCAGGATTTCTCAACTTTGATAATGTTAAAGTGTTTGCGGTCTTCAACTCTCAGAATTCCCTAACTAGCATGCTTGAAATTCACACTTCTTAAATTGATGCAAATTTGAAAAACACTGTCTTAGAGGAAAGACAGGAATATAAATACAATTGAATAGATAATAATGGAAAGAGCTGATGCTAGACTCCATCTGTGGACTCTAGATTATCCATTCCTATTTGAGAACTTGCTTGTCCTCTCTGATGCCCTACTGGATAATCCGAGAATTGAAGTATCAGCACCTCTGAAAATGCCAGATAAGAGAATGCTGGTTTCAAGGGAAGAGCAGTCATAGGGCGAATATCATCCAATTGGGTGGATTAACTAAATCAATAGCATTAGTTGTTACAAATGATATTGAAGTGCTCTTACATTCTTTTGTACTGACTCACCATTTACCTTTTTTATTACTGAAGTTTGTAAGACAAGAGTCGCCCATGGAACCAACTCTCATGAGGTAAGTATTTGCACCGGGCTTCATATACCGTGTATTTAGAAAAACTGCCTTGGCTGGGAATTAAGAGAAAACTATAGTAGTCCATCTGTGAGTTTAATTCCTAAGCTTCAAGGAAAATTAAGGAGGTTTTATTCTTGTTCTCTCTCATGCATACTTAGAAGTCATCTTCATACACTTATGGTTTCATTACTATTGCAAATCTTTTTTTTTCTCATTTTGAAGGCCAGTTTATACATACCATCCATCCATCCATCCATCATTTGTTTATTTATCTACAGTTTTATAATCCATCCTAATGCACAGGTTTTAGGCATCATTTGTCAAAATCGAACATAAAAGAGACAGACATAGAATGAATAAATACACCAAGATGATTGCCATTAAGTAACAACAACTTGGTTTTTTAAAAAAGTGGAATAGGATATTGACAGCTTTTCAAAATGCTGGGGGTGATGGTAGTTTACAAAAGCCTATGAAGAGAAGGCATTTTGAAATAGGAGAACTATAACAGAAAAGTCCTGTCACTTAGTCTTCTTAAAATGGGTAGAGGGGCGGGAGGATGGAGAAGGTAGTCTCAAGGACTTTCTCACAATGTTTCTATTTCGTGAATGGGTTTAATTTTGGCAAAGAAATGCCTTCTCTAACATAGTGCAATGCTATATGGGAAGACTGTGACAATGGTGCCAACCTGCAGTGACAAGTTACCCTGTCATCGATTCAGTTGCTGTCTATGAACTTCTGGGTCATTTCCAAAGGCATCTCATCTCAATTTGGTAGATGATCTTAGTAGTTTGACAGGCATATTAAATAACATACGGGAGAGCACCAAACTCTGTGAGGTTTGCATTGGAGCTACCATAGAATTGTCATCTTCCTTGCCCCAGTGATCCAAACTGGGTACAGATAGTCCTTGACTTATGACAGTTCATTTAGTGATCGTTTGAAGTTACAATGGCACTGGAAAAAAGTTACTTATGACCATTTTTTACACTTAAGACCATTGCAGCATTCCCACGATCATGTGATTTACATTTGGATGCTTGACAAATGACTCATATTTATGATGGTTGCAGTGTCCTGGGGTCATGTGATTCCTTTTGCGACCTTCTGACAAGCAAAATCAATGGAGAAGCCAGATTCACTTTACAACTGTGTTACTAATTTAATAACCACAGAGACTCACTTAACAACCACGGCAAAACACATTTTACAGATGTCTCACTTTACAACGTAAATTCTGGGCTCAATTGTGGTTGTAAGTCGAGGACTATCTCTATTCTCACTGAGAGCACTGAAGTGGATACATTCAACTCACATAGGTGAACCTACGGATAATATAGACAATGTTTTTAAATGCTGCTAAAAGTTCTCACAAGACCAAGAGAAATCTCCTGACCCATTAAAGGATCTATGAAGGTCATGTAGGATGACTTTTACCATTTCCAGCCCATTACACGTAATTGTTTTATTCTGTATTTATTGTATATTTTATTACAAACCATTTTGAGATGTTTTGGCATAAGGAAGCAGTAGAGAAGCATAGTAAAGTTTGGGAAAAAGGCTAAATAAGAAATCAGCTACAAGTTGGAGAGACAGATTGCCAAGTGTTTCCAACTGGATAGCACAGTTCTGCATCTACTCATTCTCTCCCTCCCTCCCTCCCCCAAATTTATCTGAATACTTGGCATAAAAGCATAAGAAGAGCTCTGCCGGACCAAGCCAGTCTCTCAAAACACTTCAGCATTGTGTGTTTTACAGTGATCAAGCAACTACATTCAAGAAGTTCACAACAAAAAGAAAGGAAGGCAATAATGTTCTTCTGTTCCTGCTCCCTAATAGCTTGTATTGAAGTTTTGCTATCTCTAATCAAGAATAGCAAACACCAATAACTCAATCTTCCATCAGTTTGTCCAATCCCATTTAAAAACCATCTGAATGTATACTAATGCCACTGACAGCAGCAGTGAATAATTGTATGTATGTATGCTGTGCATACTGCTACTGGAACCACCAAATACAATTCTTGTTTATGCGAAACATGTACTTTTCATTTGTATGACTGTAATTGCGAGTCATGTCTTTATTTTTCAGATGGCTATCATATTCAACCGTGAAGGCCTGAAAGCCATCCAACCTCCATGTGTGATTCAAAGTTTCATCAACCACAATGCTGTCCTGTACAAAGTCTTTGTGGTTGGAGAGTCATATACTGTGGTGAAGAGGCCCTCTGTGAAAAACTTCTCAGCAGGCATTTCTGGTAAGCTTTGGGAGTGGTAATTCAACACAGTGTACTAGTGGGAAAATCTAAACAACACCATTTTCCATTTTGGTGAATCCTGATGCAAAACATACAGAAGTTGAAGGAGATTAAACTCAATGTTTCCCTCACTTTTTGATATTTTTTTAATTTCTCCCTTATCCTCTAAACCCTTGTAGCACTAATTTCTTTGGGAAATAGCAACTGTTCTTGCCAACAACAGCTACGTGCATTCAATTTTATGCACCAAAGTACTAATCTAAAACTGGAGAAAAAGGGGAGGATATCACAGACTTCTTCCTAAAACAAGCAAGTCAAGATGGAAGCAGAAGAGATTGTTATGACTAGGAACCCCTACATGTTTTTAATTCTGTCTAGAGGTTTGAGATTATGGCATCATAAATCTTTCACTAGATGCTGTTGGTTTCAAATTCTATTTGATACTTGACCTTGACCATCTCCACTGAACACTTCCTCTAAGAAATTTGGAAAACTATTCCCTGCATGATACTTACATTCTACCTGCACTTTATTGTAAGCACCCAGAGTCACATTTTGTAAAAAGGGCAGTTATATAAATATGATTGATTGATTGATAGATTGACCATATTGTGATCTTTCTTAAATGTTTAGATATTTTATTAATATGCTATTTGCTTGAAATCATACTAATGAAATTCTTACATTGGTTCATAATATCTAGATCAGTGGTGGTACGTTTGGAAAGTAGAGCAAAGCCAAATTTGTGCTGCAAAGAAGCACAAAAGCTTCTGGGCTGTGCACAAGAAGGGACACAAATGTCAATGCAATTCAGCAACATAAAATAAAGAGATACAAATAAAACAAATCAACAAGAGTCTGCAAAGACTCTCTGATTAGATTTTATTCACTACTAGAATCTAATCAGAGATGCTTTTCCGATTCTAGTCCAATGACCTGCTCCAGCAGGATTAGAAGGGAGTGTGTGTGTATGTGCATGGCTGTCAAAACTCCAAAAACAGGTCAAGTAGCTTTGGGGAGGCCAGTCATAAATTAGAACAGTTGGTAAACAAGAAGCCATTAAGTGAGGACCACTTGTATTTGGTTTGCCAGTCACCTGGCCACACCCACCCAGTCATATGACCACTAAACCACACCTGCCCGGTCATGTGATCACCAAGCCATGTCCAGCCAGCACTATGCCCAACCAGTCACATGACCAGCAAGCCACACCCTCAAATTAGGCCACACCCATAGAAATTTGAATCCCACCCCTGCGTGGGTGGCACTGAGGATGAGTTTGTAGCACCAAGGGGATGGTGGACTGAAAAAGTTTGGGAACCACTGATCTAGATCAGCGGTTGCCTACCAGTGAGCCATGGCCCACTGGTGGGCCGTGAGAAAATTTTGGTGGACCACAGAGAAATCTCACCCCCAAAGCAATTAATCCAGGCTACCCAGAAATACAAGGCTGTGCCACCCACATGGCCCGCGGGAACCCTCCCTGCCCACTCACTCCTTACCCGGAAGACTTGCCTGATAAATTGCTGTTTTGCCTTTTTCCAACCATCAGTTGTTCTGCTGTGCCGGAATATTTAGATTAGCTAGGAAGCAGGAAATGGTTGCATTTCTTGATTTCTAGCTAGTCTTTAGATCTTCAGCTCTGCTTTTAAGCACAGCAGAATCTCCCTTAGGATTGAAGGGTCTATCATTCAGTGCAGACTCACAGCAAGCAAATTTATGTGACAGACTCAGGTAGCCGATGGCAGATAGATACTGTAGATCTCTGAATGATTCTGTGAGCAACTCAATCTGCCTGCCTGCTTTGCCTGATTTTGGGTAAAAGTTGCTCTTTTTTTATAAAAAATTCAATATTTATATAAATATTTATAATGTTTACATACAAGCCATGCCCAGCCACTCACATGACCACCAAGCCACAAATTAGGTCATGCCCACCGAACCAGTTAGTGGTTTCTGGGATTTAAAATTATGAGTTTGGTGGTCCCTGAGGTCCAAAAGGTTGGCGACCCCTGATCTAGATGATTTCATTATGGTATATCATTCAAGAAAAATGCACTCAGTTAAAATGTTTTGTGATTTCATTTATTTTTTTTCCTTTACTTCCTATGAACAAAACATTTTTGGAAACTGTATAGATCTGCTTTTTATTTAACTATGTTGAATCACTGTGTTGATTTATAAACATTTTATCCAAAGTCAAGTATGCAAAATAGCAAGATGAAATATTTAAAAAAAGGTATTTGCTAAAGTCACCAACTCTAAATATTAATATACCTCAAAATGATTATAATTTGTATGAAAAGTTTAGTTTCTTTGAGTTCAGTTCAATTCTTAGTGAACATGATATTTTCTTAAGGATTGTCATTGAATTATTCAGGGTGTTTGTTGAACTTTTGTCATATAGGCTACAACTGTGGTCATTCCTAGTAGTCTCAAATAATTAATCCTGCTTTTGTTTTTTTCAAATAATTAATCCTGCTTTTGTTTTTTGTTTAGATAGTCAACACTCATGTAGCACTTAAAATATTTATCACAGAAAACCTGCAATCCTCAGTCAGTATATTATTCAACTAAAGTTTAAATGATATATAAACAGATGGATTATCTTCTAATAACATAATATTTAAAAACTGTTTCTTCCATTAACTGAATTATAGCCTTTTAATAATAAAATTATTCTTACATCCCTTCAGTACCTTCAAAAAGTTCCATTGTAGAATGATCACATTCAAAATAGATGTACAATTCTAGATTTTAACAACAGGAATATTTATTTTAGATTTTTTTCTTCATACACTGCATAGTTAATTTTTGACTTCTGTTTTCTACATTGTAGCAATACCCATTAATATCAGTAACTTTTAAAGAATCTTACCCAAATTGAGAAATAATAAGGCTGTCCTCAATTTGGATGTTTTGAATTTCTTCCAATTTTGGGAATAATTCCAGAAAATATACTTTAATAAATTTGATACTTTTTTACTTATATGCTGACAATGGCAAGAATGACAGCATTGAAAAAGTCACTTTGTGCCAACAAAGCAAGATTGGGGCAGCAATAACAAAACTGACAATATATAATTCATAATAAATAAATTATCAAATTTAAGTAGGAAAGTCATTTGTGACTTTCCCAGGAAGGCATACTCAGACATTTGGAATATGGCTTTTAGAAAAAGAGACTAATTTAAAACAACAAACAAAATTACAAACAGACATAAGCAAAAATGTTTAATATTAAGTAATAAAACCATAGCACATAGCATAAATATTGAAAGTGTGATGATTGGGGAAGAGAATGGAAGGAAAGAGCGAATATGTTACCAAAATTATCTTTCACAATGTTTTTATTTATGATCTACTTTTTCTTTTGCCTTTTGTATCTTTATGCTTTGCTTTTTTGTATTCTTTTAGCTTATGCAATGTAATAGAAAACATTGGAAGTAGTTTCATATAAACTATTTGTTAATCAACAAGTACCTATTTAGGGTTGTTTGTTAAATCCTGTAACCTTATCCAAGTTTTCAGTTTAAATACATATTCTATCATAAGGTTTAGAGCCAATGCGCACTTTGCTTTAGCCAAAAATTACACCTTTATTTTTTAATGCTTCAATTGACATCTGAAATGAAAACTTCGGACCATGAATTCAATGACTAGAAAATGATTCATCTTCTGCTTATTTCTAATGAATCAATGAATATATCTTCATTCTTTTGGGAGTACTTCAGATATGACTAATTATTTACATAGGCAAATAGGCTGCAGTATCAGAAACTCTTGATTTCTTGATTTGTCTATGTGATTGATCTACTACTTGAAATTTAACAGACTCTAGATGGCTTACATGAATTCTTGTATAAACAGTGCAAATTTACTATTAAAATCAATTATATAATAAAACTCATAATCTAATTATCCAAATTAGAGTTCTTACATAATAACTATAAATTAATTTGGTGCCACTGGCTATAATCCCTCAAGGTCTTCTGGAAGAGCCATGTGGTCACCTGTTGCTGAAATACCATAAGGATGGGTACTATCCTTGTTTCAGGGGGCAATCAATTCCAAAGGAGGTGTGCTGTAGAGAACATCCCTTGTCAGGTCACCTCCCATTGTATTTCCTGATATACAGGGATCCTTGGATGCTCCCTAGTTCAGATGGGACAGTCTAAAACCATATGGGAAAAAATGGTCTCTACAGTATGGCCCAGAGCCTCATACAGCTTTACAGTGACTGACTCTTTGAATTGCACTCACAAATCTTCTAGCAACCAATGCAGAGCTGTCATATGTCAGTATTGGCCTCTGGGTATATATGCTGTTAATACGTACATTTTTGATCGCCCAAAATTTCTGGATGATCTTCAAGGGTTTCCCTATGTAGAATGAATTACAGTAACCTAATTTACAAATGACAGGGACATGAGTGCCTAGCGAAGCAAAACCCCATCAAGTCAAAGATGGAGAAGTTGGCCTCTGGAGCAACAGCCACTCCATCTGGTTTGGGTTAAGTCTGAGCCTGTTTTTCCCCATCCAGACCCTGACAGCCTCCAGACACCGTGTCATGTCTTCCACAGCATCTCCCAATGGGCTTGGAGTGGAGATATATACCAGGAGAATAGGACAAATTGTAAGTCACAGACCAAGAGATGGAAGTCAAAGAGGGGAGTGTTAATCTGAATTCTAGGCAAATATATTGGCAAAGTGGGAACAGAAAAATAGCTTTACAAAAATTAGCCCAAACAGTAGGCTGCTGAATTATTTTACAGACATCCCTGACCAAGTAGATGCACAAGATGTTCATCGCTGATCACAAACAACCTGTCTACAGTGACTGGGCATAAGCAGCACAAACTCTTAAAAGACAATGCTTCTTCTTATTTCATTGTTGATTTTTTTTTTGAAGCAAGCAAGCATCAACACAGGTATTTTTTCCCTTCTCCAGCAACTCCTGATGTTTCTTCCATTTTTTTAATTTGTTATTGTTTCAAATAAGTAAAAAATGCCTGATAAAAGTTCTGCTCCTTGTTGCAACAAAACTATCATTTCCTCGTCAATTATGGAAGCCAGGACATTGCATTATGGCAATTGATTAGAGCTGAGTACAAATAGGAATGGTGTAAATATCAAGGATTTTATTTGTTGAAAATATGGATAAAGTTGCTGGATTATAGTGCCCTCTAGTGCTTGTAGATTCAAATATTTTTAAGACTTAAGTAGTGATTTTGAATTTAACTTTTAAGAGCAATTTTTTGTTACTTGCATGTAATTTTTTTTAGTTCTACAGATTTGTTTGTAACTTACTTTTTTTCTTTATAATTTCCAATCTAGATAGAGAGTCAATATTTTTCAACAGCCACAATGTATCAAAACCAGAATCGTCTTCCATCTTAACAGCAGTAAGTATTCCAGACTTATTTCTCCAAACATTGATTCTACCTAAAGACTACTCTCAATTTAACACTGTTCTCAGGTTTATTTTCAGGAACTATTGCAGGAAAGCAGAAACTCAGAATCATCCAAAATCTTTCACAAACATATCTGAAAATGTTTTTCTTTCCTTGAAACATAGGAATTATAATACTTCCATGCATTCAGTGGCCAATCAAAATTATAGAGTTATTTAGGTGAATGGTCCTTATGCCCGGTCCCCAAAGTTAGGGCTGTTGCAGCTCACCTGCACTTATGACCACAACACTCTCACCCACCCATCCACATCTCTGCCCCTCCCTGCAGCCCACTGCCTCTGCTAGCCCTGCCACCTTAAAGTTGACATTTTGTCCCCAGAGTTATGGGATTTTGTCATTCTGGCAAGATTTCAGACATTTTAAAATATTGATCTGTGGCATCTGCAGATGCTGTGTTTCATGTCTGGAGGGAATGCGAGGATACATGTTTTTTTTCTTTACTATCCCTCTACAATTTCCTTCTCTATCTTTCTTTTGCAGCTTGATAAAATAGAAGGGGTGTTTGAGAGACCAAATGACGACGTTATCCGAGCAATCTCAAAGACACTAAGGCAGACTTTGGGGATTTCTCTCTTTGGCATCGACATTATCATTAATAATCAGACTGGTCAGCATGCAGTCATTGATATCAATGCATTTCCAGGTGAGAGCAAACTGACATATACAATACACCAAAATACAAATATCATACTTCAAAATTAACATTCATTTCAAACAAGAGTGCAGAATATTTTTTTCAGACAAAGCCCCAGAATTCTCCTTTCAATAGTATACCAAGAATTCAGCTTCCAAAAATGAGTTCAAGACAAAATGCCTGAGCCTAGGATAAAAAATAAAAATTTTATGTAAATCAGATTAAATCAAATCAGATTAAATACAAATAATAGGATTCCATCCACTTCTATCATAATAAAAATACTTTTGAGCTACCCTCAGACTCCAAACATTCCCCCATTAAAAAAATTAAAATATATTCACTCTCAGGACATGGATGAAGAAAGTAGCAAAGCCATGTTTTTGGATTTGATTCAGCATCAACACTTCTGTCAGAATTTTATCCTTGCCTCAGTAAGACCCTCCATTCACTTAGAAACTCAAATTATGCAATGGATCCCTTACAATTCTAAGTATAGGTAGTCCTCAACTTTCAACAGTACATTCAGTGATCATTCAAAGTTACAGCAGCATTGAAAAAAATGACACACATAATCAATGGGGAAGTCAAATTCACTTAACGCGTGTACTAACTTAACAACTGCAGTGATTCACTTAACTGTGGCAAGAAAGGTCATAACTCACTTAACAAATGTATCGCTTAGCAACAGAAATGTTGGGCTCAATTGTGGCCATAAGTTGAAGACTACTTGTATGTATCCAATAACTGTACACTCATACATTGTAGACAAATTGTGTTTTTTGAAAGTTTTGGACTGCAATTCTGTAGTGTCTTGTTTTTGATCATGCTAGGTAAGGCTGACATTGGAAAGTTAACAAGAGAATGGTAACTTGGTAAAACACATATTCAGATGTAATATGTTCTCACGAATTGTCTAACTTTCTCCAACCTGGGTGCCTAATAGTGGTGTGGATCTCAACTTTCATAATTCTGCACTAGCATGATTGTCATTAACAACACCTGTGTCCATGTATTGAGGCACACTTAAGATGTGGAAAGATTGCATAAAATGTACTTAACGAAACTGTAAATTAATGCAGAAAGCAGACTTCGCTTTTATTCACTGCTTCAGTATATTTTTATTGTCTTCAGCCCTGTAGCTGATTTCATTAGTGATGTAATTAACAACTCCTTTTTCCTCCTTTCAGCTGGTTGGCTGCCTCTAGATATTATCAATCACCATCCAATTTAGATCTATTTGGTTTCTTTAGTAGCATTAAGCATTTCCAGCCACTTGGGCACTCCCAGATCTTGGGTGACGTCGGTCGAAAACCAACTACTTTTCTATAGATTTCATTTGATCTATAAATAAGTTAGCATTCTAAGAAATACAGGCTGCAAAGCTATTTATTTTATTTATTTATCACATTTAGAAAGTGAATCATACAACACTATGAACAGAAGCAAAAGAAATGCTAGGTTTTTAAAAATATATCTTTTTTAAAAGTACACATTGACGTTCAAGAACATTTCAGGAGAGCTCTGCTGTTAATCTATTTAAGATACGAACAAGAATGCTAGATTCTTGAGATGTGTTTCACAAAAACAAACCCACCCTATTCTCCCAAATTGGTGTTGTTTCAGTTTGACTTTAGTGCCAGTAGTAAGTATTCGTTAGCTGTACTAACAAAGCTGTACAGTGCAGCTGTGAGCTGTTCTTTCCTATTTTCACTGAGTATTCCCTGAAAATTCTGCAGAGCAAATTCATTCTAATTTTCTTTAGAAAATTAAATCATCTATTTTCTCACAAGAGACATTTGCTAATTCTACCATTTTCCTTGCTTTTAAAAAGGAATGGGGAATGATTCAGCTTCTGAGAAATTCAGTCTCAATCTGGGTGGCCTCTTGCATACAAAAATGTTTCTGCCCCAAAGCTAAGTGGTCCTTCCAATAAAACTGACTTTATAGGTCATTTAAAATGACTTCTGTTGAATTGCAGCATCCCAATAAATCACAAATGATCGCATTGCACTATGTGTACAGGGCTTATGTATATCTTGTACATCAGTAAATATATTTCTGACAAACATGATGCAATAAGGTATTCATTACATTAAATGATTTTACAAGAAGCACTAATGTACAACAAATTTCACTTTACATACAATGTACTTACTCCTGAGAGGAGCTGCCCCTGAGAACAAGAGGTGGAATGGGACAATATATAATGCTAAGTTGAAGGGCAACATAATAAGACTTAGATTGAAAATGGAAAGTTAGTTATTTGAATTAAACTCTTTAACTAACAAAACAAAAAGCTCAGGATACATCTCTCCTCTGTTTAGATTAACATTTCTTGCCATCATGCCTAAAAATGTCCAGGTTTCTCTCCATAGTATGTTTATTCTACTGTGTCAGGAGGAATTATCATTTCTCTGGAAAAAATAAGAATATCTCCTAAAAGCATTGCAGGAATCTGGCAATGTGTTTTATATCACTATATTGTAGCATCACCTTTGGAGAAGCAATTTTTTCATCCCTCCATGATCTTTCCATCTAAACTGAGTCCTGTGCCTATCTTTGTAGCAGTCAAGCACCCATTAATATCAATGACATTGATCAGGAGAAAGAAAACAGCCCCTTAGATCTTCCTTTCTTCAGAGTTGCCTGCAAAACTTTTAAAAAGAGCACTTAACAGTTTTGGGGACCAGAGAAATAAAATATGGGAGATGTTTTAAAGACATTTTCAAAAAGAAAAAAACCCTGATATTTCCAGGAGGTAGAGCACAGAACTTGATGAAATATTGCTACAGGTGATGTGCCATCTTCTTGCATATGAAGGGGGAAGAGAACTTGAACAAGAAAATGGTAGGCATGACTAATGTTTTTCTGCCTGACTTCATTACTTTCAGGATATGAAGGTGTCTCAGAGTTTTTCACTGACCTGCTGAACCACATAGCTACCACCCTGCAGGAGCAAACTCCAGAGTTGTCCCAGCTGAACCATAACAAATTCCTGGCAGAGCAGAGCAGTAGCCTCGTGGGGGAGCGGACGTGCTGTGCTAACACTGGCTGCCGGAGCATGGCAAGCCAAGACCCTTGGATTGTGGAGAACGAGACCAACAGTTCAGTCAAGCTACAGCACCAGAGGCTGGGCTGTAACTCATCCATGTCACCGAGCTTTCAGCAGCATTGTGTGGCCACGTTGGCCACAAAAGCTTCCTCTCAATGATCCCTATATGTGTCACAGACTGAGAAAGAAAGCAGTCAGTCCCTGGGCTGTAAATTCAATGTAATTTTTTGAAAGAAAATGAATTTAGTGATATGGGTCCACTTTAACAGATTCCTCTTATAGTTCTATAGTGAGTTTTATCCATCTATGTATGGGTGCCTGTCGTGTGCATGTATCTTAAACACTATATCTTAATGTGGGAGAATGGATTTGTGTTTTTTCCCTCATGCCTTTTCCTTTTCTTTGTAATCATCAACCAGAGTTGGGTGATGAATCGTGCTGGATTGATACGAATTTGTGTTGAAAATTTGCACACTTGGATTCGACCCCCTTCCATCTGTTTTCCAGCCCATTCCAAAGAGTAAAACATGCATTGATTGTACACCTAAATCCAGAGGAAACCTACATACCCCAGGATCAGCATTTTACTTCTTTGTGGAAAACTTTGAAGCTAGAAACTGGGTTCAGATAGTTTCCCATTTTCCTAAAGAAGAATAATGCCTGGGTATTTGTTTGCTATTCTGAAAAACTATAGGTTGATGTAATACTACCCTTAATCTCATTTGGTGGCAGAGGACTTCCTAATCGTTGGAGGATTACCACATCTAATGTAAGAACAAACTAGGGAGTTTGGCTTTTTCTGCTGCTTTACTGATCCTGAGATTAAAGGACATCTCTTTCACATATTTATTAACTGATAAGGTGGCTTATTTTTAGCTTGGTATGATGCACAGATCCATTCACTGTGATTTATAAATCATGGTTTCTTTGTTAGGGTGGGCTGGTGCATCATATTAAACAAGAAACTCAAATTGAGGATTAGCATTACATGAGATATAGGGGCCTGTTTGTAAGCACCATTCTGCACAAGTATTTTTCCTTAGTGGTGGGTAGAAGTAGAAGTAAATTTGTTAAAGTAAATCAGCAGCAATTTGTCTTCATGTCTGGTCTACCATTTGTAGGGTTGAACATTTGAGATACAGTATAAGGGTAATATTTATCTAACCTGTAATTCAGTCTGGTTATATTTTAAGAACAAGTAACAAAACAACAGTGCATCTTTAACTCTGTTTCTTTCAACACAACATCATCTTTGTGCAGCTTTGAACCGTCATGAATTTAAAAAGGTACTGTGAATGAGTTTTGGGACTCTTAATTTGAGACAATCTTTAAATTGTCTCAGGAAACATTGTTAAAATATTTTACATATTTAGATACATTTGGAAAGATTGATCATCATGAAAGGGATCTATGGATTAACTCACACTCAGGTAGTAGTGTGAATGTATACGATATACATGCTACAAATTGTACACATGAATCCCAATTTCTAAAAGGATAATATATTGGTAATATTTGCATACGGGCAACATTATGTGTTTTTTGTTGGATTAAAGAAAGTTTGAATTCTAAAATTCTCTCAGTTCCTGTAAAGATGATCCATTTTTTTAATATGTATGAACTGATATTAATATATTTTCCTCCGCTGATGGCAGCTTTTTATTTGTTTTTTGTTTTTAGAGTAAGGGAAAAAATGAAAATATCTGATGAAATATGAAAGGGAGGTTAAAAAGGGAGGACCAGAAATGATTCCAAACTACAGTGTAAGTGCAGGAAACTGTTCAAGAATTAATAGGAAGGTTTTGTTTCTAAAATTCTTCATAATTCTGCAGTAGATATTGACTATAAATAGCTGAAGAGAAGACAATATTTGTAGAAAGGTTTCTTATATGAGACTATACAGTCATCTTGTTTATTTCTAATTCAAATTAGAATCATATGATGATCCTGAATTATTGTCTTTCTCAATAATAACAATTGCTGCAGTTTTCCAATAAATTATTGATATTTGTCCATGCATATTTTACATGCCTTTGGTTGGAGTGAAAAATAGGCCATACATATTTTCATAAAGTTTTTTTTTCAGTATAGCAACACTATTAAAAGTTACTGATACTTTTAAAATGATTGGATTTTAACATCACACACATACACCAAGCCAAAATTGTCCTGATGAAAGATACCTTTGAACATAGCTAAGTCTCTCCCTTCTCTGTAACTTTAATTAAGGCAAGAGTATTTCATAGCTTTACTGAGCATTGCCATCCCCATCTCCAAAAAAATACTACCTCCTTGATTGCTGCTTGTATGGATCAAGAAACTAGTAATTTGCAACAGGGTTCAAACCATCTTGTTTTATTATACAGCTGTGGGAGAGCCAAGGAAAGAGGCATAATAGGTTAGTTCTTCTGACATGTCCTTCAGAGAACAAGCAGTACCATTATCTGATTCAGAGGGGTAATATGACAATATTTTTAATTTTAAGAAAAAACTCCCCCACATCACTATCATTGTGTAAATAATGGTGATATAGGGTTTTATTTTTTCTTAAAATTTCTTCTTAAAATAAATTTCAGTTCTGAGGTGAGCAAGCTGGGAAAAGATGTTTCATCTGGTTTAGTTAGAAGACATCTCGAAATTGTTGATCAGCTTGGACTACGGTATTGGATCCAGTTTAAATATATTTCTGCTATTTCCTATCTTTAATGAAGAGTAAGAATTTCTTTTAATGGCTGCCTTCTAAATTTTGGTTAGCCTATTTTGCACTGTTTTATTTCTCCAAAATAAACTACTGATACGTAATCGTACATTTTATATTTATTTACAAATGATATATTTTGTAAATTCTCCAAAGTCTTAATACAGAATATATCTGATAAAAGTGCAGTTCATATCTTGACTTTAGCTAGAATCTAATTTAATTATGTAGCCAAATAGGTTGTCAGCTTTGTTGATCCCTTGATGTAACTGCTGCTTATTTAAACAAAGACAAAGTTGTTCATATCTTAAGATGGCATTGCTAAGTGTGCTGGCCAGCAGACAGTCTATAATCCTTTCTGTGATTTTTTTTCTATCAGACTTTTTTGTGTGGAATAAAATATGAATAATGTTGTCAGGTTGCAGAGAGAGCACAGTGTGCTATTACATTACAGAGCAATGAGCATATGGTACTAAAAAATGAGTGCAAAATCAATTATTTCATTTCTGTTTTGTTGCAGCAAGTTTCTTGAACTCTTTTTCAATCTAGATACACTGCCGTGTGTTTGTCCACAAGGGCGGTTTTATGTGAGAACTGAAATGTGCCGAACAGCCTCACATTTGTCATGGAGATTGAAGAGAAATGTGTCTTTCTTTTTTCTTCTGGAAAGTTCTGGGAGAGGAAGGTTGTAGTTTTGTTGTATGATGCCAAGTTTTGTTTCAACCTGAAAGGCCAAGCTCAAACTTTTGAGGGTCTGTTGAGTAATAGCAAAAATGTTGCCAATGCATGTAGGTCCCAAAAGAAGCATGACTGATGTTGTTAAATATTGAAGGACAATTAAAGTAGACAGGCTTAAATGTACCCACATAGCATTCATGTTTAATTTGTTTAAGAAAGTGTAACTATCCAAACTGCATCTCTATTTGTGGCAGGAAAATAAGAAGCAACTTTTTAAACATTTCTCCCCGCTTTCCAGTATATACATTACAAATAATCTTTTGTGCCTCTCATTAGCATATTTTCAAAAGCATATTTTCAATAATATCTTCCTTATTATAGAAATAAGTGTTTGGATGTAAAATTCTATAAAAATCTTAATGTGATTAAAAAGAACTAAAAATGTAAAACCTTAGTAGACCTAAGTTATCACATTCTATTCAAAATCTGAGGAAGTTTACAATCTAGATTTATGTGAGTGAATAATATCTGTTCCATTGCTAGATTACCCAAACTATAAAATGGAAAATAGTTGGTACTGAAAATGGTTAAACTTAAAATTTTTACTCTTCAACAAATATACTTTTTATATCATAAATAATCTAAAGGGCATATTAAAAAAGAGTTTAAACCTCTTTTCAAGTTAATTTCAAAATATGGTAATTGATTACATTTTATATATGCTGTTCTTTTGCTTTATGTAATCAGTTATAAATGGTAATTCATTTAATAAATACTGGAAATCTAGTTTTTTTAAAAAAACTTAAACTAAGACATTATTAACTAGAATTATTACATAATTCATAATTCTGATATTACATAATGTCAGAACAAAATGTGCTTTGCCTGAGTAACAATTATTTTTTAGACATGTAGTATACAATTCCCTGCTCTTAGATAAGTGTATCTCAGCCTTTTTCTTTTATCTGCATCTGGATAAGCAGATCAAGATTTTTCTGAATCAGCCAGCCTCTTATCATCCCCAAGGGCTCTCCTAGTTGGCAGCTTCCCTTCCATGCCTGATAACTCAGAAGTGCAGATTACTGTAGGTTGTTCTGAACATCTTATGAGGTCTTTTCGATATAAGCAGAGTGCTTATATCATGCTCAGTTCTACTGCTAGCCTGTTCTCATTTGATACCAGTGCGTGAGCTGGCGAAAGTTAATAGGTACATGACATGGCAGACACCTATGGATCGAGTTTGGTCTCCCAAGAATAAAGTAATGCTGTTTTCAGAAGCGCTAAGTTTGTGTTTTGACATCAGTTTTTAAATCCCCATTTTTTCTAGAAAAGGGTTTTGAGCCATTTTCACTGGGAACGTAATGCAGTAACTATTGATGTCCCAGTGGTATGCAAAGGGAATAGACATTCCTTGCTTTTTATTCTCAAAATATGCTAATGTAGCTTGTCTAAAGAAAATTATTCATGGCACTGAGCTATACATATGAAGAAAGAATGTTGGATCTACAATACCAAGATACTATTTTTGTTGTTTTTGCTGACTTCATATAACTGTTTACTCCCTTCTTTTCTTAGTTTCTTCCTCCTGTTTCCATCCATATATATATGAATGAGTTATTTGATTTGTTGCCTACAGATTGTTTTCTTTTTGAAATATTATATGTAAAGTTAGTGGTGTTCAAGAAGAAATACACTTTCTTTATAAAAGGACTTCCTCTTTTGAGACATTGTAATCTCCCATTTTTATAAGTACTGGGGTTTTTTTTAAGTATCAAAATTAAATTTTTCCTAATATAATTCAGTCTGTCAGAATATGTAATTGACCATTGATTCAGTTCAATCTTACTGCTGTAATATTAAAAAATCAATTTTCCTGATAAATGTGGTCCTTGTGAGGGCAAGAATTAACTATGATTGTGTCGAAGAAATTGAGTGCTAATTTTTTCAGAGGCTCTTTACATTTCTTTACTAAATATTTTCTTCTTGAATTTTGGGAATTGTGTTTCAAAATAGCAAATCAGTATAATCCAATCCAGTTTTCAATAACAAAGAAAGCATTCCTTCCTCAGTATCTCAATACAGTTAGCTAACACATCTTATTTAAGAATGGCTTTATAAAAATATTACTCTGTATGCAATTGGGACTTAAGAATATACAAGAAGAGGAGAAAGTTGTTCCTGGATTATGGAAAACTTAATTCAGTTTCTATTCAATTCAAGTTTTCGGAATTAAAATTGCAATGTGATTATAGTGAAGAATTCAATTAGTACAAATTCACCTGCAGTCTGAATTAGTATGGTCAAGGAACATATTTATTTGCTAGGTTCAAAGAGCCAATCGGTATTTTGTAATACAAATTTCCTTTAGTCAAACCCACTTTTGTAAATTGCATCTATTTTCCTTGTGATCTATTGTTTTGTTTAATCTTATTTTAACAGGACATAATCAAACAATTTAATTTTAATGAAAAATTGAGACATAAATGCGCTGTTAGATTTTACTTTAGAAGACACTACCAAAATATTATATGTTGTAATGAATAACAATATTGGGTGCAGAAGGAGACTTGTTTACAAGTAGTTTATGGCCCATTGGCACTTGTATCTTTCACTATTTGCAACACCCTAGTATATTGTTTAGTATGTGAAAGGACTCATATTTATAAACTGCAAATATGTAAGTATAAAAATAGTCACATCTATATTTAAGATTGTGTGCACTCTTAAATAATAGGGATTCTTTATCACTTTTATGAAAAAAGAGTGCAATAAAAATATGGGATGTATTTTTTCCCAGTTCTTTAGATTTCTTCCTTGGTGTTTTCATATAGTTCATATGTCTCCTTTTGTGTTCAATTCCAGTCAATGTCCCAGTGAATTGGACTCATCTCTATGCTAATATGGATTATACATCTTTTCTTTCTTTTTTTACCCCTTTACCTCTTCCCTTTTCCTTTTTGGGTGGGACAGAATTTGTGGAAAGTTTTACAAAAATTTAAGGCATGCTTAAGCATTTTATCAGTGCGAAGTTGAAGTTATCTTGGACCATTTCTTTATTATGTCACATTTGAATTAAGGATATTAATGCTGTCTTCTGCTATTTTAGATAGTGTTATAGCAAGTGTGAGTGTTGTGATTTGCTTTGGCCCTGTTCACAAAATTATTTTCATAAAATTAAATTCTTTCATATTTAGAGTGTGTGTACACACCGATACACACTTGTATATTTATACATATAAATATATATAATTTCATTTTTTAAATAGCCCTATATAAAACCAAAAATATTAGTACCTTGGCTGTTTACTTATAGTGCATGACTGACGTCCTCAATAATCACATGGTGCTTCTCTTGCTTAAATCATTGATTTCCATAATATTTTTTCTTATTTTCTCCTTATTTGCCAAACACTTGTGACAAATGTTTTATTATTTTAACCATAGAGTTAAAATGCACTTAAATCTCCTCTGTTGTTTCAATGTCTGCTTCAGGGAGAAAACTCCATTTTCCAAAAACATGATTAAAATAAATGCCTTATACAAAACATCATTCTGTGTTCTGGTTAATGACTGAAATATTGTATATCTGAATTTATTGATGCACCTTTGTATAACTAAATTATGTATATTCTGAGAGATTGTAACATGGCATGAATTTATTAAACTTTGGCACCAAGCACTTATTTCCATTTCAGTAAGATCAGGCTTTCTAATCCTACAGTCCCCGCTTCATGTACTTCAGAAATCTCACACCAAAAAAAAATTCTTCTTCTTCATCTGCTAGTTTATTTTTATCAGGGGTGCCAGAAATGCAGTCGCCAACTTTTTTGCTTGGCAATATAATTTATTAGACTTGTAGGGAGACCCAGTTCAAATCAGCTTTGAGCAATGTCCCATACTAAAAATGAATGAAAATGATCAAAAATGGCTTGGTATACCTCCACAACTACATGAATACCCTTGAAGACGCCACCCATAAAGCTAATTGAAATCCTGGGAGAAAAACCAAGTCTTGAGAGCTTTTTGAGGGGTGGCATCAGTGCCAGAGAAATCATAGTTCCAGGGTCCCGTCCCATTGGTTGACATTTTATCAACATAACCTGGGCATGCCAATTCCATCAAATCAGATGGAAAGGATTAACACTGGGAGATAATTCTTCAAGTAGCTGATAGCTAGGCCTAATGCTGTGGGGTTTTTAAAAGTAATAACCAGCTCCTTGAATTACACGTGAAAGCCTTTTGTTAAGCCCAGTGCATCTCCCAAATCAAAGATGTTAGCTGGATATACTGAAGCATACTGGTAACTGCCCAAGTTACTGCATTCTGGATCAGCTGCACCTTCTGAGGTATTCAAGATCAATACTATATAAAAGCATGTTACAATAATTCATATGTAAAGTGACCAAAGCACTTGTGGTCAAAAGAGTACAATTAGAATAAAGGGGGATGTACATAAATGCCTTTTTGACCAGAGCTATCTCCTGTTTTCCAAGCAGAAGTTGCAGATTCAAAAGACCCTCACATTGGTCACTAGCCCTAAGTGAGGTAATGCAAACCCTCCCTAGGTGGTGGTTATGTTTGTGATTGTATTTTGGATGTTATGAGCTACCCCAGAACCTTTTTGAAGGGGCAGCTCTTAAGAAATCTAAATCCCCATTCACCAATTCTAGGAGGCCCAAATATCCATAGCCATTTAGTAGTACTACCCCATCCAGACCCTCATGGCCTCCAGGCACTGGGACAGCTGATTGACAGTACTATCAAAATGACCTATCCCAATGATGAATACTATGGTCTTATACTCCTTCACTTGGTTGGCACAGTTGATCTGCGGATTGCAAAATAGTTTATTAAAAAATTACCCTTTAGGAATGGACATAGGCTTTGATTTTTGTCTTTCTGTTTCTTCCTCTCAATTCTGATAAAAGAGAAGTTTCAGTTTCTATAGGTGGGTGCAAATCATTTGAAGAGGCAATTTGAAAAGTTATTGAAGCTTATTGAAGTTATTAAGCCAATGGCTGCAAATTGCCCGCCCTGCTTTAAAAAGTACAATTCTCCTTGTTACCCTGTACACAGGCCAGGTTCATTCACTGCACTGAGCAATTTTTTAAAAACTTACTTTACAAAACGATTAGATTTATTCAATAAACCAGGGGAATTGTGTGTGAATCTATATCTATACCCAGAATCCAGAATTGTCACTTTAATCATTGCACTGTCTTTGAGTCTTTGCAAAAGTGCTATCCAAAAGTACATTAGATTGCAGCTGAAATAGACAAAGAAGAGAGACCAAGATTGTGTCTTTATTTTTCTCCTTAGTTTTTATATAGAATATATTGCAGTCAAGAGTGCTATCTTTAAATCAGAAGGTTAACAAGTTATTGCAAGTAATTTTATCCAGGAAATCTAATGGGAGAAATAATTCTATAAAGCTGATAATAAAGGGGAAAGAGGAGGGGAAAAGAAAAAAACAGGAGAAGAAATTATAAATCAATCCTTTTTTTTTTTCTTGCAATAGAGAATACGTGAGTTAAGTCATACTGCTTGTTATGCAGTAATCCAAACATTACAAAATAAAATGATTATTAAAGCAAGCAGAAAGCAAATAAGTAAATTATGACAAAAAGCAAGAAACCATCACAACTAGAAAAAAAGAGAAATTGTTATTTTTTGTTGTTGTAATACAGGTTTTTGCAAAAAAATCACCTCCTCCATTATTACTGTATTGTTTTAAAATAAAATGCAGTGTTCAAAACAGTGATTCAACATTTCTGGCGTCTTGCTCCCATGTTATGGTGCATCAACCTCTTCTCAGGGCGTGGAGCTTGCGGGCAACTTTCTGCAGTTCCGCTTCAATTGCAGCCAAGCTTTCCAGTTCTTGGTCCTAAAAGAAAAAAAAAGTTTAATGATGTAAATCATTAAAGCAAAACGATGTATTCACTTTACTGTCAATCTCTATCCATGTACTAAGCAATGGATTCAAAACTGCTTAACTGTTGGGAATTCAGGCAATGTTGGCTAGATGCATTTATAAAGTTGATTTCTATCAAGTTGGAGTAAGAATCTATCTTCCTCCAATTTAGTACTCTGCAGATGTTTTGGAATATAATTCTCATAACTTGACAGTCAAATTCACTTCCTATATCAATTAGCCTATATCAAATGCCAGGAGAGGGGTTATATCTGATACAGGTTCTATTTTAAGGAAGACTTAAAATACGGAGAGGGGGCGGTATATAAATCTAATAAACCTAACCTAACTGGTCTGTACTATCTGGCAATAGTTCCCCAAATTCCCAAGAAAATCTGTCAGCCTAACCTAAAATAGTTAAGTGAATCTCAACTTTCACTGTCTACTATTATTCTTCTCTGGCTTCATTCCTAGGATATTCTACCATTCTGGATATTGGAAGGGCACAGCCTCCAGCAAAAAGAGATTCCATGGAGCCAAGCAGAAGAATATTAACGAGCTCCTGCCTGCTAAATTCAGTCCACAAGATAAAGCTATAAGAAAAGGGCAATTTAGATTTTCCTGAGGCCAAAAAGAATTCATTGTTGTGAAATATAGTACTTCATGAATAATTACAACTGACGGTTACTATCTTTAGTAGCCCAACTATTGTTTTTGCATGAATTGATGTACATGTCTAAATGGATGTGCCCCTGTCATATTTCTTTTTCCTCCTATCCATACAGTCAAGGGTATCCAAAGAAGTATGGAGTGATGAGGGGAGGGGAATTCCCTCTTCCTTTTTCTCCTTGTACTCAGCTGATGGCAAAGAGTTTTCTTCTACAGGTACCTGAGCAACTGTTGCCAAGGTTATCTTGTTGATTCCCTGATGCATTGTTATTGCAAAACCTATGCTAGAAAGGTGAAAACCAGCCAAAATAGTTAGAATAGAAAAAAAGAAATAATCACCTGGTTTTGTGATTCATTAAGTGGGCTTATTTTGTTTTGGGTACAAAGCTCTGCAACTACAGAGCACCAAAGGAGAACTTATAAATTGTCTTGAGTAAAATTAGCTCTATTGTGAGGCCAAATGAAATAACTGCCTTGGGCTGCCACCTGTTCCCTTTCCCTCTTTAAGTAACAGCATGATGGTGATGCTGCTCTGTTACTGACTAGAGCAAGCTGGATATCTTACCTAATAATTTTCACTAAGTTATATAATAGGTGGAATTACCTGAAGAGTCTCTTTATCAAGAGGTGGAGATGCAATTAAACCAGCCCATATATAATATATACACATGAACCCACTGTTCAGCTCATACAATGCACATCAGCCCTGCCACACTGTAGTATTTATGTGGTATTAAATAGAGAACTGAACAAACAGTGGAAGGTGCTAGAGATGGGGTAGAGAGAGAAAGGGAGGGAGGGGGAAAGAGAGAGGGAGGTGTATTCTGATATAAATCACTTAATTGACCTGCCAGTATGTCGGGGTCCCCACCTCCACTCTGGACCAGCACTGGTTCACAGCATGCCAACAACCGGACTGTGCAAACAAGTGAAGGGATGCAGGCAGCATGCAAAACCACACCCCCTCCAGGTCACAGAAAAACCTGCCTCCACAGAACCAGTCCCTGGTGCCCAAAAGGTTGTTGTTGGCTTCTATGTTATAAAGGGGAAGAGCAGGCAAGCATCTCCTGCCTTCTTTAAGGCAGCAAGCTACCTTCGGTCAGCCTTATGCAGAGGATAGTATTTCAGCAATTGACTTGTCAACAGGGATGAATAATTTTAGTTCACTCCCTAAAAATACTTACAAGAACCCGAGGCCATAACAATTTTGCCAAATAGACAAATAGGGATATTATTTATTTCAGTCTTTGGATTGAAGCTCTAACCAAAAGGCAAAGGGCTATCAAGCACTGGGAAAACCAGCAGATTCAGGCAGTTCAAACGATTATTGCAAGCTTAATTCTCTACAAGAATCTGGCCAAGTGACCATTAAGGGAATGCACAGGAGTTAAGCAAGGAATTCAAGGTGGGCTGGACTTAGATCTTTTGCGGGTATACAGGGACTCCTCACTTACGACACATTTGACCCCTCCCTCGGGCTCAGCCTGGTCATCTCTTACAAGGGCTTTGGAAATATATTTGAAGATTATTCAGATTCAAACATTTTAATGGAATGATCTCAAAGATCTCTCGCTTTTGAATCTAGATCTTTGACCTGAGCAACTTTGTAGTATCCCATGTAATCACTGAAATTTAGGACATAAAAGGAATACATGCTGGGACGACTTTTATTACAACTTTCCTTATCTCTCTTATTATAGGTATGTAAAAAGAGGGCTTGGACTATTATAAGAACTGTGAACTTGAGTCCAGAGATCATCATGTCACATTACAATCATTCTCTAGGCATAATAGAATCCACTTAAAACATTCAGGATATTTCATATAAAATAATTACATTAGATAACATTTACCTCTAAAGATACAATGAAAGACTGCCTACATCCATGTCAGCTCACATAATGAGCTAAGTAGCAGTCACAAGATGACAATTATATCAACTTGTATCATCATGTACAAACGGGGTGTCATGTCACAACCACCATCTTGCCTATTTTGAAACCTCCAATGCACATCACTGTAGAAAGCTTGTAAAACACAACCTTACAATTTGGAAAAGACAGAAGAGAAGAGGAAACCCTGAAATAGCTCGAAATAATGCAGAAAAGTTGCCCTGCATTTTCCCCTATCAATTCTCATTTGATTTGGTTTACAACTTCTTTCAGAGGGGGAATATCTCTGAATTTCTTATGGAAGGGGTATGATGGTCTTGCCCTAATTTACTTAAGAAGTGGTCAAATGTGGTATGTGAATGGCTGGTCTTTTGCTGCCAGCATTTCTGCAGCTGCTGGCAATCTCTCTGATTTTCCCATCTTCTACTATCTGCTATCTCTGACTAGAAAATAAGCTCAAAATTTCCAACAAGAGAAATTCTCAAGCATTCTGCTGGTTTTTGACACTTTATTCAAAACATGGTTTCTACAAGAATTTGTCAACCTACCTCTGTCCTCCTGTTTGCACTTCCTTCTTCATCCTTTTTTTCTTCAGGTACGGGAAGAAGTGGAAAACCTTGTTCACTGTCCTCTTTTGAATGATGCTTCCTTGCTTCCTCTTCTGGGGAGTCATCAAAGTCACCTGTGTTGTGGGATTTGAAAGCCATTTTCATGGATCTATCTGGATCTTCATCACTTTCATTCTCCCCTGCACGCTTTGTAGTAGTCAGTTGTTTGGCCAGTTCATCCATCTTGTTCCATCTCTTAGCATCTTCTACATCTTGGAAAGGGTTTTTTTCCATCTTTTCACTTTTGGAATTGCTGTCATGGGAGGAGTCATCATTCTGCCTTGGTCCATCTAGAAAACGATGCCCTCTACTTTTCACACTATGATATTTATCTGTATCTTCTGAGATATTTTTGTCATCATCTTGATTATCTATAAGGAAAAGAGAACTAGATGTAAATCATTTGTTTTCTTTTCCTTCATAAGTTATATTTTGTTGCTATCAATAAAATGAAGAAAGCCTTGTCAAATGGTTATCTAAAATACAAGGTATTTGAGTGTATTAGGATTTGAAATCATCTTTGCAGAGTATGTGAAATGATCCTTTATCATAAAATTGATCAATCATCTGGTGCTTGTCAGAAGAGAAGCCATTTTCCATCAATATACTACATACATACATACATACATACATACATACTTGCTGGGCTTTGCACTGAAGCCCAGAAGGGCTGAGCCATCTTCCTCCATCTTGTTGTAAAGTCCGTTACATAGCCCCTTCATCATATCATTAGGCCGAAACCTGGCTGGGCCAGGAGGGGGGAGTCCCTCTGGTGGAGATGTGCCCAGCCGGGTTTCGGGTTTTTCATCGGCCGAGGGCCCAGGGGAGGGGAGGGGGGGTTGCGGTAGTTATTAAGGAGGATCTGTGTCCGAGGGAGGCCACTGTATCTCAGACGACCGGGTGTGAGCTCCTTTTCGTGAAGTTCGGTCCCAAGGTTCAGGTGGGCTTGCTGGTCGCATACCTGGCTCCCTGCTATGCGGCAGCAGCCCTGCTTCAGCTCCTTGAGGTCATAGCTGGCGTGGCGGTTGGGACCCCCAGGCTTATGGTCATGGGGGATTTCAACCTGCCATCTGCTGGCGGTACCTCGGGGATTGCTCAAGAGTTCATGGCTTCCATGACGGCCATGGGCCTGACCCAGTTAATTCGGGACTCGACTCACGTGGGAGGTCATACCTTGGATCTGGTTTTCGTCTCTGATCAGTGGCAGAGTGATCTGGGTATGGGGGATATAGTCATAGAACCCCTGTCATGGTCGGATCACTCGCTCCTGAAGCTCGACTTCCGTTCCGCACCCCCTGACCGCAGGGAGGCGGGACCATTAAAATGGTACCGCCCCAGGCGCCTGATGGATCCTGATAGGTTCCTGACGGAGCTTGGGCCATTTCCCGAAGCTCACACACACGACTCGGTTGAGGGCTTGGTCGCCACCTGGGATAGGGTGGCTGCTGGGGCCCTCGACCGAGTCGTGCCCTTGCGGCCTCTGACCCGATGCCGATCCCAAGTGGCTCCTTGGTTTTCTGAGGAGCTAAGGGAGATGAAGCGTCGGAAAAGATGCCTAGAGAGCAGTTGGAGGGCCAGCCGCTCTGGGTCCGACCGAACACTATTACGATCTTATATTAAGACGTATTTAGTGGCGATAAGGATGGCGAGGAGATCTTACCTCTCCACCCTTATTGCGTCCGCGGAAAACCGCCCAGCCGCCCTGTTTAGGGTGACCCGCTCTCTACTGGAGGTAGGAGCGCGGGAGGACCCCTTGCAGGGACGGGCTGAGGAGTTTTCTAGGTTTCTGCAGGACAAAATCGCTCAGATCCGGGACGAGCTGGACTCCGACTGGGCATCTCCGGGCGGGGGGGCGGGGGTGGATATCGGTGCGGTCAATTGGGTTGAGTTCGATCCTGTTACTGTGGAGGACGTGGACAGGATACTGGGGGGACTGAATGCCACCACCTGTTTGCTGGACCCGTGTCCCTCCTGGCTGGTCTTGGCCACTCGGGAGGTGACACGAGGCTGGTTCCAGGGTATTATAAATGCTTCCTTGAGAGAGGGGCTGTTACCTGCCGCCTTGAAAGAGGCGGTGGTGCGGCCCCTCCTCAAGAAACCGTCCCTGGACCCAGCATTGTTATCTAACTATCGTCCTGTCTCCAACCTTCGCTTTGTTGCGAAGGTTGTTGAGAGTGTGGTGGCACGTCAGTTCCCGCAGTACCTGGATGAAGCGAGTTATCTTGACCCCCTCCAATCGGGCTTCAGGCCCGGGCACAGCACGGAGACGGCGTTGGTCGCGTTGGTGGATGACCTCTGGAGGGCCCGGGACAGGGGTTGTTCCTCTGTCCTGGTCCTGTTAGATCTCTCAGCGGCTTTTGATACTGTCGACCACAGTATCCTATTGCAGCGGTTGGAGGGGTTGGGGGTGGGAGGCACCGTGTTGCGGTGGTTCGCCTCCTTCCTCTCCGACCGCTCGCAATTTGTGTTGACGGGGGGGCAGAGATCGGCCCCGAGGCCCCTACGATGTGGGGTGCCTCAGGGGTCGGTGCTCTCACCCCTGCTGTTCAACATTTATGTAAAGCCGCTGGGTGAGGTCATCCGTGGCTTCGGGGTGGAGTTCCATCAGTACGCTGACGATACTCAGCTGTACATCTCCACCCCGGGCCACCCCAACGAAGCCATCGAAGTGATGTCCCGATGCCTGGAGGCCGTGCGGAGTTGGATGGGTCGTAACAGGCTTCGTCTCAACCCGACCAAAACCGAGTGGCTGTGGTTTCCTGCGCCCAGATACAGCCAGCTGGTTCCTTCGCTGGCCGTGGGGGGAGAGGTCTTGACCCCCGTGGAAAGGGCGCGCAACTTGGGTGTCCTCCTGGACGTACGGCTGTCTTTAGAAGAACATATTGCAGCCGTCGCCAGGGGGGCTTTCTATCAGATTCGTCTGATTTACTAGTTGCGGCCCTTTCTGGATCTGGGCGCACTTCGCACAATCACTTCCGCCCTCGTCATCTCCCGCCTGGATTATTGCAATGCTCTCTACATGGGGCTCCCCTTGAAGAGTCTCCGGAGGCTGCAGCTGGTCCAGAATGCAGCCGCGCGGGTGATCGTGGGTGCTCCTCGGAGCTCCCACGTTACACCGCTTCTCCGCAGGCTGCACTGGCTTCCTGTAGCCTTCCGGATTCGATTCAAGGTGGTACTGACAGTATTTAAAGTGCTCCATGGCTCGGGACCTGGGTACTTACGGGACTGCCTGCTGCCATCATCAACCTCCCGGCCGCCCAGTACGCTCCCACAGGGTTGCCCTCCTCGGTACCGCCGCCCCCGTTCGGTTGACGGCCCCGGTGTTCTGTCGTTCTCTGTGGGAGCACCCTCCCTTTGAATGACTCCCCCCGGAGTACGGCTATGAACGGATATTCCTGACCTCCTGCGGCAGATGAAAAACCTATTTTTTCAACAGCTGGCCTGTCCCAGGTAACTGTATTTATTTTTAACTTAAGTTTAATCGTTTTTATTGTTTTTTAATTTTAACTCTATTTTTTGGGTTATACGCCGGATTCAATTGGTTAAATTTAGTTTAATTGTATTTATTGAGTATTTATTATGTGTTTTTATGTAGCTGTACACCGCCCCGAGGTCCCTTTTTTTTTGGAGAGGGGAGCGTTATAACAGTTTAATTAAATAATAAAATAATTATAAATACATACATACCTTAACCTGGAATGAGATTTGGTGCACTGAGCCCAGTTTACTAAATTAATTACTCTTTCAGTGGGGCAGAAAATGATGCTGAATCCTAACCATCTTCTGTGCAACTTGCTTTGTTATACATAGTTGTTGTAAAATCAATTAGGATCTCAGTATGCACAAGTGGTTATTTCAATTAGCCATCGCAATAGCAATAGCATTTAAACTTACATACCACTTTACAGTGCTTTACAGCCATTTTAAAGTGGTTTACAGAGTCACATATTGCCCCCAACAATCTGGGTCCTCATTTTATCAACCTCAAGGATGGAAGGCTGAGTCAAAGTTGAGTTGGTGAGAATCGAACTGCTGGCAGTTGGCAGAATTAGCCTGCAATACAGCATTGTATTCACTGCACAACCACAATACTTTTTCTAAAGATTGCATATCCTTCTCACATGGAAACTGCCCCCAATCATGCATCTGAGTATTCTGGATTACAACTCTCAATCAACATGAACAATTGCTATACCTCTGTGAGCCTTCTGTCAGCTTTGAATTGTTTCATTTGTTTGCCCAGGATTGGAGATTTAACCACTGTAATTTAGATTTTAATAAATTGCAGAAATGACTACAGTATTATAATATCTACTCCATGCTTAGAAATGTAGTTGATACAAAATATTTTAATATAGTTTACTCCATATGTGATATGTTGTAACCACTGGTTGCTAATTAATTGATGATATTAACTTTTAAATTCCTAATGAGACCTATTCAACATAAGAAACTATTTCCATTCCTTTGACACCTGCTCCTGTCATTTACAATTAAGAGCTTACATAAAAGAAACAAGATCTTCTCAGTTGTCACCCTAGTACTTAGGAAAGCTGTTTCCTGCAGGGGTCAAATATGCTTCTCAAATAAGAACCACTGTCTTCTCCAATTTATTTCCTGCAGAAATGCTGAATTGTAATTCTTATAATTTCCCAGTTATCATATCCATTTGCTGAAAATTGAAATCCTACACAACTGAAGTCACTAATATTATGAAAGGCTGAATTATTATTCAGAGAAGATTGGAGTATATCTAAGGCGACGGTCTTACTTGCTGGAGCTAGAAATAAATGTATATAGGGAGCATGTCACTAAAATTGATTCCCAACATTTTCATGCAATCAATCAAAATTCATTTATACTCCAAGGCCAAATGTTAGAAAAAAGACTATCAATACAATATCTATAAAAAGGAATAAAAAACCATGAGATAAATGCTGAAATAATTAACAGTTGATATTCAGTAGCATGAGGGAAGAACCAGATGGTTTACAATAATCAGAGCTATTTATAAAAATTTTGCAATCTTTTTTGAAGTTTCTCAAGAGTGATCACTCAGAAGAAAAGTAATGGCCTCCAGGTTGCAACGACAATTAGAATTGTGTACATGTATTAAGTTCAATCACCATTGACTGTAAAGTAGACATTTTAATAGCATATGTGAGGCAGATTCCAGTTCCAAGTCTGACCAAAACCAAGTATGGTTTTCATATAGGAGACCTATATTATTTGTATGTATGTTATTTATCAGATTTATACACCAATTCACCTAAGTGGCTCTAGGTCAGGGGTGTCAAACACATGGCGGCGTCATGTGACATGGGGATATTGGGATTTTTTCCCCCCTTAGCTAAAACTGGCGTGGGCGTGGGCAGCATGTGACGCATCTGGGCCGGGAGTTTGACAGTCCTGTTCTAGGTGGTTAACAAATAAAAGTCATACAGCCATATAAAAATATAGATAAAAACTAAGTTAAAAACGGTGCATAAATACTGTAAGTTAAAAACTGAGGGAGCACCTTCAAGCCATCAACCAACTCCAGGGATTCATGTGGCAATAGCAAGAGCATTTAGGCTTATATACTTCCCATAGTGCTTTATTGCATTCTCTGGGTAGTTTGTAATGCAAAAGCATTATTTTCATACTGCCCCCCAACAATCTGAGTCCTCATTTTACCAACCTTAGAAAAATGGAAGGTTGAGTCCATTTTAGGCCCATTAGGATCAAATTCCAGGCTGTGGGTAGAGTTTGCCTGCAATACTGTACCAGGGCTCTATCTACCAGATGTTGCCTTAATAGGTAGTGCCTCAATATGGGCCAAAGAAAACATACCATGAGGAATGTATAAAATACACTTAGGAACGGTCCTGGGAGAAGGGGAAATTATGCTGTAAAAGTGATTGGGAACATTGGCTCTATCATTTTGGATATCTAAATCCAGACTTTCTGCTTTAGTTAATTCCAAAACTAGTAGCGCTGGCAGGATAAGATTGCAAAATGCGAAATAATCATTAAGTTGTCATCTTAGCAGTAAGAAGAAGCTATCTAGCAAGGAAGTTCCACAATAGATTTGCTTCAGACAAAATCTAAAAGATAGCAAATATGGGTCCACACCCACATTATGTATCTGATATTAATACAGTTGAGAAAGTCCAGAAATATTTTACAAGAAGAGTTCTTCTCTACTCGTTGCAGAATACCTTATGCCACCAGACTCGAAATTAGAACTACACCGCCTTTGGTCCGATCTAAGTATAGTATATAAAATCATACATTGCAATGTCCTACCTGTCAATGAATACTTCAGCTTCAACCATAATAATACAAGAGCAAACAATAGATACAAACTCAAAGTTAACCGCACCAAACCTGATTGCAGAAAATACGACTTCAGCAACAGAGTGATCAATGTTTGGAATACTCTACCTGACTCTGTGGATTCTTCCCCAAATAGCAAAAACTTTAACTTTAGACTGTCTACTATTGACCTCACCCCTTTCTTAAGAGGTCTGTAGGGGGCATGCATAAGCGCACCAACGTGCCTACCATCCCTCTCCTATTGTTTCTTTTATATTTTATTTTTCTTATATGTATCCATGTATTCATAACTATGTTTTACTTATATCTATTATCTTGTAAGCAATTGACAAATAAATAATAAGTAAATAAATAAATAAAAAGTAGAGTTTGAACCCAAACTGATAGACATACCACCTTCTCTTTGATCATCCACATTATCTGAATTGGTAGGATGTTCCTCTTCAGAAGCATTCCTCTCTTTCTCTTCTTCATCCTTTTCTTCTTCCTCCTCTTCTTCCTTCTCAACTTGCTCTCTGACCTTGCCATCTTCTTCCTCCTTCGTTTCCTCCTGACTCTCTTTGAAAACATGTTCCTTCTCATCGTCAGATTCCTCTGTCCCTGCAACTTCTTCAACTTCCTGGTGTGTCTGCTTAAGTACATCATCTTCCCTGATGTCATTGATGTGATTGTCTATTGTATCACTCCAAGGCAATCCTTCCACTTCCTCAACCTCATTGTCCTCAAATCCTGCTATATTCTCCTTTTCATCATCAAGATCAACATCTCGAATCCTTGGCTCTCTCTCTTCCAAGCTATTGCTCTCCTCTTCTTTCAAAACATCCTGCTTATTCTGAAAAGACTTTTCTGCTTCCTGCTCAGCCAAAGAGGCTGTTGGCTTCTCATTGTGGGTCCCCTCTGATGGATCTGAGGGTCAAAAATAGCAGAAACAAACAGAAGATGGATAGAAAGCCATATTAAAACAGAATTGCAAACTCCCATGTAAATCAATTCCACGTGTTCTTTTGGACAACATTATATATTTCTTACCTGCTTTTATTTAACTAGAGAGCAGCATATTTTCCCCTCAATCTACTATTTCAAGATTGCATTTCATACTTTAAAGGGAGATCAGACTATTCTATTTCTAATTCTACTCCATTCATATATGAGTTTATTTCGTAATATCCTATCTATAAATTGGAGTAAATGAGACTCAATATCACTGGGTTTTAGCCATAATTTAGAAAAGTATAAGATCTGTTAAGTATAAGTTATATTCTTTGTTGTATCTTGTTTAAGGAGTCCCAGGAAGATTTTTCAATGGATACTTTAGAAGTTATTCTTTGTTCTGATGCAAACAAAAAAATATCTAGATAGAATTATTTTTAGAATACGGGATGAGATAAATATAACTGAAACGAATTCTTAAAATCTCATTTTTCCAAAATTTTCACTTTGAAAAAAGTATCCTGGGATTCTAGATTCTTTTGCTACCACAGACTAACTTGACTCTGCTCCTATAATTTCTTTAATTAAAGTTATTAGTTTACTACAAACATAAAACTAGATTAATTCCCACCAACCCTAGAAATCTTCATATGCATTGACACATCAGAGAATTTGTTGTTTAGTCACTAAGTCACGTCTGACTCTTTGTAACCCCATGGCCCAACCCCCTATCCTCTGCTAACTCCCAGAATTTGTCCAAATTCATGTTCATTGAGTCAATGACACTATCTAACCAATCAGAGGATTACTGTTTGAAATGTAACTCAGGAAGGTAGAATAGCTCAGATATTTGCACTTTCTTGTTCTAATAGAACAGAATAATAGGGTTGGAAGGGACCTTGGAAGCCTTCTAGTCCAACCCCCTGCTCAGGCAGGAAACCCTGTAACCAGGGGTGGGGTGCAAATATTTTTACTACTGGTTCTGTGGGTGTGGCCAGGTGGGAGTGGATATGTAGGCTTGGCCATGTGACTGGGTTAGAGTGGCTTCTTCTTCTTCTTCTTCTTCTTCTTCTTCTTCTTCTTCTTCTTCTTCTTCTTCTTCTTCTTCTTCTTCTTCTTCTTCTTCTTCTTCTTCTTCTTCTTCCTCTTCTTCTTCTTCTTCTTCTTCTTCTTCCTCCTCCTCCTCCTCCTCCTCCTCCTCCTTCTCCTCCTCCTCCTTCTTCTTCTTCACCACCCCCACACTCTGTTTTTTTCCCTCCTGGGCCTCAGGGAAGCCTCCTGGGTGAAGCACTAAGACAGTGAGGGGGATCCCTCATCTCTAATGACCTAAGTGCTACAGCCCACTGTAACTACATAGCCAAAAAGGTGTTAAGAGTTGTTAACCTAATCCTACGTAGCTTTTTCTCTGGTAATATCACACTACTAACTAGAGCATACAAAACATTTGCTAGACCAATACTCGAATACAGCTCATCAGTCTGGAACCCACATTAGGTATCTGATATTAGCACAGTTGAGAAAGTCCAGAAATATTTCACAAGAAGAGTTCTCCATTCCTCTACTCATTGCAGAATACTTTATGCCACCAGACTTGAAATTCTAGACCTAGAAAACCTTGAATTACGCTCCTTTGTTCTGATCTAAGTATAATATATAAAATAATACATTGCAATGTCCTACCTGTCAATGAATACTTCAGCTTCAACCATAACAACACAAGAGCAAACAATAGATACAAACTCAAGGTTAACCGCACCAAACTTGATTGCAGGAAATATGACTTCAGCAACAGAGTGGTCAATGTCTGGAATACTCTACCTGACTCTGTGGTTTCTTCCCCAAACCCCAAAAACTTTAACCTTAGACTGTCTACCATTGACCTCACCCCTTTCCTAAGAGGTCTGTAGGGGGCCTACCGTCCCTGTCCTATTGTTTCTTTTATTTTTCTTATATGTACCCATTTTATGTATTTATAACTATGTATATACTTACATCTATTATCTTGTAAGCGATTGACAAATCAAATAAATTCAAATAAATTAAAATTCAAATCCCGGCACAGTTGATCCTCAGAACAGCTGATCGTCAGAAGGAGAAAAAAAATACCGTAAGGAGTGATGGGGCAGGGCGGGGTGGGCAGAAGAGAATGCTGTCAGTGATGTTGCACATGCGCGATAAGGACTGACTGGGTAGGAAGGGGAGGGGTGGGAGGAGAGGGGTGGCACCAACCAGGGGCACAATTTGCCGGTTCTCCGAACTGTGCAGAATCATAACAACTGGTTCTACCAAACCTGTCTGAACCAGTAGAATCCCACCCCTGCATGTAACATTTCAGACAAGTGGCTGTCCAGTCCATTCTCAAAAGCCTCCAGTGATAGAGACCCACAGCTTCTGAAGGCAGACCATTCCACTGGTTAGTTGCCCTCACTGTTAGGAAATTTCTCCTTAGTTCTAAGTTGCTTCTCTGCTTGATTAGTTTCCATACATTACTTCTTGTCCCACTTTCTGGTGCTTTGGAAAATAGGTTGAGTCCCTTTTTTTGTGGCATCTCCTCAAATATTGGAAGACTGCTATCCTGTCACTCCTAAATCTTCCTTACACTAAACTAGACATGCCCTATTCCTGTAACTGTTCTTCATATGTTTCAGCCTCCAGACCCCTAGCCATTTTTGATGCTCTTCTCTGCACTCTTTCCAGAATTTTAACATCTTTTTATACTTTGGTGAACCAAAACTGGATCCAATATCCCAAATGTGATCTTACTTATAAAGCAGTACTAAGATTTCATGTGATTGTGATTCTATCCTTCTGTTAATACAGCCTAGGATTGCATTAGGTTTTTTTTTTTTACTGCTGCAGCACACAGCTGGCTATATTTCCCTGTTTTTGTTGACATTAACAGTAATTTTAAAATGATTGCTGTTGCTATACTTTATGTTAACATTGCATATGTTCTTGGTTATATCCAGTGATGTGCTGGAGCTGGCTTATACCCAGGGGTGGGATACGACAGGGTTAACTACCGGCTCGGGATTTACGAGGGTCGGTGATTTATGATGTGCTTCCCTGCATGCTGGGAGCTTGCGCGCCTGTAAATCGTCATTAGCAGGCTGCGTGCAGAGAAGCAGCCTTTGAAATAGCCCTCTTGTCCTGCTTTTTAAACTGCAGCTGTGCCTCGTTCGGCAGCTGAAGTTGAAAAATCAGGAAATAAAGGTCAGGTAAGAGCCCAGGTGGGCGGGTGGACAAAAACATCAGCAGACATAGAACCGGTTCTATGTCTGCTGCTCTTCAGAGCTACCGGTTCTACAGAGGTGGACAGAACCAGTAGAAACCCACCCCTGCTTATATCAGCTTGAAAAAGTCAATTGTTAAATTTTCTTTTTTCCTATTTCCTTTGTAGGACTGTAACTTTGTTGCTTGTATCCTTACAATTTATATTGACTGTTTCCTAATATGATTTAGTTGTACCTTTTCTTTTATGTACACTGAGAGCATTTGCACCAAGACAAATTCCTTGTGTGTCCAATCACACTTGGCCAATAAAGTATTCTATTCTATTCTATTTTCCAAAGTACCAGAAGGCAAGAAACAATGGATGGAAACTAATCAAGGAGAGAATCAATGTAGAATTAAGGAGAAACTTCCTAACAGTGATAACAATTAACTAGTGGAACAGATGGATTTCAGAAGTTATGGGTGCTTCATCACTGGAGGTCTTTAAGAAGAGACCTGACAGCCATTTGTCTGAAATGATATAGAGTTTCATGATTGAGCAGGGGGTTGGACTAGAAGACGTGCAAAGTCCCTTCCAATTCTGTTCTATTCTGATTTTGATACCTGGAATTTTGTGAGCTGGTTGAGAGCAAGGCAAAGCTACCATGCCTAATCAGCTCTTCTGCAGCTAGTGGTCTGGTGCAGCAGCAGTAAAAAAGAGCCAGCAAAGCTGATTATTAAACATGTGCCAGCACACCAGTGGTTATATTCCAAAAAGGAATTATTATACAGTGCAATTCAGGCAGGAGAAATTTACACCTGGCTCTTAACATGAGGTGTAGGCTGTCAACACTTGAAGTCATTTTTGCTCAATAAAGAGGCAAAGAAGACTTTTAAGCAATATGGTGTTCATAGCTGTTTGTAATATAATTTTCCTTGTTGGTTAAGATCAGAACTGCAGAAGATTTTTAGATGTTATCAAAATGTTTCCTTGCTGTGAACCAAGCAGTGCAGAGATGACCTGGTCACGGTTGTCACAGAGACCAATTTGGCTGTGAAGCACGTGGTGTGTCCCAAGGCCATTTGAAATAGCATCCACCTTTATATTGCTTGGAAAGGATTGTGTAGGAGTTATGCTGACATCAACCTCTTTCCGTGTTCCCATTGTCTTGACTTTCAAGGACTTCAGAAAGCTCCTCTTCAAATCCACTGTTTTTCTTCTGCTGTTCTGTCCTTTCACTTGCTCCTGTTTGAGAAATGGGAAATAAGAACATAAACATTTTTTTCAACATTTCTTTTGTCATCAGCATCAGCATCAATATGTGCATAGTATACTAAAAGTCAAATCTAAGGGTTCCAATATCCAATATTCAAATTTCTAAGGCAACCACAAAGAAGAGGAGGGTCAACCTAGTTTCCAAAGCACCTGGAGGCAGAACAAGAAGCAATGGATGGAAACTAATCAAAGAGAGAAGCAACCTAAAACTAGGGAGACATTTCCTGATACTTAGAACAATGGAACAACTTGCCTCCAGAAATTATGAATTCTTCAACATTGGAAGTTTTTAAGAAGAGATTGGACAATCATTTGTCTGTAATGATGTAGGATTTCCTGCCTGAGCAGAGGGTTGAACCAAATCTGCAATTCTGTTATTCTGTGAAATCTTTCCTATTTAGTAATAGGGGAGTAGGAGAAAGAATAATTACAACTAGATAATAACTATGATATATACTACCATAAAACCATGTGCACAGAATACCACATAGCCAACTAACTTAACTATAACTTCAACTACAGTTACCATCAATACCAGCTGTGGAGTTAATTCATACTTATTTCACCAACAATTCTCCTTTAATCATGATGAAGGTAACACTGCAATTTCTGATCAAGCTTCCTGGGCGTGTTCGGGTCTTTTCCCGTGTAAGATTGAGACTATCTTGGCAACGTTTCGACAAGATCTCACTCGCCATCTTCAGGCTGGTGCTTTCAGCTTTGTGCTTGTGCGAGCAAAGCGTGATCTGAGCTGCTGTCTCCCCATATATACTGCTGGGGAGGTTGGCTGTGCTGTCATTTCTTGATTGGTTAATGGAGTTGATGTTTGCAGATTGGCTGGTTTTTTCTTAAGAACATGTGTGGCTGAGGTATTGGCTGTGTGTCTATCAGCCTCCTGTGTTGTAATGACCTGGGTAATGGGCTGTGTGATGACCTTCTGAGTTCTAATGTTGTGACATCCTGGGTCTTGTATTGTAATCTCCTGGGTGGTTGGCTATGTTGCAACATCCTGAGGTTTTGTGGTGTAGCCTCCTGAGTTCTGTGAGTGGGTGGCTGTGATGTGACATTCTGGGTTTTGGTTTGGCTCTGAGTTTGAGGCCTGGCTCTGTGTTCATGGTGTGTGTCAATTTGCTTGGTTTGGGAGTCGGGATGTGTGGCAGCTGGTGATGCAGCCATGGTCTGATTTCTGGATGGTGGTTGCCTTTTGTCTATGGGGTGGGTTTGGGTTTGAGTCTGGTGAGGGAGATTGGTGGTGGTGTCATGTGTTGTTTTGGGTCCAGTGTTGGTTTTCATGGCTGGGACTCATTTGTTGATAAGGGGTCATCACGACTCAGGAGATTACAGCACAAGACCCAGGATGTCAAAACAATAGAACTCAGAAGGTTATCACACAGCCCATTACCCAAGTCGTTACAACACAGGACACTGATAGACACACTGCCAATACCTCAGCCACACATGTTCTTAAGAAAAAGCCAGCCAATCTGCAAACATCAACTCCATCAACCAATCAAGAAATGACAGCACAGCCAACCTCCCCAACAGTATATATGGGGGACATAGCAGCTCAGATCACGCTTTGCTCGCACAAGCACAAAGCCGAAAGCACCAGCCTGAAGATGGCGAGTGAGATCTCATCGAAACGTTGCCAAGGTAGTCTCAATCTTACACAGGAAAAGACCCAAACACGCCAAGACCTGCATACCTGTACCCATGAAAATCTACAAATATATATATATATATATATATATATTTGTTTTCAGAGGTTTTCGCGGGTATTTGTATGTGGATCTTTGGTTCTTCGGGTTTTCTCCTCTGAGAAGCACAAGGCCGAAAACCGGAAGAACCAAAGATCTATATATATATATATATATATATACTGTCTATTATTGACCTCACCCCTTTCCTAAGAGGTCTGTAGGGGGTGTGCATAAGTGCACCAACGTGCCTACCATCCCTGTCCTATTGTTTCTTTTATTTTTCTTATATGTATCCATATATTCATAACTATGTTTTTACTTATACCTATTATCTTGTAAGCAATTGACAATAAATAAATAAAAATAAAATTAAAATATACAGGAAGTCCTCACTTAACATTGATAGTTGGGACTCAAGTTTCTGTTGTTAAATGATTTCATCATAAAATGCAATGTCATGTGATTGCTTAGTTATTGTTGTTGTTGTTAAGCAAGGATCACAGATTGTTAGGGGGAAGCTTACGTGAGTGTAGCTTGCCACTTTCTGCCAAATTCCAATGGGAAGACAATGGGGAAGCCAACAGGAAGTTGCAAGTCCCAGTCATAGCAAGTCTTTTCTTAGATGGCTTGCAAGGTGGGCAGGTAAATGCTACCAAATGCAGGAGGGCGAGCGGGGAGTAGGTGCTGTGGCACAATGCAAATGTGGGTGGGTTGGAGGTGGATGCTACAGCTCGACTTGAGTGCAACTGGGCCTATGAGTGCTACTGAATGCAGATGGAGGGGTATTGTAGGCAGGTAGGTACTATAGAATACAAGATCACCAGAATCTTGTACTCTGTACAAAATCTGGCAGGAATGGGAGAGCACTATAGAGCAACTTGCAACTTCCCTGCCGGCTTCCCCAGTGACTGATTTTTGAGGCAGCTGTTATCCATTTTTATCATGACATCCAGCTCATAATTATCAGCATTTTCTTACTTGTCGAATAACATTTCAAAATGTACTATCAAAGGTTTCTCTGGGAGCACCCTCTCTCTGGAATGAATTACCCCGGAGATGAGGGCCATCCCTGACCTATTAACCTTCCGGTACACGCTAAAGACCTACTTATTCCATCAAGCCGGTCTGGCCTAGAGTTACATGTAGGGTTTTTAATTTGACCCTTAATGGTTTTTAGTTTTTTTTAATCCTTTGATAATTTTTTTAATTTTTCCAGCCAATTATTTAATTCTTTTTAAATTCATTTTAAACATTGTATTTGTATTTATATTTGTATTTTATTCGGCTGTACATCGCCCCGAGTCCCGCTGTGAGAGGGGGCAGCATATAAGATTAAATAAAGTAAAGGAAAGTTTTCCTGAAGTCAAAGTACATTATGTCTACAGCATTCCCAACATCCATTAAAATAGTTCTCTGAATATGACCTTTAACAGATTAAACAGATAATCAGAGTTGGAAGGGACCTTGTAGGTCATCTAGTCCAACCCCCCCGCCGCCCAAGTGGGAGACCCACCACTTCTGAGGTTAATCTGACAAAATTTGTTCTTAACCAACCCATATTGTAATTGTAATTACTATATTTTTTCAAAGTGTTTACAATCTCCTTGTAATCTGCCCTACAATTTTATCAGGCACTGATGCTAACTTGATTTGCTGCATTTTCTATTTCCCCCTATTGGAAAATATGGAAAATATTTGGTGGCATTCTCACATTATGTATAGACATAATCTTACCTGTATCACATTAAAAAAAAATCCCATAATAGTGAAAGGCACAAAAGGCACAAAATTCCAACAGAACTGTACCTTGAACTGCAATCTCTTGAAGCTCCCTTAGTAAGTTCTGATGGCGAAGGATGGAACGAATTCTTTCATCTGAAAGAACAGAAGGACTATTATTTTAGTAGTAACAAATAAAGTTGGCACTCAATAGTTTTGTTCGTCATAATTTCATTGGCAGACCAGTTACTTGAGTTCAACTTGTCTACACATTTTTTAAAAATTTTAAAATGACTTTTGACATACATATTCTTAAAACTTTATTATTCCATCTTGTTAACTTTTAAATAGTTTAAAACAAAATTGGAAAGAAAATGTACCTCCTTGGAGAATTTCTAGGCATTCTTGGCTGATTGAGAGTGGTTTTGGCTTTGCTACTGTATTAGAAATAACCTCAGCAATGCATGTCATCACCTAGAGAAACACAATATATTTTTATGGATTTTACATTTAACTTTTCTTCATGGTGTTAAGTTTAATACATGAATTTCCCCCTTCATCATTCCTGTCCTGTTTTATCCCTGCAACAGTCTTGTGAAGTAGCACAGATTGGGAGCCACCTGGTCTCAGAGTCACAAAGCTTCAAAGCTAAGAAGGTTTTGAACCTGGTCTTCCTTTCTGCCATGCTGAATCCTAATCCATCATTAACATAATATTGTCCCATTAGAATGAAAAATCTGTGTGATTTCAATTAAGTGCAAACTTCTCTGCATCATTTTTGCTTTTTTTTCATAGTTGGAATTGCTATGCTTGGCATTAAAGTTATGTTTTGTTTCCTTTTACATTATGCTGTAATGTACATTATATTCTTTTTCATATAGCTTTCTGCTTCCTATATTCTTCCCATTTTACTTAAGTTTGTACTAAATTTGAATTGAGCAGGATTAATAAAGGATATCAACAAACAGAAAGTTATGATAGAAAACTGTTTAGAGAGAATTAACCCTTATAAAGCACAACTATAGCTTTTTAAAATGACAAATATATTATTGGTATGATCTATGTCAGGTCAAGATATAAACAGGTCTGAGTCACCAGCCAGCAAATGATATCAATGGGATTAGAAATCAAATAAATGCACACACACAGTTGTAAAATGATATTCAGCTCTTTTTTACTTTTATCGTGGATTTAAGGCTTTATTTTAAAGACACTGAACAAAAAGACCTATGAAATTTATATATATATATATAATATGTGTGGTGTGTGTGTGTCTTTTAATAGAATCTTCCACCTGGTTTTCAGTTGGGGAAAGGTATTATTCTTGGTGTTCATGTACCACACATCTGCATCAAGAATTCTTCTATTTGTTGCTTGAATTACTGGGTTTTCCTGTACATCTCTATCTTGTCTGGAATGATTCAATTTATTTGTTTTTATCCATCAAAAGCTCTTTCTAAAACTGTCAGCCCTTCAAAGTTGTCCAAATCAGGAAACAGATTAGAACTAAGTTCTCTGTTAGAATCTTGCAAGTCTAATTGTTTTTCCCCCTTCTCTTATGAGTTAAAGAGAAGCCACCCTGAATTTCTTCCTAATAATGTCTTCCCTTCCCAGGGCTTAAAGAATGCTTCTGCCCTTTTTTATTTTTGTAACAGCTTCTGAATATTTCCCTCAACAGCATCTCCATGGCTCTCTACAAAAATCCATTCAAGGAGAAAAGCCTACCTGGGAGTTCTAAACAGAAAAGATGAGTATTGTACAGGTAGATGTTTTTATCCTATAACTAACATCACATTCAAACCAGAGGTGGTATTCAGCAGGTTCTGACCAGTTCTGGAGAACCAGTAGCAGAAATTTTGAGTAGTTCGGACAACCGGCAAATCCCACCTCTGACTGGAGATTTTACAGTATCCTTCCCCTGCCATGCCCACCAAGCCATGCCCACAGAACTGGTAGTAAAAAAAATTGAATCTCGCCACTGATTCAAACCTCTGAACAATCCACTCAACAATTACACAGCTACTACATTTCCCTGCCTATAAAACTCATTTTAGAAAGGCATTCTTGGATATTATTGGTTGTTATCCTTGAAAATTACTAATCCTGTATCTGAATTTTTTTCAGAAGTTTCACATTAATATTTTTAAGATGTCATCCAACCATATTGTGCAAATAATGAGGGAAACTTTCCTTTTTTTCTCTTGCCAAAGTTATATCTACCCTGTCTTTCACTATGTTGGTGATTTAGTCCATTTTGTTCTGATTTGGGAACTGGCAAGCTTTTCATTGCTAAGCATGTGTTAAAACTTCATCGAAGAACTGCATATCATAATAGAGTGCGCAAGTATGTATGGGAGAGAAAATATGAAGATTTTGATTGTCTTTCGAAGAATGCATCAAATTAAAGGAACAAAAGAATATCTGAAGAAGTGGGTATTTAAACAATTGATTATTCAGATGAATTGTCTTCCATCATTATGCACAGATAAATATTCAGTGCATGTGGAACACATAACGGTAAAACTGGCCTAAAACAATAAAATAGCAAGCACCAAGAAATGCTCATTCATATTACATAAGCAAAACATTCTATTTTTAGAAATTAACCCCCATTCCATCAAGTAAACATGAATGTCAGGATTTCAAAAGCATTTCAGGTAAACATTGTGCAGTCATAAGAAAAGAACAAAAGGAATCAGCAAGCTATCAAGTGGGGAATTTTTATGTAACAAATAACAAAATTAGAATTATTGCCCTAAATTTGTCTTCTAGTTTCAACACCAACAAAAAGAAGCTGGAATCTTTCAAATTATTCCACAACAATCAATGTGATGTAAAAACAAAGTGCCACGTTCTGGGAGAGCAGCTTTGAACTTTTTCCTACTTACAGAAATGGTTTGTTTGTGTCTTTTGCTGAGTTGCTTAATTGATTTGTGTGTTTTAAGTTGCAAGTTAATAGAACTTTATTTTAGAACTACTGAATAAATAACTCCTTATTCTCTCTTCCTCTCCTTCCCTCTCTCTCTCTTCATCTATCTATAATATATATCCCAGTATCCCAGTATTCTTAAAAGCTTCCACACAGATCACTATTCATTTTATCCCTGCATGACAACTATGGGAAGTTAGTTGACCTAAGAGAAAAGTGAAATAAAGTCACACTGTGTGTTTCCATAATAGAGGATGCAGCTGAACTTGACCACCACCCCCAGTTCCATCCCAACACCTTAACTTCCACCCCATTGAACAGGCATGTGCAACCCATGCCCTCAGTGGTGCATTCAAAAACTTTTACTACCAGTTCTGTGGGCGTGGCTTGGTGGGCGTGGCCATGTGACTGGATGGGCGTGGCTTTTCTTTTTTGCAGTCCCTACCCATTTTGGGGAGCTTCTTAGCCACAGAGGAGCCTCTGGGGGGCGGGGGGCTTTTTGCTTCCCTAAGGCTCCCCTGAGGCTCAGGAAGAAAAAAAACAGAGCATGGGAGGGGCATGCAGCACTCCTCCAAGCTCCGTTTTGGGAGCTTCCTAGCCTCAGAGAAGCCTTGTGGGGAGCGTTATTGCTGCCCTAAGGCTCCTCTGGGGCTCTGGAAGGCAAAAAATGGAGGGGGGAAAGAGATACTCCCTCCATTTTTTGCTGTCCTGGGCCTCAGCAAGGGGAATCCCAGCACAGCTGATCTTATCTATAGCTGATTGTCAGGAGGGGAAAAAAAGAAAGAAATACCTTAGGCGAATGTCAGGCGGGCGGGCGGGGAATGTCAGGCAGGTGGGCGGGGTGAGCGAGCATTGGGCGGGAGGTGACCCGGTGGGGGGCATGGCCAGCCAGAACTTACTACTGGTTCGGCAACCCACGCCAAATTCTTGCTACCGGTTCGCCTGATCCGTTGCGAACCGGCTGAATACCACCACTGCATGCCCTGTAGGCTGCATGTAGCCCTGGACAGTTAGTAATGCAGCCTCACAAGACATAATAAAATATATTTTAAAAGGAAGTTTGTTATTTATATATATTTAACTGTATTATACATTTTATGTGTGGCCCAAGATAATTCCTTTTCACTCCGTGTAGCCCAGGCAAGCCAAAAGTTTGGTCACCCATGCTGTAGAAACTTCATTTGTGGGGCTGCAATTTGCTGTATTACATGCGAACTTAGGAGGATAGTGCTGCTAATTTTTTGCTGTGGAAGTGGGGTGAATTTATAATCATATACTTGACTTTCTTATGTTGTCAGCTATGCTAGATGAGTAACAGTTGTTGGAAGGGCTGCTTAGAGAAGTCAACCTTGGATTAGAATTGGGCTACGTGTCTCAGCAAGTGACAGGATATGGCTGACCTTGTCTGGATTTAAAACTTAAGCTGGATGGGGACTATCTACTTGGAAATGTAATCACCAAGGACTTCCAAGTAGAGAAAGCAAAACATCCAAGGTGGCAAATAATTTCTCTCTCTCTCTGTGGATGTGGCCACACATTCATACAAATAGAACTCAACTCAAGGGAATCTTTTCCTTTGTTTTTACAATGGAACTCACTGATCTTCAAGTGCTTTTAAGAGAGAAATAGTCTTATTAGAAAACAACTTGTGGCACGCTAAATGAACAGAGTGCTTTCCAATGGCACTGTCCTATAGCTATTTTTCCTTTGAGCTTCAATAGGACTTTCCCCATGTAACAATCTATTGGATTGCATGGTTTCAGATTCCCAGTACTTTCATGTAATAGTCCGTTACAGTCTCATTTCCATATAATTCATTGGATTTCTTGGTTTATAGTGTATTTAATTTTTAAGCAGTCATTTGATTAAATTTGGACATTATAGAAAAAATATCCAATAGATTGTATAAATATTAATTTTATATAAAATCGTGGAATCATAGGGTTGGAAGGGATATTGGAGGTCTTCTAGTCTAGCCCCTTGCCCAAGGCAGGAGATCTTATACCATCCTGGACAAAACTTTTCTTGAAAACCTCCAGCAATGGATCATCCACAATTCCAGCTGTTCTATTAATTGTTCTCACTATCAGAAAAAAATTCCTTCCAGATTCAATCTCTCTTTTATTTTAATAGGTTTTCTGGCTCATGTGCTATTTTCCTCTCTGTGCTGTAGATTTGTAACCAAAATATATAAAGCTGTAAGAAAATCCATTTTTCTATCATCAACAAGAATTTTCTTTTTCTATGTAGATATAAAGATGCTATTGTTATTGGATGAATTTAGGATGATAATATGAATTGTTATAATTTAAACCAATTTAAAAATATGGAACTTCTCACATAACATGAAGGAATAATAGTTTAGTCAAATGAATGATTAACAATGATAATAAAGTATTCAGAAATATTTGATTGATAATATGAGAATATATATGAATAATTGTAAGTGAGCACTATGGAGAAGATGCACAAAAAAATTGTCACCAACCGACACATTGTATGTATATAATTGGAAGATGGTTTTATGTTTTATGTTTTGTTTGTGTATGTTTGTCTAAAAATAAAAAATTATTTATAAAAAAAAGAGTTTTCTTTTTCTGGGTGTACCTTATACTATTCTCCTTCCCTCTTAATTTTTTGTTTTTTCAGATCATTTTCCATTTGACCAAACATATACAAGATTGTGCAGCTAGCAACCATCTATTTCTAGTGCTTTCCTTTTATGAGGCAAAGTGTTACTTATATTTGGCCCATAATCCAGCAAAAACTTGCTTAAACCCATTTATATGTAGTCTGTATACAGTATATCTGACATTATATGTCATATCATATAGTGAACTTTTATACAAATATTGGTCAAGTGCCATATTCTTTTATCTTTAGCAACCATATGCTATCCTGTGCTCTTTCTGGTACTTTTCTATTTTCTCTTGCTGAATTCTATAGCACAGCATGTCTTTTTATAGTGCAACAGTTGAATTCAAGCCATGGACAATAGCTACACTGCAGATGGCATCATTAAAATGAAAGAAAATGCAGCATAGATTCAATTGCATATTGAAGCATATACTGTATATATAGAAACGGGGGAATTTATGGGCATTTTAGGAAACTCATAAATGGCACAATAACAACAAATTATTATGTAACATTTTGGGCTTCCAAATAAGACAGTAATCACAGAGATTTGAAATCTTCAATAGGCCTCCACAACTGCGGGCTGGACATGCTGACTTCTAAACCAAACTGCCCCTCAGGCTCCAGGCTGGCATAAACTGGATAGAGTTGCAGAGTGCAGAGTTTTAACAGTATTGGAAATTATAGTATGTTTGTAGAGATTAAGGATAACTAATATGGCAAAGAAGCTGGAAAAAGTTTCCTGTTTTTTTCCATCAAGGGAAAATTGAGAGATCCTTTGTCATTAATTACATAAAAAAATGGGGACAATAATTACATTTTCTATTTAGGAAAATTAGAAGAGGGCAGCAATTTTGAAAATCCAGCATATTAAAAAAATAATTGGCTATTCTGACTATAAACTGGTTTGTTTATGGAAGCCACACACATACACAAGCCCCAAGTAGATATCAGACCCAGCATTGGAAGCTTTGCTAGCTTCTAGAGGTCTCAGGATTTTTGGCCAACTTAGGTGTTAATCTGGGACGAGCTTTCCTAATATAGTATGCTGAGAGCCAGCCATATGCTTATCAATTTGCCCCTATGTCTATTCAATAAAAATCAGCCAGTGCTCAAATCAAGCATTGGCAACATGTATTTAGAAAAGTATGGATTCATTTTCATGAATTGATTTACTTGTTCATATGCAGTCTGATATACAAGTGTGAAATAGCCTATGTGTCATGCCCCTGTCGGAATCTGATTCAGTGGGGGAAGCTGAACAGCTGACAGGGAGTGGGAGTGTGGCTCCGTTGGCTGTGGAAGAAACTGGGGAAGGGCGAAGTCCAGCTGGGCAGAGCAGGGGAGAGGTAGAGCAAGGGAGAGGGAAATCAGAGGAAGACCTAGGCCCACCCCCTCTTCATCCTAGGGCACGCCATGCAGGGAAGAACAGAGAAGGGAGCAACATGAGTTGAATGGCTTACGGGGGAGGAAAGGCCTCTGATTCCCTTTATTAGCTGCAGCTGGGAACACAGTGTATAAAAGAGGAAGTTGCAAGTTGTTGGGATCAAACTTGAATTTATCTGGTATCATCATGGCTTGTCTGTCTTCCTGGTGTCTTCCCACCTGTGTGAGTTTTGCCATGCTTTCAAGTTTGAAATTGCTTCTCCTGCCCTGTCAAATTAATTACTTCAGCTTGGTTTGTTTGGATTTTTAGTTACAGTTTGTATATACCTTGTTTTGGACTGAATTTTCTATAGTTAAAGGCTGTTCCTGGGAGAGTTTTTCTCCAGCCAAAGGTAACCTGGACATTGGGGCCAAAGTTGGAGATAATAAAGGGACTCTTATTGCTTATTTGACTATGTTGCCTTTATGCCAAGCCCCGGGTCATCACACTATGTATTCACATCTCAATTTCATAAATGACAGAAGTATACTGTTCATCCAATTTGCCACACAGTGGAAAAAATATTCCAGATTTTTAACTGTATATATGTTACACAGTATATACCACTGTGGCTGAGTTCACACATTGTGTTAGGATATAAAACACAGTTTACACATAATACAGTGTTTGAGTTCATGATGGTAAGCTATACCAAACCATCACATTATGGTTTCATGCAATCTCTGAACCCAACCTCTCTGTCCAGAAAGTTTGAAAGCATGAAATTGGACATCTAATTCATGCCCATGTAAAGATGCCATACCATCCAATTCACACAAGCCTGATATACTGTATGTGTATCACATATGTATTATATGTGATACACATACATGTGACTTTTTCAATCAAAGGTATCTTGATATGTGCCCCAGAATATTGCATGAAGAAGAAATGTTATGGATAACTTGACAGGATGAATGAATACATTCCAAAGATGTCAGTACCAACTTGAATTCAGAGGCAACTCTTTTCCTTTTATCCAAACATATCATATATCCTAATAATTATTCAAATCCAGATGAGGTAATTATGTCTCCTCACCACTCTGCATACACCATGTATGCTTTCAGTTATCAGGAGTTTACTGTTCCTTTATGTTACCTGAATAATATAAATATGTATATATATTTTCCTTTGGTTCTTCCTTTTGATTTATATTGCCTCTTCTGTATCTAGAGCCTCTTACTGACTATTTTCATTATGCTGCCAGCAACTCTTGATTTTTAAAAAGCAACAGGCTACATCTAGCTGACAATGAACTTACACAGGATATATATGAATAGCTAATCCATTAAACTTTCATATCTTAAAGAAAAGCATCTATAACTATTCCTGAAAGCTAAAAAAAAATTCCCATTGTATTATTTGGCCATGAATGTTAACAGGACCAAAAATATAACAAATAAAGCATTTATTTGTAGTTTCATTTCAGACATTCTAGAGCACAAACCTGATTTTATTACTATATATTTGCATACATTTTTTTATTTCTTCATGGATGCACTTGCAATTAGACATGGAATTTAAAGTATTTATTGCAGTTACTCTTCATGAACAGATCTACAAAACTTCTATATATACTTGAAAATTTAATGTGTGAAAAGACTTAGCAATTCATTGTTATTTCAAGAAGTTTTAAAAATGATAAATTGTACATTTATAGATTTGAACATACATACCAATAATATATAACAACATTCCTGCTTCAAATTTTTTTTTTCCTTTTTCAACTCACCTTGGTGTCATCTTGAATTGTTGGATTTGTTACTGGGAGTGAAATTACTAAGAAAGAGAGAAGAGAAAGAGACTTTCAATATTTCACATTCTCCATAGCAGTTCCAATCAGAATGCATCATAGATATGGGGTGTGCAGAAAATCAGTAAAGAGGTATACAAGAGACTATAAACTAGACCAATAGTATATAAAAAGAGCATCATAAATTTGCTCATTTTTTGCATTTTAAAAATAGTTGCTACTAAAAAAAGAATGAATGATGGTTTTATGGAGGATTCAATCTGCAATCAGTTGAGACTGATTAGTGAATGGAAACATTGTTTGTTAAGAGCACTACATGGCATTCAAAGTCATAAGTAGAAGGGTAGCTGAGAAGAATGGATATTTCATAAGACTGAAGATTAGAATTGCAATTTCTTTTGGTTCTTAAAATAAAACTCTTTGCCAACAGCGTTTTGCTGTTTTGGAACATTAAAATGTTTGAGTAAAAAGGATGTCTATGGAGATTCCCAGTCATACCAGGTCATGGTTGTCCCAAAGGTGCTTTTTCAAGAGGTAACTTGGACTTTCTGTTTTTTCTTTGAAGACATTTCGCTCTTGGATGAGAACCAAAACGTCTTCAAAGACAAACCAGAAAGACCAATTGCCTCTTGAAAAAGCACCTTTGGGACAAATAAAAAGGAACTTGACATTCTTGACAAGATCCTGCTGTCACTGGCAATAGTCTAATGAAGTCGCTCGATTTCCTACCGCTGACTTCATCATCATCGCAAAGCAGGCTGCCTTGTTCCAATAGGCGCTGAACTGCACAACGTCGCGCCGACCCGTGCATTGGCTATTCGAGGCAATGACCTCGGCAGCTCTGTCCTTGGTGCTGAAAAGGGCAACCTAAAGAGGAGAAACGCCTCCGCGCAAGTTCTCCCACCTGCCTCTTGAGCTTACCTGGGGCTACGAGGAGGAAAGCTGCGAAAAACGCCGCGCGAGTCATTCCGCTGGCAGTAGGGATTGCGGGGTGAAGGGTGGGGCCGTCCGGCTGCGCTTCTTGGCTTTATCGGCGGGGCAAAAAGATGGGCCCGGTTTGTCAGAAGCGACAGGCGCTGACCTTGACCGAGCGCCGACCCACGAAATAGATTATCGTCTGTTCTTCTTGCCTGTCCCAAGATCCTCTGTCTTCTCGAAAGCGGTTGCCGACAATCCCCGACCAAGTACTGCAGCCGCAACCTGGCTTATATATTCGCCCCCCTCTCCTCCGGAAACGGCGTCAGGAGGAAGCTCACTCCCCCTCCCAGGAAGGCCCCATCCAATCGCTCCTCTGCGGGGGATTGCAGAGCCAGGATGAGGTGAAACTGTCCCTTCTCCTGATCACCTAAGCAAAGGGCAAGGCGGGGCCCGGTAGCTAGCAGCGCCTCGCATCTGGACGAAAGAGGCAATCAACAGTATGTTCGACCGCTCGCTTTCCGCGCTGTATAAGGCGCGCAGGTGTTTCTTCCCATGTGGATCATCTCTGGTGCTGGACAAGATTGGAGATGAAAGCTAAGCCCATCACGCAGGGAAACACATCAGGGAAAACAGGATGTCTTCTGAAGCACTTTTAGGATCCTGTGCTTGATACTTTTTAGGATGACAATTTGGTGTAGTGAACGGCTGACCCAGGGGTGGGAGAGCTGTCTTCCCAAGCTGTGAAGGAGACGCCTTATCCTCTACATATATGGAAGCTTTTGATCGTTAGGAACTAATTGTGTCAAGTTATTTATAGAAATAATCAGTTCAAATGCAATTACTAATCTAGTTGGCATTTCACCTTGAAACTAATTTGGGCTCTTGTTTCTTGTAAAATTGCTTCTTCTGAACTCCATAAAGTTCCTCTTAGAAGAACATTCGATTGAAGCACCATTATTGCCCAGGTTTAATTTAGTTTATCATTACTTAGTTAATGCAATAATATCAGTCACTTAGCAAAGTAGACCCTCAATTTTAATTCTGCACAATTCTGCCATTGGAGCCACAAAATAGGAAGTACTTGTTTCCACCAGCAGAACATGGAAGATATCCATTGGAGCAGCATCTTGCTGAAGAATAGTTCAGACAAGTATGCTTATTGGGTTATTCTTGATTTGTTTTCAACCGTTATGTGATCTGTCCCCCTCCCCCATCAAATCAATGTCAGATATGATACCACTCTTAATAATCAAGCAACAATAAAAACAATAACAATCAGTATTTTGATTTTGTCCCTGATCAAATTCACATTTTGTTTTCTACCCACTATCCAGCTTTTAAGTGCATTTTCAGTTTTGAAATTGTCCTCTTGCTGCTCCCTGTCCTGTCCTGTCCATAAATGTGATAGTCTTATTTTTGATCCCTTATTCAAATCATGTATAAAAATATGTATTAAACATGTATAAAACCAAAAAAATGAGTTTTGTTAAATCACCCAACAAAATAAACAATCTTTAACAATGCTTAAATAAACCAATTACAGTATTCTTCCAACTGGCTATGGTGATTGATTACTGTGACTGTTATATTCATTTTATTAAATAGGAGTCCATTTTAACTAACCTGAAAAGTGATCTGTTGTTCAAACAATCATGGCTAGGATATCTTGTTCCCACATATACAGAATTTAATGTGCTTATCTTTGCACAGTACTGTTGGAAATTCAGGTGCGTGAAATCTGATGTTGTTGCAACAGCTGTCATGCTGTCTTTTTCTTGTTCTGTAAGCAAACAAAACCTGAGGGTTTTTAATTAAAATAAGTGTTCCTTACAATTCAATCAAGGGCTAGTCAATGGGCTAGTAAATTAAGGTAGCTTACTTATTTAAAATGTGAATATGATTTTTAGAAATTGAAGTATTATATAGTGAAGCCAGGGTGGTTAACATAAATATTATTTTATTATAAATAATATTTTATTATAAAATTGCAGGCTTTGTCTTTTTTCATATTTCAGGCATTGTTAAAAATGATCAGGGATTGCTGTTGGAAAGGACAATAACTCAGAGTGGTACATATATATTTATTTATTTATTTATTATTAGAATTTCTATACCGCCCTTCTCCCTAGGGACTCAGGGCGGTGTACAGCCAAATCCGAACCCCAAAAAAGTACAAAAGTTAAAAAAGAATTAAATACTGGCTGATTATAATTAATAAGAAAACCCACCCCCCCCAACCTTAAAACCCCGATTAAAATCGAAAAAATTCGGAGACAAGTTAAAAACTATCTCAGCCCAGGCCGGCCTGCTCAAAGAGCCAGGTCTTCAATGTGCGCCTGAAGGCCCTCAGGTCCGTGCTGGTACGAAGTTCCGGCGGCAGAGTATTCCAGAGGGCAGGGGCCCCCACAGAGAAGGCCCTACTCCTCGGGGCCGTCAGATGACACATAGCGGCCGACGGCACCCGGAGAAGGCCCTCCCTATGTGAACGCACCGGCCTGCTGGAGATCACCGGTAGAATGCGATCCTGCAGGTAACCTGGCCCAATGCCATGGATCGCCCTAAAGGTCAAAATTAGAACCTTAAAGCGAACCTGGAGAGCCACCGGCAGCCAATGCAGCTCACGCAGGAGAGGCGTCACATGGGCGCTACGCGACGCCCCCATGATCACCCGCGCGGCTGCATTTTGTACCAGTTGGAATCTCCGAGTGCTCCCCGCAGGGAGCCCCATGTAGAGGGCATTACAATAGTCCAGGCGAGAGGTGACAAGGGCCTGAGTGACCGTGCGCAGGGCGTCCCGATCCAGAAAGGGCCGCAACCAGTAGATCCGACGGATCCGATGAAACGCCCCCCTAGAGACGGCCGCAATATGATGTTCAAGCGACAGCCGTACATCCAGGAGGACTCCAAGATTGCGAGCCCTCTCTGTGGGGGGCAGAATTTCCCCCCCAATAGCCAGCGAAGGTGTCAGCTGGCTATATCAGGGCGCCGGGAACCACAGCCACTCGGTCTTGGATGGGTTGAGCCAAAGCCTGTTCCCGCCCATCCAATCCCGCACGGCCTCCAGGCACCGAGACATAGCCCCCACGGCATCGTTGGGGTGGTCCGGGGTGGAGATGTACAATTGAGTGTCATCTGCATATAGATGACACCTCACCCCAAGACCACGGATGATCTCAGCCAGCGGCTTCATATAAATGTTGAAAAAGAGAGGGGAGAGGACCGACCCCTGAGGCACCCCACACACCAGGGGCCTAGAGGTGGACCTCTCCCCTCCCGCCAACACAAATTGCGAACGGTCGGAGAGGAAGGAGGAGAACCATCGAAGGACGGTTCCCCCAATCCCCAACCCCTCCAACCGTCGCAATAGGATACTATGATCGATAGTATCAAAAGCCGCCGAGAGATCTAATAGGACCAGGACAGAGGAGAACCCTCCGTCACGAGCCCTCCAGAGATCATCAACCAACGCGACCAATGCCGTCTCAGTGCTATGTCCAGGCCTGAAACCTGATTGGAATGGATCGAGGTAAGTTGTTTCCTCCAGGCACCGAGGGAGCTGATGTGCCACCACACTCTCAACAACCTTCGCCACAAAGGGAAGGTTGGAGACTGGACGATAGTTGTTTAAAACAGCTGGATCCAGGGAAGGCTTCTTGAGGAGGGGCCGCACCACCGCCATCTTCAAGGCGGTAGGAAGCGACCCCTCTCTCAAAGAAGCGTTGATAATCCCCTGGAGCCAGCCTCGTGTCGTCTCCCTGGCGGCCGAAACCAGCCAGGAAGGGCACGGGTCCAATAAACAGGTGGTGGCATTCAGACCCCCCAGTAGCCTGTCCACACCCTCGGTGGTCACAGGGTCGAACTCCCCCCAGATAACATTCACAAGACCTGCCCCGGACACCTCCCCCGGGACCACCCAATTGGAGTCGAGCCCCTCCCGAATCTGAGCGATTTTGTCATGCAGAAATCGAGAAAACTCCTCCGCCCTACCCTGCAGGAGGTCATCCCGCGCTCTCGGTTCAAGTAGAGAGCGGGTCACTCTAAACAGGGCGGCAGGCTGATTTCCTGCCGACGCAATAAGGGCGGAGAAATACGAAGATTTCGCCGCCCCTATCACCACAAGGTAAGTCTTAATATGAGATCTCACCTGTGTTCAGTCAGACTCAGAACGGCTCGCCCTCCAAATGCCCTCTAGACGTCTTTTCCGGCACTTCATCTCCCGTAGCTCCTCCGTATACCACGGAGCCAAATGGGATCTGTGCCAGGTCAGAGGTCGCAGAGGCACAACTCGATCTAGAGCCCCGGCGGCCAACCCGTCCCAAGTGGCCACCAGGTCTCCAGGCGAGCTGTGAGCCAGAGACTCAGGAAATGGCCCAAGCTCCCTCTGGAACTGCTCCGGGTCCATCAGGCGCCTGGGGCGGAACAATCTATGTGGCTCCACCTCCCTGCGGTGGGGGGTGGCGGAACAGAAGTCCAGTCTAAGGAGGGAATGATCTGTCCATGACAAGGGTGTGATTACTAAATCTCCAAAATTACAGTCATTCAACCACTGCCCAGAGACAAAGATCAGGTCCAGCATGTGTCCTCCTATGTGAGTGGGAGCGGAAACTAACTGGGTCAGGTCCATGGCCGTCATGGAAGCCAAGAACTCCCGGACCAACCCCGAGGTTTCACCGGACGATGGCAGGTTGAAATCCCCCATGACCAAAAGCCTAGGGGTTTCAACCGCCAGCCCGGCTATTACCTCAAGGAGTCCGGGCAGGGCCGATGAGACGTGGCAGGGAGCCAGGTACGCCATCAAAAGACCCATCTGAACCCCTTACCCCCACTTCACAAAAAGAGATTCACAGCCAGCCGTCTGAGGGATAGTGGCCTCCCTAGGACAAAGGACTTCCTTTATAAGCACCGCCACCCCACCACCCCTTCCCTGAGCCCTAGGCTGGTGAAATGCAAGGAAACCTGGTGGGCACATCTCAACCAGAGGGACACCGCCCTCTGGGCCCAGCCAGGTTTCAGTGACACCTACCAGGTCCGCGGCCTCCTCCTGAACCAAATCATAGATCAGGGTAGCCTTATTAACCACGGACCTGGCATTGCACAACAACAGCCGGGTATTCAGGGCCTGAGGTTCCGGACAGCCAGGGCTGCAGGATGGGTAGGGAGGGTCGGAGCGCACTACCACTTGCAAACATCGGGAGCACGATCCCCTTATCGGATACGGCCCTCTACCCCCAGCATATCTACCTCTCCCAGTCACCGTGCTAATAAAATTGGCCCCTGGCAGCCCACCCCCTGTCTGCCACCCCAACACAGAGGCCCCCGAGGCCCCCCAGGCACACGGGCCGACCTGGCTGCCCCCAATTCCATGCGGGCTGTCTCCCATACCCGCCCTGGATCCATATATATATGTTTTATATGATGAAAGTTACAAATTTGTTCTTATTGCATATCCAAAAGCCAGTTTTTAATTATGTTACATAAAATCTTATGCACACACATACGCGTACTGAGAGAAAATTTTCAGTGTTCATTTATGTGCAAGAACTAACTCCTAGGATTCCATTTCTTTAATCTTCATATCCGCTTACTTAAACATTATGAGAACGAGATGTTAATCATTTGAAGGGTCTGTAAGTGGATGAAAATCAGGCTACGATGCCTTTCTTACAATATTTCTCCAACTAATAATGAAAGAAAATTTCAGTTCTTACAAATCTATCAAAGTGATATCAAGCACTCTAGAAGTTTGAATATATTTCCACTGGTCAGAATATATTGTTTACAAACTTTAGGCTTTATTTAATTAACAGTTGTTACCACATTAGGAGGCTTTCAAAGAAAAATGCAACTTAACTATAGGTCAGTTAGTACTATTAGTGAAATGTTACATCTTTATACCTTTAAATCTGAAGCACTGTACCACTTTAACATGCCCAGTATATGTGGCCCAAACTGGGGTTGAGTTTGATTTTTGTTCCTGTTTCAAACACTATGAAATGCTACAGACTGTTAGAGCTGGACACTAGCAAGTCTGGTTGCAACATGCCATACTAACAAGTATTAACTTAGTTTGCAAGTACCAGGCTCGTGTTTGCACTAAGTCATGCTTTGCTTGTTGGACAGATGCTCTCATATATGTGCCTGGGGCTTTTTCCTGAATGATTCAGAACTCTGAAAAAGCAGCCCACTGTAGACCATTTATAAGCAGCAGTGATTGAAAGATTATATGCTATCAAGCTCATGTCAGCTCTTAAGCAACTACAAAGATTCTCTCAAAGAAAATCTGTCCCCAATCTGGTCCTTCAAGATCTTCCAATATCATCCTAATGTCATATCACCCTAATGTAATCGCTATGAGAAAGTAATTCTCTTGGTTTACTCTATGTCAGCTCGTACAGATGTGTGAGGGCTACATATCTTGGCATTCCAATACTCAGAGTCTCTTGCGGTGTAGTGGCAAAATATCATCTCCTGGAATTGTAACTCTGGGGAAGACATATGCTTTTACAGTTATAGGCAAGGGTGGGATTCTACCAGTTCAGACCGGTTCTATAGAACCGGTTGTTATGATCAGTTTGGAGAACTGGCAAATCATGCCCCTGGCTGGCCCTGCCCCTCTCCCCTCTCCACCCACCCTCCCCACCCAGTCAGTCCTTTTCTCAAATGTGCAACATTGCACGCATGCCTGACATTGCTACTGCGTTCTTCCCCGCCCAGTCACTCCTTAAGGCATTTTTCCCCCTCCCAATGATTAGCTGTTCCTATAATCAGCTGTGCCGTGATCCCCCTCACTGTCTTACTGTTTCACCCAGGAGTCTTCCCTGAGGCCATTTTCCCCCTTCCTGGGCCCCAGGGAAGCCTTCTGGGAGTAAAAACACCCCCCAGGAGGCTTCCCTGAGGCCCAGAAGGCCCAAAAAATGGGAGGAGGGGGTGCTGCAAAAAAAACCCATGGCCACCCAGTCACACGGCCATGCCCACCTAGCCATGCCCACAGAATTTGACTCCCACCCCTGGCTATAGGCTTGTTATACACTTAGTTTAAACTATTGTACTTATTGCTAATGTATAAATTTGGAGGGTTTCCACCACCACCACCCCTCCACACACACATACTGATGATCTCAATTTTGGTCACCATCTACAAAAGCATTTGTAATAATAATGGAACTAGAGTTCTGTCAAGCCAACCATGTGATGCATCCTCTATACTGAAAAACTGTCCTTTTCATATGCAATACTGTAGAATAAGTCTGTCAAACCACAAGTTGAGCCCACCTCATTGATCTTTGGACAATGAGTGCTGAAATGTGTACCTTGTATTCTTGAAGAAAATGGCCTAGGAGAAAACTTGCAGCAAAATTGGAATGAGCTGTTAAGTACAGCAGTCCCTGCCATAAATCTTTACCATTTGAAATTGTGCCCAAAATAGAGTAACACTGTTAAATGATGGTGAGCTGTAACCTTGTTTGTCCTTGTAAGAGGGGCCCTCAGTTCACTTTAATTACAGTAAGTGTTGATGTAATGGTTAAGGAAGATATTGAAGGTATATGATATCCATGCTCAGAAGAAATAGCATTCAGCAGTCAATCTAATGAGACTATTATCTTTTATCCAGCTAAGGATGAGGAAGAATATTTATACCATTTTGTTAAATCAACAAATAAAAAAGGACCATGAGAGGTTTTATATCCTTTGATGCATGATAAAATCAGTATTAAAAATGCCAGATGTCCTGCAATTTAATTTATCAAAGTGGTTTAGGGGATATGTTTGTATGAATGAAGGTGTGTTTGTTTGATAGGAAAAGGCTTTGTAGCTTCTGTGATGAAGTTTGCACGCCATTCTCAAACCTGATTGCACAATGTGAGCAAATGTTTATTCTTAACCATAGCTTAAGGATATGATTTATTCTTTGGCCAAAATGAAGCCCAGTTTATGTTGGCCAAATAAGAACAGAATATAGAATATATTCCATGGAGAATATAGAAAAAACAACAACATCTCCACCATACTGACAGGGCAAGCTACTGTATGTAAAACAGAGAGCAAACCCCACTCCTTTCTAGACTGGAGGTATTACTTAACCTGATAACAAAATACCTGCAAGCAAACCACCAAGCTCAGAGAGCAACAAGGACTCCATAAAGCCCATTTAGCTAGGTTTCATTTTCTCAAGGGCCGTAATCCACAGAGAAAATGGTGAACAGAAAGTTTTTAGAGTGCCGTGCCAGATTTTATTGTCCTTTAACTCCATAATCCCCGTATACATATTGCTATTTATTTATTCATAAAATATATTGGCTGCCTACCTTACCATTGAGTAACTCTGGGCAGCTTATAATCATAATTGCAGATGGAAACTGATATCCATCAATATCTGGAGAGTCACAACTTTTCCTACCTTGGTTTTAAAGGCAGAAACATGAATACTGCTAAGGGAATTGTGTGACATGTTTCTATCCCTCAGGGCCTCAGGAGAAGAGCTATTCCATTATTTTTCTCCAATTGTTGTGGTTTGCCGGCAGCCAATGCAGACGGCAGCGGAATTGGAGGGTGAGGATGAAAGGGGACTAGTCAGGGAGTCTGGGGAGGACTTGGATGAGGATGCTGTGTCCAATGCAGGGATGGGACCAGGACCATCTGGGAGTGGGGTGCTTCCTTCGGAGCCTTTGAAGTCTGGCAACAGTGAAGCAGAGGACCAAGGGGAGCCTGTTCCCAGTGTGCATGTGCGCAGAGCTGCTAGAAGGTGAAAGCAGCTGCAACAGAAGGGGCCATTTGGGAGTAAGGCTGGGAGGTGATTGCCCCTCCCATAAGGGATAAAAGTCAGACCTCAATGACGAAACCTTTACAGGAAGCAAAGTAGTTCGATAGATTCCAAGTCCTCCTTGAAGCTCTGTATACTCTGGTTGGTTTTTTCTGGTACTTGGGTTGGTTTCTGTTATAATTAATTGGATACTTCTGTTTTTGGCAGCATTCCACAGCATTGAAAGGCGTGTGCTTATCTTGGGGAACTGATTAAGATTAGTTCTGGCTGGGAATGAAAGTAATTCCCAGCATTGCAATAAAATAGGTTTTGCTTTTAAAACTAGTTTGTGTTTAATTACATTTGATGAAGCCTGGGTCGGAACACCAATTTATTTATTTATTTATTTTATTTAATTTATATACCGCCCCCTCTCCCAAATTGGGACTCGGGGCGGTGTACAGCCCAAATAAAACAATACTGTTACAAATAGAAAGTTTAAAATAGATTTTAAAAGATTAAACTAATGGCTGAAGTTAAAAACTACAATAGGACTATAAAAACAGGGTAAAAAAGTTAAAAAATTAAAAACTATTCTAATAATACTAGGCCAACCGGCCTGTTGAAAAAGATGGGTCTTCAATGCGCACCGGAAGATTCATAGGTCAGGGATGATCCGCGTCTCTGGGGGTAATTCATTCCAGAGGGAGGGTGCTCCCGCAGAGAAGGTCCGCACCCTTGGAGCCGCCAGCCGGCACCACCCAGCTGATGGCACCCCAAGGAAGCCCACCCTGTGGGAGCACACTGGCCGGCGGGATCAATCCTCTTGTTCCAACCTTACCTGTACTATAGACATCTAGATTTGGAAAAAAACAGAAGAAAGTGTTGTCAATAAACAAACAAGAGACAAATGTTGCTATATATCAGGATAGGGAAGAGTTGAAAGATCATGCAGAGACATCTGCAAAGGATGTGTAGATAAAGTGGTTATGATGGAGGCAACTTTGCTTCTTTTTTACATTGGAATGGGACAACTTGACAAAGCCAACTCATCATGGCCAATTCGTCATGGCCAAATCGCCACAGCCAACTCATCGCAGGACAACTCGCCATGGCCAACTTGCCACAGGACAACTCACTGTGGGACAATTCAACAATTCAATTTAATTATTTAAAATAGTTTAAAAATATTTTAGTTTTGTCATTCGAACTTCATTTTATTCTTCCTTTGGCATTCTTTCTTTAATCATTCTATTCCACGATTTCTTTGATATTAGTGTAACTCTTGCCCCATGGCAAGTTGGCTGTGTCGACTTGGCCATAGTGAATTGGCTGCAGCAAGTTGGCCATAGTAAGTTGGTCATGGCAAGTTGGCGGTGGTGAGCTGTCAGAGACCATTTCTATACATGTTGATATGAGACACTTAAGAAAAGGGTGGGACTTCCTTGATGGAAAAATTAATTGAAAGATCAAAATGGAAGCTAAGAGACTGTCTCCATCTTCCTTCCTTCGAGACCTGTGCAGCTTCTCCCTCCCATCAGACTCAGAAAGGACAAAGCACCCAAGCCAAAAAAAGAAGATGCCTCCTTCTCCCCCTCATGCTGTAGTATAACTGTAAATAAAGAAATTGCAAGATAGCAATCAAGCAAAACCTGCAGGTATACCACTCCTAACCAAGAACATGCATTCAAGTATTTCAACTTCCCATCTGTTTAGCAACTGACTTCATTTTTTAGCTAATTTACATGGGACATTGGGACAAGAACATGTCTGCTGTTTCCCAATAACTGCAAGTGAATCAGAACCCTAGGACTTTCTGGCTCACAATCTATGCTTTCTACAGAAGTCCTCACCTTCCTTTGTTCAGGGTTCCTCTTTCTAGTGAAGTTGGGACCCAACTATCTTTGAATAAATGTTTGTATGCCACACCCACTGAAGTGGGATGGAAAGTCAGGGGAGACCTTTGCAGTCCTAGGCTTATACTCAATATATTTGATCCAGCTGGATATAGGAAAGCCAACTCCAGATCAATACTATTAGCATAAATTTCCCCAGGCTTGTTTGCACTAGCAATGATAGCCTGATCTTGTTGGTAAAAATCCTGCATAATTATCCAAGTTCATAAATAAAAGAAGAAATTCTTAAAATCAGTCTTAATCTGTATTCTCTTTATATTTTATTAGGGCATGAATTTGTTATGTAAAGTATTTATATTCCACTTTTCAGTTAGAATTCCTAAGGTACCTAATAATGCAAAAAATATGAAATAATTGACATGCATTTGGAAAAACCAAATAAATATGTGCTTTAGTATGCAAGGTGAAGTCATCTGTAAAGGAAGGAAAATTTAGCAGCACTTTGTTTGACATGGAAAGATTCATTTGAAGTACAAAGCAAGGCAATTTGGCAGCATTGAAGACCAAGTTTAGGGAGTTAAGAATGAAGAAATGAAATCATACCACTGGACAGAACATAGATGTAACTTGCTAATCATGCATCCAATTCTCCTTCTGTGTATGATCCTAATTGGGTACCCGATTAAGATTAAGTGGAAGTACAAGGATTGGAAAATTCAGAATATTATTCAGAAGAGAAGAATATGGTACACTACCTTGCAACGATCTTATTTTCCCCCCATTGTAGCTAGGCACCTTCTCTGCCTGTGTTATAAAGATGTATTCCAGGGGGAGGATGAAGCAGAATCTAATAATACATTTATCCATTCTGAAACCTTTCCATCCTCCTCTGAGTCTAATTAATTGGATCCATTTTCTTTGGAGGCCTTATAAATGAGATGCTTCTCTCAGCTACCACTACATTATCACCATTAAACAGCCCATATATAGAAAAACATTTCCACCCTAGGCTATTTAAAAAAAGATTGCTACAGCTTTTGAAATTTTAAAAGGAGGTTCCATGCAAGCGCTTACATCCCCTGACCATAAAAGAGTCATACTCACTGTTTTTTGTGATATAACAAAGTAGCAAAAGGGCATAGCTCAGAATTTTGTTTTGTTTCCAAAGAGGATGCTGATTCCACTATTTATCTAATTTACCAACTGTTTTGATTACCGCTCTAATGCATGAGAAATATTTTGAACAGTCTGTCTAATGCTAACTATTGTGACTGCAAACTGTTGATGTCACATTTCACATAGACTTGACCAAAGGAAATGGATGCCTCTTTTACAATGCAAACATGTGCAATTTGTAGCTTCATTTGTACAAATCAGTGGAGGCAAAATGACTGAATATGCAGACATCTTAGAGAAGGGGTCGCCAACCTTTTGGACCTCAGGGACCACCAAACTCATAATTTTAGATCCCAGGGGCCACTAACCGGTGCTGTGGGCATGGCCTAATTTGTGGGTGTGGCTTGGTGGTCATGTGACTGGCTGGGCATGGCTTGTATGTAAATATTATAAATATTTATATAAATATTGGATTTTTTTATAAAAAAAAGAGCAACTTTTACCCAAAATCAGGCAAAGCAGGCAGATTGAGTTGCTCACAGAATTACAGATTCATTCAGAGATCTATCTATCTGCCTTTGGCTAGCTCAGTCTGTCACATAAAATTTGCTTGCAAGCAAATTCATAAAATTTGCTAGCAAGCAAACTCACAAAATTAACTCACAACACACCATGCATGTAAATATTGAATTTTTTATTTTAAAAAGGAGCAACTTTTACCCCAAATCAGGCAAAGTAGGCAGGCAGACTGATTCTGTGAGATTTTGCTCACAGAATCACAGATTCATTCAGAGATCTATCTGCCATTGGCTAGATCAGTCTGTCACATAAAATTTGCTAGCAAGCAAACTCACAAAATTAACTCACAACACACCATGCACGTAAATATTGAATTTCTTTATAAAAAAGAGCAACTTTTACCCAAAATCAGGCAAAGCAGGCAGATTGAGTTGCTCACAGAATCATTCAGTGATCTATCTATTTGCCATCGGCTAGCTCAATCTCTCAAATTTGCTTACCATGAGTCTGCACTGAATTCCTTCAGTCCTAAGGGAGGTTCGGCTGTGCTGAGCCGAAGATCTAAAGATTAGCTAGAAAGGAAGAAATCCAACAATTTCCTGCTTCCTAACTAATCAAAATCTCCCGGCACAGCAGAACAGATGATGGTTGGAAAAAGGAAAAATAGCAATTTAATAGGCAAGTTTACCAGGTAAGGAGTGAGTGGGCGGGGAGGGTTCCTGCAGGCCATGTGGGCAGCACAGCCTTGTGTTTCTGAGCAGCCTGAATTAATTGCTTTGTGGGGGTGCTCTGGGGGTGAGATTGCTCCGCGGCCCACCAAAATTTTCTCATGGCCCACCTGTGGGCCGTGGCCCACCAGCAGGCCATAGCCCACCGGTTGGCAACCTCTGTCTTAGAGCATTGTTGCTTAAAAGAGTTGTGATGGAAGTCAGTTTTCATGGTTATTCAAAAAGGAAAAACAGGAAAAGAAATATATACAGTAAATAAATGACAACACATATAAACAGTTTTAGTTAACTTATTGCCTTCTCTTAAAATCAAGAAGTGTTCTCTTCTTCCCATATCTCATCTCTTATCTATAAACAGGTCCTTAAAATCTCATAATTTCAGTCATCATCAGCAAAAGTCCACTAAGGGTTATCAGAGACAACAATAAATCCATTTTAACCTTGATCAAATAAACCAACTTTAAATTTCTTCCTTTTACTTTTAACAATCTTGCTCTTTAGTCTCTTTAAGGAAGGTAAGTAAAAGAACTTGATTTCTTTTCATTTTTTTTCTTTATCCCTTTTTATAAAATTCTTCAAGTTTTAACAACCTTCCTTTGTAAACCCAATATAGAGAAATTATCCAGATTACTGTTTTGGTTTGTTATTTGAATAGCCCTTCATTTCAAATATCTTTATTACAATCTTTGACCAGTTTTTACAGTAAAGACAGAAACAGTTTAACGCAATTCATTATTTGGAAATGAAAAGAATAGGACAATAAAATGATATATCTAATTCTTCTTCATCAGAATACTGTCCCCAAAGGCGAACTGACTGACAATTGTCTGAAGCATTTTTTCATAGATTTTGAATGTAACAACTCAGTTCCCAAGGAACGATCTGTACAAATTGATTAAACTTGAATTTAATTTTTGCTAAAGATTGAAGGAAGTTCACTCATTGCTGTAAAACCTGTTGATCTAAAGCAGGGGTGTCAAACTGGCAGCCCATGGGTCGAATGCGTCATGAGCAGGCCACGCCCACTTCAGCCCCACGTAGGGAAAAAACATAATACATCACCTGATGGCAACATGATGCCATGAATTTGACACCCACGATCTAAAGATTCCTAAAAGCTAAAAGGCAATTAACAAACAATTTCCAAAAGTGATCACAAAAGGAAGGATGCAAACGAGAGGTGGTGTTCAGCAGGTTCTGACCAGTTCTGGAGTGGAAATTTTGAGTGTCTGCAGAACTGGCAAATACCACCTCTGACTAGAGATTTTACAGTATATGTCAGGTGTGCCTCCATTCAAAATCCAAGAAAGAAATCCTTAGACTCCATTAAGCCAGTAAGCTATGCCCACCAAGCCATGCCCACAGAACTGGTAGTAAAAAAAGCCTGAATCCCACACTGATGCGAACCCTTTATATTTTTGATGACACCAACTGTGACTTAGGCAAGAATGACTTTTCTTTATCTGAAGACCCAGATTGTTGGGGGCAATATGCTGACTCCGTAAACCACTTAGAGAGGACTGTAAAGCACTGTGAAGTAGTAGGTAAGTCTAAGTGCTCTTGCTCTTGCTATCTCCCAGAGCTTTAAACCTACCAGAGATTGTTGTCTTGTAGTCTCCTTGTGAGAAGCAACTATATGGAGCATTTGTGGGGAATCTCAAGTCCTCTCTTTGTCCAGAGAGGAATTATGAAAAGCTGAACTACTTGCCAGCGTTTTATTTTGCTAGAGTTGTCAGTTTTGATTTTAGCAGAATCATCTTCAGTTTGACATTTCTTCCCCCAAAGCTCATTTTGGCACTAGCTCTTGTGATTTCTTACCCTTGCCTAGACTGATATGAGGTACAGTAGATATTTTGAATAAGGTATTTGTTATGAGGAGGCACATACTTTCTTTTAAGTAACATGTCTGATAAACCAGACATGCCTGATGTCATTAGATAAATTGGCTAGCCTTGCCAAAACCAATCTGAATGAGTGATGTTGGGGGGAATCAGTGTTACTGAAAGATGACATTAGCACATATGAAGATTGACAAACCAACAACAGTAGAGAAACAAAATGCATATTTTTAAAAGCATCCTGGCATCTTAACATGAATGAAACATCAGAAATGTTTACTTGAGAAAGAAAAGGAGCAGAATGAAGGTAACTGTACAAGTTGCTTCTTTAAGGCTGTCTAGAAAAAACAGTGCAAAGAAGGGACCATAGTTAACGCTCCCCATAAATCCAACAGGGTCATTTCAGTGGAGGATGCTGTGTACATCTCAAATCAACTCCTGAGTGTTAGATGAGGACTAGACTAAGAAACCAATATCATATAGGGCAGGTATATGCAACTCTGAGTTTCTTCTTAATGTTTTCTTTGTGTCTGTTGCAGCTGATTGCTGATTGTAAAGAGCAGGGATGTCAAACTCACAATGACACGTCATCACGTGACATATCACAACTTTTCCCCATTTGCTAAAACAGGGGTAGACGTGGCCAGCATAGGATGTATCTGGCCTATGGGCCATGAGTTTGACACCCCTGGTATAGAGAAACTGTATAGTTTCTCTAAAGCCGTTTCTGTGACTCCCTACACCTGAGGCAGCTGCATGACTTACCAATTAGCTCTTGAATCAACTTCAAGTTGTCACTTTTGTCAAAGACCACCAACAATTTGTGATGAGAATACTTGATGCTTTGCCTTTGCTGATACAAACGTGGTAGCATTCTAAGGTAATCAGAAAAAGTCTGGTTTGTTTGTGTCATATTATGGTTAGGCACACACAGACCTGTACTCTAGAAAACTCTCCTCCCTGAACTTTGTGAAGTGCTTACTGATGCATCTTCTAGACATCTGTTAGAATCCTTTCAGATTTTCAGAATTTCCATGAAAGACTTCTTGGTTTTCCTTGTCCCATCTTCCCTGGACATTTCATTACAATCTGGAACCTAGGACTGCAACATACTGTTTATTAAATATGTTAATTAAAATGTTTTTTTAAACATTTTATCCTAGTTAACTAAACAACAATGTGTTCCTATTTTTTTAACAAGTATTGTTTTAAACTTATAGGGTTGGAAGGTTGGAATTTTTCTAGTCCAACCTTCTGCCTAGGGCAGGATTCTCAGACAAATGGTTGTCCAATCTTTCATTCAACAGTTCCCCAATGGAGCAACAGGCTGTTGAGGAATCGGAATGTGGATGGTATCTATGACTAACAAATCACTATACTGGTGTTTTTTAGTAAATGTAAGATGTGTAGACTTCAACTCTTGGAGCTCAGGAATTGAATTTAATGCATGTACCGTAATTTTCCCCAGAAGTCAATGCATCTTAAAGCTGTCAAGGTATACTATGCTGATGTGAGTCCAATGCTTAAATTCTTAGATGTGAATCATCGCAATTCAGTGTTCTATAAGTAATTTACAATATAGTGCTCACTTCTATGAAACATACATGGAATCAAACCACGTAATATTGTTTAAATGATAACAAGCAAAGTGTCAGACCTTGCTTACTAGAGTTATATCTTGTTTTTCATATCTTCTACCATGCAATTACTCATGGAATATATTGGATTCCCAGGTAGTGTCACCTCCATGCATCACAAATGTATCTTTAGCAAGACATCCACATTATATGCCTTAAGGCACAATTTCCAGTATCTTGTCTTTCAAGCAATTTGAGAGCAACCGAGCATATAATTCTCATTTTAAATAAACATGAACAGGTATTTTTTGAACTCTGTTCTTTCCATAAGTATGACAAATCTAAAATCTTTTTTGTTCAAATCAATTTTATTTCTCTGTTAATCCAAAGTTTCAATTCCTTTCTTACTATATTTTAAAGGAGTTGTGTAACAATGGATATTCCTTAATGGGTATTTTTTATTATTTCCTGAACCATGAAGTGAGATTCTTGTCAGCAGCACATCTGCTTTCAATATCCTGGTTACAGCATATGAATGAGATATGATGACTAAACAAAGGGGACATCCAATTAAATTGCCACTGCTTCTTGCTTTAAAAACATGCATGAAATTAATTGATTTATGTGAAAAATAGCACGAGGACTATGAGTTTTAATAAGCTGGCAAAATAACCTTAGCTGTTTGAACTGAGACTTTAATCAAGAAAGGTTTACTGAGTAAGCTTATCCAGAATAATATGATATATATGGTAAGCATTTGCTGTAGTTTATGGCGAGCAAACAAAATATGGACAGGGTCACTACTAACGCAATGGGCAGGAGGCATCTCTCAGAGTTAAATCTAATGAATATGACGTTAACCATAATTTCTGGGGGAAGTTTGATCATCTCTGGATTATATAAAACGTAATTATCGAACCAATAGTAACAACAGTAGAATCCCACTCCTGGTTAAGTACATATTGCCAGGTACTATGAAGGGAATGCCACCACTGAAAACTCATTTTTTAATATATATAAATTTAATTACAAATTCTAACTATAAAAAATATAATCCAATACAATAACGTTTAGAAAAGAGAACAGAAAGAAGTAAAATGTACAAGAAAAAAAAGAAAGAAAAAAAGAAAAGCAAGAGTAAAGAATATATAAATAACTTCTAACATTTATCACAGGTATAAAAAAATTAGTGACTCTTCACCTCCTGCATGATTACAAACATTTATCTTTTCATTGTATAACCCATCTCTTCACTATAAATAAATCCACAAAACACCATCTTTTCAGTTCTAGTGCCAGAAGAATTATTATTATAATGCTTTGCAATATTTTTACAAGCTTGCAAATCTTTCCTCTGTCAAAAATATTTAGTTCCCTATAGTGTCCAAAACTTACTGAACCAGAAAATAATGTCTGAATCAAATTTTTACTTTTCTAACAATTTGGAACCTAAAAGCCAAATTCAAACTCTGATTTCAAACCTAGCCTTTTTAGAAAAATCCTAATCTTATAGTATTAGTTTGAATAAAATTATTCTCCTTCCTCCTCTCCATATTTTGCTGTTCATGGTTGGTTCAGATGCATATTTCTGCTTGCAGAAGTGTCAAATGGGAGCAATTGATAACCTGTAATAGCATGCACCATCAAGAATAATAAAACCAATTTAGTTGTAGACTGACTGGTGGTCCTGGCATGATATTCTGAAAGGATAGTAGTTGTGGATTTGGACTAGGAGTGCCCTAAATTTAGTCTCCCTATGACCATAGAAAGCTGATTGCAAGCCGGTCCCTTGTTTCAACTGAGCTTCTCCCTTAGGGGTAAGGTAGGTTTAAAGTAGTATTATGAGAATTATCTACAAGCCAATATAAAGAATTTATTTTAAAGCAGTAAAACTACTTTACTGTTTTACTGTTTTAAAATAAAAGTTTAATTATACCTAGTTTTTACATGCAAATTAATTCCTGTACTTTTTACTTTTTCCCCAGAATTCCCTGAACTTGATTCTAACCAAATGCCCTTCTAGAGAAGTGGCTCTCTTGCAGTCATTTTGTATTTTGTATATCTTTTTGCTCTGGCTTCTTTGGAAGTATCAGGTTTTTTTATTTTTCCCCCTACTGCCTTTATCTGCTCAGATCTTTACTTGAAGCCTATCTATGGAAAAAGTCTGTGGACTTTTCATACATGTTTAAACCAACAAAACAATTTCCCCCTGATTTTAAAATCAGAATTCATCAGCCACTATCCCTCTCTCTGCTTAGTGCAGGAATGCAAATGGCTGCTTGGCCTCTGATTAGATACATCCAGCAAAGAAGAATCCACTATTGCACCAAGGAATTGCTCCAAAATCAAACTGCTATTATTGTTGTTGTTGTTATCAAAAATAATTCCCCAACGTTCAACTGAAATCTGTTTTCTGTGGTCTAAATCCTTTATCTAAACCCCTTTCTCTGCCTTGTGTTCTGAATGACTAAGATGCCTTGATCTTTTCAATATTTGAAGATGGTTGTCATATTCTCTGTCTCTTTCCTTCTCAACTAAGCATATCCACGTCCTTTGTTCCCTATCGTTTCCTGTCTTCTAACCATTCACATTGCCATTCTCTGAAACACTTTCAGCTTGTCTGAAATGTTGACCACAAGTAATGCATAAACCGCAATCACAAAATCACTTGTCATTCTATCTTTCTGCATTTGCAGATGAGTGAGCTAGCATTGCCTAGAGCATTGTGCTACTTTAAATAACATTTATTTTCTAATATAGCTAATGATAGTAAAAGAGAAGGCTTCTGTCTCACTTTGGGGGAAAATGTATATATTGAATCCAAAATAAAGGGCCCTAAGCCTTAAACAATTCCCCCAAAAGCTTTATAGCTGGAGTCATATTTTAGTCTAAGGAAGAAAAATAGAGAAGCTAAGTTAAAAATAAAGAGAAAAGTCTCATTATATTTGCCCATTCAGTAAAAGAAAAACATGCACGTCCTTTGAGTTCACAGAATTTTCCAGCTGCCTTTCCTCTTTGTATATTTAACAGTTTTTCTAATGAAAGATAACAGAGAAATGGCTAATAATAGATAATTTCAGCTCCCAGCATATTAACAGCGATAATAATAAAACAAGATATTAGTTTGAAAAGATGGTGTCCGTTTCCTTATTATTTTTCCTGCCCTGATTGCTAGCAAATAGAACACTTTCATAAAGACCTGATTGCTTTGCCACATGGCCCTATTGACAGGGTACAAAGGCAAAGAAGAATTTGGTAACCACATTAGCTCTATCACCAGAATAAATATAGTTGATACACTGAGCAAAAGAGAAAAACAACACTTACCTAGTGGCCAGTTACATCACACACAACAGGCCTGAAACAACCAGGTTCCATCTACTTCAGCATGACTGACAATGTTGCCTCATCCTGTGTGTTTTTCCAGTTATTGATCTATGCTGATGTAGATATTGAGTTTAAAATAGAGAGTTGGGCCCATTCGGTCTCTTAATGAACAGTTAGAAACCAGCCAATCTATCCCAACCAAGGAAAAGGGGATCTTGGGTGTGTGTGTGTGAGGCAATTATTCTGAGCCCAGAAAGGGAGGGTGCTCTATTCAAATTATGGTTCAGTATTAGAAATGATACAAGGAATGTCCTCTATATTTACCAGATAGGAACAAAATTCCTGCTCCCCCATTTGGGAACCGAGGGTTTCAGTTTAGAAGAAAATGAAACACACACATACAAACAAGTAAATGGGAGGAGGGCAAATGGTTGCATACATCCTCCAGGTGTAAAATGTGATGCCTTTCAAAATTAATTATCACTTGGGAGAAACTGCTTGCCTGGTGAACATAGGCATTCTTGAAATAAAAATCACCTCAAGATCAAGGCATAAAATATTCTCAGAGCCACAGAGAGGAATGACAACAGTTATTCAGGCCACTTATGTATTTTTTTTTAGAGTTCCTGAATCTACATAAGAAAACATAGAACAAAACCAGTTTATATTGGAAACTACCAAGGAGGAAATAGTTTCAGACTTCCTTCCTTCCTTCCTTCCTTCCTTCCTTCCTTCCTTCCTTCCTTCCTTCCTTCCTTCCTTCCTCCTCCCTCCCTCCCTCCTTTCCTTCCTTCCTATGCCACAAACAGAATCATCCACTGTAAGCATATTCACATTATTCTATGCAAACCAGGCTCTCAGATGTAAAGATGAGCATAAAAGGTAACTGTAAGCTGCTACAGGTTTGCCCGGGTTCAGGAGAACCCGTAGCTAATGTTATGGCCAGTTCAGAGAACCTCCAAATCCCACCCATGGCTGGCACCTCTCATGCCTCTCCTCCCCTCCCCCCCATGCCTCTCAGAAGTCTCCATGTGGCCCATTTTGGATGCGAGGTAAGTGCAGGGTCTGCATGGAGGGTGACGGAGGGTGAAAAATGGCCATTTCCGGCCTCAGGAGGGCCTTTGGAGCCCGGGGGAGGCCGTTTTCGCCCTCCCAGAGGGTCGAGGAAAGCCTCTGGAGCCTGGGGAAGGTGAAGATGCCTCACCCTATCATGGTGTAGGAGGCCAACTAGGCTACGCCCACCATGGCTATGCTCACCCAGCAACCAAGCCGAGAACCTGTTGCTGAAATTTTTAAAGCCCACCCCTGCTGGCATATATGAATGTACTGACACATAAAATGATTTGATTGAATAGAAAAAAAACCTATGATGTCATAGAAAACCCTACATTCCAGAACAATGTGGTAAATCCAGTAAACATGTGAAAACACCATAGGAAGCTCTTTCCAGCATAGTTAGGACTCTGTTTTGGCATATATTCCATAATTTCTATTTCCCTTCTGGAGTATTCTGTGATTATGCAACATCCATACAAATGGATTTCAGATGGGAAGAAGGGGAGGAAAGAACTTTTACTGGAATAAAATAAGAAGACAAGTATTTCTCAAGTATTCTTGACTGATAGTTTTCAGGAGACAACCAACAAGGAGAGATAAATTCAGAAAAAAAAAACAACCCTAAAAAAACAAATGATGGAAAATACTGAGGATGCAAACAGTAAAACAAATGAAGAAATTAAGGACATTTCAGAAATGGATAAACAAAATGGTGAAGCTCTAGTAGACAGTTCAACTATATTTCAAAGAACAAATGATGAACACCCAGAGGAACAACGTGATCAGCATTTTATTTCCAGCAGTGACGTGCAAAAAATGACAGAAGAATGCCATCATGGCAATAATAAAACTTCAAGCCAGCCAAAAAGTCATACTTCTGTTGGTCAGCACTCTCTTCGCAGCAATACAGCATCAATAAAACATGGAAAGGAAATAGATAGTGAGTTCAGTTCACCATTGGTAAGCCGAAAAACTGGCAAACCACTTAGCAACAATTTTAACCAGACAAGTCTCATTTGGGAAAAAAAGCCACTTGCAGAAATTCTACATCCTAAAATACTTCCAATAAGTGGAGATACTGAAAAACATACAGATGCTGAAGAAGATCATGTACCACCTTCTGATGGGGATAAAGAAAATAAGCAGGCTTCCTTTGAGATCTCCCAATCTGTGGAGGGAGAGGGATCTAAAATTGATGATCAGCTGTCAAAAGAAGAGGAATTGACACTTAGCAATCAGCCTAGAGAAACAAAGGTATCCCAGGACAGTACTAAGAGTATCCCAACACCAGGAGGATACTATTATGGGCCAGAAAGTTCATGCCCAGAAAGACTGCAGATAAAATTTGAGGAGCCTGTGGAGGAGAAAAAACCTCCCCAGTTGCAGCAAATAACTGCTGAGGAAGGTGGTGTTTGGGTTAGCAAGAAGACAGGCAAGGAAGTTAGAAGCAATTTCAACCAAACAAGTCTCATTTGGGAAAAAAAGCCACTAGCAGAAATCCTACAGCGTTCTTCAACAAAGAATAAAACCTCAAATCCAGATGAGGCTCAGTCACCAGAGGATTAGAAAGTTTTTTCTCAGGTTCAAAGTTCTTATGAGGCTCGTATATTAGTAGTTTCTGAGGGGTGGGTTAAATACCACTTCTCTAGGACTATTGAGTATAAATACTATTAATAATAATATTAAATGTTATGAATATCAGTTCATACATCCTTACTTCACTGAACATGTACGAACAGTTGAAAAGAAACAAAGGTTCATTAAAAAGGAACGGAAAAATACAAGAAAAGTCAGTGTACAGTTGTGCTGTAACCTCTATTCAATACATCAGTTATGCTAATGGTCCTCCATTTTCTGATTCATTTGAAGATAATTTGTTTTAGTTCAGCAAATATTCATAAGAATTTCTTTAATCCAAATTATGGATATGTCATCTGTAAAGACAGATTACGGAGTTCTGCTGTGAAAATACACATTTCTAATCACTTAATCCAGACTTTCATTTTCTGTGGAAAGCCTTATTATTAAAAATAAAGAATTCATTGAAAATGAAATTATGAATAAGGTTGATCTGGAATGAAGGAAATACTCAGAAGTATGAATTTCATCTTTATTCTTGAGTCATCTTTATTCTTTATTTTTGAACCAAATAATTGTTCATACACAATACTGAATCATAATATGATTCCATTTTGGTTAATATTGAATAGGCTACCATTAGATGCATTCTGCCTCCTTGCGGGTCATGAACAAAATTTATAGAAGACTTTTAAGCTGGCAGATTTAAAGTTGGCAGGTAATATATAGATATTTCAGACCACCATACTTTCAGTTTGCTCAAACAATTATTTGCCCAACAACCCACTTTGAAAATCAAATTGGAATATTCCTTTGTTGTCTTTTTTCAGGTCTATACTAATATTTAGACAGTAGAGTGAATTCGTTTAAAGTTTAGCATGTGGAGAGAAAACTATTAGTGTTTGCAAGATGCACTGATAGTTACATACAAGGTGAACAACGGTTAAAGTATCCTGTCCCTTGGATTTCTATAGATTATGAATTAATAACAATTTTTTCATTTCCCCCTTCCATGTAAAGTAAAATCAAATATTTTGCTAGCACTTCTCCTCTGCTTTTCTAAGCCATATATTTGGCACAGTATATTTGTAGACATTTATCATGTTATTGTTCGGGGGTGGGGGGGAAATAGGCGTCTTCGGAAAGGCTGTGGTGAGACATAATGATGAAGATTTATTGTACTAATTATAAAATATGGATTTAAAAGCCTATGTGGTCACCATGACAGCAAGCTGAACAGCAGGGTTATATAGTCAGCATAAGATTAAACTTGATTCTGAAAGTTTCAATTCTTTTTTAAAGTGAAAACTATCTCCATGAAAAACAGCTTATAATTATTTTTTTATGCTTCTCTGGCTCTTTCTTCAAGAAAGGCAGAATAATATAACAGTTATAGGTTGTGTGGCCTGTAGAGTAGCATTTTTGCATTTAAAAGTCTTTCCAAATGGCTGTGATTGTGGTGTTTCTTACTAAATATGCTAGAGATTTCTTGGAAGAATAGATTTATTCAGACATATTTTAAGTGATTTCAGCTGCTATATCTGCTCTAATTCCATGTTAAAACTATGCATAGGAAAGGTGAATATGTGACAAGGATGCCCTCCAGTGGAAAAGAGACCACCTCCATTAGGTGCAGAAGCGTTACTGAACTTCCTCCTCTGATAAGAATGGTGCTATTTTTGAGTACGGGCTGCTGGTACATGTTTTGCAAATAATAGACAACATTAATACCACTATTATCCCACACATCTGATCAAAGTTTTCTCCCATTCTCCAGCCTGGTATTTAGTGGATACAGAAACAACTTTGAATGAATTATTGATTACTGCAGGGAAAAAGAGTACTACTTATATCCTGGATGGCTGCAGTTACTTATATCCTGCATACATTGATAAATGCTATAGGAAAAAGAGACATCACAATATTTTGTGTAGCAGTTGCGTAATGTATGAACAATATACATGTGTGTATTCATCATTAAGACACCTGTATTTAGATCTATGGGAATCTGTGGGGGAATTGGCAGCTAGGCTGGAGGGAAGGGTCAAGAAAAAGCTGAGCTTGGTGTTATTACACAGCTGAAAATGGCATAAGCATGACCTCCCCCAGAATCCATGAAACCTTATCTGGTTGTTCCCAGGGGAAGGCAAGCAGTTTGGTGAGATTCTTGTAACATAGGTGCTAAACAATAAAGTTCAAAATGTTATTCAAGAGTGATTTTGGTTGCTTGTGCCTGACAGAATCTAACCTAATTAAGGTTCTCAGTTAATGAGGGACAGAAATGTTGAAGTTACACATTTAACACTGATACTTTGTAAGTATCCTATGTCAATCGTAATATATAAAAAAAGTCCTAGGGTAGAGAGTAAACTCTTAAGCTAAAAACAGTATCTAAGAACAACCACAAAACTAGAAAAGCTTGCAATTACATGATTTGTCCTTTGATATAGACTAAGGGCCTATGGAATCTGTGCTGTGGAATTTTCTCCACACTTCCTGAGGTGAGGGTGGCTTCATTGCTTCTAAGCTTTGGGTGGGAACCTAGATATGCTGGCGTGCTTGGGGACTCCAGCGGATGGGTGAAACGGTCAGGTGGCTCCATTACTATTATCATCCCTTCGCCTATTAATTTTATTTAGTTGTTTTTATAGTTTTTTAATGTTTTAATATTTGTTAATGATAATTATTTTAGACATTTAGTTTTGTTGTGTTGTGACATGGGCAGCTGTATACATTGGATAAATAAATAAAAATTATAAACACCTGGCTATCAAATATATGTGCTTATTTGACTGATGAACTGGGTTTTAAATCAGTGGATTTTTTTAATGACTAGATACCAAAGTCTGGTGAATCAGAAATGCTGAGCTATGCTTTCTTGTCTTTTTCTGAGAATACCCTTCATGTATCCCCATATTATGAATGGGACAGAAACTCTGCTCTCAACTTTAGCATTAGTCTGAAAAGCCTTTTTAATTCCCTCCCTTTGGCTAAGCTGCTTTAACATGTTTGGCTATTACACAGAATAGGCTTTTTGACAGGACTGAAACCACACCTACAAGAGATCCTGCCAAAAGTACATTTCAGAGCCACTTTTAAGTCAATTAACTGTTAACATCATGACGTCCTTGAGGCCAGATGCTTGCAGGCTCTGAGTTTTCCCAATTGCGATGCCCATTTGTGAGGCGGTTTGGGTGGGGGGAGGGGGCTTTGGATGACACTGCAGGAAGACCCGTTCAACTTACTTTCTGGCGCAAAGCTAGCTCGCCCTCCTGAGGCACACCTTGGGAAGCATGCATGTACCACAAAGAGCTAGTAAATTGGCAGCCAAACTACTACTTGGCATTAGCATTGCAATCTTCTGGGTGATGTAACAATGCCATAAAATACTAATACTGGTATTATAGTACTAGTAGTAAAAAATAACAAAATATTTGATTCGCAAATTGAAGTTGAGCGATTGTGGAGAAAGAAATCAATGGTTGTACCAATAGCAATAGGAGACCTTGGAGCAATACCAAAATTTTCAACTTATTAGACTTGAATATTTTGACTTTGCAAAAACCCACATTATTTGGAACTGCCTAGCTACTCAGACGTAACTTTAACAGTTCTAAGATCCTTGGTTAGGATTTGAACTGTTTTTACCAGTCCCAGATTGTGAATCGAATTGACGATTAAATCAACAACAACAACAATACTATTCTGCAGTTTATAAATAAACACTCTATTAAGGACCTATGTATTAAGATGAATGCTATGAAAATCTGAAGAAAAATAAGTTTTAATAGGGCAACTGATAACAATGTCAAAAATGCAAAGATCAGAAGGCACTGAATTTTACAATTCTTTATGTGCTCTATTGTACATGATAATTAAAATAAGCATTAACAAGTTTTCTGCATTACCATGGAAAATAAATTTCTGATATGCTGAAGAACCATAATTTAAGGACCGTATCATCTCTATTCTCTTCATTAAAGCTTTTTAAAGAAAAGTATTCTGCAAAGCAGCTGTCAAATCCATAATATATGGAACACTTTAATATTTACAAAGTTAAAAGGTGCACTAAAGGGAAAAAACAGAATAAAAACTGCTTCTCAGCTTCTAAGTACATTTATTTTTTGGACGATAGCCCCATTTCCTGTAGAATCAAAAATACATTATGTTACAGATACATCTACAGTCTTAAAACCAGGTTTCTATGCATATATATTTTTACATGAATGTGCCACAAAAAGAGGGATGAATGTGGCAGCAGCAGTTCACGTAGCTTTTCCTGAAGAAGTTGCTTGTTTTTACAGCTACTAAGCTTAGATCCCCTCATGTTACTTAATTTTTCTCAAGCAGTTAAAGAAAAGATGTAATGGTTGTTCAAATATTGACAAAAGCTTTTCTCCTCAAAGAGTCTTTATTGGATTCTTTTTCCAATTCAGTTATATTGCATGGACAAGTCTCTTCCAGACTGCTCTAATTTCCACTTGGATTATCATGATGCATTTCTGGTGTGTATGTAAGTAGAACAATCATGACCCAAAGATGAAGCAGGACCTGACAAAAGAAAAAAAGGAATAATGTAAGGTACTTTAAATCAAAATAAACCACATAGCCTGATGGTGAATTGGTTGCAAGCAATATGACTGATCTAAAAAGCTTGCTCCTACTTGAATGGAGAACCATCTGAGAAATCCATGGCTAAACTGCAGACTAGATTGGGAAGCCAAATAAATATAACATTTTAAGAAGGCAGTGGCAAACAAAATTTCCATTTCAAATCAAGAAAACTGCATAGAAGTGTCCATGTATCAGGAATTGTATTGGATTTGAGAGTAACTTTAGCTTTTTTTTATACAGGAACCAAAGGCATCAGGACCTAAATATGGATCATTATCCAAATTGTTATGACCTGCTATGCTGTCCTATAGAAAACCCCTCACATGCAGAGCTTGATGACCCACATCCTGTGTGCTGAAACCCTCCTGAATAGAAGTCATCTACTTCTGAACTTTTGAATTACAAAACATCCACCGATATAAACAAACCAGTCTGAAATCCAAACCTAGAATGTTCCAGAAGACAGAAGAAAGCAGAATAGTGAATTTACAGTGTGCTGCATATGTACACTTAGTAATACCATCATGCATTGAGAAGCTGAGTAGCTGTCACTGGACACTGCCCTCTCCTGTTTGTTCGCTGATCTTGTGGGGTTTAGTTTGCAATGCACTTCCTTTGTGTAGTGGGTAAAATAAAAATTGTATTGTTTTTCATAGTTGAATGAACAGCCTCGTGGAATGTAAGGAGAGGGCTGTCTGTATTGCTCTTTCACAAGCAGGACTACATATTTAAAGTAACCATAACTGCCACCAGTTACACTTTAAACATAATGAGCTATGGTGTCTATGGAGATTTTCAATCATCCAGGTCATGATTATCCCAAAGGTGCTTTTTCAAAAGGCAACTGGGTTTTGTTTTTCATTGAAAATGTTTAGTTAAGCTCTGAACTCAAGAAGCTTTTTGAATAAGCAAAATGTCATCAATGAAAGACAAAGTCCAGCTGCCTTTTGAAAAAGCACTTTTGGGATAACGAGTTACAGAATTTTAAAGACTTTATCACTTGAGATGATAGTGAAGTATATAAAAAGGCAAAAAAAAATGCAAAATCTGCATTAATTCCACCCTGTTGCACAATTACAAGTAGTAAATTGTGTAAGTCCTTACTTATTTTTATCCCACTCTTATTATTTGTACAAATAATTCAAGGTGGTGGACATATCCAATACACCTTCCTCCTCTTATTTTCCCCACAACAACCCTGAGGTGTGTGGGACTGAGAGAGAAGGACCTGCCCAAAGTCACCCAGCTGACTTTCATGTTACTTAGATTTATAGCGAGCAGTTACAATTATCCCTCACCTATTTTGTGTATTTCATTCATTGCATATCAGATCAAGATGAAATAATACATACTGGTAATGAAAATTGCATATGTTGCATTATGAGTACATTAAGCAAACTCACCATGTAAATGATTACAAATACCCTTGCAATAGGATATCGACGCAGAAAGATTCCAAGACGAATGCTGTAACCAATTACAATAAAAATATTAGAAAACACCCTCGCATAACTGTGTCACCAGAGAGTTGCATAAAGACATTATTACATTGCAAGTTTTATTGATAATTCATTTTCCAAACATCCCAATCATTCAGATTTTCCACAAGACCCAGATATTGGTTCAACATTTTAATCAAGATATCCACTGCAAGATCAAGATTTCTTTCAAAGATCTTCTCCCAGGACATAATTGCTTCTTCCAAGCAATCTTTCTATTCTCTGCCTTCTCCTCACCTGAACTGGTCTATAGTACTTGCAGCTTTGCGAACCTTGCCATACATTCCCGCTGTATTCACATCGAGATCACCGAAAAGGACAGGAACATTTCGCATGCGAGTACCTAGAGTAATCATAATAATTTTAAAAGCCATTAGCAGCAGTAAAAACGATGCATAAACTACAATGAATATTCATTACTTAAAGTATGACGATATTATGAGAAAGCAAAGTAGCAGACCAAATTAGATGTGTGATTTTATAATGTTTTGTATTTTATCATGACCGCTTTGTCAGAACAGAAATTTCAAACGTATTCAAAAGGACTTTGGATGAATCTGTGAGGATTTTGCATTCATTTCAATTTTATTTTAATAAAATACTCCACAGGTCAGGCAATCTACGTCTGAAAATGTCCTCATTGCAGAACACAGGTTGCAAAGCTATTATCAGAATTATAGTGGCCTATTAAGAATCATGCAATAGCAAAATTCTTTTGGGAAAACTCTCTCAGTATTATAAAATGAAGCCATTTGAGGTAAACAGTAATTTTTTATTGTAACATGGAGCCCATTACTGTCTCAATTTCATAGGTTTTCAGGTGTGAAATTCATTGCTTATTTTGTTGCATTTTATTTATTAAACTTTTATGCCACCCATCTCTCCTATAAGGTGATTCTGGATGGCTTTTCTTATGTAACAAAATGGCTCATCTATATGTATGAGAGGAAGATATTAGAAGATAAAAAAAATCAGAAAATACTGGGAAGGCAGAAGGAAAAAGGAAAAGGAAACCACGCAAAGACTGAGAAATTCAGAGGCTGTTGAAAGAAAAAGGGAACTATGAATGAAGGAATGGAATGGAGGCTGTTCCATTCCTTTATTTGATTGGAAGGACTGATTGCTGTCATAGCAGGAGCATCAACATTAATGTGTTAAGCCAGTGTTTCTCAACCTTGGCAGGTTTAAGATAGGTGGACTTCAACTCCCAGAATTCCCCAGCCAGCTGCAGCTGGGGAATTCTGGGAGTTGAAGTCCATCCATCTTAAACTTGCCAAGGTTGAGAAACACCATGTTAAGCTTTCCAATCTATCGGGATATACATTCTCACAATAAACAGTTCATTCCTCATTTTACCTTCACTGTTGTCAATTCCTGCCATATTAATGGAGGAGCCATTTGTTGAAGCCCCTTGGGCAGTCTTCAGCTGCTGCTCCAGTCGTTCCAGCTGATAGACTAAAGCATTTTTTTCTGTGCTGAGATTCTCCAGCATAGTTTGTTTCTGAATTAGCGTCTCTGTCAATTGATGCAGCCGATTCTCTAACTCTGTTTGGCTACTGCTGCTCAATGTTTTGTTCGTTAGCTGTGGAGTGAACAAAGTACCATTGGAGAAGAAGCACCTTCACTGGAATGAGTGCGGTCTGAATGAATTGTCTTGACTTGCATTTTGCTCTACACTCTTGCTTTAGAGCAGGGCTGTCAAACTCCTGGCCCATGGGCCAGATGCGTCACACACTGGCCATGCCCACGCCTGGTTTAGTGAAGGGGGAGAAAGCCCCAATGTCACATGACGCTGCCGTGACGATGTTTGACACTCCTGCTTTGGAGTAAAGCACATAGCCCAGAGTTCTTTCCCTCAGAAAAGCTGGGAGTGGAGGAAGGATCAGGATTTGCTATCAAATAGGCATAAAATACTGTTAGGCAGCAGAATTTGACAGGCCTCATTCCCTCACCCTTTCCATTTTTGAAAAAAACCTGTCATGGAGAAGAGGCATGGGGCTGCACGTGAGCAGATTCCACACAGCATACTCTACCCAGCATTTCCACCACCAACCCAAATATGAGAGGTCAGGGCTTGGCAGAAGAAAGAGAAGTTTTTTTTTTCAAAACTTTGTCAATCTGGAAGCATAAGTCCAAATGTTGGACTTATATTCCATCTAGCTTTGTTTCCAAAGAATGATCTGCCTGAGATGGCATAACTTTGAAATAAAGTGATTGCACTTTGACTGTCATTGTACCCTTATTTTAAGACTTTTCTTTTTAATTGATTATTTCTATTAAGAAAAGATAAATATAATAATTTTTAAAAGAAACCCAACAGTTGAGCCAATTTCACCTCAAGGTTAGCTGGTGCGATGTTACAGGGGCATGGTTAAAAATGTTGACTGCAAAATTGTTAAGCTAATCCATTACCTGATTTCTTAGTTTCTGAATCTCCTCCTCTCTATCTGTTATTCGGCTTTGCAGAGAATTCTTTGTCCTGTACAATTCTTCCTCAGTATAACGTAATTCCTGGAAAATAAGCATGGCCAGCAGCAATTAATATTAAACGTAACAATAAAAGCAAAACACGATAGTACTACTGTGACCTATTTCTGTTTATATCTAGAAACTTACTTTCTTGTGAGTTTCAATTCTGCAACTGAAAAAGCATTGCCGAAGCAGTAAAACACTATATTAAGACCATAATGAACATTTAGAAATTCCTATATACAGGCAACTCATTGCAAAAAGCAGTATTAGTAGCGAAAAGCAGTTTCAACATTTATTTGAAAATGTAAAAAGTTGACAGTTTATAGATATTCTTTGGCTTTGTTTTTTTTTGTCTTTTCCTGAATAGAAGGGAGGATACGTAGTAATTACATATGTAAAAATGAACACTTGAGTGAGCAGAACTCATATCTACTTACTACAAGGCCATTTCTACATAATCATGGGAGGAAAAAAAAGCTACAGCACTCTTTTAATATATCAATCTTTAATATATCAAATACAACCTGAATAACTGCAGAAAACTAAGATTTAAGGAAGAGTGATGGCAAATCTACATAAACAAAGGACAATCCCATATGACATTAATGCTGAGGACTGGACAAAAATATTGCAACCGTGTTGATTTTTTACAGACCAGGTGCTACAATTTGGCTTCTTCCTACAAACCTGTAAAATAAGCAAGGGGGTTTCCTCAGAGACAGAATACTGTTTTTGTCTCAAACCTCTCAATCTTTATTTTAGCACTGTTTCAGCATGAATATATTCATTCTTGTATCATTTATCCGAAGTGTTACTTAACTCCAGTAAATAAATAAATAAAACAAGAATACTCGAGTGAATTAGATCTAGTGCTTATATGCCAACACAAACAAAATAGATGAGGTTCAGTTCATTTCAAATAATTTTTTTATCCCAGAACAAAAAAATGGGTTAAACATGAAGAGCTATAATAAAACACCACCACATGGCTTCAAGATACAGAATTAATACTATCTTTTGAAAGCAAGCATAGATCTTTTGCTTTTTCATTAGTTCAATTCGACCCTGTCCAATTAATATGGAGTTTCTTGTGAAACAGGTAATCCTCCAAGATAAATAATCAGGGACAGTAAATTAAACACCTTGCCTTTGATGGTTTCATCTACAATTGTTCACAATAACAATAAAATCCACTGAGTACAAGAAAAGAGACCTATTTTCAATTGAACAGCATTTACAGAAATTTCTGTGGAAAACCAATTGCTGTGACAATTTCTAGAGATCAATTTTGTCAGTTAATTACAGTTGCACCCAAGTGAAAAATTTGTGTTTTAGTTTTCTCAAATAAGCAGTTATGTATATTATGAGTTCCATAAACACAATCCTTAATAAAACAATAACTCATTTCAAATCTGCACATTATCCTGAGTTGACTGGATAATAGCAAACCATTTATAAATTGGTGTTAGCAAAACTACATTGATGAATCTAAGTCACCAAGACTGAAGTTGACTTAACAGAACATTTACCTTTATTGTTGACTTTCTAAATTACATTGATGCTAAGAAAATTTGTCATTTAAAACAGAATCCTGTATCTGTCTCCCCCTTAAGCTAAGAGGCTATTTATGCTTTCCTTAAAAAAATAAATAAATAAAGCCCTGCGCTAGGAATAATCTATTTTGGTCTAAGACCGGGGTCCCCAACCTGTGGGCCCACTACAGGGCAATGGCCTATTGGCCACTGAGCCATGCGAGTGGCTGGCCAGTGTGCGCATTGTGTGTACTCTCCCACTCGCACTAGTGTTGCGGTGAGCATTGTGGAGGTGCTAGTATTGCGGAGAAAGTTATATGTGGTCACAGCTGTTCGCACATGCGTTTGCATGCACGCATAAAGGCGCCTACCCCCTCCTCCCTTCCGGGACACCAACCCAGAAAGGTTGGGGAACTCTAATACGTCTAAGAGATGTATTTGTCCTTTGTGTAGCACACTGCATTAAAAATACAATTGGGGGTTAAAGAATGCACAGAAGCACTGATAAGGGAAGGATACATATGGTCCATGATCTGGTATTTGGTCAATAAGAATACTCATGATGTTGATACCCATCATTGCACATATATGGCTTTTCTTTTACAGTAATTATGTAATTCCAATATATCTTTCCCATATATAAACCCCCAAATATATCAATGTATACTGATTTTTCATGAGGTTTAAGAGGGAAGCTCCTGAAATACCACTCAGCAAGCCATTTCAACTCTTCCCAATATTTACCTGTTTCTGCCTCTCTAGTTCAGCCTCTACTTCTTGTTTGGCTGTTTTGTGTGTTGCAATTTGATCCTGCAAATCTTGAATTTGCTCTCTTGTGGACTCAGCTTCACTTATCTGCTGTGCTTCCATATCCTGCAGTTCAATTCTCAGCTGTTGCATTTGGCCCCACAACTTCTGTACTTCTTCCTTTTGCATGTCCCGTTCATGCCTCAGTTCCTCTAATTCCATAATGCTTGCTGTTTGACTATCCAGACCTTCAATACCGGAGCCTTCTTTTAGACTGTTTATCAACTTTTCCTTAGACTGAGATGCAAAGACAAAATCAAGGATAAGTGAAATTGCATTACAATCCTTAGTTTGTTAACTGTAATCAAAAGGCAGAATGTAAATACAGTAATGAAACCCTATTTGTGCTCAGCATCAATACTTTGCTTTGGAACACAAAGTTTCCATATTTAACATTAGCAATTGCCTAAATGTCAAGGTGAGGAATTTATGGACCTCTAGCAGTAATTGGAATTTCAATCTCTCATTACTACTCCTCGTGGAAGATAAAATTGATGGGAACTGGAAATGTGAGCAAAAGTGCATGACTTCAGATTGCCTGAAAACATTATTTAATAAAAATCCTGTTGAAACTTTTCAAACTGAATATAAAATTATACTGAATGCAAAACTTCCTTAACAAGGATTTTTTCTGGTAATGAATGATTTCTATTAATATTTTTAGTCCTTTCAAAATATACTAAAATACAAACCTAACACTTTTATATTTTATTATTTTATTAACAATTGCATCTGTTTGTTACTTTAGGTTATAGGACAGCCTTCCCCTTTTGTTTGTTCAGCAATGTCAGGAGGACATTGTTGAACTGGATTACTGTGGTGAGTGTTACCTGGAGTATGCGCGTGGCTTTCTGCTTGTAGTCCACCAACTCCTGCTTAGCAGACTCCCAGCTAGCTTTGGCTACTTTAATTTGCTGTTGAAATTCCTCTGATTTCCGTTTTTCTTCCACGTATTTCCTCTCAGATGCAGTTATGGCTTCAGCCAAGTTCTGACGTTCAGCTTCCATTTTACTCAGGCGAGTTGCAAATTCATTCTAATGGAGGAAGTTTTGTTTGGTTTTAGTATAAAATAAATAAACAAAATGCTTGTATTTGTTACTTTAATTTATTCTTGATAAACAAACATAATAATAAAGAGAACAGTCTGGACTACTGGTTGAGACACCAGGCTAGAAATCGGGAGACTGTGAGTTCTAATCCAACTTTGGGTATAAAACCCAGCTGGTTTCTATTCTGTCAACCCAATCCATGTCACAAATTGTTGTGGGGAAAACAGGGGAAAGAGTGAACATTAGGTATCTTCATTGCCTAGTTTTATAAAAAACAAAGGCGGGATATAAACAACTGTGTTGCATACCTGCAAAAATACTTTATGTCAATCTGCCAATTAATAACTGAGTAAGGTAAAATGGTAATGCTGATCACAGAATTCTAGATCTAACATAGATGTTGTGGAGCAGGATTGAAATGAAGAAGTTCGGCTCTCATAGTCCTAGTTGATGCCTCAGTTGCTTTTGATACCATCAATCATGGCATCCTTCTGGACCATCTCTGAGGACTGAAGGACGTACATTTGGCAGTGATTCTTTTCCTTCTTCTGAGGAGTGGATAGGTAGGTTAATCCCTAAGGCTTTCTACTGCGGAATGTCACAGGACTCTGATTTTATTATTATCAGTTATTAGTTATTAGTTTATCAGTCATTATTGGCTATTCACTGTTTTATGTTTGTTGTGTTTGTAAGAGCCGTGGAAGTGGCAGTGGTTAGAATGCAGTACTGCAGGCTACTTCTGCTGACTGCCGGCTGCCAACAGTTTGCCAGTTTGAGTCTCACTGGCTCAAGGTTGACTCAGCCTTCCATCCTTCCGATTGAGGACCCAGATTGTTGGGGCAATATGCTGATTCTGTAAAACTGCTTAGGGAGGGCTGTAAAACACTGTGAAGCGATATATAAGTCTAAGTGCTATTTCTATTGTTATTATTTATTAATTTTTCTAGCTTACTGTCCTTGCGAGTATGCCACTTAAGGGCCACCTATAGTTGAAATAGCTTATAAGCCTAAATGCATGTGAATGGATGCACAGGAAAAGGAAGGAAAACCGATTGTCCAGACTGACCCTTATTTAATACTGATGTTTGAGATTTCATATTGATACGGCAGATTAAGACATAGTGTATGAAGTTTGCTGGCTTACCATCCATCCACGTGAAGCAATCTTTTCCAATCTAAATAAATTGATGTTGACTTCCAGACTTCTATAGCAATGATTGCCTGGAAATTTTGGGAATTAAAATCCAGGTATCTGAATGGAAAGCATTATGTTTTTTGGGGCGGGAGAGGGGGGAATGGACGGACAACCCTGATGTGAAGGATCGGATAAGTAGGCTCAATTCTGATTTTTCACAGAATATACATCCTGAATATGAGGGTACAGATGAATTTTGCTCCTTTCCCAGGATAATCTTTATGAGACCTCTAAAACCACATTTTTAATTGTTCCAACAATTTCAAAATAAATATTACTCAAGACTAGTTAAGATTAAAACTTATGATTATCACATGTACTGTAACCAAAATTTTGCTTTGTGTATATATTTGGTCTGTCCTGGTTTCCAAGCATGTTCATAGCCTGCAAAAAGCCCTCTTGGAGCTGTAGCAGGAATTGATCTTTGGCCCAATTGTACAAAAAAGCATAAGGCGAAGATGGGAAGTGAGGTCCCATTTTTTCCCCTCCAGGCACTGAATGCATGGATTCTCCATGTGAAAAAAGAGAAGGCCCTTAAAAACTCTCAGTCCAAACCTCACTTAAATTCAGAAAAAAAAATCCTGCATTGCACAAAGCTGGATGAGCAATTGACAGAAAGGCAGCCTTCCAGATGATACGACCAGCCAAGTATCTCAACAGTAACAACGCACTGCATTTTAAATCTAATACTAGGTGTTACTGAAGCTTAGGAAATTTGCACAAGAGTGGATACCTTTCGAACAGATCATGACTCGGGCACAGAATGTATTCAAAGATATCTGAGCTTTCATTCTAAGCGCATATAATTTGAACTTGGCTCCAAATGGTAGACCTGGTCAGAAACAAATATTGATCTAATAAATCTGAAGTGTCTCTGTCTTTATTACTGAGATATAGTTCTTCAATTGGTGAAAAAAAATTATACAGCATTCCCCAGGTCCACTATCTAACCTGCATTTGCTTGTAGTTGTCTTGTTCTCGCCTAAGAGTAGACTCCGCTTCATGTAACCGCTCCTGAAGAGTCTGAAGGGCTTGATTGTGCAGGCTGTTGCCTTCGCTGTTATCCTTTATTATTCTGTATAGGTAGAGGACAAAGATTTACAGAAACATCTTTTAAGATCCATATTAACAGATTAACAGAGTTGGAAGGGACCTTGTAGGTCATCTAGTCCAAGCACCCCACCCAAGTAGGAGACCCTACACCATCCAGTCGCTTCTTGAAAGCTTCCAGTAATGAAGCTCCCACAACTTCTGAAGGCAAGCCGTTGCACTGGTTGATTGTTCGGTTGGAAAATTTCTCTTATTTCTAGGTTGAATCTCACCTTGATCAGTTTCTACCCATTATTCCTTGCCTGGTCCTCGGGTGCTTTGGAAAACAGATTGACCCCCTCCTCTATGTGGCAGCCCCTCAAATATTAGGAAACTGCTGTCATGTCTCCCCTGGTCCTTCTTTTCACTAGACTAGCCAAGCCCAGTTCCTGCAACTATTCTTCATACGTTTTAGCCTCCAATCCCCTAATCAATTTTGTTGCTCTTTGCTCTTTGTTGCTCTTCTCTGCCAAAGATATCTATCTTTGTGGAGTACATATTACTTCTTTATATTCTGTAGTGCTCGTTATCCATCATTTTACATCCTCTCGCCATTCCCAACATCAGTGTTGGTATTGGCTTACAGCTTTTGTTTCATATACTGTTTTTATCCTTGGGTCATAAGGATAAGGTTATAAGGATATTTGGAGTTTGGTTTAAATTGGGTGTCCATTTAAATGTTTTAAATAAACAAATAAAAAACTCATGCAAATCCTTTTTCAATTATCTGTAAGGATGTGATACAAAATAAGGGACTAGCCTTGCTTACTATCTCATCAGAATACAGATAAAGAATAATGGATTTAGGTTGCAGGAAAGGTAGATTCTAACTGAATCTTATGAGGGAAAAAAACCCTTCTAACAATTAGGAACCAATTACCCAGAAAGGTGGTGAGTTTCTCCTAATTGAATGTGTTCAGAGATTAGACAACTTTAAGTTGGAATTTTGTTCTGAGTAGAATGCTGGACTCAATGGGCTAAAAGGCCTTTACCAACCCTATGGTTCTATTTACTGACTGAAACATTGTTTTTGAAATATTTAACTATTTAATGCAATCCTTATTTCTTCTTTCAGTATTACTTTAATTTACTTAACGAACAATTTTTCTATTGAACAAGAAAAAGGCAGGAGTGGAAAGAGGGCTGGGTAAGGAGAGACAGAGGTTTTAAATCACAATGAAACTTAACCTCTGCAGTATTGATCCTATCACCTCAATTTCTAAAATGCCTTCTTTCCCTTTTATTTTCATGGCATGATATGTCAACACAATTTTTCCCATTTAATGTCAGAGGTGCTAGTAAACGAAGAGCACAAGAAGAAATGAAAATATTTAAAACATGCCTGGGATTATATTTTAACTGAGTAGTGTTGCTGCTTTGATATACATATCAAACATACATACATACAAATCATACATACATACATGAACAAAACTTACACTCCTTTTCAGAATGTAAATATCCACAGAAAAAACTAAAGCAATAATTTCCACTAAATGAAAAAAAACAAGCAATAGAACATTAATGCCTTCCCCTTTTCAAGAAGAGAGAATAGCATAAATAGGAATCCTCTAATGGATCTGGTTTTCAGATGTCAACACATACCTTTGCTATTAACATATTATTTCAAGTTAATGTTCCTTAATATGGAGAATTAAGATAAAAATACAGACATATATACACACACACACACACAACTATTTAGGCACTGAGCTTAAATTTTAAAAATCTCACATGAATACAGTGACACGATAGATGCTGAATACCTTGATTTTTCATTTTGCAATATTTCCAGGGCTTTATTACGTGAACTCAGGAGTTGATCAGCCTCCTGTAATCTCACTTTGAGGACAGCCAGTTGGGAATCCTTGGCAGCAGCAGCTTCAGTCAGATCATCAACTTGAGCTTGAAGTTCCCGAACAAGTCTGTCATTGCTTGAATTGTCAGCATTCCATTTTTCAACTCTTGCCCGGGCACTGGTTAATTCTATAAAGTTGAGGTTAGTAAATATCAGTAAGTTTATAGTCCTGATTATTATATGTGTAACATGATTCTATCAGTGATCAGAAAGTTATTTGGTTTATACGCTGACCCACTAAGCCAGAGGTTTTTTTAAATTGTATTGCTTAATAACCATAATGCTTAAACCAGAATGTCTGGATTTACATATCCTATAAATCCAGAAACAGACTTTAATTATGGCTTAGCATAATACATAAACTCAGTCATGTTTCCAGTTATCTAACTATGGTAGGAAAACTGGTTTGATGTGGTAGTTAAAGGAATCGGGCCAAGAATGGAAGAATGTTAGCCATGAAAATATCTGGATGACTTCGGGCCAATCACTCTCTCTTAACTCTAGAAAGAAGGCAAACCACTTTAAAAAAAGGTTGCTATGGAAATTGCATGAGCTGGAGTCAAGATTGACTTGAACGCACAAAATATACAATATAAAAATACTACAGTTGGGATATTAAGTCATACTGGAAGAATCATTACTCCTTTTATTCTTCCACAAACCTACATGAGTTCTTCCATTTTTCTCCTGAATTTGATCACTGGATTTGCAATGACAGTAATCTTTGAAAATATCAATCAGCTTCAGATCCTGCTTATGCAGACAATCCTGATTGTATTAAGGCGTATGCCAATTGAAGCAATGTTCTATAGAAAAGCAAGCAATGGAAACAAAGGAAGAATTCATGTAGAAGAGAAGTAGATGAAGCATGATGCACTTTCTATCTCAAATCTTAATTAGAAGGAATATTACATTTTAAGTTGAACATGGAATTCTCATTGCTCATGCTTTATGTGCATGAAACACTTGGCTCTCTCCCTCTGCATTTCCAGTTAAGGATGGAGAAAAAGATTAATCTCCCTAAGAGGGCAGAAAGGAGCAATAGCATTATCAGGGATGGGCAGGTTTACCAGGTACATATAAAACCAGTAAACCATTAGAAAGGTGGAAGTAAATTACTAAATGAGACATATACATTTGGCTATATAGGAGATAATGAAACTGAAAAGAGCTCATCCAAAGGGGGGGGGGGATACTTTAGAAATCTCTGATTTAACACATTTCTATATGTTCATCCCAACATCTTCTCAACAAGAAAATATAGATTGTAATTTAGTCTACTTCAAAGCCATAATTTAGCATTTAACTTTGCTACAGAACACAAAACACCTAGTTTTGATGAATACTATTTCTTTTTAAAAAAAGGTAGTTCCCATTTGGATTGAACAGATTAAAAAGACTTATTTAACTAGCAACCCACCAAAGGATCTTTTAAAATGTGCAAACTTGCATTTCTACCTGTTTGGGTTTCTTTGGCTCGCTGAATTAATGATGCCATTTCTTGATTTAAAGATTGCACTTCGTTACGCAGTAGTTGATTTTCAAGGCGAAGATTGGACAGTTCATGTGATTTACTGTCATTAAGAGTAAGGTTGGGATTAATTTCTGGGGTTTGCAATGAATCCTTTTTAATATCCACATCAGTCTCCAATCCAGAACTGGAACTATCAGATGTCTCTAAACAAAGAGATACATATTTAACAGAGCCTTTCTTTCTTTCTCTGTTCAATTACTATGACAAACTATATAGCTAATGAAAGTGTCATTGAGGTTAATGGGATTGCTACAATAAGTAATTGTACATTAGCTTATAAACAGGAAGATTAAAAAAGCATTACCAAAATAATTATAGCACTAATATAAACACGAAACACCCTTATTCCACATATGCTACAAACAAACCAAACATCTGGCATTTTAAAAATAGGAGATCATACATTAAGACTTCTTAATTTATGACCCACAAAATTAAAGATGTTCAAATGCTGGATAGGTCTCCCATCTTGGAAAATGCAGGCAAAAAGTGCAGGTTACATATAAGGCCTATAAATGCACTTGTGTGCAAAGTGGTAAGCCTCAAAACACAACTGAACGAACTGTGTTCATTTCAGCACACTAAAAGCCAAGAACCCCTGCTGTTGCATGGGTCTTACTCCGCCTAACAAAACCAACCTTGCAATAATAAAGGTAATAAACAAAGTATATCTTACAACTAGAAATGAAAAAAATATTATCTTCCAGATATTTTGGATTATAATTCTCACAATTCAGGGACAATTTCCATGCTGGCTAAGGCGGATGGGGGCTGAAATCCAAAACCCTCTCAAGAGTACCCATCTGCCTATCGCTGTCACATCACTTTTGTCAGTACACTAATCGAAAGAAACCTATATAATTTCACAGGTAATTAAAAGAATTACTAAAATAAGCAACCCTGACTATTTGCTTCATTAGTTCAGTTCCCACGGTATTATTTATTTCATTTAGCAAAGAGTGCCTTTGTAGGGATAAACAAAAGTTCAGCAAGGGTGAAAACCACTTAGAAATATCATGCATTCTTATCCTAAGGAAAAATGGCCACTTACATAAAATAATGAAATGTAGTAAAATGGGAGCCTATTCCCAGGGAAGACTTAAAAAGGCGTTTTGCCTTTTATTCCAACATTTTGGAGTACTCTGTGCCATATTAATGAACAGATACATTTGGACTGCTATTTTAAGTACCCTTATGTCTGTTTGCAAGAGGCAAGTAAAGCCTCAAATTTAAATGAATTTCAGAAGTGCATCGTGCATTTTATAATTTGCAGCAATTTTAGAGAAATTAAAAAAATAAAATAAAAATAAAACAAAGTCTTTAGAATTAATAATGTAACACTGACTTGACTATACACACTCAGTATGGATTTGAATGACTAAATATTTATTTAAATATTTAAACTTGCATCATCATCCTCTTGAGGGGCAGGGATTGCTAGAAAATTATAGAAATAGTACATTCAGTTAACTTGTACCAAGGAAACAGAGAACTCTGATATTTCTGCATCTGTTCCCCATGGACTAATCTAATTATTATTATATTTAGTAAGATTACTTCACCTGCTTTGATCCTTGAAAATCATTTACATAAAGGGCAGTCTTTGCAATTTATGTGAATGCTGCTTATGAAACAAACATTAGGAAATCAGACAACAATGTCTAATTAACAAAAGAAGCTTGGTATGAATGTGTAGTAATCTATACCACTGTTCTGCAATCTGGTGCCTTTGAGTGCAGTTCCCAGAATGGGGACTTGGAGAGCTTCTGTATTAACCCCTGTAAGTAAACACGGGTTTTCAACAAACTATCCAGATGCTTTGATTAGAATTTAGGAGACATCCTAAACTGTGATCCATATGCTTATATAATCTTACTTTAGCCAACATAATCAGAATGGCACTGAATGGACATCAATATCAAACCAGGTTCCTGTCACCATTAACATCCTTCAAAAGAATCCTTAACACATTCCTTAGTTATGCTTAACTACCATTGCCTTGACTTTGAATGGAAGGGTCTTCCCCTGTTTTGATGCTGTGTGAACTTGCTGACACAGAGCTAATACTTGAAGTCCGAGAATGATTTTGAACAGTGGCTGCTTTGCTCTTCTCCCTTTTCAGGTCCTTTTTCCCATTAGGTTCTTTTTCAGAACTATTCAGAAAGTCAAACAGGAGTTCATCGTTTGGTTCGGATTTTTTCCTTCTCACAAATTGGAAAGAGGGTCTGGACACAGAAGCTGTCTCTGTGGATGGAGATCCTTCCACAGAGGCCCTGGTTGCTACCTTAATATTGGCAGTTCCTGCTAAAATTGTTGCCTTCTGATGTCTGATGTTCTCAGCTGCAGATGAGATAAAGCTTGATGTAGATGACGCAGGGCCCGGCTGCTCTCTGGTCTTATATGGATTGGGATACACACTGACATCATCCCCCTGGCTATCAACGTAGTTTATACCACTTGCATTTTCTTTCTTGCTTAAAGCAGATGCAGCTCCTTGGTCTACTCTATTGAGCAGGTCCTCTGCCTTGCCAGCCAAGTCGGCAAACCAAGACATAATGGAAATCAAAGAGTATATGGAATTTTATCATCCAACGTTCAACCTGGAGGGAAAAATACAAAGAACAGAAAAGTTACACCACAGTCACAGACTAAACGTCAAAAAACATTATTGCAATGTTTCTTGAAATGTAATTAATATCATTAATATAGTTTGCCTTTCCCATTCTGCATTATATGTGTTCCCACATTTTTATAGACAACCCAAAGATACATTAGTACACCATCCCTGGAAACAAAAGTAGGATGTCAAAAGGAAGCTGAGAAGCATAGGTTCAAGCTGATAAGAAATGCAAATGTTTCTTTATATTTTAGAAGAGGACTGTGGAATATTCAGTTATCAGATGGAAAGCTTCAATTCACATGTTTATTTTTTGCTCATAAATTAGAATCCTTTGCCTTGAATTTCTAAGAGATTGTGGCATCTCTTTAAGGTATACCTTGGTTTAAACAGGAATCAGTTATTTTGGTAGTATAAATGACTTGCAGGAGATTGATTTGGGGTAGAATAATAGGCAATTGGCTAGTATCAGGCAATTACTAGGAGACATGCAGAACATAATCCACTTGGAAATTTTTCTCTGCAATTTTCCCAAGCTACACAAAAAACAAACAAAGAAATGTTTCTAATTTGTTAAATGTAGGGAGGAAACTTAATTCAGACTGTTCATTTCCAAACCGTTGCATCAATAAAACATGTAAAAAATGTAAAATAATATTGGTGGCATATCGGTATCTGACAAATTCATATATTTTACCACAGGAATAAATGGCCAGAAATATGAATAGAAATCAGTCAAAAATACTAAAAAGTTCATTTGCTTTAGCTTTAAACATAATGCAGGAAATTATGTAACTTTCATTCATTTAATAAACTATTAAAACAATTGTGATTTTCCTTTCTGATTCTTATCTGCATTATTACTATATGGGTAATCTATGGGTAATCTACCCGTATTACATTAATATAGTTATTAATTCTTATCAGCAAGCCCAAAATGCATACAAATTCCTAAGTGTAAAATCAGTCAGATGTAAAAGATCATGTCCATGTCTAAAGATTCAATTAAAACTGATTTACTGTATTCATGCCGATGCACAAGAAGTCTCAACTAATAGTTAGCACCTGCTAGGAGTTAGATAGAGATCAAAGGAATTTAGGAGATGAGGTGTTGGATTTATGGCTATGTAGAGATTCTAGGTTGATCCCTCTTTTAATTCTATCCCCATAAGTTCTGCCAGCCCTTCCTCTACAAAATCAGAACAGTGTTCTTTCTGCCAAAACTAAATAAGTTCCTTGCAGCTGCTACATTTTTCTGATTAAAATATTAGGTCAAACTAAACTAGTTCTTGTTATGTTATTCCTGGGAGCCAGAGGTACATCATCTCTGAAAGATTTATTCCTAGTCAATGTCTGAGTTCTAAATACAGTATGTTTCCTTCTGCTTTACAATCCCAGGTCATTTGGAACTGAATATGTAGTGAATGGGAGTGTAGTGATCTTTGTTTTCTCATTATCCTCTTTGAAGAAATTACGTGCAGCATAGAAATCCTCGGATTATTTATCAACTTCTGCTATCAAATAAATTACATTTTACAATTGATCACATAAATGCATACCTGAAAACAGTTGTATTTTGCATAAAGGTAAAACTTTAGGGTATGCTAGCCTCAATATTCTCCTATGTTAGTATGATGTTATCTAGTTTGGGTAATAGAACATCTGCAATTTCAGAGAGCATCAAGGGACCCTCATTTCAACCCTGAGCTACAAATATTCTCCTTTAAAGAAAAAAAAATAGGTGAAAACAGAATTTCTGATAACCATGTAAATGGCATGGCCATATAATATTTACAAATACTGTAATGTAATGCCCTCTCTTATTAAGGTAGGCCAAATTGATAAGAAAATGGAACACAGTGTAGCATTCCAGGCAGCTGAAATAAGAACACTTGTAGGTCCATTTGGTATTTGCAGAAGCTCTTACCATTAGTCTACTGTTCTCAAATTTGCCTATTCTTTCTATTTACTCTATAAAAAAGAAAAGTCCAATCCATGCATTCAATGTTATTTTGCCAAAGATTTTCTCCAACTTTCTACCTAACATCTTCACTTGGGGCCAGATGCTCTTCCTTTTCCTTTTAACTATCATTAACTTCTTTCTTTTCCTTTTGTCTTTCTTTGTTTTTGTCTTTCCTTTCCTTCTTTCCCTTCCTTCCTTCCCTTTCCTTTTTCTTTCCTTCTTTCCTGTCTTCCCTTCCCTTCCTCCTTCCCTCCCTTTCTCCAGGAGAAGGACACTACATTTTTCACACTATCACCCTGTTAAGGCTGCTCTTCTTTTATTCGGCCGGGCCTCTCTTGTCTTTTCCAGATTCACGGCAGCCTTTCAACAGGTAAAGATGTCTCTGCTACTTCTGACCGATGACGCTAGCAAAACCTGCATTGGCTGAACCTACCCTGCAGTTCGTGGGGATCCCTGACCCAACAAGAGCAGGAAGGAACGAAAGTCACGACAAGCTCGAGTCCAAAGACGGTCTAAAAAAACTCTCGGGGTCTTTATTCCTTTTCCCGCCCCTCCGATCCCCTCCATCTGCTCAGGCGACCCCCACATACCCATACAGTCATACACCCACCAGTCTTTTAGGCCTCTACTTACCCCGGGTTTCTTTCGCCACCGATTCTGCCACGATCCCTTCAATCAGGAGCCCAAAGCGGACCCGGAATACCGAGACAGGATGAAAAGGAGGCAAACGGGTTACCGTCAGCCCGCAGAGGCATCCGGAAAAACCTTCCGGGAGACGTGGCCACTAGCGGACGAGCACAAGGACCCAACGGAACGTCTCTCCTACAACATTTGCAAAGCGCCGGCGCGGACGATACCTGCCGGGAAATGACGCAAACACGTATGCCCGAATCTGCGAGATTCTCGTGAACTACCGGGCCGTTTCGGAGCGGGGGGAGAGGGGGGAGAGTGAGATTGGAAAGGGGTAGCAGAAATAAGAGGGTTGTTTGGGGTTTTTCTTTCTTTTTGCTTTGCGTTGAATAAAAGGGGAAAGAATTACGTTTTTGACTGGAAACGCCGATACTGACTACACATTTATGACAATTAGGTGCGCGCTGCAATCCAGATCCACATGTAGAACGGTGTTTTTTCAAGCTTGACAACTTTGAGGTGTGTGGACTTCAATTCCTAGGATTCTGCTGCCGGCATTGGTGGCTTAGGAATTCTGGGAATTGAAGTCCATACACTTTTAAATGTTCCAAGGTGGGAATCGCCAACCTAAAATGTTGCACTATCAATTTACGTTGAACAAAATCTTTAAATTACTTTTCGGTGATTTCATGGACACGTCCGATTTTGTTTCTCATCAAATGCAAAAGATTTGCTGCTGCCGTTTCCAGAATGTAATCTATTTCACCATCCAGACTAGTTTTACGGTTTCTTGATGCTCTCCCATCCAAGAACTATCCCATTCCAACCTTGCTTGTTCTTCTGAGCTCAACCAAAATTGGGTGACAATACGGTAATGGTAGATTTAGGAGAGTTAGTGTCAGCCATTATGCATTTTCAGATAATATTTCCAAGGCATCCTTTGTTTCAAGAGGTATTTTGCCTTTATTCATAACAAATGTGATTAATACAAATAAAAAGTGTGCTTTGAATAATATGCAACATGTTTCTTATTATACAATGACATCAACCCTTTATAGAGAATTCAGTGTAATTGTTTGGCTTGATTTATGTTTAGAAATTATACACATAGGAATATAAACATCTATGTAATATATTTTAGTTATCACCGCAATTGCCTAGTTATGGAAAAATGTTAAATTAGAATGCAGGACTTTTATTCTGTATTAATAAATCTTGGGAGGTATTATACCTCAACATGATTTACTAGGGAGAATACTTATTTATGTTTCTTATCTATACAATCATGGTTAAAATAATAAAGACTAAGATAATGGAGTCGTCTTTCAAGTAGGAAGACATGGAGAGTTGTGAGTTTAAGTAGGCAATTTAATTTTGAGATTTGACTGCTAGCCCCAAGCTAATGATGGAATTTTAGTTTTCATCCAGTAGAGGGCACTGTCTGAAATCTTTTAGTGTCTTTTTAAAATGGGTTGTGGTTGGTGAGAAAAACATACATAGTAAAATGTAAAATATATTCACAGCACTGTGGAGTAGCTTTCTCCCCTAAACCAGGTTCTTCAAACTTGACAGCTTTAAGACTTGTAGACTTCAACTCCAGAATTCCTCCTCATCATGTTAGCTCAAGTATTCTGGGAGTTGAAGTCCGTAAGTCTTAAACTTGCCAAGTATAAAGACCCTTGCTCTAAACCATTTCATGTACTCTGCTTGAATTTTAGTGTTTGACTATATAAAATTATGTTTCCTGGTTTTTAAAGCATTTCTTTCAAGAAGCTACTATTTTTCCCCTAAAAACAAGAACTGGACAGCAGAAATGGGAACATTTATGTTTTAATTAGGGAAGGATATAGTGACATACACACTTACACACTTAGAGTGAAAGAAAGAAAAAGGCTAAAAAACTTCCAAATCAAATCAACTCAGCATTCTCACTGGAAGCACAAATGACCAGGCTCACATTATCCTACTTGAGGACAAATTATGTAAAGACATAAGACAAGGTTCCAATGCTGGGAAAGATGGAAGGAAAGAGAGAAAGAGGACAACCAAGCAGCAAGGCAAATGGACTTGATCACTGTGGCAATGTATGCACCATTGGAAAACCTGCAAGAACAGGTTAGAGACAGATCATTATAGAGAAAAAAAATCTATGTGGCTGCTAAGAATAGGCACTGACTTGATGACACATAATCAATGATTTTCAAAGCTGACTGTTAAGATAGTCCATTGATAAAATCTCTTTAGGGCACTATTCATCTCGAGAATATAAGGTAAGATGAAAGGGCTAAAATATGGTTTACTAATCTATGGTTCACCTTGAAATGCAGTCATTTATCTTCGCTATTTTTCTAATTAAAGATGTATTTTACCAATTTCTTCGTTGGATATCACAATGTGTGCAATTTGATTCTATTTTGTTAAATGAGAAAATGCGAGTAATTGCTCCAGAAGGGCAAAATGTTAATCAGGAGAAACAGGAGCGCATTCGGAAGTAATTTTTTTTTTCTGCTGCGGTCAATGAAGTTAAATCTCATATATAAGCGTCTGTCGGAACGCGACCTTTGGGCGACTTATATAAAAAAAGAAAACTCGCTAATCCGGAGAAACCGCCGGAACTCTTGACCAAACACGCACCGGGCTGCACCCTCCCAGCACTAATCCAGTCGCAGCCTCGACTACCCACATCCACGGGAGTTTATCCTTGGATTGCTATCTTCGTTCCCATCATGCAACGCTCTCTCACGCGACAGCCTCCATCCCGAGGGATTGCCATCCTGCGCGCTCAGGCCTGGCCTCTGGATGCGTTTTGCTGGGAGGCCAATGGTCACAAAAGTCCGCCAATCACGCGCCTGCCCCACCTCTTGGTTTTTGTTTTGTTCCCCTCCTTCTCCTCTGATAAAGCCCCACTTAACCATCGGCGCCGCCGTTGGCTCTCTGTTTCCCGACGGAACGGAGGTGGAAGAGGACGGATCGGGCGGGAGCAGCCGCATTTTCACCACCACCTCGTATTTTCTCCCAGCGTAGGTAAGAGCCCACTTACGGAAGGTTAAATGTCGCTTGGCGGGAAGAGCACGTGGAATTGATAGGAGGTGGGCATTAGCTTGCAGAAAGACCCCACTCGGGCTGCTTGCAACGAAATTTCATTTTAAATGTATGCCGATTAGCGTACATTCCAAGTGATAATAAAAGCTATTCTATTCTTGCTGCCGGACATGGGACGGAATTGGGAATACATTTCCCGGTCTTCATCCCTCCCCTCCCTTGAAGGGGCGAAAGACTCAGTTAAGGTCCCAAGAATAGGTGAGCTGGATCACTAGCTCGAAAGGATCCAGCACTTCGCCCAGCCGGAGGGTCGGCAGAACGACGACAGCCATTTCTAGTATTGGTTTCGCAGCCTCTAATTGTGGTTGGGAATGCCCGGCTCCTGCTGCGTCAGGTGTGGAGAATCGATGGACTGATGGCTTTCGGGCTTTGATGTAAAGTCTGATTTCATAGATAGAAGTGACCCCCAAATTTGCAGCCTGGGCTATGGTAGTCTCACTAGCCCCTTTTGCGATGGCTTCCTTCCTCCTTTAACTTCAAACTATAAACTATTGACCTCACCCCATTCCTAAGAGGTCTGTAAGGGGCGTGCAAAAGTGCACCATCGTGCCCTCCCTCCCTGCCTATTGTCCCCATTTATTTGTACCTATTTCCTGTATTCTTACTCATGTTTATATTTATACCTATTATCTTGTAAGCTATTGACAAATCAAATCAAATAAAAAAATAACCTGACTTTCTCGGTGTTGGGTGTGAATGAAGCAGTGTTGAAGCGGATGATCTGTCTTTCCAGAACTTTGATTTACATAAGTCTTAAAATGTTAACTGGCTAAAATGTGCAACAATACTGAATTGTGTAGTCAGAACTCTGTGTAGTTGGACCCCCAGTGGTTAAAGATGCAGGAAGCAGATGGGTGCATTTCTTTTAGAACAGTAATTCTTAAATTGGAATGTGAAACTTAAATCAGATCAAGATAGTGGATATGTATGGCTTCATATAAGTTGCCAGGAATCAAGCCAGAATATATGACACTTACCTAAATTATAGTGTTAGTAGATTAGTATCTTGCCTACACATGTCTTAGAATCCTTTGGTGAAATCGAATGACCAAAATACGATTATCGGAAAAAACAATACAACAGAAGTTAAGCATTCCTTTTTTTGGCTATTTGTTTAAAGTGCATTGAAGGGAAAAATGTTACAAACATTTAAAAACTATCTTAGAAACCTCTGTGGAGTCAACATGGCTGAAATTCAAGACTTCTCACCAAATAAAAATTAATATTTCTTTATGAACAGTAAGTTTTACAACCACTTTTCTAAAAGCACTTAAGGGCAGCCTTAAATTTTAAGAGCCTTGAGTAGCTAGCTGTTTTCACACAAACCATAAGCTAGCATGCTGCAGATTGTTGACACAGTGAACCACTCATAAACTACTTTACTGATTAGTGTTTTGTGGAAACCCAGATGTTGGATTAATGAGTTACTTATTTTGTACAGTCTACTATAATATTTTTAGTGCTCCAGTTTCAAAGGGTTCCCTTGACAGTTATATGACTGGTGAAAACTCATGCATGATTTCAAATGATATGTAGGAGGAAAGTTATATTTATTTGGTGGTTTCCCATACCAATGGTTAATAAAGGAGGAAATGGGGGAAACTGTCTCTAGAGTGTTCGTTTAACGGTATATACTAACAGCAAATTAATTTATCATTTACTTTTACAGTCAGATGATTCATAACAACATGGGAAGTGTCCCTTCCCTATCAACAATAGGCATTAAGTAAACTGGCTGTGTGTATGTTCATGTTGAGGGTATGGAAAGTGTCCCAGTGCAGTAGGAACATTTGGGGCTGAGCCTCCTAAGCTGGGAGGGTGGCTGCAACAGATCCCAGGAACAAAATCAGAGCTCTCCGCCCAGAAGAGAGTAATGTTAGGAATAGCTAAGATATGGCACAGAACCCTCAGATTGTACTAGGCCTCTGATGGAACAGGGGTCGCCAACATTTTGGACCTCGGGAATGACCAAACTCATAATTTTAAATCCCGCGGACCAAAGACCCTGTGAAAATCCCAAAAAAAAGTGTGCAGGAAAATTCCCCATCCCGTTTTCCTACTGATCAATCATTCTTTATTTGGGATCGCAGAATTCCATTTCCAGCTCCATTTTTGGGGGCGGGGGAGAGAGAGAGAGAGAGACTTATGGCTGCATGCAAGGAAAGCAGCAGAAGTCTTTGTCTCTTCCCCAAACTCCACCAGAAATGAGTCTTTGTGAGAATTGTCGCATTGGCACAGCTTCTTGGAGCAGGATGCCTTGCAGGGTCCCAAAGACTCATTTCTGGTGGAGTTTGGGGGAGAGAAAGAAAGACTTTTGCTGCTTTCCTTGCATGCAGCCAAAAGCAGAAGAAGAAAGAAGCAGCCTGGTGGCCAGGCGAGGCACATGGAATGAGTGCGGCAAGTTTCCCCCTCCGCCCTTTTCCCCCCTCCCCTCACTTTCATGTTGTTCACAATGCAAGTGACGCAAGCCTTGTGTTCCCGCAGGTCATTTGGTGCAGTCTAGTGTTCCTGCGCAGCCTGGATTAATTGTTTTGGGGGGTGCTTTGGAGGTGACATTTTTCTGTGGACTATCAAAAATTTCTCACGGACTACTACTGGGCCCTGGCCCACTGGTTGGCGACTACTGTGATGAAGGACCCAAAATTAATGTTTATGGAGATTCTCAGTCATGCAGGTCATGGTGGTCATGGTTGTCCCGAGAGGCAAGTGGATTTTCTTTGAAGATGTTTCGCTTCTCATCCTCCTTTGAAAAGTAAATAGGGATGGAACTGACCTCACTTTGGGGGAGGGGGGAGTTCCATAAGAGGGGCACCACTGTAGAGAAGATGTACCTCCTCAAACTCACCAAACATTATTCTCTAACAAGTAGACCTGCAGCATGCATCTTCTGCCAGATCTGATAGGATAGGCAGATGTAATTGGGATGAGGTGGTCCCTCAGATAACTTTGTCCCATGCTAAGAGTTTTAAAGGTTGAAACCAGCACCTTGAATCGGACCTGGAAGCAGATTGATAACCAATACAACATGATAAGCAAAGTAGAAATATGCATAACAGCCTGCGCTGCTGCCTTTTGCACCAAGTGAAGGTTCTGGATACTTCAAGGTTCTTCAAGGGCAGCTCCATGTAGAACATATTACTGTAATCCAATTGGGAGGTGACAAATGCCTAATTGAACCTATGGGGTTACTGCTTTTATATTGCCTTTTATATTTTTGTAAGCCACCTGGAGTCACTGAGAGTGAGTTGGGAGGTCATATAAATTTTCTTTAATAAATGGATGTTTTGCATTTGAAGTATTCAGTGGCTGGGTATTCTGTTCTAATCAAGTCTAGATAATGTTACTGTTATCACTAGTTAATAAAAGAAAATGAATGTAAGTTTTTGAAGTAGAAGTAGATAAATCTCTATTGTAACATGATTTCATTGGTGTCAGCTGACTTGGATAAATTTTGTTTTGCTAAGATTTTTCTGATTATTGAGAGGTATATAATGATTTCTTTTCCCATTTGCTTCAAATCAGGAGATCTATAGATCCCTGGTAAAACCTGTAGTTTGGATCCTGGCATTTTGGGGCAATGTGTCACAAGTTAATGAAGTGCTGCTGGAGTGTGGATAGTAGAATCAGGACAAGAACATATAACTTGAAACATTAAAAAAAAAAAACATCCTGAAAGCTACATGTAGGTTATAAGATACTTGGTTAAGCTGGCTCCATTTGTAATCATTCAGCCATGGGTGCTGTAGTGGTGTAAGAAAAACTAGCTTGAGTTTATGAGTTAAGAATTTCAACATACTGAAGAGATAATCTTTTCAGTACAGCATAAAGTCAGGATACAAGGAGCACTAGTAGTCTGGAAGAAGGCTGAAGAGTGGAAGATAAGCTTTCCCAAATGACAGTTTATTCTCCAATGCTTATCTTTCCCTGCCAAGCATGACAACAGGACCGGAAGGGAATTGGGTGTGTTTGGGGTCCACCTTTAATATAAGACAGGTGTATGTGTGACTTAACTGGCTTAGCCAGAATCCTAAGTGGGTTGAATGCATGTACCTAGAACTCTGATGCTCTCAAAGATTGTTGGTGGACAAATCAACACAATGATATTAAAATCAAGTCTTTTCCTTCTCTTAGAAATGTTAATAGGTCATTGCTAGCCAGCTTGGTTTGTTTTTATCTAAAAATGATGAGGCTATTTAATCAAATAGCTCCTTAAGCCATATTTTTAATACTGTATTTATCAGAAAGTCTCACAAATACCTGCAGATTTATTTTAAAAAAACAGATGTAATTACATTTAAAATACAGCACAGTGGGTATAATTATGTACTCAGAGAGTTCAACTGCATATAATGGAATTTTTGCATATACTGAAAAGTTCCTGTGATTTTTCCAACTTCTCTACATAAGGAGAATCAACACCGATTAATGGCTTGTGATTCTGTGTTGAAAGATGCCAACGTCCTGATGTACTCATGTTAAGTCAATGTCAATAAGCTAAGCCAAAACACACACACACACACACACAAATCAATGCCACAACTGCTTCCCATAAAGTGAGACATTTAAAAGCAAATTGCTGCAAAATTGATGATAAAGGACTGAATTATCACAACAAGCTTTGGAGGAGAAAACATGCCCCTTTTTATATGGTGACTTTCATAGTAACAGAATCTTGATATGTAGCAATATCTGTACATCAGCTTATTTTGTTCGCTCTAGAGCAGGGGTGTCAAATTCACATAGTCACGATGTTGTCATGTGACATTGGGACTTTTTTTCCCTTTCACTAAACCAGGCTTGGGCATGGCTGGCAGGTGATGCATCCAGCCCACAGGTTTGACAGCCCTGATCTAGAGCCTCTAAAACGTATTCTACTGAAATTGTGCCATATCACCAAATAATAGCGGCATATAATTCTACTTAAACGGGCACAATTACTTTCTATTAAGCCTCCATTAAACTAAGTGTGCCTAATTGACTAAAAAAAATAAAGAAAGATCCTAATAATTGGAGGATTTTAGTTTTGTTTCCTTGGATGATGTCAGCACGGTGCTTTCTATAGCCAAAATTGTTGAAGCAAAAATATTTCCCTGCTTCTGACTGTAGGGTGCATCTGTTTTTTCCTCACTTTAATTATTGAAAGCTAGAGAAGCACTACAGCAATCTCTCTATATATTTTATACTAGCTGGATCATTGGGTGATTTGTTGCATGTGCCAAACAATTTTTAATGACTTGCAGTGCCCTTTTGCCTTTTTACTGTTTTGTATAAACCAAAAGAAAGAAGAAAACGTGAAATAGTCTACAGTTACTGTCAGCCTTCAAGATTTTCTTCCTTTGCTTTGTATCTTTTGGCTGTCATAAGTAACGGGGAGAGGAGTGGGGGCATAGTTATAGGAAGCGAGCTTGAGGTTTTACAAAACAGAACTGTATAAGTTGGGGGGGGAGTTTCTTGCTTAGATTTCTATCCTATGCTATGCGCAGCTGCAGCTCTTTATCAAAATATGTCAAGGTCAGCGGACGGAGGCCTCATCACCACCTGGAGATGCCCACATGCTGTTATACACAACTTTTTATTGGATGAACAAATTGAACTATTGGGGGTGGGAACGTTGCCATCACTTTGTATATGTGATTTACGTGCTCATTTTCTCAGATTCAGAATTCTTTTGTTGCTACCACTTGATTTCCAGTAAAATATATCTTTTCTCTAATTAATGGAGTCTAAGCATTTCTTTCTTGGATTTTGAATGGAGCATCATCTGACAGTTACACTATGGGGAACAGCGCATTTATGTAAGAATAAATAGATCAAATTTAGAAAGTTTTTGCTGTAGCTAAATTGGAGACAAATTAAGTTATCAGTGTGGTATAGTATGGTATAGAATACTATACCAATATAGTAATGGTGGATAAAGCACCAGCCATGGATCCAATTCCAAGCAGTCAAGTATAAATGCAATATAATAACAAATTATCAGCTAATTTCAGGCGCATATGCCAAGTTTAACTAAGTTCAAAAGAAGTCATATTATCTATCCCTTACTGCACACATACTGTAAATATGTGAATAATACTTAGATTGACTTTGTAAAATTCCTTTTTACAGGCATTTTGCTAAGGCTTTGTTTCATAGCTTGTTTGTTATCTTGTCTCCCACTTCTGGTAGGTCTTGCGTAAAGAAAAAAGAGATGGCCTTGAAAGTAGCTGTATTTCTGAGCTGTGTGCTGGGAATTAGTACCCTGACCCTGGAGGAACCTGAGGATGGAGGCAAGCATTGGGTTGTCATTGTGGCTGGTTCCAATGGCTGGTATAACTATAGGCACCAGGTGAGAAGGCTTTGAGTTCAAGTTGAACAATGAATAAGTAAACAGAGGACTTCATGCTAAATTGAATGGAATTTTTCAGAACTCTCTCTATTTAGCTAAAAATATCAGTAGACTGCACTGAATGAATATTTTTTTTTGAAGTTTAGCTACTCAGTGCAAGATTTTTATTATTAATACTATATCCAGATGTATAATAATAATGAAGTAACCCAAGATTTTTAAGCCTGAGATGCCCATCAAAGTAACTGAGCCATTACTGTAACCAATCTTCCATACTTTCAAATATTTATTCTTACAACTTGAAGAAACTCTGCATGAGGTGTAATATGGTAGAGGAAATGGTTCTTGTTTATTGTCTTAACTGTCCTCTTGAATAGGAAGGCAGGATACATACTGAACACGTAGAATCAAAACATTACTTCCATTCTGCTTTTAGCACAGGTATGATTTAGATTTATTTAGACTTCCCGACCCATCCAGAAGTCACCAACTTGGCACCAAATCTTAACATTTTTAGCAAAGTTTGAGACTTTTAAGAAGTTTAGCATTTGTTCTTCCTTTGCTGTAGTGCAGAAATAGAACAGACTATGCTTTCTCCTCATTTAGTGGTTGTCAGGGTTCCGACGGATGCCCTAATTAATTCATGAGCCTCAAGCCAAGTTTCAAAACATTGCGCATTCTGTTCCAATGACTTGGTCACTAAGTGAACACATGAATGAGAGAGAGATGTTGTGAATATCACTGGTTGCTACCATCTCATTCAGATAAATTTCTCTGGTACAATGTCCAACCTGTTTTTCCTTCCTTTTTTGCCCCCTTACCAATTGGAGAGATTGCTTAAACAAAACATCTGTCCCTGAGCTGCTCCCCCCCCAACCACCCACCCACCCACACACATACACACACACACAGAGCTTCCCTAAAAAGTACTAAATTTACAGGCTCAGGTCTATGACCTTAATTAGTTGATTAGAACCTTGCAGCTTGAAACTGACCAGACTTTAATCAGTTTCACACTGTCAGAAAATTTTGTAGTGAATGCTACATAGGTCTCAAGTGACTTTTTAATTACAGTTGATAATCTTTGTGTTTGTGAATGGTCGCTAAGTAAGATAGTCACCAAGCAAGAAGTGCTGTAAATAAGGCATTCTGGTAAGTTTTGCAGTTCCAGTTCAGTTTTGTAAACATTAAGTACAAAGTAGGTCAAAGAGAGCCAGAAAGATATGTATGGAGGAGGAAGCTTGAGGTAAGGAAAATTTCATATAGACAAGAGAAGAGAAATTGCAACAGTGAAGTGAAAAGAAGTTGCAACAGAAGATGTAGTAACAGCAGCCCTCAGATTCTGCAGAAGGATGTTTACTTTTAAAAAAACGCTAAATAAAAGCGACAGTGATTTTTATTGCGAAATCTTCCTCTCTTTTGCACCAAACTTGTTTGTTCTTATTGCAACTAGAAACTTGTTGATGGAAGATGGAAACTGTACTAAACTGCAATTGGCTAGAATAACCAGGCATTGCAGAAATGTGCAACCCTCTTAAAGAAGAGTCAAGTCTGAAATTTTAACTGAAGGAAACAAAATTACCATGATAGAAACAACTCAATTCTATCTCTTTTCATGGCCATGTTTTTTATTTTGTTTATTTTTTATTATTAATCTCCATCTGATCTGTGACATTTCAGTATATAACTTGGCTAAAACATTTCTCTAATCTTTATTCCACTATGTTTGCAATAGAGAAGAAAATGGAAAGCCTAGCATAACAATAACCTGTGCATTTTGTGTGACAAAGTTGTCCTACTGTTGGAACATATATACACATACATTTTCAAAATTATTGAATTAAAAAATGCTGCTCATTCTGTGTTTCCAAGAAAAAAATATTAAGGAAAATACTGATATCCACTCTAATGCAATGTGGGGTGGTTTTGTTTGCAATAAATCTTTTATATTATTGACTTTTTTAAAGTTTTAAAATAGACTTTATTTACAAAAGATTAAAAAACAAACATACAAATATATAAAAATAAAAAGAATATAAATATAACAATAAACATATTTCTTTCTATTACATTTGATATTAAGATTGATAGCTCATAGTAAACAGTAGTAAGTAATCATTGGCAAGTATTCCTTATCCCTTATCAATTACCTATTAATTAATAAATAATATATTATTCTGCTATTACTATTGGATTATAACTGTATTGGTTAATCGAATGGAGCCTTCATAATATTTATAAGAAGCTTGAAATCGTTATTATTATACATTCAATATATACAACTATAGTATGTGTCCTGGGTTCATTTATCCTGTATACCTCTTTTCTTGCGCTCTACCCAGCTGTACCACTTATCCCAAACCAAATTCCTTCACATTTAATTTGAGCGTGAGCCTCTCCATTTTGGCGCATTCGTAGCTTTTTTGAATAATAATGCGTATCGGTGGTACATCAGGCCTTTTCCAATATTGCGCTAAAGAAATTTGTGCTGCTGTTAATAAGTGGATGATCAGATATCTCACTTTGGGAGGGTATTCCCCTTTAATCATTCCCAGGAGGAACAGTTCCGGTTTCCACTCCAATCCGCATCCGATAATTTCTTCTATCCATATTCTTACCCTTGTTTAATATTTTTTAATCTTATTGACTTTTTAAGCACTTTTGAAAGATTCATTACAGTGTCCTGTGAAAGTTAAATGTTGAGTAATATCTGTTTCTATCTGAACAAGGAAGTTAGAGGACTTCAGATATCTTGAATAGCATCCAACAATAAGAACTTGGATAATTGTTCCTTTGGCTTAGCTATACGTTTAATTTCTGGTTTAAAAGAATTTTTCCAGTATTTTTCAAACCATATAGAAACATTCTCAAGGTAAATAATAAATTCTCACCACTTTTTCCTGCTCTTTATTTGGAATAAGAAAGTTAGACTTACTATAATGGAGTGGCTAGAATGAAAAAATCTCTATTGTTGTGAGCATATAGTTTCTTTGGAAGATGACACATAATTTTGCAGGTGTTGGCTTCTTCCCAAGCAGTGACCCATGCAGCAAACCACAGAAATTCAGTAAAGCGTGAATGCTATAAAATGGTCTCCTGTTGCAACTGGAAAGTTCCAGAATTACACTTGCAATTTACCACATCATCAAACCTTTATTATGGTCATAAGGGTGAAGTACAGTCAATTAAAAAGCATAGAAAATATCTCAGAGTCTAAAGAATAGCAATTATAAAAAGCTAAAGGATATAAAACAAGTGTATATATAAAGTAAAAGTCTAAAAATAATCTAAGAGATAGAAGCATTAGATGGATGTAGGGGGCATATAAGTAAGTGATAGACTAAATTATCACAATACAGAGCATTCTAGAATGAGGAAGTAGTGCTCACTGAAACTAATTTATAATACAGATCATCTGATGAATTTTAAGCACTGATGCATACAACATGGCAACATATGTTGTATCAGAGTCGGTATCTGCAAACAACAGCGAGATGTAGACTTCTATGCACCCTGGGTAATGGTGTACCCAGGTGTAACCATTGTGCTGTAATGGTAAGATGAGGCTGGTGCAAATGTCTGTAATACAGGCACTGGAGAAATATGGGTTCTGTTATTTCTGTGTGTTCAGAATCACAAGGACGTTGTCTCTGTTGGTAGAGAATTTTCCTGTAACAGTCTTCAAGGACAGCTGAGGAGAAGACATGACATCCCACCAGAGTAAACCTCTGTTGGTTAGATACTTCAAGTTTAGTTACGTATACAATAGGGAAGGCAGAATTTCTGTTGGATTCACTGGCGATAAAAGTGGGGACCTGGTTAGATCCAATTGGTAATACGTTTTTGCTACACACCTTGGCTTGACCATATCCCATTCTGACTGGAAAATCTAAAGAGAAGCCCAAGGATGAGATCTTAGTTGCCATTGTCTTTTCTCATGTGGATTGAAAAATTATCCCTCGTAGTTAGTCAACAAGGCCAAGCAGGGGGAAAATTATAGTCGAACCAATAATTTGAGTATGGTCACCCACACAGTACTCTTCACTGTAGTGTCCCTAGTCTCAGGGTATCATTAGAGACTCATTTTGGGACTTGAAGGGCCTATCTTAGAAATTTGGATTGAATACGTTCTACTGGTGCAAAATCAGAGAAGGGGTCCAGCGGAACACCATAAGAAGTTTTGCTATTAGCTTTTGAAGGTATATAGTAATCACCTCTTATTTTGAGGAATTTAAGGATGGCAGATGAGCTCCTCTGTGCATTGTAAGCAATGCAGTCCTCCTGGATTTTTCTACTGTTGACAGAATGAAGGACTAGATACTTGAAAAAAGAGATATACTCAATCTTCTGGCCATCTATTGTCCAGGAGTGGCTTGTGAGCCTTTTGGCAAATGCCATCATTTTGTTTTTCTGATAATTGAGTTCTAGCTAGACTTCTTTGCAATACTGTGTTAGAACCTGCATCTTAAACTGTAATATACAGGAACACAGACAAAGCTACTGGAATTATGCATCTTATATTCAGTTCTGAGTTTAACATGAATTCAACTCAGAGAATCTATGGTAGAGGCTATATTTACTTCTGAAATTCTGGAATTGGCGTTTTGACCACCAACAAAGTAACTGTTGGGATGAATTTTGGCTCTTCCAAAATGATGTGAATACCATTTTCCTCCCTATTTTGTTTTGGTCTCTGTGCACTTGCTGATATCACTCACCTGTTTCATACCTGTTTCCATAGTTATTTCTTTTAGATAGCACTATCTTTCTCTCTCCCCAGTGTGTCACCCAGCCTGCTATTTTCTTCATTCTCCCATTGCCTTTTACACAGACCTATCCATCCCCAGCATTGTGCCCAATATTTTTCCACTGTGGACTCTTGCATTTCCTAGCTATGTTCCATCCGGACCATGCAACAGTGATCCTTCCTTTTTCCCCCTCTTCTTTCATAGATGGACTTGCCGTGAGTCATCCATCATGTTTTCATTGGAACCTGCCCAGATCCACATTCATTCCATCTTCTCTACTCCTACTCTGCTTTCTAAGGTTTCACTTTTAGGTGATGCTGCTGCTACTTCTTGGGATGTGTTTTGTCAGGTGACAACATTCTAGTCCCCTTGGCATTTCTCCTACAATATGTTTCTTCTCTGAATTTTGGAGTTTCTCCAAACCCACCTCTCATTTTGCAATAACTCCATTTTGGGTACTGTACAGTGAACAATCATTAAGTTGACAGTTTTAAAAATAGGGATATACATGGAGAATGGAATAGTTTCACAAAAACAAGAGCCACAAAACTAAGCCATAACACATAAAGAGCACCGCAGATATGAACCTATTAGTATCATATAATTGTTTTCAGATTTGGCTTGGTATTCAGTATGTGTGGCTCAGAGCCCTGTTGAACTATTCTTCTCTGAATGTTTTTTTCTGAGAAGAGGCTCTCTGTGATTCTCAATGAACAATTGTGTTCTAACACTATATTGTGAGAAACAAGATACTAACTTAAGCAAAATCCATATAATGTCATACTGTCTTGTCTTTGTTGAAAAACAGTTGGTAAAGAAAGCTATCTTACATCTTTCAGGCTGATGCATGTCATGCTTACCAAATTGTGCACCGGAATGGTATACCAGATGAACAAATTGTTGTTATGATGTATGATGACATTGCTTATAATGATGAGTAAGTAATAAACATTCAGCCATAACAATGCTACAAATAAAGTTACAAGGCTTTTTTTCTCATAAAGTCTCAATTTCACAACTTCACCTTTGCTTACTGTTTGAATGAATTTCATGTAATGCTTTCAGGTGCATCCACAACCAAATCATTTGGGCTTATCCAACTGCCTTAACACCCTATTTTTTCCTTAGGAAACAAAAATACAGGTTGCATTCCACTGGAATGATGAATACAGAGACTACTTGACTTATGACCAATTGTTTAATGACTATTTGTGGTCATGACAGCCTCACTATGGATATTTTACAACCTAAACCACTTTTAGCCATCATAAAGTCTTGCCCAGGGTCCCCTAATCCCATAAGTGTATTTCGAGTGCTTGACAACCTGTTCTCATTTACGACTAATGTCCTGCAATCATATGATTGCCATTTGCAATCTTCTCTGCCAAGTTCCCCAAAACGTCAGCGGGGAAGCCATCAGGGAATGTTGCAAGTGGAAGAGATGTTGGATTTGAGATCTATTTCCTCAGTGCACCGAGGAATTTGCCCTTCCCTCTGCAGAGAAGGGAAATCGTCCACCCTGCTGGAGGAATGGACCTCAAATCTGGCAGAATTGCTAATGAATGTCAGCATTCTGGAAGACTCAGAATACTGACATTTACTAGTGTTTTTCCTCTGGAGAGGCAGAAACTAGTGAATGCCAGTGTTCAGAGTCTTCCAGAATAATGGTGCTTGTAGTCATTCTCTCTGGTGGGGAAGGGAGAAGGCCTGGAACTCCCGGGTGTGTTGGGAGGCTCAGGGCCTCTACCTGTCCCACCAGTCTAGGAGACTCAGGCCCACTCCCTGGTAGGTCACTGTACAGTGCAGTCACTTAATTATTGCAACAGAGCGATGGGGTTGCAGTCATTGAGCAAAACAGTCACACGACATCTCAATGACCACTTCACTCAACAACTAAGTGGTTATAAGTAGGGGGAGTATCTGTAAATTTGAATGAAGACATAAGGGGAACAGAAAATATATATATTTCCTTAGAATGTGATCACAAGCTAACTCATAGCTCATCCTGGGAATCACAGTCTTTTCTTTTCCTTCCTTCCTTCCTTCCTTCCCTCCCTCCCTCCCTTACTCATTCACTCACTCACTCACTTACTTACTTACTTAGCTGTAGACTAATATTATCATGAAATTGGAGGAAAAAGGAAAGTAAAGGGAGAAAGTTTAATGGATCAGGATGGGGAAATTGGCTTCCCTGAAGGAAAAACTAGATTTCCCCCAATGAATAGAATTCTTATTTAGCATTAGACCTGCTTTATAAGGTTCTCCTTTCTATAGCAGTTGATGTTCATGTTGTGAAATCTCTGCAGACTGATATTTTATGTATGTCTGTAATATTCACCCTTTTTCCATTTCCAGCAATCCAACCAAAGGCATTATTATTAATCGACCAAATGGCACAGATGTATACAAAGGAGTATTAAAGGACTACACAAATGATGTAAGTGTCTGATTTCTTTGCATGATGATACAGAACAGAAAAGCTAATGGGGATGAAACAATGCTTGTTGCTATGAAAGCAGTAATTAAATCCAAATAGAAAAAATACTGTATATCCAAATAATAAGAGAGTGCAAACTATTGAAAATGCTATTTCGTTTTAGCTTTTACACTCCTGGACTTTTAATCCTGGACTCCATACCTAGTTTTGTTATCTCAGACCAGTCAATTAGCTTGTATTTTGTCTGCTTTCATCATTCTCTCCAACAGGTTTTTTTTTAAAGATGAGAGTTGCATCCTATGTATTTATCCCTCTGGTGGAGAAACATTGCTATTGCTTAGTATAATGAAAGTGTTATTGTATTATATATAATAATAAAGGCAGGATATAAATTAATAGATATGCTGGTTGTGGGTTGCTTGCTACAGATACAAAACAAAGAGCTCATTTTAGTTTTCAATTTGTACCGATCTGTAGGATGTAACACCAGATAACTTCCTTGCCGTGCTGAGGGGTGATGCTGAAGCAGTAAAGAACAAAGGATCAGGAAAAGTATTACAAAGGTAATAGGAAAGATTCTCAAAAGATGACTATATTGCTAATATAATTTTACAAATTCTGAACATAAATAAGTGATGAGTTCTTTTTTATTTTACAGTGGCCCCAAGGATCATGTATTTGTTTACTTTACGGATCATGGCGGCCCTGGAATTCTGGCTTTTCCAGATGATGATGTATGTTTTTCCACACAAAATACCTGCCTATGTGTCTGCAAGGAAATCAAAAAGGGAGAGGGGAAAGAAAGATCCTGGGTGTTTATTTCTTTGGTGCTTTATGAAAAGGAAACCAGAATATTAGTTCCTGAATTTAACAGGCGATCCTTGCAGAAATCGTTTCTGAATGTTGGTTGGGGGGAGGTCCATATGTACGTATGAATAATAGTATGAAAGAAGCATGTATATTGGTTGAGAATTGTAATGAATTTTCCAAAGGTTGTATGTGTGCACGCATACACACATACACACACACACACACGATTGATTATAAAAATAGAAGGTAAATAATCATTGCTTTCATTTTTAAATTTATATCTTCTTTCTCTTACTTGAGGATATATTGAAGTTAGATAAATTATGAGATTAATTTTACTTCCAACAACTTGATTTTCTCAAAATAAGGATTAAACTCAAAAACCACCCTTCTCTTTAATCTCATATTCATGGATACTTATACCAGCATATATCTCAAATTATAAGGGTTTCATATAATTTTGGGAGAGGAATATGCACTGTAAGTTTCTAATTTCATCTGCCCAAAAGCTAATTGTGAACAATTTGTTTTCCAGCTCAAGGTACAACACCTGAACAAGACAATTAGGTATATGTACCATCATAAAAAATACCAAAAGGTAAAATTCTTACATTCCAGATATAAAAATAGTATAGAGTTTTCTTTGCAGCTTCATCTGTAATTTTTACAATAGTTTAATGGAAATGATGACATTATAGAAAGTTAAAAGTTTATGTTACCAAGTATGAGGAATTATACTATAGCAGTAAACCTACAAGCTGTTATTTATTGCAATTGACTGCATGGAAAGGTTGATTTTGAAGTGCCTGGGAATCTTGCAGTATTTAGTTCTATGCTATGATACAATAAATTTTACACTAATAAACTGCTTGGAATGTGGCTTTGTTCTCAAGATTATGAGGAAAATGGAAGGAAAATGAAATTGATGTTAAATCTGGGCTCAGTTCTATGAAGGCTTCTTTTTGTCAGTACTCTTGCTGCTCTGGTATGATTAATGACAAGTAAGAGTTAATTTGGGATATAAGATATAAATAAAATGAGAGCAGACTCCACTCCTTTTTAGCATTGATGATGTTACCTATGAAACATCTGTAAGAAAAGAGAGCATGGAGGACCCCAAAGGTCAAGTCTAAACTATAAACATTTTATCATTACAATTCACTTAAAAAAAGTGCAATGGAATATACAGTGCTACATAGCTAAGCTGTCATCTGTTTTGAATGTATTGAAACACAGATGCTTTATTATTCTCTGCTTGATGTGAATGCTCATTTCCAGAGAAAAAGATAAAAAAGAACCTTTTTTCTTCAATTCTATTAATCCAGAAAGCCCTAAGAAGGACTTTGTTGATGTGTTCAGTTACATTCCCTTTCCAATGTCTTAGAAACTTGTATAATAAACCATCCAATTTGAAATAGAGCATTTAAAAATAATTGTGTTTAAATGTACCATGTTTCCTGCTAACAGATTGGAAAGAGTTTCAACTGCCTTTCTGTCAGTTTCTTAAAAAATTTGTCTTTGCCAACAATATGTGAGAACTATAACTCCCACAGTCCCTAGCCAGGATTCCCAATCACTGGGAGTGCTGAATAAGAATTATAAACTCAATATATCTAGAGGATTTCAGATCAGACAGGGCTGGTTTAAAAGGCAATATACCGCTGATCAGCATGAAATTTGGCAAAAACTTTCTGGGACTTATCCGAACAATCTATAAGACACAAACAGCAAAAATAATAATGAATGGAGAAATTAGAGATAGCTTAGAGATAAGTAAGGGAGTGAGGTAAGGATGTCCCCCGGTCCCATTGTTATACATATTAGCAGAAGAGGTATTATTCAGAAGAACCAGGATAAAATACAACAGAACCGAGATATCAAAGGATTAAATATTAAAAAAGAAGAGTATAAACTCCAAGCCTTCACCGACAATATTTATTTTATTTATTTTGTCAAACAATTATTAGTTAACAGGTATAAGTATAAACATGGTTATAAATACATGAAATGGATATGAATAAGAAAAAAAGAAACAATAGGACAGGGACGGTAGGCACGTTTTGGTGCGCTTATGCACGCCCCCTACAGACCTCTTAGGAGAGGGGTGAGGTCAATAGTAGACAGTCTGATGTTGAAGATTTTGGGGTTTGGGGAAGAAACCCCAGAGTCAGGTAGAGTATTCCAGACATTGACTACTCTGTTGCTGAAGTCGTATTTCCTGTAATCAAGTTTGGTGCAGTTTATATTTAGTTTATATCTATTTTGTGCTCTTGTATTGTTTTGGTTAAAGCTGAAGTATTTACTACAGGTAATAAATAAAGTAAGATACCTTGGGATCTGGCTGACAGCTAAGTATTCCTCAATCAAAAAGGATAATTCATGATATGATATAAGGATAATTATGATATGATATGAATTATGACCCAAATATTAAAAGATTTAGATAACTGAGCCAGGATACAACTGTCCTTGTTAGGGCAGATTGCAATAATAAAAATGAATGTCTTACCAAAGTTGCTATTCCTGTTTCAGAGGGTGCCAGTCAAGTGGGGGGGAAATTCTTTGAAGATTTAAACAAACAAATTTCAAAATTTATTTGGCAGAAGAGAAAAGCCAGGATAAAATACAAATTATTTCAAGATACTAGAAAGAAAGGAGATTTAGGTCTCTCAGAGTTTGAATTACATTGTCAGGCGGCAATAGCCGCATGGCTGAAAGATTGGATCAATTGGACAAATAGAAGGATACTAACATTAGGCTTTGACCTACCACTTGGCTGGCATGCGTTTGTCTGGGACGGGAAGAGTAAATATCACTCGTACTTTCAAAGACATTGGGTAAGAGATACCTTGCTAAACACATGGGGGAAAAAAAGGAACATTATGTAAAGGTGCCATTAAGGTTATCAACCATAAAAGCATCCCAATGTTCTGGATTGTACCAAAATGATAAAATATAGAGATTTGCTAAACGAAAAAGGGGAATTAAAAACTAGGAACTAATTACAACTTCAGGGAATTGAGATAGGATGGTGGCCTTATCTGGAAGTGCAAGCATATTATAATAAGGATAAAGAACAATTTGGCTTTTACACAACCCAGCAAGGGTTAGATAAAATATATTTATTTATTTAGTCAAAAGCTTACAGTACAATAGAAATAAGAATAAGCATAAGTTTAAATATAAGAAATAGGAACTAATAATTGGGGACAATAGGACAGGGATGGTAGGCACGATTGTGCGCTTATGCACGCCCCTTACAGACCTCTTAGGAATGGGATGAGGTCAATAGATGTTAGTTTGAGGGTATGGCAAGGGAAGAAAAAACAGATCAGTAAAACTTACAACTATCTATTAGATTATAAAATGAAGGAGGAAACCATCAAAGAATGCATGGTAATTTGGGCTAAAAATCTGGGCCATGCTATCAACTTAGACCAGTGGGAACATATTTGGCAGATAAACTATAGACTAACAATGTCTCTTACAAAGAGAACTTATATAAAATGTTTTATCGCTGGCACTTACCATCGGCGAGATTAGTCAAAATGTTCCCTAACATGACACCCAAGTGTTGGAAATGTAATTATAATCAGGGAACATATTTCCACATGTAGTGGACATGCCCCCATGCATGAAAATATTGGCAAAAAATTAGAATATGGATAAAGGAAATAATAAAATAGAGAGTAAAATTCAAACCAGAATTTTTTTTATTAGGCATGTTAGAACCAAATATGAATAGGAAGCACCAATATTTAATTCTTCATATTATAATGGCAGCTAGAATAAGTTTTGCTCAGAATTGGAAATTGGCTATGACCTCTTCAGAAAATATGATAATAAGGTGTGCCGAGATGGATAAACTATGTAAGTTGTTAAAAGATAACTAAGACAGTGAATATTACAAAACATGGGATATGTGGTACGACTGGATAAAGAAAAGATGATTTATGATGACCTGGTAACATTTTGGAAAAATAAGGGTGAAATATAAATAAATGTAAATAAACTATATGTATGCATATATAGAGTGTAAAATGACAAAGGAGTTATTATAACAATGTATAACATGCTATCAGAAGAAAAGTACAAGTGTATCTACTGCTTTAAACAATGCTGTAAAATGTAAATATATGTTTTTAATTTCATAAACGTTGAATAAATAAATTTATTTTTTTTAAAAGGCAATATACCAGAGAGGAAAAGTTAATATAATGAACCAACAACTGCTAAAATATTTCTAATGGAGTTTTCTATAAATTACAGATGGTTTTTTACATTGAAGCATGTGAGTCTGGATCAATGATGGAAAATTTACCTGATGATATTAATGGTAAGTGATCAGTCAACATTTTGATCTGGAAATCAATAAGTAACACTAATGAAAATTCAGCTTAAAGGAACATTTGAAGGAAAAATCCTTATAAATCCTTATAAATTTATATCATATATATTAATTTATGAAATTATAGTAATTTGCAGTCACATAATTGTCACTTTCACATAATTTATGCCCATTTATTTGTTGATGCAATTTGGGTGCTACCTCACTGCAGTTGATTTTGGGAGGCTCACTAAAATCAATAGCACAGAATACAAAAATAACCAAAGCAAGGACAAAAATAAGTACAGAATAATGACAAGATGGCAATCCAACAACAAACAAACAAATCACAAAGAGGGAAGTGTCATCCACCCTACCCCAAAGTCTGGGAGATCAACCAGGTGTTCAAATCCTTCTGGGATGCTATACGGATCACAGGTGGGACCTCGTTCCAAAGGGGAGATAGCATTACAGAGAAGGCATATGCTTCCTGGGTCCCAAAAGATGACACTCTTTAATTGAGTAGCCTGGAGCATGTCCACTAGGTTGGATTGTACCAGATAGGCAGAAACCATGGGAGACAGGCAGCCCCACAATATCCATGTGGTAAGTTGCCAAGATCTATGCCATGTAGACTTTATAGATGATAATACAGCTTGAATTGCACACAGATGCAATCTGTCAATTAACACAGCCATGGAGCAGAGGGGTCACATAGACATTTTGGACTAACTGAAGCTTCTGAGTGGTCTTCGAGGGCATACCCTTGTACAGCAGTTTGCAGTAATTGAGACGTGAGGTGACATTTATCCGGACAGACTAAAAACAATGAACTTGACTGTTCTTGAAGAATGAAGATTTCATTGGCTATATCCAGTAAAATGATGATTGTTAAATTGAGTTTCCATTGTAGTTCATTTCAGCAGATAGGATATTGTTGACAGTATAATTGAACTACTAGTTAATTGTGGTTTAATAATAGAGAACTTTGGCTAAGGTTGCCACTGGCTGAGGTTTTGCTTATTTTTTTTTTCAATCTGTGGATAAAACAGTGCAGGTTTTCTTCTAGCACTTAAAACTTTACATTTTGGGGGGCATCTAATAGTATTTTGTGAATAAAACTAAAAAAATCATGTGAAAAAGTAACCTTGTGGCCAATCCTCACATTTACCCTCTTTGCAGGCCTATAAAGCAAAGAAAAGATGAAGCAAGATCATAAACGCAATTGTGGTTTCACTTAGTTGACCACTTTGCTTAACCACTGAGTAGCCAATACCAACTGTGGTTGATAGAAAATATCTGTAGTTCTTTTCAAGTGTTCAGAATCAGTGACTTTGAAACTGTTGAAGAACCATTAAGAATGTACAAGCCAACACAAATTGCTTGTGGTCTGAAAGAACTATTTGCATTATTTATGTGTATGAAAAGAGGTTTATTCTTCAGTCTTCTATATCAAACTTTAAACTGCCAGAATGAAGACCTTCTTGACTTTGTCATTGGCCAAAAATAAGTCATTATTGGTACATTCTTCAAAGATTTGAAATGTAAAAATGTACTTAGTAAAAGTTCTCAAATTAATGCCAACACACTCATTGGCATTTAGGAGGTGGGACCACCTAGTCCCTTTTGTAGATTTTTGTAGATTCTAAATATATTAATAACATTTGGGATCAATTGAGAGCTCTAATTAAAATTGAAAATGCATATGAAGATCTCAGATACCATTCAAGTTGGGACAATTTCTCCTGTGCCATGCTGAAATTGCCAACCTATCTTAGAGGTTTCATTACTGATTGATTACCTTGTTCATTCTGTCCTTTTAGTTCATTTCATTTGATTTAAAGTGGAAAGATTTTTAAAAGAGTATGGATTGTTATTGGAGCAAGTTACCTAAAAATTCAAGTGCTTCAAATAGTACCATTGGTCAGGTTGTACAAGTATATCTGACTTTTGACCTCAGCAAGTCAATAGGGCCTATCCATTTTCTTTACAGTTTATGCCACAACAGCATCTAACCCTGAGGAATCTTCATATGCGTGTTACTTTGATGAAAAAAGACAAACATACCTGGGGGATTTGTACAGTGTCAAATGGATGGAAGATTCTGATGTGGTGAGTTGCCAAGATCTGGTATTTGCTTGTGCAAGGACCCATATTAGGAATTTACACTGTGGCAAGATGAAACATAGATATTTCTTTGCTTTTATTGCATCAGCCAATAGTCAGCTAGTGGCTCCATTCCAAATGATTTATTCCTATCTGAAGAGAATTATTTGGGATGCCCTTGTGAAAAGTATTGGCATTGGGGGGCGGGGTCATGTCACTTGGAGTTGCTCACAAATGAACCTTAACTTGGCTGGTCCCATTAATAATAATGATAAAGGCATGGTTGATTATCTGGGAATAATTGGATTCTCAGAAACTTCTCCTGTGGAAGTGGACAGGATCCTTTAGGCTGTTAGACCAATCACCTGACATGAGGTTGGGTCTATGCAGGGGTGTCAGCCTTCTTAAAGGAGGGAGAGGCTTATTCTGTTAGCCTTGAAAGAGACATTTGTATGCCCCATCTTCACAAAGGCCATTTATCCAGATAATCATCCTGGAAAATTTTTGTTTAGTCTTCTTGTTGAAAAGGTGGTCGGGTTGCAGCTGCAAAGAGCTCTGGAGACAATGGGTTACTTATATTCTGAATCAGATGGATTCAGATTGTATAGCATCAAGAGGGTATGATGGTTGCACTGGTTAGTGACCTGTGTTGCAACCAAAACAAGGATGGTACAACCTTAATGATACAGGAGGATTTACAAGAGGATGCCCGTTTAATCAGGAATGACAAGTCAAATTCAGTCCACCTAACATCACAAGACTGCATCCCAGGCAGCTCATTGGACCTGACCAGTCAAAGTCCATCTCTGAGTGAATCGAAATTACTTTATCCACCAGATAGCAAGAAAGGCTCTGCGACCCCATAGGTGGCTCCTGGACTCTGACCTTCCTCACTAAACGGGTCATGCAGACGTAACAAATACGGAGAGATAATGATGTTTTGCCACATTATTGCCATGATGTAGGCCTGAATATGGAATGTTACTTATGTTCAGTCTTTGAACCACCCTTCTGGTGCTTCATCTCCCACAGTTCCTGGGAGAGAGAAGCCACATAGGACCAGTCTGGTCCATGTCCTCAGCCACCCACCTATTTCAGGCTGAAACTAAGGCCAATAATGTCATCCCAGGGCCAGCTCTAGACATTTTGGAACCAAATCATATGGTTTGATTCTGTTAGGAATTTCTAAAAGGCATCTATTTTTTTTACTTGTGAGCTTTATATTTATGATTTTCATTCATGGACAATTTTTTTGGGGGGGATTACCCTATTTACATAGTAAATATATAATCTTATAATCTATTTAATCTAGTAATCTATATAATCTTAATTATATAGGCACCCATTGTTGTCCTATGGCAAGAATTCTGCAAAATTTGCATTGGTCATTGAGTACACTATTGTTTTTAGCTCTTTTATTATGGTTTTTGGAAGTCTGAGGGGAGGGAAAGGAGTGGGGGAGAGAAATAACTTCACTTCAATATAATACCATTAGTAAAGTATATTGCAAAAATATCTAAAAAGGCATATTCTTTCATTTCTCTGAATATTAATCACCGGTCCTTGCATATTCCTCATAATTGTTTTCAATGTAAAAAAAAAAGATCTGTGATGAGTTTTGTGGAAATTACTTTGAAGCTTAAAATTCTATTGTGTAATTTGTCACTTGGGAAGTTTTTCAGGTTTTTTTTTAAAGATTATATTATAAAGATGCTAACTGAGAACCAAAACTTTGGAGAGAAACTGTCTTTGAATATTTGTTCATAAACGCCTTAATTGCATTGTTTCTTTTTCATCTTTCAGGAAGATTTGAAAAAAGAAACCCTCCACAGGCAGTTTGTGTTAGTAAGGAACCACACCAACACCAGTCATGTGATGCAGTATGGAAATATTGTGAGTAATTAATAGTAAGGAAGTGTTGAGACAGGTTTCTGTGAAAGTAGCCTTTTACCCAGAACTGAAGAAGCTTCTTGAATGAGAAACATTTTCAAAGGAGAAACCAAGAAAGTCCCATTGCCACTTGGGACAACCATGACCTGGATGGCTGAGACTCTCTGAAGACATCTACTTTTTCTGAAAAGTTCATTTTTAAAGCTACATTAGAAAAAGGGGAAAAAACCAACCCATAGAAGTTGCATGATTTAGTATTCTTATTTGCAGCTCCACACAAGGAATGCAACTTTTAAACTGCTAGGCCTTTGAATTTTGAAAGATGGAAAGAAAAAAGAAAAAAAAGAGGGAGGGGGATGGAGAATCCTTTACTTTTCTTGTTTATAGTTTCTAAATCAAGATCTAACTTTCAATAGATTAGCTCACCACAGTAGGCATGGCCCTGGCTTCTTCCAGGATAAAGAATGGCTAACTGTCTTCCCTTAACTTTTTTTCCAAAGTTAAGTGCATATATGGGGCAGACTTTGGCATCTTCCCAGTTCTAGAATTGGGATGATGCTGGGAGTTGTTTAGCATAGAGAACAGAGAATAACGGGAAGCTCACAATTTTGCTGAACTACAATTCTCAGTAATCTCATCTGCAATGGCATCCAACTGTCCTTTGCTTATATTTTCTGTGCCAGGTAGACCAATAGGGACCATGATTTACAATGTGATCCTTGTGACCAAGGATCTGCAGGCTCAGTGAGCCTCCCTGATAAATAATTTTATAAAAGAGTCCCATAAATGTGCTTCCATTTTTTTAAGTGGTTGTCTTTTTATTTTTCCACTTGCAGTCTATCTCTCATATGAAAGTAATGCAGTTCCAAGGCTCAAAAAAGAATTCCAGCACCCCCATTTCATTGCCACCGGTGGATCACTATGACCTCACACCCAGCCCTGATGTGCCCCTTGCAATTATGAAGCGAAAACTGATGGCCACCAATGACATCTATGAAGCAAAGGCAATTGTAAAAGAGATGAAGACATATCTGGAGGTAAGAGTGAGGAGGAAATGGAACAAAGGCTTCAGTTAGAAAGGGACTGTCTTGTGTTTCTGTGAAAAGCATCTCTGTTCAAACAGAAATGCTCCATTCACACATTGGGCTAAGATAAGACTGAGCAAGCTGAAGCCATGGGGGTTCATACCAAGTCTCTGGAAACCCTTTCATTGACAGTGGTTAAAAAAAATAACAGCATGGCTTTCTCACCAGTGGGAAATACATAACATTTATAATGCAAGCTTTACAAAAAGGTACCTTGCCTTAAACAGGCAAAAGAATATCCTGCTTAGGGCCGTGACACACTACTTTGCATCTTGGCCTCCATCTACTCTGCCCCCCAACTCCCCATATATAAAATGTGGCTCCCAACTAGCAAAAAAATTGCCCACCTTTATATTAAACCATGCTTAATCCTGATTTATTAGTAAACCTCAATCTGTGTGGGAATGCATTAACTAAATAAACTATATCATGATTTTACATAATGTTTAATTCATGCTACTATTTGCCCAAAGGGATTAAAAATGTGCTATTAAATATAGTTCCGTATTTAGAAAATGCTGCTTCTTTGTTTTATTTGAGGGGAAAATGATACCTTTGAATAATGGCGCTAGGAAAAAAAACCAGCTGATAATACAGTACTAGTATAACGACCCATCTCAACAAGGTGTAACATAAAACATAAAACAAAGGTTATTAAACAATTAAAACAGTGCAAAATAAAATATATATGACACCATGTAAAACTGTAGTTATGGATACATCCAGAATACAGGGCCCTTAACACACTTGTGGCCCAGGAACACAGCCAAGTCTTTATTGCAGAAAAAAAGGAAATTATTGGAAAAACGCTGAGGCCTGGAAAAATCAAAAGCAATAAAAATACAGTATCAGCAAACAAGTTGGCTAGATACTACCCCTGATGATCCAAGCATGAATTCACAAGAATTCAGAGGAGGAGGAGCTGAGGCAGAAACCATCTATTTTGGAGAACTGTGTTCTCTCTTTCTATTCTGAATTAGGCAAGGGAGAACTGTTGACTTAAAGTTCATCTTACTAACCAGGGATAGTGGAAGATCAGCTAGCTAGTTTGCCATAGTCTTCCCTATGTAGCATTTGCTAAACTCCCCATGGTTTTGTCTTATTGTGATATCATTATACTTTTTGTTACTTAGACCTTTAAAGTCTGGGACCAGAAGCATTAAAATTGGATGTTTTATTGTATGGAGTTTGACAAGGATGTTCTTAAGAATAGGGACAGTAAACAACCAGTGAGCTAATAGTAATAGTGCAAATAGTCTTGTTCATTTCAGCTGAGTTGACAATAAATCTTCATGTCAGCTGACAATCAGACTTGAAATATCCTTTTCAAAAATGTATTGGGTTCAGATTTAACCTGGTTTAAAAAAAAACATTGAAAATGTTGAGACCTAAATCTTAGTATATTTTAAGTATATTAAATTCCATTAACTTAATGATTCTACTCAAAGAATGAATTACTTCTTCCAGGAATGACTGGATTGTATATTGTTGCATCATAACTATGGATTTATGACCAAAATATTTGCAACCATCTGCATAATTATAACCTCTATTTTGCAAGGTTTGCAGAATTGGGAAATTCCAAAAAGTTTTAAAAAATGCACAAAACATTAGTCGGAATAAGGAGGAAGATAATATTAAGAACTTAAGTGTTATAAATGGCATTGAACCAGGTGGTTTCCTAAAATTTGACCTTGAAAAGCTATTACGATGATTGTAGGCAGATAATAGGAGGGAAAATATTCATGTGCAAGTGAATACATTCTCATTTAGTGACTGTCTCATACAGCAATCGTTCGCAGTTAAACAGTGATGAAAATAATAACTTTGCATTTAGTCCTGTCAATTATGAAATGAAATTTTGAAATAAAATCAGAAAATTATGATGTTTCACTTAGCGGTCGCTGAGTGCTAATCCCACTGGTGGTTGCTAAAAGCCTGCTCTTGTTTTATATTATCCTGAAAGAAAATGAAAGTTGTTCCAGCATTTTTTCGTCTGGTGTTTTTGAGGAATTCTTGTTATATTTCTAAGATCCTAAAAACATTTTTTTTCTCTTTTAGGCCAGACAGCTGATTCAGGAGTCAATGCACAAGATCATGTTTTTAATAACAGGCTCTAAAGAGCACGCAAATAAAATCTTGTCATCTAGACTGAGTCTCAGAAATTATGACTGTTATGAGTCAGCATTGGATCACTTTAAAAAACATTGCTTTAACTGGCACAATCCTTTGGTAAGTTAACTCAAACTATTGGGGTAGGTTCTAGGGATTGTGACTGGTCTTATTTGGACTGTAAAATTGAAAAACTGTTCTTGTCTATTTGTATAGGAAGGAAAAGTTCAGTTTGGTTATTTGGTTGACCAGGATTATGAATGTTTGCATTTTTGTTTTTCCACTTGAGCAAGAAGTAAATTTTACAATTTTAATAGTTATCTGGAATTGTCAAGGGCTTGTGTCAAGGTTCTAAGATACCTTGGGCATCGTGTTTCTGAGCCTCAGCTTCTTGTACCCTTGATTGTTGGCCAAGTTGGTTGGGGCTGCTGGAAACTATAGCTTCTTCAATCCCGAAAGATCAAGATTCCTCATTCCTGGCTTGATAAAACTTCTTAGCATATGTTTTTTATTTGCTGTGAAGTACAACTTTGTTCAACAGAAGGAAAAAATTACTAAAATCATCCATTATGGAAAAAGAAATGTTCGGTATGGTGTGTGCTTACTTCATGGTAGAAAAAATCCTCCACTGGATCCAACTACACCCACAAAAAAGTCAACCGTATGGCTTTGTCACTTCAGATCCGAACTATTGCAATTTGCTGTAGAAGAGCTGACCTTTAAGGTCATTCAAAAGTGTCACATGATTCAGCAGGAGAGGGCTCATTTGTTACAGGTGCACCAAATTAAGTTTAAAGAAATCTTTGTATAAAACACTACTAAGGGAGGTGTATTGGCTGCCGGCTAGCTTCTAGTACTAGTGAAGGTGCTAGTTGTCACTTTGAAAGCTTCACATGGCTCAGGCCTATATCAGTGGGACCAACTCCTTAGGTTGAATCTGCCCATCTAAGGCAATCAGAGAAAGAAGGCTTGTTAGGGTTTCCATTATGAGGAAATGCCATCTGCAGAGTTTTTTCAATTATTGGAACAGTGAATCCCATTACATCCATTTGGACATCCATTCCTTATTATGTTTCTGAACAGCAATAACAACATAGTTCTTGAGAAGAGCATTGGAAGATGAGTATTATTCTTTTTTAAGGCACTTCAGTTAAATAGTAACAGTTTTGCTTTTGGTTTTATTGTTGTTATGTTGGTTTGCTGTGAGTTTTCAGAAACTGAGTAACTTAAGAAAACAGATAAATCCATTGAAAAGGAATAGGATTAATAAAATCTAGGAAAATCTCTTAAACCTGCAAATTGAGCGATGAAAAGTAATTTCTCTTGTTTGTGTTCATTTTCAGTATGAATATGCTCTGAGACAGTTGTATGCCTTGGTCAATGTTTGTGAAACAGGGTATCCTGTTGACAGGTAAAAAAAGCACATGTGTATTTTATCTATTGATCTGCTGAAAGCAAAAGCCAATTTAAAACAAAAAAAAGGCCTGAAAACCATAAAGGATATACTGTAGCAGTGATATTCTTTGATGGAATTTTCCTCCTCTTTATGTGATTTTATTTATTTATTTTTTAAAAAAACTGTTTTTAAATTTCTGTAATGTAATCTCAGTGGGATTTCAAGAAAGGAAGGCATATATGGTCCATTGTTGTCAGCCCTTGTCTACTGCTGGCCCTGGTAACTTCCACATGTAGACATTCTTATTGGTTCTCTGTGAAAATATGCTTTAGTGGTTGGAACTTTATAAAATTTTGATGTATAAATATAAAACATTAATGCTATGAAGATTTTAATAATTTACCATTGTTTCCTCTTGCAGAATACAGTTGGCCATAGATCAAGTGTGCCTTGGATAACTATCTGTTCCAGTAAAATCTACCTCCTTTCAATTAATAAATAACCATGGCACTAATCTGGAATAATCAACAAGGAATTAACCCAAAGCAAAGCAAAATCATTTACAGGCATATATTACAAAGCAACAAGCCTATGTTACACAAGTGACTGGGTCCTGCACTTTAAAGTTTTCATAGTACACTGTGTTGTGATCCCACCCAGGTCTGTGTTTTACTCCAGGAGTTGCTTCTTGGCTTCCTTGGTTCTTCAGAGCCCTCCCAGTTGCCACCTGGATTTCTCTGTGTCAGCCTGGGATACTTTTATTTGTAATACTTAACGAATGTGCTGACTTGCAGAAGCTCTTCTTTTGAATTGAAATATGTTTAGTTATTTCTTTTACAGAGGTTTTGGGTTTCTTAACTATTTACAAGTGACCCAATAGATTTCTCAAAATTCCCTTTTGTGAATGTAATACTCTTGGTTTTTATAATTGTAGGTCAGTGCTTTCATGATTTGAAGGATACATTATTAATTAAAAAGTTTACATTGCATGGCTCAAGAATAAAAAGCCATCAATCTCTTTCTCCCCATTAAAGCTGGAGGGGCGGGGGGCGGGAAACGTGCTACGATGCTTTAACATGATTCAACTTCATTAAGAAACGAATCACGGTCTTCCATCAGAAGTGATGGAAGAATTATTTTGCAGCTTCTACTGAAAGAATATATAATGTTTGTTTTCAAGTCTGATGTATGTTTACAAAAGTTGATAGAAGACATTGCCGTATTTAGGGCAATCTTTGAATTAAAAAGAAGTTGATAAACCATTTGTGTGCTTCTATAGTTTTTGTGTTTAAATGTGTGATATGTTATTGCATAAGAATTTCTACCTATAATGCATGTATTTAAGCTTTTACTGAGAAACCTGAAGTGTTTTCTGGAATTTTTGGGGTTCTCCAGGAGTTTAGGAAATGTTCCTTGAAGAGAAAATTAATAATACCAGGGAAGTTAGCATGAAATGGAGTTTTTCCAATAAAACTAATCTGGAAATTATTCTGCTGGTTTCCTGAAGCAAACAACAAAGTTATTCTTTGTTCTTACCTGTACAAAATAAATCAGCTGGGCAGAAATTCAAACTCTATTTTAGCATTAATCACTGTGTCTTTTGTGGCATTTGAAGATTAAAAAAAAAAACCCAGCAGACAAGAGTTTCATGTTGAAAAGTAAGGGTTCTTCATTAGCTAGCTTAATAAGAAGGATTCCAAAAGTCTGAATTATTTGAGATCTGCTATCATAAAATATATATACTTCATTCATGCCAATCTTGTGAATCTTAGTAAATGGCATTTACCTGAAAATCTAATATTCATACTATTTGTTTCCTTGATCCAAGTTGCTTTTATCCTGCTATTGAAAGCAGGGGTACAGTCAATATGGCGGCCATGTCTGATTAGGGCCCTGCCCTTGTTACAACTATTTCACATATGATCCATGTAAAAAGAGTTCCAATTGTACAGTGGTGGTTGCCATTTTGACTTTTTTTACACACACACATTCTGACTCATCTGAATCTTAGCTAGCGGGGTGGGTGGAGGTGGGAGGATATTTCCTGACCTGTCTGGGAGACTATAGAAAATGGGATGTTAATCTTATGACTTAGCAGAAGTGGTTGGTCCATGATTTGGGGACTTTGAATGCTTCAGTAAGTGAAACAAGTGGTTTAAAGTTTGCACAGGAACAAGGTATCTATTTTGTCACTTAAAATCCCCTTCCCAGGAGACCCAAATATGGGAAAATCTGAGGGCTGCAGTTGGGGTTTGCCCATTAAATTTTCTTTATAAAAACTGTACTATACAGTTCCTAAAATTTTCCCATACCTTTAGCCCAGTGTTTCTCAACTTCTGCAAGTTTATAATGTGCAAACATATTAATTCTGGGAGTTGGAAGTCTACACATCATAAACTTGCTGAAGTTGAAAGTTACTGAATTAGTTGTGCCGTATTCAACATACGGTACCTTTGATGCTTCATTTCTAATGCCCCTTGAAAACATTATTTTACAGTAGTTCAAACATTTCCAGAGAATATTAAATATTTTCAGAGAATATTAAAAGCCCAAAATGTTTTATATGCTAAACTGTGAAAAAGCTGTGTTTTAGAGATACTATGCTGACTAGCAAAAAAAAAAGGCATCAAATCAAACTGCTTGTTTTGAACCAAGATTTCAGCTGATCCACCTGTGAGATGCATAAAGAATAACAACCACCCAAAAGAGGTTTCCTGGCAAGGAGATTGGTTGGGAGAGAATACCCACAGCATGTTTTCACAATTTCAGTTTCCAATTCAAAGAAAAGTTATTATTCTTTTTCACCATTTTCTCTCCACCCTACCCAATCTTTCACTCTTAAACATTTACTGGCCTGCTTGTTTGCTTTTCCTACTTCCTTTTGCTTCTGGTAAATCATTAGGCGATACAGAATTGCTGAACTAAGTAACATGGTTTGATCCTGTGACCCATGTTCTCCAAAAACCTTAGTAAGCTAATAGGCTTTCCTGCAGCTGTTAGCTTTGTCTGAGTTTTAAATGACTTCCTTAAAATACGACATTGCACTTTTTCCTTCCTCAGATCATATCTCCCATCCCTCATCTTTCAAGGGTGGTTGGAAGTTCATTGCTTAGACTTAGAGTCTGAATTTATTAAATTGAAATTTAACTACTAGCACTGCTTTCCAATAGTGGTTGATATGTTTGTTTTTATTCAGAGTTCCGTTCCAAAATACGCATAGACATTTCTTCTGAAACATTCTACATTGATCCAAGTGGACTTGATACCCTAGCTTCCAACTTTATGATACATGAATGAAAACCAAGGGCTAACTATATTTTTCCTTGTCTTGGAGATCTCCAATATTTAATATGGAATCGGGGGTCCCAGTGGTGCAGAATTGAGCTAGCAATAGCATAGAGTTAGGAGTTTGTCTTTAGTCTTCGCTAAAAAAAAGGGGGCACTTGGAAGTTTGCTTTCAGCTGAAAATGCTGGAGTTTAGAAACCACAATGATTTCTCATTGAAGAAAGGATTTTAGGTGTCCTGGCTTCTGAGTTCTGTGACTTTATGGGAATGGACATTGGTTCTACTCCCAGAAAATGAATAAATTCACTACACAAATCAGATACAACAACTTCTATCTACTCTATCCCCAGAAATTCACTCTCCAGGCTAATGCAAAGCCATTTATAAAAGCACATTTTTCTGTAAAATGGATAAATTGCTATTTATATGATAAAGGATGCTTATTCCCAGGTAAATGATAGAATTCCAATTTCTTAGCACAGGTAAATCATACCCGTTAAGTCAGACAGTCTTTGCATCTTTGGAACCACATAGGAATAAAAGACACATGATCCTTCACTTCCACTTTCTTCCCTCTCCCGCTTCTGCTATTTGGCTTCTACAGGGGAAAGTTTTCCTTCAAATAGTGCTTGATTCCTGGTGATTTCACAGACACCTTCATTTAATTGTCATGGCAGCAATACAAGCGTGACATTGCTACAGATTTATGATACGTAGCTCAGACTTAGTAAGATAAAAGAGGAAAAATGTTTATTATGGACTTTCTGTCCAGGGCCCCAGTAACCTAGAGAATCTGGAATTGTCAGTTCAACTTTTCCATGTTTGCTTGGTGACAGTTGAAACTTACTTGGGTAGATAATTTGCCTTTTCCAAATGCCATATTTTTTAAAAAAATAAAATTAGGATATAAATGGAATGCAAGATTACTTTGCCACCTAGCAGTTGATTGGTTCCAGTTCAGTGTATATGAGAGCGCTTCAAGCGTTCTTTATTACCTTAGCCAATTCTGTACACAAGGATGTTGCATAATGTTTGCATAACAAATCAATCCCTAATTGTTTGTGTCTTTGAGTGCTTTCACAATCATCTATGTGTGTATTAGAAATGAGTGAAATATTTAAAAAAGTAAACATACTTTCAAAATTAAATAATTTCATTGTTTCCATGCAATACCCCTTGCCCCTCCCCCAGTTAATTTTAGTAATATCCCTTTTTGTAAAGTGTGTTTCTGGGGTTCAGATGGGCCTATTGATCACATACTTGGCTCCCTGCTATGTGACATCGGCTCTGCCTGAGCTCCTCGAGGTCATAGCCGGCCTAGTGGTTGAGACCCCCAGGCTGATGGTCATGGGGGATTTCAACCTGCCTTCGGCTGGTGGGGCCTCGGGTATTGCTCAGGAGTTCTTGGCTTCCATGACAGCCTTGGGCCTGACCCTATTAATTAGGGAACCCACTCACATTGGGGGTCACATCCTGGATCTGGTTTTTGTCTCTGGACAGTGGCAGGATGATCTTGGTGTTGGGGACGTTTTTGTTGAGCCCTTGTCATGGTCAGATCATTCGCTCCTTAGGCTGGACTTCCAGGCCACTCCTCCCCATCGCAGGGAGGCGGACCAAATACGTTGATACTGCCCCAGGCGCCTGTTGGATCCAGATAGGTTCCTGATGGAGCTTGGGCCATGTCCTGACATTCGAACACACGATTCGGTTGAGGACCTGGTCGCCACCTGGGATAGGGTGGCAGCTGGGGCCCTGGACCGGGTCGTGCCCTTGCGGCCTCTGACCTGGCGCCGCTCTCACTCAGCCCCTTGATTTTCCGAGGAGCTGAGGGAAATGAAGCGCCGGAAAAGATGCCTGGAGAGTATTTGGAGGACTACTCGCTCCGGACCCGACCGAACACTATTACGGTCTTATATTAAGACCTATTTAGTGGCAATAAGGGTGGCAAAGCGTTCTTACTTTTCCACCCTTATTGCATCTGCAGGAAACTGCCCAGCCACCCTGTTTAGAGTGACCCGCTCCCTCCTGAAAGGGGAAGCGCGGAAGGACCCCTTGCAGGGATGGGCTGAGGACTTTTCGAATTTCCTGCTGGATAAAATCACTCGGATCCGGGATGGGTTGGACTCTGAATGGGCAACTCTGGGTGGGGGGGTCGGGGGCGGAATTTGAGGCAGTCATTTGGGAGGAGTTTGATCCTGTGACCCCCGAAGACGTGGACAGGTTACTGCGGGGGCTGAATGCTACCACATGTTTATTGGACCCGTGTCCCTCCTGGCTGGTGTTGGCCACTCGGGAGGTGACACGAGGTTGGTTTCAGGGTATTATTAACGCTTCCTTGAGTGAGGGATATCTGCCTGCCGCCTTGAAAGAGGCGGTGGTGACAACCCTCCTCAAGAAACCGTCCCTGGACCCAACTTTGTTATCTAATTATTGTCCCGTCTCCAACCTTCATTTTGTGGCAAAGGTTGTTGAGAGTGTGGTGGCACGACAGCTTCCCCAGCACCTGGATGAAGCTGTCTATTTGGATCCACACCAATCGGGCTTCAGGCCCGGGCACAGCACGGAGACGGCATTGGTCGCATTGGTGGATGATCTCTGGAGGGCCCATGACAGAGGTTATTCCTCTGTCCTGGTCCTATTAGATCTCTCGGCGGGTTTTGATACTGTCAACCACAGTATCTTATTGCGGTGGCTGGGGGGGTTAGGAGTGGGAGGCACTGTTATGCGGTGGTTCTCCTCCTTCCTCTCTGGCTATTCACAATTCGTGTTGGCAGGGGGGCAGAGGTCGGCCCCGAGGCCCCTGGTTTGTGGGGTGCCTCAGGGGTCGGTGCTCTCACCTCTTCTGTTCAATATTTATATGAAGCCGCTGGGTGAGATCATCCATGGCTTTGGAGTAGAGTTCCATCAGTACGCTGATGATACTCAGCTGTACAACTCTACCCTGGGCCATCCTGATGAAGCCGTCGAAGTGATGACCCGGTGCCTGGAGGCCGTGCGGTGTTGGATGGGGTGGAACAGGCTTCAGCTCAACCCATCTAAGACTGAGTGGCTGTGCTTCCCAGCACCCCAGTACAACCAGCTGGTTTCATCGCTGGCTGTGGGGGGGGGGGAAATTCTTGCCCCCACAGAGAGGGCCCGCAATCTGAGTGTCCTCCTGGATGTGCGGCTGTCATTGGAAGACCATGTGGCGGCCGTCGCCAGGGGGGCTTTTGGCCAGGTCCAGTAGGATCTACCAGTTGCGGCCCTTTCTGGATCGGAATACGCTTCACACAGTCACTTCCGCCCTGGTAACTTCCCGCCTAGACTATGCCAATGCTCCCTACATGGGGCTGCCTTTGAAGAGCATCTGGAGGCTCCAGCTGGTGCAGAATGCGGCCGCGCGGGTGGTGTTGGGGGCTCCTCAGGGCTCCCATGTTACGCCACTTCTGTGCGAGCTGCATTGGCTCCCGGTGGCCCTCCGGGTGCGCTTCAAGGTCTTAGTTATCATCTTTAAAGCGCTCCATGGCTCGGGACCAGGATATTTGAGAGACCACCTCCTGCCATTATCGGCCTCCCGCCGACCAATACGCTCCCATAGAGTTGGCCTCCTCGGGATGCCGCCGGCTGGACAGCTGGCGACCCCGAGGATGCGGGCCTTCTCATTGGGGGCAGCCCTCTCTCTGGAACGAATTACCCCCGGAGATGAGGACCATCCCTGATTCCTGACCTTCCGCTATGCATTGAAAACTCATTTATTTCAGCAAGCCGGTCTGGCCTAGGGGTTTTTAAATTTTTTAATCTGGTTTTAACTTTCTTAATTCCCTTATTTTTAATCTTTTGAAAGGGCCAATGTACTTAATTCTTTTAATTTTTAAATATTGTATATGTGTTTTATATGTGTATTTTATCCTGGCTGTTCACCGCCCCGAGTCCCTTAGGGAGAGGGGGGCGGTATATAAATTTAAATAAATAATATATAACCATGTGAAAAAATAGAATTCCATCAGCAGAGTTTCTGAAACAGAATCTATCGAACAGCAACAAAGCAGTTCCCAAACCAGATGGGAAAATAAGTATCTTAAATGGCCGCAGGCTAGTTTCAAATTTCTCCTTTGATATTTGAATTGAAAGTGAAAATTTTACACATCTTTACAGATGCATTCCTCTAAGTCAGGGGTGTCAAACTCACTTGGTCACAGCAGAGTCACATGATGTATCTGGATTTTTTCCCCCTTTTGCTAAACTGGGCATGGAAGTGGCCCAGTGGTGGGATTCAAACATTTTTTACTACTGGTTCTGTGGGTTGATGGGTGTGGTATGGTGGGCATGGAAGGATACTGCAAAATCCCATTCCCTCCCCACACCACTAACCTGCTTTCCAGCTTCGTTCTCCTGTGCAGGGTAACAAAAGAAGACCCAGCTGATCATCTGGGACTTGGGAGGCAGAGAATAGATGGGGGCGAGGCCAGCCAGAGGTGATATTTGCCAGTTCTTCAAACTATTAAAAATTTTCGCTACTGGTTCTCCAGAACTGGTCAGAACCTGCTAAATACCATCTCTGGCCAGCGTATGATGCATCTGGCCTGCAGGCTGGGAGTTTGACAGCCCTGCTCTAAGTTTAAAAAAACAGTTTGCTAGGAGCCTGTGTTTCTTCATCCTCTTTTCCTTTGAACTAGACTTGTCACTCTTTCCTTGCATGAATTTAAGATTAAATTCATATCTTAAAAACCATGCTGTTTTTAAAGTACAAGTTCCAATTCATTAAACAAAATCTTGTCACGCATCAGCAAAGGAACCTGAACAGGAAGAGCAATGGGAATCTCCATTCAGGCATGGCTGATTTATGTGTCTGAGGTGAAAAGGGGTCTGCTTTGTTCACTGGTGAATAGTGAAGTCTTGATTTAACTTTTATAGTGAATTGTGAATTTTTCCAGTGAGATTCTCCCACTTCATATGTGAAAAAAAAAGATGTTTATCCAAATTACACAAGATGACTAATTTAGAGGGGCAGAGTTCTCAGAAGCTGAGTGAATTTTGCACCATCAGCTGATAAGTCATGTGAATAATTAAGTCACTAGAGGAATGTTCCTCCTAATTTTTCACATGATAGTGTCTCATGTCAACAAAACTGCTGTTGCTGCTGCTTTAGTTCCAGAATCCGGAACAGAAGTGTGCAACTTTTTCTGGGTCAAAAGCCAAACTTGTCCTTTGGATAATCTCCTGGGACCTGCTTCTAGACAGCCACAATTTGAGGCCAAGACAAAAATGGAATCTGACATGATTTTCTTCATATTTATAGTCAGTAAGTTTAATATAGTTTACATGATTATCTTCCAGTTAAGGATATAATAGTCTTTTCTTTTTGTCTTATAAAAATTATATTTTCTAAAATATTGAAATCTCTTAGAACCCCACTTGAAGCTTTTGGGGCTGCCTGAGGTTGGACCTCAATTCTGGTCTACGGCAGCAATCAGAATATTCATAGCTTTCTTCATTTCATAGACATCTTGAAACACCTTAATCTTCTGTCAAGGGTTTTTCCCCTTATGACAACTTGTAAAAGACACAAATTCACATACAATTTGCACTTGCTGATTTGTATGTGTACACATAAATCTTAAAAGTATAAAAGTACTACTATAGAAAGCTATTTCTGTTGGGATGTTGTGGACGGTTGAAGGCAAAAAAGAGAAGGGGACAGGTTAGTGATAAATTAATGTCATTGACACATGAACATGAATTTGGGCAAATTCCAGGAGAGAGTGGAAAACAACAAAATGGTTGGACATGCTATGGTCCTTGGAGTCACAAAGAGTTGGACACAACTTAGTGATTGAACAACAACAAAGAAAGCTAACAGATCTCAGCATAACAAGATACTATATGCCTTCTCGGTATATTTCCTAAATCAAGGATGAGCAACCTCTGGATCCTGAAATCTCTTTGTGAGGCCACTGGAACCCATCTCACCATGAGTCTTGGAAACTGAAGGCACATTTTCTCACAATTTGAAATTAGGAAACACTGAAAAATTATACTTAAAGTCTTAGCATAGGTTAACAGCAAAATAAAGGGGATAAGCTTCTCTTCAATTTTTTGATCCTGGTCCTGACCTTTAAATTGCACTTAGACTAAATAGACATTCAAACAGATCATTATTGACACTTCTTCAGATTAATTGTCCTCTATTAGGTAGAACAAATTATCACAGCCTTACCCTCTTGGTTAGTTTATATTTTTCCTGTTCTACTAGAATCTGTCCTGCTTTTATTTCTAAGCAAAAACAAGAGAATTGCTATACTGTCTGAAAGCAAAGAGTTGAATTTAGAAGCATTAGGTCAGCCAAGGTGATTCCCCATGACCAGAAAAAATTATCTTGGCATCATTTCACCACTTGAGAAAGACTTGGTGTTCAGTTTCCACTCACTTTCTTGCTGTAACTCATACAGAAAATGGACCAGGTGTAAAGATTATTTAGTCCAAACACAGTTTGGGTTGGTCTAAAACTAATCCCCAGCAAGCAATTTGGGCATGAAGCAGAGGTGGTATTCAACAGGTTCTGACCAGTTCTGGAGAACCTGTAGCAGAAATTTTGAGTAGTTTGGAGAACCGGCAAATACCACTGGGTCTTCTTTTATTGCCGTGCACAGGAGAACAGAGCTGGAAAGCAGGTTAGTGGGATGAGGAGGGAATGGGGATTTTGCAGTAACCTTCCCCTAGAGTGGGTGGAAATGGAGATTTTACAGTATCCTTCTATCTGCCACCCCCACCAAGCCATGCCCACCAAGCCATGCCCACCAAGCCATGTCACATCCCCAAGTCATGCCCACAGAACTGGTAGTAAATTTTTCACTGGCATGAAGCTATAGTACATGGTATAGTATATGGTGTCCATGCAGCTGAATACAGTGCTTTGGACTGGTTCTTCTTCTTGGTTGCTTCTCTCCTTTCTTTAGGACCCATACCTTGTCTATTCGGTTTGAAGTCCAAGGTAATTTTCTTTCTTCTTTTCTTAAATCACATTTCAAATCTATGGCCCTGGGGCTTCATAGCTTAGTAGCTTTAGGTATCAATCACCCTAACAATATTTCCTTTAGTATCCCACTATGCTTCCTGTCCCTAACTTGTTAAAAAAGATTCCATAAATAAATGGAAAGCTGCCATGTTATCTAGTTTGAAAATGTGCCCACCTGTCCAGAAAAATAAAAAAAGAGAGAATTGAGGGACCAGAACATCCTATGGGATTATATGAATCAAACTCATTAATTTTGTTTTCTGGAAAATGAACGTTTTGTGAGTTACCTTGCCATGCCAGTTTCCACCGCGGTCATTATGTAAGGTGCTATCAACATTTCATACATTTATAGTCAACCCCAAAATTATTTTTGGTGCTAAGGAGTATTTAAAGCAAATTTAAATCTTTTGAATGGGAATTTAATGGCAAAGTTGACAATGATAGAAAACAAGCATATCTGGGAGGAGGGATGTCCTCAGACAACACATGGTTTATATTATAAACTCACACAATAATGCAGAATTATTTGAAGAGATACAGACAGTTCATACAAGTAGCCGCATCACTTCTAGACCCTGAGTACAAAAGGTTATCTTGTGACCTTCCAAACTGCTTTATCAAACTGATATAAGAGGACTGAAGAGAGACTATCTGGGTAACTAAAGCTTTTCCACTCCAAAGTCTTTGTTAACACCTTAAAATACACAGTATAAATCAAGAAAATAAATACATTTCTGAAGGTCTTCTTAGAGCACAGATCTTATGAAATGCTATGATAAAGATGACATACTTCTCAATATCAGATTTAAAAGAAATCATACATAACTGGAAGGTACACTTTTTGTGTGGCAGAAAAAGCCTCTCACACTGAGACGACAATATATTAGTCCAGCAGAGCTACCTAACAAAACTATCTATTGATTTGAGGCTCTGCCAGAGCAGTACAGCATCTTAACTGATCAATGGTAAGTCAAACAGCTGCCAAAATTAGATGCCAAACAAAATAGGAAAACAGGCAAATAGATATAGGTATTCCTTGATTAATAACAGTAAATGGGACTGAAATTTCTTTCGCTAAATGTGACATCATGTGACAGCAATCCTGGCACTTCCCCATTGTTATTGTTTGGTGAGGTTTGCAGCTTGCTAAGCGAATCCCAGGAGACTCACAAGCAGACCAGCAGGTAGGTAAGTAGCTTCCCAGAAGGGGAGGCTACTTACCTATGTAAGTAGCCCACAAGGCACAATGAAAGTACAGGAAGGCTGCTGGATAGGGAATGGTGAGTGGGAAGCAGGTGTGAGAAGAGTGCAAACATGCAAAGACCAGTGACTTGCAACGTTCCCTGCCAGCTTCCCCATTGATTTTGCTTGTGGGAAGCCAACAAGGAAAGTTCCAAATGGGACCACATGACTATGAGATGCATCATAAGTGCAAACAAGTTGTTAAATGCCCAGATCACTATCAAGACTTCAAGGACCAGTTGCGAGTACAATTCATTCAGTACCATCACAACTTTGTATTATTGCTGAAGAAGACTCATATGCGAAAACCATCATCCTTACGTTGGTTCAGCTTCTCATGGCCAGGTTGTGTGTCTTGCTTTGTATTGTTGTGGAGAGCTTTGAAGAGCCACATTCTGTACCCAGAGCGAAATTTACAGAGGACCAACAGTAGAAGACAACGATGATTCCTCAAATCAACTGTTTTTTCATAGCCCCTGTTATAACAATGACAGCTTAAAGACATAGATAAATGAAGTGGTCTGTGATTTATGAAAAATGTTGTTATTATAATGTTCTTTTTCTTTGCCCTCTCCTTTCTTGTCATCTATTATACTGTTGCTTTCCTTCTTCATCCAGGTATAAAGGTGGATTACCTTATGCAGAGTTAGATTCTGCACACACCCCTAATCTGACTGTCAACAGTTCTCCCTGGTTTTTAACAGGTACCATTGTCAATCCTATATAGAAGGCTTAACATGCAACAGTAAAGCTTCTACTTTGGACATATAGTTCTTCTCCTTGAGAAGTAAATTACTGATGCAAAATTGCTTTCTGATACACTCCTAAGAATGAATTTGTGAACGATAATGGAGATAGAGAAACATGGAATGAAAACATTTCTACATTAATTTATGGCCAGACTCTTGATTGTCAATTGTATATTCATGACAAATTATTTTGTACCAGCAAATATAAAGATGGGCGTGAATTAGCTGTGATACAATGTGTGCAACTAGAGAATATAACAAAGACATAGAAAGAATATGAGAGATGGCCACTCACATTTTTTTGCTGTTAATTTCAGTAGGTACTATATTGATACACTGAGATTTTACGTAAGTGCACAGACATCTACAGCCTCCCACGTCAGTTAACCATTGGATGGCATTGTAGGGCATCTCAGGCGGGATATGTGAGAATCTAATCACTCTGAGCTACTTAATTCATTATTAATTTTTGTTCTACTAAAGGGAAATCCAATCCATTTGGATTTTCTGTGACGACCATCAAAATTGACTTGCACCCTTTCTGTTACACACTGAGGCAATGATGCTACAATGTCTAACAATTTGCCAGGAGGTCCATAACTTCAAGACCATTTTGGTGTGCCAGGGAATCTGGCTGCCAACTCGGCTCGAGGCTCATGATTTAATTAGGGAGATCGCCAGAACCCTGACAGTGGCACCAACGCTACATCATCCATTCATGGTTTGAGGCTCCAAACTATTATTCAAGTGTTGTTGTTGTTTTCCTTCCAAGAATGAACTTTCTTTGGGTATTCCATTTATGACTGCATATGAATTCTGTCAAGTAAATGCCCCAGAGGAGGGTTGCATATGCTATCCATGTTACCACCCAGAGCGGAAACTGTATTTTGGAGAGTTTCTGCTGCTGGAGGAGATGATTTGGAAGAAGAAACGTCTAAACCAAGTTTGCTTCAAAAGAGTAGCCTTGCTGCTACAAGGCATCTGTGTCCTTGATAACGGGAACTGGTGACTCTTCTCCACTAAGTTGTTTATAAATAAAGCAGAAAGTCAGCTTGGGCTCTTTATTCAGCAGATGGGATTTGATCTGATGAGGGATGGCGTCATCATCCATCTGCATAGTTTTGTTATCAACTTGAACAAACAGCCCGTAGTCCTGGGGCTCTGAAACTTCAAATTTCTCAGCGCACTGCTGAATCAGCTGGTGAGTCGTGGAATCGGTCCGATATGCCAGGGTCTTTGTTTTGGCCTCGGCCTCCATAAAAGAAATTGCAATGAAATCCTGGAAAAAAGGAAGATCACTTTTGAAATAACAAAAATACTCATCCTGACTCTATTAAAATGCAACTCTATTTAGGCATACAATTCCTGTCAGGCTTTTTTCCCACCAAAAATTGAAATACAATTCATTAAAAACTAACTAACTGCTTTTAATGAATTTTAAAAGTTATGTTGGAAGAATTATCCTTCTGGGTTCAGTTCCAAGTGGGGAAAAAGACACTGGAAACATGGAGGCTGTTTGGAAGGTTTAATGGTGGACAGGACCACAGGGCCTGGAGCTCCAGAGTGAAAAGGAAGGATGATCATATGCTTCAAGGTGAAGGAAGAGATCAAGAAAGGGATGAGGTGATGAGAGTGCCTGGGTTTAATAACCTTCGTTGTGATTTGAATTGGAGCTTGTATTCTGATTGGTTGTCAGACTCCCATAAGGCCATGCAAGGGCGGCTCTGTAGGCTGTCCTGAGTTCCAGACTTGGTTAAGCCTTGCTGGATGATGATGCACTGAAAGGGCTTTTGAGCAATAGCTATAACTTTACCTGGAGATTTTGGTTATGTAAAGTATTCTGGCCCAGGCCTTAATGTGGCCCACCCATTAACAAAGGTGGGGGTGAGCTTCTGCTTCTGAGGTGAGTTTCTGCTTCTGAGTTTCTACTCTTTTTAGAGGAAATATTCTGCCTTTTTAATATTTCCTAGGATATTTCAATTTCCTAGGAGAGGTGTGGGTGCTAACTTCCTACAGCTAAAACAGAAATGATACTTTTAAACGACAAAAATGTGGTTTTAAAGGTTTAAAAATGTGGAAGAAAACATTACAATGTGGGACAAGTATAAAAGAGTAGATACTGCAGAGCTTCAGCAGTATTAGTACAAGCCTGGATTAAGATAGTTAAGTAATTGAAAGTCAGGTCCTATAAAGACATGTGGAAGGAGTTAAGGATTTTTAGTTATATGATCTGAGGAAGGAGAGAGTCTGTTGGATTTCCTCAAAAAGGTTAAAGATTCTCACTTCTTCTAAGCTTTAATGAAACCAATTGTTGGAAGAAATATCCTTCTGGGTTCAGTTCCAAGTGGGGGAAAAGACACTAGATTCATGGAAGTTACTTGGAAAGAAGGTTTAATGGTGGACAGGACCACATGCCTTGGAGCCCCTGGGCGAAAAAGGGAAGAGATGCTAAGAATCCCTTGGTTTTACACTCTCTGTTGGACCTCACCTTAGGGTTTCTTGTTCCTGTGTAAGAAATGTATCCCATTGGCTATCAGACTCCCAGGGGTGGGGGTCTTAGCTAACTTTGTAGACTTTGTCTGGATCACATGGCTTCACCTGAGTGCTGGCTAATGCAATCTTCTCAGATGCCATGTGGTGAGATTATCATTTCCTGAGGGCCATGTCTTAATCCCATCACACTGGAACTGAAGGGGCGGGGGGGCAGGGAGCTGCAGAAAACTGCTTTGTCTTTAAAAGATGTTTCTCCTTTTCTCATCCAGGGAAATATAATATTCTGTCTTTTCAATATTTATTTGAATATTTCATTCTTGTAGGAGAGGGGTGGGTGCTAACTTTCTACACAAGTAATGAATGCTTTCCATGCAAAAGGCCCTAGATTTACTTCTACTTCTGACAGGACTGGGAAAACGTCTTGCCTGAAACTATGAACCAGGAATTATTTTGCAGGAAAGCAGCCAAAAAGTATACCGGTAGTCCTCAACTTACAACAGTTCATTTAGTGACTGACAAAAGTTACAACAACACTGAAAAGGGACTTATAATCATTTTGCACGCTTATGACTCAGTGGTGGGATTCAACATTTTTTACTACCAGTTCCATGGGCATGACTTGGTGGGCGTGGCAAGGGAAGGTTACTGCAAAATCCCATTCCCTCCACACCCCACTAACCTGCTTTCCAACTCCATTCTCCTGTGCAGGGCAACAAAAGAAGACCCAGCCAATCAACTGGGACTCGGGAGGCAGAGGATAGATGGGGGCAGGGCCAGTCAGAGGTGGTATTTGCTGGTTTTCCGAAACTACTCAAAATTTCCGCTACCGGTTCTCCAGAACTAGTCAGAACCTGCTGAATACCACTTCTGTTATGACTGTTGCAACATCCCCATGATCACATGATCAAAATTCAGACATAGTTCATAGTTAGGACAGTTGCTGTGTCCTGATGTCACGTGGTCGCCTTTTGCGACCTTCTGACAAGCAAAGTCAGTGAGGAAGCCAACCTGTTACTAACTTAACAACTCCAGTGATTCACTTAACAGATGTGGCAAGAAAGGTCATAAAATGCAGCAAAACTCACTTACAATTGTCTTGCTTAGCAATAGAAATTTTGGGTTCAATTGTGGTCATAAGTCAACTACTTACTGTGTGATCTTATTGTAGCTTTTTAAATATAAAGTTTTATATGTATTTGACAATTTAACATTTGTTAAAGTTAGGAGAAGAATATTTTAAGAACATTGGCACTTTACAGTGTTGATTATCAGGACTTTATTAATATTATCTGTTTAAATTTAGAGAGAGATTGCTATATGGTTATTTTCTCTGAACTAAAAGAAAGCTTATTTTATTTTATTTGTCAATTGCTTACAAGATAATAGGTATAAGTATAAACATGAGTAGCAAATAGGTGTGAATAAATGGGGACAATAGGACAGGGACGGTACATTGAAGATCATATTTGTTAGAAATCTGGTTGCTGTATTTTTTTTCTTTTCACTTTACTTGTATTATTATTCCATTCTCCCTCCTTCCCTTTTATGTTAGATTGTATTTTAATGTTTGATCTTGAAATTTAATATTTAACACGGGAGAATAAAAGGAACTTGCTACTCAGGGTAGACAATGCATAGCAAGATAGGCAAGAGCAGAAATGAAATGCTATAACTTTACCTATCAGCCTGAGATAAAACCATTTGTTTTGATCAAATTCCTCATAGCTTGAAAAGAGTTGAGATTCAGAAGGCAACTTTTGATTGTAATATCTGAAGAACTATTTACAATGTGTACAAATAGCACAAAAACAAGATACTCCCTGGGTATAGACATGCAAAGCTTGTTATTTGGGGGAAAAATGGAGTTTGCTGCCACCTTGTGGTTGAAAGGCAAGAAATCTTAAATGCTAAATTGCATATTAGGGCAGCTCAAAATTTACAAATAGGTGTCACTGAGTCAGGTTTCATAATGGTTACACCATCATATGCTCACTATCACTGTCTGTTTTTTTTAAACAACATGTAACTATTCCAAGGACTTTTGATCAATTGCCTTGATACTATTCATCAGCCTTATCCATTGTTTTTTTCAGGCTGTGCAGTGCCTTGGTTTCAAAGGCAAAAAGGCATTTCAGACCATACAGTTGATGCTCATATAAGACTGCACTAAACTCCTTCAAAGCAGTGCAATCTTTACCCAGAATTGGGTACAGCTACTGTTCTTTTTCCCCTGCAGTATCGTCCCAGGAAAAGATGCATTTGATTTAAAGAGTTGATGACAGATCTATATGTATCTAACACAGACTTTAATAGGATAACAGAATGAAAGAAAAATGAAGGGACCTTGGAGTTTAATCCCCTGCTTGAGCAAGAAGACACTATGCTATTCCATCCAAATGGCCATCCAAACTCTTTTTACAAATTTCCAGTGTTGGAGTAACCAGTGTCTCTGGAGACAAGCTGTCCCAATAATTAATTGTTCTTACTATTAGGAAATTTCTCCTTGATTCTTGGTTGGATTTTTTTCCCTATAATGTTCCATCCATTACTTCTTGTCCTGCCCTCAGATGTTTTGGACAACAGGTTGACTCCCTCTTTTCAACCCCTTAAATATTGGAAGACTGCTATCATGACATCCCTAATCCTTCTTTTTGTTAGACTAAACATATCTAGTTGCCGCAATCATTCGTCGTACAGTTTCTCCTTGAGATCTCTAATCATCTTTGCTCCTTGTCTTTTCCACAGTCTCAATATCTATTTGCCTTCAGATCAAAGGAACATTGGGGCCCTATTGTTCCCTTTTTATTCCTTTGATGTAGTTAATCATGATCTCTTTTTTTCTAGCCTATCATCTTGCCCATTGTATACCTAAAGTGGACAGATTTCTTTCTGTTGATCATTGCCTCAAGGAAAGCGGCTTTTATTTGATCCATGACTCATTGATTGGCTGCTTGCAGTCCGTATTTTCTTAGGAACCATCTTCACCTCTATTATTCAAAACAGGCATCCATGCTTTTCTTTGACAATTTTTCAATGCCAGTCTTCATTCTATTTTATTTATTAAATGTATATGCTGTCCATCTCATTGTACAAAGCAACTCTGGGTAACTACATATTACCATAAAATTGTTCTAATTATTCTAACTTTTGTTGTCACTGAAGTATACTTTTCCTTATCTTTCACAATGTAATCTAAGTTTGTCATTGTCTTCCTCCAGTTTTAAAACCCTACTTATCTTTTTCTAATCCCACATTTCTTAATATAGGTTCAGTGTATAGGTTGAATAAATCAAGGGAGAATATACTGTACAGTCATATCGCACTCTTTTGCCAATCTGGAGCCAGTTTCTTTCAACATGTTCGGTCCATAGTGTGGCTTCCTGGCCTGTATATAAGTTTTTCACGAGGACCATAAGTTATTCTTGGATTCCCATTTTTCTGGGCACTTTCCACAGCTTGATGTGATTGACACAATCAAAGGCCTATCTATAATCAATGAAGCACATAACAACTTGTTCTTGGTACTTTTTTCTCAACTATCCAGCATGCATCGGCAAGAGTGCCTTACATTGCTTGGCTTTTTCTAAAACCAGCTTGAACATCTGGCATCTTTTTTTTCCACACAGTGCTCTAATCTGCTCTAATTGTAAGAATTATTTTGCTACCATGTGGAATTAAGGATATTGTACAATAGTTTGCACATTCTGTTAAGTCTTCTCTCTCTTTTTGGAAATGGGATATAGACTGACCTATCTTCCAATCCGCTGGGCACTCTTGTTCTCCAGATATGTTGGTATAGCTTGGTTAGACCCTTCACTGATTCTTCTTTTGTTGCATGCCATCTTTCAGCAGGCATTCTATCGGCTCCGGTAGTCTTTCTGCTTTGGTAATGACCAGAGTGCTCTTCTAACTTGATCTTCTAATACTAATGATAGTTCTTGTAAATAAGGAATATCTTCTGAAATATCTTGGATTGTGACATGTTTACTGTATAGTCCTTCATTACTCTTCTTTCATCTTCCTTTGATCTCCTTTGATTTGGTTACTATCAGCCCACTGACTTAGTTCACGGTGTGTTAAACCTTTTTCTGAATTCAAAGATCTTTAGAAACTTAATCACCGAACCAGTAGTAACACCGGTTGAATCCCCCCCTGGTTGTTGTTCTGGAAAAAGCAAGACGATGGAGGTGTGTTGAATATATTAATCAACTTGAAGTCATTTATAAAAATAATAAAGGTGGGACACAAATAAATGAATAAAAAAGTAGAAAATAACCTCTTCAGTTTAAAAGAGTCATGGTACAGTGGTTAGAATGCAGCATTACAGGGTAATTCTCTGACTGCCAAGAGTTCGATTCTGACCGGCTAAGGGTTGACTCAGCCTTCCACCCTTCCAAAATTGGTAAAATGAGGATCCAGATTATTGGGGGTGATATGCTGACTCTGTAAACTACTTTACAGAGCAGTTAAGTGAAGTGGTATATAACTCTAAGTGCTATTGTTATTAAACTGATGTCAGGAATGGTTTCTTAGAGGTTTTCTAATAAAGCGAAGTTTAATATAAGAATCAGAATAGAGTTAGAAGGGATCTTGGAAGTCTTCTAGTCCAATCCCTTGCTCAGACAGGAGACCCTATACCATTTCAGGCAAGTGGCTGTCCAGTCTTTTCTTAAAAACTTGCAGTGATCAAGTACTTACAATTTCTGAAGGCAAGCTGTTCCACTTGGTTAACTGTTCTTACCGTTAGGAAATTTCTCCTTAATTCCTGATTGCTTCTCCCCTTAATTGGTTTTCACCCATTATTTCTTTTCCTGTCCTCTGGAAAATAAATTGACCTCTCTTCTTTGTGGCAGTCCCCCAAATCCTGGAATTGTCAGCTAAAAAGATACTCCTTTGGTCTTTTTAGCTTCCAGAAAAAGGGAGTGGGGGAAAACAAGGCATTATTGAAATGCCTAGATATCAACCCAGCAGCCTAAAGTTGTCAGAGCATGATGGATGACTCTTGGAGATTGATGTGTCCTATTGGAGAAGTCACATCCAGGGGCTGGGGGAAAGACCAGGGCGAAGGGGGGAATGTATGATGTGATTTAGTACTGGCTGCACCCAGCCAGGCACCAACATGGCAATTTCTATTAAACCAATTTACTTTTTCTGAGATGCAGCTAGAGACTTTTGCTTTTGATGAGGGGGATTTGTTGGAGCCCTGACAGGAATACTGTTATCATATCACCCCTAATCCTTTTTTTTCTCTAGAATGTTTACTGGGTGGTGATCAGAAAAAAGAAAAGATTGGACTCCCATTTGTCAGAAATGGTGTAGGTCTCCCACTTGGGTGGCAGGGGGTTGGACTAGATGACCTACAAGGTCCCTTCCAACTCTGAGTATCTGTAAGGACAAAGGTTTAAATCTGCTTTTATTCTCCCAAGCTTTAAAAATAGTTACAGTAAAAATCCTGTTGTTCATTATATGGTATGTAGGCAGTGGTGCGATTCAACTGGTGTAACAACTGGTTCAGTGAGCGTGCGCTTTGTGCGCATGCTCTAAATTTTAAAAAGCCCATTTTCAACTCAAAATTACTTACCTTCTACTGCAGCCCCAGTGACTAAAACAGCTGAGGCACGGTAAACCGCTCTGCCGCGTGAATCAGCTGTGTGAAAAAAACCAGGAAATAAAGCACAGGAAAGAGCAGGGGTGGGTAGGGCGGAGCCAAATACTCACCGGAACTACTGATTCGCCCAAACCAGTAGAATCCCACCACTGAACCAGTAGAACCCTACCACTGTATCTAGGTATTTAATTTGAGTCTTATTTATTTTCCAAAACTCTGCTTATTAGGTCTTATGCCTTACAAAATTGTTAAGAATACTATCAACTCTTTCTGCTTTTAAACTCTACTGGAAACTTTGCACAAGAAAGATATGCTGTTCTTTTAAAGCCGACTGAGATGATCAATGGATAAAATGAAAGATCCATGCTTTCCTAACCTGAACAGACGATCGAGATGCCCGGGCTTTGTTAAGCGTTCTTCGTCTCTCCCATCGGTGGATCGAATCTTGAACTTCAGTGCTTAGCTGTCGAGTGACCGCGATCTTATCATAGCTTTTGATAAGTTCTACTGCCCCATAAGTGGTGATTAAATAATAAGAACCTAGAAAAAATGAAGAAGCATAAACCTACACTGAGCAATTTTTTATTCCTTTGCTCTTCATACAACATTTCATGCTGCCTCTCTCTCTGGCTTATTTTAATAACCAAACAGCTACCTGTTATATAATGGCTATATAAATGTTTTAAATTAAACCAACAAACAAAATTTAAATATAGCGGGAAGTATTTGTGAAACCATAGCATGGACATCTGGGGGAGCATTCTGGTTGGGATAGAGAGATACTCAGGCTTGGTTTCTAACCAATTCACTGGATTTAAGACAACAAAAATGTAATGGAACTGAACAACAGATGGCAGTCTTACAACAGACAGAAAAGAAAAGTAAGAATTGATGGACACTGAAATATGATTCTACCAATCTCTTTGGGGAAGTAACCTTATACTGGGTGTATTACATAGATTTTTCAGTTTGTTAATTCTGATATTTTGCATATTCGTAACATTTTGTCTTGATGTCCTTGCAAGTTATAAGGACAAGTTTAGACACATACTGAAGGAGACATTAAATCCCTGTTGCATTTGCCATTTTGAATAGCACAAGGAGCTGCATTCCCTCCTGTTTGTCTTCCTTAAATCAGCACTCTATTTTCTCCTTCCAAATGATTTCATTTACTTCCAGAGATGCAAATATGTCCATAATATTTGGCAAACAGTTTTGAAAAGTCTCCATCCCAACTAGGTCCTCATTCTTTGAATGTTTCCCTCTTCTGTTGATACATTGAGTTGGTGCACCTCCATCTGTTCATTAGAAGCGCTGCTTAGCATTTTTTGCAATACTGCTGAAGGGGAAGTAAAGGAGTAATTTCAGCCTTGTCCAACTTAGTACGGCACCATCTACATATTAAATTAAGCGTCCTCTTGCATGTGAAAACAACTCCCAAGTATGCAGATATAACTGATATACTGTATGTTTATGCAACATAACTTTGTCCAGTGATGCAATACATTTATATGCCCATCATCAACAAATTATCTACAACTGATTAACAAGAAAAACAAAACCAAATATTATAAATATGCAAAATATCATAACCCCTCCTTTCAGCTAATAACTACAGGTAGTCCTTGACTTACAACAGTGACCATTCAAAGTTACAATGGCATTGAAAAAAATGATTTATGACCATTTTTCAGACTTATGACTGTTACAGTATCTTCATGGTCATGTGATCAAAATTTGGATGATTGACATGTGGGTCGTATTTATGGCAGTGTCCTGGGGTCATGTGAACTACTTTTTCGATCTGCTGACAAGCAAACTCCATGGGGAAGCCAGATTAATTTAACAACCATGTTACTCACTTAACAACTGTAACTAGAAAGATCATAAAATGGGGCAAAACATACTTAACAAATGTGTCACTTAACAACATAAATTCTGGAGTCAGTTGTGGTCATACGTTGAGGACTACCTATACAGTGTAAGACTAATCCACAAAAAGGGGTCCAAAAAAGAATCCACATAAGAATATTTAATGTCTATTAATTCTTACTCATCTTTTTTTGCTTTTTTTCCTCTTTTTTTCAATGTATTAATATCATTATTTTTGTGTGCGAATGTAAAGTACCTTCCATGTGGCTCTCTCTTAATTTTATTCATAGAAACAACCCTGTGAGACATGTTGGACTAAGAGAGAATGATCAGCCTCAAGTCACTGATATTGACAGGATTGGAAGATGGGCTTTTGTAATTCCAGGCTAATCTCTTAATCTTTCTCACCACTGAACTATTCAGTGGTAGGATTCAACATTTTTTTACTACAGGTTTTGTGGGTGTGGCTTGGCGGGCTTGGCAGGGGAAGAATAGTGTAAAATCTCCAGTCAGAGGTGGTATTTGCCGGTCCTCTGAACTACTCAAGGTTTCCGCTATGGTTCTCCAGAACTGGTCAGAACCTGCTGAATACCACATCTGGAACTATTCCTCCCAAATCCAGGCCTTGTAGTTATCTGGGCTGTAGCTGTTCAGGTATAATAGCTGTAACTGAACTACTGCAAAGAGAAAATATCGGACGTATCTGTATTTCTGTCAGTCTGGCAAGTTTTTGTTGTTGTGATCATTATTTTCAGAAGAAGGATCTGTTTTCAGAATACTGCAGCCAAGTTGTTGGGAGAGCCACTTACTATTTCCTGAATGGAAGTTGTATTTGTACTTCTACAGTGAAAACAACATCCTGAATAAAGTATTAGAACTAACTGGGAATCCTGTAAAAGGAAGTACAAGGAAACAAACTTTTCTAAGGTCAATGACAGTTTTTTCCTTACTAGAAAAGAGCTGGATTGTTTGCTAGGAGTTCTCCTTAATACAAGAGCTCTGGGGTCTGGTCCAATAAATCCACATTACTTTCATTTTTAAAGTGTTGTATGATTTGTTTTTTGTTTTTTCTACTTCCCTTTCATTCCCTTTTCAAGTGCACAAACTCCCTTTGGGCCATGATTAAATATTACCTAGTCAAAAACATGTGCCTAGTGCCTCTACAGGGATTTCTAGGGCCCAAGAGCAGGGGCCAAAACCATTTGTCAGTGTCATCATAAAAACATGCAGTAACAAATCTGGGCTGCAAAAATCCAAATTACTAACAGCAAAGACATAGAAAAAAATTATCTCTCTTTGCTGTTTTCTAGTGATCGTTTATATTACAGCAGAGCAGATCAGGGAGGCCCAATAAAGCACATTTAATTTTCAAAGATATACTGAAAAAGGAAGATGAATATTCTTGAAATAAAACAGATTTTATTTCAACTGATCAAGAATTATATGTCATTTTTATGTTGCTATTTATTATTCTCATTTTTATTCCACTTCCTTCATTCTCAACTGGCAAGAATAACACATCTTCAGAGAAACAAAGACAATCCCATTTACCTCCCAGTCATAATGCTGTACAGGTGTCCTTGACTTCATTTAATGACTATGTGAAGTGACAAAGGCACTGAAACAAGTGACTCATGGACATTTTTCATACTTATAATCGTTGCAGTATTCCTGTAACTACTTGATCAAAATTCAGATACTTGGCAACTGGTTCATATTTACGACGGTTGCAGTCACTGGGATTGTGTGATCCCCATTTGCGACCTTCTGACAAGCAAAGTCAATGGGGAAGCCAGATTTTCTTAACAACTGATCAACTGTGGCAAGAAAGGTAGTTAAATGGGGCAAAACTCACTTAACAACTGTCTCGTTAGCGACAGAAATTTGAGGCTCAGTTGTGGCCATAAATCCTAGAGGTGGAGCTCTTGCCTCACAATCAGGAGGCTGTGAGTTTAATCCTAGGTTGAGGCTAATATTTGGAATAGACTCTCCTGCTCGAGCAGGGGGTTGGACTAGATCAGAGGACTCCAACCTTGGCAGCTTGAAGACTTGTGGACTTCAACTGCCAGAGTTCCTCAGACAGCTTGTCTGAGGAATTCTGGGAGTTGAAGTCCACAAGTCTTCAAGTTGCCAAGGTTGGAGACCCCTGGACTAGATGACCTCCAAGGTCCCTTCCAACTCTGTTATTCTATGATTCTATAACTACCTGTGTCTAAAAACATCTATAAAAATCCAAATAATCACTAGATGGAAGTAAAAAAAGAACTACAGAGAATTCAAACAGTGTGTGCTTTCCAGATCGAATCTGAAATATATATATTTGTGAGCATTTTATTATTTTTTAAATAAAATAAAAATAAAATTTAAATTTTTAATCCCCTTGTGTTTCTGTGGTGGAATCATATGGCATAATCCAATAAATAATAACAACAATAATCACAATTTATGGAATATGTTTAGGTGTGTTTCATTACCTAATTGACAGAATGGGCCACATTAGATGATGCAGTTCATTTATAGCAGAAATGAGATCTGAATTGGATACACCTTGATTGTGATCTAATTTTTCAGCCCCTCAGCTCACTTCCTTATATGAAGTGCCCTTTGTTTCATAGCTCCCAGCTAAGATTCTCCAGTTAAATTGTTGCACAGCCCAAGTCCATTCCTATGTCCTTTCAACTGTTTATATATAGACAGACTTTGCAATCAGGGCTAGGAGTGGGAGGAAAGGGTTTGTCTGTTTATCTGGGCAGATAGTAACTGTAACATTTCTGATGTTAAATTAATAACACGGTATTGGGTGGTGTAGAAATGGGATTGTTTAGGCCTAAGTAGTTGCGGGGTGGAGGCATGGGGGAAGAAGGGTGGATGTAGGTTGAAGGGGGACAACTATCTGGCAGCTATATTAAACGCTGAGAGGCAGTAGCTCTCAGCGTTATCTTTGTTTGGAATTGTTCCAATGTTGCTTTCTGGTGATTGTTGTGAGAGTGACTGAAGAAAGAAACCCTGATTACCACACCCTTGAATTGTTAGTACTGTGGTCTGTCATTATAAACTCTTCATCTACCCAGTGAAGCTGACACTCTTGGTATCTAAAAGTATTTTTTCATTCTACAAACTTAGCTGACTTTATTGATTATGCCTATTTCTTGTGGCTAACGTCATTTTTCTGCTGTCACTCTGTATATGGCTTCAGTCTGGCTAGAGCATGTGATGGTTGATATTATATAAAAATACATCTATGAAAAATCAGTTGTCCCACATACAAGATATGTAGCCTTGAGTGGATATTCAGTGAAAATAAACTAGCTTCCTTTAAGCTGTGACTGATTTTCTGTGGTATCATGGACACATCTATGTTATTGTCTTGGCTATGGTATGGAAATTGTTGCCCTTCTCTTCTTCTTTCTAGTTTTGCCTAGACTGCTCAGTTCTCTGGTGTCTCCCTATGTAAAACTGAACAGGATTGATCTTACTTAGCTTCTGAATATTAGCCAAGATAAAAATAGTTCCATTTTACTCTCATTATATGTTCTTCTACCATCACAGGTAGGAGCCATATGTTTTTCATTCTACCTCAGAAGGATGTAAGGCAGGTTTGTCCAACCTTGTCAACTTCAAGACTTGTGGACTTCAATTTCCAGAATCCCTCAGCCAGCATGGAAGTTGAAATCCATGAGTCTTAAAATTGTCAAGGTTGGACACCCCTACTATAAGGCATAGTACTTCTTTAGTGACATCACCCAAAAGTATGTGTTTGTGATTTTTGTTTTCTTTTGGGGTTAGGTTAGGGAGATTAATGTGAATTAAATTTATCTGAACTTTTGTGCACGGATCTTGTTTTTGTTTTAAATCCTGGAAATCTATCAAATGTTTATATTTTCCATGCAATATTAATGAGATCTGGGGGTGTGGGGGCGTGCAAGAAAAGATCTGGATAAGCTTTATGTGGCCTGCAAACTGGCTACTTCTGCATTGCATCAATACACTGGAGTTCTTTCATACCTTCACCCAGCTGCAGGGCAGGGTCCATAAGTTCCATCATATACTCTACATTGAGAATCATCTCTGTCAGGTCACTGCGGGCCAGAACATACATGAGCACTGGGAGGAAGTCATCTGCTCCATGAGGCTTCCCTAAAAGGAGAACAGAGTTGACTCACTCAAAAGTCTGTGGGAGAGAACAATTGCTTGAACTTAAGGAAGTGTAACTTAAGTTGTACAGTCCAAATAACAAGTTCATGAATTAACCAGGCCTTATCCAAATCATTGTAGAGCATTTGGTTCTTACAATTGCCAAACCATGAACTAGAATAAGTGCTGCTGCTGATATAAACATGCAAACTGACTTGGCTGCAATCCAGATTTCCAGGATCCTTTCGCTAACTTCATAGTCTTCATCAGATTTAGATACATTCTCTGAGGTATGATGAACCCAAGAACAGCACAGTTTCATGACTCCAAAAACTGTTTCTATAACTGCCTTCCAGACACTCTGAGGAGTTCATAAACAGGATAGGACGAGATTCATCCTCTCCTTCTTCCTAATGACTAGTATATGCCACCCCTTGCATTAAACTTAACATTCTGAGTCTGTACTTCCATGAATTTACTTCTTTACCTTTTAAAGCTAAACTTTAAAACCACTACCTCATTTCATGGCAGCAAATGACATATGCTATATCTGTGATGGCAAACCTATGGCACGCATGCCACAGGTGGCACACAGAGCCATTTGTGCCGGCATGTGAGCTGCAGGTAAACTTACCTCACTGGGCATGCATGCGTCTCACAGCTAATTTTTGGGCGGTTTGAGGCCTTTTTCAGCCTCCCAAAGGCTTGAGGAAGGCTTCTGCAGGCTTTGCAGGCCGAAAACTAGCCCCATTTCATCACTTCCTGTTTTTCCAAAAATACCAGAAGTGATGAAACAGTGCTAGTTTTTGGCCTGCAAAGCCTGCAGAAGCCTTCCTCGAGGCTCTGGGAGGCTGAAAAAGGCCTCAAACCAGCTGAAAATCAGCTGTGAGGCACAGTGCAGGCAAGGGGGTGGTGGGAGCGGGGTGTGTGTGCGGGGATTACGCATGCATGCATAGAGGGTGTGTGGGAGTCTACATTGCCTTCTGGTTGCTAGCATGTGAGTGCGAGTGTGCAAGTGTGCACACAATTTTTGGCACTGGAGCCCAAAAAGGTTAGCCACCACTGTGCTATATGAAGAAATAGTACTCAGTGTTTTGCAGAGTAAGAGTGCAGTTGTAACAGTGCTAGAGCAAACATAGTGTGGGGAAAGGAATAGAATTCTGGCCAGCTAGAATACCGTGAAATTATGGAAAGAGTTATTTTGTGATAAAAATGAACATCTAATTATGGAAGAGATCTGACTATTGTAAATGCTTACTGCGCAGAACTTTACATAAAATATGATAGTCAAACTGAGTTCGAAAGTATACCAATGTTGAAGTGACATGCTATGAGATAATCTTCTGTTTCCAGATGTTCTCACCAATCACAGTCCAAAACAGATTAAATCATGCTTTAAGCCCACCGTAATCAATAGGCTTAAGCATGCTTAAGTGGATTTTAGAACAGCCATTGGATTTTTAAAATATTTCCCTATATGTCAGAAAACCTCAGAATAAATTGCTTTTCAAGCTGAGATTTATACTCAGATGCAGCCTTAAATACTCTTTTATGCAAAACTCCCCCCCCCCCCAAAAAAAAATCATGAGAATGATAAAAAGGAAAATCTGTAGGTTAGGTGGCAGAGCTTAAAAGCATTAAACATAATTATATCTTATGTTATCAATAGAATTTCATAATATTCAATCATCTTGTTTTGCAAAAACATAAAATATGATTGCTAAAGAGAAGAAATATTTCATTATTTCAATAATTTTTCGTGAAATTTTTTTCTTTGTACTATATTTCCACATTCTGTGATAACGGAGGAAGCTTTGGATGTGGAGCGAGACCCAACAGAATGAAACAGCAGTACTTGATACGAGGTGTTATAATGATAGGAGAGGCATAATAAGAGTCATCGACACTCCGTTCATTCCAATATTCCCAAATATTAGCACCTGGGTTCATCCATCATATATCTGAACAGAGAACTAAAGCAGAACTGTAATGTGCAATTTGTTCTCTTATGTAATAATTGTACTGATTTTGATCATTTGGGAAGAACTAGATAAATTCACTGGGAAAATAACTATCCATCAGTAGTTGCCACATTCTGTTATGGAAGTTTTACCTCCAGAATCTCAGCCATGACTTAAATACTAGCTGCCAAAAATAATAATGAAAGCCAGCTGCATGACCTTGGGTCAGTTACTCTTTCACAGCCCAATTCACCTCACAGGGTACTTGTTGTGTAGGGAAAATAGAAGAAGGAAGGTGTGTTGGATATGTTCGCAGTCTCAAGTTATTTGTAAAAATATATATAGGAGATAGGTAGATAGATGATAGATAGAAGATAGGTAGACAGACAGACAGACAGACAAACAGACAGACAGATGATAAATAAATAGGAGAGGATGGGGAAAATATGACTGCTTTTAAACTTGTTATTTCCTTTCCTTTTCTGAGTATTTTTTTTAGTGAACTTAGATATACTATTAGAGTTAACTATAGTTTGAAAATATGGTTGATTTTTTGGTAAGTTTTCTTTAAGATTTCCCTACCCCATTGCTCTTTGGTACATCATTTTGAACCCCACCAGAGAAAGTTGCAATTAGTCACTGGGCATTTCCTCACAGCCATATTGGCATAATTCTTCCCATCCCTGATTCAATAGTTATGTATACTGGCATAAATTACATTGCATGGATGGCTGTTTTAGTGATAAGGCTTGAAAGAGGGCAAAGCTTCATTCTCTGAGCTTGTGGGTTGGTTTCCGAATGTTTTTGTTACCAGGCTAGGTAATGGTGTCAGTGAAGTTTAGGGGATGTCAGTGTCAGTGTTCCTCTGTTTATAAGGGCTTCAGATGTGGGTGTGTCAAGTGAGGGTCTTATGATGGGTCAACCTTCACAAGACCCTCACTTGATACACCCATACCTCAAGTCCTTATAAACAAAAGAACACTGACATCCCCTGAACTCCTACACCCAAGCTATAGATATTCGCCACTATTGCATAAAGTTGAAAAATAGGTTGCTCTTATATTATATTACATATAATATAATATGGAATAATTTAAGGGACAATAATTGATGCACTTTCCTGGCTGCCTCTTCTCTTTACCCAGCATCACCTGTAGGCAGGAAAAGCCACTTACAATTGCTGCTCTTATGTAGTGGGACAGACCTGGCCAATTGTGGGCAGTTTCCTGGGATGGAGACTTTAGCCACCTTTCATGGTGCTCTAGTAATAAATCATCAATGTTGGAAAATCGAGATTGCTAACCTGCTGCTCAGACTGTTTGTGAACATTGGTCTATTCTTCCAGTAGAGCATTACATCTTTGTCTCAAAATAGCTTAGTTGACAGATCATTAGATCAGAGAAAGGGGTTGGGAGACATGGGATGGAGCAACATCTTCTGTTTTAATACATACAATTCTTCTCCACTTCAGTAACCTATCAATCAAGATGGAGGAGTAGCAAAGAGCATCAGCTGATCTCCCTCCATGTCCCTCTGCCATCCCTCTGAAGTGTTGTCTTGGGACAAAATTCAAATTGCCATATTATTATGGGTTGTTATATACTGTATTTTAAGCACAAAGCATACATGGGACCTTTCCCCAATGCAGAGCTGAACTGCTACCCACCCACCCTTGAGTCTGCAAAAAAAATTATCAATACAAAACTAATGTCTCTGTTGACAGTCCTTCTGAGGAATACTGCCTCTATTTCAAGACATTAGAATTACTTGACATCCCTCCAAAATAATATGTTACAAAACCTAAAACATTTTACAACACTTTGGGGCTATGGTCAGATGTGTTAATGTAAAAGAGGAAATATTGCTTCACCACAAGCACAACGAAGAATCACTTAAAGCTGCCTCACTCATGGACTGTGGACAAGATAAAGTCAATGGCATGGGAACACATTTGAAAAAAAAATATTGCTGCTAAATATGATGCGATTAGAAGGAAGGAAGGGTCCACAAGTTATCTAGAAAAAAATAGAGGTTTTATATTATCTTTTCCAGACTTGGGTGTCCAGATAAGGGGGACTCTCGAACTAGAACAGTTCATGGTTGTTAAATTATCTGCATATATTAGAACCTCAGATGTGTCCTGCTGCACATGGATCAAGCCAGCTTGCCTAAGCAGAGTGGGAAAAGATATCTGAAGAGTGTTTGACAGAAATTATGCTTTGCACACACTGGTAGGACTATATTCTGGATTCTCTAGAGAGCCACTTAGTTCAGGCAAAGGCTTCTATTATGGCTGAACTGTGTGCGAGCACATCTTCTGAAGTGCAAATAGTGGTCCACAGCTGGTGAGTGCTAGATTGAATGATGCTAGATTATGGAATGTGCCTGAGAGAGAGGTTATACTCTCTAGTATTTGTCCTTCTAGGAAGCAAGAAAGGAAAGAGAAGAACCTGTGGAAATCTGACTGAATTCTCTGTCTCCTGCGACCTCTGACCAAACTAGCAGCTGTAAATCTTTCAGGGATTCTTTCAGTGACATTGGAAACAGACTCCCTTGCTCAAGGTGAAACTGCCTTATTCCAAATCCAGCTTGTCTTCTTTTTTTGGTTTTTGTTCAAAGAAATGAAACATTGTTTCATAAATATCTATAAGAGGCTTAAAATAAACACCCTCCCCCTGTGCTGTAAAGCCCCATGCTATTACCATTTCCTAGTTAAACTCTGCTGGGTCAACCATTAATTGTGATTGAACGGTGGGGCTCGGAAGAAAGAGGTATTTAATAATTGAATGCAGAATTTAGAGGAATTGGAATCCTTCCCAGATATCCATAAAGGAATGAAGAATCTTTCCTCACTTATGGGTAAACCTGTGTCTCCCTTAATTTTGTGGTACCGTGTTTCTCACAAATTAGGCAGGGCCTTATTTTTTTTTGAGCCCCGAAAAAATGGCTAGGCCATCTTTTTGGGGATGAAGTAATTTCTCTCCCCCCCCCCCATCAGCGGGTGGACGGCAGCGGCGTGGATGTCGGCTTTGGCAGGGCATTTTAAATTGCAAGACCTTCGGTGCCTGCCACTGCTGCTTCCTCTGCCGCTCTTGCTTTTCCTTCGCTTACCTCCACAATTCCCGCTGGCGCTAGCGCGAGAACAGCAGCAGCGTCAGCGGGAACGTGGAAGCATTTCTGCTACTGCTCGGGTGTGTGCGGAAGCCTCCTGTGTGTCTTCCACGTTCCCGCCAGCACGACAACAGCAGGAGCTCCGGCGGGAACGTGGAAGCGTTTCTGCTACTGCTCGGGTGTGTGCGGAAGCCTCCTGTGTGTCTTCCACGTTCCTGCCGGCACGACAACAGCAGCAGCGCCGGCGGGAACGTGGAAGCGTTTCTCCTGCTGCTCGGGTGTGTGCGGAAGCCTCCTGTCACAGGAGGCTTCCGCACACACCCGAGCAGCAGCAGGAACCCTTCCTCGTTTCCGCCGGCACTGCTGCTGTTGTCGTGCCAGAGAGAACGTGGAAGCGTTTCTGCTGCTGCTCAGGTGTGTGTGGAAGCCTCCTGTCACAGGAGGCTTCCACACACACCCGAGCAGCAGGAGAAATGCTTCCACGTTCCCGCCGGTGCTGCTGCTGTTCTCATGCCGGCAGGAATGTGGAAGACACACAGGAGGCTTCCGCACACACCCGAGCAGCAGGAGAAACGCTTCCACGTTCCCACCGGCGCTGCTGCTGTTCTCATGCCGGCAGGAACTGTGGAAGCCATGGAGGCAGCTCCCCCGCCCGAGAAGCAGCAGAAATGCTTCTACACTTCCTGCTGGCGCGAGAACAGCGGCAGCGCCGCGCAGGGCACTGTTAAAGGCAAGTTTCCCCCTCCGCCCTCCCCCCCAGCATGTTTTAACCCCCGCCCTTCCCCCCACAGCATGTTTTAAACTAGGCCTAAATTTGGGGGGAGGGGCTTAATTTCATTTTATGCCTAGAAAACATGCTGAGTCTTCCTATTGGTGGAGGCCGTATTGTTGGAGAAACATGGTGAAACCGGACAAATAATTAATGGAGTCGATAGCTATGTGTAGATTTTGAAATATTTTACAAACATATTTAATCAAACTATTCAAATATTATGCTACCTAGGAAGAACACAACTTTTCTAAAAAGAAAGAAATCTTGTCTTCCATAGTACAGCGAAATCAGCATCTTAGTAATGAATTTCAGATCCCGATTACAGAATCAGGCTGCAATACAGGTAGTCCTTGACTTACAACAGTTCAATTAGGGACAATTTGAAGGTACAACAGCACTGAAAAAGGTGACTTACGATTTTCACATGACGGTTGCAGCATCCCCATGGTTATGTGATCAATATTCAGACACTTGGCAACTGCCTTGTATTTATGATGGTTATCATGCCCCTGAGTCATGTGATCACCCTTTGTGACCTTCTGATGAGCAAAGTCAATGGGGAAGCCAGATTCACTTCACAATCCTGCTACTAACTTAACAACTGCACTGATTCATTTAACAACTGTGGCCAGAAAAGTCATAAAATGGGACACTAACCTCACTTAATAACTGTCTCGCTTAGCAACAGAAACGTTGGGGTCAATTCTAATCGTAAGTTGAGAACTATTGTGCTACTGTACCTTTACGATAGTATTATATAAGACTTCCAAAGTCCTAGCAGGCTGGAGCAGGTTATACATTTTATTAAAATTAACAAACTTTGGTGGATCTATGGTGCCTATCTCCAATCTGTTATCCAACAGATGTACTGGAACCCAAGTCCCTGCTGTGCATGGATTTCTCCAGGAAGACCTTTTCCACACAGGAGAACCTGCCCAATATATATGACATGTGAAAACTTGCCAGTAGTTCTCCAGTTCCCTAAAGTAAAAGGGAATGGAGATTTGCAAGTATTGTTTTTCTAATGCTTGTATCTGTCCCTGGTACAACCTTCTTCTTCAGACATGACCAGCCTTCCTCTATCTTAGTTTTTCAGGAACCATTGAAAGCCAAGTTATTTTAGGAAATATGAATGTCACAATATATTTATTGATTTTGTTTCTGGACTTATTTGGGTGACTTTTCAAGGTATTGTATAACATGATAATTTTAACTATTACTTTCTGTTTTCTTATTGTTTTCTTTATGAATACTTGTGTTTACTTCAGCCGTTTCTGTATCTGCTCAGATACTGCTCTCGTTGTCCATGAACAAAAGTTTGAAGGTTCTGTTATATCTAGTACAAATCTACACTAATCATCATTGTCACTTTATCAGAATAGCTATTAATATTTAAAAGTATGGCTGTTTTTTTAAAAGTTTTTTTTAAATATAGTACCTGGGTTTCCTTGAGTCATAGAATCATAAATGAGTTTGCAAGACTTCAGGAGAATGCTGATTTTCTTTTCTGGAGAATAAGCCTTGGTCATGGTTGTGAATTTATGGAATATTCTCTCCAGCAATGCAGATTCAGGCAAACTAGTAGTGACTCCCAAGTCAGTTGTAGTTGTATTTTGTATGATTTGCTGGTTTTCCTTTAGGAGTTTGAAAGATCCATCTTTGTCATGGATTTCCCGTAGGTAAGTATCAATGGGCACTTTTAAAGGCTTCAAGACACATTTGTGCAAAGCTGATTCTATTATCACCTCTGAAAAGGAAAATAAAACATGTCAGAGAGCAGCAACATAATAAGACTGGAATATTCAGACTTTGGAACCCATAGAGATTTACATCAACACAGCTAATAATGACTCTGTTGTTTTATCTGCCTTGATCCTGACCTCAATTAACTTTCACAGTAAGATGTAATTTTTGGTTTTCTCTGCCATCATTCTGAGCACCTGTACATATTTGTACAAATTCCATTAGCCGCTTTATAATCAAATTTGAGGGACTAGTTTTTGGTGAAGTCAGAGATAGGTCTTCTCTAACCAAAGGCTATTTGTAAATAAATAAACACCATATTTCATCAGCACTTGAACTAAGACAGAGCTTTTGTCAAGCACCATCGAAATCAGGAGACCCAGGCAGTTCAAATAGGTAGAAAGATTTATTACAAATTCTCTATAAGAATCTGAACTACTAATGGTTAAAACAATTTGGCTGTAAATAAGGAATTCACAGTCGGTTCAATTTAGATCTGGGTGCGAAGGAACTCATGATTGATGATGCATTTGACCCCCCCCCCTCACTTGGGCTCAGCCTGGTCATCTCCTACAGCTTTAGTGAACAGATGCAACATGTATGTAGGTATGTATGTATGTAGGTACGTATGTATGTTCCTCATTTTTCTGCTGGGAATGTTGAAATTCTGGACTTGATTAATACAAGTCTCAAAATACTTTAAAATCCTGTTGTTTAGATTATAGTAAACTAAAAATTAGGTTAGGTTTAACATTTAATAAATACATAAAAAAATCAGTCAGTTTCTCCTGCAAGTCCAGTCATACCTTTTAATTCTTACCAAGGTCTTTTTACAGAGATGGAGAAAAGAAAAGAATGGCCTCAAGCCATTCTTCTGGAAGAGGCTCTATACGAAGTAGTGTTCAATGTTTGAGATATCCAGATAGATAATTTACTTAAGAAAGTATAGATATTCAATTAAAACAGAATATCAAAGAAGGTGCTTTTTAAAGTATTTTTTAGTTTTTTCATATGTGCTTGATTACTGGGAATTGAATGAAGTAGTCAAAACATAGTGAAGAGAACATAACATGGACATTTAAGGCAATGAGAATAGAGTAGACTCAAAGGAAAGTTAAATTCACTTGTCTATGGGCTAGAAGATTTCTGTCATTTTGCCAAAAGATCTTAGCATTCTTTTAAGAGATGAAAAGGTTTATTTGGAAAATCATAAGTGAGAATTGGTCTGGATGTAACAAGCGAAGTAAGCTCAGGGATAGCTTCAGCATTTTTCCCCAAGCAGTTCCAAGTAATTTCCCAGGGAGTGGCATATTGTAAAGAATTGGAAGCTTTCTATACAAAAATATGGAGATCAGTTCTAGATCAGGAGGAAATATTAACAGCATGATTGTGTAAAGAGATGATTCTTTAGAAGTGGATATGTGATGGAGCAATTCTTAAAACTTTCATTTCCACTTGAGACTCATAGTTGTTTTGATAAACAAGTATTTTGCTCATGGAGTTATTCCGTGAAGTATTTCAGGAAATACTTTTGCAATCCTAATGTTGAATTCTGCAGTTCATGATTCTATAGCTCATATGAAATTATTGCTTAAGGATTGCAACAAATGAGCAAAATCCCAAGTTTAATTTTGCAAGTTGCATCGCACTTTCCTGTCTCAGCTCTAGAGTGTTAACAATCCAAATCAGTCCATGAGATTACAGCCGAAGTACTTGATCTTCTTTGTACCGTGTTTCTCACAAAATAAGGCAGGGACTTATTTTTTTTTAAGCCCCGAAAAGACGGCTAGGCCGTCTTTTCGAGGGTGAATTAATTTCTCTCCCCCCCCCATCAGCGGGTGGGCGGCAGCAGTGTTCCCGCCGGCACGACAACAGCAGCAGTGCCGGCGGGAAAGTGGAAGCGTTTCTGCCACTACTCGGGTGTGTGCGGAAGAGGAGGCTTCCGCACACACCCGAGCAGCGGTGGAAACACTTCCACGTTTCTGCCGGCACAACAACAGCAGCAGCGTTGGCGGAAACGTGGAAGCGTTTCTGCTGCTGCTCGGGTGTTTGCGGAAGCCTCCTGCGCTGCTGCTGTTGTCGTGCCGGCGGAAACGTGGAAGTGTTTCTGCCACTGCTTGGGTGTGTGCGGAAGCCTCCTGTCACATAGGAGGTTTCCGCAAACACCCGAGCAGCGGCAGAAACGCTTCCATGTTTCCGCCAACGCTGCTGCTGTTCTCGTGCCGGCAGGAACTGTGGAAACCATGGAGGCAGCTTCCCCGCCTGAGAAGCAGCAGAAACGCTTCTACACTTCCTGCTTGCGCAAGAACAGCTGCAGCCCCACGCAGGGCACTTTTAAAGGCAAGTTCCCCCCCCGCCCTCCCCCCAGCATGTTTTAATCCCCCCCTCCCCCCCCAACATGTTTTAACCCCCGGCCTCCCCCCCAGCATGTTTTAAACTAGGCCTAAATTTGGGGGGAGGGGCTTAATTTCATTTCATGCCTAGAAAACATGCTGGGTCTTCCTATTGGTGGAGGCCGTATTATTGGAGAAACACGGTAGGAACTGGAGAAGCAATGACATATACACGCACGATGCATCTTTTTAAAAAGGCACTTTCATACAAATGCAGTGATACCTTCCAAGACAAACTCCCTCTGTTATCTCAGAACTAATCAGACCAATCTATAATTTAATTCACAACACAAACATTTCAGTAATACTAATTTACTAATTTACAAACTAACATTTCAGTACTGCTAATTTACATGCAATTGTAGCATTTATGCACTCCCACAATTCCTTGCCCCTGGGGCTGATAGAAATTGAAGTTGTAACATTAATGTAACACGTGCATAAAATTATATCCTTAAGCTAAATAACTCAATAATTATAGTCTGTATGATAATAAAGAATTGGATAGTGAAAGGGTGATAGTTAATGACCATGGAAATTTCAGTTTCATAGAACTGACATTTCTTTGCATTTTAAAAGCAGTCTGAAATGAGAAAATTAGTAGAATAAGCTTTCTCCATGTGTTTATATCTCAGAGACTAGATGGCTGGATACCAAAGTGCATGATAATATTATGAAGGAAATGGACACATTTACTTCCAAATGATCCACAATCAGATGTTGTTTTGAAACATGTTTTTTTTAAAAATCTGTGGATAACTGTGTGTAAAATCTACCACTGAACAGCAGCCATTGACCAGACTTAACAAAACATCTTCTTTTCCAACCTAATTGTGAGAATATCTACACAAAACTAAGCCGAGGATCAAAAAGTTAAAAGAAATAACCAATTCTTCAGAAACCTACTTTTTCCTTATATACTGTGCCCACCATACTTGTCCTTATTTGCATTCATACTGCTAATTTACAACATGTGCCCTAGTTTATCCCTATGTGAAAAAAAAGAAAAAGGACAATGGGAAAAAGTGCACTTGGAAAAAGGAATCAACTTTTATTGATACATGTCTCTGTATTATCTCCATGTTCATCCTATTAAGTTGGTGATTATTTTTGTTGAGTGCATATAATTGTAGGTGTTTTAAAATTAAGGATAAATATCAGCTGTGGCTGTATGCTGAGATGCAGAGAATGGGGTTCAGAAATAAAAACATATTCTTTAACTCAGGGCAAGTGATTTTTTTTTCCCTCCATCCAATTTCTAAAATACCATTCTGAAAAGGGAAGGAACAAGAGAAGCAGATTCTTAATGCTCCGTTTCGGACAAGATTCCATCACAGGTTGGGTTGGATCTGGAGAACTACTAGATGATAATGACTATATTTGCTACCACCTATTACTGACCCTAGTCTGTATGCAATGAAACTGTATGCCATTCTTGATTATAAATCAAAAAAACCCTAGAAATGTGAACACTCACCTAGCTTCTCATCTGTGTGAACAGTCTGGTCCATTAAAGATTTCAGCTCGGTACTTTGAATTAAGTAACTTTTCAATTGTGTCATCATTAAGCGAATCTCTTGTAGCATTTCTGTGCTGGAGATCTGCTTTGCCATCATCTCCAGACTGTAGACTTTATAGTCCTGCACCAAGTTGCCGAAGTAAGAGTCTTTATCCTGGGCCAGTTCCACAATCTTCTTCTGGAGCTTTCGGTCAGAAGAGAGAAATGCTGTGAAGACATTGCTTAGGCTGACCATGGACAGACGATGCTTGGCCCTGCCTAAAATCATCGAATGGGACTTCTTCACTGTAGGACTGGCCCTCAATTCGAACTCATCTTCAGTGCTACTTGTAGAATAAGAATCTGGCTCAGAGGCAGACATTTGACCCTTTGCATTGCCTACAGGAGAATGCAATGAATCACTTGAACGTTCACAATCTGATACGCTGACAAGCTTAAGATGAGATTTTGATTCCTTTTTGGAAAGGGAGCAAGTTTTTTCTACTCTTGGTTTATTCACTGGTTGAACTTCTGACTCTTCAATGTTCTTTTGCTCCAAAGAAAAGGAGCTGGTAGATGATGACTGTTTAAAGAACCTCTTCTTTCTTAATGGTGGGATGGGAGTTTGGGAGGTTTTTCCCGATGATAAATTCTGCTGCTGTTCTATAAGTTCTTTCTTGTCTTCTTCATCAGGCTTCAAGCTTTGAGCATTTGAGGCAGAGTTCACTGTCACTTCCACCAATACATCTGGAGCTTTATCACCCTGGTAATTGTTAGCCAAAGTTGCATTCCTCCTATTCTGTTTTTCGACTTGTTTTTCTTCTGGAAGGGAACATTTCTGACTTTTATCCAAGGAAGAGTTTCCTGAAGTTCTCTCAGATGAACACCGCCTTGGTGGAATGGATGGAGGAATCTTCTTTGAATCTGTAGATGGAAGGCTATGAGGAAAAAAGATCTCTTGTCTGCTATCTTCCTTGTCTTTGCTAATTTCAGTTTTCATCTCCTTTTTGATTTTCTCCAAATTTTGGAATTGATCCTCTTTGGAAGGGGTCATAGAAGATGTTTTGGCTTGTTCCACAGCATGAAACGACAATAGAGGTGGTGGTGGTGGAGGAGGAGGAGGAGGAAGAGAAGGAGGAGGAAGAGAAGGAGGAGAAAGAGAAGGAGGAGGAGGAGGAGGGGGACGTCGAATAGGAGATTTCTTTGGAGGTTTTGTCACAAGGTTACTACTGCCAGAAGGACTCTCCCTGAAGGTCTCTGAAGGAGAAACATGTGGGGGAAATTGATAGCTGCTCTCCTCTATAAAAATAGGATTTACAAACCACAGCTTGTCACTTCCTATTGACAGCTCAGTTTCATATGAACAATTGTTCGTGCTGCTTGCAAAAGGCTGGCTGGGGTTCTTTCCTTTTTTTGCCTGAGCTGTGATATAAGCAGTATCTTTCACAGAAAGGAGAAGCCTTCTTCCTTGTCTTTGATGTAAAGAGGAGCTCCAGAAACCTGTGAATAAATAACCATATCCACAATAATAGCCAACCAAAAGCAATAATGTTTTAATGCTATTTGCACAGTGTTGCTTAAAAAGTAGAATTATGTACATGAATATATCACAGTATTTCAAACTGATCCAATTAAAATAAATTAAGATAAATAGTGTAATGACATTATAGGAGGAAAGGAAGTCAATAGCCTTCATGAATATATAGGGATAGCCAGTATTTTTCTCAATGTAGATTTCCTGGACACGATGAGACCCATTGCTTCCAAAGTCATTTGTTACCTTAATTTCAGTGGGCATGTTGGTAGCTTTGCTTTCAAAGCCATTTGGAACCTTATTACTCAATTCTATGCATCAGACCAACTCATTGCATAAATTGCTCCCTTTTTAAGACTGCAAATGAATAAGGAAATATTATGCAAGAAATATTATTTGAAAAATTATGAGATAGGTCAATAATAGATTCATTTCTAGACCATGTTTTATAAATGATTAATAAGTGGTTGGGTGTCCATTTATCAGGGAAGGTTTAAGAGGCTTTTGCTTCACCAACAAAAATCCGATTATTTGATTTCCCTTTCAACTTCATGAATAAAAAAAATTCCTTGGACCCCAGCAAATGCACTTCAGGCTACTTTCTGAAAGCTTTTACCTATGTTTGAGAATATAATTAAGAAAATGCAATACCCAAAGCATATCTAATACAGAAAGATATGGAACAATGTTGCAGAAAATTTCTTAAGATATTTCTAACAACTTTTTATTCATTGGGATACAAATAGAATACAAATATCTAATTAGCTATTTCAATAATTTGTTCATGGCAAAATCTGATGATGGCACTACAAAGCTGTGCACCCTTGGGGTCTTGAAGACATCTCTGCTTCAATTTTGATGATTATACTTCCTTTTTAGCAATTGTTCAGCAGATTTTGTAGTGGAGGGTTTATTAACAGTTTAATAAATGTACACACAACCTGTTGTAAATTCAACATCTGAAAGGAAGATGGTCTATAAGAAGAGGCAAAGATGATGAGTTTATGTGGCTAAGAATAGCCATTATCACTGTATAAAACTAGGAAAGCTTTGTTGCACAGAGCTCTAGGCTTCCAAAATGTTTGCATGATTTTGCACATGGAAGGGTTCTATGCTCTCTCAAACAATATGAAACAAGAAAAGAAATAAAAAATGTAAGGGTTTCTGCATGAAGAACTCATAAAAGCAAGATTCAAGGGTCTCCTCTGTAATACTTCATTGTAATGGTAGAACTATATTTCTATTGGAATATTTGCAGAGATTACCTAATTGTTGCAGGGAAAGGTTTCTTGAGTGACCAATCCTATCAGCATTCTCAGCCTTGTAATAGCAGTAACTTTTACATGGATGCCCTAAAATGATGTGCAAAGAGGAAAGCCATTTCACCCCCACTAAAAACCAAACCACACTATTGTGGTAGTCAAAATAAGTAGTTAAGATAGTTAATAAATTAAATCAAGATCAAATTATGAAGAAAAACCATATCAGAGACAACTCTGCCCATGTCTGTTTCCCAGTATACTGTTGGGGGGTCTCCCTCATGTCTACAATAAGCGAGCCTACACAACTCATAGAGTGAAAGGGCCACATTGATCAATTAAAAATAATTTTAAGTCACTATGGATTAGCTCAGAGGTGGTATTCAGCAGGTTCTGACCAGTTCTGGAGAACCCATAGCGGAAATTTTGAGTAGTTCATAGAACCAGCAAATACTACCTCTGACTGGCCCCACCCCCATCTATTCTCTGCTTCCCGAGTCCCAGCTGATTGGCTGGGTCTTCTTTTGTTGCCCTGCACAGGAGAACAGAGCTGGAAAGATTAGTGGGGTGGGAAGGGAATGGGGATTGTGCAGTATCCTTCTCCTGCCACGCCCACCAAGCCATGCTCATCAAGCCACGCCATGCCCACCAAGCTACATCCACTGAACCAGTAGTAAATTTTTTTGAATCCCATCATTGGATTACCTGTTCAGTGGTTAGCAATGTGGTAGCAGCATTGGAGCTAGTGGCGTCAGAAGGGCTGAAGGCACTTGCCAGCATGTCTTTTGGGACAGTGCTGGCAGATGTTCATTGGTGGTGACAACATTTGATTTAACAATGATGGATTTATCATTTAAAAAAATGCCACTGAGCCATATGTTGTGCAAGCTTGCTTTAAGTATGCCAACACTGCCACCCTCATCCTAATCCTTGAATATGGTGCTGGGAGGCCATTAGGATGAGGAGAGTTTGCAACTTGTTATAACAACTTGGTTTGGTCTGAAAAGCTGTATTACCACTTCGTTAGAAATCAAAAGTTGCTGCTAACAAATACCACTTTGTATAAATTACATGTATGGAGAATTGTATAGAGTTGTATTACATGTATAGAATAGCCTATTTCAATTCACAAGAATTTTATGATGTCTATGAAGCAAATTGGTGATGTACTCAACGAAGTTGCCCAAGCTTTCTAACTGAACACAGCAAAACAGATTTCCCTGTATCCAAAATGCTTTCTGCATTAGAATGGTTCTTATTATATTATCCATGACAGATTTCATGTCTCAGAGTCTATTTTATTTTGTACCAGAATCTGAAAATCCACTCATACAATTTAACCACCAAATAGAAGTATAGAACATCCTATTCTCAATGCAGGGGGTTGTTTAGAGAACTGAAAGTTCTTTAATGAAAAAAATCACTCCCCCAGTTTCCATTTAGAAACAATACTAAAATAATAGTAATGTTACTTCTCTAAACAACTGGGTATTAGAAAAAATATCCTGCAGATGGTTGCTAAGCTTCTGATCTAGATTGTAGTCCTCTCTGTCTTAGATGAGAGATCATGCTTACAGGCAATACTCACTTTTTCAGAAGGTAAAACCAGCATATTTGATGTTTCCATTTCTACATTATAACCCAACATTACATCTATCTGTTAACTGATATAATGTCTTCCAAGCTGAACTTGGATAGGAAATGAGTGGCAATATTTTGCAGTAGATACAGTTCAGAATATTGTGTACAGTTACAACCATAACTTATATAAAACTATGGGCCTAAGTATCACATATAAGTCATACGGGTTTCTATTCCAAAATGAAACTGAAATTACTTACTCTTACTCTGTAGAGGGACCATTATTTTTGGGAATATAACTCCCTCATATTTACAGCCTTCAGAAACAAATACATGTCCCCAAAATAGAAAGAACAGACCTGCTTCAGGAAAATTGCCTACTACCTGCATACATGACAATGAGTCCTGCAAAGGAGAAGAATCCCTAACTGTGAATAAGGCTCACTTCAGATCTTTTGCTAAGAATAAAAGTGGTGAAAGCACAGTACTTTTTAAGTTTATTTCCTGAGTTTAGGTAGAGTATTCAACAGAATCTAAATTGAATGAGAACAATTGCACCATGTTCTGTGGATAGCTTATTTTCAATCACTTTATAATATACAGCAGGAACTGAACAAATTAGCGTTGTAGATCACATCTTCTTTGGTGAAATTCAGAAATGTTTGCTGCAAATAAGATTGATTTATTAGGGTTCAAGAGCCAACATGACCTACGACTGGGGAGACCTATGTTCAAGTCCATTACAATCATGGTATCATATAGATTCATTTTCACCTAATCACTATTGCATAGACAAAACTGTTTTTTGTAGGAAATAAATGGATGGACCTTGATCTGAGGAAAAGTGCAATATAACTGTAAAATCTAAAAATCTAATATCTGGTGCTGTGAATGTTCTATCAGTTCTATTCAGAAACATACTAAACAAATTGTTTGTTACATTTCATACTCTTCCTAAGCACATTTTTGATAATGTAGTTGTTTATTTCTTTTAAACTAATTTTGTTATTTTAAACCAGGTCCTACAAACACAAATTTTGCTAAAAACTAGACCCAAACTGAAAAAGAAAAGTACTGTCAGTGTCATCCCAATGAGAGAGATCTAAAACCCAACGATTTAGCAATGACGTTTTGATAGAAACCACATTCACTGCAGAAGGAACTGGTAATACCAACTGTCTGTAGGACAATGTATGTATCAGTTTGGAAGGTCAATGCAAAATGGGGAATTCCATCTCCTATGATTCCAGAGGAAGTGGAAATTGGCAATAAGTGAGTGTTTTAGATTATGAAATCTTTCCTTTTTAGGAAAGAAACTATGGCTACACTACCTACTGTTACCTCCTCTTTATGTTGCTTAGATTTCCTAAAACAATATGATGGACTACAGTCTAGTTATGCCCTTATTTAGTATGACTTTTTTTAAAAGGAAGGTTTAGTAAGAATTATAGCTTAATGAGATAGCAAATGCTTTGCAAATAGGAAATTCAAGGTTTAGTCCTGGCTATTTCCAGGTTCCTTCCTAAAATACTAGAAAGCAACTGCTGGTCAGTCTAAACAATATTAAGCTTACCTAATATATTTGGTACAAGGCAAATTTATTCTGTAATTGAAAAAGTATTTCCAGGGGCTAATAGACTATTGTGCATATTATTTTAATAATCTAAACCAGTGGCCCCCAATCTTTTGAGTACCAGGACCATTTCAATGGAAGGCGGTTTTTCCATGGCCCAGGGGGCATGGTTTCATGCATTGCTTGGATCCTGTGTGTATGCAGATGGAGCTTCACTTGCTTGCGCGATCCAGTACCTGGCAGGCCATGGACTGATGATGGTTTGTGGCCCGGGGATATGGGGACCCTGATCTAAACCACTTTGGCATATTCTTTACTGTGAGAAAAATTATATATGGCAGAACATATTAATCTCATATTATAGATGAGTTAATGAATCCCAAGGAATCAGACATGCACAATCCCAGTGAAATTGTATCTTAGGTGAAATTTGAACCCTTTTATTCACTGCACTTATTTTATTTAAAGTAAATAAGAATAGACTTACAAACACAAAGATAAGTATATATACTCAGAAATGAGAGCTCCCATATGAAAGCAATATTAAAACAGTGGGATTGAGCTGGATGTACTGAATTTCTTCTAGAATTCCTTCTGGTCCTTTATGTCAAATTTTTGATAAAATTTACATGTTTCTACCATTCTGAGTTCTGTATGTGACCATTTTGTGAAGAAAGGCAAATTGTCTGTACTCAGAGCTGAGTTGGCCCTGGGACAATCTTAAAGTGTTGGTTGCCCCTCTCCTTCAGAGGTAAAGACCATCCAGATGTTTGCTAAACTACTATTCTCAGCATCTTTCACCAAACATCATGCTAGTGTTAACAAAACTTGTAGAATAGCAACAGCTGGAGAACCACATGTTTCTCCATCCCTTAGGTAGAATTCTAATGTGGAAGTAGTCAAGTTAGACATATCTAAGTTTAATACTGTAGCTCTTCTTAGGCTCTGCTACCAATATTTATACTACAAATTTTAAAAAAATCTTTCTTACCCATTTCTTCCCTTCAATTACATAAGTTTAAATATGTCAAAATGTAATTAGCCAACTGACATATCCTCTGTGTGAAGCTGTGTTTGAAGACAACTTGGTAACTGCCCGCAATTAATGACAGTGAAAAGTCAGCCATGCTGGAGGCGATTGCCATTGGTTGCCTTATGTCTCTGAGCCCAATTCAATATATGAAAACACCAAATTAGACTTTTCTATCCATAATTTTGGGACAACAGCTTCTAGCACTTCTAAAGAGCATGGCATGAGAACATTACAATCCCATCAAATGTTCAAGGCATCTTACTGAGGGATGGGTGCATTGAATAGTGTGGATCAGGGTAAATCCAGTCCATGTTATTCTTCCTGTACAAAAAGTATTCTGCTTCATTTGTTTTAATGATTTTTTTTAAAAAAGAAATGTTTAAAATTAGTTTTGTTCCCTCACATAAGGAGCATTTAAATACAGCTTCTCCTAATGTACAGTATATAATTGTAAAAAGAAACCTCTGTTGTGTCTTTCTTTCATGTAACTAGCAATGTTGTAAGCATTTTTTTTCCAGTTTCATGTCTTCCCATAAATGTGGTGGGGAAGTTGGTACAGATTTCCAATGCCTTTCGATTCTGCCATTTAACCACCAATAAAAAAATGAACAAAGTGAAGCAACAAAAATGACTGATGTCTACTATTTTAGAATTTCTTTACATGAGCCATAAGCAAAGACACCAGCAGAATGTTGTGCTAATGCTGTGTTTCTAAATGTTGGCTCTTTTAAGATGTGTGGACTTCAGCTCCCAGAATTCCTTAGCCAGCATTCCATCTAAAAAATTCTGGGAGTTGAGCCCAGCCATTTTAAAGTTGCCAAAGTTGGGAAACACCATGCTAAAAAGTAAACCAACCCACAAGCTCAGAGAACAAACCTTCACCCTCACCAATCCAAAATATTCCTTAAACATTATCAGAAAACAAAGCAAAATAGAACTCAGATTTGTAATGTCACATAGTAACGCCGCTGAAAAGAACAGCAGAAATAAATTCTTCTGATTTTCGTTTTCCGCCTACTGTCTGATTCCTTACAGTTGACTGAAACATTCAAGGCTCCTGCTATCCACTTTAATGGCTCTTTAAATCAGAGTTGAATTGGACAATAAGTCAAAGAAGAGGATCCCTTCAATAGCAATAGAATTGTAATAGCACTTAGACTTATATACCACATCACAGTGCTTTACAGCTCTTTCTAAATGCTTTACAGAATCAGCATATTGCCCCCAACAATCTGGGTCTTCATTTTACCGACCTCAGGAAGGATGGAAGGCTGAGTCAACCTTGAGCCGGTCAGAATCAAACTGTCGAACTTCTGGCAACTGTCAATCAGCAGAACTAGCCTGCAGTACTGCATTCTAACCACTGAGCCACCAAGGCTCTTCAAATGGAAGATTGTACTCAACAGCCTTTCTCACATTTCTATAAAGCAGTTCCACTGGGAAAAAGGAACAGACCATGGCAGTCTGGAATGTATTCTTCTTGCAGAAATCCAAAGCATCATATAACAAAATCAAACTAACAAAATAAGAGGTGTGCATTTTTAAGTATATCGTATCAGTTTTCAACACAACTTACCTATCCCCAAATCAGAGATGGTTTCTAATTCCGTGGCACTATTAGCTTCTAAAATTGCTTGTGGCAATTTTAATGTATACGGAAGCAGATCTCTAGAGAATAAAAAAAGAAGGAAAGCAAGAGAGAGACAGAGTATGAGAAAGCAACACAGTGTTTGCTGTGTGTATCAGTAAATTACCCATATCTCTGAGTTATTGGTTTCTTGTTTATTCAGTTTGATGCTGCCTGATTCCAAACATGTCTGGGTTGTTGAGTTGTGAGCAATAATACATTAATTTGCAAGGTGATCTCTAGATATGAAATCCTAGTGAGAACAGAATAGCGGAGGCATCCTTGACATAGAACCAGGCTTTAATCCGCTTGTGTTTTTTTTAGAGATTTCTATGAATTATAACAATATATTATCAGCATTGATGATGCTAACTAATTTGGGTAACGAAACATCTGCAAGAAAACAAGCATGCTCAGAGAGTACCAAGGCCTCCCTCATTTGTAATCCTGAGCTACAAATGTTCTCTTTTATTAATATGTTATCATCAGAGCAGAATTGAGAGGAATGCTATTAGTGTTAGTAAGGAAAAAGAAATGATGAAAAGAAAGTTGGAGTGTTGGAAAAGAATAAGCTTCAGACACAGAAAATGTATCCAGAGAAATGTGAACACATGAGTGTCCTTTGCTGATGGAGTGGCTGTTTGACCTGTTTAACATGCACCAAGTTTGCATCCGAGTCTGATGATCGGAAGAAAACAAATTTTGTTACTCTGTTCAAAGGGAAGGCAACAAAACTGAATGTAAGACTAGGTGGGGATTAATTTCTTACATGTGTTTATTAAGGTGTTTCACAGGTTTCTGAGTGAAAGGGTATAAAAGACAGATGAAGAGACAATTGCCAAATTTCGGAAGTATATTGCAATTTTAATGGATATGCAGACCAGATTTTGGTTCTTTAGCAGTGATTTAGAAATGTGTGAATTTGGGAAAGAAAATGTGCTATACTTCTGTTGATTGAGAGGATACATATGATGCAGTGAACAGACTTGAATTTTGGGGGGAAATGTTTTGCATAAATATGGTGTTGTTGGTTGGTTATCGAATTTGGTAAAGTCATGATGGAAATAAAACCTGCAGGAAAATTGGTGGAATGCTCAAGGGATTGTTTCAGTGAGTAACATTCAGGAGGGGAGTCAAAAAAGAATGTGTTAAGTTGCCTTGTATGTTCAATGTATTAAATGTGCAAAAAGTGCTTATTGCATGACGATTTAAGAGGATGAGGATGTGTATTCAGAAGATGCCTTTTGTAATAACTTTTTTCAAAAGAAGTGAAAAACGATGTAAAGGGCATGTTTCTGATCGTTTCCTTTTGTTATAAGGAAGTGAGAGTTCAGTATGTTGGGAGAAATATAAAAATTAGCTGAGTGCAATTAGGAATAATGAAGTGTAGGTGGCTATAGGGATTGGATCACAAATGACTGAGTGTTAAATCAAAGTGGATGGAAAACAAAACTGAGAGACTGATACAAAAAAAGCACAGTGATTTGAATAACAGAATAACAGAGTTGAAAGGGAACTTGGAGGTGTTCTAGTCCAACCCCCTGCTCAGGTAGAATTCTAAACAAATGGTTGTCCAATCTCTTCCTAAAAATTTCTAGTGATGGAGTACTCAGAATATCTGGAGGCAAGTCCTTCCAGTGATTAATTGTTTTAACTGTCATACAGTTACTTGGTTATACAGAGACAATCCATGAGGAACAAATCATGACCTGCATAAATGAAGGAATACTAAAAGGGTCAATAGGAAGGGGACCTGTGATAAAACCATGATCAAAACGGAAAGAAGAAAAGAAAGCAAATTTATTTGTGGGAAATAATGGGAACAAGCATATTTTGCCAGGACAAGAAGAGTGTGAAGAGATGTAGTAGATTTTCCTTATCTTTGTCTTTCCTACAGCCCTTAACTTCTCTCTGCATTACTATTTATTTTTTTTCTATGCACCACATAGCATTGTTTAAAGCAAAAAAGAAAGAGTGTGACAGCTGCGTGTATATGAACATAGAAATAAGACCATGGATGGTCTCGCAAATTTTTTTTATTACTTTTTTTTGTCATAAACATAGTACTTAGGGATGGCCAACTATGGCATCTTTACAATCTGCAGACTTCAATTCCTAGAATTCCTGAGCTAAAATGGCTGGCTCAGGAATTCAGGGAGTTGAAGTCATCAAGATGCCATAGTTGCTCACCCCTGTCTCAGAGTCTTTCTATACTGCTCTGTTGCAGCCTCGAGATGGAATAAAAATGGCTAGTTCCATTGTTGTCATTATCACCCTTCTTCTCAGTCACTACCAGTCTTTGATTTACTTCAAGGCAATGCATGGCAAAGTTTGCACATTTGTATACCCTGAGGCTGTTCTTAGACATAATCAGAATAATAGGAAAACGTAACTTTAACACAAGCAGAATTGAGAACAACTTAAACCTTTCTCATATCTTTCTCAAGTGTCAATGAATTGAAGGCAACGTTATAGAAACTGAGGAGAAAAACAGATGTTGCCAAGGTATATTTCTGCCATAATTAGTTATCACTTTGGAACAGTCCTTATTCAAGTTCCCCACTTGTGATAATTGGCATTTCTTTATTAGAGATTTATAACAGTTTATAGCATCATCCTACAACTGCTGGGCCAATCAAACATGAAGAAGGTATAATATAAACACAAGAATGGTGATACTGAAAGAACATAAATCAAAAATGATAAAATGGTCATAATGTCTTCTAGAGTTATCCACCCAACTATTGTGCTGATATAATAGTAATGAGGACAGGTTCTGGGTAACACTATAAAGGCATTAATGAGGAAGACTTCTGAAGGACACACTCTTCATTAAGACATCACTGACTGTAATTAATCAGGTCAACCTCAATCCAGATGTAATAGGGCTGCAACTGCCAAAGTTCTCATTCAGTATAGCTAAAGAGTACAGATTGACTGATGCTATTTTAAAACAATAAATAAATTGATTAACTGACTGGTGCTCTCATTGATCACCTATCTATATCCACAGAGTGGGTGTCCAGCTTATTTGGCAACCTGCTATTCAAGCTAGAAAGTTATCTCACTTAAAATGTCACAAGATGCAGCCATAGAGATCTTAGCCATCAGATGAATGGTAGTACAACATACACATTTATAAGATGCTTCTTGGGACATATCATATTTCCAAATTGTGTGAAATTCTGGATTTGTTCTCTGTGTTCCAGCCTATTAATGCCTATGTATACATGTCCTTTCAGGAGATTAGCGATACAAGATTAACTATTATAAAGGACCATGCAGCAAAATATCCTGAAACCATTGATGAAGATTCTTTGTTCTTATTCCCAGACTGAGGTCATTCTTTTAAAAAAAAATCAGCTTGGAACAGCAAGTTTTATTTAATATATGCTAATAGAGCTTGGCTAGAGCTTCTCTATATTAAAGGAAGTTGTTTTTGTCACATGACTAGACAAACTGCTTGCCTTGGCAAATCCTAAAAAAGGTTAAAGAGATGAACTCACCACTGCCACCCGCTCACCCATTCCATTTTGCTGATACTTGTTTTACATTAGTCTAAGTCTTCCACATTAAATTTTCTTTAGCAAGTGATCCCATCGAAGGCACTCTTACTTACCACAAGCTTTCACAGGACTATTTAGGATAATTGGATCACTTACAGCCAGCAGCCACTTAATTATATGCAACATTTTACTTATTTTAAAAAAAATTAAATAAAAGATGGGGTCTCCCTCCTACTGATGGATATATAAAATGAAATTGTTAGGTAACAATCATTTTGGAGTTCCTGAAATAAGAGATCTTTTCTGCTATGCAAAAATGGACAGTATTTAGGACCAGGGCCAGTGACAGTCATATTAATGTTTAATCATATTTAATGAAAAGAAGGGTTAGGAGTGATATGACAGCAGTGTTCCAAGATCTAAGGGGCTCTCACAAAGAAGAGGAAGTCAACATATTTTCCAAAGCACCTGAAGGCAGGACAAGAAGCAATGGATGGAAACTAATCAAGGAGAGAAGCAACCTACAAGTAAGGATAAATTTCCTGACAGTGAGAACAATTAATCAGTGGAACGGCTTGCTCCCAGAAGTTGTGAATGTTCCAACACTGGAGGTTTTTAAGAAGAGATTGGACAAACATTTGTCTAAAATGGTATAAGGTTTCCTGCTTGAGCAGAGGGTTGGACTAGAAGACCTTCAAGGTCCCTTCCAGCTCTGTTATTCAGTTTTATTCAAATTATCTGCATGAACAAATCAAACAAGTTTTCTGTCTAAATGTACTATAGTATTATGAGAAACTTGTTCATGCTCCCTCTAATTCGATTTACAAAAGTGAACTGGATGTTCAAATAATTAGTTCTTCAGGAACATGTGAATTGCCAAAACATCATCAGAACACTTGAAGAAGGTAGCTCTTTTCTCCTACTGCTTTAATGCTCCCTCTCAGAGTCTTTTACTTGAGGTGACCATCTTGTTTCTTTCACTCACACAATAACAGGTTTGGCTTCGGCCCCTCAAAATATCCCTTGCTTATGTTTTCCTAATAATGTTGAGTGAAAAAAGACTTGAGACATACAGCAATAGTTTCATAACAAGATTGTCTCAAAGCATAAGGCAACTTTGGATAGTGCCAAACTCTTTTTCCCTTCTGGTTCTTTGTAGCCCATCATGTATTCAAATGTATGTAATTATAATGCAAAGCAGGTGATGGGGAAAATCAAAGAAGATACAAAAGGACTTTTTTTTTTAATAAAGATCTGTTCTGCATTCAGAATTGCTCTGAGCAGATGGAATATAATGGGCTGGATTCACATTATTGATTGCAGATAGAGGGTGCCCATTCTGAATACTCCTTCAAATAAAATAATTCTTATGAATAAAAAGATGTCATCCCAAATTTGTTTGATTTGTTTGGTTAGGCTTTTTTAAAAATTAAGTTAACAAAGAAAACATTACTAAATGTAATTCCCTAAACAGCTCCGTCCTAGCTTGAGATAACATTCTACAAGCTGAATTTTTTTTGTTATGTTTTCCTGTACAAATTATACCTGCCGTGATGTTTTAGACTACTAGACAATTCATGTCCCATTGAGTCATTGTTTCAGAGATATTTCCTTATCTAAACAGAGAAAAAGAATTACCAAAGGAAAGCCACAAAAAAAAGGCAGAACAGAATAACAAAAAGTTGGAAGGGACCTTGAAGGTCTTCCAGTCCAACCCCCTGCACATAGAGGAGACTCTACACCATTCTGGACAAATAGTTGTCCAATCTCTTCTTTAAAACTTCCAGTGATGAAGCTCCCGAACAGTGGTGGGATTCAATTTTTTTTACTACCTGTTCTGTGGGCATGGCTTGGTGGTCGTAGCTTGGTGGTCATGGCAGGAGAAGGATACTGTAAAATCTCCATTCCCTCTCCACTCCTGGGGGAAGATTACTGCAAAATCCCATTCCTTCCCCACCCCACTAACCTGCTTTCCAGCTCCATTCTCCTGTGCAGGGCAACAAAAGAAGACACAGCCGATCAGCTGGGACTCGGGAGGCAGAGAATAGATGAGGGCAGGGCTAATCAGAGGTGATATTTGCCGGTTCTCTGAATTACTCAAAATTTCCACTACTAGTTTTCCAGAACTGATCAGAACCTGCTGAATATCACCTCTGCACCCACAGCTTCTGAAGGCAAGCCACTGATTAATTGTTCTCAGTGTCAGGAAATTTCTCCTTGGTTCTAGGTTTGCTCTCTCCTTGATTGGTTTCCATCCATTGCTTCTTGTCCTATCTTCAGGTGCTTTGGAGAATATGTTGAGCCCCCGCTACTTTGCTGCAACCCCTCAAATATTGGAATAAGCAAGTGGGAATGAGAGAGTGAATTGTGACTCCTTGCTTGGCTTCCCTGTTGAGCTTCTGGCAAGAAACACTGGAAATCCTTCTTTCCTTCCCTCCCTCCTTCCCTCCCTCCCCTTTCTAGCAGATAGTGCTGCTGGATGGCTCAGTAAGGGATTGCAAGACTGGCTGGGAAACTATCATAGAATATTGAAAATGAAGATCATGTAACCACAGTAACAGCTAGTAGCACTGAAACAGATACAAATTCCCCAAATGTGACTTCCTTGGGAGTCATGGCCCTGGATTTTCTGTAAGTTAGCTAATTTGAAGTATTTTGCTTCAAAAGTTGTTACCATATAAAGCACTGTTTTACCCAGTTGAAAGTCATAACAACAAAGATTTTAGTGGATAGATAGATGATAGGTAGACAGACAGAGAGACATCTTTATACTTTGAAAATAGGATTTCTTTTACTTAAGCATTTTGTTGGCAGCCTCAGGAACAAGGAATTCCATGCAGGTAGACAGGCAGGTTTTTCTATCACTCTTCCCACTTTTGTGGGTTGAGGGAGCATGCTGTGTCCATTCCACCTCAAACAGCCTCTTGAAGACTTTTTTTTTGTAGGCTGTTTTGTCATTTTCACAGGCACCATGAGTGGAAAATGTCTAACCAACTTACCTACTGACACAGTAGAACGCCACCAGTTTGAAGATGTCTTCAAACACAAGAAGTGATCCTTCCAAGTGCAATACTGATGAGAAATAAGAAAAATATTCAGGGATTGGTCTCACTAGTATCAGAGATATTGATGCGTCGTTCTGAAATCTCATTCTGAAATGGTCACTTCACAGCAGGAGAAACGGCAAAAAATGGTGATGTGTCTCATTTCATTGGTGCTATTTAAAAAATAAAATTTACAGTGACAGATAACAACTTGACATTTGCTACAAATAATTTGCTGTGAAGTTGAAATGGAACTTATGAGGTAGAATCAAAATTGCTTACACTGTTTTGTTCCACTTCCTATCAATTTGTCTAAAACCTCCTTCTCAGAGCAAGGTTTTTATCCCATTGCTCAAATCTCACTTCACTCAGAAACGGAGCTACAAATCCTGAACATTGATTATGCCTCAGCAACTTTTGATACGATTAAACAGAGTAGCATAGCAAAAATAGTCCCATAATTGGCAAAAAGCAAAAAATCATTTGATTTGGAAAACAAGTGCTGTGACTTCTCCTATGCCTAGTTGAGAAGAAAAACTAGGAACTTCTCTAGATAATGTAGTTATGGAATGACTGGGAATGACAAGTTGAAACTTAGAAGACACTTAAATGGCAGAATACTTAAAGCAAAGTATCACTTGAATGAAGACTTACTACATATAGTTGTTATGTGTAAAGTCTATACTGGTTTCTTTTTTTGCTAAAGTTTAGAAATGGTTTGCCATTACCTATTTTTTTAGTTTTTTAAATTGCCCAGTCCATTTTAAACCTGGATTTTTGGAGGTTTCCTGAGCACTAACTGCTGAAGTTGTGCAGTGGCTTCAATTTGAAGGGAGAAATATGATTCAGGTACTTGTGGATATGCATATAACAATTTCCAGCACCTCCTTAAATTAATCTTCTTCTTGGAATCCTATACACGACCAGAAAGGAGGCAAGTATTTATGGATATGGGTATGCCCACACATAATAAATTATTTTTTTCTTAACTATTCCAAATTCAGCAAAGCTTTTGGCCAGGTATATTAATGTCTGGAGGAAAGGAAGAGAAGGGAAGGGAAGGGAAGGGAGGGAGAGAAAGAAGGAAGGAAGGATTTCCCTGTTAAACTTGATTTAAAATTTTAGCTCAGGGATGTTGCAGGAGGAAAGAGCGACGGGTATCAAGATAATGCCACAATCAGGGATGGGATTCAAATTTTTAAACAACCGATTCTGTGGGTGTGGCTAGGTGGGTATGGCCATGTGACTGGGTGGGCGTGGCTTTTTTTGCAGCAACCCCCCCCATTTTTTGGGTCTTCTGGGCCTCAGAAAAGCCTCTGAGCCATTTTTGCTCCCAGAAGTCTCCCCTGAGGCTCAGGAAGAAAAAAATGGAGCCTGGAAGGGGCACGCAGCACCCCACACCCTTCATTTTGGAGCCTTCTGGGCCTCAGGGAAGCTCCTAGAGGGGTATTTTTGCTCCCGGGAAGTTTCCCTGGGACCCAGGAAGGCAAAAAATGGAGTGCAGGGTTTGTCTGTGTGTGCTGTGCCCCACCTCCTCCATTTTTTGGCTTTCTGGGCCTCAGGAAAGCCTCCTGGGCGAAGCAGTAAGACGACGATGGAAATCCTGGCACAGCTGATTATAGGAACAACTGATGGCTGGGAGAGGGGGAAAATACCTCGAGGAGTGACTGGGCAGGGAAGAACCCAATCAGTGATGTCGAACATATGTGCGATGTTGCACATGCATGATAAGGACTGACTGGGCGTGGAGGGGAGGGGAGGGCGGAGAGGGGCAGTGCCAGCCAAGGGAATGATTTGCCGGTTCTCCAAACTGCGTGAAATCATAACAACCAGTTCTATAGAACCGGTCTGAACTGGTAGAATCCCACTCCTAGCCACAACTATGCAAGCCACAGATCTGCCCTATTGTTTTGTATGAGATGACAAATCATCTCATCATATTTAACTCACTCTCCCATATTTGTTGGGTTTTGCTTGTGGATGGCCCTTAAATTCCATCCTGAATAAGTGTTTTTGTAAAATCTTTCTCACTGATATATGACAATTAAGACCTGGTTTTGGTAAAGCTACTGCATGACCTTTGTTTTCACATTTAATTTGACAAATACATTTTCTAAAACACCCACACACTCTGGAGACAAGACAAATAAAGTGCTTTATGCCCCAAAAAATACAGAAGAAAAAAGAGGAAATGGTGATCCTTTGCTAGAAGCAGGCTTTTTCAAGAAGCTCGGCCTAACAGGAAGGGGATTTAGCTTCATAATGGAATTTTTTTTAATGCATGCTGGCTATCTCAAGCTGTGGTTTAAATCGCCAGTGCGGAGCTAACATCAACTCTATTATACCTTTAATCAGTAACCAACTTTGACCAGGGCATGGAAATGACCTTGACACAGGAAGTCCGGTTGCCTTGTCAATAGCAAATTAATAGCTGGAGAACTCTGACCCAGGGCTATTTCCTCCTCTACTCTCCACTCTATGACATTTTCTGTTCTCCTTTGTATTTTCATTGTCCTTAACAAAGTGAAAAACACAAATGAATAGTTAAGCTCAAGAGCCGATAGTGACCAGCACCATCTGCTTAAAAATTTATCCAGCACAGAAAACACAGGTTTTCCCCAATCAGTGCTGGCCAAAACCACTTTTTCTATACTAGCTACTCCTAAAACGCATCTCCCCTATCTCTATGAATTCCAGCCCTTTAAAAAAATCTTACTGTATCACTTAGTCTTATTATTTTCATCATCCCTCCCTCTGAAATAACACAATGCATAGTGTTACTAGATGCACGTCTGCTCACTGGGCTGTTTAGGGCTATTCCTACCATACAGAACAAAAATAGATGGTTAACCAAATCACACAATAATCTTCATGGTGGAGAAGGGATTCAAGTCCAAAGACTCCAAATCAGTGTTCATTTCCTGAGCTAGAATGTTGGCTCCAACAGCATGATATGAGTCCAAGTTGTGACAGATATTCCCAGGAATGTTTATCTGGAACTGTGCTTCATTCTTGGTTGCATAATTCTGTAATCTGCTTTTTATATTAGTCTAACTTTAATACTTCTATTTGTAAAGGTCAACCAATCTAAACTGAATCACAGTTCACCTCAATAATATCCCTTTGCCTTTCACATTTAATCTACTTATTGTGCTTTTTGAAAACTGCTAAAGCAATAAAACGATTAAAGCCATGCTAGTCTTTCACAAAATGACTTAAGAAATCTATTAGACTGCCAGAGAGGACTTTGCTTCTCTCAGAAAATATAAATAAGAGAACATTTTTTAATTACTAGAACTCGCTAATAGATAGGCAACTTACCTAACATATGGAAAGACACCAGAGGCATGACCCTGAGCTTGCTCCAATGTGTGCTGTGGTCACGGTTACTAAATATGGAGAACTGACACAGCTATCTTTGGCACGTTGCTGGAGCTAAAAATAAAACCAGTGACCATGATTGGAAAGCAACATCTCCAAGGCTCCAACTCTGTTTATCTGTGAGACAATGTCTTGGCATTGTAAAGGATCAAGTTTGAAAGCTTATGCCACTTCTAGAGTTGTTTGATCCTCTGCTGTTGTTGGAAAAAAAGTTATGCCCTTTGGTCATACCAACTTCAGAGGGAGTAATGACTGAACAACCACAAGTTAGGTTCGTTTGTCCCCAAGCTGCTATCCCCTAAAAAGGCACCCTGACACTCATTCTGAGAACTGATTAGGAAGAAATCTTACATCCTATAGGCCACTATTTGTACTATCAATGTTATGAAAAAGTAAATATAAAAGCAATATTAACATATTTTTAAAAATCAGAAAACAGAATTAAAACATTCTTAGGGAACAGTACAACCGAGCTATTGAAACCGCTAAAAAGTATAAAATCATAGTAAAGAATCATGAAAACAGTTAACTTCTAACACCAAAATGGTTCCTAAAATATCTGAGAAATAAAGACAAAGACTTGATTTATTGCCCCAAAGTTCATAATGTTAGCATCAAAGGAGCTTTTTGGAGGAGGTTGCATTTCCTCAAACAAGGCCCTTTCTTTGACAGACACCAGCACTCTCTCATTATTTAGGGACATCTGGTGAAGAAGCTCAGATGAAGTTTTTTATACCTAGAAGTTAAATATCGTACCAGTTGTGAGACTTTTTGAGAGAAAACTTGCAGTAGATTTCATTACTTTATTCTATAAATGCTTAAGCATTTCAACACCAATGCCTTAGCAATGAGGTCCAGTGATGGTTAGAAATGTATGGTTTCCATGTCAACCCCAGATTACGTCAATCCCTACTCACATATTGGTGATCAGCAGTTTAATTCAGAGCAAATGTTGTGTGCATCTCAAAATAGGGGACATTACCTTTACTTTTTGGCCATGATCAGATTGATCACTTTCTGGTCAAGCTGCACATTATTATTGCCTAGAACTGTTGTCCCACCACTGTAGAAGTGGTAGGCAGAAATGTATCTCAGTAGCTTCCTGTAAACACTTGGGAATTTTCCTAAATCTCTGGAAAGCATCACCACCTTGTACCTAGTTGCTACTGGAATAAATTAGATACTAGGGGGCTAAATGTCTTCTTACTGCTCTTTAATGTCTACATGAAGATCCTGGGAGTATGTGTGTGTGTGTGTGTACTGGCAACTGGGACCCATGACTTTAACTTGCTTTACATGAGGCTGCCAAAAAGTATTCAGGAGCTACCATTATACTATTCAGTTGGCACAAAACTCAATGCAATGGTTAAATTATTAGCAGATGACATCTATATTGCAGTCTCTGCCTTAGTTGCTAATAAGCTTGAGTCCCATTCAAAGGACTATTTTGATCTTTAAAGGCCTACGTGATTGGGCTCCAGGTTACCTCATGGATCATCTTTACCAGTTCTGTCCTGTGAACATGCAGAGAGAGATGCTCAGGATCCCGTGTGAATACAAGGGTAAACTGATCCATTGGTGTAATGCATCCTTCCCTATTATGGTCCCATTGCTATGAAATACCTGGTTTGCAGAGATGTGACTATTACCCTTATTATTAGCCTTCTGTAAGCTGGTTATGATGGCCTTGTCTGAGTGGAAATTTGAGGTTTAGATGTCTATTACTGGTTGTGTGGACATCTATGTGTAGTTAGATGGGTAAGTCTGTTTGTTTTCTTCCATTCTATATAAACCATCAAAACAGGTATGCAAAATGGGTAGATTGCAATGAGGCTTGGAAAACTATTTTCCTCAGATTGTGAGCTTCTCTGCTTTTTTTCTTGGAAGGATAAGTACAATGAGAGAAGAGTCCAATTGATGAGCAGTGTCCTGCACATCCTATTGTCACCATCCACATGCTTGAGACTTGTTTTATTTTATTTTTCCCCCAACATCGATAGCAAAGGATGAGAAAGAAATTAAAAATCAAGTTTTAAATATAAGATAAAACTGGCTGAGATATATCAGTGGAAAAGTCTTAAGCCATATATTCCTGGTTGTTCTCCAAAGGATTTATCCCTAGCCTCTCATGGCAGGATTTCCTGAAATTCAATCTACAGAACTACAGAAGACCCCAGATGTAGGAGATTACAGATTTAAACACAGATTAATATATTTCAAGGATTACCTCTGATACTTGGGCAGGAAAGTGCTTTGACTTCAGATGTTTTTAACTACCTACACCAGATCAAAATCTTGGGTGTATATGATCTAATTTATTGTCTAGACCAGCCTTCCAACCATTTCCAGTGTCCTAATCCTTCTAGTTCTCCTGCTCCAATCTGTCCTCTTTCTAAGAATCTATCATTCATTCCGACTGTGTCTGATGATTGATATTCTTCACTCCAATCTAAGGTTTCAGAGAATGTTCTGAAGTCATCCTGGAAGATAACTGGAATGCTTCCATCAGTCATTACTTTTCCTCTTTATGTAATATGCAAAATTGCAATCAAGAATCTACACTCCAGGAGCGTAGGAAGTACACTGCTGCAGGGGAGAAAAATAGGATCTGGGATAAACTAGAACAAGGGTCTTCAAACTTGGCAAGTTTAAGACTTATGGACTTCAACTCCCATAATTCCTAAGTTAACATGACTGGAAGAGGAATTCTGGGAGTTGAATTCCACAAGTCTTAAAGCTGTCAAGTTTGAAGACCCCCGAACTAGAGAGAAAAGTACAGGATCTCTAGATATGCCTGGGATCTGTTCAAGTGATGGGCACTCTTATTAGAGAAAATTCTCAAAAAAACAGCATGTGCCCAATATTTGTTGGGAGACTACCTAGAACACAGCCATCACTTAGCTTGTTTCACTCCATCTCTTCTCATTCAATTTAGCCTCATCAGACCTAGCAATGAGATAGATAACAGATAATCAGAGTTGGAAGGGACCTTGTAGATCATCTAGTCCAACCCCCGCCCAAGTGGGAGACCCTACACCATTTCTGATAGATTGCAGTCCAATCTCTTCTTGAAAGTCTCAAGTGATGGCGCTCCCACAACTTCCGAGGGCAAGCTGTTCCATTGGTTGGTTGTTCTCACTGTCAGGAAGTTTCTCCTTATTTCCAGGTTAAATCTCTCCTTGTTCAGTTTCCATCCATTATTCCTTGTCTGGCCTACAGGCACTTTAGAAAATAGCTTGACCCCTTCCTCCCTGTGGTAGCCCCTCAAATATTGGAAGACCGCTATCATGTCTCCCTTGGTCCTTCTCTTTACTAGACTAGCCAAGCCCAGTTCCTGCAACCGTTCATTGTATGTTTTAGCCTCCAGTCCCCTAATCATCCTGGTTCCTCTTTTCTGTACTTTTGCTAGAATCTCAACATCTTTTTTGTAATGTGGTGACCAAAACTGGATGCAGTACTCTAGGTGTGGTTTTACTAAGGCTTTATAGAATGATATTAGTACTTCCCTTGATCTTGACTGTATCCCTCTGTTAATACAATTTAGGATTGCATTAGCTTTTTTGGCTGCTGCTGCACACTGCTGACTCATATTTAGCTGATTGTCCACTAAGATTCCATGATCCCTCTCACAGTTACTGCTATTGAGATCTGATTGGAACCAACAAATATTTGATTACCTTGGACCCAGAGCTACATTTGGCTACATCTATTTTCCAGTTGCAGCAAAAGGAGGTGTTCAGTCATCCTGGCTGAGATCACCACCATTTGGTTCCCACCTCCTAGAATGATCTCATACGCAGGCTGCATAATGACTGATTCTAAATAAAAAGATTCAACAATAGGATACAAAGGTAACTCAAGGGTCATTGCTGATACGGTTCCATGTTGCAATTAGTTTAAACATTTTTCATGAATTATGTTAAAATATGCTCTGCTGTATTTGAAGGATTAATGATGTTTTGCAAGGAATACTGAATTACAATACATTTCCAGAATAAAAACAGAAACAAGCTGAAGCTAAATGGTCTGCTTAGTTGAAAGACTAAAACTGTCTTTTCTAAGCCTCTGTTTTGCTTTTCTTTTTCCATTTACTCATTAGTTTCCATATGAATAGTGTAGAAATGCAGCAGCGATGATGTCATAGCTTTGTGAATGTTCAAGCTACTTTAACTCCCCTCTGAATCATGATAGGTATTCCATAGAACTCATGAATATTCCCCTAGTATTTCCATAGTTCTAGGCACTGATTGTGTCAGTGCAAACTATTCTGAGAAATGTTTGAACTTTTTTTTTTTTACTTCTTTCCAAAAGTAGCAGCTTGGCAAACATGACATTGTGCAATGCTGTTTATCAGAAAATGAGATCAAATATGCTGAGGAATCAGTCTTTTACACAGGTTTTTTTTTCCAGAAATGGGACACTGTGAATTTCAAATTGCTGAATGCTATGGAAGTATGTGTAGATACATCTTCACACAGACACACACATTTTTAAAATGTTTGGCTTCTTTGACACAACTCATTACACTTGAGAATGTGACCTCTGAGAATAGCTAGGACAAAATAATTAATCGGCAAGAGGCCATTGTGGGCCAAGCCACAGAGGGCAGCATTCTAAATATTTTAGTACTCTGGAATAGCCATTAGCATTTGCATTCACTTAATAACCTTATTACCAGGAATTGGGAACAGCAATGAAATGAAAAGTAACCTGGAAAATTGCCAGAGAGATGTGGTGATTAAGGAGGAACACACAGCCCATTTCAAAATTCAAGGAAGGAAAATATTATGTCCCTTTATGAGCAAGCAGGTAAAACCAGGGGTGGGATTCAAATTTTTTAACAACCAGTTCTGTGGGCGTGGCTTAGTTGGGTGGGTGTGGCTTGGTGGTCATGTGACTGGGTGGTTGTGGCTTGGTGGTCATGTTATTGGCTCGGCATGGCTAACTCAATATCTCTCACATCGATGCACGCATCTCCTCGCCTGACTTCTCATGCCTGTGGGGATGCTGCAACAGTCATAAGTGTGAAAAATGGTCATAAGTCACTTTTTTCAATTGTAACTTTGAATGGTCACTCCACACAAGCAAAGTACCAGCAAAGGAAGGAAAAAAAAACTCCAGAGAAGTTCCTGAGACAGGAAGTCTAGACCTTCCAAGAATGTAATAAGGGTTAACGGAGAGGCAGTTTCTGTAAGCAACACCAGAATGTTTCCTTTCTGCCTTCCTTACAGAATTAGGTCAGTAATTTCTTCTAACAACCGGTTCTCCGAACTGCTTAGAATGTTAACAACCAGTTCTAGTGAATAGGTGCGAACTGGTAAAATCCCACCCCTGAGTAAAACTAACATAGCACAGCATGTAACACAGCATTCATGATATAAGTTCAGCCTTTTTCATGAATTTTTCTATTCTGAACATCAGTCTTAGTCAGAAAGACAATGTTTTTGTGGAATTTTCTACCAAGAGATACCAACAGCCATTCACCAGTGTAGAAAATATTGCAAAAGGAACAGGTAAAATGACATAGCTTTTCTAAGACCTATAATAGGAAAATTGGAAACTTCATGAACAGAGGCAGCAATATTAACTGTTTCTCCAAGCTAAAGGGGCCTTTATTTGCTGCATTTTATTTTAAGGGCCAGTCTTGTCTTAGTTGTTTAAAGATTAAAAACTGAGAACTCCCTAGAGTTCGATACAAGATGGGCAGCTATGAAAGAAAAGAGAGCAATATTGTTGAAAACTACCCCTCGGTCAGTGGTGGGATTTTTTTACTACCGGTTCTGTGGGTGTGGCTTGGTAGGCATGGCGAGGGAAGGATACTGTAAAATCTCCAGTCAGAGGTGGCATTTGCCGATTCTCCAAACTACTCAACATTTCTGCTACCGGTTCTCCAGAACTGGTTAGAACCTGCTGAACTGGTTAGAACCTGCCTGGATTTGGGGCTGATCAGCGAAAGGAGAAGATCCAGTCCGGGACGCTGTCTTACTCGGTGAAAAATCTATGGGCCCTGAGATGTGTCCCCTTGTCTCAGGAATGGCCCTCTACTCTCTCGAGGCCCATCTCAAGGACGGATCTTGGGATCCGGAGAGATGGTGGGGGTGCAGGAAACAGGGGAGGGAGGGATGTTTGAATAAATTTTTAGTTAAATTTTTAAAGGGGTTAGGAATGTCCGGGCGGGGGTTGGGGGACAACTCGCCGGGGACTGGGACCAGGCCGTGGGTTGGGCATGGCCGGGAGAGTCAGGTCTGGATAAGTCTGTATTAAGGATGGGGGGGGTCACCGGGGAGGGTGGAATTGAATTTATTAGTACGGTGAGCGGGAGAGGCAGATTTGGCGGTTACAGGGGGCCATACCCTGTATTGGGAGCGCGTCCCCGCTGTTTGTCCGCTGTGGCGCGCTCCGACCCCCTTGTCATTTCCCGTTTCCCAGGAGGTCTGAGCGATCGGGCCCTGGGCCTTCGGCTGATATTATGTAATGCCAGGTCCATTGTTAATAAGGCCCCTCTCATCCACGATTTGATTTGTGAGGGGGGCGCGGACCTGGTGGGGGTCACCGAAACCTGGCTGGGCCAGGAGGGGGGAGTCCCTCTGGTGGAGATGTGCCCAGCCGGGTTTCGGGTCTTTCATCGGCCGAGGGCCCAGGAGAGGGGAGGGGGGGTTGCGGTGGTTATTAAGGAAGATCTGTGTCCGAGGGAAGCCACTGTGTCTCAGACAACCGGGTGTGAGCTTCTTTTCGTGAAGTTTGGTCCCAGGGTTCAGGTGGGCCTGCTGGTCGCATACCTGGCTCCCTGCTATGCGGCAGCGGCCCTGCTTGAGCTCCTCGAGGTCATAGCTGGCGTGGCAGTTGGGACCCCCAGGTCATGGGGGATTTCAACTTGCCTTCAGCCGGCGGTGCCTCGGGGGTTGCTCAAGAGTTTGTGGCCTCCATGACGGCCTTGGGCCTGATCCAGTTAATTCGGGACCCTACTCACGTGGGAGGTCACACCTTGGATTTGGTTTTTGTCTCTGATCAGTGGCAGAGTGATCTGGGTATAGGGGATATAGTTATAGAACCCCTGTCATGAACTGATCACTCGCTTCTGAAGCTCGACTTTCGGTCCGCACCCCCTGACTGCAGGGAGGCGGGGCCAGTAAAATGGTACCGCCCCAGGCGCCTGATGGGCCCTGATAGGTTCCTGACGGAGCTTGGGCCATTTCCCGAAGCTCGCACACACGACTCGGTTGAGGGCTTGGTTGCCACCTGGGATAGGGTGGCTGCTGGAGCCCTCGACCGAGTCGTGCCCTTGCGGCCTCTGACCCGGTGCCGATCCCATTTGGCTCCTTGGTTTTCTGAGGAGCTAAGGGAGATGAAGCGCCGGAAAAGACGCCTAGAGAGTAATTGGAGGGCTAGCCGCTCCGGATCTGACCGAACACTACTACGATCTTATATTAAGACGTGTTTAGTGGCGATAAGGATGGCGAGGAGGTCTTACCTCCCCACCCTTATTGCGTCCGCGGAAAACCGCCCAGCCGCCCTGTTCAGGGTGACCCGCTCCCTCCTTGAGGTGGGAGCACGGGAGGACCCCTTGCAGGGGCGAGCTGAGGAGTTTTCTAGGTTTCTGCAGGACAAAATCGCTCAGATCCGGGACAAGCTGGACTCCGGTTGGACATCTCCAGGCGGGGGGGTGGGGGTGGATATCGGTGAGGTCAATTGGGTTGAGTTCGACCCTGTTACTTTGGAGGACGTGGACAGGATACTGGGGGGGCTTAATGCCACCACCTGTTTGTTGGACCCGTGTCCCTCCTGGCTGGTTTTGGCCACTCGGGAGATGACACGAGGCTGGTTCCAGGGCATTATAAACGCTTCCTTGAGAGAGGGGCTGCTGCCTGCTGCCTTGAAAGAGGCGGTGGTGCGACCCCTCCTCAAGAAACCGTCCCTGGACCCAGCATTGTTAACGAATTATCGTCCTGTCTCTAACCTTCGTTTTGTTGCGAAGGTTGTTGAGAGTGTGGTGGCACGTCAGCTCCCGCAGTACCTGGATGAAGCGAGTTATCTTGACCCCCTCCAATCGGGTTTCAGGCCTGGGCACAGCACGGAGACGGCTTTGGTCGCGTTGGCTGATGATCTCTGGAGGGCTCGGGACAGGGGTTGTTCCTCTGTCCTGGTCCTGTTAGATCTCTCAGCGGCTTTTGATACTGTCGACCACAGTATCCTATTGCGGCGGTTGGAGGGGTTGGGAGTGGGGGGCACCGTGTTGCGGTGGTTCACCTCCTTCTTCTCCGACCGTTCGCAATTTGTGTTGACAGGGGGGCAGAGGTCGGCCCCGAGGCCCCTACTGTGTGGGGTCCCTCAGGGGTCGGTGCTCTCGCCCCTGCTGTTCAACATTTATGTGAAGCCACTGGGTGAGATCATCCGTGGCTTCGGGGTGGAGTTCCATCAGTACGCTGATGATACTCAGCTGTACATCTCCACCCCGGGCCACCCCAACGAAGCCGTCGAAGCGATGTCCCGGTGCCTGGAGGCCGTGCGGAGTTGGATGGGTTGTAACAGGCTTCATCTCAACCCGACCAAAACCGAGTGGCTGTGGTTTCCTGCGCCCAGATACAGCCAGCTGGTTCCTTCGCTGGCCGTGGGGGGAGAGGTTTTGACCCCCGTGGAAAGGGCGCGCAATCTGGGCGTCCTCCTGGATGTACGGCTGTCCTTGGAAGAGCATATTGCAGCCGTCGCCAGGGGGACTTTTTATCAGATTCGTCTGATCCACCAGTTGCGGCCCTTTCTGGATCTGGGCGCACTTCGCACGGTCACTTCCGCCCTCGTTATCTCCCACCTGGATTATTGCAATGCTCTCTACATGGGGCTCCCCTTGAAGAGTCTCCGGAGGTTGCAGTTGGTCCAGAATGCAGCCGCGCGGGTGATTGTGGGTGCCCCTCGGAGCTCCCATGTTACACCGCTTCTCCGCAGGCTGCACTGGCTTCCTGTGGCCTACCGGATTCGATTCAAGGTGGTACTAACGGTATTTAAAGTGCTCCATGGCTCGGGACCTGGGTACTTACGGGACCGCCTACTGCCATCGTCAACCTCCCGCCGCCCAGTACGCTCCCACAGGGTTGCCCTACTTGGGGTACTGCCGCCTGGCTGCTGTCGGCTGACGGCCCCGAGAGTTCGGGCTTTCTCTGTGGGAGCTCCCTCCCTATGGAATGATCTCCCCCCGGAGATACGGGCTATGACGGATATCCTGACCTTCCGGCGTGCAGTGAAAACCCTATTTTTTAAACAGGCTGGCCTGGCCCAGTAACTGTGTTTCGGGTTTTAATTCAATTTTAATTGGGGTTTTATTAGTTTTAATTTTTAATTGAATCCCTTAGATGGACACAGCCGGACCAAATTATTTAATGTATTTTTAATCGTATTTATTGTATATTTATGGTGTATTTTTAGTAGGCTGTACACCGCGCCGAGTCCCTTTTTGGGAGAGGGAGCGGTATAAAAGTTTAATTAATAAATAATAAATACCACACCACCTCTGCCCTCAGTGTTAACTGCCAGACAAGAAACTGAGTACGTACAACTGCCTATCTAGAAACACAGGCCATTTGATCACAATCTCTCTCATATGGTGAAATGTATTGTTTTTTCCATTTCAATCATAATAACTCTGCAGTCCCATTTTTATTCATCTTATTATTTTGCTGATAAGTAAACTTCCATCCAATGGAAATAGGGGGCTGGACAGATGCACCAAGTCAAGCAGCCTACCACAATCCAGCAACAATTCCTATTATTACTACCAGATGCATTTTATCTAATACTCTAGTCCAGACTTGGTTTTTAGTATTGTTCCACCAAATATTATTAACTGGTCTGTAAACAGGGCATGAAAGCAAATCCTTTTCTTTAGTGTAAGTCTCCAGCACTTGAGATGAAGCAATATACTACTCCTGAACTTACAAAATCCATTTAGCTATCATGGTTAAGTAACTTCTGGTAGTGCTATCTTCTCTGAATTTGTCTAGTACAGGGGTGTCAAACTTGCTGCCTGCGGGCCGGGTGCGTCACATGCTGGCCCCACCCCCCACCTGGTTTAGCGAAGGGGAGGAAAGTCCCGATATATCACATGACATCATCGTGATGACATAAGTTTGACACCCCTGGTCTAGTATAATTTTAAAATCATCTTGCTAAAAAAACACCAAGGAAGAATCTCTTCCTCTCTCAAAGGACAGCACTCCAGAGAAGATCTACCTCAGAGACAGAAGAATAATAGACTTGGAAGGGAACTTGGTGGTCTTCTAATCCAACCCTCTCCTCAAGCAGGAGACCCTATATCATTCCAGACAAGTGGCTGTTCAGTCTCTTCTTAAAACTCTCCAGTGATGGAGCACCCACAGCAACCTCTGAAGGCAATGTGTTCCACTGATAAATAGTTCTTACTGTTAGGAAATTTCTCCTTAGCTCCAGGTTGCTTCTCTCCTTGATGTCGATCCTGAAGATGACATATGTGTAGCCATATTTTATTCTAGCTTTTGTCTATTCTTTTCTTAGCTTCCTTTAGGCTTTTTGCAAAGGAATTTTACAGTATTTCAGGCTCGCCACACTCCAGCTGTTGAAAGGGGGATTATAGAGACGAGAGGGGAATGTTATGTCTAGATGGCATTCTTTCCCACGGGAATAGAGAAGATAAGATGCCTGCAGGTGGAGGAGGGAGTCATTGGACTGATGGACTGAGAAATGATTGGAGATTGTGACTCTGGGGGGAAGTTTCAAACTTTTGCTTTTTACTGGGTGTGATTCCGGAATCTGGCCAGAGTCGGAATTAAGCCAAGACCTTGTCAATTTGATATGTTTCTAATAAATAGACTTTAAGAAAGATGGATGCCTTGGATTTTTATTCTAGGGACATATTACTTGGAAACTTGACACTTGCTTAATTTCCAACCATTTGCTTGCCTTCTGATGCTTCGGAAAATAGGATTGCCTCCCCTCTTCTTTGTGGCAGCCCCTCAAATATTGGAACACTGCTATCATGCCACCCTTAGTCCTTCTTTTCATTAGACTAAATAAACCCAATTCCTGCAACCTTTCAAGCCCCAGAATCTGAAGTTCGTAGCAAATATATATGCAGGCAAATATACTGTAAATATATGTACTGAAACAGATCATAGTGTGGATATAGTGTGCATAAATATGGGAATGTATTTCAAGAAGGGAGATAAACTTACAAGATTTTTCTTCTTTTATCTTGTATTCTAGAATGTCACACCCCTCTTTCTGGGCTGGAAAATGAACTAACAGGAATAGATTTTTCAGGCTCTCATCTTTCCGAACCATAAACATCTAAACAGAGAAAAAGGGATAAATGAGATTACATGAGAATATAAAATATTTTTCTGTCATTTAAAAATATCACATCTGATCTGTAAATAAACACATAATTTTATTACACCCTTACCAAAATGACAGTTTCACATATTGTTCTTCTGATCAGTTTAATACTGGAAGAGATTTTTGGATTTTTTAAAATCAAGTTTGGTGTATAATTTTAACATTTAAAGTATAACTTGCACTCCCATGAATTCCTTACTTTCTTCCTCCTTGAAGAAGGTTGAATAAGAAAAGCTGATATGCTTCTACTGTGAACGTATAGAATTATTATAGGTTCTTATCATTTTGAATCAGATAAACTGAATGCATAAATTTGCAGGTATGCATTGTAAGGAGATGGAAATAAATTTCTGTATTCTTGGTATTGTTGTATCCTGAGTATATCAATCACCGATCAGAGTCACTATAGATTTGGGTGCCTTATAAAAAAAACAATCCTAGCTGATGGGATATAGGCAGCAATGTCTTATAGGCATATAAGTAAAGTTCCTGGTTTGCATATCATAACATCAGCATGCTTGGGATAGAATTCAGTTTTGGTTGTGCTTATGGACTTCGTGCTCTGGCCAAATGCTCACCAGTTCTGTCATCACAGGTAGCACAGAATGCTATACAGAATACTATAACTAGTAAGTTAGTCTACTTCTTCTCCGATTTATAAAAAATGTTTCTGTGAAAGCTTCAGTTGAAAAAATCCATAATGTCGAGCAGAGGTCAACATACACGGGCCGATCTGGTGATGATACCCAAGATTGCAACTTGGGCTTTAAGAAGAGTAAGTGGTAAATAATATGACTTAATAAATGAAGTAAAAGAAAGGTACTGGATGGGCTAAAGCCAAGAAGGCAGGAATCAATGATTCTCAGGCCAGACAAAGCCATTGTGTAAATATGAAGCAGGTATTTCTGACTCTGAAGGATAGGAGGAAAAAAAATAACCAAAAATCAATTGACTCAAAAAGTCTAGGAGTTAAACCCTTGAAATAAAATTTGCATGAGAATAAATGAAATGGTTAGCAAAAGATCCAGCACTGTAGAATGAAGCAAGACAAGGGTTTCTTTATGGTTGTCGTTAAGGAATGTATGAGGTGATGTAAAAAATATCCTGGTTGGAGATATGAATTACATGTACTTTTCTTTGTAGATGAGATCATGCTGGTTGCAAGAATCCAAATTATTTACTGCTAATGCTAGGTAGATTAATGAAACAAGAAATACGGATCTGAAAATTAATAAAGATCAAGGTAGCTCTATTTGGCAGGTTAAATGGAGAGAACTATAGAAAGTTACATCAAAGTAATGAATAACAAGAAAAAGTAGATATTTAATAAGGATAAGTGAAGATCATGGTAAATAGATTTTGAGAGTTAGAACAATTTTTTCAGAGTTAGAACAATAATCAGTGGAGGCTTCCGGTTGGGCGCTGTGTCGGTGAGGAGCAGGTCGCCGCTCTGAAAGATTCCAAATTTCGCTGGTTGGCGGCTTCTATGAGCGTGCCAGACCCCGGAGGGATAGGCAGAAGAAAGGGGAAGGCACGGAGGTCTTGGGGAGGTGCCACAATCCCGGAGACTGGAAGAAGAAACCCCTGAAAACCAACAGCAGAAGAGGGAGATCGTGATGACTGTGACGATTGGAACCAGAGACGCAGCAGTCCAGCTGACTAAAGGAAGCAAAGAGAAGGAAAAAGCAGACTGAGCAGTGGAAAGGCGCATTTAAAGAAGATTTCCAGAATATTGGTGTATATTACGAAGGAAGATTGAAGCTCCTAACTGAACGGTGTGGAGAAGCGGCAGAACTTTTGACAGGATCACTGACAAGAAAAATGGCAGAGGTTAATGCTGACTAATGGAATCATGAAACTCAAGGAGGCAAAGGGTGAGGCAATAACACTTGCTTTGAGAATTGAGGAGTGAATCATAAAACTATATTGTCTGTTTATTTGAGATTTGGCGAAAGAAAGAGAAAGAAGGGAAGGTGATTAAGTGGTATAGGGAAAACGAAAGAACTGTTAAGAGCATAACATTAAGAAAAATTTTTTTGACTCATTGAAAGATCAGAGGAAAGGACTGGGGAAAAGAAACTTTAACTTGACAAATATTAATAGACAATTGCGATAACAAAATAAGGAAGATCTACTTAAGATCTATAAGTGGAACTGTGACTATGGGGGAGTAAAAGAGCAAGAAGAAAATATATAAATAAAAAGAAGAAACAAAATGGAGAAAGTGACTGTGCAATTTGGAAAGAGGACATTTTGAATTAACAGCTGTAACAAGACATTCAACAAAAAGACTATAGATCTGAGTTAAAAGATAGTAGTAAAATATAAATTTATTTAAGTGACATTGGTAGAAAACTAATTTGATACAAATACGTTAGAATATTGAATATAGAATATTGTTCAATACTGATTGAATTTTTTCTGATTAATTGAATGAATATTGGAAAGTGATTGTATAAACATATAAAATAGATGGTTAAAGAATAATTTATAGTACTATTACTTTCATCTTATTGTTAATTACTGATAAATCATCTTAATTAGTATCTGTTTAAAAATAATACATAAGAAAGTTAGAAAAAAGAAATCAGATACAATTACTCTGAGTTAAATATATAATTAAGAATCTTAAGGAAATAGATAAACTCATATATATAGGAGCTTAAATATCTCAATGAACTGGGTGCTGTAATTATTTATACCAATTAATTAAATATACAGGACTGTTGTTTTCTGATTAATTATATTTATATTTGCTTAATTATATTTATAGTGGATTATTTATATTTACATTGGATTAATATTTAACTCTTTAAATTTTAGAATATTTGAGTACGTTAAAAATAGAAGTAAGATTTCACTGGGAGTATTCATAATAGAAAATTTCTAATTAACAATAGATGTGCTAACGCGTATACTGAACTCAAAGGAGAGGATGATATAACTCTACTAGGGATAGTTGATGGTGGATTGGAGAGAGCTGCTCCAGATAGTTAAAATGGCAACAATAACTACTACTGTAAAATCAGGGAAGAAACCTATAACAGCGACGTCTTCACCTCTGGGACAGAGATCGATTGATGCAATGTTATTGGTGGAAAAGACAAGCTCTGCTCAAAGTTTGCAGACAGTACAAACAACACTTTCTATGATGCAAGAAATGATGGTTAAAAACCCACGAATTGATAGTGAGGAATCACGAAGACATGAAATTAGAGATGAGAACTGAAATAGGAGGAGTGAAGAACGAGATCCAAAATCTGGACAGTAAAATTGGAAAGATGCAGGAGGCAATGATAAAGAATGAATAAAAATTAAACACAGTAGAGGCAAGAACCGAGGTGGTGGAAAAGAGAGTAGAGGAATCGGAACAAAATTGGAAAGTCCTATACTACGAACTTCGAGATTCGGTGGTGCATATAGAATTAGAAAAAGCATCATTCTATCAGAGATTTCAGAATGTTATTGAAGATAGAAAGGAAGATCTATGAGCAATAATGGTGAACCTAATAGCAACAGCTCTACAGAAAAACAATCAGGAAATCGAGAATGACATCGACGAAGTTTACAGAGTATACACACACTGCGCCCGAAGACACAGGCTACTCCGAGAAGTCCACATCCAATTCGCGAGAAAGACAACATGAGACCTGCTGTACAGTAAGACCAGAGATGAGCCATTGATATACAAAGATCATGAAGTTCTAACGTTGAAACAAGTACCCAGGAGAGTTAGAGAGCAAAGAAAGGGCTACCAGTTTCTGTCATCTCAGTTAATTAAGAACGGTATACCATTCAGATGGTTCACCCCGGAGGGGCTCCTAGTAGCATGGCAAGACAAAAAATATAAAATCGATACAATAGAGAAAGCACATCAATTTCGCGAACAATATCTGGGACTGGAGGAAGAACACGAAAGTGGAGAAGACCCAATTATGAGAAGGCAGGAAGAACAACTCTCCGATGAGAAAGAACCTGTATCACAATCAGAATTTCAGAAACTTAGAGAAGAAGAAGAGGATGACAGACCAAGAACAGGAGAACCCAGAACAAGGAATGAAATAAAAAATGCTCTACACAGACAGTAACACAAACAGAGAAATCATCCTTTTTTTAGTTAACATCAATGGTTTAAATTCATCAACAAAAAGAAAACAGTCACTTGAAAAACTCAAAAAACAAAACACAGACATAACTTGTATACAAGAAGTTCATATTATAGATAAACAGGCAGATTTATTAAAGGATATTAATTTAGGTAAAATGTATTGGGCTCTCTCAAACCAAAGAAAAAGGGGCATTGTAGTATATGTAAAAGATTGGCTGCAACACAAACAAGTATATAAAGATGATGAAGGGAGAATGTTGTTTATAGAATAATAAATCAGAAAAAGATTTTACTAGTTACAATTTACGCGCCAAATGTAAATCAAAAAGAATTTTATACCAGACTCCATCACAAGATAATAGAAACTGAATATACAAGTGTATGCATTGTAGGAGACTACAACGCTGTTTCAGACAAGGATAAAGACCACAGAAGTTCCAAAAGAAAAAAGAAAAAGAAAAGGAGACTATTTCCATCTTTTTTAAATAATATAGTGAGAATTAAATTTGAAGGACGTGTGGAGAGAATTGTATCCAATTAAAAAACAATATACTTTTTTTTTCAATCCCCACCACTCCTGGTCCAGAATAGATCAGATATGGATGGATCCAGGTTTAATGGAAAACATTGAAAATATAGAGATCTTGCCGAATGCATGGACCGACCATAATCCTATTCAAATTAAATGGAAAGAAAAGAGAATGATCGGAAGATGGACATTTAATAATAGTATACTAAAAGATAACAAATATATTGGAATGATGAAAAAAGAACTGAAAATATTTTTTGAAATAAAGAAGAGAGAACATACATCCCTACAAAACCTCTGGGACATGACAAAAGCCTATGTGAGAGGTCTAACTATTACCTATAGCATCAAAAGGAATAAAGAAAAAAGACAACAGCAAAGCGCGTGGAGAAAGAAACTTAAAGATTTGGAAGCAACTAGACAAAATGATCCGAACAATCAAAATATTAAGAAAGAAATAGATTTGGTAAAACATAAGATAAATTTAAGTATGCAGGAAGACTTGGCCCGAAAAGTTGAACTAGAAAAACAAAATTATTTCAAAAACGCAAACAAGCCAGGGAGAATAAAATAAAATAAAACAAAATAAAAAAAGAATAAGGAAAAAGAATGATTGTAGCTCTCCAAGACCAAAAAGGGAAAGTTTGTACTCAGGCCAAGGAAAAGAAAGAAATTGTTAAGGATTTTTTTACGAATCTATACAATCAAGAAGAAGTACCAGAAGAACTTATTAATCAGTATCTGAAGGAAAAAAATTTGCCAGAAATTACAGATGAAGAGAAATACATTTTAAACAATAAAATATCGATAGTAGAATTTAGAAAGGCAATTGGAGCACAAAAAACAAATAAAACCCCGGGCCCAGATGAAATTTCATCTGAATTTTATAAGGAGTTTCAACAGCTATTGGAGGAGTTAATAATAGACCTATATAATGAAGCCTTGGATAATGCTAACATACCGAAATCATGGACTGAAGTGTACATAACTCTTATTCATAAAGAGCAATCAGATCCACAAAAATTCAAAATTATAGGCCAATATCACTTTTAAACGTAGATTATAAGATTTTGGCCACAATATTGGCACAAAGATTAAAGAGTGTATTAAGCAGAACTATTCATACTGACCAGAATGGGTTTCTACCATACAGACAAATGAAGACAAACATAAGAATAATTATGGAGGTTCTAGAATTTTATGAAGTACATACAACTAAAACAATGGCATTAATGTTCTTAGATGCCCAGAAGGTCTTTGACAATTTGAATTGGAATTTTCTTATTAAACAATTGACTGGCATGAAATTTGGCAAAAAAAATTTAGGATTCATCAAGACAATATATAATACCCAAACAACAAAAATATTAATAAATGGGGAAAATACAGATAGTATAAGGATTAATAAGGGAGTAATAAAGGATGCCCCCTAGCTCCTCTACTTTATATATTAGCAGAGGAGACACTATTAGCACAAATGCAACAAAATCAAGAGATCAGGGGAATAAAAGTTAAAAAAGAGGAGTACAAACTTCAAGCATTTGCTGATGATATGGGAAGACCCCCTAGAAACAACCCTCATCTTAATGAAAAAAATAGAACAATATGGAAAGGTGGCAGAGTTGAAAATCAACAAAGAAAAAACAAAAGTGATAACAAAAAACTGTACAAATGAACAAAAGGAAGAATTAATAAACAGATTAGGGATACAGGTGGTAAACAAAGTAAAACACTTGGGGAAATGGCTGACAGCCAGGTGTTCATCAATTAAAAAAAGACAACTATGATAAATTAATAATTCAAATATTTAAAGATTTAGATAATTGGGCTAATTTACAAATATCTTTATTGGGTTGTATCACAATAGTATAAATGAATGTTTTGCCAAAACTGTTGTTCCTATTCCAGACAGTGCCGGTCAAGTTGGAGAAAAGCTTTTTTGAAGAATTAAATAAACACATATCTAAATTCATATGGCATAGGAAAAAACCCAGAATAAAATATAAATTGTTACAGGACAACAGAAAGAAAGGAGGCTTCGGCCTTCCAGATTTCAAAATATATTTTTATGCTGCGATAGCAACTTGGCTTAAAGACTGGGTTAAACTGATAAATAAAAGGACTCTAACTTGGGTGGCATGCATTCATGTGGGATGAAAAGAGTAATATTGCATATTTTCAAAGGCATCGTATAAGGAACGTGTTATTAAACATTTGGAAAAAGATAAAAAAAACACACTATCCCAAGATCCCACTTTGGTTATCCACAATGGAGTCAGTTACACATCCAAATGTTTTAGATTTTAATAACATTGTAAGATATAAGGACTTATTATATGAAAACGGAGAGCTAAAGGGTAGGAACCAAACCCAAATCCAAGGAAAAGAGATAGCATGGTGGCTGTATGCACAAATACAAACGCATTATAAAAAAGATAAAGAACAATTTGATTTTAATATGATTCAGCAAGAATTAGACAAGATCTGGCACGGAGAGGAAAGGAAAATGATTAGTAAAATTTACAAGTATCTTTTGGACTATAAATTAAAAGAAGAAACAGTCAAGGAATGTATGATAATTTGGGCTAAAAATTTGGGCCATAGTATCGAACTAGACAAGTGGGAACGTATTTGGGAAATAAATTACAGATTAACTATGTCAGTCTTGTACAAAGAGAATTTGTATAAAATGGTTTATCGCTGACATCTGCCACCTGCGAGACTGGCAAAGATGTTTCTGAATATCCTGCCAAATGTGTGTATGTGCAGGATATATTCACATGGAAGTCTGAGTATATCAAAAGAATAGTTCAATAAAAGTTGAAACATAAACGTAAGTTGAATCAGCATATGGTAATAAAATAAGACAAGGCTGTCAAACCCCTGGCCTGTAGGCCGGATACGTCATGCGCTGGCCACACTCACACTGGTTTAATGAAGGGGGAAAAAAGTCCTGATACATCATGTGACGCCACCTTGATGTGAGTTTGACACCCCTGCAATAAGAGATTGGGTGAATGGATTCTAAATGGATTGATTCTGAATGAACATGGATTGAATACTAATGTGAAAGGCATATGGGAAAGAAGGATGCTCAGGTGACTTTCACACATAGAGTGAATAAGGACTGAATTGCAAAAACAGGGAATAAGGAGTGAATGGGCTGAGAACAGGAAAGTCAAGAGAATTGTGGTTGGATAAAGTAACGAAATGAAAAAGATGAAAATACTGAAGAACAAAAGGCAATGTATATAAACCTATTGAATGTGGGAGAAGCAAGTGCTTTACAGGATTGCTGTTTCTTCATTTTGCAAAACTTTCCCTAAAAAGAGACAGTATAATGAGCATGAATTTGACTGTTGGCTTGATTGTTGAATTTATAGCCACGCATTCCCTGATACACTGATTCAATTATGGAATCCCAACTTTTCTGCCATAGGTTAAGTTTAACAGGAAATTCATTTAGCCTCACAACAATCTGCAATCCATTCTGGATTCTAATATGGAAGGTGAATCCAGCTGAGAGGAAAATATGGGAAAGTATTTGTAGGACAAAAAATTAGTTGCATGAAGGCTGGGAAGAACAAATCTCAAGGACCTACAAAAATGCCTGCTCCTAATGGTTTCTGCATGCCCAATGGATCAGAAACCATCCCTCTATGGGAGCATGGTTTTCCTCCAAGAGGTCTTCTCCCTTCATGAATGTCAGAACTGTTACATAGATAAATGATCTCACTTTGTTGAAACAGTTCTGTACTAATCCAATTTGGGGGGGCTTCTTAATGGATTGGAGATCTCTAGCTTCTTAATGGAGATGGAAAAGAGGATCTACTCATTTCTTCATTTCCTGAATCATAGCTCGAAAGTCTATTGCTTCTTAGTCATTAACTTGCTATGACCTGGAAATTAATATTGTCCAAAATGTGATCACAAATAGGAAATAGGAAAAGTTTGAAAGTATTGAAAGCTGCTTCATTTTCCACATATTAAATTTCAAGTTTATTTATTGCAAATTTTGCTCAGGACTCCTGGAAAATTGAGTTATGGATTAACATAAACAAATAAATACATTTTTTATTCTTGGAAATTTGATTTCCCTAACAAAGGATTAAAAGCTTCTTTTATTGCCCCTGTATTCCCTACAAATGATCCCCTGATCACTAATTTTTTTAATAAGGTTTGCCAGTGGTAGGATTCAATTTTTTTTTTACTATCGGTTCTATGGGCGTGGCTTGGTGGGCGTGGCAGGGGAAGGATACTGTAAAATCTCCAGTCAGAGGTGCTATGTGCCGGTTCTCTGAACTACTCAAAATTTCCGCTACCAGTTCTCTAGAACTGGTCAGAACCTGCTGAATATCACCTCTGAGGTTGCTAAGTAATAGATAATAACTATTTTGACCCTTTCTGTAAGCATCTAATTAGAGCCTGAGCTCTAATTATGACAAATTATGTTAGCCTGTCCTTAAAATAGAAAATGAAGTCCTTATTTATTTGTTTCACACAGATATTATTTATTTGTTACTCACATTTATTATTTTTATAAATGACTCAAAGTGGCAAGCATACCTAATACCCCTTCCTCTTCCTATTTTTCCCATAATAACAATAACTCTCTGATTGTGGATTGGACTGACAAAGAGTAACTGGCCCATAGTCACCAAGAAAGCTTTCATGCTTAAGGTGGGATGAGAAGACTATAGTTAACATTTTGCCTTGGGTCAAATAGAATGTCAAGAGCTTTAAAAATGGACTAATTTATAGACTAAATATAGACCAAAAAGTGGGAAGGGTAAAGTTAGCAATGCTAATGATGCAATAATATGCAATAGCATATAGTAAGTAATAGCTAACATTAATTTATTGATAATAGGAAATGACTTTATTTAATAGGTGACAAGGCAGAATTATCACATATTGAGGTATTTTCATTGAAATAAACTTTCACACATTTCTGAATCTATTGAAATCAAATTCATAAGTTTCTTGAAAACGATGTTCCCACTCTATCCACTCATTATAACGATAATAGAAACTTCCATATAATTATAACTATGGGTTTATCTACAGCTAAAGTCAGATTCTTTGTCATGTTAAGGAATGGATATATCAGCACTTTCCTGATTTTATTGTTCTTAAAACATGCTTCATTATTGCTATCATGCTATTGTCAAGAGATGTTGTCTTCGGTCCTGCACCAAATTTAATTTCTGAAGCATAGCACAGCACCATCAGATAAAGCAAGGGACAAAACCTAAGTGTCCATGGATACACATGTTTGCTCCAATGCCAAGACCATGAAATAGCCTTAGAAAGGTTCCTATCTTGCCTTCTCAAAAAGCATCCTGTGAAACCTCAGCCATATCATATTTTCAGGCAGAGGCACCTGCAGGATTTATCACTTCATCAAAATGACTAAGGCAGCACAAAGCCTGCCCCTTTTTATATGGAAGTGACATGGTGCACTTACAAAAGACGACGAAAAAGAAAACAAATGAAAAGCTGAGATCACTTTAGATCGACTATGTGTCAGAATGTTCAAACAAATGGCAACTTCAAATCTCAACAAATAAATGCTCTATCTTACATATTGACAAAAAAAATCAGAAAATAAAATACAGACTGAATAGTCAAGACCTTGTTGATGACCTAAACTTTGTCAAGGATCTTGGAGTGCTCATCTCAAATGATCTAAGTGCTGGACCCCACTGTAACTACATAGCCAAAAGGGCATTAAGAGTTGTAAATCCAATCCTGCATAGCTTTTTCTCCGGTAATATCACTCTACTAACTAGAGCATAGAAAACATTTGCTAGACCAATACCTGAATACAGTTCATCAGTCTGGAACCTGCATTACATATCTGATATTAATACAATTGAGAAAGTCCAGAAATATTTCTCAAGAAGAATTCTCCACTCCTCTACTCATAGCAGAATACCTTATGCCACCAGACTTGAAATTTTAGACCTAGACAACCAAGAACTACGCCGCCTTCGGTTCGATCTAAGTATAGTACATAAAATTATATATTGCAATGTCCTACCTGTCAATGAATACTTCAACTTTCAACCACAACAATACAAGAGCATACAATAGATACAAACTCAAGGTAAACTACATCAAACTTGATTGCAGGAAATACGACTTCAGTAACAGAGTGGTCAATGTCTGGAATACTCTACCTGACTCTATGGTTTCTTCCCCAAACCCCAAAAACTTTAACCTTAGACTGTCTACTATTGACCTCACCCCTTTCCTAAGAGGTCTGTAGGGGGCGTGCAAAAGCGCACCAACATGCCTACCGTCCGTGTCCTATTTTTTCTTTTTTTTCTTATTCATATCCATTTCATGTATTCATAACCATGTTTATACTTATACCTGTTATCTAATAATCGCTTGACAAAATATAATAAATAATAAATAAAAATAAAAATTTTCATCAGTTTCCTGCTAGTTCTTATTAATCCCTCTGTGAATGCAACTTCTTTAACACGAATTCTGAAGAAGTGTAGTGGATTCTTAAGGTATACCACTTAAGACCTAGGTGCTATGGGAAATGCAAAAGGCTCCATCACCTGAAAACTATATTTTAGAAAGCCATGCCATGGATTTGCATCTCCCCCCCCCACCCAATCAACCCCTAGCCTACAATTTAATTTTTGTTTTATCCTACTGCAGAATATATCAGTGGTTTCAATCAAGCATTCATCAAGATCCTAACATTTCTTTCACGGGCACTGAAAGCCCATTTAAAATACATTAAATTAATATATGGAATCTTCACCATTGTGTAACCCATTTACCTACAGTTCCTTCTAGAATTTGCATTTTATTACCAGCATCTGAAAATTATATTACTTTCCTATTCCCTGTGATCCAGTTCATTTGAGACTAGCATAAATAACTTGGCTGAGATACAAAGCTGCCTCCATTCTGCTTTTAGCCCTTTCATATTCTCTACCAAGGCCTGTCTTTTCTAAAGAGCTGTCTCTAGAGTGGGGAGAAGATTTTTTGGAAGTTAGAATAACACAAGAAAGGAAGCAGAAGTGTGCTAGAAGGAATGCCTGCTAAGGACAGAGCCACTGGGACTGAGCAGCAAAACAAATGCAAATGGAGCTGGGTTTAGAACAAAGTAGAGATGAGATATATGAGGGAATAAGGAGATGAAAGGCTCTCTGTGGAAAGGATTGGTGTAAAAATAAATATGTCCACCAGCTTTCTGTTGGCCTCCAGATAGTGAAGTTGTGAATTTTGGGACAACTGAATTGGGGAAGTTGATAAGCACCAAATAAGAGTATATGTGTTAATAATCTGCTGTGGTATGTATTTATTTCCTTTATTCAAAGATAGCAGCTGGTACTACAAAGGAATAATAAAAGATGAGAGATTTGGTAAATGGGAGTTGAAGAGTAATTTTGTATTGCAGATTTGAGTTATTTACAAGCAACACATATCGCATATCAATGAGCAACAGCCTTTGTGTTTTTTCAATCATGTAATAGTTATAAAGCATTTTATGGTCAACACAATTGCTACAAAAAGTTATTGTGGAAATAAATCCAAGATGTATTTTCTTTTCATCCCTGGAAGCTGAAGCAGAGAAAAAAGGTAGAACAAAATCTCCCAACAGATCTCAGTAAAATTTCACTAGATTTCCATACATGCATATGCATTACACAATACTTTTTTGGATAAGCTATATTATATAAAGCAAAGGAAAAGTGAGAAATAGTAAGTCAGAGAAATTAAAGTTAGGAGAGAAGAGAAAGACTTGGTCCTCAGTCATTCTCATGCTCATTCATGACCAAAGCACCCCAACATACTTTTGTACTCAACTTTTGTATTCAATCCATATTCGTTCATCAAAAACGTCCGAGGGAGGGTACCCGATTACAGGTGTTTTTATCCAGGTTTTTATTGGGGTTAGGGAGGGCGTCCGGGTGGGGGTTGAGAGACAACCCGCCTGAGGCTGGTGCCAGGCCGGGGGTCGAGCATAGCCGGGAGGTGCTGGGGTCGGGGGGGGCATATCGAGGATGGGGGGTTGTTCCTGGGAGGGAGAGGTGCAGTCCATTGGCACAGTGAGCGGGAGAGGCAGATTTGGCCTCATCCTGTATCGGGAATGCGCCCCCGCTGCTTGCATGCAGTGGTGCGCTCCAACCCCCTTGTTATTTCCCGTTCCCCGGGTGGTCTGAGTCATTGGGCTCTGGGCTTCGGCTGATGTTGTGTAACACCAGGTCCGTAGTTAATAAGGCTCCCTCATCTACGATTTGATTTGTGAGGGGGCAGCGGACCTGGCGGGTGTTACCGAAACCTGGGTGGGCCAAGAGGGGGGAGTTCCCCTGGTGGAGATGTGCCCACCCAGGTTTCGGGTCTTTCATCGGCCGAGGGCTCAAGGGAGGGGTGGGGGGGGTTGTGGTGGTTATTCAGGAAGATCTGTGTCCTAGGGAATCCACTGTTTCTCAGACAACTGGATGTGATTCCCTTTTTGTGAAGTTTGGTTCCGGGGTTCAGGTGGGCCTGTTGATCGCATACCTGGCTCCCTGCTATGTGACATCGGTCCTGCCTGAGCTCCTTGAGGTTGTAACCGGCTTGGCAGTTGGGACCCCCAGGCTTATGGTCATGGGGGATTTCAACCTGCCCTCTGCCGGCGGGACCTCAGGGATTGCTCAGGAGTTCATGGTTTCCATGACAGCCTTGGGCCTGACCCAAGTAATTCGGGACCCCACTCACTCTGGGGGTCACATCCTGGATTTGCTTTTTGTCTCTGATCAATGGCAGGATGATCTAGGTATAGGAGATGTCATTGTAGAACCACTGTCATGGACGGATCATTCGCTCCTTAGACTCGACTTCCATTCCATACCCCCTCACCGCAGGGAGGCGGGACTGACAAAATGGTACCGCCCCAAGCACCTGATGGACCCAGATAGTTCCTGATGGAGCTTGGGCTGTTTCCCGAGACTCACACACACACGACTCGGCTGAGGACTTAGTGGCTGGGATAGGGTGGAGGCTGAGGCCCTTGACCAAGTCATGCCCTTGCAGCCTCTGCCCCGGTGCCAATCCCGAGAGGCTCCTTGGTTTACCGAGGAGCTGAGGGACATGAAGCGCCAGAAAAGACGCCTAAAGAGTGGTTGGAGGGCCAGCTGCTCCGGATCTGACCAAACACTATTGCGGTCCCATATTAGGGCGTATTTAGTGGCGATAAGGATGGCGAGGCGATCCTACCTTTCCACCCTTATTGCAACCACAGAAAATCACCTGGCCGCCCTGTTTAGGGTGACCCGCTCCCTTTTGAATGTGGAGACGCGGGAGGATCCCTTGCAGGGACGGGCCGAGGATTTTTCCAGATTTCGGCAGGATAAAATCACTCAGATCCGGGATGGGCTGGACTCCGACTGAGCATCTCTGGGTGGGGAGGTGGGGGCAGACTTCGGTGAGGTCGTTTGGGAGGAGTTCAATCCTGTTACCTTGGAGGACGTGGACAGGATACTGGGTGGGCTTAATGCCACCACTTGTTTATCGGACCCGTGTCCCTCCTGGCTGGTCTTGGCCACTTGGGAGATGACATGAGGCTGGTTCCAAGGGATTATTAATGCTTCCTTGAGAGAGGGGCTTTTACCCGCCGCCTTGAAAGAGGCGGTGTTGTGGTCCCTCAAGGAACCGTTCCTGGATCCAGCATTATTGTCGAACTATCATCCGGTCTCCAACTTTCGCTTTGTGGCAAAGGTTGTTGAGAGTGTGGTGGCATGATAGGTCCCTCAGTACCTGGATGAAGTGGTATACCTAGACCCTCTCCAATCAGATTTCAGGCCTGGGCACAGCATGGAGACGGCGTTGGTCGTGTTGGTGGATGATCTCTGGAAGGCCCGAGACAGGGGTTGCTCCTCTGTCTTGGTCCTGTTAGATCTCTCAGCAGCTTTTGATACTGTCGACCACAGTGTCTTATTGCGGCGGTTGGGGAGGGTTGGGAGTGGGAGGCACCGTATTGCGGTGGTTCTCCTCCTTCCTCTCCAACTGCTCACAATTTGTGTTGACAGGGGGGCAGAGGTCGACCCCAAGGCCCTTATTTTGTGGGGTGCCTCAGGGGTCTGTCTCTCGCCCCCGCTGTTCAACATTTATGAGAAGCCGCTGGGTGAGATCATCCATGGGTTCGGGGTAGAGTTCTATCAGTACGCTGATGATACTCAGCTGTACATCTCTACCCCGGGCCACCCCAACGAAGTCGTCGAAGTGATGATCTGGTGCCTGGAGGCCGTGCGGAGTTGGATGAGTCTTAACAGGCTCCATCTCAATCCGACCAAAACCGAGTGGCTGTGGTTTCCTGCGCCCAGATACAGCCAGCTTACTCCGTCGCTGGCCGTGGGGGGAGAAATTTTGTCCCCCATGGAAAGGGCTCGCAATCTGGGTGTCCTCCTGGATGTACAGCTGTCGTTAGAAGATCACATCACGGCCGTTGCCAGGGGGGCTTTTTGTCAGATCCGTTGGATCTACCAGTTGCGGCCCTTTCTGGATCGGGGCGCACTTCACACGGTCACTTCCGCCCTCATCTCCCACCTGGATTACTGCAATGGTCTCTAAATGGGGCTCCCCTTGAAGAGCATCCAGAGGCTGCAGTTGGTCCAGGATGCGGCTGCGCGGAGATCCCATGTTACACTGGAGATCCCATGTTACACTGGAGATCCACTGCTTCTCGGAGATCCCATGTTACACTGCTCCTGCACGAGCTGCATTGGCTTCCTGTGGCCTTCGGGTGCGGTTCAAGGTGGTAGTGATCATCTTCAAAGCGCTCCATGGCTTGGGACCTGGGTACTTACGGGACCGCCTGCTGCTACCAACGGCCTCCCACCACCCAGTGCGCTCCCACAGGGTCGGCCTCCTCGGGGTTCCGTTGGCTGGACGATGCCGGCTGGTGGCCCCGAGGGTGCGGGCCTTCTCTGTGGAGGCTCCCTCCCTTTGGAACGACTTACCCCCGGAGATACGGACCATCACCGACATTCAGACCTTCCGGGCCACAGTAAAAATCCACTTTTTCCAACAGGCCAGCCTGGCCAGTAACAATTGTGGGGGTTTAAAATTGATTTTTTAATTTTTATCTGTTTTATATGTTTTTGATACAATTTTTATCTTTCTGCCACAAATTTAATTATTTTAAATTGTTTTTAACTTTATAATTCCTATAGCTTGTTCTGTTTTATCTGGCTGTACACAGCCCCGAGTCCCGCTTTTGGGAGAGGGGCGGTATAAAAATCCAAAAAATAAATAAATAAATTGCAATTGTTTGTTATCAATAATTAAAAGTTCCCCCTCCTTGGACAAAATACGATTGTTATAATAAGAAAAATTCAATCCTTTTGTGTCAAACAGAAGAAATTCTTGAGCTAAGCATGTATTCAGAAACAGATATTAGTTTTTAAAATGTGGAAAAAAAGTTGTTTGAAAAAAGCTGCATATGAATTTTTAAATAAATCAAATGAATAAATCATATGCTGACTCTGAATAGCCCACCTGGAGAGGCTAGTAAACAACAACAACCTGTCATTCCTGATGCTTTCATGCTATCCTACATTCCCCAACTTGATGCTTCTAAGATGAGACAGGCCATCTTGGTTGGGAATTCTGATGAGGGACAAGCCAATTAAGGCTGGTCTGTACTATTTATGCCTATGGTGCTATCTTACAACCAGTCCTATGAACATTGGAGGAAGTGACATCTCTATAGCGGATAAACAAAGCAATCGGGCAAATGCAGATGAGCTGAAAGATTTGATTCAGGATCAGATCGAGATTGGAGAAAGACTATCTGGTCCCTGAAGAACTGGGTTATTTGAAGAAGCAAAACTGTACCCCTGATGGTTCCTTGCAGATGATGTCAGAAGCCTTTTCCAGACTGATGCCAAACTGGAGCCAAACTGGGCAGGTTTTGATGAGCTTCTCAAGGATACTATTGCTCTGCAGGTGAAAACAATTCCTCAGAGCAACAGGCTGACTTGATGGACCTTTATCTTCCTCCTCCTCTCCAGTCTCTGTAGCAGGCCTGGAGAAATAAAACAAATCTCAATCAGATTGTTTTTTTCTAATATAAATTTTATTTGTGTTTTCACAAAAACATAATACAAATAAAACATCTTTTTTTGAGAATAGCATGATCCCGGGTTATCACTTTTCCATTCAGACACAAACTCAATTTCATATTCATCTTTGTGTTCTATTCCATATCTCATTACTATTTTAACATCCAATCAGATTGTTAATGGCAGTTGTAATAAAAATGTTACATATTTCTGTGTGAGTGTATTGCGTAGATGATGAGAACTTCAAGTGATTCAGCTGGGATTAGCTTCAAATACTCTGAATTTATGTTCCTTAAGTACATAACTGAATCAGTGCAGAAGTTAATGGCTGTTGGATTAGTATAATTTCAATCTACATTACTCTCTGAACGAAGGTACACATTCAAATGCAAGCGTGTGTGATCATAGAGGAGGAAATTTTTAAAAAGTGAAAATAGTATAGAGCATTCACAAATTACACTTATTTATTATTATTCAATTTGAGGACCCAAATTGTTGGGGGCAAGATGCTGACTCTGTAAACCACTTAGAGAGGGCTGTATAGCACTGTAAAGCCAGTGATGGGATTCAAAGTTTTTACTATCAATTCTGTGGGCGTGGCTTGGTGGGTGTGGCAGGGGAAGGACATTGTAAAATCTCCAGTCAGAGGTGGTATTTGCCAGTTCTTTGAACTACTTAAAATGGTTCTGGTTCTCCAGAACTAATTCTCCAGAACTGGTCAGAACCTGATGAATACCACCTCTGTGTAAAGCGGTGTATAAGTGTTATTCTGGGAAACTTGGTGAGACGTTTCTAGGACTTTACAAAATGTATATATCTTCTATGTCAGTGGTCCTCAAACCTTTCCAGCTTTTGCCAACTGGCAATGGTGGCGGGGGGGAGAGAGGAGATGGTTCGACGTAAGCAGCGGGCAAGTACACTTCTGTGCGCAGCTCCATTTGCACAAGCAGTGGAGTGTGAGCGCCCACCGCTCGTGCAAGTGGAATTTTGCTCACTCGTCCACTGCTTGTGTGGCCTGCTTCTGAACAAGCCACAACCCGAGAGTTGGAGGTGCCTGTTCTATGTTACCTCAAGATCAATTAAAACTGCTAACAACAACATATCTAAAAATAACCTACTACTTCGAAATCAGAAGGGTAGAGCACATTCCCACCAGAACACTCCAAATCTTGTTGTATTACAAGTTTGTCAGGCATCTGTTTTGTTTATTCAAACACCCATCGGTTTATTGCAATAGTTTCTCTGCTGCAAGCAAAGCAGTTCGCAGCTTTCCACTTTCTCGTCAAATTGCATTTTGAGATGATTATCACAGAGGGCAGGTTACAGCAGGCCAGAACTTAAGCAAATGAAAGTGTTAGTGAGTCTCCATAGGGACTCTGCAAGAGGATCATTAGCAAGTTAAAAATACTTAAGATTGTTTTCTATCTAAAGTTAGATTTGTTCACAGATGCAGAGCAGGTGGGACACCATTTACAGAGAGTGATATTTTAAACGCCCCCTGTTATTGCAAGAAAAACCACATTATGGTTACCAGTAAACCATGATGCCCAAACTTATTGGAGATTTGGATCTGCAAGATAATGAGGGAGGATCTCAAAAAATGGTCAGCATTCTGCTTTATAGTGGACAGTCTAGTATTTCAAGAACCAAAATAGTTGACAGAATTTAACATTGGTTGATCTCAATGCAGCTAAGTACATTAGGAGTTGATTAGTACCTGCCCAGGAAGCCATTCTATTTGTGTCCAAGGAACCTACACTGACATGGCCATATGGTCAACTGAAATCAAGCTTGACTCAAATAAGCCATTTTTACAAATAGTAAGGAGACCATCTATTCTTTGATGGCATCAGGGTTTCCCAGAATCATCTTATCAAAGAACTGGAACAGCATGTAAATTTAATGAATAAATCAAATAAATAAATCTTCATCTAAAGAACTATTCAGTCTATGACTGGCTCAGATAAGTTTTCTGAGCATCTTCACTGGCCTGCCAGAAACTTACTGATTCTCACCCAGTGCTTGTGTCTACTTCCCACATCAATTTTCAACATGAAGAAAGGGCATACTTTTTCTAAAAATCCACATTACTATGTTTTTATTCTCTTTTGGTGATGCTTCTGTAACCCGCAGGAATGGTCAGTTTTAAATAGGAAGTGTTTCCTATCACATCTGATAGGTTCCTTTTACTGTCAGTCAAAACACCCCATTTCAATATGCAGTAAAATGTTTTTCACTTCCTCTCCTCAATGCATAATCTCTTCCTCATGAGGCTTTTAACGTAATAGTGTTGTTTACAGCAGGGGTCGCCAATCTTTTGGACCTCAGGGACTACCAAACTCATAATTTTAGATCCCAGGGACCGCTAACTGGTTCTGTGGGTGTGGCCTAATTTGTGGGTGTGGCTCGGTGGTCATGTGACTGGCTGGGCATGGCTTGTATGTAAATATTATAAATATTTATATAAATATTGAATTTTTTTATTTAAAAAAGAGCAACTTTTAGTCAAAATTGGGCAAAGCAGGCAGGCAGATTGAGTTGCTCACAGAATCACAGATTCATTCAGAGATCTATCTATCTGCCATTGGCTAGCTCAGTCTGTCACATAAAATTTGCTCACAAGCAAACTCCTAAAATTAACTCACAACACAACATGCATGTAAATATTGAATTTTTTATTTTAAAAAATGAGCAATTTTTACCCAAAATCAAGCAAAGCAGGTAGACTGAGTTGCTCACAGAATCATTCAATGATCTATCTATCTATCTATCTATCTATCTATCTATCTATCTATCTATCTATCTATCTATCTGCCATCGGCTAGCTCAGTCTCTCAAATTTGCTTGCCGTGAGTCTGCACTGAATTTGCTTGCAAGCAAACATTCTATTGTAAGGGAGGTTAGCTGTACTTAAAAGCAGAGCCGAAGATCTAAAGACTAGCTGGAAAGCAAGAAATCCAACCATTTTCTGCTTCCTAGCTAATCTAAATCTCCCGGCACAGAGAACAGATGATGGTCGAAAAAGGAAAAGGAGAAATTTTGCAGGCAAGTTTACTGGGTAAGGAGTGAGTGGGCGGGGAGGGTTCCCATGGGCCATGTGGGCGATGCAGCACTTGTGTTTCTGTGCAGCCTGAATTAATTGCTTTGGGGGTGGGGTGGGGCTCTTGGGGTGAGATTTCTCTGCAGCCCACCAAAATTTCCTCACGGCCCACCAGTTGGCGGCCACTGGTTTACAGCATCCTTAAGCTGCCACCCTCCAATTTCACAACTTGCTACCATGATGATTGACAGCCACTAGTAAAGGCTCTTGAATGCTCCCAGTATTACATGGGGAGAAGCTTTGACCGCATGATTGAGGTTGCCATCTTGACTTGTTGACTCCTTATCTTCCATAAGTACACCTGCAGAAATAGGAAACTCAGATTCTGTTATTATGAGAACTTGATATGATGGCTGCACTTCTGTTGTGAATGGATTTTCATTGAAGCATATACCTTCTCCTTGTTAGCAAGATTTGGGTGGGAGTGGGGGTAGAAGGCCAGCTTTGCTTAGCATCTAAGCCAGAACAAATAATACTGATATATACTATCAATTTGCTCTTGAGCTGGAACAGTTTGTGTTTGTGACATAAAGTAAAAATAGGAGCCAAGCTTGTAATAAATTTGGAAATGACTTTTAAAATTTAAATACAGTAATTAGGTTTGGAGCATATTAAGTAGTAATTAAACTTGCATGCTGAATTTAATTCAGAATATATGTGGAAGAATAGTTTAGGTAATGACATGGTCCTATTTCAAGATAAGAGGATTGCAGACTGGATCAGGCATTTATTTAATCAGGCTTTGGGAACTGCCTGCTGGGTTCAAAATGTTGGCATATTTGTTTGCTGGATCATTTCCCTTCCCATTGGCTGCCATGGGCACTGTCAGGAAGGTGATGGGTCTCTTCCCGCTTGAAGTGAATGAATGAAGGTTTTTAGCAGGAGTGTTGAGGTGTTAAAAAAGCTAAGATGGTAGCTTGATGGTAGATTTTACATAGATAATAAGATACACACACACACACACACACACACACTCTAAAATAAATGTGAAAAAGAAAAAGACAGAAAAAAGAAGATAGATTTTGCTTTTTAATTTTCTTTTTCAATAGCTATCTATCTATCTATCTATCTATCTATCTATCTATCTATCTATCTATCTATCTATCTATCTATCTATCTATTTATCTATCATCTCATCTCATCTTCCCATCTTCCTCTTGGCAGTTATATATTGTAATCAAACCTTTCTCCCCAAGATTTTACCGTAATTCCCTTCTTTGTATAACCTATTCTTTTCCTTATTTACCTTTAATACACATTGTATGTGCAACACATGTGGAAAAGGAACAGAGCTTCAATTATGCAACTGTGGCCACCATCTTGATTATAACAGTATACAGTCTCTCTCAGGAACAATGGACATTTAAAAAGTGTTGCATTTCTTCTCCCCACCCCCTGGGCTCATGTGTCTGTCTTCTGCATCTGATGCATAGTCTCCAGAAAAGACAAAGTGGGTGTAATGTGTTCATGAGAACTCCTAACGTTCATGTTTATGAACATCCAAATCACATTTTGTTCTGTGAATCTTGATCTATTTCAAAAATTGTATTTGTATTGTGCTGTTTTTACTTGGCTGTACACTGCCCCGAGTCCCATCGGGAGAGGGGGTAGTATATAAAATTAATAATTAATAAATAAATAAATCTATGTACTGTACAGCCCTAATTTATATTGCACAGTCTTCTTCCTGTTCACCCCATATGATCAAGTTAATAAAAAAACTTTGTTATTACAGTGATTCCCCATAACTTAAATATTAACGTATTAATAACACACTGAGCTATAGAATCCCTTGATTCACGTTAGAGTGGCTAAAGGTAAAATCCCTTCAGTTTTAAAAAAGAAAAAAAAGTTGCACTTTTGTTGGATTATATATTCTGCTTATTCTTAAACTGTTTTACTTTGAGGTGGATTTCTGGCCTTTTAAAACTATGCTCTAGTCTAGACTTTGAAAGATGCTTTACACATTTGCAAAATAATTGTGGCTACTCGGTAATATTAAAAATTAATAAGGAAGTGAATAATTAAAACACTAGTCGTTCACTCTACTTTTTTCCTGTATGTATGTACACTGTAATATCAATCTAATTTTTCAAGTAAATCAAACACAAGATTACTTCTAACATCAGTGAAGCAGATTTCAGCCCAAGGAATAAGATGCCTTACTAGTTTCCTGCTTGGCACCTCCCTGTGTACATACCAGAGGTGGTATTCAGCAGGTTCTGACCAGTTCTGGAGAACCAGTAGCGGAAATTTTGAGTAGTTCAGAGAACCAGTAAATACCACCTCTGACTGGAGATTTTACAGTATCTTTCCCCTGCCACACCCACCAAGCCACGCCCACAGAACCGATAGTAAAAAAAATTGAATCCCACCACTGGTGCATACCCTAGTCTGCTCTGGAATATCTCCAATCTTTTGAACAAATTTGGGGATTTATGGCCATGAGATTCAGATTTTATTTACTGGCAGAACAGTTGCTAGACTTGAAGTAGTACTGTGAATTACAACCTTGGGTCTCTTTTCAAAGTTTATTCAATCTCTTGCTTGAAGAAGCTAATTCTATAGATGCCGCAAACTACACAATTCTAAGTTTATTTGATTGTTTGTTTCTTATTTGGCCACCCACCCAACAGATTCTGAGAGTTATGCAAAATTAAAACAACACTTCCATAGTCCAAACCACAATGTCTAAGGTTAAAACAATAAACTCAATTGATAAAAAAAATAATTTCAATTAAAGTAGAATTGGAATCCCCAATAGATCTTTTTCCTTTTCTGAGTGCCTGAGTCTACAGTCATGTTGATTAATCCAGCCTGTGGAAATAGCATTGGGCCTCTGCTTTGCTCTCAGTAGGTCAAGTGTACAGAGGCCAAGCTGTGAAAAAGCTTAATCAGCTGTTTGATCTGTCTGCACTGCAAGCATCACAGGTAACCGCAGAACAAAAGAAAAGTAGAAAACGGGTTAGCTTTGGAGTTCTGATGTCTTTGCCAAGTTTCAAGATTGGGGTCAAGAAGGAGATCATATCTATTTTGCTTTGCATGCATTCTATTTTGCACATTACTTTGAGAGCACTGCAGGTTGACAGCAGGCAGTGGTTTCCCTCCTTATCAAACAGACTTTTTTTTTCAAAAACTTTTTTTTTTTAAAGACAGATTTCTAGTGATCACAAAAGTAGAGCCAAATCTATATGTAGGGGGCAGAAGTGACAGGAGGGAGAGCTACAACTTGTGCAAACCTGGTCCCACTAATTGTTTCCTCAAAATTTCTTTTCCTAGATGTTCAGTTTTCTTCTGAATGATAGAGTCAAATTAAAAAACAGGAAACAGTAACGCAATTGGTTTGGAGGTCAACCTCCTGCTAGTAGACTTCAGCCGAGCTGCTCAGTAACCAAAGACCTATATAAATGGAGCTAAACTTTCAAAAATTCCTTCACGTCAATGTTGAATATTTAGTACAGTGCATGATCAGTACTCCTATTCAAGCATCCCCAAATAGTACACAGTGTAGAACAAATTTAGTAGAATGCAACAGAAAATTTAGAAATACCTTAAGAGCAATAACTAGACCATGTACACAAGCTTTCACTCACTCATCACATTGGTATATTCTTGAACTACAGCTGTGGCATATAGACTTATAAGAGGTTTATGGTGAATTTTAATGAATTTATAGCACTTTAGCAGCAGGTAGATTTTTTTTGCTATCAGCAGATACATAGTCTGATTAGCTCTCATCTATTTCCCATCATTTTTTAGCAATTTTTCCAAAATTCCTACTTTGTTGTTAAAATATTTGCAGGGCCCCGTGGTTTGACTTTTTCTCTCTTTTCGTAGCAAAAAATCTACACCTGCTCACAGCAGGATGAGGCTTTTGAGAGAGGTCATTTCTCTTCTGTGGCACTTCATGAAAAGGCCATGACTTTGCACACTACCTCTGCTGAGAAAATTGCACTACCTTGAACACAGAAATAATTTTTCCTGAGAAAAGGGAAGGGGGAACCCAGTTTCCACAACTAAGCAATTAATCGTCACTCTGTAAACAAGGCAGTGAATTTATATCCAGATTTCCTATTAAAATTCTGGATATATTAAAGTGCTAGAGCACAAATCTGTCCTGCAAAGCTGGTAATAAAATAGACCAGCCTTACCAATTCAATTTCAGAGCGGTTTATATGAATACTTTTACATATCTGCCTGCTAAAAAGAACATTTTCTATAATCCATCTGCTGGACATTTGGCTTGTAGAATGCTCCTAAGGCTAGGTTACCACGTCTGGCTTGCAAAATTCCAGATTACCACTAGAAGAACTCAAAGAGTTGCATAAGGATGTCATTGCTGCCATCCTAGCTGCCATCCAGATTTTTGCAGACCAGATCTGATAGCCGCCATAAGGTTGTGTTTCTGGAATGGAAGAAAACAGTTTCCAAATGTGGCTGACTAGTGGGCACCATCCTATCCATGAAGCAAGTAATCTGTCCTTCCAATCACTCATAGCAAAAAAATAAATCGCTATAAATCTACAGATCAGAGACCTCTAGGTCACATTCACGAAGAGCCTTTCCCGGCCATCTCATTTTGCAGAATTGCCTGGTATTAGCAGAATAATTGGTGATGTGGCTCAATTAATTGCATAGTAAATCGCATGGAAAGTGAGGTAATTTATAAAGTGGCTCAGCTGGAAGCAAAAAGATCTGGCATAATCATTTACCTTTGGGATCTTGTAGTATCAATGCAATTAGTCAAATCAATGTACCTTAACTTGCTTCCTTAGGAGTAAGCAGCTAAATTGCATGTTGATTTACACCCTTTAGAACCCCCTTAGTCCCCTTGGGTGACTCGGTGTTGTATACCAGGAAGTAGGAAAACTTTTTCCCTGAATTGTGCTACGATAGTAATTGTTATTCATGGGCAAGTTAACAACCTGTAGTAACAGGCTTCAGAAGGAAAAGATTCACAACCTATATACATAGGACAGAAACCTTAAATGTTTAAAACTGCCCACAAACTATGGTGTAAAGCAGGGATGTCAAATTCGCAGGCCCACAGGCCGGATGTGTTGCACACTAGCCACGCCACTCCGGTTTAGCGAAGGGGTGAAAGTTGCAATAAGTCATGTGATGACCATGACATCTTGAGTTTGTCACCCCTGGTGTAAAGCAACTATAGTCCTTTCACTTTTCTTTCTCTTTATTCTTAAACATCAAAAAACATACCTGTTAACATTTGAAAACAAATGAGAAAGTTGCTCTTTGCTTTTATGTCCCTTAATTTCTCCATCCATAGAGAAAATCAAAAGCATATATGAACAGCACTTGATTTTAATTTATTTGTTTACTTACAAAACTTAATAGATTGCCACCTACCAAAAATTGGCAGCTTCCAATAATTAGAAGGTGCTTGGGTACAAAAGTTACAAATTGCAATATAATTCCTAATCCTACTCCATGTCAAGAGTGGCAAATGAAATAAACTATATCTATGAAAAAAAAATGATAGTTTTTTTATGTTATCAATATTAAAATAGAAAATATTGTCATCGTTTCTTAGATCTTAAGCTTTAAAATGTATCCTTTTCTTTGCAGGGCAAAATTATTAATTGAAATTATTGTATATTTTTAAAAAACTAAAAATAGTTAAAAATAAAGCTTTGGCTGAGTATGTTTATATATGCATATATAATAAATGACAGGTCATGTGCCATCTAAACAGTAGGAAAAAAACATTTTAAACTCATATTCAATATTTTTTCAACTAGAATAGTACTTGTGAAAATTAAAACAATCAATTAGAGAAAATATTGTTACTGTAGCCAATGCATGGTAATCAGATCTAAATTAATCTTTCTTTTGTTATAACATTTTTTTTAGCTTTTATTGCTGGATCAATTTTTCTACCAAAGCAATTTCCCACACTTAAATACCATGAATTCAATTAAAAATGTATTTTATTTTTAATTTGTTTTTTGCAGTAACTAATTTGGCAAATTACAAAGGTAATTACTCCGGAGCTGTGGTGGCACAGTGGTTAGAATGCAGTATTGTAAGCTAATTCTGCTGACTGCTAACAGTTCGATTCTTACCAGCTCATGGTTGACTCAGCCTTCCATTCTTCCAAGATTGGTAAAATGAGGACTCAGATTGTTGGGGACAATATGCTGATTCTGTAAAAAGCTTAGAGAGGGACTGTAAAGCACTGTGAAGTGGTATTTAAGCCTATGCGCTGTTGCTATTGCTATCAATTTCTTACATTGCTTCCATTTAGGAAAAATATTTGATAAATCAATAGCAGAATCATTTGGACCATCTGATCTAATACAATTATGGCACGGCCACAAAGTTGGTACACACAAAATATCTGCTAATCTGTTTGTAATTTCATCAAAATGGTCTACAAAATATATAATTAATATGGTATTTTTTGCCAATTTGATATAATGGATAAAGGGACCAGTTAGAAGTTGGGAGGCTACATGCTAGTCACACCTTTGGCACAATGCCAACTGTGTGATTTTGGGCCAGTCACTCTCTAGAAAGTAGACAATGGCATACCATTTCTGAAATTTTTTCCAAGAAAACTACAGGGAACTGGCCCAGGTTGTCACCAGAAGCCTACATTGACTCAAAAGTATCCCCACCTAAGATGCATTTGCACAGAATTACTTGTGCATTATTTTGATGTTCAATTTTTCCAATGACTTTCTGCATTCTACAATTACATTTGTTTCCTACTATGTTTTAAAAAACAAAATTTGCTATGAAAAATTCTGAAAAAAAAATCTTGTATAGATATTGTTTGTGGTTTAAACAGGTGATTTCAAAGATAGAACAGATTGGCATTGAACTCAAATATATGCTTTCTAGTGATGTGACATCAGCAAGTTATGATAATGAAGAAAAACTATGGGACAACTCAGTAAAAAAACTAATGTCAAATCTTCACCCTGACCTTTGGAATAAATATAATTACACTTTTCAGTTCCTAAATATTTTAGCACTTTACATTTTTATGAGTTTTAGGCAGAATGTAATTTGGTCTATTTTTAAATCAAGACCAGTACGAGACATTTCTGGATATATTAAACTGTTACTCACAGCTTAAAATCTGAAAACTATAGTGGAAACAGACAGGTTTTTAACTATGGCTATAAAAGCAAGCTCTTAGCTAATAAAGTTTATATAGGCATACATACACATTTATAATATTCATGTCCATACAGGGATGTTCATAAGTGGATGTCAAAAACTCAGCAGCTGTAATTATATAATTGAAGCTCTCACTCTCCACCTTAACATTTTGGACGGACACACACACACACACACACACAAACACACACTTGGACACATACCTGTTGCTGTTGCAACATGAAGTTCTACTATTGTTAATTTAGTATATAATCTACTATAGTTAATTTAGTGACTTTAGAATTTACTGGCTTGCTTGTTATGTCGTTATTCTCAAGATAATGTATAATTATTTCTTGATTTGAAATGCAGATGACTTTAATAGAGTCAACATACCCAGAAGAAAATATTTCTTGAGGTTTAAGTGCTACAGCATCTATCAAAAGCTAGGCCATAACCTGTGGCCCTGCAGTTGCCAATCTGTATTTCATCAGAGACAGCAAATAGCAAGTGCCAGCAGCAACTCAGAAGAGAATGATATGATTTAGGTTCAGACTTCAAGCACCAAGCAAATATCTTCTAAAGTGCCAAAAGCATATTTTTCTTGAAGATCATTAGATCTAAGCTAGAGATCATGCCTTGTGGAATCAAAATTATATCTCTAGTAAAATAACAGGGAATTTGAGTGGACAGAAGTAAGAGTTCAGGTTTGACCTTACATCATTGATATAAGAGCATCAATATTCCTTCACTTTTTTCATATCCACAGAGGGTTGCTCAATGGTGCTACTTAAGAAGAAAGGAAAAAGAAAGCAGGTGATTTTTTTTTTAAATATCAAGACAAGTTTTCAGTTAGAAACTGGATTAATAGATTTTGCTGCACTGTAATGTGATTTATTTTGTTTTTAGATATTTTATAGCAATATAGTTGATAAGATGGCCTGTGACTTTTGCTTAATAATAGAAACAGCATATTTATTATAATTAAACATATAAACTAGAACTGGGCAGCAATTCAGATTTGAAGTTAAAAAGGTGATTCATTGTGCATTTGGGTGCGTACTTCACACCTACCAGCATCTTCTTAAATCAAAGCATCTTTTCCTGAAATCATGGCACAACCACGAAAATGTTCAGCTTCTTTCCATGATGTATGATGTACTGTATATGCCCACGTAAGCTCTGAATCACCTGTTTTCCATTCAAATTTGAATTGTTGTGTGGCTTTATTGCTACAATTGTTTGTCTGTAGTAGCACAAGCTTCAGGCTGTAAATAACTGCTGCTTCTGTTCCTTTTGTATTCTTTTTTACTTTTAAGATATTGGGCAGCTCTTCTTTCTCCAGTTCACAGAAAGGATCCTATTTCACTACAGAGTATAGGACTGTGCAAAAATGAGAAAAGGAATTTTGCTCCAACTATAGAACAAAAGCATTGTGCTGTTGAACTTCCCCCAAACTGTTCAAGCCACATAATGATCCTGCCAAAAGCAAAACTCAGATAATTTAGATTGATTTGGGGTTTTGGTTGAGCCGAAATCTTAAGGGGCGAGTAGAGTAAGCCTGGTGCACATTACCACTGTCTGCTTTCCTCTATTTGGTCTGTGCATCAGCCTGCCCACCAATCATCCCAGCTTCTTTCTTCTTCCAAGTGTGGCTGCCCTGCTCATTTGATCCTTCCCCACTCTTTCTTTTGCCTTTCTTCCCTGCCGTTGTTACCCAACATCTACTTGATGGACCTGCTATCTTTCTGTTGCCATGGGCTTTGCACCGGCTCTATTTCTCCACTGAAGCGTGCACTGACCTTCTTTTTCTCATCCATCTGCCCATTCTGTTGGATCAGGTGGAACAGGAAGAAATCTTTGGAGGTAGATGATCCCCACAAGTAGCCTGACCTCCAGCCATGTAGGACTTTAAAGATGATAACCAACCCCTTGAATTCTGCAGGAAAGCATACAGGCAGCCAATACAACTTGTGTAGCACAGTGTCAGGGGTGGGATTCAAAAATTTAAACAACCGGTTCTGTGGGCGTGGCTTATGTGGTGGGCATGGCTTGTGATCATGTGACTGGGTGGACATGGCTTAGTGGACATGTTACTGGCTGGGTGTGGCCAACTCACATCGAGGCACGCATCTCCTCACCTGGCCTCTCGTGACTGTGGGGATGCTGCAACAATCATAAGTATGAAAAATGGTCATAAATCACTTTTTTGAAAAAATGTAACTTTAAATGGTCACTCCATACAAGCAAAGTACCAGCAAAGGAGGGGAAAAAAACTCCAGAGAAGTTCCAGAGACAGAAAGTCTAGTCCTGCCAAGAATGTAATAACGGTTAATGGAGAGGCAGTTTCTGTAAGCAACACTAGAATGTTTCCTTCCTGCCTTCCTTACAGGATTAGGCCAGTAATTGCTTCTAACAACCGGTTCTCCGAACTGCTTAGAATGTTAACAACCGGTTCTAGCGAATAGGTGCAAACTGGTAGAATCCCACCCCTGCACAGTGAATTATATGGATGAAAAGCATCCAAGACTACACATAATCCTGCATTCATAGATGAAACTTCCAAATAGTCATCAAGGACAGCCCTGTGCAGAGCACATTGCACTAATCCATCAAGGAAGTGAATAACTGAACAAAGCTTCCTGGTCCAGGAACATACACAACCTGCACACAAGATGAACCCACTCAAAGCTCCCCACTCCTGGCCATGGCTGCCACCAGCTCTTTGGGGAGTCCCAGTTCACACTGGAGAGTCAGTCTATGGGAATGCCCCATAGACTGACAAGAGTTAAATTGGCCTGGGATGTGTGTGTGTGTGTGTGTGTGTGTGTGTATGTGATGGTGAGAGAGAGGGGGGATGCCAAACAGCTAAAGCCATTTGGTATTGCCAGAGTTGTGCTGCAAGCCGCAACTGATCACATGATAATCCTTGATTTATGCAGAGAATGAGTTGCACATCATTCCTGCAGTGACTAAGTACTTTTGGTAAGCATGGCTTTACTGAAAGGTAATTTAAGAAAGGTAATCATCCTAGACGTAAACACAATCTGATTTAATAGAAATCAAAATTCTTGTTGAATTGAATAAGAGAAACATGTACCATTCTCCAACTGATAGCAAGGATGCTTAGACTTCCATAGACAATGCTCCGTCCTTGAGGATATGCAAATAGATTGTGTCACGTCATTTTTTTTTTCTCTCTCTGTTTCCCTTCTTTTCTCTCTTCATCTACTGCAATTGCTTATACAGGTAGTCCTTAACTTATGGCCACAACTTATGGCCACAACATTTCTGTTGCTACCTGACACATTTGTTAAGTGGATTTGGTCTCATTTTATGACTTTTCTTACCATAGTTGTTAAGTAAATCATTGCAGTTGTTAAGTTAGCAACATGGTTGTAAAATGAATCCAGCTTTCCCATTGACTTTGCTGGTCAGAAAGTAAAAAAAAAAAAATGACCACATGACCCCGGGAAACTGCAACCGTCATAAATATGAGTTGGTTGCTAAGCGTCTGAATTTTGATCACGTGAGCCTGGGGATGCTGCAAAGACAATAAGTGTGAACAAAATTCATCAGTCACTTTTTTCAGTGCCATTGTAAATTTGAACTAAATGAATTGTTGTAAAGTTGAGGACTACCTGTACTCTTTGCAAAATTTCCTAATTATAGAATACATCGTAGAAAAACATATTTCTAACTATTTCTAAGTACTGGGCAAAACTTTAGTCATTGATGGTATTTCCTTATAGTTGGAATATAGAATAGTTTGAGTGTTATTCTTTATGACAATGAACGGCCCACCATTTGTCAAATGGCAGCGCAAATTGTTTCTCACCCTAAGGGCTGGCAGCATGAGGCAATTAATCAAACAAAAGTTGGGGTATAAAGGCGAGGGGAGAAATGCCTAAGTATTGCAGCTACCCGAATTGCAGAGATATAATTTCTAATGTCTTTTTGGGGAGAAGTTTCAAGGTGACTGTTGTTCACTTGTAGAGTTCTTGTAAAGCAGGGGTGTCAAACTCAAGGCCCGGGGGCAGGATCCAGCCTGCAGGATGTTTAGATGTGGCTGGTGGGGCCGACCTGGAAACAGCTAAGGACTGGCCCGCAGTGCCTCTGCCAGCAAAAATGGAGCTTGGGAGGGCTCTGTTTTTGCTGGCAGAGGGTTGCAGGAGGCCATCACAGTAGCCCGCTTTCACTGCCAGGACACTCATGCCACCACTGGTGCCCCTGACCCTAGGGATGTTGGGCTGGCCACGCCCACCTTGGCCATACCACCCTGCCCCCTCAAAGTCAAACACAACCCTGATGCGGCCCTCAATGAAGTCGAGTTTGACGCCCTTGTTGTAAAGTGTATTTCCCACAAGAGAGTTGCTAGGCAAAAATTTAAGAGCAGCTCAAGCCCAATTAACTTTCCATCTGTGAAATAAATACAACGAGAAGAGTTATTTCTGTTTCCCTTTAACAAGGACTTTGTGTGGAATCATTCCAAAAGAATGTGTCCCTCACGCTCAAGGAAAACAGAGACTGCTCACCACATTAGATTTTGCTTGAACAGATGGTAAATTGTTTGGATTTACTATTGCCAACTAATGGAGTGGGGTGGGGAGGCTGGGTCCCCGAGTTAACCCCACAGTTGCAATATGATGAAGTGAGATGGTTGAAGAAGGTAGCATGATGCTTCAATGAAGATTAGTAGAGATTTCTGAGCTGGGACAGTGATGGTTTGGTTCCTCACTCCAGTCTCAAAAATTTTTTAACCTTTTGCTGCAGCTGTCCTATTTATAAGAGACAGTCTTGACCGTCTGTCTCCAGGAGTCTGTAATTTTTTGTTTTTTTACAAATTACAAATTGTGCCTTTGGGGAAAATTGCCAGGATGCCTTTTCAATCCTTGGTTAAAGTGATATTTTAGCTCCCTCCTTTACATTTCTACTGCCTAACGAGGAACGCTTAGATCAGTAGCCCTGACCTAGCCAGAGAGAACCAAATTAGAAAATGCAGCCTTATAGATAAATGGTTCAGTGAAGAGCAGATGTTTCTTCTCTTTAGTGCACAGAAATTCAGATAAGTTAATGGCTACTAAAGCATGACTGAAGTGAAGGAATCCCAGAAGAAATATTTTAGAGATTTTTATGGGAAATACTATGGGAGAGCCAGAATGCGATACTGTAATGCAGTATCAAACTCGATTTCATTGAGGGCCACATGAGCATTGTGTTTGACTTTGGGGGGGGGGGGCAGGAAATGTGGCCAGTGTAGGTGTGGTCAGTGGCCAGCTCAACATCACTCATGTCAGGGGCACCTGTGGTGGCACGGGTGGCACTGGGGGGATCCTCCTGCAGCCCTCTGCCCGCAAAAATGGAGCTCCATTTTCACTGGCAAAGGGATGCAGGAGGCCGTCGAAGCCGAAAATGGAGCCCAGGGGAGCAACACACAGTCCTGCTGAGCTCCTTTTTCACTGGCAGAGGCACTGCGGGCCGGCCCTTCACTGTTTCCAGGGAGGCTCCACAGGCCAGATCTAAGAACTCGCAGGCCTTGCATTTGACATCCCTAATGTAGTGGCTAAGTCATCAGCTAGAGATCAGGATATTGTGAATTCTAGTTTTGCCCTAGGCACAAAGCCACCTGGCCAGTCACTATCTCTCAGCTCTAGGAAGAAGGGCTGGAAAATCTTGCAAAAAACCTGCAGGTCTTGCCCAGGCAGCTGCCAGGAGTCAAGACTGCTCAAAGGCACACAAAAGGAAATCTGTATATATAAAAGCGATATACCACTCATGCATTATCACAAAATCTCCAGAACCGTAAAGCCTATAAACTTGAAATTTGTCATGTATGTTCCTCTTGGCTTTTAGGTGCTCACTAAGTAAGGATTTTTCGAAATGACAATTTTGTATATTATTATTAACACGCTTTGATGCTAAGGAGTTCTACTCCCCCTCCCCACCTGAAAAGAAATCTGTTCCAAATGCAAAACACAAACAGAGGAGAGGAGTTTCAGTTTTAGTTTCACAGCACCAAGCAGCTTTAGTACAGAACACTTGAGCTAAGCCACCCCCAGGCTCCTTGCTGTCTCCTTGCTCACACAGCAAATACTGTTTCAGTTTCCAAACAGCTCTCAACTCTCTCACACACTGACAGGATGCTAGCCAGATGAATATCAATGGATGCTGGTAGGCAGAGGCACAATTTTTTTCCTTACTTTCCTCCCCAAAAACTAAGCTCGACTACATAGTTTTGTAGCAAAGCATGGCTATAGAGCTAGTTCAGCAATATGATGAAAAGTAGAATTGAACCAAATGCTACAAACACTCATACTCAAAGGATAAAAAGTATGAAAAGAAAATAAATGCTGTGAGAATATGGAAAAAGGGTAAGATGCAGGTAGAAATGGTAGAAATGGGAAATCTTAAAATATGCATTTGGAATGGCTAAACTTCATCTTTACTATGTGGGTGAGGGTGACATTTGTGTCTACCAATTGGAAAAATGCTGTTATTGTTCTCGTATGAGAACAATTGAAAGGTAGCAAGAGGGAATGAAAATCTACAGGGAAATTAAATTGCCTAGAAAAGTCTTTGACAGAATTCTGATTAAAAGGTTATGAGAAGTGACAATGAGCAACATTTGGGAAGTGAAGTCATTTTTATGCTTAGCTGGGGCTGTGCAGATCGAATATTTGTTCTTTAGAAAATATTTGAGCAATGCATGAATGTGAGGAATAAAGTTTACAGTATTTTGTAGATTTAAGGAAAGCATAAAGTAAATTACTGCATGTTTTAAACAAAGATTAAGTTAAAAGTTGCTTGCTGAATGCAGTAAGAGTGGTACATGCTGGAAGTAAAATATGTGAGAACAATTGGAATGCTTAGGGAATGATTTAATACTGATCAGAGAATAAGACAAGAAAGCATGATGTACCACTGATTGTTTAAGGCATTTATGATTGAGTATAAAGATACACATATGAGGGATGCTTACATTTCAGGTCTGTGGGAGAGAATGTCAAAATATGTGTACTTTTATATGCAATTGATCTTGTTTTGGAGTTGCAAATCCAAATGATTTACAGTGAATGTGCCTTTGCAAGTTATATATACATCATAAAAACGATAGCAAGAAGATAATGGTGACCAGAACAGGATACCAAAAAGATGTTAAGACTCTAGGAAGAGTGCAGAAAAGAGCAACATAAAGATCTGGAAGCTAAACCATATGAAAGGGAACTAGGTATGTCTAGTTTAATGAAGAGAAGGACTGGGGTTGACATGTTACCAGTCTTCCAGTATTGAGGAATTGTCACCAGGGAAGAAGGAAGCAACTAATTCTCCAAAGCACCTGAGGACAAGAAGTAATGGATGGAAGATCATTTAAAAAGAGATCCAACCTAGAACTAAGGAGAAATTTCCTGACAGTGAGAACAATTAATCAGTTTGCCTCTGAAAGTTGTGGGTGCTTCATCACTGGAGGTTTTCAAGAAGAGATTGGAAAACCATTTGTCCAGAATGGTATAATAGATTGGACTCAGAGGTGGGATTCAAATTTTTTAACTGGTTCTGTGGGCGTGGGTTAGTTAGTGGGCATGGCTTGGTGGTCATGTGACATCAAGGCATGCATCTCCTCGCCTAGCCTCTCATGACTGTGGGGATGCTGCAACAGTCGTAAGTGTGAAAAATGGTCATAAGTCACTTTTTTCAGTGCCATTGTAACTTTGAATAGTCACTCCACACAAGCAAAGTACCAGCAAAAGAGGGGGGAAAACTCCAGAGATGTTCCTGAGACAGGAAGTCGAGGCCTGCCAAGAATGTAATAAGGGTTAACGGAGAGGCAGTTTCTGTAAGCAACACCAGAATGTTTCCTTCCTGCCTTTCTTACAGGATTAGGCCAGTAATTTCTTCTAACAACCGGTTGGTTCTCCAAACTGCTTAGAATGTTAACAACAGGTTCTAGTGAATAGATGCAAACTAGTAGAATCCCACCCCTGGTTGGACTGCAAGACCTCCATTTGTCCAGAATGGACAGGATTTTGGACTACAAGACTTCCAAAGTGCCTTCCAACCCCATTAGTCTATGTTCTATGTTGTAAGACAAATGTATGTACCTTGGTGTAATGTTTGTTGCAGATAAAATGAATGGAGAAATTTTAAGATGTGAAAATGCTGGTGGAATGATATGTTATAAGGAATTGCAGAAATGGCAAGAAATTTCAGAGAAAAAACAAAAACTTTTCTGAAAAGTTCTGGAAACTTTACATGGACTTTTTGCTGAAAGCATAAAGAAATTAAATGATGATTTTTGGATTTGAAGATTAAGAGAGACTTGGAATACATGAGGGGATTCTAGCACTGATGATGTTACCTAGTTGGGTAATGAAATGTCTGCAAGAAAACAATCAAGCTCGGACAGCATCAAAGACTCCACAGTTCAATCCTGAGCTACAAATATTCTTTTCTATTGGTATCAGTTTGTACCCTTCAGAGATTCAAAGATTAAGTTTGACAGAGTTGGAACTGATGAATTACTGGTTATCCCTCAGATAGTATAATGGCGTTGCATTTAAATTTCTCTTCCTGTGTCTTAACTCAGCTTACAGTCCTGACCAAAGGAAGATAAAACAAGCGTGCCATCACTGTAATAGCAGTAGCAATGCAGAGAGGCAGGGAAAAAAAGCTTGTGGCAAACATTTAAACCTCAGATCATCTTATGTCTGACCACAGCAGTTTCCATGTTGCCTGGAGAGATACTTACATGATACATTTTATTTCACAGTAGAAGCAAACCTGCTTTTTTTAAAAAAAAGGCTGTTTGTGATAGGCTGGGTTTTCATCCTGTCTGGGGCAAAATCCCCAGGGAGGATTTCTCTTTCGTAACATTGGCTCTGTAGACTATTACAAGCATAATAGATTAAGATGACTAATTATTGCTGATTCTTAATAGACAAAGCAGAGCATTTTGCTCTGGCTCAGTTCAACATATTTCCTTCAGTAGTTATTGATGGTAAATATCAAAAAATGTCTTCCACGAACATATTTGTCTCCCATGTCATAGAGTAGCAGTCCCCAACCTTTCTGGCACCAGGGACCAATTTCCTGGGGCTGGGGATTGTCTTCCATGGACAGGGGGGATGTTTTATGTACAACCTGGATCCCATGCATGTGGAGATGAAACTTCACTTGGACCACCGACAAGGAACAGTCTTCAGCCTGGGGGTTGGGGACCTCTGATTCTAATTGAAGCTGCCTGAAGTATTAATTCAGCCTCTCTCATAAAGGAATTCCCAGAGAGAGCAACCAACAACCAATGGTATGTTTCCTATCTTTTAACAGACCACAAAACCACTGCCATTCACAAAGTAGCCAAACTCTGCTACAAAAGTGAAGCAATAAATATTGTCCATAAAAAGGCATTTCTTTGATACCTTTACTTTTGTCTCCTCTCCTCTTTCCTTCCCTTCCTTTCATCCTCATTAACTTATTTGACTTTTTAAAATTGACTTTTTTAAAATGTATATTTTACAAATTTTATGTCTATGTCTGTGTATGTGTATATTGATTAAAGATTGCAATAAAAGTTATTACAGCATACTATTCAGAGAAATGAAGGCTCTTTGCTAACATTTGAGGGTTGTAGTGGTCTTTCAGTACAAGCCAAATGCCCCCAACAAATTTTGGATGGAAACTTGACAAAAAATAGAGGATGTTGGAGGGAAGGGTTTCTTCCTTTTTTTTCTTTTTCCTGTTGTATCAATAGTTTGCCACTGTCAAAATGATTCCCCTAATGGAACACAATTTGGAACATAGAGTTACAACTGAAAGACTAAAATTGAATATTTCAGATGAAATGGGTACAGAAATGTATATATAAGGGTAACACAACACATGCCTCAAAGATAATGCAGCTATTCATGCATTTTTTTAAAAAAATCAGGGATTTTTTAAAAAATGTGAAGAGGACACAGTTGAGAATGTATGCATATGATGCTTAAATGGATAAGGGGTAGATTGATCCATCCACAAGATACTGTGTTATTGCTAACCCATAGGTTCCTTTTAGTGCCTCAGTCTAGAATTAAGAAGCTCAGAAAGCTACTCTACATTTTTCACACAAGTGCGCAAAACACAGATCAAGAATTCTTGAATCTTGTCTTGTTTGTGAAACAACTGATCTTGGGAAAAATGATTGGAAACAGAAAAAAAAACTATTGATTTGCAAACATGTATAGTAGCTTGCTATCCACTTCCACTTGTTATCATATCATATAGCAACCCAAAGAACAAATCATAACTTGTATCTCTGCCATATATTAATGTTAATGACAACATTAATACTGTGTCTGGTATATTTCCTAAAATATGGAATGTGAATTTAAACAATTATGACTATTCATCAGTATCTGTACCTATATCAGAAATAACATTCTTCTAGCTAACAGTGTACAAGATTTGCATATTTTATGTAACATAATGGAAGACTTCAAAAATCAGAAGTCTTTAAAAGCTGGAAAACTAGGCTATAAGGCACGAACCAATGATCTACATCAGAACACCACAAATAAGTATTTTAGGCATGTCTGGCCAGGAATACTTAGCATAATTTTCTTCCCTTTTCACTTAGATTGCAAAGCAGTTTTTTCACTTCCATCAAACTATTTGGGGGGGGGGGGGAATTCATGGGTCACATCTAATCAAAGGGGAGGACATTGTATTTTGGATGTTGCTGACATACAGCTGCAAGCAATCCATGTCTGCTCTAGAAAGTATATATTATTTGTTTGACTACAACATCAGATCAGACCTAAATTGACAGTTCCTACTATTGGTAATCAAGAAAGCAATTGAGAATGCCTGCAGTAGTTGTTACAGTTGCCACTGCTGTTAATGAAAATAGCTTTTCCATCTGTAAAACATGATTCACATAAAGCCAACAGAGATGAAAATTGGTAGAACATTCAAAGAATTTCCTACAGATTTCACACTTTTGTCATTTGGGGCTTCCTGAGTATTTGGCTAATGGGGGTTTATTTATGAAAGTCACAGTGAAGAAAAGTTGCAGGTAGAGGATATGACAAAATAGTGTTCAGCTGCTCCAACGACAACAGTGATAGTGATATATATTCTGATGATTTAAGTTGTACTTCTTAAACTTAGAAAACTGTCTGTTTGTATTTGCCTTGATTAGGATGGGATCCATAAATCATTGTACTTGAAAAATTGACACACACTATAACACTTTACAAAGTGCATTAGTGGGAAAATAAACTCTGGCTAGGTAATTTTAAACAATCATATTTGAACTCTGCTTCAACAGAGGTCATGGAACAGAAAGAAATGGATGTGAATAGTTTATGGTTCCAAAATATGGTTCTTGAAAAAATGACTTCTGGAGACGTTTTTGGTTTAGAAAAGTCCATGCATTTCTGCAGATGCAATTCTCTGTGCAAAATTGTATTCATTTTTCTATTCTTGCACTGTCTTGAGTTGAAATTATTTGCTGGTTTTCATAGTTTGTAGTGGATAATATTAAAGCATAAAACAGAAATATATTGAAGAGGCCCTTAGACAAATATGTTCATTTCTCTAATCACTCAGTAGCCCTCACATAAGAAGTACTAGGGGGAATAGGTACTGATCAGAAGGGAAAGATTTCCTAATGACAATTCCCTCACCCTGCCACATTTGTGTATCCCATAAGGTTTTGTCTTCCCATCTTTTGCTCTCTTAAAGGAGAGAGGTGAAAAATGACTCTGCTCAGCAAAATCAAATGTCATTTATCCCAACATATAAAATTATCCTGTTATCACTTATGGGCAGACTTGGACAACTAATATGAATGGGCAAAAAGAAACCAGTGGAATGGACAGACCAACTCTGGCAAAATATATTCCTCTGTTTTCGGCAAAATAATTCTCTGTGACCAGCAGTCATTGCAAAATTGTTCATATTCAACTGATATTCAACATACTGCATACTTGACACATTCCCCAGCCTGAAGCCTTCCAAAGTGCCAAACTCCTCAGTCAATAGAGAGCTGTAATATACACATCTGGAGGGCTGCTGCAGGGTTGTGGAAGGCTACTGTACTCTAAGGCCACTCTGAAGTTGGCACACAATAAGAGTGCCTAATCTTTTTCTCAATCATTGGTCAAATCTTGCAGGATTGACGCTTAACTAATAATTTCCTAAAAATATTCAAATTTGTTCCAAAGCAGAAATTAAAATTAAAATATAATTATGCATACTTTGCAGCAACTCTCCTGGCTCTAATTATGCTGTGCATGGTCTTGTTTGCTTTTTATTTCCTTCTCTTTCCATCATCCTTAGTCCTCAGAGATAAAACTGCAGAGCACAGCGACACGGGGCGGGGGGAGGGCCAAAAAAATCAAAGCAGCACTATTGTAAATAAGAGGTAGAATTGCTCAGTTCCATGGGCGCCATCTTTTTCTTTTTTTATTCCCTCGTAGTTGAATACAGCTGGATTTCCAAACACACCAAAAGAGCTATATAACCCCACAATGGATTACTTTCTCACGATGGATCATAGGCCATCACAAAGGAAGAGTGGAGAAAAAATGTCACAAAGGCAGTCTGGAGAAAAAATGAATACTAAGTTAAAATCTCTTCAGAAATAGGCGGTGTGCTTCTGAGTCAGATGTCATGATGATAGGACAAAAGATTGATATAGACCAGTGATGGCTAACCTTTTCCATGTTGTGTGCCAAAAGTGCACACACATGTGCCTGTACCCATGATGCAATGCATGCATTACTCCCCCCACCCCCTGTGCATGCACACACAACCCCCCGCACTGCATGCCTCTGCACATGTCTACACACGCATCTCTCCCCGCGCATGCACGGCAGATACCTGAGAATCAGCTGGCTGGCAGGAGTGCACACATGTGCAGTGGGACTCTTCTGTGTGACCTCTCATGTGCCGGCAGAAGTGGTTCTGTGTGCCACTTCCAGCATGGGTGCCATAGGTTCGCCATCACGGATATAGATTGAACCTTGCCAACCAGACTGCAATTTATATTGCAGTTGATAAAATGTACTTATTAAGGAGCAATTCCCAGTGAGGGCCTACTTCTGGGAGTGGGGTGGGGTGGAGATCTGCTTAGAAAATGCTGCATGTGGACTAAATATTACTCTTTTGTTGTAACAAAAAAGGCAGTATGATTTGAATCATTTACATTGCTAGGGTAATTCTGTACAAAGCAGAAAAAGAATTATAATACAATATATATACATAATGTATATAATTAGTTTATAAATATTTTGTATGATGATAGACTACATAGATGACAGACAGACTGATAGAGATAGATAGATAGATAGATAGATAGATAGATAGATAGATAGATAGATAGATAGATAGATAGATAGATAGATAAGCAGATATATGTTGCAATTTCATCTTGATAGTTATGTTATTTTGGCCACTTCCTATAAAATTGTGCCCCTCCAACTCTGCTTTATTATAAAAATTGAATTTCCAGATGTAACTGAGAAGAGCCATTTGAAATATTTCAAATATGCATGCGCTTCCAATCTTTCTCTGTCAATTCAGATCTGTCTTTCTTGTACTTTGTTATATTCTCTGGATATATTGCATAGGAAATAGTATTCAAGGGTGTGTAAAATGTATATTTCTAACGGCTGGTATGCTATGCTATTCTACAAAGTGCACTTATAAAAAGTGATGTCATCTTCTTCGGATTGTTTTTATTGTACTGTATTAGAAAATAAGATTACTTCTGAGTTTCACTATCAGATGCATTGACTACATTAAGCATGCAGATCAAAAGTTCTCAATTTCCATATGTAGTTCTCCCATATAAAGAAGCCTAAAATTGCTGGGCATCCTATCCTTCTTTGCAAATTATTTATATAAATATTTTACCAATTTTACTTTACTGCAAGTCATTCTGCAGTCTAATCTAAATTCATGAGCTTAAAATCACATAACCTGCATACAATATTATGGCTTTAACTACCAAGGAATTTTGAGATGATGACTCTGCCAGAACATTTGGGATTTATTTTGCTGTTGTTTTTTCTCTTTATCAGTCCAGTTTTGCTCACCAAAGCTATAGTTTCTTGAGCTGTTTGTGGACTTGATTACTTCATAGAATCCAGTTGCCATGTGGATTTCACATTTCAATTTATTGTAAACACATCCTCTGTGAAGTTGGAAAATCTGCCTTCTAAATTCAAGAGAGATTGTAGTCTGCTAACTTTCAGCTCAGTTCTTCTACTAGCAAGTCCTCCCTTCTTTTCAGAAGCTGCTATACAATATATTTACAGAGCAATAAGAAACATTGCATTTGCTAGTAATTAACAATTAACTAGCTTGTGTATAAAGCAGTGTATAAGCTAATTTTGTTAGGCTATTTTTCTAAGATATTGTTATTCTAAGGTGTTGAAACCCTAGGATTTTTGTCTTTGAGTATACAGGCAGAAAAGGAGCAGGCAATATAGTGCTCATAAACAGCAATACATCCACTAACTTTTCACTTGGCATCTATTAAACTTTCTGATACCAATGATCTTCATCTTTTAAAACAATCTTTTAATTAAAAATGAATGACAAACTGAAAGACATTTTCATTTTGTGACTGGCCATGCCTAGCATTGACAAAACTTTTTGAAGTCCACCCAGTCATGATTGCCAACAATATACTCTCCGTGTTCTACACGTCTATTCATGAAGTATCTCAGATGCAGACAGTAGCTTCTAGTACTGTTGGCTTGCCAAAACTAGAATTTCATAGACTTACAGAAAGTTATGAATCGAAAGAAATCTGCAACTAAGTCCAATTCATTGCTAGAATGGCTATCTAGTTTGTTCAAAAATGTACAGAGAAGAAATCCATAACTGTTTGTTCCTAATGACTTTTACTATCACAAAGTTGATAGGCTTTGAATGGCTCGGGACCTGGGTACTTACGGGACCGCCTACTGCCATCGTCAACCTTCCGCCGCCCAGTACGCTCCCACAGGGTTGCCCTACTTGGGGTACCGCCGCCTGGCCGTTGCCGGCTGATGGCCCCGAGAGTTCGGGCTTTCTCTGTGGGAGCTCCCTCCCTATGGAATGATCTCCCCCCGGAGATACGGGCTATGACGGATATCCTGACCTTCCGGCGCGCAGTGAAAACCCTATTTTTTAGACAGGCTGGCCTGGCCCAGTAACTGTGTTCCGGTTTTAATTCAATTTTAATTGGGGTTTTATTAGTTTTTTAATTTTTAATTGAATCCCTTAGATGGGACACAGCCGGACCAAATTGTTTAATGTATTTTTAATTGTATTTATATATATTTATTGTGTGTTTTTAGTAGGCTGTACACCGCCCCGAGTCCCTTTTTGGGAGAGGGAGTGGTATAAAAGTTTAATTAATAAATAATAAATAAATAAAGTTATTTTTAATATTTAGACTAAATGTCCTTTGTTTTATGGTTAATATTATAGGAGAGGCCTTTCCGCTGGGAATATCCTTCACATAAACCAAGTTGCATTACAAGGAACGTATATACCAGTTGCAGTGGTGGGATTCAATTTTTTTTATTACCGGTTCGGTGGGCATGACTTGGTGGGCATGGCAGGGAAAGGATACTATAAAATCTCCAGTCAGAGGTGGTATTTGCCAGTTCTCCAAAATTTCTCCAGAACTGATCAGAACCTGCTGAATAGCATCTATGACCAGTTGGATAATCTCCCTGAAACCCCTCCAAAAAGGAGATGAATCATCTCCTTGAACCCCCTCCTCCAAATAGCAATCAATATTAATACACTAACCCCAAGGAGCACAGGATGCAAAAGTTATATGTGAATTTTAGAACAATCATATTATTGTTTTTTTTAATTGAATCAACTAGTGCTGAAAAGTATGCATATATTGCACAAATTTTGTTTTACCCATTCCATTTTATTTATTTGTATATACATTCAGCTTACTAAAAGATCTCAAACATTTAAAAACATTCGCAAAAACAGGGTGGTGATTAGTAACTTTATTAGGGTTAGCTGGTAACCTTGTGATTATGAGCATCATTTCCCCATTCAACCTGAATCCCTGGTTTCTCCAAAGCTTTCCACATTAAATGAAACCATGTATTTATTTCTATATGTCAAATTTAGAAACTGCCCATCTCCTTCACAGAGCAATTCTGGGCGGGGTACAAATAAAATCAAAAGCATCTGTTTCCAAAGTCAAAAATTTGCCATAGCTTTATTTGTCTTCACACCACAGCAATGGGACATGTGGTGCCTTGCCCACAGTCTTAAAGTCTGCATATTCGGTGGTAAGCAATATAGAGCATATTTTTAGTAATGCTTCTTTATTTGGTCCATGTAATAGCAGCTTGGGATGCAGAAAAGTTTTTCTGATAATATAGGGCCAAAAATAATGGGAAAATTTCATTGGGATCACAAGCAGAGGTTGCCTACAGATGGGCACCAGTTACAGACAAAAGTGTCATTCCTAACCTTTGCAAGTTTTGTCATTTTTCAGCCACTTCTGGTGAAATGGGAAAAATAAAGTTTGTTTCTCCTCCTCCCCCCCCCCCCCCCCGCCCCACCTCCCGTCTGGATTCTGGAGTATGTTTTGCTTTAATTCCAGACATAAGGTTATAAAAATAACTCCTTCACCTCCCTTCATTTCCTCTCCATTGTAATTCTCCACACACCCTCCCCCAACTGCAGTTGTGTTAAATCGGCACTCCGCTGAAGAAAAGGCTGTGAATGTTATCTTGGAAGTTGCACTTCTGGCGCCTCTACATGAAACCAGTCAGCGATCATTCAAGAGAGACAAATTCTCGAACTAGGCAGCCTGAGGCCGAGAAGGGTGGGGAGGGGGAGACAGAAGCACTTTTCCTTTGGGGAAAAAAAAAAAGAAGTATTGCTATTCAAGTTTCAGGACTCACCCGCTTCCCTGGTTTCCCATCGACGTTTTCATCATCCCAATCAGAATCTGAAACTTCTGCTTTCAGAATCCTTGTAAGTTTTCTTTATGGAGAAAGTTACACCTTGGCATTTCCGTCAAAACTTTCACGCCTCTTGACCGACCCTCCCCCCGGATTAAAAGAAGAAGAATTGCAGATGATGGAGTTCGGCACAATAGAAAGGGAAGCTTTTCCTCACCGCTGTTTCAATTGACTCCCAAACGCTCTGAAAAGAGCGTGATCTTTCTTTTCTACTTCCTGTATTTATGTGAACAGGGGCCGTCAGGAAGAGGCAGTCCTTGGTGGTCAAGGGTGATTTGTTTTCTTTCCTCTACTTTTTTTTTTTAACAGGCCCATTTTTAGTCATAAACCTTAACTCTTAATAGTTAAAGGCAAAAGGCCTGTGATAATTAGTCACCAGCTCTGTACCTGCTTTTTCTTTTAAGTCAGAGGAATCCATGAGTTCATCTGGCTTGCAGGTACATTATGGAGGAGAGGTTCTGACTAGGTACAGTAAGTCCTGTGAACTGTAAAGAGTTTTGTACAAGTGAGCAATATCCATCTGCAAATTCCTGAGTCATGTATGCAAGGGTGTAACTGGAACCAGATGGAGTCTGGAAACCTTCATGTTGTTTACGTAGGACCTGTGAGAATGGAGTACATCATGCTGGGATGCCACTTTTCCGATCATGTTGCATCAAAATATCTAGGCTTCCCATTACATGATGAGCTAGTATCTCATTAGCAAAAGTCCTGATCTGCAGCCAACTAACATTTTTCTTTGGAATGTATGATCCTTGTTCTGAAAGCGTTACACAACCTGGATGACAGAAGGATGACCCATTCTCATGTGCCAAAGGCACTTGCCATTCCCCATCCCTATAAAGCTTTTTGAAGTCAAGTGTATCATCTTCATGACCACTAACCTTGAAATATTATTCAATGGAGCAGTAGAAAAGAGCAAAGAACAGCATTCATCTATTCCCATTACGAACCACAAGCAGTCTCAATATCTCATGCCCCAACTCACACAAAAGGGAAAGCAATATAGTCTTACAACTTACTACTATTGGATTCTCACTGTGGATCTGGTGCTCTTCTTTAGTTGTAATTTAGCTCGAGCCTTGGTTCCATAAAGGCTTGTATGCAATCCTGCCAATTAAATACTAGCTAAAATTGGCCTCTTGAGATGGTTCTTAGTAATCTTAGTTGATAATTCCAAGAATTATTCTCAGACTTGAATTATTATGGTTTGCCAATCCAATTTTTGATGATGTCAAGGGCTGAGCGAGTCTTCCTAGAGATTAAGCAGCAAGTCCTTAAACTACAGAACAATAGGAGCAAAGTTCTTTATTAGAAATACAGTCTCTATGATGAATCTTACTAATTACTTTTGTACTTTTATCATTAGAATTCCACTTAAATGAGATTTTTCATTAGCCAAAGTCAACAGTTTATCATTGATGGCAGTAAGAACCCTGTTTGGAAGATGGAATGAAGCAAGAATTCCCATTAATAGATCAGTATCCTACCTCACCCCTAAGCTCTCTGGAGTTTCAGAATTTCAAACAGAAACATATCCTTTAATGCAATTTAAAATATCTTACAACTAAATAAATTGAATTAGAAAAAGGTGGAGGATCACACAAATATAATGATAAGGCTGTGACAATGAAAAAACTCTGTGAATAAGTAACTCTAGACTTCCTTTCATATAATTTGATTCCCAACACCCTCACCTTACTATAGCTGTCTTGTTCCTCATGAGTATCTCCATCTACTACTCCCATCTTTATTAGATTCATAGAGCACACTAAGGCTAAAATGTAGTTTGCTAGTTTGTGTTTCACTGAATTCTTGAACCCAATCAATTTTTAATTGATTGCTGACTGCACTTAAGTGTATGCTTTATGAATTCAGTAAAACGGTGTAACCAAGATTTAGCATGCTGTATTAACAGAATCACAATCTGATATGAATATTCCAGAGGGGGGAAAAAATACTTCATGATCCCAACAGGACTTTACAAACAACAATTAAACCAGTCAAATTGGTTACTTTGGGGAGAACTGCCTGAGACCGAACCCACCCGCAGTTGAGAAAATGCAGATTGTGGATGGCTATCAGTTCAGGAAGATCAACATAATAAATGCCCTAAATCCATCTCTCCATTCTTTGCTGCACAAATACATCTGCATGTAACACCTTCCACATTAGCTAAGAACAGATCAGCCAAAAACAGATGTGGTCAAGGACAACCTGAAAACATGCAAGTGAATTAAATAAACCACAGGTCATACCACATCTTTCCCTGTAGTCCTCTTATTGTATTGTAGGAAGTTAGCACCCACCCCTCTCCTAGAAAATTGAAATAGCCTAGGAAATATTTAAAAGGCAGAATATTATATCTCCCTGGATGAGAAAAGGAGAAGTGTGTTTTAAAGACGAAGCAGCTTCCTGCAGCTCCCTGTCCCCCTTCAGCTCCAGGGTGATAGGATTAAGGATGGCCCTCAGGAAATGATAGGATTACCCATCTCTCCACATGTTCTGGGAAGATTGCATTAGCCAGCACTCAGGTAAAGCCATGTGGTCCAGACCAAGCCTACTAAGTTAAGACCCCCGCTCCTGGGAGTCTGACGGCCAATGGGATTCATTTCTTTCAGAGGAACAGGAAGCACTAAGGTGGGGCCCAACAGAGGTTATATAAGGGTCTCTCAGCATCTTGTCAGCCCTTCTTCCCTTCTCTTCTCACCTTGAAGCATGTGATCATCTTTCTCACTTTGGAGCTCCAAGCCATGTAGTCCTGCTGTCCACCATTAAACCATCTTTCCAAATAGCCTCCATGTTTCCAGTGTCTTTTTCCCCACTTGGAACTGAACCCAGAAGGATATTTCTTTCAACAGTATCCTTTAACAACATCTTCATTCTGGAAGCTCACAAGGGCACAGTTTAACCTGCTAAATGATTCAGAGCACAGTTGAACCGAATGTAGAGACCCGTATCTCCATGAAATCTACCACTTTTCACTGCTAACACTTGCAGGACAAATTTCGTAATATACTTGACCAAGCCAGTTTTTTCAGTTCTTTCAATACACTTTGTGCAGTGAGACAAATTTGACGACTCTTCATCTCCTCCCCAGCTGAGGAAGATTACTCATCTCTAGCTGTTCCTGTTTTTAGTTGTCCAGAAAAATGTTGGTCTCAGATTCAATGTAACACTTTTCATCATTGTGGTTACCTTTGCAGTTAGGGGCAGGATCTGTTGCCCATTTTAGGCTGGCACTTTCTTACTTGGGATTATCCTTCTAGAGTGGTAGCCCTGCTTAAAAACAGGATTAATGCTTTTTTGAGAGCACACCACTGCTTTGCTGTAGAGAATCCAATTTAAATCAATGTAGGAAGTTAGCACCCACTCCTCTCTTAGAAAATTGAAATAGCCTAGGAAATATTAAAAAGGCAGAATATTTCCCCTAAAAAGAGTAGAAACTCACAGAAGGAGAAACTCATCCCCCACCTTTGTTAATGGGTGGTCATTAAGGCCTGGGCCAGAACACTTTACATAAGAAAAGGTAAAGCTATAGAAATTGTCAAAAGCCCTTTTAAGGGCATAATCACCCAGCAAGGCTAGACCAAGCCTGGAACTCAGGACAGCCTACAGAGTTGCCCCTGGGAGTCTGACAACCAATTAGAATACAAGCTCCAATTCAAATCCCAACAGAGGGTATAAAACCCAGCACTCTCAGTACCTCAGTTCTTTTCTTCTTGACCTTCTCACCTTGAAGTTTGTGAACATCCTTCTCTGGAGCTCCAGGCCATGTGGTCCTGTACACCATTAAACCTTCCAAGCAGCCTCCATGTTTTCAGTGTCTTTTTCCCCACTTGGAACTGAACCCAGAAGGATATTTCTTTCAACACCAGGAAAGAGAAACAGGTTTTGAAAGCTATTTATTGCTGCTTCTTGTCACTATTGGGAGGGGTGTGTGGTATTATAGGTTTTCCAATGCTTCTACCATTGTGTGTGAGTGTATGTTTCACATACCCATCGCCTTTCTTTTGTTATTGCATTTGTATTTTTCCTACCTCCAGTTAGGACAGCAATTTTATGCCAGCATAACTATTCTGCCAGTTTAAAGATTGAAGAGAGAGGAGAGGGGAGTTAAGATGGCGACCGGAGGTCGGCTGGAAGAGCTCCTCCGTGATGTCCGAATGGGGCGGTGAGTTCCCCCCCCTGGGTCCTCCTCACCTGTGGCAGGGGTGGCGAGGGGACCCGTGGGGGGGTGGGCAGCCCCCAAGGTCGTGGTGCGATGCTGGAGGACTGTGTTCGGCTCCCAGCGGCTCGGCGTTTGGCGGCTCAGCGTTTGGCGGCTTGTGCTCGGCGCCCGGCAGCTTGGTGTTCGGTGGCTCGGACTCGGCGCCCGATGGCCTGGCGTTCGGCGGCCCGGACGGGGCGTTGAGTTTCCCCCCCGGGTCCTCCCCACCTGTGGCAGGGGTGGCGAGGGAACCCATGGGCGGGTGGGCAGCTTCCAGGCCATGGCATGGCAGGTCTGGTGCTGCGCTCGGCGGCTGTCGGCTCCGTACCGTGGGGAAGCGGCGTTGGAGGATCGTGCGCCGGAAGATCGTACTCGGCGCCTGGCGGCTTGGTGTTCGGCGATCCAGCTGGGGCGTGGAGTTCCCCCCCCCTTGGGTCCTGCTCACCTGTGGCAGGGGTGGCAAGGGGACCCGCAGGGGGATGGGCAGCCCCCGATGCTATGGCGCGGTGGGTTTGCTGCTCCGCCCGGCGGCCGGCGGCCCGTGACGTTAAAAGAGGGCGCTGGAGGATCGCGCCCGGTGGCTTACGATGTTGCAAGATCACTGTTGGGGCTGGGGCCCTTGCAAGGGCCCCAGCCGAAATCGGAATTGCCGCCGCGCTTCGGGCGGCTAGAGCCGGAGTCGAGGGACAGCCGCCGGGGTGGCTAGAGGACTGTCGCTGCGGCGGCTGGAGGACTGCCGCTGGAGCTGGGGCTGGGGCCATTGCAAGGGCCCCAGCCGGAGTTAGAGTCATCTCCGCGGTCCGGGCGGCTGGAGTTGAGGTTGGAAAATGGCCGCCGCGGTTGGAGCTGGGGCGGCTGGTGGACTGTTGCCGCTATCGGAGCCAGGGCCGGAGAGCTGCCCCTATGGCTGGAGTTGGGGACGGAGGACTGCCCCCACGATTTTCATCTGTTTGGAGGCGACAGGGGCGGCCTGGACTTGGGGATGATCAGCGAAAAGAGAAGATCCAGTCCGGGACGCTGTCTTACTCTATGAGAGATCTATGGGCCCTGAGACGTGTCCCCCTGTCTCAGGAATGGCCCTCTACTCTCTCGAGGGCCCATCTCAAGGACGGATTGTGGGATCCGGAGAGATGGTGGGGTTTTAAGAAACGCGGGAGGGAGGGGTGTCTTACTAAATTTTTAGTTAGGTTTTTAAGGGGATTAGGTAGGTCCGGGCGGGAGTTGGGGGACATCTCGCCGGAGGCTGGGACCAGGCCGGGGGTTGGGCGTGGCCGGGAGAGTAAGAATCCGGACAGGAATGTATTGAGGATGGGGGGGGTCATCGGGGAGGGTGGAATTAAATCTATTGATATGGTGAGCGGGAAGGGCAGATTTGGCGGTTGTAGGGGGCCATATTCTGTGCTGGGAGCGCGCCCTCGCTGTTTGCTTGCTGTGGCGCGCTCCGACCCCCTTGTCATCTCCCATTCCCCAGGGGGTTTGAGCAATCGGGCCCTGGGCCTTCGGCTGATGTTATGTAACGCCAGGTCCGTTGTTAATAAAGCCCCCCTCATCCATGATTTGATTTGTGAGGGGGGTGCGGACCTGGTGGGAGTTACCGAGACCTGGCTGGGCCAGGAGGGGGGAGTCCCTCTGGTGGAGATGTGCCCAGCCGGGTTTCGGGTCTTTCATCGGCCGAGGGCCCAGGGGAGGGGAGGGGGGGTTGCGGTAGTTATTAAGGAGGATCTGTGTCTGAGGGAAGCAACTGTATCTCAGACGAACGGGTGTGAGCTCCTTTTCGTGAAGTTCGGTTCCAGGGTTCAGGTGGGCTTGCTGGTCGCATACCTGGCTCCCTGCTATGCGGCAGCAGCCCTGCTTGAGCTCCTTGAGGTTATAGCTGGCGTGGCGGTTGGGACCCCCAGGCTTATGGTCATGGGGGATTTCAACCTGCCATCTGCCGGCGGTGCCTCGGGGATTGCTCAAGAGTTCATGGCTTCCATGATGTCCATGGGCCTGACCCAGTTAATTCGGGACCCTACTCACGTGGGAGGTCACACCTTGGATCTGGTTTTTGTCTCTGATCAGTGGCAGAGTGATCTGGGTATGGGGGATATAGTTGTGGAACCCCTGTCATGGACGGATCACTCGCTCCTGAAGCTCGACTTCCGTTCCGCGCCCCCTGACCGCAGGGAGGCGGGACCATTAAAATGGTACCGCCCCAGGCGCCTGATGGACCCTGATAGGTTCCTGACGGAGCTTGGGCCATTTCCCGAAGCTCACACACACAACTCGGTTGAGGGCTTGGTCGCCACCTGGGATAGGGTGGCTGCTGGGGCCCTTGACCGAGTTGTGCCCTTGCGGCCTCTGACCCGGTGCCGATCCCAGGTGGCTCCCTGGTTTTCTGAGGAGCTAAGGGAGATGAAGCGCCGGAAAAGACGCCTAGAGAGCAGTTGGAGGGCTAGCCGCTCTGGGTCTGACCGAACACTATTACGATCTTATATTAAGACGTATTTAGTGGCGATAAGGATGGCGAGGAGGTCTTACCTCTCCACCCTTATTGCGTCCACGGAAAACTGCCCAGCCGCCCTGTTTAGGGTGACCCGCTCCCTCCTGGAGGTGGGAGCGCGGGAGGACCCCTTGCAGGGACGGGCTGAGGAGTTTTCCAGGTTTCTGCAGGACAAAATCGCTCAGATCCGGAGCGAACTGGACTGGACTCCGATTGGGCATCTCCGGGCGGGGGGGTGGGGGTGGATATCGGTGAGGTCAATTGGGTTGAGTTCGACCCTGTTACTTTGGAGGACGTGGACAGGATACTGGGGGGGCTTAATGCCACCACCTGTTTGTTGGACCCGTGTCCCTCCTGGCTGGTTTTGGCCACTCGGGAGGTGACACGAGGCTGGTTCCAGGGCACTTTAAATGCTTCCTTGAGAGAGGGGCTGCTGCCTGCTGCCTTGAAAGAGGCGGTGGTGCGGCCCCTCCTCAAGAAACCGTCCCTGGACCCAGCATTGTTATCAAATTATCGTCCTGTCTCCAACCTTCGTTTTGTCGCGAAGGTTGTTGAGAGTGTGGTGGCACGTCAGCTCCCGCAGTACCTGGATGAAGCGAGTTATCTTGACCCCCTCCAATCGGGTTTCAGGCCCGGGCACAGCACGGAGACGGCTTTGGTCGCGTTGGTTGATGATCTCTGGAGGGCTCGGGACAGGGGTTGTTCCTCTGTCCTGGTCCTATTAGATCTCTCAGCGGCTTTTGATACTGTCGACCACAGTATCTTATTGCGGCAGGTTGGAGGGGTTGGGAGTGGGGGGCACCGTGTTGCGGTGGTTCACCTCCTTCCTCTCCGACCGTTCGCAATTCGTGTTGACAGCGGGGCAGAGGTCGGCCCCGAGGCCCCTACTGTGTGGGGTGCCTCAGGGGTCGGTGCTCTCGCCCCTGCTGTTCAACATTTATGTGAAGCCGCTGGGTGAGATCATCCGTGGCTTCGGGGTGGAGTTCTATCAGTACGCTGATGATACTCAGCTGTACATCTCCACCCCGGGCCACCCCAACGAAGCCGTCGAAGTGATGTCCCGGTGCCTGGAGGCCGTGCGGAGTTGGATGGGTCGTAACAGGCTCCGTCTCAACCCGACCAAAACCGAGTGGCTGTGGTTTCCTGCGCCCAGATACAGCCAGCTGGTTCCTTCGCTGGCCGTGGGGGGAGAGGTTTTGACCCCCGTGGAAAGGGCGCGCAATCTGGGCGTCCTCCTGGATGTACGGCTGTCTTTAGAAGAGCACATTGCAGCCATCGCCAGGGGGGCTTTTTATCAGATACGTCTGATTTACCAGTTGCGGCCCTTTCTGGATCTGGGCGCACTTCGCACAGTCACGTCCGCCCTCGTTATTTCCCGCCTAGATTATTGCAATGCTCTCTACATGGGGCTCCCCTTGAAGAGTCTCCGGAGGTTACAGTTGGTCCAGAATGCAGCCGCGCGGGTGATTGTGGGTGCCCCTCGGAGCTCCCACGTTACACCGCTTCTCCGCAGGCTGCACTGGCTTCCTGTGGCCTACCAGATTCGATTCAAGGTGGTACTGATGGTATTTAAAGTGCTCCATGGCTCGGGACCTGGTACTTATGGGACCGCCTACTGCCATCGTCAACCTCCCGCTGCCCAGTACGCTCTCACAGGGTTGCCCTACTTGGGGTACCGCCACCTGGCCGCTGGCGGCTGGCGGCCCCGAGAGTTCGGGCTTTCTCTGTGGGAGCTCCCTCCCTATGGAATGATCTCCCCCCGGAGATACGGGCTATGACGGATATTCTGACCTTCCGGCGCGCAGTGAAAACCCTATTTTTTAAACAGGCTGGCCTGGCCCAGTAACTGTGTTTTTGGTTTTTAATTAATTTTAATTGGGGTTTTATTAGCTTTTAATTTTTAATTGAATCTTGAATAGACAGCCGGATCTAATTATTTAATCTATTTTTAGTCGTATTTATTATATATTTATTGTATGTTTTTTAGTCGTATTTATATATATATTTATTGTATGTTTTTTAGTAGGCTGTACACCGCCCCGAGTCCCTTTTTGGGAGAGGGAGCGGTATAAAAGTTTGATTAAATAAATAAATAAATAAATGAAGGATGCACTTTAATGAGGCCAATTGTTCTGTACAGCAGAGGTACCCAACCCCTGGTCTGACACCAGGCCGTGGCATGCCAGCAAATAAGTGAAGCCCTATCCACAGGATGCAGGCAGCATTTGACAATATGCCTCATCCAGACCATGGATAAACCTTTCTCCATGGAACCGGTCCCTGGTGCCCAAAAGGTTGAGGGCTGCTGCTGTACAATATCCACTCAGAGAGTGTCAGATTTTAATTCAAAGTCCCAAGCAATATTCAGAAAAAAAAATTGATGGCCTATTCTAAAAATGTTATTAAATATATATTTGTTTGTTTGGTGCTTAATACGATGGACACTTTTTATTTAATTTTTTCTTTAAATGTTATTGGTGATTTACTATGGTGGTGCTGTAGTTAAAACGCAGGACTGCAAGCTACTTCTGCTGACTGCTGGCTGCCTGCAACTTGGCAGTTCAAATCTCACCAGGCTCAAAGTTGACTCAGCCTTCAAATATATCTCTTGTCATTAAGGTCAAGTCTCCTTTGAGTGTACTCATTTTCTGGAGTTTCATGGATGCATCTATGTACTTAGAAGAGCTGCTGTGGTGCAGTGGTTAGAATGCAGTACAGCAGGCTACTTCTGATCACCAGTTGCCAGCAGTTTGGCAGTTCTAGTCTCATGGCTCAAGGTTGACTCAGCCTTCCATCCTTCCGAGATGAGTAAAATGAGGACCCAGATTGTTGAGGGCAATATGCTGGCTGTGTAAACTGTTTTGAGAGGGATATAAAGCACTGTGAAGTGGTATATAAGTCTAAGAGCAGAGGTGGGATTCTACCGGTATAACAACTGGTTTGGTTATTGCGTGCTTTGCATGCACACGTTCCAAATGCACACTTCATACACACGTTCCACATTTAGAAAAACTCTAATACTTACCTTCTACAGCAGTCCCTGTGAATAAAACAGCTGAGGCATGGAAAAACCGCTCTGCTGCGTGAATCAGCTGTGCTCTAAACAAAGGAAATAAAGCACAAGAAAGAGCAGGGGCGGGTGGGCCCATGTGCTCATCGTAGCCAACCGGTTCACTGCCAGCTGATCTTCAGAGCAAAAGGTTCGGCCGAACCGGTCTGAACCAGTAGAATCCCACCCATGCTCTAGACAAGCAAGGGTCTTCACACTTGCCAAGTTTAAGACTTGTGGACTTCAACCCCCAGAATTCCTGGGCTAATATGACTGGAGGAGGAATTCTGGGAGTTGAAGTCCACAAGTCTTAAAGTTGTCAAGTTTGAAGACCCTTGCTCTAGAGTCTCTTCATCAGCATAACAGAGTTCTTGTAGAGCATCATGGAATTCCTTTTAATACTCACCTGATTCCTTTATTTTCAGCTTCCTTTGGTTTTCCCATTTCACTTCTCCTCAGAGAAGCTTTATCTGACACTTGGAAGGTAAAGAGAAGCAACTAGCAGTTAAGGATGGACAGAGGCATGCAGCCATGATAAAACTATCTTCATGCTGTTGCCCTCCCAATTCTGTGCCAGGCTGTTGCCTATCAAGAATCCATTAGTTCAGAATGGTGAGTGGAAGATGCTTTGTGCTTCAAGCTGTGTGTGTGTGTGTGTGTGTGTGTGTGTGTGAATATATAACCCCTCTCTGATATATTTATGCACTGTAATGGGTCATGAATGAGGATTCATTCTTATCTGCCATAAAAATTCTAATCCAGCTGACCCATAAATCTTTGCCAAGTCTAGCTGAGAAGCTGAACTAAGACTTCTGTGTTTGGAGAACAGTGATTTTCTGCCAAGCCCAGAGGCGAAACTGACAAAGGTGGGTTTTTTTTGACTGGCAGGCTATCCTTTATTTAATCAGCTCTGTTCTATCCAATGAGTTGACATGATCGAGGGGATATATCAGGAAGGTACATTCACAGGCTAGCACAGATAAATCAGGTGAAGGGAGTCATTGTCCAAAGCAACATTTTACTGCAGGGCAAATTTTGCAGCATTCTTATAGATACAATTTTTTTAGTTCAGATTCTGTAACTTCTGAATAAGTTTAAGGTCTCATAATTTTAAGATCTCATTTTGCAGATTTTCCTTAAAGCAGTCTTGACTCTACCAAAGTAAGGCTAACCCAAGTAGCAAGATTGGTCCTATCTACAATATAAAGGTTCCCCTTGGATTTGCTCTCATGGTTACCCTGACCTTTTCCAGCCTGAGGCCATTTAGAAGAGGTAGGCCATACTTCTGATCATTCCTAGCTATGATGGTGATGACGATGTAGCTGATGATGAAATCAATATTCTCCTCAGAATGATGTCAGCTTGTGAAAAATATTAATGATTGCAGATTGGTTCTGAATATAGGACACTAGACAATTCAGTGTTTTTTCTAAACATCTGAGTATATACTTCTGCTCCCCCCCCCAAAAAAAATGACACCACTTTCCCCTTGTTTTTGTATATTTTATTAACGGTGTACATAAGTATGTTTGTATCTCTTTTTCTTTCTCCTGGCAATACTGACTGCTAGGTTTATTATTTTAAATATAAATCTTCTGTTTACAGTAACTACTGGGTTCTGTCCCTTCTTTTCACAATAAAAATAATCAATATTCATGCCAATATTGTCTTAAAAGATTATCACATTTTGATTTTTCAGGATGACATATAGATCTGTACAAAGAACCCCATATCACAAAAGCATTCACAGTGCATAAGGTCACAGTCATTGAAAAAATAAATAATAATTGTATCTCTGTGATTTAATTTACAAAGTTATCCTTTCTATTCTCCCGGCAGCACTCTAGAAAGCGCCTCATCATTTTTTCAGAAGTAGGATCATCATCCCCCAGACTGGGATGAACAGGCTAAAATGTTCACTTGAGAGTGAGATGGGTGGAATCCAAATTTGATAAATAAATAAAAATAAAACCTCTCTGAATAAGGAATCATTCTGTGCTCGTGAACATCTCCGATTTCTCTCCCCCAACAAAGACACTTCTATGGAGAAGTTTAGCAAAATTCTGGGAAGAAAACTGTTGTTTTCTGAGGAACTGCATTTTTAAACAATTATACAGATGTTTAACAAATACAAATTATATTCTTGCTGTATATAATAACAACAATAGCAGCAATTCATTTCCTAAAAGACCCTGGTCTTCTTTGGAGGATATGGTTCTACTAATATTTTTAGATTTCATCACAATTCTAGGCTACTAATATTGGGTAAACAGAATTTAAGAGAGCAATATTCTTTTGTGGAAAATTAAGTCTCTTCCCAGGGACAAAAAGAGGCCAGCAATTACTATTGTTTGCTTAAAGTGCTCTGAATTTCAGGTCAGCAGTAGCTGGATGAAGAAGGAATAACTCATGCATCATAAAGACAATGTAAAGCACAAAAAAGAGAGAATCGTCTGCAGTTAATATACTTAACCCCCCAAAGGCCTTGCTTCCATTTTCTAGTGCTTGGAATTTGAGGAAAATGACAAAAGCAGTGTTGTGTGGTTGTCACGCAAGTTCTAGCCCCCTTCCACATATATTGGAAAGCTACACACACTTATGAAAAGGCTGGCGCATTGTGTCCCAACGGTGCAATGCTGCCTTTGTCTTTTTGATGAAAACCTTCAGTCCTGTGACATCTTTGTTCTTAGGCTATGGTTTTTAAACATTCTTCCACAAAAGCAAGGATTCTTCAGAAGTTTATTTGATGTAAGTTTCAGAAGAACAAATTAAAAGATTGGAAAGAATATACAGTGCAAGCTTCCCTGAGAAATGTTGGTTCTATATTACTAATCTACTGTATTTTCCATCCAATGTGCAGTTGCAGGAAAATCAGGGTGTCCTTCAAGTCAGAGAGGTTCTCAAGGTGTTAGAACTATTCTTCTAACAATGATGGTCTTAGAATTGCAGCTTATCCACAATTTCCATTCAGCTTTGCAGAAAAGGTTTTGATTAGAAGAGAATATATGTAAATAATCCCCTTCCTGATTTTCTGAGGACAGAAACTGGGTTTGCTATCAAGTTTAATCCTAAGGCCCAAACTGGGACAGAATATTTATCCTTAAAATGTCTCACTTAAAGGGGGTCTTTCTTAGGGCCTGCCATTAGCAGACAGCTATTCAAAATGCAGATAATGTAATATTTTTCTTAGCACAGAATAAATTTACTAAGACAACTAGTGATTTTTCAAATGACTTGGGAAAAAAGATTTAAGATTTATTACTTTTATTATTTAACACTCTTAGTTCACAGCATATTAGGGTCCTTCTCATACCCTCGGAATCCCTCTTCCCATCCGCCATCTTTCTCCTCCCAATTCCAGATATCTGAAAATGAGATTCATTGCTGGATTTGTCAATACATTAAGGGTCCTCTGATAGCATGAAGTTCATCCAGTTTAGAAGTTCTGAAGGTGGTAATAGAAATTACATGCAACTACCTAAATAGGGCATTTTTAGGACAACCAAGCTGCATATATTATTCTCTTGCTAGTTTTTTCTAGATCAGTAATTTAGATCATTCCCCCCCCTTTTTTTTATTCTTTTGAAGTTAATGGCACAAGCAGCAAAGCTGAAACTACTTAGCTTTTATATGTTATTATCTAAATTTAAATTTAAATCTATTGAATTTAAAATGTGGATGATGAGAGCCCAACTTTTCATCATCCTTATATCTTTGTATACAATCCACTATTTTACTAAGGTTCAGGCTGCACAAACTCTATCATCTTTAAATGTCTTTAAATATGGCAATCACAGTTTGAGATAATTTGGAAATGAAGGAGCAAAGGAAGCCCTCTGCAATTTAAATTTTAAGGTGCTGTAATTTTAATAGGGTGTCTTTGGTTCACATAGGTACAAACATTCATCTTCTGCTTAAAAGTATTTCTTGCATTAATATAAACACTTAAGACAGTATTTATAATTAAATACTAATCCAAAGGTCTACAGAAATCTAATATCTTCATTTTGAGAAAAAATGACATGTAACTGAACATTAAAAAGAAGCAGCAAAGACAAGTGCCAATTGTAATATTCACAATTGGTGGATTTTGGTAGAATAAATACAACTTTCTGAAGCACGGTCAGTATCAAAATGATTTTTAAAAATATATAAATGTAAATCTTCTTTTCATAATTTTGTGTTTTAAAATCCACTGAACAAGGACACACATCTTCCCCACCCCCAAGCTTTAAATTATATTTTGTTTTTAGTTGTTTAGTTGTTTGCATTTTATTAGCCATTGTGAATTATTATTCAAGAAGCAAAGCAAAGTAGAATTCAAATCATAAATAAAATCAAGAAAGTTGGTGCTTGGATGTTGTAATGAATATTAGAAATAATATAAAAAGAAGCTTGGTATGACAGCAAATGATAAAGAAGCGGGAAAAACCGATCAAATGATAAGTGGACCAGCTCTCTTCCAAGCTGACCTGCAATCCAGGATCAGAAAGGCAGATCATTACAAGTCAGGAAAAGAAACACAAACAATGCAAAAGTGAAGCCTGGTCTTGCGGGACTTGTCCAAATATGATATTCTTAGGATTTGAGGACGATTTCCAATGAAGGATTAGAATCAGGTCTCTAGCAGCAATTTTCGACAAAAAATAACAACACAAAGCATTCTGCTTTGCTAATTATTTTGAGACAGCTGAGGGTGGAAACATACTGGTAGGTGAGGTATTTTAAAGAGAGAATTGAAGTGGCTTGAGAGACAAATTTCCCTTCGTTAGTGCACAGATTTTCATTTTGTCTCATTTTGATTCTGTTCAAATTGCTTCTTAACGTGTCTATTCATACACTCTGATAACTGCCTTGAAACTAATATGGAAGGGTATAAATTTCTGAAAGAAAATTATAGAAAGGAAAAAAACAAACAATATTGCATTTACTGGAGACAATAACGACAGGAATATATAAGCACAAGCATATCTGTTTTCTTAGAAAACTGTCCACAAGAATGAGAGGAATAAAAATATCTTAAATCTGTGCTATTTAATATTTAGGATAATAGGACCATAATTTAATTAATAATATGGTGAATTGAATATGGTTTCATTAAAGTGAGCTTTCTGTATAAGTTCATCCGATGTGTTTGTCTTTATTGCAAGTAAAACAAGTTCTTTCTGATTTGTGAGAGAAAGTGCAGCAAAATTCTTGGTATTACATTGTGTCGAAAGGAAAAAAAATCAATATATATTTCATTTTTAGATCACTAATTGCATAAAAATGCAAAGCATGAATTTGAGACCAACTTGACAAACTATTTAAAAATATGAGTATACTTGTGAGTTTCCAAAAACTCACAATGGTCTTAATCATATGGATTGTTTGTAATCCCATAATTTATTCTGAGAACTAAAAAAGAAAATTACCATATGCACTTGTCTTCACTGTCATATATATTTTCAATTTGGCAAATCATATGCATGTGAAGGAGGAATAAAATGTATCGTGGGGGATTTTGAGAATCAAAGTAGTTTGGCAACTGAATCGATTATTTAGAAGGCTGGTGAGCTCTAAGTTGCTGGAAATCTCGAAGCAGAGGCTGAAGAGCTGCCTCCTGGATATACCTTAGTTCAAGATATTCTGTGTCAAGCAGACAGGTGAGCATAACTCACCTCAATGGTTTTATGTTTACAGATATGGCAAATATAATAACCTAGGATTAAGCTAACTATATTGCTTTGTGTCTAAAGGAATCAGCAATATAACAGACCAGGTAGAAATTAACATCTGTGGGCAAATAAAGTTTTGTGATCCAAACTAGAACTAAGGAATAATTGTGGGTGCTTCATCACTGGAGCCTTTTAAGGAGGGATTGGACAGCCATTTGTCTGAAATGGTATAGGGTCTCCTGCTTGAACAGAGGATTGGCCAAGAAGACTTCCAAGGTCCCTCCCAACTCTGTTAATCTGTAAACCAGGGCTATCAAACTACTAAAATGCCTTACATGCTGGCCATGCCCACGCCCAATTTAGTGAAGGGGGAAAAAGTCCCAATACATCACATGATGCCACTGTGACGACGCGAGTTTGACACCCTTGCTGTAAAGTAAGATTTCTTAAAGTGCAATTTCTGTGTCCTTTTGCCACAACTAGTTAGATTTATGTCTAGAATTTGTTAACTTGCTAGGATATTATTAGGCTTATGAAGTCCAAGAAGAAAGAAGCAGGTAAAAACCCCATCTTTCATTTTCTAAAATGAGAGAACTGCGCAAGAATATTACACATCTTGTTTTCACTATTCAATCTTCTTATGGCTTTCACAGAAAAAATGAAACAGAAAGTGAGCTAACTTATTGTTTAGAAGTTTCCTCTGTTGCTATTATGCAAAGCCTCACTTTTGTGAATAAGGAATATTTGGGGGCATGACATACAATGTTTATAATAATTTATCCAACCAAAGAAAGAGACAGAAGTATGTAGTCTCACTTATTACTTCAGATATAGTGCAATATAAATATCCAAATGCTTATACATTCTGTTCAGGAAGACTACTGTCCCCTTGTGTAAAATGCTGGAAATACCAGATTAAAGTGCTGACAATGAAAAATGCTCAACAATGCTTTTCCTAATAAAAGGAATTATATTTACATATTTTTAAAAAGTTGTTTATTTCATATCAGACAGGGTTGTATCCACTTAAACCAGATATAAGTGGTCATTTACTGGCTCTTAGGGGGAAAAATCCTTGCCTGTTATTTTTCCAGTCATAAAGGGCAAAGCATGTCATTTCTGCCTTGCCTGTGCCAACCCTAGGAAGAAGGAAATTCGTCAGCCACCTATTACTATACTAAATTTGTGGGTTCCAGTTGCTATCCCTATCAATACTGATATTAATTATAGAGAGTAAAAGATTTTGAATTTCTCCCTTTGCATAAAACTCTATTTGGAATGAGTGGTGAATGCTTTATATCAATTGAGAGCAATTTTTTGCAAAATAATCTTATTTACCCAACATTTTTTCAATATCATAAATGTAGTGTGAATAATTTTATTTTGTAAATGAACTATAATTCTGGGCAATTTGAATCCATAACATCTATAGAAGAATGGGAAGAAATAACTCACAAGGTATGAATGACCAAAAAAAATGCCCCTCAACCCCTCTCCCAATACTATGCCTCTGTAAATGCCTCTGGTCTGCTTCTGCTTTATACATGCACAAATTTTATTATAAATCATCTCACCATTTTGCAACTAAATTTTGAGCAATTTCACACTGTGTATTGTTAGGATTACCCTAAGCATGTGATAGCCAGGTCTATAGAAGTATTATCATAGGCTGAAGCTATGCATATGTAAACATAATCTTCATACATTCCACCTTATGGAAGACTGGGTTTTTTTTGCTACTGCTGCAAACATGCCACACGTCATATGAAATAACCCTGAGACTGGGATCCCTTGAGAATTCTTGTGTTTGACATTAAATCAATCGAATCTCATGGCTCATTTATACTGAGCATATCAGACAACAGACTAAGGATTATATCTATATGTAACTTTCTTTTAGATGCCAATTACCGTATTTATCTGCATTTTATCAGGGAGTAAGGCATTTAAGGGCAAGACCTTTTCTCTCTCTTTCATATTCTCCCTTCTTTTCAAGAAGTATTCCTGTGGTTACTGTGAATTCATGATATTGAGATCACATTGAGATTGGTTTCATTATCTTATATTGTTACATGAATTTGTATGGTTTTGGCTTAGTGTAAATTCAACCACTGGGAATTGTAATCCTTAGTTTACGAGCTTAGTTTATAGTCTAACATGTTGTATGAATCCAAATGTTTGTGATTTAAATAATAAAATACAGTTTAGTGTGTGAATTAGGCAGCATGGGATAAAATAATATTTGACTTCTGAGAGGAATATTAAACTGTAGCAGCTTGAGTTGGGTTCTTAGGAACTCTTATATTAGGAACATCATGATTTGTGAATAGAGTTATTGTTAATCTGCTGGAGAATCTGTCCCATCCTTAATAAACTGTAAGTGATTATATCCATTTTTAAATTCCTTGTGAAAAACTGTATTTCTTTCTGACAGAAGTGCAATGCTCTGCTCTTTGGAACTTTGCCTAATGTTTATGCATGCAAAAATATATTTCATATGGTTTGAAATTCATATTCTTCAGCCATTCAATATATATTTACTGAGCAAAGATTAAAAAAATAAATTATGTACAAAGGTAAGCTGTGCTTCTAGAAATCTCTGCATTCTTCAGCATTTTAATAAGATTTGAAAAGTGGTAATGTTTGTGATGAATGAGATGGAATCTTCATTGTTGACTTAGAATTGACAATAGGACATGTCTGTAGTTTCCATTTCATCTTTCAGTATTTCACATGAAGCTTACAAATTGAGGTGGTGGGTAAATCTTGAGAAAGCCCATGTCCTTGTGTCAGGTTTTATACAAGAGAAGCATAAAAAGAGAAATGGGATTTATCCTGTCTCCCTGCTGCGTTAATATCCCAAATCTTCTGAAATGTATATTTTATAGACTGAAGTTTCCTTTCCATTATACTAATAAATACCCAAATATATTTTATTTGTGAGAGTCATTAGTGATATGGGAAAAAACAGATTATGACTCTAGCGAACTAAGAAGTTAACTCAGAGATAATGTAATGGCAATGACTGTTATTGCATTCTTGTAGATATTCTGATTTTTGTTTCTTTCCATGCAGTTGGAGATTGCTTAAAGTGAAAACTTTCAAATTTAATTAGTTTTGTCTCAAACATTTTACTGGACAAATAATGAAATATGTAAGAGTTCCCAGGAGCAGCTGGCTCAAGATTGTCAAGGCTTGATGAGAGACTGAGCTTTTGTTCAAAAGGGGATTCAAGTAAGTTATGAAGGAAATGATCTGTGCAAATACTCAATGCTTCAAATCAGCCCACAGAGATTCAAAGCATCAGATTAACTCAACAAATTCAGGAACATAAATAAAATACATCTAAATCAACTCACATTAATTGGATGTTTTCCTCACATGTGCACATGTACTTTAAGGCCTGAATTGGTCCTAATAGAGTCTATTCCTGTTTGAGGCTCTATTTGAATTGATTTAGGTGCCTAAATTAAATTTATCTTCTGAAATAATTTAAGCATCTGCATTGAATCACACCTCACTCACACACCTCAGAAGAACATCTGTGCACATTGGACCCATGTTCTATATTTATCTCAATGTACATGCAGGTACTAGATTTCCAAAAGCTAGCAGACTCCCCCCACCAATATTCTGCTGGCCAGTTTTCATGCAATCCACCTTTCTGATTTTAAAATAAGATAAAACTGGGGATTGTACAATTATTGTTTGGTGTGTGTGCACAAATGCACGCAAGCAGATAGATAGATAAGATAGATAGATAAGATAGATAGATAGTTAGATAGATAGATAGATAGATAGATAGATAGATAGATAGATAGATAGATAGATAGATAGATAGATATAAATACTTCCAAATTCATAGTTCATTTATGAAGAGTTGGAAGGCATCTTAGTTATACATTCCCCCCAGATCATTACCATCACAATCAATTATTGAGCACCCAAGGTTTTCCATTTTCCTCTAAGATTAGAATATGCACTTACTGCTGCTGGTGCAATTTTCTAACTTGACAACATAATATTCATATGTATTTATTCTAGATATTATCCATTGTTCTTCATTGACTGTAGAACAATTTGATCTTTTTCAAGCACAGATATTTATCCAGTTTGCCATATTTTAAGTTCCATGGTTTTCAGAATGACATGATCACAGTATTGCATTAACATTTTCCATCTTTTTCTTAGTAAAATTGTTGTATCTTTCAAAAAATTTTTTAAAAGATGATAGATTACTATTGAAGATGATCTCCTCAGCATTGTTGAAACTTCTGTATAAATAGAGCATTTAAAGAAGGAAAACCAGGGTTCTTCATGCATATAAGCATGTAATCACATGTCATAGCTGAGATCCTCAAAATGAGGCAAGGTAGATCTTGAATCTACTCTTTTCCTCTTCTTTGAAGACCCATATGCCATCAAATGGAAAATGTGTTTCCATGGCAGATGTGATGTCAGTTTGATATTGACGATGCTCAAACCAGAATGAAATCTGAAATGGGGCACCATCTTTTAAAACCTCATACAGAGCTGCAGGAAGTACAGCTGAATGAGGGTACCTGATGAAGAAAGAGGAGGTGGAAGAACAGATGACAAAGCTTTAGTAGTCTTCAGCTTGTGTGTTGTCAAAGAAATATGTTCTTTCCTCCCAGATAAATTGCTTCTAAGTTGATAAAGCAGGAGAGACACTGAGTTTTGGAGTTGAAGTGTAAAAATCTCTCCTGACACTTATAGCAAAATAGATCCAGATGACACCTCTTGGCTTTGCTTCTCAGTCATCTTCTCGGCACATTGGGAAGTTGACAAAAGTGAAGACATTAAACTCTATCAGTATTGAGAAACACAAGAAAATGACGTAGAGGGTGAGCACATAGATTCCCAATTTCCTGTCAAGTTTCCATTTATTTAAGTGGATCCCGCCAACCTGTAAGAACATGAGGAATGAATTATTTAAGATTGAAAGCAACATATGCTGCAGGCTAAAAAAATAGCACTTCAAATGAGAATTTCAGAAATCATTCAGGGAAACTAATTTCCATGACCTTTACAACTAGAGAAACTCTAAATCCTATAATACAAAATATTTGTGGAAGAGTTATTAGAAAATCTATAGAGGAAAACAAGTGTTTTATGATTCATATACTTAAATTGATATTTTTAATTAGGTGACAATCCAGCATGTTGCTTTAGTGTTGCACAAATATCAAGAAATAAGTCTCTTGGGATGCTTCATAGATTTCAATTAAGAGTTAGTATAAAAAATTGCTAAGCTACCTGAACAAACTCTCTAAGAGTTTTAACTGTTGTATTATACCTGTATCTAGCTTCACTATATCATCTGACTCTATTTTTTTAATTCATCAAACTTTAATTTTATTCCATCCTTTCCCCCACTTCATATCTTTTATGAGTTCTTCTCTGTATACATAGTGGACCTCAGTTTAGAGTACACAACAGCCCCATTTACTATATGTTAAGCTGAGGATGTGGCACATTCTGGTAAGAGAAAAGTTCCCTGAGGATGGGCTCCAGCACAAGTCCAAAAGCTCAGAAGAGTAAACCTCTGGTCTCGGTGACTGACCCAGATTGGATCCTGAGGATGTGGCTGTTAAAAGTTGTCTGGTAAATCCAGGAAATCCAGAAATTCTGGCACCATTTATGCCACTTAAAGTATTTTCTCAAATGACATAAATTCAGGTTCAACAGACAACTTATCACCTGGATGTACTGTTAAACCAAGCTTTTATTTTATACAAGCTTTTAAATGCACATATTTTTGCAAATTTTACAGCAATTCATTTTTCCAATCAAAGTTATAAATTATTTTTACAAATGTAAGTTTCTTAATAATACAACTAATTTGTAAAGTCTGTTAAATGTATATGTTGATTAAATAATAGTTACATTTTGCATGGCAAATATAAGTTAACTATTAAATAAGTTTTATCTCATCTTTAGATATGTGATATTAATATGACTGGGTGCAGAAATAAATTAATTCATCAGTCCACTTACGGTAAGGGCTACAGACCCCAGGAGAAGCACAACAGAATAAAGTAGTCCTTTGCTGTTTATCTTAACCTATGAAAATCAGAAAAGACATGTTTAGAATACTTGCCATATGTCAAGAATGCAGTCACTAGAAAATATAAGATAGAGGATGTAAAAACAATATACTCATAATTTCATCTCCAATTAAATCAACAGGCAATGTCTGTTGAACAGAAAGAAACAGATTTAATCTTGCAAAATAGGTTTAGAGGGAAGATCCATTCAGGAATCCAAAATGCAAAGGAAAAAACAGTTGAACATTTTTGAAGGGGGCACATTGGTTATGATAATGACAACATTAGAGAAAACAATATTAGTCAAAGGTAAAGAATTATACTGAACATCTAATGGCAGCTGGAGAAGCCTTAAGACACACAAGAAACAAGATTTTGTGATATAGTATTGGTTCCTACTAGAGGTTCTGGAGAAATATATAACACATTGCAGAGACCTCTGTGTACTACACATGCTTCTAAGATGTTTTGTCATCTTATTACAGGACCAGCTGTAACCCTTGCCAGGAAAGAGGTATGTAGTTTGGAAAAATAGTTTTATGGAATTTTTGCATAGAGATTTGTGTAAAGATATTTAGGGTAGCTTTTCTGAACCTTGGCACAATTCCAATATGGTCTTACTTCAAATTCCAGCATAATTGGCCTTCATGGTCAAAGTCTCGTTGAGTACACTGAGAGCTCTTGTCCCAGCTCACAATGCATCTACAGATAATCAAGCTGGGGAAAGTTGCTTTCAACTAAGCCATACCAAAATAACGGTTTGTTTTATTCAATCATATTTTCTGTGACAAAAACTTTGAACAGATTTATTTACATCTGGATACATACGTATGAGCCATAATGAACTGCCATAGTCTGTAAACCCCATGGAACTCCAAGCCCCACAAGAATGTCAAACACATTGCTTCCAATTGTATTGGACACTGCCATGTCACCTAATCCTGAAAAATAAACATTTCACAATTCAAGCCATTTTGATTTGCACTATTATTTATCTTACAACAAGCATTTAGCAGGGAGGATAAACTTTTCTCCTCTACCAAAAGGCCACATCTAGAGATAATGAATGTAAACTGTAGTAGACCATAAATTGGCCAGGGTTCCCTACAATAATTCTTCACATAATTATTAATTAATTAAATAATTCTTTGCCAATTGTTTTTAGTTGAGGAGAGAAAAGGCAAGTTAGTATATACCTAACTGTAGTTTACAGTATATACCTAACCAATTTACAGTATATACGTAACCAATTTATAGTATATACTGTACCTAACTCTAAATGGGCTTAAAACCAAAGAATGTTGCAATCCTGAGACACTTAAAGTGTTGATTCCAGAAGAAGATCACATATTACATTTGGAATCTCAAATTTTAACTCAATAAAATTAGTTCTTTGACCAGAGAACAAGGGGCCTCTTCCAACATTATGGAATTCTGTGTGGATTCCCACATAAAGCAATACACCCCTTTCAATGTAATGATCCCAAGATTAATGCTAGTGACATAAAACGTATTTTGATTATATTTTACATATGTGTATATTTAAAATAAGCAATATTTTAAAAGAAGCTTATATAAGAGAAGGCAGAATGGAGTTTTAAATCGGTGTTTGTGATCCAAACTTTACTTATGAATTTGCATTACAAATAATAGATACAGAATAAAATATTGAAAAGGCTAGCACCCCCTTATAAAAGGTGTACTAACACTTTTCTCTCTTGGAGATGTGTATCAATATATTTATCTCCAAAGTATTTAAGATAGATTTTATTCAGTCCAAAGAATTGTAAATAGATTAGTTCTGCTTTTCGATGGATTTGAATGGGAGAATGGTTCATTGCATCTGGATCCCCCCAAAAGTTTTTTTTCAAAAGGCAAGTGGATTTCCTTTGTTTTTCCTTGAAAATGTTTCACTTTTCATTCAAGAAGCTTCTTCAGTTCTGAACTTCATCACTTCAGAACAGAAGAAACTTCTTGGATGAGAAGGGATGTCTTCAAGGGAAATAAAATTTGAAAAAAGCCCCTTTGGGACAACCATAATGGAGTAGTGACTTAATTAATTGATTCAACTTTCATTCCTATTTAGATATACATCACTTCTTACACTGAATTCATCTTTTCATTTCCCATAATACTACATTTTTCCCCAAACAAAGCCTAGTCTTCAGTTTTGCCATCAGTTTGTAATTTTAAAAAACGTGTGTGAAAAATGTCATGAATTTTTAGGCTCACACTTTCATTCAGATTATTTTATGCATTTCCAAAGCACAAAACTGTACAGTGGTTTGTAAGCAATTTCCTCCTACACAGTATTTTCTCTCATGTCTCTTAACGCAAACATATTTTGTATGCAGGTTTTGCTAATCAATTTTGCACACATTTTAATCAGAGGACTGTAATTTAAAATTAAGAACATTGCAAAAACTGAAAGATGCCCACATTAATTTAGGCAATTCAATTTAGGTATTAATTGAGGCAATTCAAATTACATTAGCCTGTGTTGAAAAACCTGAATGAAATGAATGTGATCTCAGCCCCATCTCTACATCAATAATGTAAGAGCTCTGCTTACTGATGTAGCAAACAAGCACAGCATTTATCTGAAATCAGTGCAGGCCTTACCTTGTCTTGCTACTATTAAACTGGCCATGCAGTCTGGTACACTAGTCCCTGCAGCTAGGAAAGTAATGCCCATGATAACATCCGGAATCCCTAGAGTGTAACCAATCACTGTTACCTGTGCAACAATGGAAAACAAGTTGTTGAAAACAATAAGAACATTCTGACTCTTAGACCTTCTTTAACCGCTTGAGCAAGTGGGTGTTAAAATGAAACAATCTAACAAACACGAGAATTTCTAACGCTACAACAAATTAGCAGCCATAAACTGACTATGTAGAACATATTCCTAAAATCTAACATCTTCTTCCTAAATCTAATATCTTCTATACATGTTGAATTTCAACTCATACTTGCAAAGGTTGTGACAACAACTCTAGGGCAATATCTTGAGGATACCACACTACAGAAGTCCAATCCTAGGACACAGTAAAACATTTTGCACAGTAAAATGTTTTCTAGGGATAACCTGTTTTGTATATGTATTGATATGCTGTTTGGATTACCATCTTGTAATTGTCATATAATTCTTTTTTTTTACATATATTTTATTACATTTATATTTATATATTTTTATGTTTGTTATATTGGGAGATGCCCAGAGTCAGTTGGAATCAAGCAGCATCAAAATCAAATCAATAATAAAAACTGAGGAGAAAAAAGTTGGTTATTTTTTCTTTCTTGTTTTATTTTTCTTTTACATTGTCCAATGAATGTGCATATTAGGAACACAGAAACTATGCACAATCATAATCTTTACTTAGTTATGTCTAAACTGGTTCCGCTGGAATCTCAAAATTTCAAATTATTTATCCTCAAGGAATATTTTTTCTCCTCCATGAAGCAGAAATTTAAAGGAAGCATAAAAATTAATGTACATGGGTAAGAATAGTAACATTCGAGATCAAGTCTACACTTTGTCATGAAGTTCACAGGGTTCACGATAGATTAATCTCACTATTACATCCCAAATTACCTCATGGGATTTACTTCTTTATTTGTGGATTAAAAAAGCAAGAAACATTCATATATTCTGTCCTGTGTTGCTTGGATTAAACTACGATCAATGAATTGTTACAAATTGAGATGCATAGTTTTCTAGATAAGATGCTCCATGGCTCCATGTCTGGACTCCAATTCTAAGAATTCCTAACAGCATTAGCAATAACTGTTTGGGCTTTTCTAGAATTTACAGATCTAACATATCTAAAGGGTACCAGATTGAGATTAAGACTGGATTAAAAATCAAATAGTAATCCAACGAATAATCACACCATCTTCAACTTTGAGAAAAGACGGATCACCTGGCCTTAGCTGAAATCCAAATGTGGGACTATGACACAAGATTTATTTTTCCTAGTTATTGAAAAAGATGCCAAACAGGTCAATGTCAGCCTTTGTGTATTGATTAACATATTGTCTTAACAGGCTCTAGAAAGCTAGTTGTATTGGAGGACAAGGCGTGGCATTTTCCAGTAGTATAAATATTTGCTATGTATGTTAAAAAACTGAAGGAACAAAGGATGAGAAAAAAAGTATAAAAAAAGGAGCAGGTTAGGTTTCAAGTATCACAATGATTCCTTCAATAAAAGACATATTTTAATGTTGATATTGCACACATCAAACATTTGCTTTGCTTTCTTTCAGTTAGATTCAAATAGTAATGTTCTTCATTATTATTGCCTTTGTTTTCTACCTAACTTCATTAAAAATGTTATCTGAATCAACCAAACCCCCTCCCCGCAATATCACTCACCATCCACACCATAAAGTAGGAAAACAAAGCGATCCATAATGTGGAAAAGACAAACGTCACCATGAAAAATTTTTCCCAGCGTGGCTTGCTACAGTTTGGGATGGTGAAAAAGAGGAGAAGTATCAGTGGCCAGGTCAGGATCCATTTGATTTTTTCCATTTTTCCATCTGGAGAGTAAAAAAAAAGAAAAGGGAACCCATTTGTTGATGTACATTGCTGTACTGTTATATACTAGAGCAGATTAGAAGGAAATAAAGCCAATATCACAGTTGTGTATTTTAGTAGAGAGGGAAGGCTTTGATATCCAGAAAAGTGTAGATTTCAATCCTTTTTTTCTTAAAACACAATTCTTAAATTATTATGGTTGGTCACACAACATGATTAAAATAAATGGTAGGTCTTACAGTCAACCAGATGTTTAGATTGGATTTGGCATTTTCATTATATTATTATTACTACCACTACTACTACTACTACTACTATTATTACTACTGCTGCTCTACTACAGTTTTTATTACAGAAAAACTAGTTAACATTGTTAAATACTCTGCCCTAACTAGCAGGCTAATCTTCCTAAGAAAATAAAGAGACTTGTCCAGGCAGTCACTAGGAATCAAAACTGACCTGAAGACACCAAACAAAAACACCCACAGATATTTTTAAAAACTCTGTATTTAAGCCATTTAATAGCCACACTGAAGCTTTTTGGAAGAACATGAGAATAAACATTTTGGAAAAGCAAAGAGAAATATTAATAATTGTAATTGTGAATGCAGTTGCAGTTTCAAAGGAAAAGAGTGTCACAGTTTTGAGTGATATAGAAAAAGGATTCCTTTTGTCAACAAATGGTCCTAGGAAGAAGGAAACCTTTTTCAAGATGCTTGCCAATTGAAGACATAATATCTGACCAGAAGAGACAGTTTTTTAAAAAAGCAAGATCTTCTTTAGTATGTTAAATGGTATTAAGGATGTTAAAGAATAAAACCATTAAGTATTCTAAATTGAGACTAGGAAATAAGCAACGACCAATGAAAAGCTTTCATTGTGGGATTGATGGGATTTTGATATAATCTGCAAGGTGAAGTTTTTGCAGGTTCTTCAAAGGCAAAGTGAAATCATATAATTAATGAACAAACATATCTTCCTACTGGTTAACTTCACGCATAGACTGAGGTCCTTTTTCAAGAAATGGTTCAATTTGCCATTGTTTTGGGAGTAGCATTGCTCTGAGAGTACTCCACAAAGCAAAGTTATTGTATTCTATTTGCCTCCTTTGGCGCTGTCAGCTGCTTAACAGCGACTGTTACATGTACATACTATATGCGCAAATATTTTTTTTAACTAATGAAAGAGCCTCAAAGCATTGGCAGGAAACATTTCAATAAGGCAAATAGGATAAGAAAGATAAGGTTGACCACAGGAGAGAAAAACCCTCTTCAAGATAAATTGTGGCAACTACTTTCTACAATCTCTACTGTTCAGTTTTTCTTCCCCAGCTTGTGCATTTATATCAACTGTTTTTTTTTTAATGAAGCAAAACGTTTTCCATCACTAAAAACAACCACAATACAGAGTTAAAATAAGAGAAAATGAATAATAGATAGTTCTCATTCAGGAAAAAAATATTGGGGCAATCTTCATTATACAGCTAAGAGAGTACTCTAATTTACCACCGCATTCCCAGCAATGGTCAACAAGAGACCATGAAATGAGCAGAGAATGGTTTCCAGGCTAGATAGCCATTACTGCACTTAGATTTGTCTAAATTGACAAAAATTGGATCTAAAAGGAATTACAGAAAATATAAGATCACAATGGCCTTGGCAAAAGTAAGCTGATGGTTCTCTTTATATCTTTCCTAACATCAATGTATTTCTACAAAGGAATATAACTGAGTTACTCACTAATTCTAGGTATAATCTGAAACTTTAGTATCTACTATACCTGTGATCAATTTTCCAAGCTGTCATTTCTAACTCTAACAGTATTTTATAAATCAATAGCTAGACCAAAATTATCCAGAAAGCAGACTGGAGTCACTTTCTAACAAACAGAAATGTCCTAGAAAATGTTCTCATGTTCTCTTCAAATTCCTGACTGTTCCTAACACTTTCTAAAATGTTTCAAATCAAGCATTGAAAAAGAAATGGTGTTTACAATGATGCCATATGAATGTTTTCTCCATGTTAACTTGTTCTAGTTAGTTAACAGATTCTTCAATGTCCAATTTAGAGATGGGGATGATTGCTTTAAAAAGTCAGTAGTATCCTGAGGATTCAATTCTACTTTTCACAGACATGAAGCATTTACATACAAAGCTTTAAACAAAAAACATTTACTAGAGGAAGAACTAAAGCACAAACCTATTTTTTCTCTTTCCCAGTCGTGCTCTGATCAGAAAATAATGTAAATCTTAATCCATAGCCACAATATTGTAATAATGTAGATTCCCCAGAAATATATCTTTTTATGTTCAGTATGTAGTATTTGATATAATATCAGATCATCAGATCAGTTACTTTGTATTCGAATTGTCAGCATTTTTATGCAGTCTGCAAGCTTTTCAATAACTGCCTTGCAAACTTTGAGAAATGCACATTCCAAAGATTGGCTTTGTTTCTCAAACATTCCTAATCGTATCCAATTGCCTGGATCAAGGGTGCATAAATTAAGGGTTGCTTGTTGCAAGCAGCCTCTCAAAATCCTGGCTGCAGCCTCTATACAATTTCGCCATTCTTTACGTTCCCACCAAATTAAAATATCTATTCTGGCATAAGAAAATTGTTGAATATATGGGAAATAACTTTCTGAAGTCTTAATATAAATATAAATATATGAGAATATATATTCCCATATTTTCCCATATATTCAAACAAAACAGCCACTTATCTAGCTTCTTTCCCAAACCTAAATTCTACGGTATTATAGCCTAAAGTTTAACAGTTGCTCTTGAATGTTGCCAGTGACATAAAAAAAATCAAAAGTAAGATAATAAAGTAATATTTTAAAAAATGCTGAACATCAAATAAAACGGCTAGCAGTATAAACCAGCAGCTATATTCATAATTTAGTCTATTACACTTTCTGAAAAGAGCAAGACAGAGAAAAAAGTGAAATTTCTTCCACTTCGAGGATTCTAAACAAATTGGGGGAGGGGGTGGGAAATGGAATGAAATAAGAGCCAGATACCCACGAAGCAATTTGGCAAAGTTATGTATCGATCGAGGACCGAACATCAGCCAAAATTACAGTTTGATTTTGAATGTTGCTAGCAATTACCTATACTTTCAACCTTAAAGTGCTGCAGAATGTTTGCCTTTTTTTTCCTGCCACTACACTGCAGTGATTTATTTGGGGAGGTTACATACTATTTTATAGCTAGAGGTTACACTGACTCAAAACAACCTGAAAAACATGAGTTCTGGGAGTTGAAGTCCATACATCTTAATGTTGCTGAGGTTTAGAAACACTATTCTAGAAGACCTAAGAAATGATTCCACAGATCATTCCCAAAGGTGTTTTTTCAAAAGGCAATTGGACCTTCTCTGTTTTATCTTCCTTGCAGTCATCTAGTCATTAAATTTTTCCATTTTCCACCATTCAGTCAGATCAGAACTGAAGAAGCTTCTTAGATGAGAAGCAAAACATTTTCAAGGAAAAACAAAGAAAATCCAATTGCCTTTTGAAAAAGCACTTTTGGGACAACCATGATCTGGTTTACTGAGAATCTCCAAAGATATTCCAGTGTTTTTTAAACTTGTCAACTTTTAGATTTGTAGACTTTAACTCCCAGAATTCCCAACCCTAAATGGCACTCCTTTTTGCAGCCCTAATTCTTTGGCAGAGTTTTCCTAGGTACATTTTCTTGCTCTCTTGTTTATTCCATAACGTGGCTTGAATATTTACCTGGTGGTGAAAATGGAGACAGGGCAATGTGTTCTGCTTCCTCTTGGTTGTCAGCATGGATGGCCCCATTTTCAATATTCTCATGTCTTCCATTCTGAATCAACTGGCCATTGGAAGAATGAATTAGACGCTGACGCTAAAATGTACAGAAAAAAGCCCAATGACTTTAAGAGCATTCTGCTCTTTAAACAGATGCTACCTGGGCTTTTAAATTCTAAGAAGCAAATATGCTAATTATTATTATTATTATTTATTATTAGCCTACGGCATTGTTACATTAGCCAGGAGACTACATTGCAATTTGCAGAGTAGTAGTTTGACTGCCAAGGTACAAGCTCTGTTGTAGGAAACGATCGTGCACGTCCCATGGTGCACCACACCCAAAAGAAAGACAAGTGGCTCTTCCTGCAACATCACCCAAGGTCTTCTCCCTCCACCGGAGCCGCCTTGCAAAAGAGTGACATAGCCAGGAAGGCTCAGAGGGCAGGAATCTGACTGCCTGCACGGAGAACCAGCTCACCCCCCCATCAAAATGGTACCTATTTTATCTACTTGCATAAAACATGTTTTTGAATTCTTAGGTGGACAGAAGCTGAAGCGAATGATGGGAGTTCATCCTGACTCATAGCACTAGGACTCAAAGTGCTGGAGCAGAAACCATTCTAGTGTCACCCACTCCTGTGTATTTTAATGCTAAGACCTTTTGGTAAGTCCTTACCTTTGAAAAAAAAATTCCCATCAACCAGTATGAGGATTTATTTCTCTTTTTTTATAGCTTCAGTTTATAAATTGAAAATTTCAATACATTTTATTGAAATTTATATAATTTGAATTTTATTTACGTGACTTTAATTTTTAGTTCAATTGTAATATAATTCAATTATAAATATAATTTATGAAATATTTCAATATGTAAATTGAAATATGAATACATCTCATTATTATGAGAGTTCTGAATGTCTTACACTATCTATTAATTACTTTAAGAACAGAACATAGTACAAATTAAATGAATAGGACCCATCAAAAGTAATTGACTAAGCTAGTCAACATTTTAATTATTTTCTCCACTTTGGACTCACCTCATTAATGATTAACCTGCTTGCCATCCGTAGTCTGGTTCTTGGTCCAAATTTATTGGTAATCATTATTCGCAAGCCAGCTTCAGGGAAACGGTATTTCGGAGGACTGGAACAAATAATCTCATCGACCATCACCACAGAATTGCGTCCAGGCTCTTGTGTTCCTTTCACTAGTAACCACAATGCCAATTAATAATTCTAATTTTCTCTACTTTTCCCCACATTTGTTTATAATGCTCTTTTTGAGTAATTCAAAGGGCATTAATCTGACACTTCAAAAAAAAATTCAATTTCTCATCTGTAGTCAAAATAGGATGCATGTCAAATAGGATTTTTCACTATATTTGTCCATTTATTTTCAGAAAGTATATTGGCTTTGTGAGGAAATAAACTTTTCCCCTTAGGCCGTGATCCTCGCTCTTGAATCTTCTTGCTTTATATTTCAAGAGTAACAAGTAATATTATTACTGATTATATCTCTCTATATATACATATTATGGCTATATACTTACTCTATGCTGGCTATATAGCAGCTACGCAGTTCCCTTAAATTCCTTAAAATGTAACATCAAATAAGCAGGTTCATTATCCTCATTTTCTTAAGAATCAAATATCTAAACTTTCAGGTTATATTTAAAAGAAAACTGCCTATTCTTATGTATCTACTTAAAGATAAGTAGGGTAAAGCCTGACTAGTACTTGGAAGAAGATACCCCACTCCCAAAAAACCAACCTAGAAAGAAGACAATAGCAACTACTTCCTTATTTCTGCCCAGAAAACTACTTGATACTATACTGACTTCTATTCTAGGCCAAGAGGTGTAACATGCAGTTGTAAGTATTAGTAAAAGGAAGTAACAATCAATGCACGAAAACAAACAAATGCTACCAGCTAGAAATAGCAAGCACAGTAAGGCTGAGCAGACAGGAGACATGTGTTAGAATACACATTGTAATACACAATCTATTTATGTTAAGAAGAAAATAATTAGTTTGTTAAAACTAACCAACCATTAGTACATAATATTCAATTTGAAGGCATGAAAATCCGAGGAAAACATTCATTCAAGTCACACAATTAAAGACGATTCTCCAGAAAAATCTCACACATGACAACTGCAGGTCTGTGATTTCAAAAGAAAAAAAAGAAAGAAAAGGTAATCAAGGAAAGAACTTAACATTATTATTTTCTTTTGGGCTATGCAGTATGATGAGAACAATGTTTTCCACACATTCACCATGACTGAATTCTGATGGCAGGTTCCTGTTCTTGCAATGAGATTCAGGCTGGACAAGTAAGCAAGGAAGATTCCAGAAGATCACATTCATTTTTGGCTGTATATAATGAATTAACTAATCCACAGTTACAGGCTAACAAACATGAAGAAATGGGACTTTAGCAGCCTGAGGATGAAAAATCTGTGAGCTGTTGTGGGCAGACTATCCACTATTTATTTTTTATTTATTTATTTGATTTGTCGATCGCTTAAAAGAGAATAGGTATAAGTTATGAATACATGAAATGGGTACATATAAGAAAAATAAAAGAAACAATAGGACAGGGATAGTAGGCACGTTGGTGCACTTATGCACGCCCCCTATATAATATATAATAATGGCTATATAAGCCACTACATAATTGCTAATATAGTAGGAAACAGGATTTCACTTTCCTATTTCCCCAGCTCACACTTAAGCAGTGCCTTTGGAATGAAGGTACTGATACTATGATTTGCAAACAAATTGATATTTATACAGGAAAAGATTAGTATATGCAGGGGTCAAAAAGACTTTTTTGGCCAGCCTCTTTTGAGTTGGTTAACAATAATACCTGCCTTTAAAAAGATGCTCGATGGTTGGAAATGACATCTACCCATTTATATACAGAAACGGGTATTACAATTATGGAAACATCCCAAAAAGACCTATAGTTTTGCTTTAATAATTATACAATGGTTTTTGACTGTGTATAATATGACAGTGGATACAATCACTGTGGATAAAACATGGGTTTACTGGACAAGTTAATCGGCCTACTGAAGAAGCTGCAGTTCCAATGAATCATGGGACAATGAAATTCAAAATTGGAAGAGGACTATATTTTATTTATTTAACTTATCTGCAGAATATATCTTGAAAAAAGCTGAATTAGAAGACAAATATTTGTTAAGTGGGAAAAGGCAAGAGACAGCAAGAATATTAATCTCTATAGATGACTTGTTGTAGGCATTTATAAGAAAATATATTAAAATTGCTGGAGAAACATCAACAACTTTAATATGGTGATAACACCACTTTGACTGCTGGAAATAAGAAAAACTAAACAGAAATTTATCTTATTGAAGATGGAAAAGAGTGTAAAAAGCTGGTTTTTTTCTCAATATTACATAGTCCCTAAGGGTCAGTATACAATGTCAACCTAGTATTAAAAAAAGAAATTGCAATAATGTATCTTCCTTTTCTAGATCACAATATTCACAAGGATACTAGTAGAAACCATGAAATAAAGAGTTGTTTGCTACTTTAAGGAAAGACTATTACAGATATAGAAACATATTAAAATACTCAGATTCTACTCTAAACAACAAAGTTATGTATTATCAAGGCCATGATTTCCCAGTTGCAACATACTGCTATGAAACCTGGAACATCAAAAAAGCTGAATGAAGAAAATAGATGTTTCTGAATTATGGGGTAGAGAAAATAGCTGAGAATGCCTGGACTCCAAGAAGAAATAACTCATTACTAGATATAGAATTTGACTGCTTACTGGAAGCATTAATAATGAAATGAAAACTTAAATATTTTGAAATTGCAAGCCAAAGGCAAGAATCACTGGAGCACACCTTGATACTGGAAAAATTGAAGGTAACTGAAAATGAGTCCAACTAGAAGATAAAATAGCTGTGATGACCCAGGGTGGGATACAAAACAAACACAGAAACAGAAAACAGGTGAAGCCCCTTTTATTCCTTCACTTTGCTTTCAAGGTCCGAATATCTTTGACAGAAGACAAAAAAACTCCCACACAAACAGTTACACGGAGAAGGAAAAAGCAACACAAACCAGGCAAGATAAGGGCTGGAGGATGTCCACAGATAACACACACTGGGAAGGACACCAAACTCAGAGAGGAACTATAAACTAGAGATATTTACACACTTTGTTTCCAGCGTTAGCCAGTATGCAAGTCCATACTCTTATTCAATTGTCACAGCTACAGTCCATGAAGAGGATCAAGGCCCTCTCCTCCCGAGTAGACCACATCTCCCTCCTCCCTGCATGCCCTAGGATGGATAGGGGATGGGCGTGCGTCCTCCTCTGACTGCTCAGTTGGCCTCTGTCCTTCCCCAGCCTCCTCCACAACCTCCGGAGCCACACTTCCACTCCCTGTCAGCTGTTCCTCCTCTCCCTCAGAGTCAGTCTCCACCAGGGGCATGACAGTAGCAATAGCAATATCACTTAGATTTATATACCGCTTTATAGTGCTTTATAGCCCCTCTCTAAGCCATTTACAGAGTCAGTATATTGCCCCCAACAATCTGGGTCCTCATTTTATTGATCTCAGAAGGATGGAAGACCTAGTTAACCTTCAGCCAGTGAGACTCAAACTGCCGAATTGCAGGTAGCTGGCAGTCAGCAGAAGTATCCTACAGTACTGCATTTTAACCACTGTGCCACTGCAGCTCTAAGCACACAGTAAGTAAATACTATTACTGATAACACAAGTATGGATTTACATGAACTTAAGGAAGCAGTTGCTGACCGACAATCCCAGCTTAATGATGTCCACCTGATCATGAAGAGTAGGAAGTGACTGAAAGACTGAACAATAACAGGAAGACTGCCCTTCAAGGAGGAAACATACTAACCAACAGATACCAGAAGATAAAGTTTAGAACAATTATATAATCTATATTCAGAACACAAAACAGAATCACACTGGTCAATTGGGATGAAAGCCCAGTTGCACCTCATTTAATCTTTGCACTACTGATCCACAATAAGTTGGCTGAATCTTAAGAGATGAGTCAGGAATTCTGAGTGTGAATTTGGCTAGAAACTTTCTAAAGCACTGTTGCAGATGCTCCTATCCTTTAACCACAGCCATGATGCTTATTAAGTGGGAGGAGGCAAGAAAGAGCAAGAATAATAATCTCTATAGATCAGAGGTCTCCAACCTTGGCAACTTTAAGACTTGTGGACTTCAACTCCCAGAATTGAAGTCCACAAATCTTAAAGTTGCCAAGGTTGGAGAACTCTGCTTATAGATGACTTGTTGTAGGCATTTATAAGATAGCACAAAGAACTTCAAACATGTACATCCACTATCTTTAATTTAATGCCCTTAAATTTCATAATTACAAGTCAGCATGAGTCCAGAATTATGGGACCCAAGTTAGTTGAAGTCTAACAGATCTGGAGTGCACCAGATCTGGGCATTAAGTTAGATATATCTAGTAGATAATGTGTGGCATGTAAGAATTATTGTAGGAGTAGATGCACAAAATCTAGTGGATAAACATCTTGCAGATGTGGCTCAGTAGAGAATAATTAATGGCATGGAAGCCAAGAGGCATACTCAACTGTGTGCTAAATCTTAAATGAAAACTTCTCACAAAGAGCTTGCATATTGCAAAGTGGTTTATTGATAAAACCCTTAATGGATTTCAGCCTCCTGTAGAGCTCCAATATTTCATCACTGTGCAGAAAATAGTTTCAACAGCTGAGCTTTTCTCATTTCCACCTATCAAAAACTGCCTACTAAAATGCCCTCTCCTGTTTCCCTTTTTCTTCTGGCCATTCTGATATTTTTTGGAATGAACTGCAACTGAAGAAACAGCTTGGGGTCATGAAAAAAAAGGTCATTAAATATTTGTTGTTTGTTAGATTAAGGTACCATGTTTTGTTTTTGCTCCAAACAAACAAACAAACAAACAAACTTCATGAGGCTAGTCCTCTGGAATGTGGACACATACTTGAGACATTTGATTTGGATTCAAGTCTGCATATATATTTCATCATTGTGAGTTTCTATTGATTGGGCCAGAGCATATAAACAATGTTCACAATAACAACGGAGGCACTGTGCTGTTATTCTAAAAGCATAAACATTAGTTGCAAAAATACAAGTTTTCTTGCACAGAAGGCTTGTCTGAAATTGGATTTTCTACCAGCTGAGAAGCTTTGTGTATATGAGAATCTTGTATCAGAAGTTTTTTTCCTAATGTTTTTTCCTAACGTTCCTTGTAGCTCTTGAAAGCAATAAACTTACAAGCTTCAAGATAGCAGTCTGAAAACCTTCCTTTTTATCTGTACCCTCAAATAATAGAATTCCTGCTATCAGAACATGGAATGTAGTTGGCAGAGAACAAGTGCTCTTTTGCAGGCAATAATCAGCCTCTGAACTCAAGACAATGGAGAAGGCTAAGATGAAATCCGAGCTTTGCTGATTCTGGAGAGATATTAACAGATATCCTAAGGATCCTTGCTGGAAGCAACCTTCACAGCTAAAAGATTTAGAAGTCTGGTTCAGGTGATGGTTGATCTGACAAAGTTTTTTAAAAAGCTATAGAAATAGCAGTTTATCAATCCATGGCATATTTCAGTTAACAGAAATAAGGCGTCTCTCAGCTCTTGAATGGCACATGATACAGATGTGTGTATATTCTTTATGAACATAAAGACCTTAATTTTAGTTACAGTTATGCAATGTCTTTTCAAGCTATTATAACATACTCTGTGGATAACAAGCAATTAGTATTCAATGGCTAGAATATTCCCCCTTGCAGGGAAAGCAACAAAGCAAGACAAATAAATGCATAGTGATAAAGAGTAAAAACAGGTTTTTTTGCTTGCAAATCTCATGACAGTTGCTGTATGTAAGAAACGATCTTATTTTCAGTTTCAGAAGAAAGAAGATCTTTTAGAATTATTAACAAGAACCAATATCCATTTTTCCATATAATATTAGTATAAAGAAAAGTCAGAGCAGAAGAACCATTGCTTTTCTAAATGGTTAAGAATTTAATTATTTGATACAAAACTGATGTTTTTCAATGTGAAAGGCTGCTAAGGGCAAAAAGGCAAGCACTTTCACCTATACTCTATATATCTTAATTGGTGATGCACTAATTCTTTCACCCAGCATGATTATGATGACATTAACATTAACATTATGTTCAAACATTAACTCTAATAATGGAAGAAATGTTTCTTTTTAAATTATTTGAAAACTCTCATCTTCTTAGAATCTCCTGCAAAATCCTGAGCATTATTCAAAGGATCCTTTTGAATAATCTAACCTTAAGAGATAAATCTCAAGAAGGGTACTACACAGATATGGTAGGCCTTATTGCTGCTCTGTATTAAATAAATACATGGCATATAATACATATGTAGTTACAGAAAAATGTGAGTGACTCTGGATTGCTTGTGTTTGTCCAGCCCGTTTATTAAACATAAATAATATTTTATCTTAAGCTTGTGGAAGTCTGCCATCAGAGTTTGAATCACTAATAGTGAATAGCATTGTTTCCAAGATCTTTTGCTCAGCTCATGTCTGCTTAGCCTTACCTTTCCGTAGCAATGGTATGGAGGGATCATCATGGCTAATGTCATAAGATTTATTACCATCTTCCAGTTCACTGTTCACAGTGTTGCCATTACCAACATTCATACTTTTCATAGTAAAGAAGCTCTGCATCTTCATGTTGAATCTAGAAGTATAAAGAGAAAAATGCTAAGGTTTCAAAGAACAGCTCACAGCTCTGGCTCTCTTTCCTTCCATTCCTGGTGCTCACAACCATGGGAAGCAAGTTGGATTGTGATACATCAGTTTATCAAGTGCCATCTAATTTGAGCATAACCGGCTAAGAGCCGTGGTGGTGCAATGGTTAGAGTACAGTACTGCAGGCCACTTCTGCTGACTGCCGACTGACTGCAATTTGGCAGATCAAATCCCACCAGGCTCAAGATTGATCCAGACTTCCATCCTTCTGGGATGAAGGATGAGGATCCAGATTTTTGGGGGCAATATGCTGACTCTGTAAACCGCTTAGAGAAGACAGTAAAGCACTGTGAAGCGGTATGTAAGCCTAAGAGCTATTGCTAATGATGATTACATTATAATTAGGCCCCTCATGATCTGGCCAAAATTAAGCCCGGTTAGGTCCTGCTAATTTCAATGCATACATGATTAGTCCACGATTTACAACAGTTCATTTAGTGACCATTCAAAGTTAAAACGGCACTGAGAAATGTGGCTTAGGACCATTTTTCACAGTTACAACCTTTCCAGCATCCCCATGATCATGTGATCGAAATCCAGGTGCTTGGCAACTGGTTCATATTTATGATGGTTGCCGTGTCCCAGGGTGCTGAGATCCCCTCTTGTGATCTTTTCACAAGCAAAATCAATGGGGAAACCAGATTCACTCAACAACTATGTTACAAATTTATCAGCTGCAGCAATTCACTTAACAAGAGTGATGAGAAAAGCTGTAAACTGGAGCAAGACTCACTTCACACATTTCTGACTTAAGAAACTAAGTTTCGGGCTCAGTTGTGATCATACATTTAGGACTACCTGTATTAAAGTGATATTTCTCTCTCACTAAAAGCAAATGTGCTTATTTTTTCATTTGGATCATATAAGAAATGAGACTATTACAGAGATCTATGAGCCAGGCAGTGGGACTGTCATATCTAGGTTATATATAGCAACTAAAATGCTGCAATATGTTTCCGATAAGCCAAGTCAATGAAGGAAGCTAGATTTGCTTAATGACTGCATGCTTCACTTAATTCACATAGTGATTTAATGACCATGACAAAAGAGGTCAAAAAATAGAGCGTGGCTCACTTAAAAATTGCCTTGCTTGGAAATGGGAGTTCTGATCCCAAATGTGGTCATAAGTCAAGGACTACCTGTATTGTGTTTTCAACATCTATATTGCTCTGAGCAATATGTGGAAGATAGAGGCCAGATTCATGAGTTCTTCAGAAGAGGCCATTATCCTTGAACCCATCATAACTTTATAGCAGTACCTCTAACTCTGGTTGTATGATCCCTGTGACTGTGTATAACATACAAAAGCAGCTTTTGAACTATTTCTATGCTCCCCTCTGAAATGTTTTCTAACTTGGATATAATGATTTATGACACTGCTGTAAAATAATTATGTTGATTATATCTGTAGCATTGCAAATACAAATACAAAAGAAAAGCCTTTATTTCTTGCAAGGGTAGCTGATGAATAGCCAATATAAAAACTAATTCAAATTCTCCAAAGCCAAATCCATAAATGCAAGCATGCTTCATTTTGAATTAAAGCTTTCTTTGTGCAATCCTCCCCCCATTACTTACCTTGCTGCTTACAATGTTCTTTCAAATGGGCTATTTTGAATATGAAGAAACAAGCAGAATATTTCTGATATACAGCCCCTTCCTTAGTTTCTTTGGAAAATTACTTCTCTTGGATGAATTCCATACTCTTTGCTCTTATAATACAACATTAGACTTCGCTACCCATTACCTCAATCTCTACTGCCAAAGGCTGTGCTGGCTAGTGATAATGGAAGTGGCTTCCAACATACTGGAGGGCACTAGGCAATGAAAGGCTATCATAAAGACCAAATGTTCTTGTTCATCTTCAATTTCAATAGCCCAAATGTAGATCATAAAAATGAGCCTCAAGTTATTGCAGACAATATACATTTAAGCAGAACATCCACTACTAGTTGGGGAAATTAACAGCAATAAAGCAACGAAAGTGAGCTATTCTTAGTTATCTAGCAAAGTACATTGCAAGCTCAGATGCCTATTAGCCACACATGTTTAAAGCACAGAGAAGTTAAGAGTACTTACTTCATGATAAGTATATAGAAGGAATACATAATGATGAGTATAAGGCTTTCCCACCTCAAATAAATAAAAGGAAGGAAATTAGTAGTAAGGCTAGTGCCATTTGTAGTAGTGTTACATATTTTTGTGGAATATATCAGTAAAACTATCATAAGCACTTTTCCCCATTTCTAGCACTTCATATATTAAACCAAAGAAGTTGTTATATCTATCTGTTCTTTGCACCTCTTCTTACTCACTCTTTCCTGCAGCCAGTTGCAATTGGTTTTTCTCTCAATGCTTCATAGTGTTCATAAATCCAATCAGTCAATCTACCTTCTACCTTTGCAGCCAGACCTCCCAATCCTGCCCCCCAACTATTTCTAATCAAAAATATTAAGTTGGAACAAGAATCACCTCACCTAAAGATACTTAGGGAGCTATCTTTCCTTAGCTGGGAAATTGGCTGAGAGTCCCCAAAACATGAAATAAATAAATCATTTGAAATAAAGGTTTTGCTAACAGTATAAAGCGCCCACATTTTAGAGGATTCTAGATCCTTGAAAACTCTGCTGAAAGTTTTCCATCACTGATGAGGGGAATGAAGCAAAGTGTGCTAGGAAACCATTAGAAATAGCTATGAAATTTCAAGATCCAAAAACCTCTTGCCTTACTGACATATCAATAAAACTAGTCCACAATTATTTGCCTCTACCTGTAACAGGAAGGACAGAATCCCCATCTTTCTATTCTAATTGCAGAAAGAATCCAAATTGGAGGATGTGCTGGAAATTTTACAAAAAATAATTCCATCTAACCCCAAGGGCAGATTTGCTCTCCATATCCAAGTTTACTTCTCTTAATTAAACAACATGAAGAAATGAAAAGAACCACTTACCATACAATTTTCTCATCATATATAAACTAAAAATGAGTGAAAAAGAAAGGGAAAAAAATGAATAATTATATAATTCAAGTGAAAAGAAATTTGGCTACATTATAGAACAGGGGTCGCCAACCTTTTGGACCTCAGGGATCACCAAATTCATAATTTTAAATCCCAGGGACCACTAACCAGTTCTGTGGGTGTGGCCTAATTTGTGGGTGTGGCTTGGTGGTTATGTGACTGGCTGGGCATAGCTTGAATGTAAATATAATAAATATTTATATAAATATTGATTTTTTTTTATAAAAAAAGAGTAACTTTTGCCCATAACCAGGCAAAGCAGGCAGATTGAGTTGCTCACAGAATCACAGATTCATTCAGATATCTATCTGCCATTGGCTAGCTCAGTCTGTCACATAAAATTTGCTTGCAAGCACTCATAAAATTTGCTAGCAAGCAAACTCATAAAATTAACTCACAACACACCATGTATGTAAATATTGAATTTTTTATAAAAAAGAGCAACTTTTACCCAAAATCAGGCAAAGCAGGCAGATTGAGTTGCTCACAGAATCATTCAGTGATCTATCTATCTGCCAATGGCTAGCTCAGTCTCTCAAATTTGCTTGCCATGAGTCTGCACTGAATTTGCTTGCAAGCAAACCTTCAGTCCTAAGAGAGGTTCGGCTGTACTTAAAAGCAGAGCCGAAGATCTAAAGACTAGCTAGAAAGTAAGAAATCCAATCATTTTTTGCTTCCTAGCTAATTTAAATCTCCCAGCAGAGCAGAACATATGATGGTCGGAAAAATGAAAAATAGCGATTTAGCAGGCAAGTTTGTCGGGTAAGGAGTGAGTGGGTGGGGAGGGTTCCCACGGGCCATATGGGCTGTGCAGCCTTGTGTTTCTGTGCAGCCTGGATTAATTGCTTTGGGGACGTGCTCTGGGGGTGAGATTTCTCTGCGGTCCACCAAAATTTTCTCACGGCCCACCAGTGGTTGGCGGCCACGGACCACTGGTTGGTGACTGCTGTTATAGAACACAGTGATATGTATACATATAAAGTTGAGCATAGAATGGTCTCCAGGCAGAATCAGCTGGGAGTTTTATTCTCAATTGCTACTGATTTTTGGTCCTGAATCATTGTTTCAGTAATGAAAGCCACTGGTGCTCGGCAAAATATATTGTAGCATTTTTTAGGAAGAGCAAGCTTGGAAAATCTGGGAACTTCCTAGGATATTAAGATTACTGCTCCAAGACTTCAAAGCTAGGAGAATTGGAGGTCAAGTTGGAAAGCTTGTTGTAGACAATGATCAAATTATATAGTGGGCAGAGTTGCAAAGTGCAGGTTAAGAGGCCATGAATTAGAAAGCACTGAATACGCTTGGAATAAAGTAATTCCTGTGAACAGAAAATTTCCTTAAAATAAAAAAGCAGTATGCCATTCTTGCATTTCCAATTTTACAGGACAAATACCTTGCTAATCCAAAATTCAGTACAATATGTACTAAGAAAAAATAGGTATACAGTTTAATTTACACTATAGGGAAGGTGGTATTTCTACATCACATTTGGCTGCCAATTGTCAAGATCTGGCAGCTTCAGAGGCAAGTAGGTGGCTCATTTGGGGAAAATTAATTGATTTTTATCACGAACAAAGCCAACCCTAAAATAATTAAAAGCAATAGTTCATAATGCTAAAAGCAACTTTTAGCATCCCTGGACACCTCTCAAATTTCACAGCTGATGTTTTTCCCAGGTCACATGATGGCAGGATTAAGCAATCATTTAAATTTCCCACTAATCTTCTAACTCAGGACCATACTGCAGCTTAGGAATTGGAAATGATAGCAAAGTCTCTTCTAATATTGCTCCTGGTTGTTTGTCATCCCTGACAAATGGGACCATTGGGATCTCAGGCTGAATGGAAATTTGCCTATGCAGAAATTTGAGTTAACTCTGAGTTGCCCTTGATAAACACATGAAAGAATGCAGAAGACACACTGCCCTTGCCCCATCTGCTAATGGCCAGATGTATTTATTTATTTAATAATTTATATAGGCATCCATTTCAAGTAAATTATCCTGGACAGCTAACAACATTAAAATAACAAAAACATTTAAAAACATAAAACCAAGAGCAGCTGTAAACAGTAAGAAGATGGTTATATGTTTGAATGCATCTCTTCATTCTCAACTAGCATAGTCATTTACCTTCTCACATGATCTAAAAGGTACTAGGTTGTGGGAGACACATTTAATATCTTATTTATCTATTCATTTACTTATTTACTTAAAACATTTATATAGTCTCCCATCTTCTAACCAACTGTGTGTGGTTCCCAAGATCCTTTGTGTAGGAATTTTTTTAAATGGGGAAATCCACCATATTTGTCTTTTAAGGAGTCCTTCTGTAAGGAGGTCTATTGAGAACCAAAATCTCAAGCTCAGCTATATTCCAGAACATGGTGAAGAAAACTGACAAAACTTACCACAATCAGGACTATTACAGACAGAGTGTAGTAGACAGAATCCCTGCACACAGACCACCAAGTGAGACGGACCACCTAGAAAAAGGATACAAATTATTCCATATAGCAAGCTCTATCTTGGCAATGCTTGAATTTTAGATGTTGCCACAGATTCTGAAACCAGAGAGTGCTGATGAAATAAGGTTCATATATGCATTCACATCTCACTACAATCTTATAACGTACTAGTTAGCATTGCTATTGCTATTAATTAAAAGGTATTCCTTTAAGGAAGGAGAACATGTATATCTGAGCCTCTATTTTTCTACACAATCTTGTTCTATCTTGATTTTTAGTTTTACATTCTCAAAAGAAAAATCATATGAGAGTCCCTGATAGGGCTGGCACACTCTGGATCCTATCAATAAAACAATGCTATTTCATGGGACGCAGGAAGTGTGTCTTCTTTGTCACCATGGCTGCCCATTAGAACAGCATCCTCCTTTCCATGGACCTGCCCATGCCAGTCTGTAGGAGGGACCTGTTTCCGTCCACATGCAGAGGTGGGATGCTACCGGTTCTGCCCGGCTCTATAGAACTGGTAGCTCTGAAGAGCAGCAAACACCGAACTGGTTCTGTGTTTGCTGCTGTTTGACCCACCTGCCCGCCTGGGCTCTTACCTGTTCTTTATTTCCTGCTTTTTCAACCTCAGCTGCAAAAAGTGGCTTTTCAAATGCTGTACACCTGCGCGCAGCACGTAGCACTTTTCAGCTGTCTGGGTGGACACAGCTTAAGGTTGTTTACACACAGGTGCAGTGTGCATCAAGTACACCTGCACACGCAAAACCTGGTCACCAAACAGGTAGTAACACCAGTTGAATCCCACCTCTGTCTACATGCATAGGGCAGGATGTAAGATGAATCTATATAATAAAGCATATTTTGTGTTTCTTTACTCTTAGTGCAATGGGTATGCTGCATTTTTGGAATTTTGTTCAATTTTTAATTTTTTTTAATTATTATTCTTTGTAAGTCACCCAGAGAAATTTGATAAGTAGACAGCCTAAAAATCAAATAAATAATTTAATCAGTCAGGGAGAATGAAAATGTAAGTAGTCTATTGACTGAGAAATAAGTGTGTCAGTCTGTTAGGGAAAAAAAGGGTGGCATCTTAAAGAATGAGATATTTGTTGTAGTGTAGGATTTGTGGTTTGTAGACCATATACATAAATGAGAAAGTTCATGCCATTCTAAGTTATGAATATATAGAGACAATTGTGCTTATGTGTGGGAATGGGTACTAAACCCTAGTGCTCTGTATTATCACCCACTAATGAATAACTGATTTAATTACAATAACAATTAACAGAATTTTTCCTACCTTGACCCTCAGATAAACTCTCGAACATCTGACTAAGTGGGATATACACTCTCCCAAAGTATCAAGCAATAAATTAGTTAGTCTTTCAGGTGACACAAAGCCTGTCTTTCTCCATCAGTCCCCCTAACCCTAACCCAAAAGGAACAAGAATATTATGTTATAAATCTTTTTTCTTGGCTTACTAGCACCTATTTATACATTCTGCCAAGCTACATGTCAGTGTTCCAGGGAACCTCCATTCCAATCAGTAACTCCGAGACAGGCATCAACTCAAAAGTACCTTTATTAGAATAGCACCTGGCACATCTGTGAAATCTCAAAACTAAAAAGTTTCCCAGACTTCCCACAATGTCCCAGACTACAAGCCATCCCCTTTTCCCTCATCGTCACATCACATGAATCAATCCCAAAGTAAGTTCCTTTTTGTTCTTGCGCCACACTCTATAACCTTGAACTAACAAAATAATTCTATTTTGTCTAAAATTTTAGCTACTCAATTAAAATCCCCCCTCCCACTTTCTCAAACTATGTGGCAGCACTGAATAAGGTTTCAAAGCTGACGCTACAATGATTTTTGCCTGGATTTGCTTAACACAATATGTGGACATGGCATGCTCAATAAACCACAGTTAACCATGCTTAAGTTTAGAATAACATGCAAAACATTCTTCCAAATAATTACTGTGGTGAAGGATCAAATAAATAGCTCAGCTTATATAATAAACCTTAACTTCCAGAAGAGATTTTTATCTATTTAAAAGCTCCATCAGAGAAAAATATGTTTACAGAACAAGCAATACTCCAAAGACATCAGAAAACAGTGATCATTCAAAACTTCTTCCCAACCCAAAGAATGGAGTTGCACAGATACAGAAAACAGGAAATTTAGACCTTTTAAACAGGAAAAGTATTGCTCCAAACTGATGTAAGAAAAGTTCCTAACAAGATCTTCATTCCAGTGAATCAAAGGAATTGCATAATTATTGTGTGGCATGTTGCTTAAAAAGTACATTTACTTAAGAAGCAGTTACTCAATTTTCAATGGGATTACTGTGAGAGGACAGAAACAACTTTGCTTAAATTCTTCAATTTAAATGTCCATCTCCTGAAAAAACAAAACTAAAAGAACTACAGATGCAGTAAACCACTTTACACATCATTTAGAAACAGAAAATTAAGAAAATCAATGATTGTACTTCATATGGAAGTAGAGTAATAAATGAAGCAGACAAAATCCTGCTAAAGTGAAGCACTTTAGTAAATTCTAGTAAGAACAATTTCAATCAATCTGTGCATTATTTTTAAAAACAGTACAAAGATAGAGTACTAATCAACCACAATTAAAATGCATCTAAATCTATTGAAATGTAAACAACAGAATAAATAACAAATTCAAATTTACAAATAAATGAATGAATAGCTAGTTACCAAAACTTTGTTAAAATAATTTCTGTTTAACAACCACCTGAGTGAAGCTTGCCAGCCTCCACTGAGACTAAAGATAGAATTAACATTTAACTATAAGTCTTATCAAATAAAGGCAGTAAAACTTTGGCTGTCGCTCAGTTCCAGAAACATTTAAATTTTCTATGAAGAAAAAAAATGTTATTTGGAACATAACTTAGAGATTAAACATGAGTCTGCTTTAGATCTACAATGCTCATAAATGTCAAGCAGACAGAGCAAAGGACTTTTATTTATTTATTTATTTGCATGCTTGTTTGCTTATTTACTAGGGTTTATACAGCCCTCTAATCCACGGAGACTCAGAAAGGCTTACAAAATACTCTCCAGTAGGAGGATTAAAAATAGTACATCAAAATAACAAACAGAAAACAATGAAGTAACAGATTACAATGCAATAAACGGTATCCAAAAAAAATAAGCAAACCATAACAAAGCGGACTCCCTTTCTACTGTAGTTCCCACCCCAAGCCTTTAGGAATAGCCAGATCTTAACCAGGGGTTTTCAGAACACAGAATTAAAAAGGAAGAAACTGGTCTAATCTCAAGAGGAGAGGAGATGAAAAGGTTCATCTGGGAACTGTGTATTTGTGTGAAAGCCTTCACAACCAAGGCTGCTACCTGCCTTGGGATATCCCTGACTGGGATAATACAATCCTATCCTGAACCAAAGAACCACTTTCCTGGGATTAAACATAAGCCTGTTTTGCAGTTGTTCTTTTAGCCTTCCATAAGAAGGATAATTCAGGTCATTTTAAAAAGGGTTGATAAATGACAATCTGAGGATGCAGTAAAAGTGGAGTCAATATTGGCCTTTGGTCAGTCTTATCAGTCTTATCACTATAGTGTAGGCTCAGATCTCAGCTTTTACCCCATGTCTGACCACACCTTTTTTTGTCTAATTTCAAGTTAGTGGGGTTCTATTCTAAGTGTCTCTTTGGCCACTTTATTTCCCATAGCACCTTGGTAAATTCCCTGCAATCTCATGATCTGGGAGATGCTGCTTGGGTACACTCCTATCTAGGACTGCTATCACCCTGGTATTCCACTTGGCAACTAAGGCCTCAGGAAAACTGCCCAACAAAATTTCAGGAAATTCCCCAAAGTTCTCTGGAAATTATCAGGAGTATCACAAGTTAATAGTTCCATTGTCCCTCAAAATTGATGACCCCAATATAGCAGTCAAGCAGTAATCTGACCATAACAAAAGATGGGAATTAATCATCAGATTATGTTATATCTGCTCGAAGGCAAGAATTAGAGCTGATGTATGGCCTTCTTCATGGGTTAGGTCATGATGCCTTAGGTTAGTAGGGTGGCTACGAACTCCCAATCCTCTGAGGGAGGGCAAGAAGGGTCAGAATCGCAAAACTACAGTATAATGTAATATTTTAGTTCATTTTGATTCTACTTCATGAGTGGAACAGCTGTTTGCTAGATACAAGAAAAAAGTTTTACCCATTTTTTTTTAAATCAAGAGATGCATTATTTCATGCTGATTGGGAATTCTGAGGGTTTACGCCCAACACATCTGCTGGGCACCTGGTCAGAAAAGTTTCTCTAACTCTCTTCTGTATGAAAAGAGAAGGACAATTTATAACAAACTTGGCAAGTTTGAAGACTCCTGATCTACATGCATGATGCTAAAATAGGCAGTTTCCTTTTGCATGGGTGTTTTATAAACATCAAAAGCTTGCTAGAACCATCATTATTTATTTAATTTGTATCCCAATGACTCTAGGTAGGTAATGTCGTTCAAGATCAGAACAACCACTTGCAGAGAATGTTTAAAACATTTTCCTTCCTCACTTCTATGGCTGAATAGGAAAAAGTTCTTAATTATTTTGCAGTAGACAGGAAAAAAACTTTTCTTTATTCATTTGCTGTGCTCTAATGCCAATGTAAACTGTAAGGATTCCCACAGTTTATATCAGACATTAAAAATACATATTTTAAAAGAATAATATTTTCTAAAGTCTAGTAAAATAATTGCCAATAGTAAAAACATAGTGATTCATCTGATAAAATTTTTGTAGCTGATTTCCTTCATAAAAATATGCTTTTTTCTTATCATTATTAAGTTAGCATTATTATGTTTATTTCTGTGGTTCAATAAAGAGCATGTGTACACACATAATCCCAATTGTCACAGTTCTCTAATAAGTCACTGAGGTTACTATTCTAGTTTTTTTCAGAATAACATTGATATTAACACATATCATGATTTATCTATATATATATACTATATATAGAAGTTGATTCATTTGCGTAAGAGCTAAGCCTGAAATAGAATCTATGGAGGTTCACAATACCATATATATATATAGAACTTATGATGTTTGTAAGTAAAATAACCACATTCAAGTACTTTTTTTCTATATATTGTACTTCCCTACATAATGGAAAATGAATGAATGAATGAATGAATGAATGAATGAATGTATATACTCTACTAACCTGCCCAGCAAAGATTCCACAGACACCAATAATGCAGAGGATATTGAAAACGGCAGAACCAACAATGGTTCCAACTCCTACATCACCATGAGTAATAAACACACCTGGTTGAATGCACAAAAAGAGAAAGGATGGTGAGAGTTTTAGCTTTCACTGGGATTAGAAGAATTTGGAAATTTATTCCTCATGTCTCATGTCTAACATGGCAGTTAGTGCAGTCAATTCTGTAAGAAAGCAGTGAGCTCTAACTCCCCAAGGTAGACATTTGTCAAGAATCTTTAATGGGGATTCCAGCACTGAACTAGTTGATAAGAATGGATTTGATGGCTGACAAGGCATCTACGATTCCCTAAGAAAATAACCTTCTAGTGTGCAAAAGTGAAAGGAGCATTAGTGTACTATGGAAATGACTGGCAATCCCACAGGTCCTCCCAAGAAGTCTGCACGTCTATTAGGCCAGCTCTTTCCAGCTTTTAGTTAGAAAGAAAGCTTTTTAAAATTTAATTGAACGTGGGAGAAGGGTGAAATGACCACTCGTGATCATACAGGTAGTCTTCAACTTACGACCACAATTGAGCCCAAAATTTATGTTGCTAAGGGAGACATTTGTTAAGTGAGTTTTGCCCCATTTTACAATCTCTCTTGCCACAGTTGTTAAGTGAATCACTGCAGTTGTTAAGTTAATAACATGGTTGTTATTAACCATGAGGGGCTGCAGACCGGAGGGGCTCTGGTTTCCATGTTGCCTGCATCCCACGGATGGGGCTTCTTTGATTGTGTGGCTTAGTTTCTGGCATGCTGGAAACATGGACCGGGGTTTGGGGACTCCTGTGTTAGATAATGACTCCATCAAGATTAGTCTAACAGCAGAAAACCTTTTTAGGTGGCTTGGTCTTTATTGGTATAGGACGGGCAGGGGAGACAAATGAATATATGAACTATGGAAATTAGATGGGCTATGCAAGGATATTTATAATAACAGGCAAATGTATATTTGGTGAAGAGATACAGAAGTCTGTTATTGCAATTATAACATGACAGACAGGAAAATTATTTATAGGCATAATCACATTAACTTCATGTAATGTTAATTTGACAGATATAAAGTCAAATGTAATTATTTTATTGATCTCATCCACACCCTGGTAAACCATGCCCAGGTATGCTTTTTTTAGGTATGCTTTAGTGCGGGGAGCACCCGGAGACTCCAACTGGTGCAGAATGCGGCCGCGCGGGTGATCATGGGGGCGTCACGTAGCGCCCACGTGACGCCTCTCCTGCGCGAGCTGCATTGGCTGCCAGTGGCTTTCCGGGTTCGCTTTAAGGTTCTGGTTCTGACCTTTAGGGCGATCCATGGCATTGGACCAGGTTACCTACAGGACCGCATCCTACCGGTGATCTCCAGCAGGCCAGTGCGTGCACACAGGGAGGGCCTTCTCCGGGTTCCGTCGGCTGCCATGTGTCGCCTGGCGGTCCCAAGGGGTAGGGCCTTCTCTGTGGCGGCCCCTGCCCTCTGGAATACTCTGCCACCGGAACTGCGTACCGGCATGGACCTGAGGTCCTTCAGGCGCGCGCTGAAGACCTGGCTTTTCGAGCAGGCCGGCCTGGGCTGAGAGAGGGTTTTAATTTGTCTCCATTTGCTTTTTAGTAATTTTAATTTGGGGGTTTTAAGGGGGTGGGGTGGGCTTTTTATTTCGGCCAAATTTTCAATTTAATCTTTTTTAACTTTTGTATTATTGTCGGGGTTTTAGATTGGCTGTACACCGCCCTGAGTCCCTAGGGAGAAGGGCGGTATAAAAATTTTATAAATAAATAAAAAAATAGAAGTGGAAGACTCCTAACAAAATCCAAAATAGCCATTGGGTACAGTTATTCTGAAAATCACAGGAAATTAACAGTAGACTAGCTGTTTTTGTGATCTGCTTATGGGAAGAATTTGCATATCTTGTTAATAACAACCATGTTATTAATTTAACACTTACCTATGACTGATGCAAATAACTCAGGGGTTGAACTTCCAGCAGCCATGAATGTGGCTCCTGCAACATCTTCGCTCAGATGCAGTTTCTGGGGAAAAATAAAGAGAATTATTCAATATTTCACTAGCTGTAGCCCAATTTACAGATTCTGTACATTTGATGAAGAAGGGAAAGCAAAGCCAAATATTTTGTTTGAAATTTAAACCTCTATAGAGATTCTCAATCTTTGTTTGAGACCAAGATCGAGTTGTTCAAGATTTAAACATCTTTCAGAATAGAATTCAACAAATAGGAGCAAGCTATCCATAGGGCAATATATTAACAGAGGACTTATTTGGTCAGCCTGCATCCCTGCAAGGTGTCTCTCTTAGCATATCACAAGCTAATTTAGAAAGCTGAAAAATATTTTCACATACCTCACAAATTTTTTCTAAAGATGGAACAAAGAAATCATCGCATACAATAGCCAAGGCATAGAACATATACAGAGCCTGTAGAAAAAACACACAGCAGATATATTTATTAAAGTATTACAAAATAAACTAGATACAAGTAATGTAGGACAATAAAATACTGGCAGCCGCATACGGTCTTTTGCATCCTATTGGATCTTTAAACTAGAAAATGTTCAGCCTAGATATTCTTTGGGAGCAGTCCCATCTTGGAATGCAAAATTAAGCTGTGTTTTGGTATTATACTGTACTGCTTTTCAAGTCAGAAGGGTTTCTCAAGATTGATTTTTTTTTGAGGAAAAAAAAGCAAAGGTGAAATGCCAGAAATATAAACCAAAATCTTTAAGGAGCAACAATAATATAGAGCAAACTTTACAAACTTTAAGCAGATGGTAAGGGCCACCTGTGGGCAGTGCTTTGATGTCCAGAGGCCACAGACCAAATATTGGAAGGGGCGGTATGCAAAGTAGGTTGGATCATAGCAATTAAATGAGGAAATAACTTTTGTTGGATTTTTTGCCCTGAACAGTTCTTGGTGACTTCTTTTCTCCATTAATCTAATGGATCCAGCCAGTGAAAAACCAAATCCAGAGGAGTAGCAAAGTATATGAGTTGCGCTTGGAAACATACCGGTGGATTTGCACCAGTTGAAGATTGTGAATTGGCTTCTAATTTGTTTAAATATATTAGATACATATATATTATGGATACATAAATGAGTTGCCAATCTTCAGAACATTTTTATTTCTATCCTATTCTTTCTGCAATATTCTTAGGATACTTTGCTTTTCCTTTAAAGAATCTGATATCATCCTGGTTAAGTCTAATCTCTGCCTCAGAAAAATGTACATTCCCTAAGCCTTCTAGAAGAGATGGATATAAATAGGTCTCCCCTGTCCTGTTCCTGTTGAAGACACCATCTGGGTTGCAAGGATTAGTTGGTGACAACACCATTCCCTGGGGCATGTCCATGGGGGCTTCTTTCATGTCTCCACCAAGCAACAAATGACGGGAGAGTCATCCCACCATGCAGCAGCACTCGGGTCTTGAACACAGGCTTGGTAACCTTCACCTCAGTATCCTACTCAGAATCCTAACCATGTGAGCCATCACATTCAATGTAAATAGGTACTTGAGGAGTATATTTTGAACATGCTTCAGATAGGCGTGCATAAGCGCACCAGCATGCCTACCGTCCCTGTCTTACTGTCCCCATTTATCTGTATTTACTTCCTTGTTCATCTTTATGTTCATACTTTTACCTGCTATCTTGTACATGTTTGACAAACAAACAAATACATAAATATCCTAGGAATACTTACACCAAGAATATGAAGCAATACCGCTCCTTGCTGCCTTTCTTTGTTTTTGAAAAAATCCTGAGGAAATTCATGAATTGCTGAAATAGAAAAAAAATGTATTGAAATTGTTTAAAACTTTAGCAACCAGAAAATGTTTGGGTTAGCTATGTGTTGCTTCTCTGGAAGAGAAATAATATACCTGAAGTATAAATAAACCACAAATGCAAAGGAAAGACTATAGCTTCAGTGCAGGAACACATTTGGTCTAGAGCAGGGATCTCCAACCTTGGCAACTTTAAGACTTGTGGATTTTGCTGGCTGAGGAATTCTGGGTGTCGAAATCCACAAGTCTTAAAGTTGCCAAGGTTGGAGACTCCTGGTCTAGTGGTTAAGGCACAGGCCAGACACCAGGAAACTGAGTTCTAGCCCTGTCTTAGCCATGAAAACTGGGTAACTGGTCATTCTCTCTCAACCCAACTCACCTTGCAGTATTGTTGTTGGGGATAAAATAAGAGTTGGATGTGTTGGATACGTTCAACGCCTTCAGTTATTTGCAAAAATAATAAAGGCGAGATACAAATGAATAAATAAATAAAAGGTGGGATACAAAAAAAAATAAGGAAAATAAACAATCTTTTACACAAAATATTTCCTCCCAATTTGTGGACTAATGCTAACAACATTCTTTTGTCAATCTGCAGGTCTAAATTAAAAGTCAACTTTCTGCTACCTGTAGGTACCTCTGGCAGCAGTTTGACGCTTCCAGCAAAGCTTAGAAATCGGTGATTACTACTGTTTTTGTCCCCTAGATTTTTGAACGGCTGCAAAGAAAAGCTATTGCTCTAAGATTTGCTTGTGTTTTATGAGGACATTTTAGTTCCACTGAAGTGAATCACAGACTCTGAGAGCTTTTAGCACAGATTTTTTTGCTTATCTCCCAGCAAAGCAGCTATTACTGTGGACTATCCAAACAGTATGACTTCCCTACCATCTCTGCAAGTGTTCAACTACTGACGAAGTTGTATTTTAGCAAGATGTGGAAGCCACAGATGTTCCCATCTCTGCTTTATGTCATGGTTGCAAATCAGGACTGCTCCCCTGCCCAGAGTACTTTGTATGTTTCTATCCTCTCTTTTCTGGAATTATTGGCCTTTTCTTAACACTGGTAGACATTTTAGTGCTAATGGGGAACTATCTTAAAATCGGGGATTCTGCATCTTGTAATAAGGCTTTCAAATATATCTCAAGAAGCATTTATGCTCCTCGTTTGATTATGACAAGATCTGAAGTTTTCTTGAGGCATCAACAAGTAGAATATATGGAGGAAGAAGGAGATGCTGCAGTCCCTTCCTTATCAACGTTCCCCAAATTAACTGAAGGTCCATAAGGAGGATGTGGCTGTATGCAGATGATCATGGCAATGATACTTGCAGACTCCATGCACTAAGTAAATATCCCTCTACAGTGTCTATGGAGATTCTCAGTCATCCAGATCATGGTTGTCTCGTCTCAAAGATGCTTTTTCAAAAGGCAACTGGGCTATTTTTCCTTTGAGGAAGAAGTTGTTTCACTTCTCATCCAAAAAGTTTCAACAGGAGCTGTGATAGTGCAGTGGTCAGAATGCATTATTGCAAACTTATTCTGCTGACTGCGGATTGCCAGCAGTTCAATTCCCACTGGCTCATGTTTGATTCAGCCTCCCATCCTTTTGAGGTTGCTGAAATGAGGATCCATATTGGGGGCAATATGCTGACTCTGTAAACTGCTTAGAGAGGGCTGTAAAGCACTGTGAAGCAGTATATAAGTCTAAGTGTTATTGCTATCAGAACTGATGAAGCTTCTTGGACGAGAAGTGAAACATATTCTTCTTCTTCAAAGGAAAAACGATAGCCTAGTTGCCTTTTGAAAAAGCACCTCTGACACATCCTTACATGGTCTTTTTGTGGCAAGGGGAGAACCTGTAAAGAGCTTGTTTGTATACCTGCACATTTGGAAGAAGCCTTTCTTTTCAGGGATAGAACTGCAAAAACAAGACTTATCTGGTTTTGCTAACCACCATTTTTAAAACTGCCAACTGCTAACCACTGTTTCTAAAAAGTTCAGGCTTGGTCTCCAGGATTTCTGGAATCCTAACCAAAAGGTACTAAATAAAGTCATGCTAATGATGCCAACTACATTAAAGAACTGAATAATGCATAACGTAGTCTGGAGCATTGCTGATAAACCACTCCAAAATTCAATAAGGCAATAGAGAACAGCACATAAAATGTTATTTAAATATAAATGTGACTTTTCCCTATTGCATTTTTTATGCTTATTGGCCAAATGCCAACTCTTCGAAAACCCTAAAAGCAAAGCTATGTTTTTACAAGTCAGTTTTATTCAGTACAGTTTTTCAACTGCTAGTAAACCACAATATTATCTTCTCTTAAAATATAACTGTTGTCTTCTCATATCCCATTTTTATCTGTAAAGAAATCCTTCAAGTCTTGTCATTTCAGTCCCAATTAGCAATTAGCCCATTAAGGGTTGTCAGAAATAACATATCTATTTTAACTTTGACCAAATGAATTAACTTTATATTCCTTCCTTTTACTTTTACAAATCTTGATAGTTGGTCCTAGAATTTGATTTTTGTATTATTATTATTTTTGTCCCCTTCACACATATTTTTTAAAGTTTTAATAAGCCTCTTTTATAAATCCAATATAGGAATATTATCCAGATCACTCTCTTGATTTGTAACTTATCTATCTTTTTAAATTATCAAGACATCAGTTGGTTTCTTTTGTATGTCCTGTGTAACATCTTTTTTCCATGTCATTCTTGTAGCTTGTCATTGTAGGCTGAGTGCAAGGGAGGGGTCAAACACACCATCAGTCTCAAGTCCCTTCCAGCCTACAAGAGATTTAAGTTCAGGCCATTTTGAATTCCATTGACTCTTATCTACCACCCAGTTGCTTTGACCGTTAGCAGTTCAGATTCTTGTAGAAAGCATAAGCTTGCAATAAACCTTTATATTCATTTGAACTGCCTGGACTTCTGATTTTCCCATGCTTGACAGTCATTTTTAAATCCACTTTCAGATCAATTTTAATCTTGTAAGGTAAAACTTGTTCCCCTTCCAAAATATCTTGTTAACTTTATCTATAGAAATAGGCACTTTTGAGGGCACTGTTCAAATATATATCAATATATCAATATTAATATATATCAATATTAAAATACTTTTCTTCATTTCATATTCCTAAGTCAAGTTTCAGTATTCTTCTCCTTTAGTTGTAATTTTTAGTTCCTTCTAGTTCCTTGTAGTGTCCAATTTTTAAAATCTTACATTAAAAAAAAGAAGTCAGAACAAAAGCATTTTCCCATGGGATAGATTTTTATAATTAAATTCAAAATCTTATTTCAAATTTATCTGGACCCTTAGTCCATTTGTAACTTTCTAAAATCCAAGTTTTAATCATCCTTTTTTCGGTTTAATCCCAAAAACTATTTAAGTCCTTCAGCCTGTATTTAAAACTTCTTTTAGTAAGGATTGAAGGAAACTCACTCAACTCAGTGCTATAAAACCTGAAGATCCAAAGGTTCTTAAAAGCTGAAAAGCAGTGAACAAGCAATTTCCAAAAGTGATTAGAAAAGATAGAATGAGGACCCAATGTCCTTTCTAAAGGTATCAAACATGGTTTCAGCAAAATGGCTGTTCATCATCTCTGACAACTTTAAGTCCACTAGAGACTGCAGTCTTGCAGTCTCCTTGCAAGAAGCAACTGTAAGGAACATTTGTGGGTAATTTCAAGTCCTCTTTTTGTCCAGAGAAGAATTATGAATGATGGGTTGGTCTACCCATCAGCTCTTTATTTTGTTGTGATTGTAAGCTCTGCTTTAGCCATCTTCAGTTCTCCATTTCTTCCCCAGAAGTCAGTTGCCTCATGTTCCACATATGATAGAAATCAGCTTGATTTAGCTATATATGCTGCCACCAAGTGTAGAAAACTGCAAAATTCAGGGAACTTTAGAATCTCATTGGTCCTTCAACACTGGAGGTTTTCAAGAAGAGATTGGATAACCATCTGTCTAAAATGATATAGAGTTTCCTGCCTGAGTTGGGGGTTGAATTAGAAGATCTCCAAGGTCCCTTCCAATTCTGTTATTCAACTTTCATTTAAAATAAAGAAAATAAATCAAATTCCTAAACTTCATCATGCTGAAATATCATGAGCAATTGAAACAAACACTTAAAACAAACAGCTCCCCCCCCCCCCCCAAAAAAAAAAATAATAATCTATCTTCTGTAAACTTTCTTGGGCCCAGGAGAAAATGTCTTAGTTCTTAACCATGATCACTTTTTTTGGTACTATACAGGTGCTAATCGTATACCTGCTTTGAGCACAGCTGGAAAGTGATTGGAGGAAACTGTAAAACAGGTTGAGAAACTGCTGATGGCACCATAATGTTCAAGAAATGCCATGTATTTTCACAGAACGAATACTTGTTCCTGAAAAGCTGAGGGGGATAATCTATAAAGCAGCTGTTGATATGCAGTAATCTTCAGTGGGTGTTGTCAATTTTTCAAACAGTCAGAAATGTTCCACATTACATAAAGCTCATGTTATTCAATCAAGCAGCTCCTTTAAATCCCTCGCAGCAGACCCCTGGGTAGTTTCTGTCTCCTTGAATCCAGTACCACTCTCTTCTAAGTGACCTGTTATTGTGAGGCATTGTCATAATTGGTATCAGGGGAAAGAGGATCCAGCCAGCAAAACGCTCTGTGGTCTTTCCAGTCCTCAACTGGCCAGGGCTTGAAATTATACATCATGAAATTGATGTTGTTATAACATTTCTTATTATGGCAGAGGGATATCTAAGAAGCTGATAAAAACTGTTTATTATAAAGAGCTGCAATGTGTCTTCTGTGATCCGGGCTTTCCGCTTTACTTTTCTCAGTATGATTGATACCGGAGAGCAGATTTTGTTTAGCTCCCATCAAATATTATTGGAATAATGGCAGCTTTTCACCTGTATGGATCTTAGCATTTAGGGCCACTAAGAAAAAAACTCAATTCTTGCATTTAACCACCCATTCTTACCTCCCTCCATTTTAGGTCTCAATGAGGAACTACTGGGATCACTTAAATTTACAAGTCTGATTGTAATTAGAGAGGAAATGTTTTCCTCTGTGATATAAATTTGCCAGCAGCTTTATAATTTATTTGTGCAACCCATTTGTATGCTGTCTTGACATCACTGTTGTCATATTTCTGTTCTATATGAATGAACAGAAGAAAAATGTTAGCTATGCACAATAGTATTAACAATAATGCCTTCAAAATCATGATAAGAAAAAAGTGGAAAAGAGAGACCTGGAAATGATATCATCAAACAATAACCAAAGTCTTAACAGTAACAGATAACAGATAATCAGAGTTGGGAGGGACCTTGTAGGTCATCTAGTCCAACCCCCCCCCCCCAAGCGGGAGACCCTACACCATTTCTGACAAATGCAATCCAATCTCTTCTTGAAAGTCTCAAGTGATGGCATTCCCACAACTTCCGAGGGCAAGCTGTTCCATTGGTGATTGCTCTTCTCTGTACTATTTCTAGAGTCTCAACATCTTTTTTATAATGTGGTGAACAAAACTGGATGCAGTACTCTAGGTGTCGTCTTACTAAGGCTTTACAGAGTGGTATTAGTACTTCCCTTGATCTTGATTGTATCCCTCTCTTAATATAACTTAGGATTGCATTAGCTTTTTTGGCTGCTGCTGCACACTGCTGGCTCATATTTAGCTGGTTGTCCACTCTCCAAGATCCCTTTCGCAGTTACTGCTATTGAGCCTGGTTTCACCCAGTCTATATGTGTACTTTTGGTTTTTCTTGCCCAAGTGTAGGACTTTACTTTTCTCTACATTGAATTTCATTTTGTTAGATATGGCCCAGTGTTCTAGTCTGTCAAGATCCATCTGGATCTTGAGCCTATCTTCTTGGGTGTTAGCTATTCCTGCCAGCTTAGTATTACCTGCAAATTTGGTAAGTTTCCCTTCTATTCCCTCATCTAAGTTGTTAATGAAGATATTGAAGAGTACTGGGCCTAAGACGGAACCTTGTGGCACCCCACTGCTTACTTCCCTCCATGTAGACTTAGACCCATTAAGGACTACTCGTTGAGTATGGTTTGCCAGCCAGTTGCGAGTCCATCTAGAGGTGATGCTATCTATTCCACTTTTTTCTAGCTTGTGGCACCCTCTTAAATACTGGAATATTGATATTGTGTCCACCCTAGTCCGCCTGTTCTCCAGACTAGCCAAAGGTCTAATCATTTTAATTGCTCTTCTTTGCACTTTTTCCAAAGTCTCAACATCTTTTTTGTAATGTGGTGACCAAAACTGGATGCAGTATTCCAGATGTGGTCTTACTAAGGCTTTATAAAATGGTACTAATACTTCATGTGATTTTGATTCTATCCCTCTGTTTATACAACCAAGGATTGTATTAGCTTTTTTGGCTGCTGCCACACACTGCTGATTCATGTTTAAGTGATCGTCCACTAAGGTGCCGAAGTCCCTCTCAAAGTTTCTGTTTTGAGCCAGGTTTTACCTAATCTGTAGTTGTACCTTTGGTTTTTCCTGCCCAGGTGTAAAACCTTGCTTTTTTCCATATTAAATTTCATTTTACTGGATAGGGCCCATTGTTCAAGTCTGTCAAGATCTTTTGGATCCTGAGCTTGTCTTCTGGGATATTGGCTATTCCTGCCACCTTAGTGTCATTGGCAAATTTGATGAGTTCCCTCTTATTTATTTATTTATTTATTTATTTATTTATTTATTTATTTATTTATTTATTTATTCATTCAGTCAGTCAGTCAGTCAAGCAATTATAAGATAATAGGTATAAGTATAAACATAGTTATAAATTCATGAAATGAATATATATAAGAAAAATAAAAAAGAAACAATAGGACAGGGATGGTAGATACGTTAGTGTGCTTAAGCACGCCCCCTAGAGACCCCTTAGGAAAGGGGTGAGGTCAATAGTAGACAGTCTAAGGTCAAATCAAATCTAATTTATGAAGATATTGAAGAGTATCGGGCTTAAGACAGAACCTTGTGGTACCCCACTGCTTACTTCCCTTCCTTCAGAAGTAGTAGCATTAAGGACTACTCGTTGAGTTTGGTTTGTCAGCCAGTTACAAATCCATCTGGTGGTGATGCTATCTATCCCATATTTTTCTAGCTTACCAAGAAGTAGATTGTGGTCTACTCTGTCAAATGCCTTGCTGAAGTTTAAATATAGTATATTCACAATATTTCACTGGTCTAGTAATTTAGTCACTTTGTCAAAGAGTGAAATAAAATTGATTTGGCATGATCTGTTTTTAACAAACCCATGCTGGCTCCTAATTATAACTTTATTTGTTTCTAGATGGTCACAGATCTGGTTTTTTAAATTATTTTTTCCAGTATCTTCCCAGGTATTGATGTTAGGCTGATTGGCCTGTAGTTTACTGGGTTTGTCCCCCCCTCTTTTTTTTGAAGATGAGAACCTCATCCGTTCTTTACCAATCCTCTGGTAGTTCCTCAGTGATTTTTTAAAGATATGATACCATGGTTCTGAGATAACATCTGCCAGCTCCTTCAGAACTCTGGGATGTAATCCATCAGATCCCGGTGATTTATATTCATCAAGTCAGACAGGTGTTCTCTTACCATTTTTTTTTACTAATTTTAATTTTTATTTCTAGTCTGTCTTTTACAGTAGGTTGGTCTATAGTTTCTTTTTGTGTGAAGACTGATGCAAAAAATGAGTTAAGCAGTTATACTTTCTCCCTACTGCCTGTTACTTCCTTGCTATTTTCACTCTTTAGAGGACCTACTATTTCCTTGACTTTTTTCTCGGTTATTTATATGTTGAAAGAAACTTTTTAAAATTGCCTTTGACATTTGTTCATTCTTTTTTTTAATATAAATTTTATTTGGGTTTTCACAAAAACATAATACAAATAAAACATCTTTTTTTGAGAATAGCATGATCTCAGGTTATCACTTCTCCATACATTTAAAAACTCAATTTCATATTCATATTTGTGTTCTATTCCATATCTTATTACTATTTTAACATTTTCTCCATAATTTTCCCCTCTGTTGGTTTTCTCAACTTTATTTTTAATCATCTCATATCTAAATTCAATTACATATCTTTTTCTACGTCTCAATGTCTTTCTAATCTTTATATTTATACTTTTGTCTGTCCTGTTTCAATTTCATATTATCTTTTCTCATTAAACAAATTTTCCCCTGTAGTTACTAACGGGAGTATGACATCTTTATATCTTTTAATTTTATCCATTCAACTCTTATTTAAACTTCAATTTATGCCTTTAGAATTATAACATTCAATATAGTACCTAACTTCCAATGGAACTCTGCTTGGTACATTCTTAAAATACACACTATGTTCTTTAAAAGATATATATATATATATATAACAATATTAAATAAGACACTCATTCCATTCCAATTCAATTCTATCATTAATATTAGTTACAATCTTAACTTCTTTAACATTTCTTTTCAATTGAATATCATACTTCCTTGGGAACACTTATAAACTTTCCATAATTAATTCTTTTTTTCCATATTTCTCTTCACTTATATTTTTATAAATCATTAATAATAATTAAAATGTTCCCATCCTTTCCTAATTTCATTCTCATTCTCTTTATTTCATTTATTTTTTAACAAACATTCCATTGCATTACAATAAGTATTTTATCCATCATTTTAGTCATACATTGTCTCATATTTTCTAAAATTATTTCTATTTCTAATATAACAATACTATCTTATGTACCTTTGCAGAAATCCCTTTTTCAATTAAATTTTCACCCATTGGCTCTAAATAGGATTACTTTCAATCCTTATACATTTTCCTTGTTTCTCTATATCTTGTTTCTGTCTTTTATAACTTCTTTTCCTTTCCTTCTTCCCCCTCTTCTTCTCCCTCCCCTTTTTGCCCCCTTGTCTCTCTACTTCTAATTCTCTCTTCTGTAATCCTCTCTTCTGTTGCTTCCTAATATTGTAATTATTTTTCAAACTATTCTTTTTTTGGTTGTTTTTTCAAATCTTAAACTTTCCACTCTCTTTCCCCGCTTTCCTTTTTTTCCCCACATAAAATTACTTGCTCATTAAAGATGGCTTCTTCTTTGTCCCGACCTTCTTGTTCTACAAGTGTTTCTTGTTGTTTCTCATAGTTCCAGATCTCCATTTCTAAGAATTGAAATACGAAGCCAAAAGAACCTCTTCCTTCTTGTGCATCTTTTTTCTGTTTTTAAAGTTCCATTTTCAGTTCTTCCAAAAGTGATGCCATTTTAAACACTTTTAAACAATTGATTTTAGTCATTTAAATCCAATAGCCAGAAATCCAAAAATCACCAAGTAATCCAAATAATCCAAAGCTGTTTCTTCTTGCTTCTTTTTTTCCACTTTCTCTTTCTGGGGGTTCTATTATTTTGTTACAAAATTTCAGTTAGAATGTATCTTTTAGGAATCTTGTTAAAGTTTCACTGTAAGTTCCTTTTAGTTCCAGGCAGTCTCCTCCATTTTTCCAGATCCCGCCCTTTTATTTTTCCTTTTCTCTCCTTTCCTTCTTTTAAAGGTTTTTGAGTATCCAAAAGTCTTTATTGTCCCTTTGACATTTTATTTTCAGCTTAAATGCCTATTGATGTCAAAGTGGATTTTTGTCAATTTCTTACTTAAATCTCTTAGCTGTCAGTATAAAGGAAGGGAAGAAAAAAAAAGCCAAACCCTTTCCCTTCCCTTTCTCCTTTGCTGCTTCAAAAACTTCTTTGGGAATAATGTTATTTTTTATAGTTCAAATTCCAGGGTACCTTACGTTGTTGCTTTTTCAGTTCAACCCAGTGAACCAAAACTTTCTCTTCTTATCTTCCTCATGCACATTCTTTTCCGATCGAGTTCTTCTTTGAGGTGGCCATTTCTGACCACCGCTGCAACCATCTTCGGGAAAGGGAGTAATGGCCAGCTGAGAAGGAGAGATGCGGCTCTCCTTGACCCTGCTGGCGGTCTCCCCCCTCTTCACCACCTCTACGGGATGACTTAGCCTCAAATCCAGCCGGCTCAGGGTGCTCCAGCAACGAGCATGGATTGAAAATGCGCACGATCATGGATCTCGGTCCATCGCCAAAGAAGTTCAAACTGGAAGTCCCGACTTTTGTTCATTCTGAACCTTTGCTTTCCTGATTTCACTTTGCAGATTCAAGCTATCTGCTGATATTCTGCCTTAGTATGTGTCCCTCTTTCCATTTTTTGTACTTATCCTTTTTGTCTTTCAGTTTATCAGAAAGATCTTTGTGCAACCATGCTGGTTTCTTCTTGGATTTCTTGCTTTTCTTTTTTAGTGGTATTGTGTTGGATTGGTCTTTTATGATCATATTTTTCAGTACTTCCCATGCTTTTTGAGCTTTACCCTTTAGGATTTTTATCCATGAAATTTTGCTTAGGCTTTCTCTGAGTTTGTTAAAATCAACTCTTTCAAAATTTAAGACACTGATTGGATTATATAGTATTGCTTGTGTTTGCATTATGTTGAATTCCAGTATGACATGGTCATTCTTGCCCCAAGGTTCTGCAATTTCAACTCCTTCTATCACTTCTTCTGACAACTAAGTTGGTTAGAAATCTGTTTGATCTTCCACTTGCTGCAGAGTTCTTTCCTCCCAGTTGATATCAGGGTAGTTAAAGTTGTGTTGACCCTCCAAGAATACAATCCTATTTCATATGTTTTTCTTAGTTGATTAGAAATGCTGAAAGTTTTGGTCTAATCACAAGTAATAAGCTACCTTATTAAGGAAAGTTGTATTGGAAAGAGAACGCATTGGACACAATCGGAATTATTTCCAAGCTTCAGGCATTTAAAATTATACTCTAGGTTGTCATTTCAGCTTATCATAATAATTGCTTAAGTGTTAAGCTTTTTCAGCATTTTCAGAAGTTCAAATATTAGTTACCAAGGAGCTTTAATCCTTCTGCTGTCTGCAGAATATATATCCCATCCTAATTATTTTTAATAAATAATTAAAGGCAGCAAACATACAACCACCTCTTCTTCCTATTAAGGATGTGCTTTATAACAGATTAACAGAGTTAGAAGGGACCTTGTAGGTCATCTAGTTCAACTCTCTACCCAAGTAGGAGACCCTACACCATTTCTGACAGATGGCAGTTCAGTCTCTTCTTGAAAGCTTCCAGTGTTAAAGTTTCCACAACTTCTGAAGGCAAGCTGTTCCATTGGTTAATTGCTCTCACTGTCAGAAAATTTCTCCTTATTTCCAGGTTGAAGCTCTCCTTGTTCAATTTCTATCCATTTTTCCTTGTCGGGCCTGCAGGTGCTTTGTAAGATAGCTTGACCCCTTCTTCTCTTTGGCAGCCCCTCAAATATTGGAACACTGCTATCATGTCTCCCCTTGTTCTTCTCCTCACTGAATAAGCCATGCGCAATTCCTGCAATTGTTCACCATATGTTTTAGCCTTCAGTCCCCTAAACATTTTGGTTGCTCTTTTCTGCACTCTTTCTAGAGTCGCAACATCTTTTTTTATAGTGTGGTGACCAAAACTGGATGCAGTACTCTAGGTGTGGTCTTACTAAGGCTTTATAGAATGGTATTAGTACTTCCCTTGATCTTGATTGTATCCCTCTGTTAATGCAACTTAGGCTTTGCTTAAGCAAGTTCTGGTAATGGAGTATCAACCGCTTTGTGAAAGCCAGGAGAATCTGTCCATTTGACTGACGCTTCTTTCAGCCGCTTTCAGTGGTCAGCAGATGATTATCTTTGATTGATGTTCATGGGAAGTATAATCACACTGTTCTAATATGCTAAATTTCCAAATTTTGTTAGCCCAACAAGGCTTCTTTTCAGCCAATCTGCTGCTTTACAGCCACTCCCGGCATGTGATATCTCACCTCACCATCAGATGATCTACTCAGAATGCCAGAGATCCCTAAGGGGATAATGAACATTATACGTACAGCTCAGGGTATACACAAAAGCTAAAGAGATGCTTTTTCAAAATATTTTTTTAATGTGGTATTGATTTTATGACATCTTAATATATGCACGTTGTAAATTGCAGAGTCGCTTAAACCAGCAGCCCTGCAATCAATCAACCAACTGATGATTGTAACCAATAAACAACTGGCTTTTTTGAGGCAGAAGTAACAAATGAAAGATCTGTGTGCAAAGGAGGAAAGGAAGAAAGAGCACAAAAGAGGGAAGCCATTAGTTTTTCTTTGATTCCAATGTTGACAATCAATGTTGACAATCTTGTCTTTGTGCAAGTTCTTGCCCATATCTATTATATCTGCGTAAATTCTGGATTTTTCTCTGTTTGCAAAAAGTAATACAAAACCATTGTCTAAATGAAAGGCAAATCTGACAGTATTGATTAAAAGATGTGGCCATGTATATCTTTTGGAATTATTAATATTACATAAAACATTTCTTCTCCAGCCCATCTGAACTTCCTCAAATCTAGTGATATAATTGAAAGACACTGGCCAGATTAAATGAAGTGTTGTGACACAGCTAGAGGGTTAGCAATCACTGGCTAATCTCAAAAGAGGATTGAACTTGATTAGTACCTCGATGGCAGATCACTAAAGAAGTCCAGGATTATCAGCTACCTTTGGAAGTTGAAAAAACAACCTGGAATAAAGTACAACCCTATTCTACCTTCTTACCAAGTAAAGTACATAGACACATCCATGAAACTCCAGGAAATGAGTTACACTCAAAGGAGATTTGACCTTAATGACAAGAGATATATTTGTAGGTTGGTATTTTGATGTTCACTAAACCTCTGGCAACCAATTCTTTTCCTCTTGTTAACAGGTGTCTATGGAGATTCTCAATCATCATCCAGGTCATGGTTGTCCCAATGGTGCTTTTTAAAGAGGCCACTAAACTTTCTGTTTTTTCTTTGAAGATATTTCGCTTCTCATAAGAAAAAAAACATCTTCAAAGAAAAACCAGAAAGTCCAGTGGCCTCTTGAAAAAGCACCTTTGGGATTTTGTTAACAGGATCAGTTAATTAACTCATTTGCACAATGTGCTATGAGTGATATAAGCATCTGAGAGAGGTGACCTCAAGTGACCTTTATTACCAGGCAATACATAGCTTAATAGCATCAAATAGATGTTTAGTAAGATAAATAAGGCCTCTTGCCAACCACTATTAAGGAAAATCGATATATGACCAAAATGATTGTATAACCTGTCTTGCACATTCTTTAGCAAATACTTCAAAAACATACACATATGTAAGGTGTTAAACTCAAATATACTATAAGCAATAAGCATTCACAGGCTATGTGGCTTCCACACTTTGGGATCTGCTTTCTAAGGAAATATGTTTGCCTCCTATTCTCTCAGCATTTAGGAAAACGGCAAAAACTGTATCTCCCCCCCCAAGCTTTTATTAGTTATTTGTAATAATAAATATAAGTACTGTATATATTGCTATTATATATTAAAGTATTATACTTATTTGATTTAATGGGATGTATTATATTGCTTTTTAACTACAATTTAGTTTGTTTATTAGATTTACATTTTGCCTTTCCTTCAAAAGCAAAGATAGCATACTGTTCACAGCATCCTCTCGTGTCCCCCAGCAACTACCGGTATTTTGCAGAGTATACTCAGCTGAGGATGTCTGACCTAAAATCACTGAGGTTTTGTAGCTCAGGAGCGATGTGACTTCTGAGTGCCAGTCCAAACTTTTAACCACTATATCGCACTGCTCTTAACTGGTTTCTGAGTGCTCAAACACAGAAAAACAGGGTATACATTTAATAGAAATTACATTGTCTGTGAAATTAATTATATAATGCATTTTTAAAAAAAAATATTTTTCCCCAAATTGAACAAAGCATAGTCTGTGGCATTTTAAAAACTACATCATGACACAAGCTTTAATAAAATGCAGAGAGCAATCACAGTTTGCCCTGTGATCCTGCACTGTTTTCAAATTCCTTGGAGCGTCTCCTCCCTGTCTCGCCATAAGAAGCACATATAAGAAACATCAGACAGTTAGAATAGGACCCCTTTGATGGCAGCTCCCAGAGTAACCAGGCTGATTCCACCTTTTTGCCTTCTGCAAATCTATAGATGTATTTTAATCTAAATGGGTTTTTGATATAAACTCATTTGCCACTGAAGCACATAGAATATGGAGGCGAGAAAAACTATTACCAATTCTTATGCTTTCCTCATGGTTTTCATTTCTGTTCAGAAATGCACTTTACCAACTAACGAAGTAGGATTAGAGCTGACATAGTATATGATATTTACTTGCTATGAAAGAAGCCACACAAAGTTCTTGGTTGTTTTTGCCACAAAAGACTAACATGGAATGTCCCTGTGGGATAATCAGTTTATTGTTTCCAAAACAACCATCCTTTTCTTTTCCAGTCCTTAATAATAGGTGAGTACCACCTGTGTTCATCCTCTGCTAACCCCAGGTTTTAAGCACCCATTTACTCAAAGGAGAAGATAGTTTCAAAAGCTACACTAAGCCTGTAATGAATGAATTCTTAGGAAGTCATTCACCAGTTAATCAACTTCCCTGCTGTGGCAACAGTCAGTGCTGAACAGGCTCCTTGTGTGATACAGCTCTTAAAATACTTACAGGGATTGGATTCTTGCCTTACTTCTGAGTAAAAGAAATAATTAATGAGTGCAATCAAAATCAAAGTTCACTTTGTGGGTGGAACAACGCATGGCAAATCGGAGAATAAGCCTCTCCAATCTGTTTTGCTCTCTTTCTTCCCATTTTTCAAGCAATAGCAAGTGCTAAAATATTTAATGACAGCAATGAATTAATTCAATTTGCTTGGCTCAAGCAGGGAAAGCTGTGAAGTGACGGAAGACATAAATGAGTACCTAGTGTCAAACTTGTGGCCTGCAGGCTGGATGTGTCACATGCTGGCCCCACCCCCACCCGGTTTAGCGAAGGAGGAAAATGTTCCTATATGTCATGTGACGCCACCATGACGCCGTGAGTTTGCCACCCCTGCTTTAGATGAATCTGTGCAAAGAACTTGCTTACAGGTGCTTTATGCATAAAGCTATGAATCGAAGACTTTGGGACGAGAGATTAACAGCATTGCTAAGGTGGCCTGAGGTTGAGATATAAGATTGGGTATTATCAGCATAATGACAAAAATAGCACCAAAACCAACAGGTGACTTCATACAGATGTTAAACAGAAGTGATGAGAAGAGCACGCCCACAATCCTTCCACAACCTCCACCTTTCCCCTCCTATCAACACCGACTTTAACCATAGAGATGGTCCTCGCTTTCAATCCCCACACTTGATCTAGAAGGATACCATCATCGAAAGTATCCAAACACTATTGAGAAAGCAAGAGAACCAGGAAAATTGTGGGTATTAATTACCCCCTATACACAATAACAACTAAATATACAAATAGTGCTCTCCCCCAAGCTTTGCTTCTATTGCATTTTACTTTGTTGACAGGGTGGAGGAAAGAACAGCTCCAGGGACAACTGAAAAATTCTCATCTGACATCTAAAAATAAAATTTTATTCCTGTTATAACCACACTTGTTTCATTTGGTCTACACAGCCCTTGCTCTCCAGAGATTAAAGGGGAAGAAAGTATATTTACTTTAGGGAAGAAGTGCCCATAGATACAGCCACTAAAGCCTCTTATGTATCCCCCACAATAAGACAGGGAATTAGTTATCTCCCCTCCCAAAAAAGGCAATTCTGAACTTTGAATACCACCATGGAAACTTGCAGCATACACATTCAAAAAGAATGTTCCACCATTTTGCAATGCTCTAAAGTTTGTAGAGGTAAGGCAAAAAAAAAAAAAGCAGGAAAAGAAATAAAATCTTAGAAGGGGAAAATTTTAAGCAGCAGTTCAGCAAGGACTGACCAGGTTCAGGGAAATGGATTGTTGATTGTGGTGGAAAATAATGGGGCGGAAGAAGAATTGAACAACATAGAAGTGCAGATATTGCCATTTTATTGCACTGTACATCCCTTATGAGAATGCTTCTGGATCAATACTTCATAGAGCTACCAATTAAAAATTCTTCATCGCTGTTGGGTCTTCTACTGCTTAATGGTTTTTTTGTATAATTATTTAAAAGAGAAGAAGCAGTGGGAAACATGCAGAGGGAAAATAAGTAGATGTTTTCTGGACCTTCAACAAAATTCTGTGTAAAAGGAAAATTACACAGTAGAAGCCTCATCAGGAGGCATCCCTGTGGCCTCTAAAATCCCTTAGTAAATACATTTTTCTAAAAAAAAAAAAGAATGGATTTGAAATAACAAGCTGTCACAATTATAAGAATTTCTTATAATTGTTGTATATCAAGACATTGTTATTGATCTGGCTGCATCATTTACGATTTAAACCACTCCAGTTAAATAACAGAAGTCTACTACTTTGTGGTGATAAAATGCAATTGTGTCCAAACGACATCGATACAAACTGTGGTGTCATAGAACAATTACAAAAAAAATGAAATGCTTTTTATTTAGCACATTTTACAGTTCTAGGATCACTTTGTTACTTTGCAAATGTAAAATGTATTGCACATAATCTTATTTGCTTATAAAATAATTGTGTTTGGAATGTCGCATCTAAAAAGTATGATTGGGTGGACAAATTTCCCACAGGTTAGAGAATACATTAATGCATTGTATTTTTCAGTAAAGAAGTAAGTAGTTTCATTTGTGCCCAAGTCCTGTGTGCTTCCAATATGGAGTCATGGAAAAAAGAATTGTTACTTCTAACTTTAAAACCTTCAGATGTGCCAATGTACCCTGTATTTATTAAGAACCAGGGCAATCAAATATCCTACTCCTAATATACCATGATGCAGATGTAACCATTAATTATTGTCTGCCTCCTCCTCTCTTCCGTAATTTAAATGTGTGCAGTTGATATATTGGTTCCTAAAATGAGAGCTCAAACTGTTTGTTCACATGAATATGTGATATAAAATCTAGATCAATACCACTTTTAGGTAAATGCAGCTTTAGAGAAGTGATGCTAATCCTTTTCTTTCCAATATTTTCCACTTTGCTGGGTTCCAGGTATATTTTTTTCCTTTGCAAACCGAAACATTTAGTCATTTTAGTTGTTACATTAAGGTGCTTCTTCGTCGTTTTACATTTTGCATTTTATATTTATATATTGTACCTGTTTTAAAGTTAGGGGGTGTTATTGTTTGTTTTTGGGCTATATGCTGCCCATACACTGTTTGCCTTTATAACTATAGTTGATAAATTTCTGGAATTGTTAGGAAATATCAGTGAAACAATGTAACTTAGCTTTTAAAGAAGAGATCAGAATCTTCTAAAGAAAAATCAGTAAGTGATAGGAAATGGGAAAATATTCCATGCTATGAAGAGCTTTTTCCAATGTTAGCCATTAACTTGTTAAAAAAATTAAGTGATTCTTACTTCGAATGAATCTCACATCAAAATCTCGAAAGATTTTCTGACCAATGTAGGACCAATCAAAGACTTATAGCAATTCTTGGTCATCCAGGTCATGGTTGTCCCAAAGGTGCTTTTTTCAGGAGGAAACTGGACTTTCTTGTTTTTTTCTTTGAAGACATTTAGCTTCTCATCCAAGAAGCTTCTTCAACTCTGACTGGGTGGTGGGGAATGGAAGGATCCAGTCAGAGTTGAAGAAGCTTTTTGAAACCTCCTGAAAAAGCACCTTTGGGATGACCAATCAAAGAATACCAAACATTTTGCTGCATTCTGTATGAGATCATCTGAAGAAGATCAAAATCTAAACCTCATTACATTAGAGTGAGGCACATATTCAACTATATCAAGTAGCTTGGAATATTTGTTTAGAAATGGCAAAAACTGCTAACAAAACAAATATAGCTTGTCAAACTAGTAATATTTAAGGGCATATTCAAATGTAGCTTATCAAACTCAATATTTAAGGGCATATTCACTACTTCCACATATTGTATATTGAGTTTCATTTACAAGATTAATAATTTTTAAAAGCCAGTATTCATCTGAAAGTGGCAAGAAATAATGACTTTGTTCAACTTCACATGGCTAGTCAGAAAAATAACTGCAAGTGACAATGCTGTTATTTTAGGAATGTCAATTTTATTTACAACTACACAATCTGGGATGCAAAACTAGACAACTGTTAGGAGAGCAAAATGTTTTCTGTATCTCATTGTATCTCATCTTGTGTTTTAATGGATTTCTGCATTTCAGATCAAGTAACTTTAATGTATTTCTTACTGGATTTTTACTTCATTTCACTCAATTTCTTGTACTGTTATGGTCCTCTAAAGATGGTTATTGTTTTAGGAACAGAAGCTGCCTGGGAACAGTAGTCTTCTTTTGCGATCTTACTTCTACTGAAAAAAAAACAAGTTTCCTGACCAACTAACAATTGCTGATATAATCCAACTTTTTTTTCCTAGTGGAGTTTCCAGTACAGTTCAACAAAGATATTCATTAACTCAGGGGTGTCAAACTCAATTTCATTAAGAGCCGCATCAGGGCTGTGGTTGACCTTGGGGGGCTGTGGCCAATTGGGTGGGTGTGACCAGCTTGACGCCACTCCCCAAACTGCTGGCATGTTTCGTTTTCACATTGAGTAGACCGGGCAAAGACAGGCCCAGCCTCTTTGCATTGGGTAGACCAGGACAGCCCAGTGGGCCTTGAGTTTTACACCCCTGCATTAACTGGTTTAGCATCCAGGGTGGGCATCCTGTCTCAGCCAGATTTCTTGACACTTGCAGATTTGTAGATACAAGCCAAAAAAACCAGCAAGGTTTGAAGTAGTTTAATTTACAAGCAACGAACATCCCATCCAACAAGAACGGCCAATATCCGATCTAGGTTAGCACTGGGAGAGTCTGCCTATAGTGCAACCATGCCCACCTTAACATGGCTAACTCCTGCATTGTGCCCCGTTCTAATTACCCAATTACCCTCTTTGTCTACCTTCCGCAATTTATCATAGCTTCTATCATATATCCTGCCTACTCCATTCTAATCAATCCCTGTCTAGCCCCGACCCGTTTCTAACCCCCAATTCTCCACCCCATGTTTGTGAGAGGGGAAGGCTCTCCATCACAAGCCCAATCACCCTCAAAGTGTCTGGTGTTGCCGATCATTGAGCAGGGAATCTCTGTTGTTATAACGTCATCTCCATCTGGGGACTCCCCACATAGTCTCCGCCTCTCAGCTGGTGTTGCGGCTTAGCACAGCACAGCACGGAGGATTGGATCCCATCATCACCATCAACACTGGTGGGCTCTGAGGTTAGTATCATCACATTCAGAGCCCGGCATCCTGCTTGTCTCTGTTATCAACATGGACTTAAGATAAAAATTTCCTATACATTTTTGATGTTCACAGAAGTTCACAATGACCTCTTGTCTTCTTCTGTTTGGATTATCCATCGATTGATTTATGGTCTCCAACCAGTAAAACACAAGTACAAGACTTAAAATACAGAAAAATCAAACCTGACAATAACTGTATATGAAAGGATGGTAACCAACTTATTGCAAGCCACAGATAGTGCTAGAAAGTTGACAACTTTTCTAATGGTAGCCCAAGTTAAGTCTGGTTGAAAAATTGGGGATATTCAGACATGAATTAGGACAACTACCAAAATTTGGAATGGGGTCTGGTTTAAAACTAAAATATAATGCTGAAAAATTATCTGTATTATGGCAATAAGTACATACAAATCTCCAGCTCTTCTTTTTCCTGTTCCACTCCTTTGCTCATGTGAAAAAGAGATTGAACGTTTCCACTTTAATTAGAAATAAGTGTGGCGGCGGCAGCCATCACATTTAGCTCTGAAAATATGGCCAAACAACTGATAATTTTTCTTTAATTACCAACACTAAAAAAATCATCAAGAAGAAACTTAGGAGGAAAAAAAAACATTAAAAAAAACAGAACAGAACAAACAAGATATAATAGCTTGCTTAAAGTAAACATGCTGTCCCAAAATTGTTTAGGGCTTTATAGGTCAAATCATCACCTGGAGATGGGCCCAGAAACGATTTGGCAGCTGGTACCATCGATAGAAGGCTGGTATATTATGTTGACAAAGGAGGCATCAAAATGCTCCATTCTGAACTGGCAGCAGTTTACAAACCCTCTTGATTTCAGAACTGCCCTACACAGAGCACTTTGCAATTTTCAAAGCAATCCTCAGGCATAGCTAGATCTGCCATCTCCAGAATGAAATTTAGCAAGAGCATCATTTGAAACCTTGTGTGAAGCTTTTATTGTGAAACTCTGATGAAACAGGCCCAATGCCAGTGTTTTTCAAATCCGTAATACCGGCATTTACAAAATTGCTTTTCAGGATAGATCAAATTTCAACCATTTTTCAAGTATCTCAAAGGTGTTTTTTCACCTAGGAAAAACAAAGCCCAGTTGCCTTTTGAAAAAGCATCTTTGGGACAACCGTGACCTGGATGACTGAGTATCTCCATAGACATTTTCCAAGTGTCAAATTAGAATATTTATTATTTATTTATTTTGTCAAACAATTATTAGATAACAAGTATAAGTATAAACATGATTATAAATACATGAGATGGATACCAATAAGAAAAAAAGAAACAATAGGACAGTGATGGTAGGCACATTTTGGTGTGCTTATGCACGCCCCCTACAGACCTCTTAGGAAAGGGGTGAGGTCAAAAATTAGACTATCAAGGATAGTCTAATTTTGAAGATTTTGGGGTTTGGGGAAGAAACCACAGAGCCAGGTAGAGTATTCCAGACATTGACCACTCTGTTGCTGAAGTCATATTTCCTGCAATCAAGTTTGGTGCGGTTTATCTTTAGTTTATATCTATTTTGTGCTCTTGTATTGTTTTGGTTAAAGCTGAGGTATTCATTGACAGGTAGGACATTGCAATATATAATTTTATGTACTATACTTAGATCAAACCGAAGGTGGCATAGTTCTAGGTTGTCTAGGTTTAAAATTTCAAGTCTGGTGGCATAAGGTATTCTGCTACGAGTAGAGGAGTGGAGGATTCTTCTCGTAAAATATTTCTGGACTTTCTCAATTGTATTAATATCAGATATGTAATCTAGGTTTCAGACTGATGAGCTGTATTCAAGTATTGGTCTAGCAAATGTTTTATATGCTCTAGTTAGTAGAGTGATATTACCGGAGAAAAGGCTATGCAGAATTAGGTTAACAACTCTTAATGCCTTTTTGGCTATGTAGTTACAGTGGGCTCTCGCACTTCTATCTTCTAAGGAGAAGGAGAACTATTCAATATATGCTGTCCAATAAGTATAATTGAGAAAACTTGGCAGTGGAAAATGGAGCTACCCTTAAAATCATGCCAACAATTCATTTAGGATAGAAAAACCTGTGCGCATAACCCACAGTAACTGGATGCACCATGTGTAAGTATCCAATCCTGTTCACATCCTTTCTGTTTATCCTGAAACAGGCCCCAAAGGAACCATTACTGGTCCCAATTGCAGGATTGCAGATTTCTAAGCTCCCTTTTCTCTTCTTACAAACTGATACTTGCTCCTCAAATGCAACAGCCATCTGAAAAGTGTCTGCCATTCCCTAGCAAACCAAAGTAGCTGACGCTCAGTTAAATAGCTCGTGCAAGAGAACAAACCATCCCCCCTGGAGCTGATAGTTAGCCTGAAACCCCCGTTCAAGAATTAAAAGGGTGAACTGAGAACTGACAGAAAATGTAAATTGGAGCATTGCAGATGAGCCATTGTTTCTGCTCCACATTCCTGGGCATGATCTGTTTAGCTGCAATCGGTAAGATTAAAGAGACTAAGGGATTACAGAGAAAGTCATCAGATGATCCAGAATGCTGGCAAAACAGAAGAATGGGTATATATGACAGCTGCCAACTGTGAATTTTAGGCTTCTTAATTAACTGAAGTGAATAAATATGTCTCCTGCCAGATTCCCCTGGCCTGGCATCTCAGCTCTCTCCCCTGCAGGTTCACTGCAGGACAACTGAAGTGTTTGTCCTCTGTCACAACTGGAGCATCTTCCTACCAAAGGAAAATTATTTTTGCTCGGCTGCTGCAGTCCAAACATTAAAATTAAAGCCATGGGATCTCAGACTTAGATTTTAAGGGAAATACAAGTAGCAGCCAGGATCCGTTTTGCCTGACATAAGATTTGCTACTGTGATGGTCTGGATAAAAAAAAAAAACCCACAAAGTATAATTCAAATAATATGTGAGTAAAATGCCCAGAGGTTTATTATGTTCAACATACTGCATTGTTTAAATATTACCCACTGTCTATCTCCATCCCCTGACAAAATCATCTTTGGATTACCTTTTTGTTTGGTTTTTCCTCTTCCAGACAGAAATTACCATATCTGGATTGAACAAATCTGGGTGGCCAATATATAGCAGCAAGGAAATGCAGAAAAATCTAATTCTTTGCTGGCTTCTAGTAGCCACCCAAGTATGGTACTTTATCATTCTAAAATCAACCAGTTTATTGTTTTGACCACTATGATCAAATAACAAATAATATCTTCTAAAAGTGACCGGACATTAATAAAATACAGAAAAATGTGCAAAAATCAGTAAGTAAATCTTTATTAATAAAGCAGATAAAATAATGGAGAATCATTAGGAACTTTTGATAAATTTGTCTCTCTGTTTAGCAGTAGTCTGTGCAAAGCACATTAATCTTCATAATGGTGTCTCCTTGTCTCCATTTATTGAAAAAATAATTTTATGTGAACTGGACCAAAATGATTTTTTCTATCAAGCGGAGCTCCATTTTTTTCATATGCTGAAGTGGAAATCGGACAGTAAAATAAATAATGTGTAAGACCTTCTATACAGGTAGTCCTTGAGTTATAACCACAATTGAGCCCAAAATGTCTGTTGCTAAGTGAAACATTTGAAGTAAGTTTGCCCCATTTTATCACCTTTCTTGTCACAGTTGTAAAGCAAATCACCATAGTATTAAATCACTCAAACTGTTGTTAAGTGAATACGGCTTCTCCACAGACTTTGCTTGTCAGAAGGTTGCAAAAGGGGATCATGAAATCCGGGATTGCAACCCTCATAAATATGAGTCAATTGGGTTTCCGGTTTGGGTTTCTTTGGTGACGGACTGAAATTCGCGATCGTGCACGGTTTTGCTCCGTGCTCGCCGCTGGAGCACCCCGATCCTCTGGATTCAGGGCTGAAGCCACCCCGTAGAGGTGGTGAAGAGAGGGGATAGGGCTAGCCGAGTGGAGGGGAGCCGATTCTCTCCTCCTTGGCTGGTCTAAACTCCCTTTCTCGAAGGCAGTTGCAGCGGTGGTCAGAAATGGCCACCTCAAAGAAGAACCTGACCGGATAAGATTGTGCAGGAGGAAGACAAAGAGGAAAGCAGGACAGAACAGGCTAAATACTGAGAACATCTAAGCAAGGTACTCTGAATCTAAAAGTATTTAGAGGGACACTTCTGAAAGAAGATTTTTAAGCGGCGAAGGAGAGAGAAAAGGAGGTTAAAAATCCCTTTTCCTACTTTTACATTGACAATTACAAATGGCATGGAATGTTATAAAGAACATCTAAATAAGAAATTTGTGCTACTCTATTTTGACACTAATAGGCAACTTTAAGCTGGAATCTAAGTGTCAAAAGGAGAATAAAGATTTTTTTTGGTCATTTTAAAGCCCTAAAAAGGAGAAGAGTGGAGAAAAAAAGGGTGGAACTTGGAATAATGAAATAACGGAGTGCCACCTGGAAAAACAAATGGGATTAAAAGTGAAACTTTGAAAAGATTCCCAAGCATACATTGTAATTGAAACTTTACTTAAAGATACAGTAACCCACAGAAAGGAAGAAACAAGAAGGAACAGTCTGGGATTATTTGGTAATTTTTTTAAAAGAAAAGTTTTTGGAATTGGCTTCTCTTTTTTTACTTAAAGTCAATCGAGTGGTTGTTTAAAAGTGTTTAAAATGGCATCACTCCTGGAGGAATTAAAAACAAATCTTAAAAAACAGAAAGAAGATGCAGAAGAGGGAAGAGGATCCTTTGGCTTCATATTTCAATTTTTAAAAATGGAGACCCTGAACTATGAAAAGCAAAAGGAAAAGCTTCAAGAGCAAGAAGAAGGGCGGGATAAAGAAGAAGTCATTTTCAATTATCATACAATGCAATGTGGGGTAAAAAGAGGAAAAGGAGTCAAAAGTTTGAGATTAAAGGGAACAGCCAAAAAGAAAAATAGTTTGATAAAGAAGCATAACAGTAAGGAGAAGCAGAAAAGAAAATTACAGAAGGGAAAATTAGAGAGAGAAGGGTATAAAAAAAGGGGTGAGAAAAAGGAGGGAAGACAGAAAGAGAAAGAACTTATGAGGGACAAAAGCAGGAAATAAAGAAAAAGGGGAAACGTACTAGGATTAAAGGTATTGGTTCATCTGGAAAACACACAGATAATGGTTAAACTAAGTTAAAGTGAGAATTCTGCAAAGGTACACAAGATACAGTAGTGTTGTGACAGTAGAATATAGTAATGAGTTAGAAATGAAATAAGTAAATGATCTATGAGATAAAATTGTATTGTTATGCAATGGTATGCTCATTTATAATTAATACAATAATAAAGAAGGGAGGGAAACATTGTAATTATTTCTAAAGATTGATAAAACATTGAAAACAAATGTGAAAGATTTATAAGGGAACCCATGCCAGTACTAGAATGAATTTGAATAATTATTTTGCTTATTAATAGTAAATAATTTATAAGATAAAATTGTATAATTATGTAATGATATGATTATTAAAAATTAACATAATAATGAAGAATGGAGGGAAACACTTTAATTGTTTCCAAAGATTGACAAATATTGAAAAGAAATGTGAAAGATATATAAGGGAACCCATACCAGTACTAGAATGAATTTGAATAATTACCTTGCTTATTAATTTTCATATATATATATATATATATATATATACACTTAGTGTTACAACACCCTGTTAAGCCCCAATTAAGGGAGGAAGCATACTGCTTTCTTTTCTGTCTTTCGGCTCATCACCAGAAACCATACCGATAGAAAGCTATTTGTTTCATTGTCTTTTGTTTACAAATATATATATATATATATATATATATTTGCTATTTTCTTAGAATTTTTTTCTGTGTATTTTCAAGAGGAAGTACCAAGAAGAATTTGAATGATGAGAGTTATATGATATAAAATAATTACCGTATTTTCCGGCGTATAAGACGACTTTTGAAACCAAAAAAAGACAACCGAAAATCGGGGGTCGTCTTATACGCCGGGTCGTCTTATACGCCGGAAAATATTACGGGCATCGCCGGGAGACGCTCCTCCCCTTCCTGAAGAGAACAAGATGGCGGCCGCTCTGCCGGCCCATCATGCTCCGCGGGAGGCCTGGTCGTCTTCCGTGTGTGTGGGAGAGAGACCGAGAGAGCCGCCCTGGGGCCGGAGGAGGTAGGTTGTACGGTCGGCTGATGCGAGCGCGAAGGAAGGAGAAGCATTTACAAATCCTTGCAGCTTAATTTTGAATACCCGTATTTTCTGGTGTATAAGATGACTTTGAAAAAAGTCAACCAAAAATCGGGGGTCGTCTTATACGCCCGGTCGTCTTATACGCCGGAAAATACGGTATTAGAAATTTGAGTGTTATAAATTTAGAATGCATAAATTTAATGTTTAATGAAATTTCATATGATAATAATTATAAGTTTCAAAGGTGGTACACTCTGATTGGCAATCATAGAGGGAATTTTGCCTTTTAATAATGTTGGAAGAGAATATATGAAATTGTAAACAAGACAGACGAAAATATAAGTATAATGAATAAAAAAGGGATAGGCTTGGAGTACTAGGAGGCCTGAGATAGAGTCGGCAGGATAGAAGTCTGTGTAAAGGCAAACCCAAAGATCTGGCTGAGATGTGGATAATGTTTGAACCCTGAAAATGATCTCATTCCTTTCTTCTTTCGCTCCCTGTACAAATACTATGTTTTTATAGCAGGACAGCTGATGCTACCATGACTTGTCAGTAAAAAAGTGAAAACTTCCATGAGTCTATATGAGTGAGAGGCAGAACAGAAAAGTGTGAGGTTTGGGGGAGCAGGGGGAGGACACCCAAAGCAATTATATATCTGAGCCCTGTGCTGCTTACTTTAATTGAATGGAAAGGGAAAAGTGCCCAGAGATCCAAACTCAAATTTGCCAGAAATAGCACTTGTTACCTGGTTTATACAAAATACCAATACTCCATTTAATTCAGAATGATGTAAAGAATAGGCATAATATGTATATGTAAAATAGGGCACCCACAGCTCTGGGAGTTGACGTGTTCTGTCAATTAATCCTTCTCACTATCTGGAAATTTTGAATGAACCCGAGGAAGAATTTTCTAAAGATAAGGGCTGCTGAACAATGGAAGAGAAAGTCTTGGAAGTGGCCATGGGTTGGGATGTTGCAGTAGTCCTGCGTGGGGGAAGAGGCTGGATTAGATGATGTCCAAGGTAAATTTTGATGCTTACCTTCTAGGTAACAAAGAGCAGAAAGGACAAAACCATGTTATGGGCATGAGCAGCAAGGGGAAGGATGTTTTTCAAACATTTTGTCAGAAAGTGGCTATCCAGTGCTATAAAATATCTAAGTATTAAATATGAAAAGTTTAGATATCAATATGTATTTTATTTCTATTACTTTTTTAGTTAGAAGAATATTATTTTTCTTTTAAAAAATGTTACCCCTACTCACTGTTCTTTCTTTCATCATCTACTTCTTTCTTGGGATAGTTTAACCTGGAAATAAGGAGAAACTTTCTGGCAGTGAGAACAATCAACCAATGGAACACCTTGCCCTCGGAAGTTGTGGGAGCGCCATCACTTGAGACTTTCAAGAAGAGATTGGACTGCCATTTGTTAGAAATGGTGTAGGGTCTCCCACTTGGGCAGGGGATTGGACTAGATGACTTACAAGGTCCCTTCCAACTCTGATTATTTGTTAATGGCCATCTATGTGTAAGCAAGATGAATGAGGAGAATGTATATCTCTTTAGCGGATTGCATTTTTCTGAGATAGGTATTTCATACAGTAGCGGCTGATTTCATAAGACGTCCAACATACTAACAGTGAGTTCTGTGATTCTAGCTGTCAGTTTGATGTCATCATGAATCTCAGACTCATCTGATATTAACAATTGTAGAATTCATCTGCTGAAGTACTTAGGATATACATTAAATCAATTATTTTCCTTAATTCATATATTATGCATCATTCTATGCAAAAATTAAAAAGCTATTGTGTTGCATATTATTTTGCAACACAATGAGTCTGTTGTATGCAATCCATTCCAGTATAACAGCATCAATCTATCCTTCTTTGGACCCTTACCCTGGCTTTACTAATAATAGTCAACAGCAGCAGCATCACAGTTCATAGCCTTGTGTTGGTTGTGCTTATGTGTATTCATTCATTCATTTTGCATCTCAACAAATGCAACAGGGTAGCAAACAATAATAAAATAAGGTAAAAATAATAATCAGCATTGCATACCATCCTAATTGCTTTAGCCAGATGAAGACTTGCTATTTGGATCAATGCACATACCACATTATTTAAGACATGGGTATCTTCCACAACTCTTTATACTTTGGAGAAACATTCAGTGATCCCTTCTCTTAATTCTCTATTGGATATGAGAACTAAGCATTGGAAGCCATCCATAATACACAACAAATTTAGTGCAAGATGTTTTCTAATAAGTTGGCCTAGAGAGCCTAACCAAGGCTTTTGATAGCATGTGTGCAGATGCCTAGCATATCAACAGAGAAGAGTTAAGAGATTTTCAGAATTTTTCAGCACACCTATGGATCAGAGAAAAACCACAGCTATGGTGGATCACAATGTTCTTTCATCACATATTAAGAAAAAGAAATTGTCAAAATTCACCTGGGAAAATGACACATCCAACCTCATTTTAATGCATGTTTCCTTTGTCCCCAAATCTAACATAGCTGTTACATTTCTATGCACAGCATAGCTTCATATTAATGGTTGGTAACTTTTCCTTGGCTAAATTGCAATTTGAAAGAAAGTGCAGAGCCAAGAAAGGCTTTTTTTTAATTGTGTGGTGGGCACAAGTAGTTCAAAGCAAGATGTTGGGCTTGGCATCTAACTTTGTCAAAACTGATGAAAAATCTAGCTTCTCCGTCTCTTTTTTATTATCTTTTCCATATATTCAAGGGGCCTTCCACATCACTGAAGATGTTTAATAGAAAAAGGGGCCTCCTAAGTGGAAACATTCAAACAGTCTTTTTGCAAAATTATTGCTATTAAAATAGAAGGTTTAAAAGAATTTAGAGATGAAATCAGAAGGAAAGAACTGTTAAGGAGAGACTTGGAGAAGTAACGACATAGTCCAGAGATCAAAGCAAGTGCCTGAAAGAAATGCAAAGTAACTCTATCTTATTCATATAAAAGCTGACAAGGAAATTTGAAGAGTCTGTTATTATACTACAATAAAATAGCATCCTGAAGCATCTGCAGTGTCTGTTTCTTGATCTGGTATACCTTGAAGGACTGAGAGGATGTGCAATTGAATGGAAGAAAAGGAAGAGAATGCAAATACATTTTTTCCCACTAATGTTTTTTGAAGGTTCCCATATCTAGTCCATCCTTATCTTTTAACTCTATGATGGGATCTTCCTACAAAGCAGAAATCTGGTCACTCCAGTTTAAGAGAGCTATTATAAACTTCTAAAAGAGCAAACAAAATGATTAGTGGGCTAAAAGATTATAGCAGTTGTGACTCTGCTTAGACTTAGAAGTGAAGACAGTAAAAAAAAAAAGACACGATCAAGGTATATCTAATCATGCATAGGACAGTGTAACACTTCAAAATCATTTACTGTAATTAAATGCAAGGAGACACAGGAGTGGCAGAAGGGAACACTTTTTCACATAGCAGTGGGTTTAATTGGAATTAGCTATTCACAATTGTGTGAATGGTAGCAATTTTGATCTTTTTAAATGGGGACTAAGCATGTTAATGAAATATCTGGCTACTGATGGCTGTTTGCTACCTCCTGAATCATAGGGAGCTTGCCTTAAACAACTGGTAGCTGGAAAATGACAATGAAAGAGAACTACTGCTCTGTAATCCAGGGTTATGGGTTTCCCAAACGGGACAAGTGTGCGTGACACAGAATGCTGTGCAAAATGGGGCTATGGCTTTGACTCATTCCTTTTCCTCTGCCAGTTGGCACCACTGTCTTTATTAAAGCCATGAAAGAGGCAGGTCAGTCAAGGTTAGATTGTCTCTCCCCTCCCCGAGTTAGAACATTTTAAATGTATTTTTAATTTTTTTCCCCCTTCTGTTCAATTGAGTCCGATTCTTAGAGACTGCCTGGACAAATCCCTGCAGTTTTCTTGGCAAGGTTTTTCAGAAGTGGCTTGCTATTGCCTCCTTCACAGTTGTAAATACCAAATAGGGAAAGGTCATAATAGCATATTGAAGTTTAAGTACCACTGGAATTTAATTAAGTGCAACTGCCCAAGTTCGAATACAGTCTTTGAAAATCTAATTGCAAATGTAGCATTCAACTTCCTATCGTTGTCTGCGTCTGCTATGGGGAACTGAGAATTCTTTCAAATCAGAAAAATAGGAATGCTCCAATCTCTCCAAAGGTTATTTTTTTATATAATAAAATGATGGACACCAACCACCAGTTGAATCCCGAAAAAAATTGTTTAGCACTCCCTCCAAATATAATTTTCAAATTTCCAAAACTACACAAGACCATTAAATCATGTATGATAAGAACACAGTTTTAATGACAGTAAAATACTAAGATCTCACAAGACCTCATCAAACCCAAAACCAGGCATATGGTTTTTTTTTGATGTTCTTATTCTTACCAAATTTAAGTGTGTTTGGGGATTCACACAGATGCAAAGGGCAAGAATTGTGCTGAATCTTGCAGTGCATACAAAGAAAACTGCAAGATGATCGGAAGTATACAATCCATGATAAGACAGTGACTGTTTCAAAGTGGAAAAATCTCACAAACTGGGAAGAAAAAAGGGAAAGCGGTCCTCATTTCATATATTTTGCTGTTGATCTGTATTCCTCCAACTGGTATTCTCTAAATCTGTTAAAATCCAGGTTCCATAATTCCTAGTTATTAAGCATACTTTTCTGCCTCACTATGGCCTGCAATATGTCTTAGAGGGATGAGCAGAGAGCACTGGAGGGTCTATGCCAAGTGTATATACTTCCAGCAGGTCTCCAAAGGAATGAAGATCATCCCAACTATCAGCTAAAGCACGGGTATCAAACTGTTGCTGTCACGTGACATTTTGCAATTTTTTCCCCCTTCATGGAGATGGAGTGGACGTGGCCTGCACATGACACATCCAGCCTGTGGGCCATCAGTTTGACACCCATGAGCTAAAGCAACAATACAGGAAGATGCTGTAGCCTTAGGATCACTTTAATGACAACAGCAAAGTCATCGTTTCATACTGCATAGGAGAACACAATGGCAAACATTTCCTGTATTTTACCCAGAAAATCACATGAGTGGACAAGGTAAGATAATTGAAAACATCATGCTATGTGATGTATGGCCCCTTAAGTCAAATGATGCTCAACCTGTTACTAACAGTGGAGGATATTTTAGAATACTAACAGAATTGAGGATGAAGCTAGAATAAAGCTTTCGGATGTCTAGTTGCTGATGCTGCCATGTAGGAAAAGAACATCCAAAGTTGCAAAAACAAAATTGTATTGGGAACATGAAATGTAAGAATATGCATAAAGGAAAACTCATCAAATGAAAAGTGAAATGAGTCAAGTACAAATTGATTTCCTAGGCATCAGAGAATTAAAATGAACTGGCATTGGACACTTTTATTCAAAAGCTCATGCAATTCACTATACAAGATACACACAAAAAGAGAGAATAGCATTACATTCATTGACATGAAGGACATTGCAAACATAATGCCTGGGTACAACACAGTCTAACATCAATTAAACTTCAAAGACAATCCTTTAAAATGACAGTTGTGCAAGTTCATGCCCCAACCACTGATGCAGAACTAGAGAAGGTTGATGAGTGTTATGGTCAAATTCAATTTGAAATCAACAGAGCATTCATGCAAGATATGCTGCTTATATTGGAGAATGGAATGCCTAAATTGGAAATGGCATGGAGGAAAATATTATTGGACTTTATGGCTCAGGAAACTAAAATAAAGCAGGACAGTAATTTATCAGTTTCTGCAACTCCAATGACTTCTTCGTCACTAAGTCTTAAGACAACCAAAATTCTTGAAACAATCAAAATTTATAAACATAGATGTCACCAGACCAAATTTACTATCTTATTGTTACTAGGAGATGGAAGAGCCAACAGCAAAGATGTAGCAAGGAGTAGAAAGGACTATAAATCATTCCATGCAAGTTTCAAGTTATGCTAAATAGGAAGAAGAAAATCAACCAATTTTGATAAGCAATTTTGAGCAAATACTCACTATTTTTAAGGAGACCATTATGAACTGTTTTGAACTGTTCCTATCCTGAACTTCATGGATAAGAAACCAGGAGAACTGGGAAATGGAATCAAAGAAGTTGTTAAGGATGAATATGAAAAGAGACTGCCAAAAAGCCAAGTAAGAGAAGAAGGCAAACAGGCTGTCAGAATAAATGGTGAAAACTGCCAAGAAAAGAAGAGAAGCCAAAGTCAAGAAACAAAACAAAACAAAATCTCAGGAAAGAACAACAAAGAATTTCAGAGAGCTATTAGAAAAGCAAGAAACTGTATTATACTGACACCTGTAAAGATCAAAGAAAGGAAGGAAGGAAGGAAGGAAGGAAGGAAGGAAGATAGATAGATAGATAGATAGATAGATAGATAGAATAGAAAGAAAGAAAGAAAGAAAGAAAGAAAGAAAGAAAGAAAGAAAGAAAGAAAGAAAGAAAGAAAGAAAGAAAGAAAGAAAGAAAGAAAGAAATTCTAAAAGATCTTGAAAGTCAAAAAGAGATTCCAAATTGCTAAAAGTCACCGGTGGATAGACAGTAACCAATTCACAGACGATCAAACAAAGATGGAAAGAGTATATTGAAATTCTGTATAATAAAGATGCCAATATCAATAGAAATATGACAAGCAACACAAGAAGGTTCTAGTCAAACTACGCCAACGAATTTGGAGAATGATAAGTAGCCAACAAATATGAAGGGATCGGTTCACATTCCATGCCAAAAACAATAGGAGATTTAACAGATTATATAAACTATTGTATCAGTGGTGGGATTCAAATATTTTTACCACTGGTTCAGTGGATGTGGCTTAGTGGGCGCGCTTTGCGTGTGTGCACACACTTTGTGTGTGTGCGCGCAGGCCAAATGTGCACTTTGCACAGGCGCAGAGGCGTTTGCACAGGCACAGAAGCGTTCTAACTCACCTCCTGCAAGCCTGCACAATCCCGGTCACTTCAGCAGCTGCCGCACAGCACTCTTCTATGCTGTGCAAAGCAACTGCAATTCAAATTCAGAGGATAAAGTTGAGTATGGGAGCCCAGGCAGGAGGGTGGGCCCAACAGCAGGGCGGCGGAGAGAACCGGTTTGGTCTCCGCTGCTCGTCACTGTTACTAGCTCAGCTGAACCGGGCCAAATCGGTAGAATACCACCACTGTACTGTATATTATCCTTCATTTTACATGCTAGCAAAATCAACCAATGCAGATTAGAGTCCTAAGGGAGATGCCAAATGTTCAAACTAGTTTTAGAAAAGGCCAAAAAACAAGAACCATTATTGTTGATGTATACTGGATAATGGAAAAAGCCAAATAATTCCAAAAATAAGTCAATATATGCTTAGTTGATTATAGAAAGACTTTTGAACCTGTCAAATGCAGCCAGCTGTGAAATGGTTTTATCAAACTGGAATCCTAGAACAATTTCACTGTCATGTGAAACATACATAAGACATATCCTCAGAGTCTAGATTTAGCATGGTGACAGAGTCATTCCAGATTGGCAAAGAAGTGAGACAAGCCCTTATTTATTTAACTATGTTCTGACAATATATTGAATGAAGCTAATTGAAAGAAAAGCAATGATCCTTAAAAATGGACAAAGAAATATCAATAACCAAATGCTGATGGTTCTACTCTTGATAGTTGAAAAAAGCAAATGATCTAACAAGGTCTAGCAATGAAAGTCAAGGAACACTGAAAAAACAAACTAGCAAAGAAGACTAAACTCTTGATAATAGGTACTGAACCAGCCTTAACATTGCCAAACAAAATACTGAAGTGCTACACGGTTTCTGCCTTGTAAAATAGGTTATCTAAAAAAAGAGAACCAGCAGTCAAGCAATATGCCAGAAACTAGTGATTGGTAATTTCATAGGTCATAGAAACATAGGCTTGAAGGGAACGTGGAGATCTTCTAGTCCAACCCCCTGGTTAAGGCAGAATCCTTATACCATCCCAGTCAAATGGTTATCCAGTCTATTTTTGAAATTTGGAACACCCACAACTCCAGAAAGTAAGCTATTTCACTGATTAATTGTTCTCACAGTCAGAAAATTTATCCTTACTTCTAGGTTGGATGTCTCTTTAACCAGTTTCCACTGATTCGGGTCCTGCTCTCTGGTGCCTTAAAAGAATAATTCAACCCCCTATTCTTTGTGATAGCCCCTCAAGTGTCAGAAGATAGTTATTATTTCCCACCCACCCCAAAATCTTTCTCTTCAGTAGGCTAGCTCCTCCAATGGTTTGTCATATGATTTAACCTCCATACCCTTTATTTGTTGCTCTCCTCTGCGCACTTTACAGGGTTTCAGCATTTTTTTGTATCATGGTAACCAGAACTGGATGCAGTATTCCAATGTGGTCTCACCAGTGTGGTGTAAAACAGTACTATCATTTCTCATTGCCTTGATGCTATACCTCTGTTGATGCAGCCTAAGATTGCATTGGCCTTTTTGACAGTTGTAGCACACTGTTGTCCCATATTTAAGCGATGGTATACTAGGACCCCTAGATCCCTCTCACAGTTACCACTGTTGAGCCACATACCACCTATTCCACGGGTGTCAAACTCAATCGCCTCACGTGATATCATGTGACATATTGTGATTTTTTTTTTGCCTTTGCGGAGCTGGGCATGGCCTGCCCATGACACATCTGGCCTGCAGGCTGCCAGTTTGACACCTCTGATTATTCTATATCTATGCATTTGGGTCTTTTTTTGCCTAAGTGTAGGACCTTACTTTTCTCACCACTGAACTGCACCATGTTGGATAGTACCCAAGTTCAAATCTATCAAGATTCTTCTGAATCTTGAACCTACCTTCCAAAGTGTTTATTTATTTAATTTAAATTTGATTTAGACCAGAGTTTCTTAAAACTGTCAACATCAACATCAATTGGTGACTGATAACTGGTGGAAGCTAGGTTGTGGGTTAGTCTTTTGCCGTCTCTATTGGGTTCCACACCACACCCAAGCCTTGAAATGATGGCTTGGGGGTGGTGTGGTGATGGCTAATGGCAAGTCAGTGTTACCATTGAATAACCTTAAGTAGAGCTGTTGTTATTTATAATACTATTAAAGTAGCATTTATTAAATTATTTTCATATAATCAATGGGGGTTGTTGAGCAATCTGAAACTTCATAAAGGGTCAATGAACTGAAGAGTCTTGGGATCCTGATTTAGACATTGCCCAATTCCAACTGACTTGGTTGGGTTAGGGTTAACCTTAGAGGATGGCTTGAATAAAGTAGCAAGAGATACACTGTTGAAAAATGAAAACAGTCAATTTGGGAACATATCACCCTGGAAGAGGTTTATCTATGTGGTCATTAGGAATTAATACCAACTTGATAGCAGATAATCAGGTTGGGAAATGCCTTGGACCTATAAACTCCAACCAGAACCTACATCAAAACACTCACAAGGCAACCTGTAAAACCTGGGCATAACCGGATACAACAAAAAATGCTACTGAAAGCAGCACTTCTTCAAATTGTACTGCATATTTTATAAGGTAAAAGTGAAGCTAGGTTTGTTTGGAAGAAATTATGCCTCAGAGCAAAAGTAGATAGACATTGGCCAATGATGCATTATACTTACAGCACAATATCCCTTTGTGTTCTCTGTTTTAAATAGCACACACTGTTGCCCTTTCTTGTAATCCCTGTGTATATAAAGAATCTCTCTTCACACTTCACAAATCTTTACGGCAAAGTTTTAATATCAAATACACAATTTAGCATAGTATTTTAGCTTATAATGTAACAGGGTTCAATTAGTCTCCAAATTTCAAACTTAGATATATAATTACCATATTTTACTTCTTTGCTAGTGCTTTTTATCTTAATGTATAAAAATAAAGATTATCCTAAAAAAGAACTTAGATCTTTAATATAGCAACTGTTTTAATGGCTCTTTATAAATAGAATAACTGCAAGAGCCTCAGTGGCACAGTGGTTAGAGTGCTGTACTGCAGGCAACTTCTGCTGACTTGGTTGCCTACGATTTGGCAGATCGAATCCCACCAGGCTCAAGGTTGACTCAGTCTTCCATCCTTCCGAGGTCGATAAAATGAGGACCCCGACTGTTGGGGGAAATACGCTGACTTTGTAAACCTGCTTAGAAAGGGCTGTAAAGCACTGTGAAGTGGTATATAAGTCTAGGTGCTTTTGTTAAGTACTATTTAAGTACTTAACAATTTTATTTTAGTAGGTGCTCTACCACAGTCTTTCTCATGCTGGTTTGGGGGTTCTGGAAGTTTAGGCCCAAATATCTTAAAGTTCCTGAGGTTGACAAAACTTGGAAACTAAGTAGACTTACTTGAACTAACAACTTATAAAGATCATCACCACAAATGTCTAATATATTTTATTTCTTAGATTGCAGGTTAGCTTTCTATTTCGGCTACTTTCTGTTTTCTTCCAATTGGTGCATCACATTAGAGACAATCCTTTTTTCTGTATCATCTGAATTCTTTTACTCATAAACCATTAGTTAAAGGATGTTTAAATTGTTTTTGTTTACAGAATATATTTAGGCTGGTTTATACTCAAGATGTAGCTAGTGCCGTAGCAAGTGGCTTCAACTGGTGCAAAATGCAGCCATGTGGGTGGTTTTGGGGGTGTCAAGAAACTCCCATGTGACGCCTCTCCTGTGCGAGCTGCATTGGTTGCCGGTGGCCTTCTGGGTTCGCTTTAAGGTTCTGGTTTTGACCTTTAAAGCGCTCCATGGCATCGGACCAGGTTATTTGCAAGACCGCGTTCTGCCAGTGGTCTCCCACTGACTGGTGCGCTCCCACAGGGAAGGTCTCCTTCGGGTCCCGATGACATCGATGTGCCACCTGGTGACCCCAAGGAATAGGGCCTTCTCTGTGGGGGCATCCACTTTCTGGAATGGGTTGCCTCCTGAGCTATGGACGGCCACTGACCTGAGAGCATTTAGACGTGTGTTGAAAACTTGGCTCTTTGAGCAGGCCGGCATAGGCTGATTTTAAATTAGGGTTTTAAATTTGGGATTTTTAGCAATTGGGGTTTTAAAATTTGGGGTTTTTGTTATTGGGATTTTATATTTATTATTGGAGTTTTTAAATATAATTTTAAAAGCAGCCGAGTATTTAATTTATTTTAACTTTTGTAATTGTCTATTATATATTTGCTGTACACCGCCCTGAGTCCCTCGGGAGAAGGGCGGTATATAAATTTAATAAATAATAAATAAATAAGTAAGTCAGATTACAGTAGGCTGAGATTGAACATCGATTTATTAAAAGTTGTTAAATTGATTCACCTTGCAGCAAATTCAGACTTAAAGAAACCAAAGGAGAAATAAATTAACAATTAGGGTATCAGTGGCTATGCATCACTCTGGAAGTGATTAATGGATTAAGACAAGACCCTATCTTTCCCTTCCACTCACTTCCTCCCCATCTTTTTACTGTAAATTATGGTTTATGTCGCACAGTCAAGTGACATGTTGACCAGATTTGGCATTTTTGCCCACCTATCCAGATCCTTCCCAAGGACCTGGAACAGGCAGGTGTTGATGTTTGATGGTGTTAAAGGTATTAGCTCAGGATGTAAGCTGTTCTGAGTGAAGTCACCTTTTTGCAATTGACTGATGGTGAATTTGTCAATGCCAATGGTGCTCCAGTTGCCATGGCGCCTATTACTTTAGTGCTACCTTTGCTTTCTTTTGCCATGCTTGTTCTATTTCCATTGGCAGGTCTTTGTATCTTGTTATCGTCACTAGTTCATTTCTATTCTGCTGTCCCCAGATACTGCCACATCCACTATCCAGACTTATTTGCCTTTCTTATTCACAATGGTTAAATCTAACAATAAACAATTGTTAATTTTTTCTACTTTTAAAAACATTGATTTTTAGTCCATACAAATAATGTTCTAGAATTTTCTTTTTCTTTTATGCCTTCTTACAAAGTTTTAACAAGCCTCTTTTGTAAATCCAGTATAGGAAGATTAACCAGATCATTCTCTTGATTTGTTGTTTGAATATCCCTTTTAATTATTAAGACATCAACTGGTTTCTTTTGTATGTCTAGTGCCGGGTGTCAAATTCGTGGCCCGCGGGCTGGATGCATCACATGCTGGCCACCCCCACCCCCATTTTAGTGAAGGGGAAAATTGAGATACGTCACGTGATGACAATGTGTCATCGCATGTTTGACACCCCTGGTCTAGTGTAACATCTTTTTCTATGTCATTCTTGCAGTTGTTCTCTTTAAATCTACTTTTCAAATTTTGTTCTTCCATAACTTCTTTTAAACATTATCTACTGTATAGAGATAGAGGCACTGTTAAAATTAACTTGTTCAAAAGTATCATTCAATATGTTTAATATTAATATGTTTGCTTCATTCTGTATTTATATGCCAAGTTTCAGTATTATTCTTTAACTGTAACATTTAGTTCCTTCTAGAGTCCAATTTTTAAAGTCTTATGTTTTTACAAAGAATTCAAAACAAAATAAAACATTCCTATGGAAAGGATTCATTAAAGTGAATTCCAAAATCTTATTTCAAATTTATCTGGATCCTTAGTCCATTTTTAACTTTGTAAAAGTTTTAATCACACTTCTGCTGTTTACTTCCTCCAAAAAAAATATTTTTAAAAGTCCTTAAACTTGTATTTAAAAGTTCTTTTCCTCAAGATTGAAGGAAAGTCATTTGTGGATCCAAAAGTCCCTACAGTTAAATCACAATTTCCAAGAGTGATTAGAAAAGTATGCCAACTTACTGTCCTTTCAAATGCATTGACTGTGACTTCAGCAAGATGGCTATTCCCATGTCTCCCAGAGGTCTAAACCCCTGGGTCTCTTCCTTCTCTAGAGAGGAATTATTAAAGATATTCATTGGCTATTCATTTCACTGCAGTCTACCATTTCCTCCCTGGAAATCTGTAATTTGTAATAACTGACGTGGCTATAAGTTTGAATGCATACCTAATGCAATGGTATAATTCTGTTTCCTCTCCCTGAAGTATACACAAAAGTTTCTGCATACCATTTCCTTATATTATAGAAATGTTCATTTCACATTTCACTAGGAAAAGCAGTTATAAACCTCATCATAATACACAATAAATAAAGAATTATCTAAAAATAGATGTTGTCTCTTTTCGAAGCTTAGTCCAAAAGAGGAACTAGGGCTAAGCCTGTCAGGATTTGAGATCACCTGGAAACCAGATCTTAGGTTCAAAAAAGGCAAGAAAAAACACAACTCTATTTTTTGTGCCTGGGAAGGTTTGAGTTTTAAAGTAATTTTCTTCCACCTTTCTTCCTCTTTTTGAAGACATGCATAAAAAAACATCACATGTTTGAGATTTGATACTTATCTGGCTTCCCAGTCAGGCCATTCCATATTGTTGGGAGCAGTATCCTGACTTTGTAAACTGCTTAGAGAGGGCTGTAAAGCACTATGAAGTGCTATATAAGTCTAAATGCTATTGTTATTAGTATCATGGGACTTTACTATGAAAATTTCTTTTTCGCTTAGCTGTTACAAAGAGAGAGAAAATATTTTAAGCTGCTCAGAAAAAAAGCATTCCCATTCAGAGACTGACTTAGGGATCAGGTTTATGAACCACACTTAATCAAATTTGTTTTAAGCACATTTTTCTAATTAAATCATAATTAGCTCAGTTACAGATTGTGCTAACTTATAACTCCATGGTTTGGTCTTCAAAAGCCTTGGGTGCAGCCCTCAGAGGCCCTTCGAAAACTGGTACTAAATTAAAATTCCAACTGTGGCAGAACAGGAACATTATCCAACATGTGGGGAATAATCAAGTTAAATAAATTCAATCAAATGTATTGTTTTATTTGGTTCCACCTTCTTCTTTGTCCTGACTCAATAAACATATTGGAGTGTAGCCCTTGGCATGTCAAAAGCCAAGTGTGCTGCTTAACCAAAAATGGTTGACAGCTATGATTTATAAACTACTCAGCCAGGAAACTCAAAACCAAATAAACATGGTATGAAACCCAATATAAGAATCTAGCCAAGCTCTAGAACAAGGGTCTTCAAACCTGGCAACTTTAAGACTTGTGGACTTCAACTTCAAGAATTCCTGAGCTAACAGGACTGGAGGAGGAATTCTGGGAGTTGAAGTCCACAAGTCTTAAAGCTATCAAGTTTGAAGACCCCTGCTCTAGAATAAAGGTGAAATCTCACAGCACTTTGGAAATTAAAAAAAAAAAAAACACATCATGGGACAGCTTCTGAAAAGCTTCAGCAGTCTACTTGTGCAACAGCCTGCACATACTTATCATGGACATTGTAAGTCTTGATAGATTTGATGGAAAAGCTCCCTCCATCATTTGTTCTTTTGCTTTCCACGAACCTGATTGGCATCTTCTCTATCCTCCACCGGAAAAAGTAATTTGTGTGTACAAAGCTCTTTTGTACCTCAGTCTTCTAAAGATTGGGCTTATTTATTATGAGCCCAACAGCATTTAGGAGCCTACAAGGCTAAGTAACAGGTAACTGCCACATGAGTTGCTTCATCAAAATTATTCAGGAGGCAAGGAAAGTATACGTTTCTCCCCTCCATGAGAAATTCTTTATTAATTTATTTACATAATTGATACCCTGTCTGATATCCCATACTCCAGGCAGTTCACATAAAAATGCACTTCAAAGCAGGAGACTTTTAAGTAGCACCACATAATGGGGATTTCAAACCTTTAAACATCTCTGCTGCTACGATTATGCATGATAAGCAAAGAGACCTGCATTGATCCACCACTAGTCCACTTTGATGCAGGTGGCAAATCAATACAATATTTGAGCCAGTGGGGGCATTACAGTCAAAACAGCTAAATCATACTTGTTTTTTTGAGTCATTTGAAAAGAGAACAGGACTATTGGAAATTATATAGTCTATGGCTTTATTTATGTCATTGGCTGTTAGATTAGTACCCCATCATTTCCAGGAACTTGAAGGAGTCGATTTAGTATTCCTTCCTCCAAATTCTTTCTACAACAACTCTGTGAAGGAAGTAGGCCTGAAAAAGAATCACTGATCCAAAATCTCCCAAGAAAACTTCCATGGCTAACAGTAGATTTAAACCTGGGACACCTGGTCCACAACCAACACTTTAAGCACAGCACTATCCTGCCTGCCAAGAAAGTGTTTCTTATATAGAACCTCTTGCCATGTAATGCATACAATCAATTTGATTAGTACTTTCCTGTTTGCCTCAGGAACCTTCTGGAGTCATTACTTGTTACTGTGGAAAGTAAAGTCATGCCCTTAACTATCTATAAGCCTTTGTAAGCCAGCCACTTTCATGTTCCTAAAATCCCTTATCTTCTGTACCTCTCTAATACTATATTTTAGTGGCTACACAAAGAAGAGAGGGTCAACTATTTTTTTCCAAGACCAGAAGGCAGGACAAAAAATAATGGATGGAAACTAATCAAGGAGAGAAGCAACCTGGAGTTAAGGAGAAAGTTCCTAACAGTGAGAACAATTAACCAGTGAAATAGCTTTGCCTTCAGAAGTTGTGGGTGCTTCATCACTGGAGGTTTTTAAGAAGAGACTAGACAGCCACTTGTCTGAAATGGTATAGGATCTCCTGCTTGAGCAGGGGATTGGACTAGGAGAGGGGTCTCCAACCTTGGCAACTTTAGGACTGGTGGACTTCAACTTCCAGAATTCCTCAGCCAGCACAGACCCCTGGACTAGGAGACCTTGAAGGTCCCTTCCAAGCTCTATTTTTATTGAATCAGATTTCATGCATGCTTAAGTAGCATTGCTGGGATACCAATTGTTGGTAAAATAAAAATAGGTGTACGAACTATTGATCTTATGCTTTCCTTCTGTTTAGTTATCTTGGTAAAACAATAGTGGAACAAATAGCTATTTTGTTTGGTACAAAAGAACCCAAAATTTAAAATGACCAGAAAATAGCGAACAGCAGAATGAGGATATAATAGTAAACTGCTGCTGCAAAACACAGACATGCCCAAATGATAAGAAGCTCACACCCTGGTGAACCCATACTGGAAAGCAATGAAAGAAACAATATATGAAAAACATCTCAACTCTTAGGATTCCATGTAGCTCTCAACAGGGACTCTATAAAGCCTTAGTAAGACCACACCTAGAGTACTGCATCCAGTTTTGTTCACCACATTATAAAAAAAATGTTGAGACTCTAGAAAAAGTACAGAGAAGAGCAACCAGGATGATTAGGGGACTGGAGGCTAAAACATACAAAGAACGGTTGCAGGAACTGGGCTTGGCTAGTTAGTAAAGAGAAGGACCAGGGGAGACATGATAGCAGTGTTAGAACATTTGAAGGACTGCCACAGGGAGGAAGGGGTCAAGCTACTTTCTAAAGCACCTGTAGGCCAGACAAGGAATAATGGATGGAAACTGAACAAGGAGAGATTCAATCTGGAAATAAGGAGAAACTTTCTGACAGTGAGAACAATTAACCAATGGAACAGGTGGCCTTCTTTAGAAGTTGTGGGAGTTTCATCACTGGAAGCTTTCAAGAAGAGACTGGATTTCCATCTGTCAGAAATGGTGTAGGATTCTCCCGCTTGGGCGGGGGGTTGGACTAGAAGACCTACAAGGTCCCGTCCAACTCTGATTATCTGTTATCTAAGTTGCTTAGAGCTTTGAAATACCAAAAGCAAATAGGTTTGCATTTAGAAAGAGGTCAGATCCCACTGCTAAGCATATGTACATTATCCCTGTTGGGGACAAAATTTAAATTGACTTTATGAAGGATAATTAAGCCACATCCATAAGAAAAAAGCAACAAAAATGATATTAGATGGCATCATTAGCAACTTCATATTAACTGACAAAAATGTAGTTGGAATACTTTCTGCGGTCTTTGTGACTAGTTCATAAAATACATACATAATGCCAGAGAAACTCAATGAATACAGGTAGTCCTTGACTTATAGCAATTCATTTAGTGACTGTTGAAGTTACAGTGGCACTGAAAAAAGTGACATGACCATTTTTCACATTTACAACTGTTGTGATCAAAATTCAGATACTTGGCAACCAACTCACATTTATGATGATTTCAGTGTCCGGGGATCATGTAGATCACAGTTTGCGACTTTCTGACAAGCAAAATCAATGGAGAAGCCAAATTCACTGAATAGCCGTGTTACTAACTTAACAACTGCAGTGAATCAGTTAAAATTGTAAAAAGAAGCAAAATTCACTGAACAGCAGTCTCCACCTTTCTTAATAGCCCTCAGCAGATGCTAGCACTTAAGAGATAAAGAGGTTATTGAAAAAAGTCAAGTATCTAGGTAGCTCTACTCAGAAGCAAAAATACCCTCACCCAAGATCCAACAAAGGTAGGATTAGCCCTCAACCACTATAGGAATTGCCCAACGCCTCTTCATTGCATCAAGCAGTCCAAACCTCAACAACTTAGCTCAGACAAATATGACCCTTACATGGCCCCATGGGAGTCTGACAAGAGCCAATAGAATATACGTTCTTGCATAGGAACTTGAAGCTCAAGTTCAAAGCCCACTCCTCAACTCCATGTGGTCAGCTACCCAGAATCACACGTGCTTGGTGGTTCTGCTTCATCAATAAATGGACCCTCTTTCCAATCAGCCTCCAGCCTCCATTTTGTCTCCAGTGCCTTTCTCCCAGCTTGGAACTGAACCAGGTAGATATTTCTTTCAATACCTCCATAGGCAAAAGATGAGCATTACTGCACTTATCTCAAACCCATCTCTCAAAATAGCTGGAAAATTTTGCTTGATAGTATGCTGCACCAGGTACTTGAAGATTTTTGAAAACTTACATTTATTCTTGTATCAATATCCTACCATTCCTCTTAAAAATCATCCTATTGGGTTCTCCCCTAATTTCCCCACTTAAACAACCACATTGAGTGATGGAGAGAGAATCTGGCCTAGCAGTGAGCACTGCAGTAGAAACGTGACTTTAATCTACATCTTCCTGGCCAATGTGCAGTTGTACTACTATGTTAAGATACAGGATCATAAAATTACATGTTAAGAGATTTGCTGGAGTTTTTAAAAAATAGATGTTGGAATCTGCCCTCCCCCAACCTCACCCCTATTTTTTAATACTACCAGTTTAGGTCTTCCAATTAAATTAACTGCTGTGACTTTTGATAAATAGTAAATTTATATTTGAACTTTATATTTTTAAATACTTTTTTTTTTTGCATTTCTGTTATTAAAACCAGTTTCCTGCTGTGTGGTTTACATTGGTACATGCATACCAGAATTTAATCGCTTTCATTACAAAGTCTACAAAAGGAATATTATTTGCTCATGGAAATAATATCCCTTTTGTCAACTTTGTAATGAAAACAATTTCATTAATTTCTCAAATCTCTGTCTTCAGAGGTAATCAGAAAGTTCAGATCATTTCAGACATTCATCCACTGTTGGGCAAGCTGTAGAAGACACAAAGGCTGCTATAGAGGAAAAAATCTACAGCTATCATGTGCTGATTAGGGGTTAATAAAAAGCATATTGTCTACAGTGGGGGGGAAAATCCACTGGATTGGGTGGAATGCTGACCCTCCTAACTTTTCTGTACTTAAAATACAGTGGCCATATGTCCATTATTATAAAGGACTAGTCCCTTCTTTCAGAAAGCTGCCTTTTTGGATTTATTTTTCAAAATGCATTTTTGTGCTTTATTTTTGGTTATTTAATTTTTACCATACAAATGGTATCACTTAACATTTTTTTATACTCATGTATACTATATGGAGATTGAACTTTATTTATGCTGTTTGGTTTTAGGTATCTTTTTAGAATATGCATTTTGTAAAATACTGGGTTCTTTTTGAATTTTCCTTTGTAAAGCAAAGTTATGAACATAAGCTGTTAATTTTGCATCCTCGTGTATCTTTTTCAACATCTGTCCCCCTTTTCGGGTTTCTCTTTTGTTTTTTCCTAGGAAATAGGATCTACATTAAGTGAATATTTTACACTACAACCCTGTATGTTGAAGGGAATACCTTTAATGAAGTTTTTTTTTAAATCTGATGTAAATTTGAGTTTCAGTCAAAAACCCGCGCAAAAACAAAACAAACCTGGAAACATTATGTTGGGGGAAAAAAACCTTCTGCTGCATATTTATTACCAGATCCCTTCTATAAAAAATAGATTTTTTAAAAAATCCTGATTAATTCAAATAGTTACTGGCTTAAATTCTCTTTGAAGTCCAGGATCATAAAAAGTTATAAGTCAATTTTCTGTTTTTAAATTACTTTCAGGATGTTATATGGTCAGCTGTTTCTTATTCAGTGGAAAAAATAATGCACCAAGTGATTACATAGAGAACCATGTAAAGTTCCCAGAAGATTCTATATGGTGGTTCCCAGCTCAAAATTCCTGCCTTTTAAAAAAAGCATGTTGTAAAGTATGCGCACATGACATGTATGGAACATTTGACTGAATAATAGTAAGCAAAGCTCTGTTTTTGACAAGAGGACTAAGTGTTCTATAGTGGAGAAATAAATTGGCTATTTCCAGCTGCCTTCCTGGTTCCTTAACATGTACTGTTTACAACGAGATGTAGGATAATGTCTGAACTATGGAACCTGTTTAATATCTAAAACTCCTATGAAGCTATGAAGCTCATCAACTGGTTTTGGCCTAAGTAACTTATAAATGTGGTTAGACTGCTAATTGTGACTCCAATTATTTTAATAGTTGAAATGTTACAGTGATCTTCTCAGTGAACCATGCAACAAAATGTAAGCTGAAAGAAGAATGTTCTGAATTTCAACATTAAATATGATAAAATATAATAAGATGTATAACATATGATATATAACTGCAGATATTAGAATCCATGACACACCATTCTGAAACTGAATTGAAATGTGCTAAATCATGTTTTGACTATAGTTTTTAATCGTCGTGCATCATGCTACACTATAAACCAGTTTATTCATCAACAGCTTTATTGATATAATATGACCAAAGTACATAAACTACTTTCAGGCTAAGCATAACACAAATGAATTACTGATCATTTTAGTTTAATGATTTGACTGGAAACTTCCTATAGATCAACAGAGTGTTACATTTCTTAATATTCATTATGCCAATAATTCAAGAAAGGCTAGTTTGGTGTCATGATTCAGGCACCAAGCTAAAAACTAGAAGATCCTGAGATCTAGTGCCATTTTAGGCACAAAGCCATCTGGGTGACCTTGAGACAGTCACTTTCTCTCTAGGAAGAGGGAAACTGCAATTTACTACTGAAATCTTGCCAAGAAAACTGTAAGAACTTGTCCAGGCAGTTACCAGGAGTCAACATGAACTCAAAGGCACAAAAGACAAAAAACTTGGCAGAGAATAAATATGTTGCAAAAGGTTGGACAGCAAGGCAGGCAACAAATGGAAAAGAGGGAATGGAAGAGCAAAAACCCGGACTAAGCAATTACATCAAATGCATCTTTTCCAGACTCCATTACCACTACAAAAGAATATCACGTTTTTCGGTCAGATCGTGAAATCCGTAGAGGTGGTGGAAAAATCTCTAAACCTAAAAAAGATCCAAATTATACAAGAGCTTGCTCTTCCCGAGACTATCATCTGTGAACTGTCCGTAAACTTCTCAATCCGCTTCTTACTTTGCTATCGTGCCCCTGACTATGATATAATTCATGCAAACAAGATAACTTCATTACTGACATGGGCTGCCTCCTGCACACACCCTCTCATTTTTCTTGGTGACCTCAACTTACCTCTTATAAATTGGACACTAAATGAATGTACATCTAAACCCATTCATACAACCCTGTACAATACCATTACCACACTAGGACTGGAATAACTAGTAACCAACAATACTAGACTTAACAACTGCCTCGATCTCATCTTCTGCAACAGTTTGAATTCAATTTATGGAATACAAATTAATGAACCCTTTTCCAACAGTGACCACAGCATGACTGACTTTTGTCTCAACATATGTTCTCACCATAATCACCATAACAACAGGATCCCCAATTATAACTTCAAAAAAAGCAACTATGATCTTATAGACGACAATCTCTTATCTCTTGATTGGCAAATTCTATTCACTGGATGCAATACTGTTGAAGACCATTACAACGTATTTTTACTTGAAGTCAAAAGAGTCATCAAACTATATGTACCAATAACAACTCCCAAAAGCAGAAAAAACAAATTACCCATAACAATAAGGAAACTCCAATCCAAAAAGAAATCCCTTTGGCAGAAAAACAAATCTGGCCACGTTGTCAACTTTAAAAGCCGATACAAAAATTTATGCCACAAGATAAAGACTGAATGTACCAGTTATCACACTAAACAAGATGAAAACCTTCTACCCACCAATTCCACCCACGCTTTCTTCAATTTTGTAAACAACAAACTAAAAGATTCATCCCACCCCTAAAATACTGCAATGATGACTTCTGTAACACATTCTTTGGCTCAGTATTTGCAAACAGCAATGGATCATGCCCAATATTTCCTAGTAGAACCACAGACAATTACAATGATCTAATACATATCGATTTTACAGAAGACAATGTTGAAAAAGCATTACGCAATCTAAAACCATCTTTATCTATTGGACCAGACGGAATTTGTGCCTACTTCTTTAAAAAGCTATCCACTGCCATAGCAGAGCCTCTAAGCATAATCTTTGAAAAATCTTTCAGGACCAACTCCTTGCCAAATCTATGGTCATTAGCCACTTTCTTTGCTTCGCTTTTTAAACTAATTTTAGTATAATTGCAATAATAAAAAGGGTAGCAAGAACAAAGAACATACATGGCCAAGATTCAAGGAATGACACTTTCAAACACTAAAAGTCTGTTGTAAACTTTCACTATCTCTTTTTAAGATGAACAAGATCAAGGCTAAGCTCTTCTAAGTTTCTTTCTCACCTTTCTCCTTTTCCAAAGTTGAGCAACTATTTGTCTTTCCTTCCTCCTTCTTTCACTCACAGCTTCAATAGAATATATGTTGTAGATTTGCCATCTGGATATGTCTAATATATTTATATATTTGTTTATTTATTTATATTTATTTATTTAAAATCACATTCTCTTTAGCAAGCTTTTAGCAGATCTTCTGGAGTTTCTTATTCTAGCAAAATACTGCTTTATACAGTTTCTTGATCATCCTGAGAACAATTACAAAGACTAAATATCATGGCACCTTGAAGACTAATGGTAAATATGTAATACCACAAGCTTTCATGAACTACTGTTTACTTTACCAGCACCTTTAAGCTTGTCACATAATATATATATATTTGTTTTTAAGATTATCATAATCCTTTCTGTGGTTTCTGTTCCAAAGATTAATCTGGCTACCTCTCAGTATAAGTCTTATACAAATTACTATTGCTACTGTTTAAGTAACATTTTACTTTTTTTTTAAAGTGCAAAATGACAAATGGTAAGAAGAGAACATTTATCATTCTTCTTAGCTGTATATGCCTCCCCTTTCCATAAAAGAAATGCAAAAAACAGAATAAATATACAATCACAAAATTAGAAATTATTCATCTGTTTGTCTGTTTCATGCCTTTCCTTCAGGACCTTAAAGTGGTGTACTTTCTCCTCCTAATGTTTTCCACAACAGCCCCATGAGGTAGGTTGGCCTGAAAGACAGCGCACAGTTCAAAAGACCCTGCCAGCTTTGGTGTCCAAGGGTGCTTTTGCCTCAGAGGTGGTATTCAGCAGGTTCTGACCAGTTCTGGAGAACCGGTAGCAGAAATTTTGAGTAGTTCAGAGAATCGGCAAATACCAGGTCTGACTGGAGATTTTACAGTATCCTTCCCCTGCCACGCCCATCAAGCCACGCCCACAGAACTGGTAGTAAAAAAAATTGAATCCCACCACTGCATTTGAACCATGCCCTTCTCAGTTGTTATCCAACACACCAACCACTGTGCCACACTCTTTTTATGTTTAGCTGGGAAGGACAAATTAAAATACCCACAGGCCAAATGCTGACTTTCATTTTGATATAAATATATAGTGGAGAGACTCAGTGATTAAGTCATTTTCTTCCAATGTTTTACGTTTGTTTCTGGGACACACTGCAAACAGCTGATGAAAAGAATGAGAAAAGGTACTTGAACATTTGAGCTCAATGTTGAAATGGCCAATTTGCCTTTCTCTTGGCACTTGAGTTTGAAAATACAGGCAAGGAGGGCTTTGGGAAAGATACAAGAAGTCAAGGTGTATTACCATCCCTGCTGTTGCTACTTCAATCCATGGCTTTACACCTGCTCCCTATTTCAGATGAGCCAGTTCTTTGTTTTTTCTCTCAAATCTTGGGCCGGTTCCAATTGTCTATTTTTTCTATATTTATGGTTAGAAAGAGACAGAAGATCCTTCTAATCTGCAGAAGATTTAAACTGCAAGCTTTCATATTGGCCAAACTGAACTTTCATTTAATGAGCCAGTGGTCCTGAAATGCAAAGAATATCTGCCCCTCTCCTTAGCTGCAGCCCTAAAGAAATTGGTCCAAAGATAGTATCTGGTTTAGGAAGAACTCCTAATTAGGACAGCCAGTTTGGTCTAGTGATTAGGGCAGCAGACTAGAAACCAGAAGAGTGAGTTCTAGTTCTACCTTAGGCAAGAAAGCCAAATTGGTGACTTTGGGCCAGTCACTCTCTCAGAGTCCATTCCATTTCACAAGGTGGTTGCTGGGGGAAAAAAGGAGGAGAAAGGCATGTTGAATACGTTAGCTGCCTTGAGTTATAATAATAATGGCAGGATATCTACAGGGATGGGATTCAACTGATGTTACTATCGGTTCAGTACTTACGTTTTGCATGCTGCGCATGCGTGTAATACAATAAAAGCTGTGCCTCCCGGACAGCTGATACGCGCTATGCACGGGTGCGCAGCATTTGAAAAACACCTTTTTTTACTGCTTTTTCAACCTCAGCTGTGCCACGCAAAGCAGCTGAGGTTTGAAAAGCAGGAAATAAAGGTCAGGTAAGAGCCCAGGCAGGTGGGTGGGCCAAACAGCAGCAGACACAGAACCGGTTCTGTATCTGCTGCTCTTCAAAGCTACCAGTTCTACAGAGCCGGGCAGAACCGGTAGCATCCCACCCCTGGATATCTATATATATAAAAGCGAAACACCACTCATGCATCATCACAAACTCTCCATAACTGTAACGCCTACAAACTTGAAATTTGGCACATTTGTTCCTCTTGGCTTCTAGGTGTTCACTATGAAAGGATTTTTTGAAATGACCATCAGAGCATTAGTATTTCGTATATTATTATTAACACGCTCTGATGCTAAGGAGTTCTACTCTCCCTCCCCACCTGAAAAGAAATCTCTTCCAACTGCAAAACACAAGCAGAGGAGAGGAGTTTCAGTTTCAGTTTAGTTTCACAGCAGCAACCAGCTTTAGTACAAAATAGTTGAGCTAAGCCACACCCAGGCTCCTTGCTGTCTCCTTTTTGTTCACACAGCAAATATTGTTTCAGTTTCCATGTTTCAGTTTCCAAACAGCCCTCAACTCTCTCATACACTGACAGGATGCTGCCGATGGATGCTGATAGGCAGGGGCACAATTTTTTCCTTTGTTTTCCTCACCAAAAGCTAAGCCCGATCACATAGTTTCATAGCGAAGCATGGGTATAGAGCTAGCAAATAAATGAAATGCATCTCTTCACTCCCAACACCAACAGAAATATTTCCCCCTAATGCAAATGCCACTTTCAGATTTTCTTCAGAAGGGAAGGGAAATGTTACATTTCCAATTTCTTCTCCATCTTTCCAATTTCTACTTTATGTCTCTGCCTTACATCTCAATACATAAAGCTAATGCTATTTACAGTTTTCAAAACTAGCATATTAAATGCAAACTCGCAGTAAATGGCAGTTCTCATTTGGACCTGTGACATTGTTTTGAAATTACCAGCCAGTCATTTTGGATTAGACTGTTAAAGTGTGCCTATTTCCTGCTTCTCCTTGAATGTCCATTCAAGTTCACATATTACCAAACATAGCTTGATATAACCATGCTCCATAAATATCTTTGGCTTAATAACCCTTTTCATGAAATTATTCTTACTACAATAATACAGTGGCATGATATAAACAAAGACATTGCAGGAAAGATCAATTGTCCATACGTATCCCAATTAATGTATGCATAAATCAGATATTTATCCCAATAAATCTCATGGAAACAGCTCCTAGAAAAAGATACTAGCACACAAATCTCTTGACCTTATTCTTTTGTATAAACCCAATATAAAGCAGTGCTGGGTATTCAGCAGCTCAAGGGCCAAATGCTTTTTTCACCTAACCTTTGCCTTAATTTCAAAAGTTTCTAGTTTAGGTTTCTTATAGAGCTTTCCTTCCCTTAGCAATAGCTTACTGTTTGCAGAGAGAAAGAATTTATTCTTGGTCTAGTTTTGGCTGGGCCTAATTCTTCAGATGATGTCATGCAACCTCTTATGGATGGATAGGCTGCAGGATATCTCAATAGGAAAAAGTGTTGCCTATCTATTATGCAAAGGATGTACACATTTCAAGGAGTAGTCAAGGATGCATTCTGCATATGTTACCTCTCTGCTAGAAATGATGACTGAAAATACAGTATACTAGCCAGATACATCAAAAATACTGAATTGCTCACCTTGCTTTTCGGAATAGGAATCAAGTGTTGGATAAACCATGCAATTAATTGCTTCCAGTTCCCAAATGGCCCATCTGTCATGAGATTATTGGACTTGAAATTCAAAATATCTAGAAGACACAAGGTTTTCTACATTTCATCCATGTAGAGAACCTATTTATTTGACAGGAAGACATAACAGTCTTATTTCTCCATTCAGTTCAGAGTTGAGAGTCTGGTGCTTCACCAACTATTTCTTATTGTGTGACTTGTTTAGGCGTCCCATTCAACTTCAGTTGCAATGAGTAAAACAGATTCAATTTAGATTTAAGTGAATTTGCTCCAGAAAGCTAGTAATGTAACCAAAATAGGTATCTTGCGCATTCACCATGGGTATGTATGTGCATATACTGAATAAAAGGATTCATTAAGTTATATATCATGCAGATTTAGCAATGACTTATTAGACCATAATGGAAATTCATATATAATGAGTATCTTTTATTTCATAAGGTTTTGGGCAGCAGTTCAAACTCCTGGTTTGATACATGCTTACTCAGAAATAAAACCACTCAGCTTAAAGAAAAACTATTTCCATTGTGTTGGCCCATTAGCATTTTAAAATAATCAAGAAAATAATACAATTGTTAAGATCCACCAAAAAGTTACAAAAAACTCAGCAACCTTTCAGACCCTTCTTCACAATCTCAACATTAAAAGAAACACAGAAATAAAATGGGGAATCTAACAGATATGACTCAGTATGGTGAATCTTGTAATTTCATTATGCAAACAAAACCATTATTTTATGACACATTAAGACACCCTCCTAGATTCAATTAAAGGCAATTAAAACAATTGTTCCATCTTGCTTTCAACTAGGGATGATTGTTTTGTGGTACACATCTTGGAAGAATGGAGGCTTTTCTTCTGTAATGTGGTTTTAATTGTAGGAGGATTTTATATGATGATGACATACCCCATTCAGCCTACAGATTGAAATCAATTTTTAAAACTATACCATAGGATGAGTTTGTGGGCTCTTGGTGGAAAGGTCTTACAATTTTGAACTAGCTCCTAAAAGGTATTTATTTGTATCCCATCTTTTTTTATGAATAACTCAAGGAACATATCCAATACACCTTCCCTTCTTCTTTGCCCCACAACAGCAACCCTTTGAGGTGGCTTGGGCTGAGAGAGAGTAGCCCAAATAATCATGCTTGAATCCTGTATCTGAGAAACTTTCTTTGGAATATTTCTGAAATTTTCATTAGAATATTTCTGACATAAAACGAGGTAAGATTTATTCTCACTAACTGAGAAAGAAATAGGATTTGTATGTTCCTCTCACGATGAAAGAAAAAAAAAACCCAACATTTGTTTATTTTAATGACTACAGAAGTCCGGAAAAGAGGAGGAATTGGTTATCTGGATCATGTGGTTTCAGAAAGTTTGTTGCTGGGACTCTGGTTACCTTTCTTGAAACATCTGTTTGCTAATTATATTAACATATACCAGATTTATGACAAAATATTTCTGATACAAAATTTATTATGCAGCTTCCAGAGTTACATTTAATCTTATCCTTTGTACTGGCTTGTACAACTTGGTACAAATGCAAATGCAATGGGATATAAATGTCAAAATTCCCAGCCTAAGAGAATCTTAAGAGTCATAGTCCTTACAGGTATGGATTGATCTAACCATCTAACCATAGTCCTTACCATGTAGGATTGATCTAACCATTCCTTCCAGAATTGCATTCTGTAACTATTTTTTTTTAATCTTTAGCAACAAATTGTGGCATTGTCAAATGGAATAATTTTTAGCATAAAAACTTTTTGGCTAAAATGGATTCCTAGCCAAAAATTCACGGTTCACTTTTGTCAAACAGCACACAAGCCTTAATGTAAAATAAAAATACAGTGTAACTCTAGTTAATCTTATAATTAGAAGAGGGTTTCAAGCACAGCTGTTAAACTAAAGATCCAAAGTCTTAGTTCAAATATGAAGTTATTATGTAGCCAAAATAGGAAGCCAATTTGATGTATTGATTGGTACCAGGTTATAAACTACGGTAGGTGACTATGAGTTCTAGTCCTTCCTTAGGCACAAAGCCAGCTGGGTGATATTGAGCCAATCACTTTCTCTCAGCCCTTGGAAGCAGGCAATGGCTAGCTACTTCTGAAATCTTGCAAAGAAAACTCCAGGCAGCTGCCAGGGGTTAACACTGACTCAAAGGCCCACCCACCTATGTCATCAATTTATTAAGTCAAAATCAAACAACATGTTCAGCTCAGAACACTTACCCAACCATACTGAATATAATTCAATATTCAAACTGTATCCAAGATTATACTAGTTGAAAAACCATCCTCATCCTCTACCTTCTTCAACTTCAGCACTAAATAAGACACTCAATTGAGTACTTTTTAAGTAATGGCATTTATTTAAACTTCAAAATATTTTAAAAGCTGGGCAAACATTTAATATAAAGTTATTCAATTGCAAATGAAAGGGACATTTTTAACTAAATCACGTTCAAATCTTTATCACAATGAAAAGATGTTATCAAATCCAAATCAATAAAGACAGGAATAGTAAGCCGATGCCCTTATAAATACCCTCCAAAAAAATTCCTGTCTCTTTTAAGACTGATAGGAATTTGATATATTTCACAATTCTGAGACTGACTTGTTTTTTGTCTAAATAATTTATATGAATGCTGAGGTAAGGCTGTCCTGCCTGTACCAGTTCTATATATATATTTCTTCCTACTTTGAGTCAAAACAGTTGCACATATTTATTAATTGCCTGTAACCTGGTTTTGCTATACAAGGATGGCTTGTTGTTTGAGGGGACAAGTTTAGACTACAATATGAGAGCAGGCTCAATGTCATAGACAATGTCATTGCTTCCAGGTTTAAAAGATATGTTTAAAAAGATAAGAATATCCATGCAGGATCAGTGAAAGATTAACCTTACCCACCATCTTGCTATCCAAAAGGGCCTCAGGGGTTCTTATCAGAAACCCTCAAGCAAGTTGTGTAAACAATATCCTCTCCCTCTGCTGCTCTCAATAACTCTTATTCAGAATCATGTCAACTTTTATCTCTACATGTCCACACTATTTTTGTGGAACCACAACTTGGATATTACAGGATGCTGAAATAATATGACAGCTATATTTTCGACAAGTTATTATTTCTAACAACTGCCATGCAGGCCATGCCCAAAAATGCCTTTACATATCTCAGCACAAGAAGCAATTTATAGGAAAGAAACAGGAGGGAAATAAAAACAGTTAACTTAGCAGGAGTTATTAGAACAAGATCCTGGAGAATATAAGATGAATCAAGACAACAACTAGCTGCAGAGGGATTTCATTTTCAATGTTTTTCGTATGCACGGTTAAGAGAAAGATTTAAAGCAGATTATACGACATTTAGAACTCAGCAGTAGAAGACAGAATTTGAAGTTCAACTATGTACAAACCATGAATGTGTGTTGCTAAAATGTATAAAATTTTATTGAAATTTGAAATGTAAGAAATAAATTGTGTTAAGAACTTTGGACACAACATATTGATGGAGTATTGGGAAAATATGTTTTTAAAAGAAGTGAAATTCACATTATATTTTAACTTAAAACATTTTAACTTTGTAAAATAAGGTACCATTGCTTTATGACTCCAGAAAAATTGTCTAGAATTTATAGAAGTACTTCAAATTTATGTTAGAAATGTGGATAACATGACAGGTCATTTTTTTTCGTACCTGGTGAACTTGGAAAAAAAAAAGCCAGAAATTTTTGGCTTCAAATATAGATCTTGATACAAACATTTTAAAGATCAAGATAAATCGGAACTTCTCTTGTGCAATATGGAAAGACTCTGGAATATCCACAATGGAGGATTACTTGGTGAAGAGACAGAACCAGCAGAGATGGCAAAATTAACTCGATTGGTTACAGAAGGATCAACAACTACTTTTATTATAGCTAGAAACCCTTACGGACTTTAATACTGAAAAAGAGAAATATAAACGTGTGATTTATGAGTTTGAGGATTAGAAACTCTAATTTATGGAAAGAAGGAAATTATGGTGTAACCAGAGTGAGAGAAAGTATAAAGTAAAAATGTATCTATAACTGCTGTCAAGAACATCAGAAGCTGCTAATTTATTACCCTTCCTTTCTCTTTTTCTTTTCTCTATTTTTCTTTTCTCTATTTTTCTATCCCCTTTTCCACTATTCACTATTTTTCTTGGCATCTTTATTTTCTCTTATAGCTTTCATAGTAAAAGCCATAAGAGAAAATAAGAGAAAAATGATAGCTCTGGAACCCATAGCGTATTTAAAATATGTATGTATGTATGTATGTATGTATGTATGTATGTATGTATGTATGTATGTGTTCCACCTTCCTCATTGTAGGTGCTTTCTACAATGAAATTTACATTTTTACTCTCAAGATGCCACAGCAATGCCCACATCTGGAGGTAGCCCAGACTAGGAAAAAACAGTCTAAAAGGAATTACTGTTTTTTTTCCTTTTAACAACCCTGTAATCCCTTGCATCGGGGTAAAGTGGGGTGTAACTGAATGGAGTTGAGCATTTACTGGCCGGATACCCTTCCTGATACCTATGTGTAGTTTTTTGCGTCCAGAGAGAAAAATATCTGCTGCTACCTAGGATTGAACTTCCAGCCTCCTATTGTGAGGTGAGAGCTCCATCTCTAGGCCACCACACTTCTCCCTAAAAGGAATTACTATAAATGGGATTAAATGTAGATGAAACTACCTGATTAAGCTTGCTAGGAAGATTGCTGCTACTTAGCATATAGCAACATGACTGGTGAAAAATCACCTTTTTGGACAGTTATCACACAAATAAAAGGAAAGTAACCACCATGAATGGTAATTTCCTGCCCTAGTTTCCCACTTGGGGCCTTTCTAATCTCACAACTGGCCCTGCATTAATATGACAGCTTCTAATTTATCTACAGTTTGATCCCTAGATATATACCAAGAGAAAAGACAGGTTCTGTCCTAAAAATCTTCTAATTGACTTCATTATACCCACCCACCCCCCAGAATTCCTAATACCACTTTTAAGGAGTTCCATTCCTTCGGAATTTGTGGGAGCTTCATCACTGGAGGTTTTTAATGTCATTTGTCAGAGATGGTATAGGGTCTCCTGCTTCTTCCAACTCTGTTAATCTGTTAAAGCCTGATACTACCAAACATGATGAATTTCAAAGGAACTTATCCTCACTCTAAATGCGTTCTCCCGCTTCCGGTTTCTCATCACCACAGCCAACTGATTCAAGTTTAGCCACAAAAATGATCCATTTTACAACCACGGCACAATTATCTATTGCCTGAAGCAACTTGTAGAGAAAAAAAAAGACATGGTGACAATTTGCTACACTTGCTCAGGGAGCTATTTTAAAGGTCAGATTGCTCCTGTCCCCATGCCTTCTGCTGAGAAAGGAGAAGCTGGTTCAAAATTGTGCAAGGAGAAGCATACAATTCCACCCAGCAGAGAACTCAGGACAGGTAACTAAAATGACCAAACAGACTGAGGAGCGCAGCAGTCAAATCTACTTTAATGCCTTCTTTAATATTTAACCACGATTCTTAATTCAGTGGTTATGTTCTCAGAAAGTGGTTGTTATGGATTAAAAGGAAACAAAGGCTTCAGCTTAGACTGGTCTCCATACTGAAGTATGGATTAATGAGCATATAGTGGGGATGTAGAATGTCTTTTCAGCTTCCAGTTTCCAGGAACAGTTGAATGAAGCATCATTACTAAACCACATGATTTAGAGAACTAGGAAGAGGAAAATTTCTCTGCATGATTGTGCCAGAAATAAAAGTAAGTTCTGCAAAGATACGCATAATGATATAGCTGGAAACTTATATTACAAGACAACTAACACTAAAAGAAAATACCCCTACAGAAAAGGTGACAGAATGCTATATAACCAAGCCAGAAACATATTAACAAGAGAGATCAGAGCAGCAAAAAGAAGCTACTCTGAAAAGTTAAAGAATCGATTCTCAACAAATGAACCAGCAAACATGTGGAAAACTCTTAAAAACATCACTGGCTTCAGCAAACCTCCTTTCCAGGCAGAAGGAAATCAACAATCAGCAGATGAGCTGAATGTGTTTTACTGCAAGTTTGAAAAGAAACTACAGCCACCTATCTCCACAACCCACATCTCAAACGCACCACCAACAGCCAAGCCTCCTACAACTGGCCCCAATCCATTGGGCTCACAACTTCTGGTGATCACAGAAAAAGAAGTGCGAGATCACACAGACAGAATCCAGGAAAAGCACCAGGGCCAGACAAGATAACTCCTTCTTGCTTAAAAGTCTGTGCTAAGCAATTGGCCCCCATCTTCACCCGAATCTTCAATAGATCACTAGAGATGTGCTATGTTCCTTCCTGCTTCAAACGTTCATCCCAGTGCCAAAGAAGCCCTCCATCAAGGAACTGAATGACTACAGACCAGTTGCTCTAACATCTGTAGTTATGAAAATCTTTGAAAGGGTTGTGCTGTCCCACCTGAAAACCATCACAGATCCACTGTTAGATCCCATGCAGTTTGCATACCGAGCAAATAGATCGACAGATGATGCTGTTAACATGGCTCTGCATTACATCCTACAACACCTTGAATCTCCAAATATCTATGCAAGGGTCCTCTTTGTAGACTTCAGTTCAGCATTCAATACCATAATTCCAGACACTCTTCTAAGTAAATTAATCCAACTAGCGGTACCTGAACACACTTGTAAGTGGATCATAAGCTTCCTAACAGACAGGAAGCAACAGCTGAAGCTAGGTGGAATCACATCCGATACCTGTACAATCAGCACAGGGCCCCCCAAGGCTGTGTGCTATCTCCAGTTCTCTTCTCCCTATATACCAATGACTGCATCTCAAACGATCCACCTGTTAAAATACTGAAGTTTGCTGATGACACAACAGTGATTGGTCTCATTCGAGACATCGATGAATCTGCATACAGACAGGAAGTTATACAACTTGCCTCGTGGTGTAACTGGAACAATCTGGAACTGAACTCACTCAAAACCGTAAAAAAGGTGGTAGACTTTAGAAGAAATCCTCCCATACTACCACCTCTTACAATACTAGACAACACAGTATCAACAGTAGAGACCTTCAAATTTCTAGGTTCTACTATATCACATGACCTAAAATGGATACCTAACATCAAAAACATCATCAAAAAAGCACAACGAAGAATGTTCTTTCTGCGCCAACTCAGAAAGCTCAAACTGCCAAGGAACTGCTGATACAGTTCTACAGAGGAATTATTGAGTCTATCATCTGCACCTCTTTAACTGTCTGGTTTGGTTCTGCAACCCAACAAGACAGACACAGACTTCAGAGGATAATTAGGACTGCAGAAAAAACAATTACTACCCACCTGCCTTCAATTGAGGACCTGTATACTGCACGAGTCAAAAAGAGGGCTGTGAAAATATTTACAGACCCTTCACATCCAGGACATAAACTGTTTCAACTCCTTCCCTCAAGACGATGCTATAGAGAACTGCACACCAGAACAACTAGACACAAGAACAGTTTTTTCCCTCAACACTGTTTAACTATTTACAAAGTGTACATTACTATTACTGTTAATCTTCTCATCATTCCTTATCACTCATCCCCTCCCACTTGTGATTGTAGGACTGTAACTTTGTTGCTTGCATCCTTATGATTTATATTGACTGTTTCCTAGTATGATTTGATTGTTGATTGTATCTATGACTATCATTATGATTCTTGATCCTTAACGAATGTACCTTTTCTTTATGTATACTGAGAGAATTACACCAAGACAAATTCCTTGTGTGTCCAATCACACTTGTCCAATAAAGAATTCTATTCTATTCTATTCTATTCTAATATAAGCTATGACTAAAAGCATGAGATTGCATGTCTTCCTCCCCCACCGACCTTATAAGAAGTATGTTACATTAGCCTGAACAACTGAAGAAACTTCTTGGATGGGAAGCGAAACATTTTCAAGAAAAAACTAAGAAAGTCCAGTTGTCTTTTGAACAGCACCTTTGGGACAGTTAGCCTCTTTGATTAACTGGGGAACGCATTGATAGAGTTCTGTCCACCTAGCTGAGCACAGAATCAATCCCTAACAGAGAACTCAAGTGGCAACTGTCAACAAGAAAGGGATCAAAACAAGGTGTGCGACAAAAGAAGAAATCAATAGCAGCACATTTATGAAAACAAAAGGTTTGCAGAAGTATTTAAAGGATTATTTTAAAATAACAAAGAGGTATCTGTTCTTTATATTGAAAGTACTGATGGAATATATACATAGCATGTAAGCAATGCAAGAGCAGGATTGTCTGGGATGCTACACATCCTCTTCATGACCTGTTTTTCCTTGTTACCTTCTGGGAGGAGGCTTCGTGGTATCCAAAGCAGAACATCCAGATTTAGTCACAGTTTTGTTCCACATAGCATCAACCTTGTGAACTCTCAAGTTTCCTCTTTTCGCTACGTACTCAAAATGGACAGTAATTAATATATATGTGTTTGTGTGTATATATGTATGTATGTATGTGTATGTATGCATCTATGTACATGTATATGTGTTATGTATGTGTGTGGATCGATATATACTTTCTGTTGAGAGCAGGCAACAGAATTTCATTTTTAATCTGGGCCAGTGTGCTCACAGTAAAAAATGACTATAAAGGTCATCTTATCTTATTTTATTTGAATTCATATGACACACACATACACAGTTAGCAAGAGCTACCATATTTGGTCAGCAAGAATCCAGACAATTACAAGATGGCAGCAAGAAGAGTTTTCTATATATTTTTGCTACTCTCTAATGGCTATCAAGAGTTCTGCAGACACTGCAAATTGAATAGCTATATATTTACAGTACTCCCTTGCTAAAAAACATTCTATATGGCATTTATAAGGCTTAATTGTGCTTCAATTTAAGGGGTAATTCAAAGAATACATCAACATCGACCAATTTAGAAACTGTATCTGAAAGTTCTAATAACCTTTGTAGTAAAATCAATTATGGCCATCAGTGGGATCTTTGCTGCCAGTGCCACAGACCACAATGCTTTTTGTTGGAGAGTAGTGGACTCAAGTAAATAGGTTTCCCAAGCTATTTTAATCGTCTCTCCAAACTTGCCAAATAAGGCTTTGAATTATGCAGTGTGGAGAGAAGTCCTAAATAAAATAAAATCTCAATAAGAAGCCTTGTTAAAAATATATATATACTATAACTGAGAACTCTTTCCAGTTCTGTTTATAGAGAGATTCTGAAAATGAAATGAACCCCTAAAAATACCATTTGCCAGTGAAATCAGCTACTTGCTCCTATAGAGAGGAGGGGTTGAGAGCAGGTGCTCAAAAAAAGTTGCAAATTAGACAACTTTATATTCAGAAAAGTGTTTTTCCTTTAAGGAAACAGTTTCAAAGTTTATTACCTCGCTAGTCAGACAATATTCCTAATACCTTTACCAACCAAATTTTCTTGGAAAAAATAAAGGACAAATCTAAAAAGGGCCAAATCTGCAAAAGATCTATAAGGATGGGTGGGTGGGTGGATGTGTGTGTGTGTTGTGTTTTTATGCGTGTTTATATATATTGTATGTTTATAACTTTGTTTTACAAAGAAAAATTCAAGAGCAAAATCAGGAGCAATTTTACAAAAAACACATATTCTAATAAAAACAATTAAAATCAAACTTAAATGTAAATTTATCTTTAAAAGGTAATTTGATTCCCATATTGCTCATAGAAATATGAAAGACTGTGCATTAAGAGGTAGCATTTGTACAATAAAAGTTAATGACTAAAATAAAGAACAAAAGTGTTTTTTTGAAAAATAAATGTCTAAAAGATAGTTTTCTCAGATAAGGAACTGTCCTTTATAACAACATGGTCACTCAGTACATCCAGTTGGCCATCCAAGGATGCCTGAATATATGGCTGCAACCTGAAACTCTTTCATGGCAATAGCACTTTGTGTCAATGATTCCTTGTTCAGTTCTGACTAAGAAGATCTGTAGCAACTGATGTGAAAAGGTTCTCCCAGTGACCTTAGACAGCTACAGCCAATGCAAACAGGCAATCATGGGCTATAAATCCTATCTAGTGTAAGTCAGCTTCCTAGCTTCTGCTCGTTCTTTCCCCAAAGGAAATGCTACTTAGAAACGGTTTGGATTCTGTTTCCAAAAGGTGCTTCAGAGTACACAGGGGGATAAATGCAGCAGCTCTCTGCAGCTCTCTCTAGCAAACTTTTTTTCAAGCTAAAGAATCTGTGGTTAATTAAAAAGAATGTTTTGGAACCTCTGATCAAGGGGTAAAATCCTAGAAATGGAGATAAAATGAAACTAGTGCTTCTTGCAATGTATTTATGCTCCTCCATTTATGATCAGTAATCAAGTGCTAGAGGTAAACTGCAAAATTAACATTATAGTAAATGTATTAGCATCATGGCCGCCAGTCCTGGCGGTGGCCGCGGCGGCGGCGGCGACGGCGGTGGCGGCGACGGCGGTGGCCGCGGCGGCAGTGGCCGCGGCGGCGGCGGTGGTGGCCGCGGCGGCGGCGGCCTCTGGGGTCGTTGTGGCGGCGTCCTGGGTGCTGACGGCCTTAGCGGTTTTCAGGACAGAGACTGTGTCACGGCATGGCCCCAGCGGCCCCCTGAGGAGTATGGTGGTCCTGGATTCCCCAGGGCGAGGCCGATTCGGGGGGGCCGTCTGGAGGGCCTTGGACTGGCCTCGGCGGCTTTGCTACAGCCGCGGAGGCCCTGGAACAGCGGCCGTGACACCCCCGGAGTTCCAAAGGGCTATGAAGAGGCCTTGGCGCCCCCAGTGAGGCACGGCGGTGTGGCAGGCTCGGCGGCCTCACTCGGGCCGGGGCGGTCTTGGGAGGCTCCGGTTGGTCCTGACGCGGGCCTGTTGCAGTTACGGCCCTGGAGTGGACCTAGGGCACCCTTGACGGCCCCGAAGACGGCGCGGAGGCTAGGGGACCCACGGAGGAGCTCAGCTGAGGAGTGGTGGTGCCGATGCCCCCGTGGGCCGCTTAGGCGGAGCCATGGTTGTTCCCCTTTCTTCCCTGGGGCCCCCACCGGTGGCAGAGGTGGTGGGCCCAGGGGGGGGATTAGCTCTGCCTGTGACCCTTTCCCCCCCGGGGGTCCCACCGGTGGCAGAGGTGGGACGACTGGGGGGAGGCGGCATATACCCCAGCCTACCTGGATTTTATCTTCCGCGGCCAGAGGATGGCAGAGACTGCAGGCGCTCCGGGACTGTCGAGGTGGCCAGGACCACGGACTTACTCGAGGGCAGAGCTCTGGGCCCTGAGGGATGTCCCCCTCTCCCTCAGGTGGCCTCCAAGGCTCTCTAAGACCTTTCGTAATGAGGGATCCTGGGATCCGGAGCGATGGTGGGGCCGAAGAAACCGGAGGAAGTGTTGTAAATCTGGGATTAAATTTTTAATGGGATTTTTTAAGGGGTTGGAAGGATCCAGGGCGGGCGGGGGAGACAGCCCGCATGGAATTGGGGGCAGCCGGGCCGGCACGCGCGCCTGGGGGGCCTCGGGGGTTCCTGTGTCGGGGTGGCAGACAGGGGGTGGGCAGCGGGGGGCCAATTTTATTAGCACGGTGACTGGGAGAGGTAGATATGCTGGGGGTAGAGGGCCATATCCGGTAAGGGGATCGCGCTCCCGATGTTTGCAAGCGGTAGCGCGCTCCGACCCTCCTTACCCATCCTGCAGCCCTGGTTGTCCGGAATCTCAGGCCCTGAATACCCGGCTGTTGTTGTGCAATGCCAGGTCCGTGGTTAATAAGGCTCCCCTGATCTATGATCTGGTTCAGGAGGAGGCCGCGGACCTGGTAGGTGTCACCGAAACCTGGCTGGGCCCAGAGGGCGGTGTCCCTCTGGTTGAGATGTGCCCACCAGGTTTCCTTGCATTTCACCAGCCTAGGGCTCAGGGAAGGGGTGGTGGGGTAGCGGTGCTTATAAAGGAAGTCCTCTGTCCTAGGGAGGCCACTGTCCCTCAGACGGCTGGCTGTGAATCTCTATTTGTGAAGTGGGGGCAAGGGGTACAGATGGGTCTTTTGATGGCGTACCTGGCTCCCTGCCATGTCTCATCGGCCCTGCCCGGATTCCTAGAGGTAATAGCCGGGCTGGCGGTTGAGACCCCTAGGCTTTTGGTCATGGGGGATTTCAACCTGCCATCGCTCGGTGAAACCTCGGGGTTGGTCCGGGAGTTCTTGGCTTCCATGACGGCCATGGACCTGACCCAGTTAGTTTCTGCTCCCACTCACATAGGAGGACACATGCTGGACCTGATTTTTGTCTCTGGGCAGTGGTTGAATGACTGTAATTGGGGGGATTTAGTCATTACACCCTTGTCATGGACAGATCATTCCCTCCTTAGGCTGGATTTCTGTTCCGCTACCCCCCACCGCAGGGAGGCGGAACCACTTAGATGGTTCCGCCCCAGGCGCCTAATGGACCCGGAGCGGTTCCAGAGGGAGCTTGGGCCATTTCCTGAATCTCTGGCTCTCAGCTCACCTGGAGACCTGGTGGCCACCTGGGATGGGCTGGCCGCCGGGGCTCTAGAGCGAGTTGTGCCTCTGCGACCTCTGACCCGGCACAGATCCCATTTGGCTCCGTGGTATACGGAGGAGCTACGGGAGATGAAGTGCCGGAAAAGACGTCTAGAGGGCATTTGGAGGGCGAGCCGTTCTGAGTCTGACCGAACACAGGTGAGATCTCATATTAAGACTTACCTTGTGGTGATAGGGGCGGCGAAATCTTCGTATTTCTCCGCCCTTATTGCATCAGCAGAAAATCGGCCTGCCGCCCTGTTTAGAGTGACCCGCTCTCTACTTGAACCGAGAGCGCGGGATGACCTCTTGCAGGGTAGGGCGGAGGAGTTTTCCCGATTTCTGCATGATAAAATCGCTCAGATTCGGGAGGGGCTCGACTCCAATTGGATGGTCCCGGGGGAGGTGTCCGGGGCAGGTCTTGGGAGTGTTATCTGGGGGGAGTTCGATCCTGTGACCGCCGAGGGTGTGGACAGGTTGCTGGGGGGTCTGAATGCCACCACCTGTTTATTGGACCCGTGCCCTTCCTGGCTGGTTTCGGCCACCAGGGAGACGACACGAGGCTGGCTCCAGGGGATTGTCAACGCTTCTTTGAGAGAGGGGGTGCTCCCTACCGCCTTGAAGGCGGCGGTGGTGCGCCCCCTCCTCAAGAAGCCTTCCCTGGACCCAGCTATTTTAAACAACTATCGTCCAGTCTCCAACCTTCCCTTCGTGGCGAAGGTTGTTGAGAGTGTGGTGGCACGTCAGCTCCCCCGGTACCTGGAGGAAGCTACTTACCTCGATCCGTTCCAATCGGGCTTCAGGCCTGGACATAGCACTGAGACGGCATTGGTCGCGTTGGTTGATGATCTCTGGAGGGCTCGTGACAGAGGGTTCTCCTCTGTCCTGGTCCTACTAGATCTCTCGGCGGCTTTTGATACTATCGACCATAGTATCTTATTGCGACGGTTGGGGGGGTTGGGGATTGGTGGAACCGTCCTTCGATGGTTCTCCTCCTTCCTCTCTGACCGTTCGCAATTCGTGTTGGCGGGGGGGGAGAGGTCCACCTCTAGGCCCCTGGTTTGTGGGGTGCCTCAGGGGTCGGTCCTCTCTCCCCTCCTGTTCAACATTTACATGAAGCCGCTGGGTGAGATCATCCGTGGTCTTGGAGTGAGGTGTCATCTGTACGCAGATGACACCCAGCTGTACATCTCCACTCCGGACCACCCCAACGATGCTGTGGGGGCTATGTCTAGGTGCCTGGAGGCCGTGCGGGACTGGATGGGCGGGAACAGGCTTCAGCTCAACCCATCCAAGACCGAGTGGCTGTGGTTTCCGGCGCCCCGATATAGCCAGCTGACACCTTCGCTGGCTATTGGGGGGGAAGTTCTGCCCCCCACAGAGAGGGCTCGCAACCTGGGTGTCCTCCTGGATGTACGGCTGTCACTTGAACATCACATCGCGGCCGTCTCCAGGGGGGCGTTTCATCAGATCCGTCGGATCTACCGGTTGCGGCCCTTCCTGGATCGGGACGCCTTGCGCACGGTCACTCAGGCCCTTGTCACCTCTCGCCTGGACTATTGTAATGCCCTCTACATGGGGCTCCCTGCGGGGAGCATCCGGAGACTCCAGTTGGTGCAAAATGCAGCCGCGCGGGTGATCATGGGGGCGTCACGTAGCGCCCATGTGACGCCTCTCCTGCGCGAGCTGCATTGGTTGCCGGTGGCTCTCCGGGTTCGCTTCAAGGTTCTAGTTTTGACCTTTAGGGCGACCCATGGCATGGGACCAGGTTACCTTCAGGACCGCATTCTGCCAGCGTTCTCCAACAGGCCGGTGCGTTCCCACAGAGAGGATCTGCTCCGGGTGCCGTCGGCCGCTATGTGTCGTCTGGCGGCGCCAAGGAGTAGGGCCTTCTCTGTGGGTGCCCCCGCCCTCTGGAATATTCTGCCACCGGAGCTTCGTACCGGCACGGACCTGAGGGCCTTCAGGCGCGCGTTGAAGACCTGGCTCTTTGAGCAGGCCGGCCTGGGCTGAGAAAATGATTTTAAATTTGGTCTCCATTTTTAATTCTAAATTGGGTTTTAAGGGGGGGGGGGTTTCTTAGTCTTATTATGCAGCCGATTTAAATTTAATATTTTTTTAACTTTTGTATTCTCTGTGGGGTTTTTAGATGAGCTGTTCACCGCCCTGAGTCCCTCGGGAGAAGGGCGGTATATAAATGGAATTAATAAATAAATAAATAAATAAATCATTACTGTAATGTGTTTACTATAAAATGTAAATACAAACATTTCATTTTAAATTCAAGATTAAAATTTGATTTTCACCATAATTTGGGAGGTTAGTCCAATCGATGTTCAGTGACTGGGAAGTGATTGCTTTTCTCTAGAAAAATTGCTATGTATGTTTGACTAAATAGTCTCTCTCACACTCTCTATCTCCTTCGCCCTTAGTTTTTTTATGGAATCCCAACAAATTCTTGCAGAACCCTAAAATTCCATACAGTACACAGTTGAAAACCCCCCACTGTAAAACAGCTTGGTCTGCTTTAAATCTTAAAGTTGTTGGGGAAGCAACAACTGTGTTCCAAGGAACTGTCCAAAGTTCTGCAGAAAGCTCTTTTCCCTTCTGTTTACCCTTCCAGCAGACAGCAGTGGTAAGGGCAACTGTGCTGACCATTACTTCACGCTTCTATCATGGTGTATTAGTTCAAATGCCTCCAGATATGGCAGACAGCAACTCCATGAATTCTCCAGTTATACTGGAATATAAGAATTCCCAACAAAAAATTGTAGAGATTTTATTTTGACACCTGTAAAAAGTGGTAACTTTTGGGGTAACTGCTGGAATCCTGACACCAGGCACAGGTTATATCATAGGATTGTAGATTGGAAAGACTCTTAGTGATCATTTATTTCAGTTCTTCTTGGTGTAGGATCTGCTAGAGCAGGGACCCCAGCCCCCACAGGCTATGCCCCATTTGGAACACATGCACGCACGCATGGCTCAACTTGCACAAGTGGCAGCCCGATGCACACACACACACACACATGCATGAGCAGCTTGACTTGTGCAAGCAGTGGCCCAGTTTCCCTCTCTTCTCCCCTACCTCCCCCATAAAGGTTGGGGATCGCTATGCTACAGCATTTCTGACAAATGAAGAACTCCAGTGAAGGAGAACACACCACTTTATTTTTTAATTAATTTTTAGCGTATAGCATACACAGCCAAGAAATTCTACACTGCTTTTTACACAGAGTAGATCTGGTAGTTTAAGATTGCTAGTTCATTTCGTTCATCCATGAGCGCTATCCACAGTATACCACAGGGAATGAACTAGCTTAGCACAAGCTGGCTAACAGTTTTGGGGGCTATTGGGGGTGTGGGTCTTTCTTCTCCTGGCCCTGCCTTGCATCCAGGCAGGTCTGGTGCAGCTGCCACTTCTCCATTGAACGTTGCTAGCTTTTCCCACCAAGTGATACCTATTTATTCATTTACATTTTTACATGCTCACACTTCATGGGGCAGTCACTTTCAAGACTGACTTCCTTTCTGAATCCCTTTCCTTTAATGTTAATTCACTGGTTCCAGTCCTGTCCTTTAGGTCAAAAAAAAAAAAGAGGAAGTTTCTTCCTTCACACGGGACAGTTCTTAAAATACTTGAATACTACTGGCACACTTTCCCTTGGTTATCTCCTCTAGGCTGGATCTTTAACAGTTTGTCATGAGATAATGGCTTTAACGTGCATTATCTTCATAGCGCTTCTCTGAACTTGCTCCAACTTATTACTGATGTGAATTTAACAAAATCATCTTATAACCTATTACCTGCCAATAATTTCAGAACCAATGTAGACACATTCACAATAGTTCTCAAGCCCAGTTATGGAATTTTTCAGAAGGCTATGAAATCCTTCAGTATAAGCAACAAATCATCACCTGAAACAGAACACATACTCCAAAATAGTCTTGTCAGGTAGCATCTCAATCCCAACCCCCAGCAGCATCTGCTTCCACAGCCTTTCACAGCTGGTTAAATAAACTGAACATATGATCAGGAAGAAATCTTGTCATCAGAAAAATATGGAGATATATCTAGTCCAGTGGTTTTCCAACATAAAAAAAGGCTCGCTCTTTCTAGTGAAATTGTTTTTCCACATCTTCTTCAAACATTGTTAACACTGAGCATGGATTCTGATATTTGGCATCAAACAGAAGTTAAATTGGAAGCATTCATTTAAATATTGCCAGCACTTTCCATCCTTGCAATTATACATTATTCAATTTCAGCTAAATAAGGAATGAATGCTTTTTAAAATAATTTGTTCAAATATCAGTGAAGATAAAAAATGCTTCTGTCTATCTCTACTTTCTCCATTTTTATTAATATTAACATATTTTGTGGATGTACTTTTTGTTTTGTTTTTCTCCATGCCACCTCATAGCTTTAGGTTTATATTACCTTTTTTTCTTCTTTTAATAAATTGCTAGAATTTAGAAGAACTCTTTTGTGTTCCAAAACATAAGTTTCTGAATCAAGAATAAAGAAAATACAAAATGAAATTACAATATTTTACTTCATATTTTCTTGCTTTCTAATAATTTTGAGAGTTTTTCCCACTGGGTCCCCTCAGACTGATAGCAAAAATGGTATTTGAGAGCTTTTAGAATAACCTTCCTTGCAGGATGTTAAAAAACTTGAAATATATAATGAAGATACAGTTAGTGAACTAAGGTCCTGTAAAAGTTACTACGTACTGTAATTATATATTGACATTCAGATTCATTCACAGTATCAGGAAGTCTCAGAAACTATTTTAATTGAATCATCAGTGGCAGAGTAGAGTAAACCTTTTTTTAAAAAAACCACCATTTTGTACCTCAGAAAAATATTACCTGTTCTAATATTAATCATTAATTCCTTAAATGTTATTTTTAATTGTTGTTGCTTGACTCATAGGTGCATTGTATATGTTGTATTTGCACTGCACAAATGTACTGCTCATTTTAAGTCACTGTCAGATCTGAGTCATGGCCAAAAAAAGAAGATAGATCAGAATAAAAACAGTTCCTATCATATGACTATTTGTGCAACATGCCTATTCAAGATGAAATGTACCATAGTTGACTCAATTAATTTAATTTTTTGGATTCACATAAAATGCCAAATCACTTGGCCTGGGTGCATTAAGCTAAAGCATAGTTAACTACTTTTTGGATTAATGTGGTAGGGGAACATATCCATTGATTGGTATTTTTAAGCTACTGTGTTTTTAATTGATATCTTAGCAGATGTCACTACTTGGCCAACTTGGTCTGTGCTAAACAGGATCAGGACTGCTTAGTGCCTGAATGGGAGACCACCAGAAAATTCTGGATAGTAATACGCTGGACTGACAAATAAATAAATATCCATACATTCTAGAATAATGCAAAGTCAGATGACTTGTATTGTTGCCAAGAATGTGACAAAGGCGTTGTCATGAAATCAACAGCAGCTGAGCCCAACTCAACGGCAATTTCATAGGTCTACCAGATTTGGACTACAAAATTCCAGACAACCATTAGATGGCAACACACAAATAAAGAAAATCTGTTTGTGGTCATTTCATTGATCATCCAGGTTTTTGCAGCTTAGATCTTGAGTTTTTAGTGAAAGGGCAACAAATGAATATTTATTTATTGAATCAATTTGTATAGCTGTCCAACTCAGCATGTGGTTCTGGGTAGTGGGCAATAACAAAATCAAAATCAAAACAAATTTTAAAAAAAACATTACACCCCCCCAAAAAAGTAACATATTCAGGAGATAGCTCTTTTCACATACTTAGAACTCCAGGGCTGGGTACAGAACCAGCTTTTTAAGGCTGCATAAAAAGTTAGCAGGGCCAGGCCCATCCTGATCATCAGAGGGAGAATGTTGCAACAATGGAGCAGCACAAAAGGCATGCCTTCTGGGCCCTACATACTGGCATTCCTTAATCAATGGGCCAAGGTTGGATAGGTAGAACAACCAACAACTGACTGGATTGGATGGGTAGAAACAACCAGACTGAGACAATCCCTCAAGTAACCCAATCCGAAGTCATGAAGAGCTCTAGGAATTCTAACCAACATCTTGAATTACATTCATAGGCTCACTGGCCACCAATCCAGCTTATGAATTAGTGGTGTGATATGTGCCAGGATAACCAACATGGTAATAGGCCAGCCCCATTAGAGCGAATTGCAGTAGTCCAGACAGGAGGTCACAAGGTCACATGAGTGATACTGAATCCAGGAATAGGCATAACTGATGCACAACCTGAAATTGTGCAAAGGCCCTCCTAACCATGGCTACCACTTGCTCTTCAAACAGGAGTCCAGATTATGCACCGACACCATCATCATCTGGATAATGGGATGTCATCCTATTTTATCTAGCAGAAATAAATGCAACTTTTATTCATGAGTTCCTTCTGGTGGTCTACCACAAACTCATGATTCATCGAACTTTTAAAAAGAGACCATATTCTATTAGGGAGAGAAATTCAACTGCAAACTCAGTGAGTTTTGTACACAATATGACCAGATGTAAGAGAAGATGGGGCAATGTCCGTTTCCTAATTGTGTAGGTAAGAAAATTTTAGCTAATGCCACCAATAGAACAACCAATTATTAAAAATGTATGACCTCTAGTGTTTTGTGCATCCAGCTATCTTGATATAAATTAATTATATAAAAGAAGTTAATTTAAAATTAATTGAAATAAGGAGAAGTTGCATGAAAAAGTTTGTAATGAGAATCTTTTTTTAAAAAACAACATTAAGATTGTCTAGATGTGCAGGAGAGCTTGCCGGGAGACTGTGCTAATGGGCTTAACCAAAAAGCACAATCCAAATATATATTACTTTTGAATTGTGCTTTTTCCTTTCTTAAGAAATATAAAGATATATTGCTGCTTTATAAATGTATATTTTGAAGGTTACAATATGATCTATATAGTATAAGTACCACTGACAGCACCACAGTAATCATTACATTAATTCATTAAATTCATTCTTGAGCATTTGTCTTTTGAAAACATCATTTTCAGAATTGACTTTTATCTTACAAATTTATTATTGCAACTATAGTAACAGCTAATATTTAATATGTGAGACAATTACAAATATCATCTGGCTATTCTGTGGATTTGCTCATTCATACATTTATATTCCATTATGAGGTCCTAAGAAACATTTCTGCCACATCTCACATAAGAAACCGAATCAAAAACAAGTCAAATGCAACAAAACTGAAAACCAAATACAGTATACAGTCTTGCCTTTGGGGGCCTCTGAAGATGTTGCATTTCAACTCACATAACTACCAGCTAACAAGTGCAAGACCACTTAGGCTAAGAACTGGGTGCATTAATACCCTATACATTTTGAAAATTATTGATTGGAGAAAGCTGGCATGATCTACCTGTACACAAATGAATGCTGCATGAATCTAGCAATTGAGCCTTCAATGGATGGAGTGGTGCATTCAAATCCAGAGAGGAAAACTACTAGTAGCTGAGAATTGAAGTGCCTAACAATTTGCCTGCCTGTCTTCATTACTTTTCCCATTTCTCTTCTCCTTCTATATACTTAAACTGAATGTGAAGAAATATTCCTCAGCTTCAACTAAAATGCATGTGCTATCCAAAACCCAATACTTTTCTGTCAGAAATGGCATAGCTGGTGTTGTTATCTTTCCTTCTCTCGTTCGTTCATAAATCACATTTTTGGCTACCCAAACCAGAGCAATTCTGCAGGGCACGAATTGTAAGAAGAAAGTCGGCAAGAGAAAATTTTTTCATTCTGAAAACTTCAGAAATTAGGTTCATCAAATAAGATTAAGTGAAAATAGATTTGGGCAGCTGGCTGCAGGTGCTTTTTCAAATAACACATAACAAACGTATACAATGTATTGTTAGAAGACATCATTATGATAATCACATTAAGTAGCATAGATAATTTGAAAAGGGGATTTTAACCAGTTCATCTACAGTTATTAATCATGGGGTAAACAGTGCCTACATATGCAAAAATTGAATGGCATGAATTGTGCGAATAAATCATACAGGATAACCTCTGTGTTCTCTTGTGGGTTTCCCAAAAATATTTGGCTGGAAACAAAATGCTGAACTAAAAGGGTTCCTGATCCTACACACACACACACACACACACACACGCACGCACGCACGCACGCGCACACACACACACACAAACACCACAGCTGATGTCCTTCCATATAGAAACTCTGAAATGCAGGGAGTCAGTACTCAGAAAATACTTCTGTCTCTTAAGTTTCCTTGATTGCTCTTTAAGAAACTAAACAGTAAATGGACAGAAAAAAGACACCTAAGTATAGAACTCTGGCAAAACCCCAAAGCTGGAATCTGTGCTTGGTAATATTAATGGAACTGATGAGGCTTTCTCTGGGGAGTAGATGCCATTTTCATTTACTGAGGGATCAGGAGTCATTATCCTTTCTTGGTTTTTTGAAAAAGTCAATTTATGCTCCAGTATATGAACATTAAGGCCCCAGCTAAAAGAGTGATCGGATTTATTATATTGAGGAGTATTTTGTAATGTACTTTCTTAAACATCTGTTTTGATGTTGCTTTTATTATTGTTTGTCCCTTTTATATGGGTAAGCTCCCTTGGGAGAGCTTTTCACCATAAATGTAGGCCAGAAATATTTTAAATGAATGAAAATGTCATCTCTTATTATTTAATTCTTTTGAAAAACTGCTTCCTGATTCTTGGATTGTCAGGAATGTTAGAACTTAACTTCTATCTGGCAGAGGGCTAGGATGGATGCACTTTATAAAAATATGAAACCCCAAAATTACTTATTCTCCTCTCCATAGCTGTTAAACCAAAATAGAAAGTATAACCATTAAAAGTAGTTATGCAAGAAACTGAACCATAACATTAATGATAAATCTGGCATACTAACAAAGGGCTTCTCTAAATTCAATAACTTTGAAAAAACATCTGCTTTTTTTCAAATATGATAACAATATAATAACAGCTCTTTACCCATAATTCAGATACCTATGTTTCTAAATAGTCTTCAAATAAATGTTTTCATTTTTTTAAAAATCCAAATATGGAAGTTAATTTATAAGACTGTCAACCCCAATAATACAGAAATAACCATATGCTGAAAAGTGTAGGTATTTGTTTGGCTCTGTGCAACAAAACAAAGGCATGAAAAGAAAAGATGCACCATTTCAAAGTAATAAACTTTCCATGGAAGATGATACAACATAGATGATACAACCAACTGCAACAGAGAAGTCTCCCTGCAATTCACCATGAAGATTTTGGCATATTTTGTGTCCCCGAAAATGTATCTTTTCTTCCGACTATGCAATCCTTCCAATTTTCTGCCAGTTCTCCCTCACCAATTTATGCCCTTATTAAACCATCTTCCAACTCTGCTGCAGCTCTTGCCTCAATAAGATAGAAGTGGCACAATATCTTAGAGCTCTTTATTTCTTACCTGGCTCTGTGCAGTTCTTTTTGTGTGACTCATTATGTGATGCCATCAATTTTCTATTCCTCCATAATTCTGAAAGAACACTTTGGTTGACAACAGCTGACTCTTGTCCTGCATAAAGACAGACACTGTATTTGTAACAGCAAAAAGGACTTTGAGATATCCATATATATAATTATTTCCATTAGAAAACCATAATTTGAGACTAAAATGGAAGTTGTCTCCTACTGAATCAAACCATTAATACATCTAACACCAGGAATTCTCCACCATATTAGCTAGAAAGGAGTCTTTGATAATTTTTTTGACACATATAAATTATATATGGAGTGATGCATAATAGAGAAAAATCCCAGACAAGAGGGGGGATGGGAAGGTAAAAATGTGCTATAGTGGTTACAGTATTTGGCTACAGAAATCAGGATATGCAATGGAGGTTTTTTGTGACATTGTGTAAATAGAATGTAGAATATTCTTTATTGGCCAAGTGTGATCAGACACTCAAGGAATTTGTCCAGAAAGTCATAAATCATAAGATACAAAATCCTCTCATAGAGTTGTGAAAAAGCAAGATATGTCCATTAATACTAAAATATGCAGAAAGTTCCATCTTGATCGTGTGAGTGCTCAACACAGCTCAGTTAATCATTTAATTGTGATGGGCAATAATGCAACATGGTAGACAAGCATGGGATTATCTACGGAGGGAATGCAGGCATAGAATCATAGAATTATTCTTTTCTAACCTCCTGCTCAGGACAGGAATTCAACAGACAAATGGTTATTCAATCTTTGATTGAAAACTTCCAGTGATGAAACAGCCACAACTCCAGGAGACAAACTGTTCCACTGCTCAACAGCTTTCAGACAGGAAATTCCTCATTTAGAGTTTGTATCTTTTTCTGTAAAGCTTCCACACCCATTGATTCTTCTCCTACCATTAGACACTAAAAAGAATAAGTTCACATCCTTGACCCTGGAATACAGTCCTCCATGTTTTGGAAGGCCACTCCAATGCCATCCATTAGTTTTCTTTTCCTTAGGCTAAATACAGCCACTTTCTTTAACTGTGGTTTACAGGATACAGCTTCCAAATCCCTTACTGTCTTTGCTGCTACTCTTTGTATTCTTTCTGGTTCTTTCTTTTTGTGTTATAGCAACCAAACATGGATATAACACAGGCACTCCTCATTTATTGAAAGTAATTGAGACTAGGAACTTCATCACTATGGGTTGTGGTCATAAGGTATGATGTTGTTTGATCATGCTGACTTACAATGGCAGTTGTGTGATTGCCATTTGTGACTTCCTGCCACTTTCCCCATTGATTTTGCTTGTCAGAAGGCAGCAGCAATGGTTGCAAAGGGCAATCACATCACCATGGGATGCTTCAATGCCATCATTGCAAGCTGGTCATTCAGCACCCAAAATCATAATCAGGTGACAATGGAGACAATGCAACAGCAACAAATATGAGGAATTGTCATAAATAGATTCTTCTGGGCCGCAATTTTGAACAGTCGCTGAATGAGTGACCATTAAGCAAGGACTAGATTACCTGTATTTCAGGTATGGTCTGATTAGTACAGGGTAAAATTGTCTCATGCTTAATCTGTGGTCTAAAATTCCAGCTCCCTCTTCAAATACTATTGCTAAAACAGGTGCCACTTACCTTATATCTGGGCATCTGATTTTTTCCTACCTAAATGCAAACTTCACATTTCTCAACCTCACAGTTTTTTGGATGTTGTTCAAGACCAGTGGTGTCAAACTCAAGGCTTGGGAGCTGGAGCTGGCCCTCAAGGTGCTTAGATTCGCTCCCAGAGCTGCCCTGAAAACAGATCGGCCCACAGTGCCCCTGCCAGTGAAAACAGGCTCCTGAGCTCCATTTTTGGCTACAATGGCCTCCTGCAACTCTCTGCCAGCAAAAACAGAGCTCAGGAGCCTGTTTTCACTGGCAGAATGCTCGGGCCATCACAGGCATCCCCAACATGAGTGCTGTCAAGCTGGCCGCACCCACCCCAACCATGCCACCCCCCACACCCCCCGAAGTCAAACAGAATCCTGATGCGGCCCTCAATGAAACTGAGTTTGACACCTCTGTTCATGACTATTGGGATCCTTTTGAACCTTGAGCCTGTCTTCTGAGGTAAAAGCAATCCCACCCTTCTTCGTGTCATCCGGAAATCTGTTGAGCATCCTTATATTCCCTCATCTCAAAATATTTATACAAATGTTGAAGGGCCCTTAATAGCATTCCCAAAAAAAATCAGGTATATAGACCTCAATGATAGTTCCCAGGGCAAACAAACTGGCAGAAAATAAGAACAATAACAACAAAAATAAAAGAATTTAAGAAATGGGAGGAAGAAATGAACATTTGCTTCACTATTCTCCTTCAATTCAACAGCCAGGTCATACACAAGTAATAAAGCAACCTACACAAGACTCGTATTGTTCTCAGTTAATAGATGGTTACTTCAAGAATCTCTTTCAAGTCTACTATGCAGAGACAATTTCAAATAAGCCTTTATTCTAAAGATGCCCAGTAGGAACCTGCCATTTAAATTCTCATAGAAATGCTAGCTTTAGAAACAGAGTAATATAGGCCCCCTGGGCTCATTCATACAAGTCAGACTTAGAAAATAAATGGGAAAAGTTCATGAAGTTGGCTTAATACCTTGTAATTTAGTAATCTTAGAATTATATAACTGAAAAAATAAAAGATACCTGTAATGCAATGCATTTATCATGGAATCAGATACAGTATCAAAATCCATGTCATTAGAGATTTTATAGGGGTTAACTATATTTTTTATTTCCATGATTTAAAACATTGCATAGAAAGACAAGCATTGCAAGGGTTTTATTAGATGCATGAGTGGAGGATTAGATTTTTTGCCTACATTCGTCATCATCTGTCCAGTAACCTCTAAATTTTTAAAGCTTGCTTTTCTACTGGTATTTCTCCATGGCCTGTAAAGAGTTGGTTGGAATGAGCCACTAGGAACCATTGGCTTATGAATATGGAAGTCTATGCATATTTGTCCACATTAAATGAGACCAACAGGGCATTTATTCAAGATTGATTACATGAACAAAAATATTCATTTTTTATAAAGGTGGTGATAGAATATCTGTATGTCTTTTCTTACACACTAATTTAGAATCAGTGCTGAATTCAAAAAATTTATCTAAAAAGGATTTTATGCTTTAAAATTTGAGGCATGCTGGATGCTTACTTAGCTCTGATCAATTTGCACCAAGACAAATTCCTTGTGTGTCCAATCATAGTTGGTCAATAAAGAATTCTATTCTATTCTATTCTATCCTATCCTATCCTATCCTATCAGCTTTCTCCAGGATCTTCTCCTAGGTACAATTCATACCTTCATACCTTGAATTACTATACTATATTATCCTCTGCTCATAGGGGATAGTAAATCTTACAGTCAACACATCTGGGACACATCACATTGGGAAAAGCAAATAAGTTGCCAATGTTTACATGACACTGTTGGCCAAGTGAGCGACTTCAACTACTGATAGCCTCATCTTGTGTGCCGGTAAAGCACAATCTCTGGTGACCTAGTCAGTTGGGAGCAACCATTTTCTAAATTCTCCCAGGATCTGGCCAAAGGGGTTGAGTGACTGCCATTTCTTTTCTTTTCTTTTGATCAGAGCAATTAAAAAAATAATAATCCACAGTAGTCTGGTGCATAGAGAGCCAGAGAGATGACCTTGAAGAAAGACTCCAGAGATCTTTGAGAAGCATCAAGTGCAAAGAAATAGGTGTTAAAACCACAAAAGGTAGGAGAGCATTACAAAATGACTCAGACTAGTTCCTCCTAGCCTATCTCAGTATAGTTCTAGTCTTCTGATAGAGTCTATTTTTTTTTATGTGGACCATCTTCAAGGACTGACAAGTTATTTTTTTCTAATCTAAAATTGGTGAGACATGGACAATCCCTTTATTTTATTCCTTTGTTTTACCCCATGCATGCTGTGGAAAAGTAAAAGAATAAGTCAATGACAAACATCCAATTCCTAGAAAAATCCCCTTTTCATAGATCTGTCTAGGATTTGGACTCAGATGGGACAGATAATCCTTTGAGCTATGATTGTGGGTTGTGGGAACAAGGCCGGTATGGCTTTTTAAATATTCTTCTTTACACTTAGCAACTTCTTCATACAGTATGTGAGAGTGTAGAATTATGTCACTAAGACTGAAATTAAAAATTGATTACTAAAACATCAGGAGACAGGTATAGAATCCCAGCATCTATCAAACAAAAAGGAAGGAAGGAAGGAAGGAAGGAAGGAAGGAAGGAAGGAAGGAAGGAAGGAAGGAAGGAAGGAAGGAAGGAAGGAGGGAGGGAGGGAGGGAGGGAGGGAAGGTCCTCACAAATGTTAATAAAGTTCACAATAAGTGAATCTAAATCCTGTAATGCAGTCATATTTATATTTAAATCCTCCGTCCTACTCCTCCAGATTTCCTTTATATGGAAAAAGTTCCAGCATTAATATTTCTTAAATCCAGTGAAACTAATCAAATAACCAGATAATCACGGGATGGTCAACTTCATTGAAATTCGGGATTACTCTTTGTGTTTGTACCTTAACTAAATATATCCATTTTATCCTTTAAAACCAAATGAGGGGCGGGGACCCCAGTTTGATTGGGCTCAATATTTTAACGTGTGAAGTGTTGCCTCATGCTTCTGCAAGGATTAAAGCATCCATTTCATTGTAGGCGTTACCCATAACACACAAAAAAGTTGATAATTTAGGCCTTACCCACCTCAGGAGAGCTGCAGAGGGTGCAAATCAAATAATGGCTTACGGCCTGGTTTTACTTGAGGGACAGTCTGTCTCCCAATTCAATACGGCAGGGTTGGTGTGTTCCAGGTTCCTTCAATTAAACAATGTCATCTATCGGGATCCCAAAAGCACATCCTCTCTACAGCTATACCTATACAGATACACCTATCTTCTGGAATGTGATTCCCCTGAGATCTGGATAGTCCCCACTCTGCTGTTGTTTTTAGACGAGCAAGATGACTTGACTCTTCAGCCATGTCTTTGACAAGGGACAGGAAGATCACCTTCTATCTTTATCTTTTAGCCTTTTATTGGTCGTTGTGAGCCACCCAAAGTTGCTGGGATTCGGGCCGCAAACACATTTAATAAATTATTATTTAAGAAACAATGTGAAGTCACAGCTTCCCATTCTTTAGCTACTGTTGAACAGGTGTTGGAACTGCCAAAAAAGACAACACAATCCTAGGCTGCATTAACAGAGGAATAGAATCAAGATCACATGAAGTCAATACTGCTTTATAAATGCCTAAGTAAAACCACACTTGGAATACTGCATCCAGTTTTGGTCATTGAGACTCTAGAAAAGTGCAGAGAGATGATTAGGGGACTGGAGGCTAAAACATATAAAGAACGGTTACTGGAATTGGATTTGTCAAGTTTAATAAAAAGAAGAATTAGGGGAGACATGATAGCAGTTGCCACAAAAAAGATGGAGTCAAGTATTCTCCAAAGCAACTGATAGCAAGACAAGAAGTAATGGATAGAAACTAATCAAGGAGAGAAGCAACTTAGAACTAAGGAGAAATTTCCTGACAGTTAGAACAATTAATCAGTGGAACAACTTGCCTCCAGAAGTTGTGAATGTGCCAACACTGAAAGTTTTAAAAAAAACATTGGATAACCATTTGTCTGAAGTGGTGTAGGGTTTCCTGCCTAAGCAGGGGGTTGGACTAGAAGACTTCCAAGGCTTCTTCCAACTCTGTTTTTCCATTCTGTTCTGTTAAATCTGTCATACACATTCTTCCCAAGAACCTAGGATGCCGTAATGTATCAGCAGAGTATATATGCAATTTCAAATAGTGTGTGGCTTTTGTAATTGACAGATAGAAATTTGGCTAATGTAGATTTTCTAAATGCCATCCAAGAGCTTTTAGAATGGCATCCAGTTTGCTGATAATAATTATTAATAATATTATTTATATGAGGCCATACTCCAGTGCAATATAGCATGGAAGATCTTTTCCTGATAACCTGGAAAAATGTCTAGACACTACCAACAAGCAGTTCATTTTTTCTCAGTCTTTTAAACCTTTACTTCTCTAATAAAGGCTTGATATGAAGAGAAGCAGTGTGGCATTTAAGTTATATCACCGAGAACTCAGTAATGAGTGATGCTTTCCAAAGAGAACTGGATTCATGAAATTGGTTGATCCACTTAATTTTCTTGTGAAAGGGCTTTGGGGTTCTTGTTTGATCACATGCCTAAGAGATGAGAATGTTGCATTATTTCTAGATCACCCTTGTATAATATAAGCCAATACATCTTCATTGGGAAGCCAGTTTTACTAGGTTTGAGCGAGCATATTCCCTGGGATTGCAGTCTCAGCCTCCTCTGAGTGATAGAAACCACAAAAAATAGTTTATATCAGGGGTCTCCAACCTTGGCAACTTTGTGAACTTCAACTCCTAGCTGGCTGAGGAACTCTGGGAGTTGAAGTCCACAGGTCTTAAAATTGTCAAGGTTGAAGACCCCTGGTTTATATTATTCAGTGACTACATATGCCACATTTTTCCTTAGGTGGCTTTTGATGCTGTATTTTTCCCCTCACCTATTATTAGTGAAATGATAATGGGAGCCCTGGCTAGCCCAAGATAAGAAAAACTGTTAGTCTCAGCTATACAGGTCATTCCTTTAATAGCCAACTGGCAGCATAACAGTTGAGTAAAGTCGTGTTTCCTACTTATTATTAGAGTGAAACCACTGTACCTGCCAATTCTCTTTAAAAAAAAAAACTCATTCCAATTTGTTGTGTCCTCTTAACAGCCTCTTTTAATTTAGAACAGGGGTTTCCAACCTTGGCCACTTGAAGCCTGGTAGAGTACAACTTTCAGAATTCCCCAGTCAGCTTTGCTGGCTGGGGAGTTCTGGGAGTTGAAGTCCACTAGGCTTCAAGTGGCCAAGGTTAGAGACCCCTGATTTAGAAGGTTGGCCAAAGCATGGGGATATAACATATCCGTAGAACATGACAGATCCACCTAGCTTCTGATCTCGTAAAAACCCTCATCAAACGCCTTAGAAGAGACATCCAAAGTCCATAGCTGATCATTTCTAAGCATGATCTAATGGCAACCTTACTTTCAACCTGCCCATTTTGGAACATATACAAAGTGAGCAGCATTAAAGAAACAGAAAACACAGGAGTGGTGCGATTTCTGTTCACAAGCTTTATGTAACTCAGTTGGCAAGGGACTCTCCTAAAGGCAGGGAGTGAGTGCATTAAATACAGTCAGATGTTCCAGAAAACATCTCCCCAGTTGAGAGCTCACTTAAAGGGACTGTTGGCTTTCTTGTACAATGTCTCAAGAAATGGAACAGTCCCTAAAATAACCATCTCCAATAGAATACAACATTATATACCACAGATGCTTCTTCTCCTCTGCTCTTCTTCTAATTTCTTAATCAGCATTAATTCAATTCATTAACATTATTATATAATCATGAAAATCACTCCAGTGACTCTCTAATCCACACCACTTGGAAAAATATGGTTCAATTACTAAGTATCTCCAGTTTGATTCTCAGATTCACTTTGGTTTAGACTCTGCATGTGTAAGTCTAAAATGAATACATATTAATGTGGGTTTTTTTTTCCAGGAAAAAAATACACAAATCTTCTTGGTATTACAGATTGATGCTTGTTAAAACAAAACTACAGTTCTGCATTATCTGCTGAACAATAATGAATCCCTTATGTATTGGTTCCCCTTGAGATTAAATGACCTTTCTCCACCCCCCAGTTCTTGCCTAAAATATAATACACAAGCTCTACGCTGTAGATCAAGAAGTAGGACACATCCTTTCAACAAGTAATACTGTAACTCTGAAAATACTTATTTAGGAAAATACCAGAACCTCAATGTTTTGAAAATAAACGGAAGGGTCCTAAGGACTAGCTAGATTAGAACACTGCTACTCTACTGACAATAGCTCAAGCACCCAAATAAAACAAAGCCATAAGGAAGTACTTGCTGTGCACAGATCATTTGTGAAACTGCTAGGCACATGGCAGGTCACTTGCACATTATTCAAATGGAATACAGAAACATATTGGGCATGACTACTGTTGTGATAAACGTATTGGGCATGGCTGCGCTGAACTTTCACAGGCCACAACAGGTGAAACCTCTTGCTTGTATGTTTCCCAGAGAGCGCCTCACTGAACAGAAACAGGGAAACAGGCCATTAGATGCAGTTCTCACATCCTCGTGCACTTAAAACCAGGCACCAAGAACCCTTCCCTGCTGAATTAAATGGCAAAAATGACTGTTACCTGGGCAGATCGGCAAGGATGCCATACAAGAGGCAGAGATGCCCTATTTTATACCATGTTGCCCGTTTCTCCCAGCTTCCCTCTTCCATAGCCATGGGAATATGTGTGCAATCCACCTGCATATCCTGCAGGTCACTGAACGCAAACACACAAACACAAACACACACACACACACACGGCCACCCACCCACTTACCTAGCTTGGCCATGCACCAAACAAAAAAGAGGATCGCGCAGACGAAGCCCAGCTGTTGCAGCAGCATCTCCCGCCTCTTGCGAACTTTCCTCAGTTTGGCGAGCGGAGGCTTTGAAGGGACCTTCGGCGGCGGGACCTCCAGCCCCATGGCGAGCCGGGGCGGCTGAGGACGCTCTCGGGGGGTTGGGGGGCTGCGGGAGGGCGAGAAGGAGGCGAGGCAGCTCCTCGAGACTTGGCCGGAGGGGCTCACTCGGAGGGGATCCCCGCGGAGGGTTTCATAACCAAGACCAAGGACGACGCGCACCTCCGAGAAAGGGAGGGAATCCCGCGAGAGGGGGACCGGCAGCCGCGGCCAAAGCCTCCTTGGCGGCGGGGGCGATTTTATCCGCCCGCGATCACCTCTTGGGCCGAGCCCGCCCCCTCACCGCCGCCACCGGGCAGCGCGAGTGAACGGCTGCGCCCCTGCAGACGGAGGGCAAAGCCGAGCCAACGATCCCCGCCGGCGAAAGAGAAGTAGCTGGGAAGGCGGCATCCGAGGGCACCGAGTTCCGGCAGCGGAACAGGCTCCAGGCGCGCCTGGGCGACTGAGAAGAAAAAAAGCGTGCGAAGCAGGTTTAAGGCGGCGGCGCGGGGAGCCCGGCTCCGCTCAGCATCCCACTGGAAAGTTTCAGATTCCCTTCCCGTTCTTCCCGCCGCCGTTGCCGGAGGGAGCCAAGGCGGAATCCGCGACCCTGGACGCTGGAAGCGGCAGCAGCATCTCCCCTGACTCCAGTCGGACGTTGAAGTGCACCGTCCGCCCACGCCGCGCCTGCCTTTGTAAACCGGCGTTTCCCGGGAAGGCAGCGGAGCAAATTCCTTCGCGGCGCTTTCCTGCGTGGAAACTGCCTCGGCGCAACCTTCCTCTGCCGTTCGATTCCTGGGCAACTTTCCCAACCGAGCACCTGAGTCTTTCCCCCTACCCCCGCCTCCAAACTCCGCCGTCAATACGCATGCGCCTCTTTCTGCCGCCGCCGCTACCACCGCCGCCCCCAAACCTCCCGGGGGGCCGTTATCTCCTTGATTACCACACGATATGATCCGTGTGGTTTTCCCGCCCTGGCCTGGCGGCGGAATGGAGATTAACTGGTCAAATTAATCTTTTCCCCTAAATAGCGCAGGCATTATCCCTTCTTCGCTTAGCGCCAGGCAGGGCTCCGCGCGCGCTGGTGAAGCGTTGCAAAGAGCATGTGCTCGTGAGACAGCGCCGGACTTCGATTCAGAATCACGCGCAGACTACTTTTCTCCATCCAAGCCAAAGAACGGGAGTCAGGATTGCACAGTAGTCAGAAATGGTCAAAGACATTAGCCTTAGCTCAGGAATGCTTACAGGTTTTCAGACAAATCTGCTGATAATAGACATAAGAAAAGTAAAGTCAGGAAGGGGTGAGAATTGGGTGAAGTTGCTGAAGAAAACGACATGTAAAATATAATTAACATCTAATTGTTGTGTTCTTTAATAATTAGGAGCACTGATTCCTATGATCCATTTCCTGTTTATATTGGCCATTTTTCAGAGAATATGAACACAAAAACTTTTCTTTCATTCATGGTTAGTGTATGGCTGAAGCCATTTATTATCAATCAACTGTGTTTACTCTTTTTAATTCATAGTGACAACAGAAACTACCCAAATGACCCTGATCAAAAGTTTACATACCCTGGTGATTTTGGCCTGATAACATGCATACAGGTTGGCACAAAGGGGTTTGAATGGCTATTAAAGGTAACCATCCTCACCTGTGATCTGTTTGCTTGTAATTAGTGCGTGTATAAAAGGTCAGTGAGTTCCTGGACTCCTGAGAGACCCTTGCATCTTTCATCCAGTGCTGCACTGACATTTCTGGTTTCATGGGGAAAGAATTGTCATAGGATCTGCGGAAAAAGGTAGTTGAACTATATAAAACAGGAAAGGGATATAGAAAGATATCCAAGAAATTGGGAATGCCAATTAGCAGTGTTCAAACACTAATCAAGAAGTGGAGAATGAGGAATTCTGTTGAAACCAAACCACTGTCAGGTAGACCAACTAAAATTTCAGCCACAACTGCCAGGAAAATCGTTCGGGATGCAAAGAAAAACCCACAAATAACTTCAGATGAAATACAGGACTCTCTGAAAACATGTGGTATGGCTGTTTCAAGATGCACAATAAGGAGGCACTGGAGGAAAGATGGGCTGCATGGTCAAGTCACCAGAAGAAAGCCATTACTACGCAAATGCCACAAAGTATCCCACTTAGAATACACCAAACAGCACAGAGACAAGCCTTCTGGCAGAAAGTCATTTGGAATGATGAGACCAAAATTGAGCTTTTTGGCCACAACCATAAATGCTACTGTTGAATTTGAGAGAAATCCCCTCCGCTGGGTTCGAATTTCCCGCTGGGAGGAAACGCCGGAATGGCGCAAGAATCAGATGGAAGCAGCTGATGAAAGCGAAGGTTTTTTTTATTTCAGGAAGAAGTACACGCGGTGCGGAGAGGCAGCAACGGTACAAGTTCCTGGGCTAGCAAACAAATGGTGAGTAGCCAGGTATTTTTATACCCTTTTTCCCTTTTGTCTTTGTGTTGCAATGGTTTTGGGTGTTTGCTACCTTAAAAGGTTGGCGTTTGGGGTCTTTGCTTTATTTGGAAATAGCCTGGGGCTGGTGAAAAGATGCTGACCTGGACTTGATTGGTTTTCCTAAATTAATCCTTTTATTTGGTCTACGTATCAGGTAGGGTGATTGACTTTGGGTGTTGCTTTATCTGTTTCCTTTCTTTCCAAGGTCAGTAGCCCTAGGTGTTTTCTATATGCTTTCCTTATCTTGTAATCCCCTTTGATTGCCCTGTCTTTGTCTCATTCTTTCTGATTTGTGGAAATCTTGGTATTTCTTATTTTAATGTTTTTGTGCTGATTAAGTTTCTTCCTATCATATTCTTCCTACACTATATTTGGAATGGAGTCAACAAGGCCTATGATGAAAAATACACCATTCCTACTGTGAAACACGGAGGTGGATCGCTGATGTTTTGGGGATGTGTGAGCTACAAAGCCACAGGAAATTTGGTCAGAATTGATGGAAAGATGAATGCAGTATGTTATCAAAAGATACTGAAGGACAATTTGCATTCATCAGCCCAGAAGCTGCACATGGGATATACTTCATTCCAACATGACAATGATCCTGAACGCAAGGCCAAGTTGACTTGTCATTGGCTACAGCAGCATAAAGTGAAGGTTCTGGAGTGGCCATCTCAGTCTCCTGACCTTAATATTATTGAGCCACTCTTGGAAGATCTCAAACTTTCAGTTCATACAAGACAGCCCAAGAATTTACAGGAACTGGAGGCTTTTTGCCAGGAAGAATGGGCAGTTTTACCATCTAAAAAGATAAAGAGCCTTATCCACACATACCACAGAAGACTTCAAGCTGTCATTGATGTTAAAGGGGGCAATGCACCGTATTAAGAACTGGGGTATGTAAACTTTTGATCAAGGTCATTTGGGTAGTTTCTGTTGTCATTATGATTTAAAAAGAGTAAACACAGTTGATTGATAATAAATGGCTTCAGCCAACCACTAACCATGAGTGAAAGAAAAGTTTTTGTGTTATCATTCATATTCTCTGAAAAATGGCCAAGAAATCATAAATTCTGCCAAGGTATGTAAACTTACGAGCACAACTGTATATATGGCCAAGATTGAACATGCTGTTGGCTGAAAGAATGAAATGGAAATCCTAGCAAATTTAATTTTAATATATCAGGAATGTGGTAAACTTTCACAAAAGGTATACTATAGTCATTAGAAGCCATGCTATAAAAATATTAAAAACTTGACTGCCTTGATACTAACATGTTTATCATTTACAATGTATGCTAAATCTGACATAGCATTTAACAAATTTGTGCAAGGTTTTTGCTCTCACCAAGTTTTTTAAAAAACACCTGCCAAAAGGAAGACTGACATTATTATTCTTGCTTGGATGAAAACTCTAAATGGCTAATCAAAGTTTTGTTGTTCAGTGCTAGATGCAGCAAATTCTCTAATAAAAATATCAAAACTGAAACAATTTGTTGTTACTAATTGCAAGATAAGATGGGACCTGGGACCAGCCTTCCCCAGTCCTGCAGATTTATAAAGCTAAGATGCTTTAGAGTTCAAGTTTGAATCCATACCCAGGTTGTGGAACTGGTTCTAGCAATTAGTTAAAGACATTTTGTATATGCTCACTGCCACTTCATTTTTCCTGAGCTGAATTCTGGCATTGAAAACTGATTCTGAAACTGACCTTTGGCTCTTAATCAGCATTGCTTTTTGTGGAGAGAATAGCCCCAGTGTTAGTGCCATTTAGCAGCTTAAGATGATGCCAGTGTGGTGATATATTTTTGCTGTAGCCTTTTGGATGCATTTGAAGAAGCATTACCCAGATGCAAGCTTTTAAGCGCATGGGCACATTTAAGTAGGGCATCTCAGAGTGCCTGTGCCAGAGAATGATACCTACCATCAGCCTATCCTTGGGTGGAAATCTGACCTTATTTGGTCTGAATGAGTTCATAAACCCATATGTGAAAGATTAATAAAGAATTAAGTGTTTTAAGTATTTTGAGGGGTGCTTTCTAGTCCTAAATAACTTTAGTAAGTTATTGTATCCCTAATTGTTTCAGATACCCACTTTTAATGAGCTTCTATGTGCAAGGGATTAGGAGAAAGAACAAGGATGCCTCCAGGTTAAAAGATACCCTAGTATTTGCTGACATAGAGAAGAGAGCCATGTTAGTCTATGATAGCCCTAAATCATCACCTTTTCATACTAACATATTTTATTAAAAGGCATAAGTATCTGATGAGCAGCTGCAGCTCACAAAAGCTTATCTTTTTTTCATACTATGTATTAGTCTGAAAAGATGCTATTAAACCCGTTTTGGTTTGCAGTACTTATTGAAGAACCTGGAGCTCTGCAGAAACATCTAAAATTACACAAGACAATATAAATCAACGATAGGGATGCTTAGTTTGACTAAAACAGGTCAGGGTTTGAAGAACCTTGATGCCACAGATGCATTTTGTTCAGCCCCAGCATTTTAAGCAGAATACATTCTCAGAAATATGACTTTGACACCTGATTATGTGGCAAATGAACTCTAAGGCCTGATTGAATCATGTTGATATCCATTTTGCTTAATGTAAAAATATCTGCAATAAGCTGCTTTGCAGTATCCAAATAATGCGGTGCTCAAACATCCTGGTTGAAATCAATTATTCCCTGCACCAGCTAGAGAAAGCAGAACGATGGACCACAGTGCACTCTTGAATAAGAGAAACAGTCAGGCATCCTGAGACTGAGGATAAGTAGTTTCCCTGCCCTGTTGGCTGGTTTTCTTTCTTGTTGTTTGGTTCATTTAAATACTGAAAGCCCTAAATATTGACGAACAGATGGCTTTATATTTCACCTTTCTCTGAAATGTTTGAGCCATGTCACCATGGAAACTCGGTTGAGGCAGAAGAGCATGAAAGCACCATATTCCATGTGAAAATACCTAGAGGTGCCCTGGACTAACATCAACTGGGAAATAAATTATTATGTAATTGTGCTGTCAATTATTTTATTTTTGTCACATAAAACTTCTCTATGAATCAGTTGCTCGGTATAGAAAAAAATGTATTCAACAGAAGAGATTATTGCTCTTGAGGAATAAAGTACAACATCAAAAATCTACAATTTTGGAAAGATGTAGTTATATTAAAAAATACATTTCCATACTTTTTTTTGTCAGTCTGCAGGAATTTGGAGGCAGGTTTTCCATAACAGCTGGAGAACGAGAAAGCATGGTTCCATGAGAAATTATCTTGATTCTGGTTTGTTTTAGAGCAGAGGTTGCCAAACTTTTGGACCTCAGGGATCACCAAACTCATAATTTTAAATCCCACGGACCACTAATATGGATTTTGACTGACGGTGGCTTGCTGACGTTTTCCCACATTCTCTACAGAAAACAGCAGAGACCCTGGGAAAATCCCCAAAAAAGTCTGCAGGAAAATTCCCCACTCCGTTTTCCTACCTATCAATCATTCTTTATTTGGGATCGCAGGATACCGTCTCCAGCTCCGTTCTCGGGGGTGGGGAGAGAGAGAGAGACTATTGGCTTCATGCAAGGAAAGCAGCAGAAGCAGCAGAAGTCTTTCTTTCTCTCCCCCAAGCTCTGCCAGAAACAAGTCTTTGTGAGACTTGTCATGCCGGCACAGCCTCTTGGAGCAGGGTGCCTTGCAGGGTCCCAAAGACTCATTTCTGGGAAGTTTTGGGGAGAAAAAGAAAGACTTTTGCTGCTTTCTTTGCATGCAGCCAAAAGCAGAAGAAGAAAGAAGCAAGGAAGGCAAGGTGTGTGAGGTGAGTGGGACAAGTTCCCACCCCCGCTCTTCCCCTCCCTCCCCTCACTACCTCGTGTTGTTCACAATGCAGGTGATGCAAGACTTGTGTTCCCGCGGGCCATGTGGGCAGTGCAGCCTTGTGTTCCTGCACAGCCTGGATTAATTGCTTTGGGGGTGACATTTCTCTGCAGACCACCAAAATTTTCTTGCAGACTACCAGTGGTTCCCCAGCCCACTGGTTGACGACCACTGTTTTAAAGCACATCTGGAAATTCAGAAAGCAAGACTACAAAAAGATAGTAATACACTGGATGTATTCACACATCATACTAAGTTAATGATGGCTTTTACAATGGTCTGTCAAATAATTCCCTATGATTGGGTTTATACATTATATTTACCTGTAAATCTTAGTTACAAATTGCAAATAGCTAAGTCATATACAGTTAAAAAAACCCAAAATAAAACAGAACCAAAAAACCAAACCCATTGCATAATTTTAGTTAGGAACTTAATCATTCAGTTCCAGCGTGGGGAAAGAGGTTATATTTACTTTGTATGGATTTTATGGATTTTGATAATTTCTGTAAACCCAGATGGACATTTCTTCCAACAATGGTAAATCTAAATAAGCTAACCTCAGGGTCATATTTGAAAGAATGATCAGCTCTCTAAATTGTTTAAAATGTTTTTTGTTTGTTTGTTTGTTTAAGCTATATGTGTGGATGCATAGCTGTGCTCATCAACAAAATATTGTATGATTTCTACATGTTATGAAACACCAAAATAGGAACAGTGTGTTAACATCAGGATGTGCTTCACGATATTTTAACAGAGTAAACATAAAATAATCACATTTCTGGATTTCTAAAATTCTCCCTAAAGAAGTTGCTTTCTACTTATCTTCCATATTACGGAGTATATGTTATTATATTATATAAAATTTAGGAAGAAAAGAAAGCCTGTTTAGCTACATCTAAGCAGTGTGAAATTCTCTATGAGAATTTGAACATGTGCTGAAATTCAAGCTCTGTATTGATTTCCTGTAGAAAATTCTCTGGGTAATTTTTGCCCTTGCTTTTGTTCCATGTGTTCCCCTTTTCCAACATCCTTTCTTTTTATATTTACAGAATTGTGTGAATAAAGATATTTCTCATTAAAACCTTTCTTTCATTGCTACACAATTCCTCCTATTTTGTTTGTTACTTCTGGGTTTTGAATAACAAGATCTGAAGTATCCCCCTTTCCATTTTTGTTTTCTCAGACCTGAGCTGAAGGAAAAAGTCTTTGGCAGAAGAACCCCTTAGTTAGTTGACAAGTTGAAACTCTCCTAAGATGTGTCAGGGATTCAACTTGACTGATGGCAGCCTATCACAATTGCATTTTACCTGAGCATCCTTGGATAAAAGGAATGCTTTGATTATCCCGATTATCCATAGTCTTCCAATATTTGAGGGGCTGCCACAGAGAGGAAGGGGGTCAAGCTATTTTCCAAAGCACCTGTAGGCCAGACAAGGAATAATGGGTGGAAACTGATCAAGGAGAGATTCAACCTGGAAATAAGGAGAAACTTTCTGACAGTGAGAACAATCAACCAATGGAACGGCTTGCCCTCGAAAGTTGTGGGAGCACCATCACTTGAGACCTTCAAGAAGAGACTGGACTGCCAAATGTAGGGCAATGATGACTAACCTTTTTGTCGCCGCGTGCCGAATGTGTACACGTGTGAGACCATGCACGTGTGCCTGTACCCATAATGCAATGCACACACGACCCCCCTGTCCTCCCCCTGCACATGCGCATGGGACTCCTGCACTCCCCCACCCCCTGTCCATGTGCACGCATCTCCCGCATGCACCCCAGCCCCCACGCAGATACCCAAAAATCAGCTGGCTGGCAGGAGGTGCGTGCGCATGCACAGTGGAACTGAGCTGGGGCGATGGCTCGCATGCCCGCAGAGATGGCTCTGCGTGTTACTTCCAGCACGCGTGCCATAGGTTTCGCCATCCTGCTTGGGCAGGAGGTTGGACTAGATGATCCACAAAGTCCCTTCCAACTCTGTTAATCTGTATCTGTATCCCCATTTTCATCTCACAGCAACAAGAGAAGTACAAGCAATATGATAACTATTTCATGAAAATTACAACACATGTTCAAATGCAGATTCAGAGGCAGTTTCTCAGTAGTTTATTATGGAAGCCACTTGGGTCTTTTCCTCTTTATAATGTTAGAAGGCATGAAAGAAACCCAGTTCTTAGAGAGGAAAACCCATATAGCAAATAAACAGGAAGTTCAAGTAGGAACTTGGCAATGAAGATGGAAGAATAGAGAGAGAATCTTCTGAGGCTCTCATTAGTTGGCACCCAAGTTTATCTAAATGTTTTAATGGTCTCTGTATAATATTCTCAGCGACAGTTTTTGTGCCTTCTTCCAGCTTTGAGTTCTTTGAGATGGCTTTGCTTCCCTTGGGCTTGCAGAGATCCTCTTGTCATTACTGCTATTCGAATTTCAGCCTTTACCTTTTGAAGTTAACAACAAACATAGCTCTCATAAGTGCTCACATTCCCACTGGCATTTTTCTCAGAGATACTGAAGCTGCTTTGTAAAGTTTGTAATCCCTTGCATTTTTAAAATTGTTTCTCCTATGATGCCTAACACCAGGAGTGGGATTCTACTGGTTCGCACCTATTCGCTAGAACCGGTTGTTAACATTCTAAGCAGTTCGGAGAACTGGTTGTTAGAAGAAATTATTGGCCTAATCCTGTAAGGAAGGCAGGAAGGAAACATTCTGGTGTTGCTTACAGAAACTGCCTCTCCGTTAACCCTTATTACATTCTTGGCAGGACTAGACTTCCTGTCTCCAGAGCTTCTCTGGAGCTTTCTTTCCTCCTTTGCTGGTACTTTGCTTGTATGGAGTGACCATTCAAAGTTACAATGGCACTAAAAAAGTGACTTATTACCGTTTTGCACACTTACGACTGTTGCAGCATCCCCACATTCCCAAGAGGCCAGGCAAGGAGAAGCGTGCCTTGATATGATGTTGAGTTGGCCACACCCAGCCAGTAACTTGACCACCAAGCCACACCCACCAACTAAGCCACACCCACAGAACCAATTGTTAAAAAATTTGAATCCTATCCCTGCCTAACACCATCTGTAGATCTCATCAAAATACTGCCAGACTCTAAAGAAATGTAAACACTAACCTGGAAATGCTTAAATGTTAGTTTTTACTATATTTATTAGAATCCCCACTGGCTCTGCCCAGTTGCTGGGTGATTTACATAAAGCACTGAATAATTGCTACTATAGCATTTCCTCAAACTCTAAGAACTAATGAAGCCCTTATTTTATAGCTTTCTGACTGATTCCTTCTTCTTAATATTCCAAGCATGACAACTGTATTTGCTCAAACTAGGTCAACCTGGGAAAGTATATTAGATAGTTTCAGTGTAGGAATGCCTGCATCCTGGACAACATTCATTCTTTGGTTTGCCTAGTGATATATCTGAGAATCAAGACAGGAACTATATAACATGCTACATAGGACAAACAGATATATTTACCCACAGCAAAAAACTGATTTATATAACTAGCATTAATAGATCTTTAATGTAGTTTTAATTAATGGAACATTAATAGGTTCATTTATCACAAATGAATATTATTTGCCTTGCACACCATCCATAATACACTTCACAGTGGCTTGCACAAAAATGAAAAAGCAGTTTTTCCTTGCTGAAGGAGATATATTATATCATGAAAAGTATTATTATTGATCATCACACAGTCAACTAGATGTTCAGACTGGAGTTGGCATTTTTGTCTACCTATTGAGTACTTACCAAGGGCCTGGGATAGGCAGAACTGGATGTTTGATGGTGTTACAGATATTGTTGCAGGATGGTTTGAATTCTAAAGCCCCAGAGCAATTTAACTTCTTCATTTTCTATGACTTTCTCTATTTTATGACCCTACCAGTTCTAATCTGCAGGCAAATGATATTTCTTGCAGATCTTCCAATACACCATTGTTGCTACTTTGTCATGCCACTGCTTGTAGTCATTTGGGAAATCTCCTTGTAGCAGCTTACCAGGTGGTCCACTGTTTCTTCAGCTTCTTTGTACAGGCAGTACTTACTGTCTGTTCCTATCTTCTCAGTTCTGGCTTTGTATGAATTAGTCCCTCGACCTCTTTCTTCAATTTTCCTGGTCTTAGCCATTGCCAGGTCTTGTTATTTTCTGCTTTCCCTGCTATTGTTTTTAATGTACTGGCTGGGTAGAGCTTTGTCTTCCCTTGCCTCCTTTCTGCATTTGGTCTTTCTTGCAGTCCAGTTCGGTCTCTCTAGTAGTCAGTAACCCTTCCAGGCATACTAAGTGCATCTTTTTTTATTGTCCTTCAGATATTCTTCCAAAGCCCTTTTTTTCTTCTTCAGCCATCTAATGTACTTGCAACAATCCACACCCACCCATTTGCCTTGGTAGGTAGAGTCTGTCAATGTCACTGCGAGGATGAAGGGCATGATTTCATCATCATTATTTTTCTGGTCTTCCTCTCCATTGTTTTTAGTTCTGCTTGAGTCCAGTTCACTATTCCAGCTGTGTATCTATTGACTGGAATTGCCTAAGTGTTGATTGCCTTGATGGTCTTTCCTCCTTGAGTTTGGACTTTAAGATCTTCTTCACTGTCTTGATGTATTCACCTCTAATCTTGTCAGCTTGAAGGATACTTAGATATTTGTTATAATCACTTTCATCAAGACTCTTAATGTTATTTTCATGAGGCATCTTGATTCCTTCAGTTTTTACTACTTTTCCTTGTTTGATGTGGTATTATTATTATTATTATATTATATATAATACTTTTGTTGCTAGTATTATAGTTGGTTGCACAGTCAACAAGATGTTTAGATTGGATTCAGCATTTTTATCCACATATATCAAGTCCTTCTCAAGAACCTGAAATAGACAGGTTTTATTGTTTGATGGTAGTACAGATAACATAAAAAGAATTTTGTTATTTTGTTTTAAAATGTCCCTGGTGTATTTTGCAAACCTCTGAATTGTGAAACAAAGTTTATTCTTCTTGGTTTGGATGGTTGCCACTGCATTAAAGAATGAGCTGATCCCCAGGCAGAAAGCTTAGCACCTGCATCCCTATCAGTTACTCTGCTATTACCTAAGTGGCTGCACAGCAAAATGTCCAATGGGAGTTTAAATTCTTGTCTAAAGAAGGCAGGGAAAAAGAGGCTCTGGGTTTTTTCCTCTCTCTCTTAGGTTCCAATTAATGCGATTCATTAGCATGGTAGACATTTTCCATAGATCTATTCTTGTTCTTTCCTTATTCTCTAGTACCCGCCATCCGTCTCGCCCAATTGTAGTGTGTTTTTTCCAGCTACAGTATAGTTAGTCGTCACTTAACAACAGTAATTGGAATAGGCAATTTTGTTGCTAAGAAACTCTGTTGTAAAGTGTAACATCATGTGACTGCCCCAATGACAGTTCACACAGTTTCAGTTGTACTCATTAAGTAAATCACACATGGTTGTTAACTGTAGTATTACATGACCACAACTTGCAACTTTCCTGCTGACTTCCTCATTGACTTTGCTTGTTGGAAGCTGGCAGTGAAGATCAAATGACAGGGGGATTTTGCAGCCTTCGTAATTGTGTGCTGATTGCCAAATACCCAAATCAATCACATCACCATAGGGACATTGCAGTGGTTTCAACTCTGAATAAGTTTCCTCATTCAGCATCATCCTAACTTTGAAAGCTCACTGAGTGAGTGGTTCCTAAGCAAGGGAATTCCACTTCATCATCTCTTCAAAGGACCACTGGACCAGAGGCGCTATTCAGCAGGTTCTGACCAGTTCTGGAGAACCGGTAGTGGAAATTTTGAGTTGTTCGGAGAACCGGCAAATACCACCTCTGACTGGCCCCGCCCCCATCTCTTCTCTGCCTCCTGAGTCCCAGCTGATTGGCTGGGTTGTCTTTTGTTGCCCTGCACAGGAGAACAGAGCTGGAAAGCAGGTGAGTGGGGTGGGGAGGGAATGGGGATTTTGCAGTAACCTTCTCCTACCACGCCCACCAAGCCATACCATGCCCACCAAGCCACGCCCACAGAACCTGTAGTAAAAAAATTTAAATACCACCACTGCACTGGACTTATTAAAATAACATGCCTAGCTGAAGCATTATAAAGTTGATAAAAAAAGAGCCCTAGACATATACGACAAGAACTGAGCAAGCTAAAGAGGAATGGAGCAAAACAGACATTATAACTGTTAAGTACGCATAGCTAAAAATCTCATTCTACATTTTTTAAAAAAGTGAACATTTAAGGGATCTTGTTAATTGCATAAACCAGTACAGATCAATTAATGTGGGAAGTGGGTGTGCCAGAATAGGAGCAAATGGAAAGTGGTCAGTTCAATCAATCAGGGACGTCTTTATGAATATTAGTTGTTCTCTGCCTGTGTAAATCTCCACCTGAAATAGGTACTGTCAGCTCAAAGCAGTGACGTTACTCTTGCCTTTCTAATGTCCATCCTTCATTTACAGGGTTAGCACTGGAGAGCTTTCTCTGTTCTTAGAGGCTTTTCTTTGGACTGTGAATCCTCAATCACTGAAGAGTTTTTTGGATAGGTAGGGCAATTCCTATTGCACGCTAAACTGCCTGTCCCCCATGCTTCACCTAACTATTTCTAACCCAATCCAGAAAATTCAGTCTGGATTTCAATGGGTGGCCATAGGGCTGGGCTGGTACTTGGACAATGACCATCACAAGATCTAAATGGTTTGTCCTCTGGTTTTTATTGTTCCATTCCATGAAGGGAATGAAAAATGATCTCCTAATGATTGCCTTTTTTTTCCAGGGATTCTTTCCTGTTCATTGGTCCATCTGCCTTTCTTTTTCTTTCCCACGTGTTGGCACATGTGATGTCTTTCCACATCATCTCCTTTGACCTGACACATAGCCTTCCCTTTTTTCTCTCTTTCCCTTATGATAAAGCCATAGCTCCAATGTTCTAATAATCAGAGAAATAGGGAACAACTACTTCATGCTTAAAGTCCATAGAAACTTTTTTAGCAAGGAAAACCTGATTGTTCAGCTTCACTGAAATTATGTTCTCGAGGACTTAAGATGTCTCAAGTCAGAAAACAACAGCTTTTAAGGGAAGCTGGAAAGCAACCTTAGTTTTTAATTTTAAAATACAATTAGTCATTTTTAAAAGGGACTGTTCTTTAATTTCAAATTAATCTTCTTCTACTGGATTTAAAGGAAGAGGGTAGGAAATAGCCAAATATGCAACTTCTGGAGTTTGGGCCATAATAAAATTTAAGAATGAATTAATGAATTGATAGATAAATAATTTGATGCAATCAATTATGTCCTACCTCTACCTAGGTCATATGCTTATATTCTCACACTTTGTGATAAAATTCATGACTAATCAGATGGACAGTAGCAGTTCTTCTTCTGCAATACACAGACTTCTGCCTTGCAAAACTGGAAGGGCAACTAAGGTTTCATTGCGGTTCATGACTAGGGAGTTATTTGAATCCAGGCTTATCAACCCCAATAAATGATTCTAATTCTGCTTTCCTCTGCCTGGGTACACTTCTGAGGTGTGGATTTCAACTCACAGAATGCTCTAACTCCAACCATATTGAGAGTCTTGAAAACTGAAAGCCTGATGTGTATGTGTACTTGTGTACATCTATGTATACAGAAAGGAGTACCTCTAACATAACATAAAGTTTGTGCTTTATAAAATGATAAATGATAAAATGGCCTACAAAACTGAGGTGTGTCCTTTTATAGGCAATTAATTTGAACCAGCAATTATTAATGCATTATATTCATTTTAATTTAATAAAAATAAAAATTTAATGTTATGACTTGGGCCTAACCAGAGCTACAACTACCTTGCTTTGCAGGAGTCTCTAGAATTAGTTTCAATGCAACTTGGCATTCCTAGCCAAAAAAGTAGAGAAACTGGGTGTACAGGATTTTTATGTCAGTTCATTTCCCTTTTCCAGTTAATCTTTATTTATTTTTATTTTGGGGGAGGGAATCTCATCATAAAGGCTTTGAGATAAAATGCAGTACCTGTGGTTCTAGCAAACCTCTACCCGCAGTGAAAATAATTATCATAATATCATATTACTCTAGAAAGATTTTAGAAAGAGTGCAGAGAAGAGCAACAAAAATGATTAAGGGACTGGAGGCTAAATCATATAAAGAATGGGTGCTAGAATTGGATATGTCTAGTTTGATGAAAAGAAGGATTAGGAGTGACATGATAGCAGTGTTCCAATATCTCAGGGGCTGCCACAAAGAAAAGGGAGTCAAGCTATTCTCCAAAGCGCATGAGGGCAGGACAAGAAGCAATGGGTGGGACCTAATCAAGGAGAGAAGCAAATTTGTCTGAAATGGTTATAGGGTTTCCTGCCTAAGCAGGGGGTTGGATTAGACTAGAAGACCTCCAAGGTCCCTTCCAACTCTGATATTCTATTCTATATCAATTCACCCAATTGAATTCATAGCTTTTTTAGATGAGGAACCTTCCCCCTCCGTAGAATAAAACAATATAATCAATAAATAATGAAACCGAAGTCAATGTGGTCAATTAAATGAATAAACTTGCCCAGGTCAGCAAGTTTTATTTTCCCCATTTTTCCTTTTGAAATTTCCTTTTTAAAAGGCACATTCCAGAACTGAAATGGAGAAAAGAAAGACTCAACCGATGCATTTCCAACATGAACTTCAGTGCAGAAGGAGCGACACTGATATCCAGGTAAACTGCTTCTCCTTTATATAGCAGTCAGCTAATTAGCACAGTGCCTGCAGTCTCACCAAAGGAGCTTTAGGCACATCCATTGATGTGCCTAGACAAACAAGCACCTAGCTGTTTTGCGCGGAGGTTTTTTTCTCCTCAGCTCAACAACAGTTCCAAATGGTAAAGGGATTTAGGAAAAAAAAAATATGGGTAAACCAAAACATTTGCAGGCCTTCCTTTAACTGTAATGTGTGATGCAAAAATTCAGTCATGCCTTGATTGATTTTTTTTTAAATCACTGATATTATAAGGGCTTATACCTGTTGAATTTCTTTGTGTCATTGTATACAGTGATGGACCGTCTCAACCCACTGGGATTGGCTCGTATTACTCATGCTGGCAAAGGAGGCATGCTGTGGGTCCCATCAGCCTGAATATTCTGCCTGGTGGGTCCAGGAGAAGGGCCTTCTCTTCTGTTGCTCCTGCCTCTAGAAGATCTTGCCCTCCCTCAATGTGAGGTTAGCCCCAATCCTCTTATCTTTTTGTAAGGATCTAAAGATGTGGCAGTGCCAGTCAGCTTGGGGCCAGTGGGAGATCAGTGCAATAGCTGTGGTTGATTGAGTAATAACAGACCCCACTTTTCCTCCCTACTCTGTCCCTGCCCTCCCACAAGTTTTTGATTTTAATGTTTGGTTTTAACATTTTTGTTGTAACTAAGATGTAACTGTAAGTCATCCAGAGTTAATCTACGGGCGGCCAGTCAGTCAGCCAGCCAGCCAGCAAGTAAGTAAATAGATAAATAAATAAATAACCAAATAAATAAGTGCAGAAGACACATATTTTTTATTAGAAGAAACTATGCAACTTACTGGGGAGAGACCTTCAAATTGTATCTCTTCTGCAGGATCACCACTGACCTGTAAGGTACCTTTGTGCAAAAGTTTTTTTGCTGTCAAAGTTCCAAGTCATGTCATATGTCAGTTGCAGCTGCCAGGTGCTTCCTTCTCTTTTTACTTCTATATCTCCATGTGTACCCGGAGTTGAAAGTTGATGGGCTTCTTTCCCTGAGCTGGTGCCCTGCATTGCAGCACCGGGCTATTACTGTACCCTTGCTTGGCGCTCACATCCATGTCATGATGCCTTTTTGCAGTGCACAACTTGCAAACGTATGCTTGCAGTGGCTCTACAGATGCCACTTCCAGCTGGAGCATTCTCAATCTTGGTAGGATGTGATGGAACATGAACCAGGGAAGGAATGTGGGTGGGGGAGGCTTGAGAACACCGAAGATTCTCAGGGACAAGACAGTAGATGCCAAACAGAAGTCCAGATTAAGAGACTGCCCAGTCCTGAGCTGGATGGAAGAGGGGGCAAGAGGTTCAGAATAGCCACACTCTAAACTCTCTTAGGATACATTTATTAGGGTAGAGGATTATAGCTTTAGTTTGGCCAGATTTTATTCATTAGGTATAAAGAAATAAAGGATTGGACTATATTGGATTTCCCTATTGTATTTGAGTTTAGGTTTGATGTATGACTTCTGCTGAACAGCTGAAAAACCAAGGACTGGACCTAGTGGATAGGAGACCACTAGGAAATTATAGAGCAGTAGGCTAGACTTAGATCTCAAAAACTAAAGTAAAAAGTCCTCAAAGAAGGCAACAGCAAATTGCAGGTGCTTGGATGTATCCATTGTGTCACTGGGCGTAGAGATCAACTCAAAAGAATCTTTAATTTAAAAAAAAGAAAAATACAGTATAACGAAAAAAATCATCAATAATTATACAGTAAAAGAAGCAAAAGCATTACAATGATTAAATTAAAAAAGGAAGAAAAAGGAACTAATAAGAGAAAAAAAAAGATCTGTACAATGTTAATATAAAATTTATTCAATCATTAAACCCGCCGTTAAATCTAGACTGTATAGAAACACATTGTTTGATCTTTTCATTTTTAGAATATACAGACATTTCAAAAACTGATGATGCGTATCTTGAATATGTTCTTAAATATCAGCAGAATAAGGTTATTTTCTCATTTATATAAAATTGCTTTCTGTGCCAAGCCTCAGACTCAAGAAGGAGACTGTATTGTTAGGGATCCCCAGAGACTCCACTTACACACACATTTTTTCACAACTTGTATCCAGTGCAAAATGTCTGTCAATAATGAATTGACATTAATGAATCAAAAAAAAAATATTGCAGACTACAGGAACCAGGAGAACTATTCAAGTGACCCTGAGGACACAGATAAACCACCAAGTACTTCAACAATCCTCTAAAAGGATGCAAATGACCAGCTGTCTCCAAGGAGTATAAATCCTTCCATTCCCCACTATCCTGTCAGAGCTGAAAAAGCTTCTTGGATGAGAAGCAAAACCTCTTCAAAGAAAAAACAAGGAAATCCAGTTGCCTCCTGAAAAAGCACCTTTGGGATAATGAATTAGAAATGCATAGTGTTTAGCATGTTATATTTTTTTTAATTTCGTGAACTAGACATTATTTTTCTAAGCTATGCACGTTCATAGTGCATACCTTAGAAATCATAGTCCAAAAGTCATAGTGCAATGTTTTGTCTCTGTCTTATTTTTTTATGTATCGGCCTCAGCAAACAATATGCCCGGTTGTCCTAAGGGATATGATCAAGAGGGACCTCCAGCCTCCACATGTCATTCTTTTCACCAGCTGTTATGGGACTTATGACAGTCACTCCATGGGTCATACCCCCCCCCCAAAAAAAAAAACCAATGAATGCACTCAGTCCACTTAGTATTTGTGGCTTAATAATGTGTTGCTATTATTGCAGCATAATCCATATGTGCACCTTACCTAGGAACTATGTAGAGAAATGCAGGTTGATCTCCATTATCTTTGGTTCTAGCAATGAATGTAAAGTTCTTTAAAAGGCTTGCATAGGTTTCAGACTTCAAGCTTTGATATGCTTGATCACCTTTTAAAATGCTAATAATGAAGCCTAAAATTTGAGACAACGATACTATTAATATCTGCCGCTCTTCCAGAAACATGTTAGCTATTATCTTGCAAAATGTGTCACACACTTCCTGAATTGTAATTCTATTTTAATAACCCTTGCCACCATACTCCTTCACCCAGTGAAAGGGGCTCTTATTTCCACAATGTTTTATATTCAATTTAGTACAATATGCTGCTTCTCTAACCCTTTTTCTTGTGGAGATATGAAAAGCTTCACATTCATGCACACGAAGAAGCAAAGTTATTAGCTTTATCCATTGTTTTAGAATAACATGTGCTTTATGCCTATTGTTGTGATGTTTAATAAATTCAACCACTTGAATCATGAAGATGCCAGTTACTTTTTCCCATCTCTGTACCTTTAGACCTCCTTTGACTAGTTTATTTTTTTTACAGATCATTCAAGTGGGAGAAGATGTCACGTTTCGCACTATATTTTGTGCCCAAATATTTTAAGTCATTGTTTATATGGCCTAAGAGTGCTTTGGTTGGCCTTGCAGTGGCAACAGAAATTCTTGTGAAATGATATACCTAGGAAAGTTTCTGACTGTATTCGCATACTGACCTGATCATGTTGAAACTTCATGGTCATGAAAGACTGCAGATGGTTAGCACTGACCAAACAAGAATGGGCGCTTGGTAAAGGAAATAATTTTGCAGAAAAGATTTCAAGGAAATGGTAATATTGTTCTAGTGTCAATTATTTCTATATTGCTTTGGGCACTGCTTGCTTGGATATCACCTCTAGTAAAATGTCTCCCCAGCTCATTAGAGGTTGTTTCAGAGATCAATTAGTGGGATTATCAGAAAGCTTAGAAAACCAAGAGAAGGTGTTTGAATGTGGCAGCAAGCAAGGTAACAGGCTGAGATTATAGAGTCAATTGGCAAGTGAGAATAAAAGATTTCAATGAGGTTTTTTGCTTATTAAAACATTTAAGAAAAGCAATTGAATGGGAAAAGAGAATAATGTGCAGTAATAAGAAACTGTGCTGGGCTTCAATTGCTCAGGGCTTGGGTACTCTTCTAAAAGTAGTGAGACTCCCCCCCCCCCCCCCGCCCGCACCTTATGTCTGCCAATGTGTTAAATCTATAGCTGTGGGCTGTTCTCAGAGTGCCCCTTTCTCTGAAGTTAGGTTACTGCTGACTGGGGAACAGTAGTTTCATTAGAGGCACAAAATAGCGGGGAAAGTCACAGAAGGTTTAATTAGCACTTTAAAAGTTCTTTTACATTGCTTGCAATTTACTGGTGTTCCTCTCTTGCCTGGTAAGGACATTTTTGATTGCAGTACTCCAGCTTCAGAATGCCCCCTCCTCATCAAATGCAAATATTTCACAACCTTCCTTGTATGCCCAATCACACTTGGCCAATAAAGAATTCTACTCTGTTCTGGTGCCAGATCAAAACGATATTTTCAGGCATTGAAAAAAGGTTTGGTAGAAGAAAGGTTTGGTTGAAGAAAAATGGTTTGGTAGAATTTGAGAGAATCCCAAAAGCCACTTAGTCCAGTTCATTACCATCAATGAAAATCATTATTGAAGTATCCTTGGGAAGGAGGAATAGAATAGAATAGAATAGAATAGAATAGAATAGAATAGAATAGAATAGAATAGAATAGAATAGAATACTTTATTGGCCAAGTGTGATTGGACACACAAGGAATTTGTCTTGGTATAAATACTCTCAGTATACATAAAGAAGGAACATTTATTAAGAATTAAGAATCATAACGTACAACACTTAATGATAGTCATAGGGTACAATCAACATCAAATCATACTAGTAAACAGTCAATATAAATCGTGAGGATACAAGCAACAAAGTTACAGTCACAAGTGGGAGGGGATCGGTGATAAGGAGTGATGAGAAGGTTCATTCAGTCTCTGTTACAACCCCTTTACAATCTATAGCTTTTCAAGTTAACCTTTTCTAATGTCACATTGCTTGTTTTATCAAGAAGTTCTTACTAATATTTAGTCAAAAAGCTCCTCCACACAGTGATTCAAGCAGTTATAGCTGAATCCACTTTTTCCTGCCACTGGCTTCTTAGGTGAGAACTGTGATGATTCTGTGACAAATCAAATCAGATATCTATAAATGAAATGTTGCCAAAGGAACCTGGGAAAATCAGGAAAATGTTCTGCACAAGATTTAAGCAAATAACATGTTTACACTCAGGAAAGCAGTTGCCTTAATACTTTTTAAAACAACAAAAGATTCACAAATATTTCTTACCTTATGAACATCTTAGAGATGATAGAAGAGCCTAAAATGTTCCAGAATTTATTTCCTGGATCATATTGTGAGTAGTAACAATTTTAATGTTATTAAAAGTGTCTGTTATTTGCAATTGTAATTTTGGTGGGATTTTTGCCACCTCCATCAAGAAACAGAACACATGTGCCACAACCAAAACTGGGAAGCCAATCAACTCCCTTCTTCATTTGAGAAAAATAATCTCAAGATGAACAGCTAAAGACAATATTGGCCTTTGATTCTTTGGATGAGAATTTCTATTTAGAGTTCCTTTACTAAAACTTAGATTCTCAGACACTGCACTCTAATAAATATACAGTATTATAGCTTATACCAATGTTTCTCAAGCTTGGCAGCTTGAAGAGATGCAGGCTTCAGTTCCCATGCTGGCTGTGGAATTCTGCGAGTTGAAGTCTACCTCTTTTCTAGCTACCAAGATTGAGAAACATTGGCTCACACCTTAAAACACCCATCTTTTTAGCCTTTCAGAAAACCGTAAAATTCTGCATTTCCCACAACTGGTGGATTAGACTGGGGTGTGAGCTGGAAGCTCTATGGTCTGGTGCCCAAGAAGAAAGATGCTCTTGTTTTTTGCTCCTATTTTTAATTAATTCTTATCATTATATAATAAAAGTGGTATATGAGTTTATCAGTTATATGTACATACAAATATAAAACATGATCACTCACTTGCCAATTACATTCTATTCCATGATCCTTTGTCATATTTCCAGTAATACATTTTTTTCTGGCCTTTTCAGACTGGACTTTTTTGTTGCCTAATAATAAAGTTCACATTTAAAACCAGAAAAAACAATTTAGACCAGAAAAAAATCCAAATAATTAGATTTCAAGCAATACCACATAATTTGTTTCTCCAAATAGCAATGAATCTCTATATTTAGGTCAGAATTCCTAATCGCTTTTTGTCAACAAGTTTCAGAAAAGGGAGAGAGACATGAGATCAGATAGCTGGTATAGGGTGGATAATAGAGAAAGCAAGAGAAAACAAGAGATTATCTTTCTTCTGTTGATACACCATAATGTGAAACATATAAAGACTTATGGACTATTGTACTGAGGAATCTTTGCCAGGAATAGAAGCTACTGGAAGAACTTAACTTGAAGGAGCAGAATGGCTTGGAATGAAAAGGAGGCTGAGATAAGATTGCATTTGCCTCATCGTTGTTCAACTTATATAAGAAGTAAATTATAAAAATGACAAGATTGAAAAACCTGATACAGTACCAGTTAAAAAAGCAGTCAAAATAGCATCAGTCTGAGATATATGAGCAGTACCATTTTGTTAACTAAAAGTAAAGTAAATGTGGAAAAGCATATTATGAAAGTAAAAATACAAACTGAAAAATATGGGCATGGTGTTAAATATTAAGAAGACAGAGTAACATCATCTTGCATGCTTAATGAATCTATAGTGAAGCTTATTAGTAGAACTAAAGATGGCAGATAAATTCCTGGAATGGCTTTTGAAGTTCTATGAAAATTACAAGTTAGAATGGTGTTTGTCCATATAGTCACCATGAGGTTTTTAAATGTGCCTGTCTATTTCATAGATTTATATTCCACCTTTCGTTCAGAAGCTCAAGGCACTGAATGTACTATTCCCACCTCACATTTTTCTCATCATAATTGTGTATACTAGTTTGGGCCAAGAGAAAACACAAATCTTAATCACTATGCCTTTTGCTAATCTTTGTGGTTCCTAAGCCTCATTGACTTCTGTCAATCTTAGTCTCATGAAATATCCAAAATAATTGTAGCCTTAAAGCTGTTGTCACCAAATATGGTGGGCTATTAATTAAAACTCCTTAGAGACTTCAAATTGCCATTTGTTTCTGGAATAGATTAGTACAGCGGACCTCTAGAATTTATAGAAACCTAATAGATATCTAAGATATTATATACATATTTTTCTTTCCCCCAGAAATTGCTAGACTCATAAATTTCAGAGATACCTTCTGAGAACAAAGACAAGTGAACCAAGTAAAACAGTGATACATAGCACTCAATTTTTACTTTTCTTTTCAATATACAGAAAATACAAAATATTATGGTAACCACAACAGTTTTGATATTATTTGTGTCTCTCCAGACTACTGTCTGTTCTCAACATTGCCTAGTAGGAGGAAAGGAAACAATGGGAGAAAGGGAAGTAACAGATTTAATTTTCTGTTTTCTGAATACAGCTTTCTGGGGGGAGAGGGGGTGGAGGACAGAATGGAATTTTTACAAAACCATCAAAAGCATTAGGTACCAAGTACTGAAAAATATCTTCTTTCCCAGAAGCTCCTCAGATTCAGTAATTTCACAAGGCATTTCACCTGTAGATGTGCCTGAACAGTTGTTAATCCCTGGATTTATGTCGATGATATATTGGCCTATGGATCATATTATATGGGTTTTTTTGCAATATTATTTTGGATGGAGGAAGGAAGAGGTTATTTGATGTATTTGGCTGAGTTGCAGTTACATACATTGGGTGCACTATAAATCTTTAATCAAACAACTAATCAAGCCATGTCATTTGGGTGTTGTTGTTATGGAATTGCTTGCTAATTGTGCTGCCAGGCATATTCTGCATACTGAATTTCTTCTTGCTTTAATCTATTTGTAATTTATTTTTTATTTTAACCCTTGAAAAGTTTCGGAAATCATTTTTAATTGGACAGTATAAAACTATATAAATAAATAAAATAAAATCTACTAAATATGAAACCATATTCTTTCAAAATCTGGGGGAAGGGGAAGGAAAGCAAAACCATAGCAGAATCATTCATCCTGCAGATACGCAGGGGAGAACACACTTCAAGTGGCAACTGAAAGATACCACAGTAATGTATACAGTAAAGTATACACCTTGTTAATTTCTGGGAGGAGAGCATTTAGAGATACAAAGATACAAAGAAAACCATCCCGCAACAATGATAAAATAGTACAGTCCACTTCTTGGAATAGATAGCAGTATTTTGTCTCCTTTTTAGTATAGAGAGAGAGAGAGAGAGAGAATAAGATCTTATTCTCTCTCTCTCTCTGATCCAGTTGAGGATTATACAATGTCTTGTTTAGGGCCCTCCTTTGGAATATGCTGCCTCCTCCCTAGGAAGCCTATCCTAATACTTTCCAGAAGTGCTAGGATGGTAGTTCTCAGTTTTCCCAGCTGATATGATTAGTGAAGATTATGTTAGGGCTTGGAGCCACCAACTAACTGATACTACCGTATGAATCCAGCATTGTTACTTAATGTGACCTGCCTATTTATTTACAACCTACCCACCCCAAATACACACACCTGCCAGTGTTCTCTTGTGGGGTTTCCTGCTTCTGTTTCCTGTCCCTTTGACTGTATGGGAGGACATTATAATTTTATTTTATAATTTATGTTGGTTTGGCAGGGCCGCCTATTCTGTGCTCATTAGGTGTGCTCCACTGTGTTATTTACTTGAGAGACGGTGTCTTGGGTCAATGCATAATCAGGCATGTTGCTTGCCCAGGAGACCAAGTGGTTCCGGCTTCTTCATTAAAGCTGTAATGAGGCTGTTTTTGAAGACTATGTATCCTGTGTGTTATCTTCGATAGAAGGAAGAGGCATTTTATGTATATCCCCATTGTCTCTTCATTAGACAACCAGAGGCTCTGAAAATTATTCTCACCAAATATATCAGCAAATTAGGCAATCTTTCCAAATACTGTAACACTGACATTCCAAACTGGGAAATGCATCTTCTGGGGTATGGCATAGAAACAGAATATTAGTTAATAAACAATATTTCAGATTTCACACTCTTTTAAGTTGAAATTTAGGAACTGATCTATCAGGCACAGCTGCTATACAACACCCATTGATTCAAAGTAAAACTCAGTGACACATAGGATTTGTGTGTTTAAAAGATTATCCCTGTGCGCATGGAGAACAATTTTGCCATATTATGGTGTAACTCCACAACCCTTGCCATGGCAAAATTAAATATTCCAATTGGGAAATATTTATAAGAGCCACGGTAACACCATGGTTAGAATGCAGTACTGCAGGCTACTTCTGCTGATCATTGGCTACCATCAGTTTGGCAGTTTGGATCTCATCAGGCTCAAGGGTGACTCAGCCTTCCTTCCTTCCGAGGTTGGTAAAATGAGGACCCATATTATTGGGGTAAATATGCTGACTCTGTAAAACCACTTAAGGAGGACTGTAAAAGCACCGTGAAGCGATATATAAGTTTAAGTGCTATTGCTATTGGGCAACATCCTGCCTCAGCCCTTTTAACTCACATATTTATTTAATCAATTTTATATGTCTGCCCATATCATCAGGAGCAACTCTGGGTGACATACAACAATCAAACGCAACAACATATAAAAACCCTCATGATAAAAAATACAAAATAATCATTATTAAAAGTTTAAAAATACTATTAAAAATTCAAATCTAGAAACCACAAGGCATGGAGAGTTATTTTATCGCATTAATCAACAAGCAATCCCATTGGAAATAAATGGAAGTTTCTCAGCAATAGGGTTAAGATCATCTATTGCTCATATCCCATGAAGGCCATATTTGGACATTTGTACAGCTAACATATTCAGATGGTTTCTAAATTACATGTCAGATGATCCTTGTTTAAATCTTTAATAGGCTGTTTTGCCTCTCAAATTAAAAATTGGAATTGGCCACAGATTTATGTCATCTGCACACTGCAGTTAGAAATGTAGCACAGTGATTAAGAGCCTTAGATCCTTAGTCCATTTTCTACTTCCTTCTTTCCATTATGCGAAGATCAACTCCATGAAGAATACTGAAAAAGGGATCAGAAAAGTGAAGAGGATGACCAAATCTCATTCAAGGATTGGTTGGTTGATTGATTATATACCATCAAATCATTTTCAACTAGCTGCTATGAAATTTTTCTCTCTGTGTGAAAACCTCCTATCTGATTCTTTTCCCAGACTTATCACCCCAAACTAGAGTTTATTTATCTGGGAGGTCATGTGACAGAATGCCAGGTGGCAGGATTTTAATAATCCTGATTTAGCATTATAAATAAACAGAACCAATAACAGTGGTCTCAGCTGCTGTTTTGAATTTATGCTTGATTAATAATTCTCATGTTGAAGTTCATCTGGCAGGCACAATATTGGAGTATGCTGGTTTAAAGGAACAGATGGACATAAACATCCGGTAGCACTTACAAGGATAGTAAGGATTGAAATGAAAACATCATACATATAATCTTGTGTAGAATGCGCCCAAGAATGTGTATAGTTACATGGGACTGTAGTTCATAAAAACCCAAAGGAAATTTCCTTGATGCCTTTTGAGCTTCTTGCCTCACCTGAATTTATGCTTCTGAGATTAATTTATGAAAAATTAGATGGGAAGCTAGCATGCCAGAAAGCAAAGCATTCTTGATAAACCAGTGCTGGCACCTGTCAGGTACTGCATTCTTTTCTAAATATTTAAACCCCATGCCTAAGCTTCAACACTGCACCTGGGTAGATTTATATACAATTAGATTCATTTATCTGAGAAAATGGCACATGTTCAGGATGCACATAGAGGCAGAAACTGTTGAATAGGCGGCATTGCTTGATAAATTAATCTGGTATCTAGTTAGGGTGTAGTTGTAAATTTAGAATAGGTATGACAACAAGTCTCCAATGACATCCCAAAGGAAACCAAACTGCATAAATATCTTGGGTGCTCAGGACATTTTGCTTAACAAAAGGTATGACTGGGCCCACCTTTAAAATATGTGAATGTATATTCATATGCTTGGCAAATATTGAAACAGCCCAATTGGAATATAGTTTTGTCACAAACCTGAAAATAGATTTGAATTTGTGAGTTACTGCTCTGTATTCAAAAAGCTTCCTACGTGACTCTGTTTTAGCTGTCCATTTACCAGTTATCGGTTCTGCTTAGAGAAGGAAAGGAAGATCAAGAAGAGAGAGATGGTTGGGTGAAGCTGATGAGAGCTTCAAAAAAAGAGAGATGAAAAATTTAAAAAACAAATGGATTTGATGGAAGCCAAGATAAGGAATAGAAAAATATATTGGATTATGTTGGAGAAAACTAGACATATTTCTTTTCTTTTTTTTTCTTATCACCTGCTTTTCAATTATTTTGTTTACTACTTCTGTTCCTTTGTCTGTGTTTTGGATTATATTGCTTAATGAATTGAGTACATGTGTCTCCTGAGATCTTAGATGCACAGTATTTTTCTTTAAATAATTCTCTGAAAACAAAATGCCTTTCTTTTATTTAAAAAAAAAGAAATTACAAATCTATTTTAGGTTAAAACAGGCTAAAATAGCACCAGAACATCACTAAAACAGATTAGCGTAGAATACCATTCACATAACCCAATCACTAATTAATTTCTACATCACAGCATATAAAAATAGCTACTTAGTACATCAAGACACAAACAAGAGGAAATTAGCTTTCTTTTTCAGATAGTTGAAATGGCTCATGCATTCATTTCTTGTTACACTTGTTAATTTAATTCCTTATTTCATATTAACATTTCAAGATTGACAGATAGAGTTTTTTAGTTAGTTATCCATGAGTCTCTTATGCTAAAATATTCCTAAAATAGTCAAACATTTAACAATATGTGTTTTATTGAGATAGCATATTCATTATACTTGAGATCTATGCATTTCCTTCTGTCACCTTCTTTTACAATTCTGTCACATCTGGAAGTCTGATAAAAACTACATATTTAATTAAAGATCTTGACATTTTACATTTTTAGATCTTATAATCTTTAGATTTTTAAGTGACATAGCATCACTAGATATTAGCTCAAGGAACATAGGATGTGGTTATCATATTCATAGTTATTATCTCACTATTTCTTTGGAGATACACACACACACATGCTTACATACTGTATAAGACCCTGGGTGCAGACTAGGGTGAAAGGCCTCAGAAAAAGTTTGACACATAATGGCAGAATGCAAGATGCAGGCAGGAACAGCAGTCTCTGAACAGTACAACCAAGGATCTGACATTGTGTAAAGCAAAGTGTATAGGATAGATCCTTCCAGCTCCAGATGGAAGATTCCATAGAAGGTTGCGGAGATTAACAGGACTAAGATCCTGAGGAACTTTCAGATCCAAATGGATAGGTAGGTACTGGCAGTCAACCACACATCATGATAGTAGACAAGAAGCAGAAAACAGTAGTGATCATAAATGTAGTGGTACAAAGCGATAGCAACAGCATGAGAAGCTGAAAAAATATCAGGAACTGAAGGAGGAACTACAGAGGAAGCGGAAGATAAAGGCCAAAGTAATCCCACTAGTCGCAGGAGCATTCAGGGCTCGTAAGCTGGGAGAGTAGCTCCAATAGATCCCAGGAATAACATTCTACCTCTCACTGCAGAGTGCAATCTTAGGAAAAACTAAGATACTGTGTCAGAACCCTCAAACTCCCAGGCCAGGGAAGAAAATTTTAAAGTGTGTGTGTGCATGTGTGTATTTGATTCACTAAATTCATTACAAAACCAGATGGTGTTTTTCCCCCAAATTAATTCAATATTTTTATCCTCCTACTATCCGTGTATCTCAGCGACTGTCCCCTTGGTTACTGAAAAATTGGGGGAAATGGTTTCTTACCCCTAATGTAACAATGTCGTGACTTTTGGAATCCCTTAACATATGTTCGTACTGGAGAATGCACTAGCAATACATCTTGATATATTTTAAGATCAAAAATGTATCAATTTGAACCTTATAAAATGTTGTGAAAGGTTATTATATCTCTATGGCAGGGGAGGGGACATAAGTATGTATGTGGCCTTTGAATGCCATTTTGGGAGCTTAGAGCTCCCCATTAGAGCTGGTAAGATCAGCAGCTCATTATCTCACCAGTTTAAGTTGAAAACACACAGAAACTGAATGGTAAGTTATCAAACCTAACATGGTTTTATAAGCAAATTAATCCTCTTTCAACTTGATAAAAAGGGGGGAACTTTCTTCTCACCCTTTTATATATGATATGACTGCACATGTTTTGCATCATTGCTCTGCCTATTACAGCCATCATTCTCCCCCAAAATGTTAGGTGCAGCCCCTCTCACCCAAAGTTGCCTTGCCTCCTATTATAAGGTATTCTTCCTATTATATCTGCAGAATGGATCCAAGCATGCATCCCCTATAGAAGGGTTGAATAATGCTTTTCTGTATAATTCTACTTTCCTTTTAGAACTGCTAGTTCAACTAGATCAAAACTTAAAATAATCCACCAATCCTACTGCCATTGTGACAGCCAAATAATCCACCAATCCTACTGCCATTGTGACAGCCAAGTGTGTAAGCCGAAGTGAATTCCAGTGACCAGAGAAGAAATGTACTTGCATTTCTTAGGACTCCTACTAGCTTTTAAGGTTGGTTCTAGTTGGGAGTAGCTTGATGGGGTTGGGGGCGGAAGTATTTAATGAGCCATTGCATAAAGTTCCCATATATATTTAACATATACCTTATTTGCAAGTCAAATTTTGCTGTCCTAGAATTCAAAACTATGCAGGCTGGATATATGGCACTTTGGGACATTTGTTTTGACTTAAAGAAAAATCCATCTCTATCTTCACAGGTTTTGTGTGCTTTTAATAATATGCAATTATTTCAAGGGTGCTATAAATATGAGCTCCCATTCTCTTCTCAATATCTCCAAACATTTTATTGAAATTGAAGTCATATGGAAGATAACATAGTACAATCATTATACTGGAGAGAATAAGATTATATTTCTTATATAATATATTTCTTATATTTCTTATATTTTTCTCTTTTTTTTTTTAGGTCTTTTAAATCTTTTGAAGATAAAGGAACTTTGCATTTTGAGACATTATAGAAAAAGCTTCCTTAAAAAAATAGAGCATGTGACCCTTCATTAAGCTTTACCTGTTAATTTGGAAAGCAGCTGTAGGTGTTCATTCTCCTTGCTAGTACAGTAAATCAGGCCTCTAGTGTTGAAAAAAGGGGGAAAGCTCTAAGTGCTGAACTCAGCTTTCAAGGTAAAGTGTGAATCTTTGTTGTTTTGAGCATTTGAAGAGGGTCTGAACATTCAGTTCCTCACAAACCTCCTGATAATTCAGATCTTCCCACAGTCAATTTGAAACAAAGAATAATTACCAGCTGCTTTATCATGTTTAGTGCTTGGTGGAAAGTAAATTACATAACTATTCTTTTATTAAAGTTTTATAGCAGCATAATGTCAAGTACCATGCTACATGTATTTCAAAAGTGTCTGAATTCTTTAATGGCAACCATGGAATTTTCTAGTAATTAATATCCTCTCATTATTTGTGATACTTGAAAAAAAGTACAAGCTGTTTTTTGGATCAATTATTTGATGATATCAACCACTGAACGTTGAACACAGTTAAAAGATGATTCAGAACTGCAAAATGGCTGAAAGAGATATTATACAATTAGAACATTCAATTGTTTTGTTTCTCCCACAAAGTTATATAGTCTGCCTCTAGCTTACTTGCAGAGCTAGCATAGGCGCGCTCTCAACTAAGACCATCACACCTCACCAACCAACCAGCAACTTTTCAGAGGACACTTTATTCAAGGCCTCCTCAAATCTGGGAGCTAACCTTGCTCATTGTGAATACATAAATTTGCAAAAAGAAAAATTAATTACACATCACATTGGTCTACTCAGACTTGACTAGCACATTTGACTAATTTTAATTTATCTGCCATAAGAACTAGAAGGAATCTGTAGGAGGAATTTAGTTCAGGTAATTTTTTTCTGCTATCAATTTACAGAGACTTCTAAAATCATCCAACTGTTGTTTGTATCAAAATAATATCAACTAGGGCAGGATTCATATCACTTCAACAAAGTTTGGTAATGCAATGATGACACCCTGTCAATAATGAAGAAATGGTCACAACTGCAATAAAGCAATAAAATACAGCAATAAAGGACAAAAATAATATTAGTATATGTATGTACCATACATGTATTAACTGAGTTATGTATTAATTGTTCAGTGCATCCTTGTGATAACATGAAAATTGCTTACTCGAAGTGTGTATTTACAGCATAACATAGCACAGGATCCCTGAAACATAATAACTATATATTTTGGTTTGGTAAACTACCTCATTATAGGTACCAAGAGATTCAACTGTAAGATACCAATTCCTTAGATAGCCTCATAAAAGCATTTATTTCTTATCTGAAAAGATCCTGAAAAGTCCAGGTCTAAAAGAAGTATCTAGTAATTGCCAAATTGTTCAGTACTTACTTCAAACAAGGTACGCTCCAATATTGCTCATCTCAGACATAAATGCTAAGAACTCAACAGAAAGATCCAGAAATGAGGCCAATTGGCACAAGAGTGTCATTATGATGCTTCCTGGTGCAACCAGTTACTTTCGTCTTAGCAAACTTTTCTACTTTACCTCTTTTCTATTTCTTAGCTGCACAAAAAAGAGAAGATAGAACTGGCTCCTAGCCACTATCACTATTCTGGGTATACACACAAGTAACATACCCAGCAAGAAAACAGTGTCATAGAGAAATCCAGAAACATGCAAAACAGTTATTCTATTCTTGTGCTTGTTTACCTGTGCTCCTCCCAAGTGGTCTAATGCAGTTCTATATGTGTGTACCCTCTTCATACCATTTAAATTATATCAAGAGACTGGAAGAATAAATGAATTAAGATAATTTGTTTACATGATGCCACAATAATGAATTTATGCTAAGTGTTTATTCCCATTCTTAATTTATATTACAATTGTAATTATACTATAATTATAATTCTTGTTTTTTTGGTGGGAAAATAATGGCACATGTGGAAGTACAAATTCAGCCAATGCTGGACCTGCCTGAATGTGACACCTGAACACAAAGGTAGCATCTGTGAAGGGAAAATTCCTGGATGATGTGGTAGAACACTGGTAGATATTCAGAGTGCAGAGTTATGTGCACTTCTTGATAGCAGGCATGAACTGAACAGACTAGCAGTCTTAAGCAGCCAAACAACTACTTTGGTCTCCTGGCTAATGTACCATCGTCATATGCTAAATATTTATTAATTTTACTTATTGTAATGTATTATATGTTTTATGTTATGTTGCAAACCATTTTTGACTGAAGTAGCGAAGACATTTGTAAGAAATAAGGCAAAATGGCAGTGGTAAGATGAAGGAAACTGTTGTCCATGAGAAATATAGTACCATAATAATGGTACTATAATGGTTGCTTTGCAAGAGTCCAGAGCAGGCAAGATAATTTTGCTCTTGGTTGGTCAGAAAAGCTAATCAGAATTGGACCAGGTTGGTATCTGGAGGGGAGGCCACAAAGAAACTGAAGATTCTGGGCTAGCTTGGGAAGCAAAATGGAATAAGCCAAAATGAACTAATTCTACAGTGTTCTTTAAACAATTCAAGGTAGTCAGTAAAAGTCAAGATTTGCTTGCAGGAGTCTTGCAAAATATTTTGCAGTATTCTAAGGTTACAGCTGGAAATTCCAGTAGATTCTGGTAATGCAAAAAAAGTGCTAGGAAAAGTCTCTGTGCATGTGCTACCAGATGAAAAACAGCTGACTGGGTCTTAGATGCAATGTAAAATATCTCTGCTTCACTTCTAGAAATGTTTGTGGGGCGGGGGATGGTTTGAAAATCAGCTTTAAGTCAGCCAAGTCTTAAAGGTGTCAAGGTTGGACACCCCATCTACACAAGTGAAGCATTGCAGTCAAGTGCAGGTGTTGTCAACCTGTGGCTCCCGAGCCACATGCGCCTTTTTGACCCCTCTCCTGTGGCTCTCTGTCCCAAGACGCTGGCCAAACCAGCCATGGCCAACGCCAACCTCACTAACACGAGAGCTGGCGGGGTGGAAATGGGATCCAGAAGGAGGATATGATGGAAAAGGGGACAGGCCTGCAGCTGAGCGAGCATGAGCTACTTCTCCTCATGTGACCCCCTAGCCGGCTGTTGCGGGGCTGGGAGGGTACGCACGAGTGAGGATACCCTCCTTAAGCAAGTGACTGAGCTCAGCCAAAGTGCAGTGAAGGTGCGTGGAGCTGGCAGGTTGACCGGCTGACAGGTATCTTTGCCAAAATGCTATGGTTTTCTCTGAGCCTGATCCCTGGGGTGGGTATGTGAGATTCAGTGGGGCCAGCCCCCTCTTCCTGCTGCCCTACTCTGAGAAAGCTGTAGTACCCTCACCAAAGATGTTCACCCATCAGTCAGTCAACCCTCCAACTCCACTTTGGCCAAGCCTGGCCGCTCGCTTAAGGAGGGTATCTCTGCTCATGTGCGTCCTCCCAGCCCTGCAACAGCTGGACAGTGGGTCATGTGAGGAGAAGGAGGAAACCACTGCTGGGGCTCGTGCTCACTCCTCAGCCAGCCTGGATTTCCGAAAAGTTGCCAAGAAGAAAGAAAAGGAGTAGCAAAGAGCCCCAAGGAGACCTTGCTGGGTCACCCAGCCCTTGCTTTCTGAGAGAGAGAGAGAAGAGACACAGAGATAGTGGAGAGAGGGAGAGAGAGGAGAGAGAGATGGAGGGAAAGAAAGAGAGAGATGGAAAAGAGGGAAAAATGAGAGAGAAGGGGAGAAAAAGAAAGAAAAAGAGAAAAGAAGAGAAAAACTAAAATGAGTGGGAGAGAGAGAGAAATGAAAAGAGAGAAAAGGGGAGAAAAAGAGAAAGACAGAGAAATGAGAAAATGATGGAGGGAGAGAATGGGAGAGGAAAAAGAGAAACAAATGAGAAGGAGGAGAGAGAAATGGGAGAGAGCTGGAGGGAGAGAATGAGAGAGAGGGAAAAGAAGGAAACAAATGAGAGAAAGGGAGAGAAATAGAAAATAGAAAGGGAGTAGAAAATGGAGAGAAAAGCAGAAATGAGATGGAGAGAAAGAGAGAGAAAAGGGGAGAAAAAAGAGAGAAAAGGGAAAATGGAGAGAATGAGAGAGAGGAGGAGGAGAGGGAGAGAAATTAGAGAACTGGAGGGAAAGAATGAGAGGGAAAAAAGGGGGAAACAAATGAGAGAAGGGTGCCAGAAAGAAAGAAAGAAAGGAAGAAAGAAAGAAAGAAAGAAAGAAAGAACGAAAGAAAGAAAGAAAGAAAGAAAGAAAGAACGAAAGAAAGAAACAGAAACCAATTTCCCACAGAAAATACTGGGAGCCACAAAACCTGGGCAGGTGTGGCTGGAGAGGAAAATGACATTGAATTGGCCATGCCCACCCAGGTTTTGTGGCTCCCAGTGTTTTCTTTTCTATGGGAAATGGATCCAAATGGCTCTTTGAGTGTTTAAGGTTGCAGACCCCTGGTCTAGTGAGTCCTATTAGATATTTGAACATCTGTTAATTCCTGTGACTTTAGTTTCAAAGAAAACTCAGATAAATGTGCTCCACAAACATTGTCTGAGATGTAATTGGAAGCAATTAAGTCCTAAAGTTTCTCTATGAGGAGCATTAACATTGCAACATTACCTAGAGTAATTATGACATTTTAAAATCTTTCTATCTATATTTAAAATCTGCCTCAACATGGTACAAAATCTACAATCAATGAAACATATAACATAAAAACAGGAAATGTTGATACTAGTGTGCATGTTAGATTGCAGCCTCACCCCATTTCTTCTGTATCATCAAGTTTTGTTTTGTTTTTTAAATAGCTGATATAAAGAAGAAATTGCTAACCAAGATGAAGCTCATTATAAGCTGTTCTAGATTATGACTGTTTCATGCTTGCTTAATCATGCATTAGTATGATTAAAACAAAGATGAACGTATGCCAAGAAATTTCACACTCCATATAAATTACCAGTCCAATGGAGAAAATCACATTCTATAACTTTCCCAACCAAGTTTACATAATCATTATTGACTGTGACAAGGATACTAATTAGTTAATTATTTCCACTAATTGCTGATTACACATTCTGAGGTTGCAGTGTGAGGTAGGAATAATATTTTTCAAATACAGATGTATTTTCTAGAGATTCTTTATTTAGTTCATACCCTATTAACAATTAACCGACCCACCATACTGATCTTGGAGAAGGCAGTCCTCATCTCTTCTATCAAACATCCTCTTAAAACTCAGCGGTTGGTTGCAAAGGGTGATGTACAAGAAATTATTAATTAGACAAACTGAGAGAAGAGTGCATTGCCATGCATTTTTACAAAACTGTCTGAATGAATAAATGAAAGCTGCAAACCTAACAAAATATTTGATGTGATACCAAGCTCCAAGGATATTCAGTATGTTCAGTTCTCACAAATGATGTTTCATAATAGCTTGCAAAGCCAGATTAATTAATAGGGACTGTTGTCTAGTCATATTGTATTGTTTCTAGTTTCCAGTTGTTTTAAATAAAAAATAAAATATTTAGGAAACAAATGTATCATGTACCTAAATGCCAGGTGCAACATAATGGGAATTATTTAATTCTAAAGACTGGTCGATACTGATAACATTTGTCTTATGGACTGTCCTCTTTTTTAAACTGAAAAAGGGACTTATACAAATATCCTTAAAGTCTTAGAAAAATAAATCTCCTACATTATTAAGCCGGTTAAAATTACAATCTGTTTAATTTAAATTTGCATTCTCAGCCATTTCATCAAAGAAATAGGGGGTATCATGCGAAGGGGTTCTAATGGTGGAGGGTTCTTCTTTAAGTGACAGGTTTCTTCTTTTATCCCTTAAAAAGGCTTAGTTGGCTTCCTCCTAAAGAAGTTGTTGCTGGATCCCAAAGTATTGAACAATTTCCATCCAGTATCAAACCTCCCTTTTGGAGGTGACTTGAGAAGGTGGTTGCACAACAACTTTGGAAGACCTTGGGTGAAGCAGATTACCTGGACAGTTTTCAGTCTCCTACATATATTTCTAATGTGAAAATAAAGTATAAAGGCAATAACACGAAGAAGCCTTTGATATGCTATTCCTTCCCAATAGAAATAGAAGTATTCAGATGTTCTTCTTTTAGAAGCCAGGCACCTAGGAAATAAAGAGGATTAAGAGACAGACAGGAGTGCTTTAAGAAAAATGATCCCTTCAAGTATTCAGTAAGGATACATACAAGAATGTATTCTTGTATTATCCTTCAAAAGTGAGCTTTTTTATAGTCTCTATTGGGAATATTACATGGACAAGAGGACATAAATATTTCAATGCATTATAATTCAAATCTGAACTGCCAGTAGAGGGCAGTTGCTGAAGAGGTTAATCCTACTTTAGGCTACATGAATATTAGCACTTCAATTATAAGAAGCAATACTTCCACTTTCTTCTGTTAGTCAAATCATAACCCAGGATACATATTTTAAAGTCACTGAGAAATGAGAATTCATAATCATAAGGCTAAGAATTGTAAAGGTTCTGAAATAAACAGCAAAAAGCTAAATAAAATTTTGATGTTAGAAAATTATAAATGGACTAAGCATCCAGATAAATTTGGAATACTGAAACTTTCAGAATACGATTTTGGAATTAGTTAATAAACAATTTCTCATGGGAAATAGATTTTGTTTTTAACACAAAACAAAGATACGCAACTTCAAGATTTCAAAAACTGGACACTAGAGGAGACCAAAGATGTTAGACAAAGGAAAAATTTACAAGCTTGTAAAGTATTGCAAAACATAACAGTGAAAATTTTGGAGACTTTTGAAAAAGGGAATCAGAAAATAGTAGCCACAATATCAACAGTGCCAGGCATTCATATCTTTACTATCAAAGCAGAATTGAATGCTTTTTGCATTCTGACATTAATTCTAATAAATTCCATAAAATATCAAAGATTGATACGAACTAGAAAAATAGCTATGTCATAGAACAGGGGTCGCCAACCTTTTGGACCTCAGGGACCACCAAACTCATAATTTTAGATCCCAGGGACCACTAACTGGTTCTGTGGGCGTGGCCTAATTTGTGGGTGTGGCTTGGTGGTCATGTGATTGGCTGGGCATGGCTTATATGGAAATATTATAAATATTTATATAAATATTGAATTTTTTATAAAAAAAGAAACTTTTACCCAAAAGCAGGCAAAACAGACAGGTAGATTGATTAGCTCATAGAATCACAGATTCATTCAGAAATCCATCTATCTGCCATTGGCTAGCTCAGTCTGTCACATAAAGTTTGCTTGCAAGCAAACTCATAAAATTTGCTTGCAAGCAAACTCATAAAATTAACTCACAACACACCATGTATGTAAATATTGAATTTTTTATTTTTAAAAAGCAACTTTTATCCAAAAGCAGGCAAAGCAGGCAGATTGAGTTGCTCACAGAATCATTCAGTGATCTATCTACCATCGGCTAGCTCAGTCTTTCAAATCTGCTTGCTGTGAGTCTGCACTGAATTTGCTTGCAAACAATCCTTCAATCCTAAGGGAGGTTTGGCTGTGCTTAGCTAGAAAGCAAGAAATCCAACCATTTCCTGCTTCCTAGCTAATGTAAATCTCCTGGTGCAGCAGAACAGATGATGGCCGGAAAAAGGAAAAATAGCAACTTAGCAGGCAAGTTTGCCAGGTAAGGAGTGAATGGGCGGGGAGGGTTCCTGCGAGCCATGTGGGCTGAGCAGCCTTGTGTTTCTGCGCAGCCTGGATTAATTGCTTTGGGGAGGTGCTCTGGAGGTGAGATTTCTCTGCGGCCCACAAAAATTTTCTCACGGCCCACCAGTTGGTGACCGCTGTCATAGAACACCTTCCTACACTATACTTACTTAAGCTGATGGAACATCTCAGTCCAAGTTTTTTTGTTCAAGCCAAACTAGGAGAGTCTGCAATAATTAACTTTTTCTATAAAACAGATGGCATCCTGCACCTCCAGTATTCCTTATAATTTATTTTCTGTTTAAAGTTCTGATAAATTCTAAATTTGAATATTATAAATCTAATCTGAAATAAGATAATCATATTATTGCTTCTCTACTTTCTTATCACTTAAATTTGTAGCATTACGAGGAAACACCAGCATAATCAATCACAGGCTTAAAACAAGATGACTTACAACAGAGGTCCTCAACCCCCGGTCCGTGAACTGGCACTGGTCTGCAGTATGCTGTAAACTGGGCCATGGAAAGCCAAGCCCCATCTGCAGTATGCAAAACCACGCCCCCTCTTGTCCACAGAAAAATCTCTCTCCATGGAAACAGTCTCTGGTGCCCAAAAGGTTGGGGGCTATTGCCTTACACTATATAGTTACTGATGAAGTAAAACATATTGGTAGAGTTGAGGAGAACTTTAGTAATTCTTTGGCTCTTTATAACTGTATGAGCAATAACTTGAGTGTGTAGAGATTGGTAACTTTTTCCAGACTGAGGCGACTTTCAGCTGTTGAGGGGAATCCAGGCACAGTGGTCCAAAAACAAATTGAAATTAAAAAGTAAATTGATTTACATTCATATTTAATTAAAATTTTGCTGGTAAGATGACTCACATCTCACATATTTAACTTTCCCCTTCTATTGTTTTAAAAATTATAATTTGTGTAAATTTTGGAGAGAATCATTCCAAAGCTTTTAGAGGCATATATTGTACTGGAGCCTCAGGCTTATACTCTTCGTATAAGGGATACAGAAAGAATTTCATGTTCATGTTCTCTCTATTACATGCATTAATCTATTTCCAACATCAATGTTAACATTACATGAAAAATCTGTGTACTGGAAATTGATTGCAGGATACCTTCCTTTCAGTGAAAAAAGATTCCTTCCTTCTGCAACTACGAAAGTAGCTCAAGCTAATAATATTTCTTAACTGCATAAGTAGTGATTAAAACTGGGATCAGGAAATCTACTTAGTACTCACAGAGATTAAAGTGGGAAACAAGCAACTTCACTCTAGCAAGAAGCACAGAATACTGTCTTGAACTGGAGAACAAGCACACCTGTACGAATACCCCAAGAGATGGTCTGAAGAACTGTGATATTTTGTTTCACAATTATTCCAAGGAGCAATCTTGTATCAGCTTATTTGTGAACTTTTATGCAAATAACTGAAAGTGGGATTGCAACATTATTACATGTTTTGCTATCTAGAGATAGTCACTTTTCAACTGTCAGAAAATCCTTGAAGCAAACTTCCAAAACTAAATGGAAAATAAATGGAAAATTTATTTGTCCTACCATGCATCATTCCCCAATCTATATTCAACAATTTACCATATACTTAAAAACTATTTTTACAACTGAAAATAAAGCAACATGTACCTTAGTATCTTTGGAGAACATATTTTATCAGTGTGTGCCTGTAAATAAATGTATGTATGCTTCAATTTAGCTATCAGAAACTATATTCCTATTCTTTTCAGGATATATTAATTCAGCATTTAATTTTATTCAGGATTTAATTCTAAATTTAAAGAACGAAGTATTTTAGGTGATGAGATGGAAGCAGTGAGAAAGACTGCAAGGGTTTCCAATGCTATAACTGAACAGAAATGATTTTCAGATAGATTCTGATAAATATACCAGATTTGACAGCAGAGTTAAATACAGGGGTGGGTTTCTACCAGTTCTGTCCACCACTATAGAACCGGTAGCTCTGAAGAGCAGCAGTTATAGAACCAGTTTTATGTCTGCTGATGTTTTTGCCTACCCGCCCACCTGGGCTCTTACCTGACCTTTATTTCCTGATTTTTCAACTTCAGCTGCCAAACGAGGCACAGCTGCAGTTAAAAAAGCAGGAAAAAAGTGCTTTTTCAAAGGCTGCTTCTCTGCACGCAGCGTGCTGATGACAATTTAAAGGTGCGCATGGGCAACGGGCAGGGAAGCATATCGTAAATCACCAAACCTCATAAATCACTGAACCAGTAGTTAACCCTGTTGGATTCCACCCCTGGTTAAATACTACCTCAAAAGGAAAAAAATGTAAGAGCCAAGCATATGCTATAAAGGTATATTTTTTACTGATATCTATTCTGTTAATATAACTAAATAAGCCATTATACTCTTGAAGCATTGTGAAATGCAATCTGATGAGAAACAAGAAATCTGACAAGCCTAATGTACAATGCTTGATAGTAGCATTATAAAAAGACTTCTCCATTAAATGTTTAAACACTCATCATATTTAAATCTGGAAACCTTATGTCAAAAATGGTTAAAATGATATGAATACCTTTGAAACACTTTTATGACATGGATTTCAAGAGCTACAAGAAGACAAAACTACTTTAGTTGTTCAGTGAAGTTTCAATCTAACATTAGCAAAGGGTTTCTTGCAGACTCTCAAGCAAATATAACAACCTTGCTGGATTTGTGATTATCTGCCCACCAATGCAGTGCTCTTCTATATTGGAAACTGTTCTTCTGTTAATGGAAGTAGCTATCTGTTAGGTACCTTCTAAAATATGTAGCAAGTATGTATTTTGGAAACAGTAATAGCTGTATTTTAAAGTCATTGTACTAGCTTTTTACTGTGGTAATAATTTAGAGACCATTCATTATATAGCTGTAGGAATTTTGCTTCCTTAGGATCTCTGTTGCCTCCCCCCCACTTTCTTTATATTGCTCTAAATAAGACAAATCATTAAGAAAAATCAGTTAAGGAGTAGAGCTTTATAGGATGGTTAGACAGGAACTATTCTGAAGAAACAGACTGATTCTCAATGAATATTTGCTTTTATCAAAATAAAAATGTACAATAAATGATTTAGTTGCAAATTGGGGACATTTTTAACATATACTTCTTTTATATTTTTAAACACAACCTTAATAGGCTACATTCATGCTAAGTTAATTACCTTTACTTCCCACCAAAAATAATGGAAATGTTAATCATACCAAAATCCCATTGCTTTCAACAGAGACTAAATGCAAATTTGGAAAGATCAAATTTCAAAAAGTTCTGTAAAACAATCTATCTGCAATTTGAAAAACTACAACTTGAAAAGTTGTATTATTATGAAAAATATAACCAGCAAAATATACAGGATATTTATATAAAGTAAACTTTCTCAGACTACATCAACACTGGTTCATCAACTAGAAAGGTTTAGTAATGACTACTAATTGTTCTTTTACATCTGTAAATAAAACAAATCCATATATCATATTTAGACTTCTCCTTAGACAATGGCATACTGTTCATATAAAAGGTCTCTAATTTTATAGAAATCTTCACAGAGACAACCTTCCAATCCAATACGTCCAGTTTCAGTCTGTAACAAAAAATATATCCAGTTATTTATTTTTTTGAAAGATTTCTTACAACTGATATATTAAATGTACACACATACACACACACGTTCCCTTACTTACCCTGCGAACAGCGACTAAGTTATTACACACTAGAACTCCTCCTACAAATTCAGCTTGAACTCCTTCTCGCAACAGAACTTGCTTAAAATCAGACAATCTTGGCTCATTCATGAAGACCGATTGATGTCCAGGAACCTTTTGTCAAGAGGATACAAGGCAAAATAAAATTTCAATATATTTCAAATACCTGAAGCATCCCACCAGTAAAGTTATTGTTTCTGTATCACAAAATTCATACACAAAAGGAAAAAAAAGGCCTATATGTTGTACATCATGGTAGAATTTATTAAAAGCCTCAATTCTGGTCAGTCCTATATAGCATAAGAAATTTCAAAATCTTTGACAAACATGCATGATAATTGATAAAGTCATTACTTATTTATTAAATTTATTTGCTGCCCTTCTCGTATCGAAATAACTAATTTAATTTGATTCAGAGATCTGACACATTTGAGCCTTAATGATTTAAAAAAAAAACTTAGCTTTCATTTATAAAAAAAATCCTAACATTGAGAAAAATTCTACTCTTTTAATATTTAATATTATGTACATGAAAGACAGTAGCTCTTCATTTTTACTACACAAGGAACTGCTTTTAACAGTAATAGATCTACAATTAAAAAACAACAACTAAAAACCTAGATTCCTATCATGAAACGTATTTCAATAATTTCTTTATATACAAAACCATGTTCACAAAGCAGTAAAAGTTCACTTTTAAATCTTACCTCATTGGGTGGTAAGGGCTCCAAAGTAGGAATAATTTCACTCTCCTCACAGATTTCTTTGTCATCATCACCAAAGAGACTTTTAATGGCCTTTTGCTGTGCTGCAGCACTGGAATCTGAAGAGGGTGCATCTACCTGCATTTCAGTGTCCTCACCATCATCTCTTAGTTCCCCTTCTTCCAAAATTACCCCTGTGTCTACTTTTGATACTCGCATGTCCAGAACTCCATCTATCCATGCAAGTTCTGCATCTTTAGCTTTACAAAACTGAAGGGAACTGACTAGGGAGTCTTTTAACCTAACCTAAAACAGAATTTAAAAAAACTGAAATAAACAAACAAGAAGAATTTACATTCTCAGCAGCACTGCTTGCAATATATCAAAAGCCAAAGAAGACAGTGTAATCACACCATCAAGACATTGTTTTTATTTTTGGCATTTATTGTTAAGGATTGCAGTAGTTTAGAAAATAATCATAAGTTACTGGAGCCAGTAATTTATGTCCTATAGCAGACGAAGCTTACTACATACTGCACTAAGCAGTGATTTAGCAAATTATGTAATTTATTGAAAAAACACAATTTCCTGAGACTTAATAGTTCAGAAAGTCAGAAATCACTCTATCAATCACAATTAATTCCTATAATATTCTAAGTTAAAACCAAAGGAATGATGCAAGGACTCAGTGCAAGACTAAAGAATAGGAAAACCTTGTAAGGAATTATCTTGTTGGACTTTCAAACAGGAAAGTACCGGCCTTGGGGAAAGAGCACACTTAGCAATCAAAAAGGAAATACTGGCTAATTGTAAAACTAACCTTGCTATGGATGCACAAATGTTTATCTCCCTATAAACCAATTTAAAAGTATTTATAGACCTTTCTTTTATAATAAAAATATACCCAAAATATATTCTGTAAATTATATTAGACTACTGAAGACATGATATAAATAACATGATATAAATAAATAACAATTGCTAATAAGTACAGTAAAAAGACTATCATATTAATATAGCTAACTTAATAATACAGTTCAATGACATAAATTTATGTAGCAAAATTCATAACTTACTATCGGAATATAAAATTACCAATCACACTCTACCATCACAACCAGTTTTAAAGAAGTACTAAAAACAAGCAAGCCTTTCAAGGATCTTTAAAAGGAGCCAGTGAGGTAGTCTGACATTTCCTATCAGGCCAAAATATAGATAAGGTTACCCCACTCTCCCAAAATTTCTTCCTGTGATTTGTCACACAAAATTCATTTTGCAGATGGCCATGTAATGAGGCTTAAAATGAAAATCTCAAAGTAGGGCAGACTGACAGAATGACTGCAATCCTCAAGAAATGAGCCCACAGATCTTTCAAAACTTAATACCAGAACTTTAAAATGTCCTAGAAATACATTTTGAAGCAGTTCAACAATACAATTTCATGATCAGACTACAGGGCTTATACTTTGCTTTCTCTTGCATGCAAATCCTTTGAAGTAGATTCTTTGTAACATGTAAGAGAATGTACAAATCACATTTTTAAATCATTAAAACAGAGGCATCTTGTTTCAGGCATGCATATACTACAGTAGTTCTGGTAGGTGTTGCCAGGTATCTCCACGTGCATATTCACCAGAGGCACTGGATACAGCTGAGAGCAACTATGTACCTCCATGTACATGGAGATAGTCAGGAGCAAGCTCCAAGGTAAGATCTACAAGCCTGGAAAAAGATGTGGCTGCTTTAACAATTCAAAAAAGTGATTTGTGTATACTGTTTCATGTTCTAAAGTACACCTTGCAAGCATTAGTCCTTTTATAAATACTTGGAAATGGCTGAATTGTGCTCAGTATACCTTGTCATAAAAACATGCAAGTCTTACTTGATATATGTGAGTCTCACTGGTTGCATCTACCGTTTCATGCAGTTTGGGCATGTACACTTTAATGTCTTTCCCTCCAAAAGCTCTACAAGATTCAGTGAGATCTTGACTGGCTTCAGGAGGTCCATGGACAATAATCAATTGCCGTGGCTTCATCTGATTAATGATTTTTTTAATGGAGTCTCCATCAGAGCGGCCTTCATAATCTATGTATGTAACTCGAGCTCTAGAAATAAGATAAAGGAGAAAAAAAATAGAGGTGAAGAAAAACAAAACCTAATCTTTATAGGCTAAGCTGAATATAAACATGTCACGACGCAGCTGTCATTTAAGCATACTAAACTGAAATCTTACATTTTGTAACTATAACATCCTTATGATTTGCAAATGTTTTAATAACAATGCAGCCTTTAACTATTAAGCCAGATGGTGTTATTTAAGAACTTTGCAAAATGCTGAACTATTTAATAACAAAAGGCAGCCGTTCCATTTTTTAAAATGTGCATATTCTGTATTGTTAACAATGTTTTTATTTATTTTATTTATTTATCATATTTTTATACCGCTCCCTCTCCCAAAAAGGGACTCGGGGCGGTGTACAGCCTACTAAAAACACATAATAAATACACTATAAATACAATTAAAAATATATTAAATGCGATTGGTCCGGCTGTGTCCCATCAAAATTAAATTTAGAAATAAGTGTGAGGGATCTGAAAAAATCAGGGATCTGAATAAAAATTAAAAATTTATTATTAAAACCGAATTAAGTTTAAAAACCGAAACCTAATTACTGGGCCAGGCCAGCCTGTCTAAAAAATAGGGTTTTAACTGCGCGCCGGAAGATCAGAATATCTGTCATGGCACGTATCGCCGGGGGGAGATCATTCCATAGGGAGGGAGCTCTCACAGAGAAAGCCCGAACTCTCGAGGCCGTCAGCCAACAACGGCCGGGCGGCGGTACCCCAAGAAGGGCAACCCTGTGGGAGCGTACTGGGCGGCGGGAGGTTGACGATGGCAGTAGGCGGTCCCGTAAGTACCCAGGTCCCGAGCCATGGAGCACTTTAAATACCATCAGTACCACCTTGAATCGAATCCGGAAGGCCACAGGAAGCCAGTGCAGCCTGCGGAGAAGCGGTGTAACGTGGGAGCTCCGAGGGGCACCCACGATCACCCGCGTGGCTGCATTCTGGACCAACTGCAACCTCCGGAGACTCTTCAAGGGGAGCCCCATGTAGAGAGCATTGCAATAATCCAGGCGGGAGATAACGAGGGCGGAAGTGACCGTGCGAAGTGCGCCCAGATCCAGAAAGGGCCGCAACTGGTAGATCAGACGAATCTGAAAAAAAGCCCCCCTGGCGACGGCTGCTATATGTTCTTCTAAAGACAGCCGTACGTCCAGGAGGACACCCAAGTTGCGCGCCCTTTCCACGGGGGTCAAAACCTCTCCCCCCACGGCCAGCGAAGGAACCAGCTGGCTGTATCTGGGCACAGGAAACCACAGCCACTCGGTTTTGGTCGGGTTGAGACGAAGCCTGTTACGACCCATCCAACTCCGCACGGCCTCCAGGCACCGGGACATCACTTCGACGGCTTCGTTGGGGTGGCCCAGGGTGGAGATGTACAGCTGAGTATCATCAGCGTACTGATGGAACTCCACCCCGAAGCCACGGATGACCTCACCCAGCGGCTTTACATAAATGTTGAACAGCAGGGGCGAGAGCACCGACCTCTGAGGCACCCCACACAGTAAGGGCCTTGGGGCCGACCTCTGCCCCCCTGTCAACACAAATTGCGAACGGTCAGAGAGGAAGGAGGTGAACCACCGCAACACGGTGCCTCCCACCCCCAACCCCTCCAACCGCCGCAATAAGATACTATGGTCGACAGTATCAAAAGCCGCTGAGAGATCTAACAGGACCAGGACAGAGGAACAACCCCTGTCCCGAGCCCTCCAGAGATCATCCACCAACGCGACCAATGCCGTCTCCGTGCTGTGCCCGGGCCTGAAACCCGATTGGAGGGGGTCTAGATAACTCGCTTCATCCAGGTACTGAGGGAGCTGACGTGCCACCACGCTCTCAACAACCTTCGCAACAAAGCGAAGGTTGGAGACCGGACAGTAGTTTGATAATAATGCTGGATCCAGGGACGGTTTCTTGAGGAGGGGCCGCACCACCGCCTCTTTCAAGGCAGCGGGTAAAAGCCCCTCTCTCAAGGAAGCATTTATGATTCCCTGGAACCAGCCTCGTGTCACCTCCTGAGTGGCCAAGACCAGCCAGGAGGGGCACGGGTCCAACAAACAAGTGGTGGCATTAAGCCTCCCCCAGTATCCTGTCCATGTCCTCCAAAGTAACAGGATCGAATTCAACCCAAATGACCTCCCCGACATCCACCCCCGCCCCCCCACCCGGAGATGCCTAGTCAGAGTCCAGCTCATCCCGGATCTGAGTGATTTTGTCCTGCAGAAACCTAGAAAACTCCTCAGCCCGCCCCTGCAAGGGATCCTCCTGCGCTCCCACCTCCAGAAGGGAGCGGGTCACCCTAAACAGGGCGGCTGGGTGGTTTTCTGCGGACGCAATAAGGGTGGAGAGGTAAGACCTCCTCGCCATCCTTATCGCCACTAAATACGTCTTAATATAAGATCGTAATAGTGTTCGGTCAGACCCAGAGCGGCTAGCCCTCCAACTACTCTCTAGGCGTCTTTTCAGGCGCTTCATCTCCCTTAGCTCCTCAGAAAACCAAGGAGCCACCTGGGATCGGCACCGGGTCAGAGGCCGCAAGGGCACGACCTGGTCAAGGGCCCCAGCAGCCACCCTATCCCAGGTGGCGACCAAGCCCTCAACCGAGTCGTGTGTGTGAGCTTCGGGAAATGGCCCAAGCTCCATCAGGAACCTATCTGGGTCCATCAGGCGCCTGGGGCGATACCATTTTGTCGGTCCCGCCTCCCTGCGGCCAGGGGGTGTGGAACGGAAGTCGAGCCTCAGGAGCGAATGATCAGTCCATGACAGGGGTTCTACAACTATATCCCCTATACCCAGATCACTCACTGATCAGAAACAAAAACCAGATCCAAGGTGTGACCCCCCCAAGTGAGTAGGGTCCCGAATTAACTGGGTCAGGCCCATGGCTGTCATGGAAGCCATGAACTCCTGAGCAATCCCCGAGGCCCCGCCGGCAGAAGGCAGGTTGAAATCCCCCATGACCATAAGCCTGGGGGTCCCAACTGCCAAGCCGGTTACAACCTCAAGGAGCTCAGGCAGGACCGATGTCACATAGCAGGGAGCCAGGTATGCGATCAACAGGCCCACCTGAACCCCGGAACCAAACTTCACAAAAAGGGAATCACATCCGGTTGTCTGAGAAACAGTGGATTCCCTCGGACACAGATCTTCCTTAATAACCACCGCAACACTCCCTCCCCTCCCCTGGGCCCTCGGCCAATGAAAGACCCGAAACCCGACTGGGCACATCTCCACCAGAGGGACTCCCCCCTCCTGGCCCAGCCAGGTCTCGGTAACACCCACCAGGTCCGCACCCCCCTCACAAATCAAATCGTGGATGAGAGGGGCTTTATTAACAACGGACCTGGCGTTACATAACATCAGCCGAAGGCCCAGGGCCCGATTGCTCAGACCCCCTGGGGAACAGGAGATGACAAGGGGGTCGGAGCGCGCCACAGCAGACAGGCAGCGAGAGCGCGCTCCCAATACAGAATATGGCCCCCTATAACCGCCAAATCTGCCTCTCCCGCTCACCGTATCAATAGATTTAATTTCGCCCTCCCCGGTGACCCCCCCCATCCTCAATACAGTCCTATCCGGATTCTGACTCTCCCGGCCATGCCCAACCCACGGCCTGGTCCCAGCCTCTGGCGAGTTGTCCCCCAACTCCCGCCCGGACTTTCCTAACCCCTTTAAAAACCTAGTTAAAAATTTATTAAGACACCCCTCCCTCCCACGCTTCCTACAACCCCACCATCTCTCCGGATCCCAAGATCCGTCCTTGAGATGGGCCTTCGAGAGAGCAGAGGGCCATTTCTGATACAGGGGGACACATCTCAGGGCCCAAAGATCATTCATAGCATAAGATAGCGTCCCGGCCTGAGTCTTCCTCTGTAACTGACCCCGACCAAGCTGGAAACCAGCCAGCCGGGGCCCGAGTCCAGATCGAGACCATTCGGAATACAACCAACTGGGTGGAAAGAAGAAAAAGGACTTCAACCGCGGCGGTAGTCCTCCAGACCGGGCTCCAGCCGAGGCTGGAGTAAAAACTTGTATCTTAACTAATTAGAAATTTGAGAGTTGCAATCAAGATGAAGTGATGGAAGTGATCTACATATTTAAAAAAATATACTTAGGCCTGTGAAAATTAGTCATCAAGAAATAAAAGGTCAACTATTTTTATAGATGAATAGAAACAGTGTGGAAACAGAAAATAGTGTTTTTACAGTGTAAGAAATTGAACTCTTTTGTATTCAATTTTTTATCAATTATTTAGTTATGAAGATCAGCAATTTAAGTATTGTGTATTAATTCTCATACAGAAAAGCTTCAAAAGGATCTTTCCAAACTAGCAACGGAGGCTCAAGGTACATATGTCATAAAAGGAAACATAACTCCTGATAACTGCATAGATAACATCCATTAAGTTTCCTTGGCAACAGCACAGAAGAGGTTTATCACTGCCACCTTCTGGAATTTTTGTTTCTTATGAATCCAATCTATAGCCACAGAATTCCCTGATACTTGCACTCATTATGTGATCATGTGTTTGCAATGTTCTCATGTTAATACAGCATATTGGTTAGTATCAAGTCAAAGACATATTATTTCTCTTGTACATTTTTATGCATACTGCAGGAGAAAATTTCAGCCAAACAAAATAGTAATTCTGTAGAAAGATTATTTGTCTTCCAACTGATGTCAACAGATTTCAAGTGTCTTTGAAAGTTTTGCAATAGAGTTTTATTAAACATCATCTGTACATCATTCTCCTTGATTACACAAGTTATAGAGACAAAAATATTGCTTTAGTGTGTTCTTACTACAAACCAGCATAATACAAACCAGCTCTTCAACCAAATAAGACAGACACAGACTTCAATGGATAATTAGAACTGCAGAAAAAACAATTGCTACCAATCTGCCTTCCACTGAGAACCTGTATACTGTATACAAGTCAAAAAGAGGGTTGTGAAAATATCTACAGACCCCTCACATTCTGGACATAAATTGTTTCAACTTCTACCCTCAAAATGACATTATAGGGCATTGCACAATTAGAACAATTAGTCACAAGGACAGTTTTTCCCCGAAGGCCATCACTCTGCTAAACAAATAATTCCCACAATACTGTCAACTTATTTACTAAGACTGTATTACTATTATTCCTCTAGTACTAGATTATATAATAACACTTCCTAGTACCTATCTCTTCCCACTTATTATAACCATGTTGCTTGTATCTTTATAATTTATATTGTTTTGTCTCCTAGTATGATTTGATTGCTTATTAGTAACGTATGAATATCACTAAGTGTTGTATCTTATGATTCTTGATGAATGTTTTCCCTTTATGTACACTGAGAGCATATGCACCAAAGACAAATTCCTTGTGTGTCCAATCACACTTGGCCAATAAAGAATTCTATTCTATTCTAGTTTTACCCACTAGGCTTGTTCCTGTGATATTTTAAATATACTGTTCTCAGTATTAATTTACTTGCAATCGAAGAAACTTATAAATCAAATGATATAAATGAATTTCTCCCCTATATCTAATCAATACTCATTGCAATTTATTTGATCAATGTATATGTTAGTGTCTTTATTTTCCAATATCCTCCCCCAAGAACCTTACTTCTAATGTTTTGTGTCCTGCTTTGTATTCTATACATTGTCAGCTAGAATTTTATTTTATATATCACATAGTCCATCTCATAGTATTTAGTTAGAAGAAAAAACTATTTTGAATCTGATGAACAACTTTTTTCTTCACAAATTATGCAATGTCTAATTTAACAACTGCATTGCTCAACAATGAATTTTCCAGTCCCTATTGTGATCATAATCTGAGGATAACCTAGATATACTGTAGGTTATAGAAAAATGAATAGCGAATGCAGAAGTGAACGTTTCCATAACATTAAAAACTCAGGATCATTTCAATACAGCCATAAGAGATATCAGGCAGGCTCAAATAGGGTGAAAAAGATTGTAATAGATTGTTAAACATCACACTCTATGCTATGTAACATCACTTTCAACAAATCTACATGCACTCACTTTATTTCCATTGATTCCATTGCTGAAATGCATTTAGTAGGAACATCAGATAAATCCTGATCCATAGGTTCTTCTCCATTTGTAAGGCCAGATTCTAATTTGTTCTTTTCTTCTTCTGTTGCCTGAAGTTCTGGAACGAGGAAATCCTCAGGTCTAAATACAGGAATATTATTTTCATTTAATTTCATTATTAATTTTATATTCAGGCAAATGGTCAAGAAAACTTGTGGCACTTTTGCAAATGAAAGTATTATATATACTTTTCATTTGTTAGATATAGTATTGACTAATTATATATTAATAGCACAGATCACTGAAAAGGTATTGATCCAAATGTGGGCATCCCAACACATCCAGAATTCTACCTGCAAAATGGCATTTCCCCTCAGAGCTGCTTGTTTCCTTTCTTCCAAATTTGCTTTAGGCACCTTCCCTGTCTTCTGGAACCATAAAGAATTGTAAAAGAGCCAAATAATGTGTTCCATCAAAGGTTTTCATTATTTGGTGAATTATCAAGGTTCAATACATACATTTAAATATAACGTGTCTTTCCAGAGAACTTATTCATTTGAGATAAAAATATATTTGGAAAAATATGCATTCTACATGAAGAGAGTAAGTCAGCGTATACTAAAATGTAAAAATATTAGAATAATAGGCATTCCCTCATCTCCCACTTACTTAATAATCTCTCCATATTCATCCCATTTAATTCTCTCTTCTGGAGCAGGAAACATAGGATAAGATTTTTTGGCTTGTTTGAAGAAGCTTCCTTTTCGATTCCCTTCGCCTTTCATCATGAGATCATGTTTGGTCTTATGTACAGATGGTTGATCAATATCTTCTTCAGCATCACTCTCATCACTGGAATCTATATCTGCTCTAAAACAGGAGTCCAGAATGATTATACATATGAAGCAAATTAACAAAATATTTATATCCTGATTAATTCACTGGTACCTCAGTTCTTTGCTATAAAGGCAAAATAAACTTGTAAAATACAGTGGGGCAAAAAAGTATTTAGTCAGCCACCAATTGTGCAAGTTCTCCCACTTAAAAAGATGAGAGGCCTGTAATTGTCATAGGTATACCTCACCTATGAGAGACAAAATGTGAAAACAAATCCAGACAATCACATTGTCTGATTTGGAAAGAATTTATTACTTTTTTGCCCCACTGTATATTCTACATAGCTATTAATTTTGAAGCTAATGAATCTAACAAACCACAAATTATTATATTTCTGCTAAGGAGATATTTACTTTTAAGTTGCAGATCAATCAATCATAAATAATATTTAAAAGTAAATTTCATTGAAGTCAAAGAAAAGTAAAGCCTCTTTTAAAATGAAATCAGTTCCTAATGACTTTCATGGAAGTATCTGTCCAGTTTCCTTGGCAATGTTATGGCAATTACCTTATGCAGAATATTTTTTTCAGCTTCCCAATAAAGCTCACAAATATGGAATTCCTAAGTGAATTCTAACCAAGGCCAAACTGGTTTAGCTGTCTAAACCACCCAAGGCTGTTCAGATGCTGCTATCTGCGGGGGCAATCAAAGCCATTTCAAATATGTTTCCAATTGAGCTACTTCCGTTGTAATTCAAATTGCTTTACTAATGTAATGAAACTGGAATACTGGGAGTTCTAGTCCCACTTTAGGCAAAAGGCCAGTTGTATGATTTCCGGTCAATAATTTTATCTCAGATCTAGGAAGAAGGCAATTGCAAATCACTTCTGAAAATCTTTGAAGAAAGTTGCAAGGACTAGTCTAGCCAATCATCAGGAATTAACACTGATTTGAAGGCAGAAAAATACAATAAACTCTTAAGTAACACTGAAACAAGTATTCTACTGGATGCTTTGAAGGATCCATTAAGAATGTGTGTTAATGAACAGGGTCTATATTAGTATACCGGAGTCTTGAAGGCATATAGATACTCACTCTTTTGACTGCTCTAACTTTTTTGCTGCTTCTTTTTTAATTTTTTCTTTTTCCAAGTATTCCTCAAGTTCTTTTCCTTCAAGTTTTACACGTTTCCTGAGCTATATAAAACCACAGATTAGTAACTCATATATTCACCTGCCTTACATGTTCAGATTTTACACTGAATCATTAAATAACAATGGTGGTACGCAACAGCAATATTCATATTAGATATACATATCTAATACATAATAGTACATATAAAGTTCAATCTGCAATGAAGTATGAAATGACTTCTAAAATTATTTTGGTATTATTTTGCAAAACAGACCACTTAACTTCAATGAAAAATTCTTCAAGAAAGTCGGGCATTTTCATATGTATGCGTGACTATTTTTCTACATTTTAAATCTCAAGCAAATACACACACATATTATATAGCCAGTTATTATGGAATGATAATGACTCTTCACAGCTAACTGATCAGCAATTTTATCATTTTTGTTTTCTTCAAAGTGTGAGCATAATTTATATAATTCACCAAAAATCCCTGCACAAAAGTTTGCATTGCATATGCACTGGCCCATATGTGTACATTTTTTGAAATTAATTTTTCACTAACGAAATTCAAAATACTGTAATGCATGCATGGTTTTAGGTGTGGCTATCTAGCAGATCTTTTATTGCTCTCCTCTGCTTTGAGTCGTGGCATACCATTGTGCAAGATCATTGCGTTGCTATTCCTACACTAGCTTAAAGATGCAATATTTTTTTATTAAAAAGTCCTGCATTTTCTTACCTCTATGTCTATAACTTTTTCAGAAGCGTTATCTATTAAAAACCGTGCTAAAGTTCCAGGAGTTGTTCTGTATGTCAAAATAATAGAGTTTTTGGGATCCTGACACCATTGTATAAAGAGATCTCTTGAAAATCCGCAGTCCAGATCTGGCTGGCTAGCAAGAACAACTTTGGGACTAGGAACACGAGCCAAATCTGCAAGCCCATGACAAAGAGACAGATGACGAAACTGGAAAGGATTGTTTCTTTTATCTTCAAAGCATCTCATTAGCTTGTCACTCATCCATTCTACCTGTTCATTGAGAGAGAAGTACAGATCAGCTGCCCTTTTTAATACTAAGTGACAACAAATTCCCACCCACATTTTAGGTAGTGATTTGGAAGCATAATTGGGTTGTTTTGCAAAGCATACTTTGTATGGTCCATACCTTATAATATGTAATATCTTATTAGATGTTTTGTTACTTGATACATAAGGCTAAAATACCTGCTTTACAACAGTGAGTTTCATTATAAGTAACTTGAAAAAACAAACCTGAGATTTTGAGAATTCCACAACGTTGTAGCTGACATTGTTTAAAAGTGCCAAGGAATAAACTCCTAAACCAGCATCTTTTGTCCTCCATATTTGATCGAGCAGTTGGGCAAGTTCCAAAACTCTCCCTGCAGTGTCCACAGCTATTAGGACATTTCCATCACCTCTCAATGTTTCCAAAATATTTGCTAGAGATAAAAAGACAACAAATAAAGTTACAATATTGAAACCCTTATATACACAGAACTTTCTTGTTAATAATCAGAGGAAAAACCAAATAGCATCAAGAGTAGCTTCTAATCCACATGTAATAAATAGCAATTTGATGGCTTAACATAAATGCTCCAACTACAAAACTTTTTAAAATAATTTCTGGGAAAAAATCATGCAGCAGACAGTATCTAACTAAAAACCACTAACCATACAACACATGTCAAGTAAATGATAACTGTGGTTACCATTTAGTATTTTACCTCAAGCTAAATTCTAAAAAAAAAACTAACTCCTTTTATGATTCTGGAGAAATAGTGTTTTAAGAACATTTGTTTTATAGATTTCCGAAGCTGTAAGACAGAAGGCTACATGATTCCATACTTAATATTAAAGTTATCAAATAAAAGTCCTTAGCATACTTAAAATTTTATTTTAACGCCAAGAAAAGAATGGCTTTTCATAGCTAAAGTAATATTCATGTGAGGAGAGGCACCTTTTCAACTAGCAACATTCAAAAAACAAATATATATTCTCTGTATTTATCAGAAATATATTTCCATTAATTTGTGAAATAAAAGCAGTCATGTTTCACTTAAAATATGCATACACAGCCCCCTTTCAAATTAAAACTGAAATTATTTAAATTGTGTAGGTCATTAGTGATCTTATTTAAAAAATCGTCCTGTACATTCATGAATATTAAATAAACGAGAGGATGAAATCCTGTAAAGAACAAAAACCATTCCATCCTGAATCCCATAATAAATTTTTATTTCATTTGTGTCATAAAATACATACTTAACAGTTGCTCATCTCTTTGTTTCCGCCTTGGCTGTACATAAGTAGCATTGAACGAATCAGTGATGAGCAAAGAAGGTCTACTTAACATTTCCAAGGAACATCCATTTAAATGACTGAAAAAGAAATTATACTAATTTCAGTGTATTGAAACTTGATGAAAAAAGATTCTCTAATGTTCAAAAATGTCAGTTTTTATTAGAACAAACAATTTAATTGCAATTATGAATACATTTAAATGTATTTATAAATTTAAATACAGTATATACAAATATACATGGTGTTATAAAAATTACAGATATAAAAAAGTCAAATTTTTCTGCTGCAATTTAAAAATAGTGGAAGGAAATGAAAAAAAAAACAGGTTAAGGTAGATTGGTGCAAGCAAATACAGTTACTAAAAAGTCACTAGAAGGCTATACTTCTTGTCACATTAGTTTGGTAGATGTATTATTTCTCATCCTGTGCTGCAAGTAAAAACTCATGCTATTTCATATGCTGCAAATATCTGAGCTCATGGGTATTTCCTTAAGATTGAGAATACAGTGTAAAAAACAAAGCAAAAAAGGAAAAGCCTATAGAAGAACCAATTTATTTGAAAAAATGTTTTAAAGTTCATTCTTAAAAAAGGAACAAACGTGATAAACAAATTTCAAAATACGTCATAATTAAGAATAATTTAAATTTAGTATTTTCTTCCATGTCAGATTTCAAATTAGTTTAACTTTTGTAACATTTGTGAATTCTCAAAATAAAGGTGTAATGACATCTTAAAGAAATGAATATAAAACAATGCATTATCCTATAAATAAAAGCTGATCTACCACTGTTGACATTATAGACAGTTCTGTAGATAAAATATGGAATCTAATTCTATAATTAAGACAGAGACAACACTTCTTTAATTAGAACATGGATGACACTGTAACACATTTCTAAATTTATTGCCTTTTTAAAATTAAAATTAAACATAAGGAAACGTATTTTCCTCTTCTAATTAAATACCATATTTTAAAATGAAAGTTAAGGAAACAATCTTTAATTACTTAGTAGAGCTGTGCAGCACTTCTGTTTCAAAAGGAAAAACCACATATAAGAAACTTGATAAACCACGTTTCTTTCCATGGAATCATACTGTAAGTAAGGGTTCACCACACAATGCTATGGAAAGACTTGGGTGATTTATGAATTTGTTGAAGGTCCTGCAGGAGAATCCTCATGTGAAGCATCTTTTCTCCTTAAGGTCAGAATTTATTGACAACTAAACAATGGCATTGCCGAATGTAGAAGGTTATCTTTGATTGAGGAACATTATGCATTTCTTAATGCATTTTAAACATCGTCTAGTAATTTTAAAAACAGGAACTACTCCAGATTTCCTTACCCTCAAATTTAATTCCTGCATGTGCAAACCCTGGCACGTATACAGGTTTCTTAAGATTAAAAAGTATGGAATAATAAATAAATAAATAAGGTTCCTCTGTAGTACTAATTTCAACTCAACAATTTTTCCATTTGCTACTAAGACAAGTTCCAAAAATATCAGATCTGTAAACTAACATAGAAAATTCTCTCCACGCAATACCAACTACTTTCACACTACTGCCAAGACAATTTTATTTGCATATTCACTAAATCACCAGAAATACAATCTTGATTTTAAAATACTACTTTCATTCACAGAACCACCCAGGACCAAGAGTCTTTAGAAATCAGAAATATTAAGAAACTGTAGTAGGAAAGTAGCAACATCTGTGTACATACATCTCCCTTTTGTGGTTGAAATCAACTGCATAAACAATTTCCTCTTCTCCATCTTTAACTATTTTCCATATGGTACCTCCTATCATGTGACCTGCTGGTAATGGAGTAATGGACAAACCATGCCCTTTACCTAAAGAAAAAATGTAATTTTATACACACCTCAATTACATGATAATGCAACCCACACACACACATAACTTTGTTTCAATTCTTCATACTAATATAATGTACTAAAGTATTATTTTTTCTATTTTATTTTTTACTAATACAATTCATAATAACAGAACCTACTTCTAAAGAAAAATGAAAATGAAAACCTTTCATAAAAGTATTATGAAAATAATGAACAGGCTCAAGGAACAATCTATCTCCCGATGTTGATAAGAAAAAAAATAAAATTCTGCAATAAAATGCTGCCATATGGAGTACTTCTGATCAGGATTCTAGCAATTCTTCATTCCTTACTCCCTTTTGTTTTCTCTTGCCCATCATTGATCTATTCCTTGGTGTTCACTGACCAATGATTCTAAGACCTTATATCAACAGTTGTTATAGCTACTCCCCCTCCCATCTTGTTATTAGTTGATCTTCCATGCATTCACACAACATTATGATTTTGAACTCCACCTCTTTTGGCCTTTTCCCTTGATATTTTTTTATATATCTAAACATTTCAGGATTTTAGGATTTTTAGATACGTAGTGGTTTGGACTATGTAGCCACAAATCAATATCACAAGGTCTGGAATCAAGAGACAAGGAAAGGATAAATTGAAAAAATAATAATTAGAATATTATGTACCTCAGTTAGCTTGACATCATGCAATCGTATAACCATTTGTTAAGTTTAAAACTAGAAGATTTAGATTTTAGAAAAAAGAAACAGCAATCCCAAACAACAGGACATAACACTGACTTTAAGAGTGTTCTTTTTCACCTTTCAAATTGACAATCTGAGAAAATTTTAGTTGTTGTATTTTATCAAAAGCTGCATCCACATCATCCAAAGTAAACAAGGTGAAGTCTTCGGTATTATGGCGGGACTAGTCAAAAAGAAAGGAAAAATATTCACAGTTAAAATTAGCCACATTGGGGGAAAATTTAAAATCATCTCTCTCAAAAAACTGAGACATGAGCTTTACCTGGTAGAGGTCATACATGAACATCTGACCCATTTTGTATACAGGAATAGTTGCATAAATAGCACAGTTCAACCCCATTTTTCCTACTGCATATGGGAGAGCACCCAAATGCAGAGGATCAGGATGTGAAAGAAGTACGGCATCAACCTGGTGAACATGTCTATAAAACAAGAACAAGGAGGAGTAAACACTCCATTTCACTATTTAAAGAAACACCTATTTCAGTACAGTGTGTATCATTTGAGAACTGATACTTTTAATCTAAAATAAAATTTGGATCTAGAGTTCTATTTTTAAGGAGAAATTTCCAATGAAAAAAGCTCTTATCAAAAATGCTCCTTTCAATAGAAAGAAGGTCTTATCTTGGTGATGTCCTGCTCTCCTAATATTCTTTAGAGAACAGTATCTTCAAACAAAAGGGAATACTAGCAAAATTGAACTAGCTGTCTATAACAGGATATTCAACTAGATTAAAAACATTCATTAACTGAAGAAGTCAGACATCACAGAAAAATACATAGAAATCAAGCTTTTGCCTTCCAAGTTTCACTTAAAAGGACTACTGCAAAATACTTCTAGTAGCAGTTCTAGTGATGACATTGTATTTGGAGAACAATTCAAAACTCTATGTTTTAATAAATGTTGCTGATTCTGTCACCCAAGACTAAAGATTATGCAAAGAAATGCAAAGTCTACATGTATTACATTATCACTATATACATTCAAGAAACCAAAGCAAATGAAAATCTTACTCTATAGATCTACTCTTATCAAATACAATTCTGCATGCAAAATCTCCACATTGGGAACTCTGATCAAATGGCATTGTTTCTGCATTTGAGAAATACAATAAACATCATTCCATCATCATCATACCTTTCTTGCCTTTGTAAGAAAATATAATTCTAACCTAACAAGTAGCACAGACTATTCCTTGTAGTTTGATCCCGCAATTGTTGTCCGTCTTCGTGAACATTTTAAATGTGATTGATTGAAGTCAAGCAATTAAAAGATCAATATAAAGTAGAAATGTTCTACCTATGCTTAGCAAGTCGATTTTCATATAGAGTAAGGAAAAATTCTTGATAAAATAATTTTGTATCAGAACTTTAATAATTTAAACAAAAGTGCTTTGTGTTATATACATATGCTATAACAAAAAAGCATGACAGTACATTTTTCAAGGGTTCAGCACTTTAACTAAGTCAAATTCTACTTACTTCCTCAGGGAATCAATGATGTCCATAGAAAAATTCTCATCCCAGCCACAATCCAACAAAAAGCGAAACTCATCTACCTGAAGTAAATAGCAGAGAGCAGATTCTTCCTGAACCCCTGAGAGGGTTGTGAGCTTGATAATTGATGTCATTTTTTCTTCCCCAAATGTTCTCACCAAAAATAGTTACTATAAGGAAATAAATTTTGTTTTAAAATCCTTTTTATTACAGTTTCCATATACAGCTGTGAAAAATTAGAGATCCTTAATACTATATTATTTCAGCATATTTCATAGAATAAGGCCCCAAGGGTCAACACGAGCAAACTGGAAATTTCCCCAAATCAATGAATCTGTGATGATTTCAATGTGATTGGTTTAAATTGTGAGCTTAGAGATCAAATCAAATGCTTTCTTTCTTAGAACAATTGTATCACTTTTCCTCAACATGACAAACAGGTACAGCAGGGTGCGCGCGCGCACACACACACCTCTCTGAAAAAAAAGAATCCAGCATTTACTGACAGGTAACCTGTCAATTTACTGACAATAACCTGGTTGTAACTATAAAGTATGATTCAACATATGAACAACCCTCAGATTTATCAGGGTCTGCCCTGCTCCTTTTTGATATAGCCCGAGAACTAGAAATTTTCAAAAGTTTTCAGAAATTTTTGTTAAGTTTCAACATAACCCTACCTCAGGGGTGTCAAACTCATGTCGTCATGGTATCGTCATGTGACATATCACTTTTCCCTTCACTAAACTGGGTATGGGCATGGCCAGTGCGTGATACGTCTGGGCCTCGAGTTTGAGAGCGTGCCTACCTATTACTATATGTGTCCCTCTACTCTTATATAATTTTGTTTTTACTTAATTCTGACATTTATGGTAGCTATCTATATTTGTATTTATTTATGGCTAACTGTTAACTTTATTATATTTTTTTAAATCTCACCCTTATTTTTTTTAAGTACAGTAACTCAAGGCAGCAAATATACATAGTACTCCTTCCTCCTATTCCCCCTGCTCCCAACAACCATCCTGCAAAGTTGGTTGGTCTGAGTGTTAGTGACTGGCCCAAAATCATCCATTATATTTTTGTACCAGAAGATAAAGTTCATCCAAAGCATGTAGGTGATACTTTGGAGCTATCTCTAATATTACAAAATCAAGTTGGCTTTCATCCATAACAGTGGCATTAGAGAAGTCAGCCAAAGATATGCAAAATAACCAACCAAAAGTTAAAAAGGAAATTGTATTGAAGCCATTCCATCTCAAGGAGTAAAAAATAAAAAATAAACTCATTCATTGAAACCCGGGTGGCTCGAGCTAAATTACATTAAACTGAGGTTGTACACGAAGCAGAAACGACTCCATTTACTCAGGACAGGCGCTCGTTTGACAGATGCAGTCTTTTATTAGACTCTTATTATTCTTTGGAGCTGAGGCCTAAATCTTCGGGCTCTAAAGTGGGCTTCGCGGAATCCTGCCTATCAGCCAGAAATTCTCGGTGCCTTCAGTTGCAGGGATGTCTTTCGTTCTCAAGTTCGAATCCAGCTGTTGTACCCGTCTACTTAATTCTTCGTCTGAAGGAAAGCAGGCACTCATGAGCCGTGTTCACTGAGGACAGAGCCGCACTAGGGGAAAGCCAAATATCCCTTAAGCGGCTGCCCTCCGAGACACTTATTTCGTTCTTACCTGTTTATCACCCCTCGTTACCTCCAGGCACCCACATTTATTCGAGAAATGGAAAGGAGGAAAGAAAAACCCGCACGTGCCCACTCAACCATCCCCAGCCCTGCCTCTTGCTGCCGCCATTTTGGGGTAAGAAACCGACAAGCTCGCTGAAAGAGGAGGAGCCGCCGGGAGGAAAGAGAAATCTGGATTGTACCACCTACAGTTAAGAGGGGAGAAGCACCGTCGATGGTATCGTGATACATACATATATCATCCACCTGAATTGGATTTCTAACCATGCTTTAAAGGAAAAAAAAAAGAAATTGACTCCCAAGGGGATGTGTGAAATAAAATAGCTTTATCCGCCCTTCCTTTCCCGCTCGTCTTAATGGTTCTTCCCGGACACCTAGCTTCCCGAAGCCTCATCGGTAAACGGAGAGGTCGTTTTGGATTTAGTTGACCCTGGATGAGGCCTAGCTCCTCTGGACCGGTAAGATTAACGTTGTGGTGAATGGAGAGGGAGAGAGTCAGAGAGGGTTTGATAAGGGTGCGTCTGATGTCTTCAGAAGACTGGAGGCCACTTTGGCTTGCCAATAGTGGATGTGTCATGTATGAAGCCGTACATACTGTGCAAGATCTGGGGCTCCTTGTCACATTAATTTTTCAACCACTAATTCAGACTGGATGCACATGTAGCTTAGTATCATCAGGAACGATGGGCACCTATGCCCAAATAAGAGGTATTCCTGGGTTAATTGCTCAGGGCGTACAATCATATTCTGCACAAAATATGTTGGGGGGACTTTTTCCTAATATAAGCTTCTCCCATTGAGAAGGCTGGGAGTTAAGTACTCATTTCAGAATGCTATAGCTCTGCAATAGAAAAGGAATTCCCATAATAAATCAGATATATTGGCCTATCCTGGCCAGTGTCTCACTTTCAAGCAAAGCATTGGGCTGCAGCCATCCTTAAAAAAAACTTTCTAAGAATACATGTGGAGCCTGTAGGTTCTTAGAAATAAAGCTGATTGATTTGATTTATATAGCCCCCCATCTCACCTACCCACCCCTGCAGATGACATGTAGTTAAAACATAGACAATACAAAACACTGGGTAAAACACTGGGTAAAACTGATGGAAAATGGCCTTTTGGCTTTGTAGCTGCCAGATTTTTTAAAGGTTTTTTTTTTAATTGGATGAGGCAAGTAGTTAAGTGTTAATGTTTGCAGTTCTATTTGAAGGGCAGGTTGGTAGTTCTTTTTAATTACACTTCAAAGTGTTATTATTAGCAATTGTTTTGGGCTTTTCATTAACCTATATTAAACTATAGTACATGAGAGTAAATTTACAAAATGGAATACAGTAAATAACATCAAAATATATATTTTGTCATCCTATTTGGAATTACAAAGTTTTGGGATTTGTGTACAGGATCTTCACATTTCAATTATATTAATTTTTTATCAAGTGCAATTCCTTTGACTTGTTCCTATTATAAGAAAGTCTCTATTGGATAAGCCTGGCATATGATGGATACCATTTGATACAAACTTGGCTCCTTGTGTATTTGTATCATATGTAAGGGGAAAACTTGCATTATGACATCCCCATTCACGTTTCATCATTTTACACATGCCAGCATTTGTGGATACTTCTATACCACCATCTATGCTACAGGCAAAATTTAAGTTACAATAAAATATTTTCCACATAACAAGTTATGTTTTCTCCATAATTCACATCATAGGACTTACTTCACAATAACAGTGAACTTGCAGCCAAATAGGTCTCATCTTTTATTATAAGCGATGATGCTCATGTAGAAATATGCCATTACTTGTAATCTTTCTTTGTCCTTTTTCTTCACAGTAACTACCATGAATATTATCCACTTGGTGAGAGATCACTGGCCTGTTGTATTGTGTCCCTTAGGATTCTTGGTGGGATGGTACTTTGACAAGCAACATGATGAGAAACTGGCAATATTCAGAAACAAGAGCAAATTATATCAAAGGTTAATTATTTTAATTGATTTCTTACAAGCATTTTATTCTTCTGGATGATGAAATGGCTTCTGAAAAATATATATGAGGAAAATATTGGCAGATATAGCTGTTAATGAATTTTCATTGATGTGTATAAAAGATCACAATTATTAAATTCTTCCTTTGAAGAATTTATATTGTAATATGCAATGTGTAGTATTGCTCCAAATATGGTTTGAAGCTCTACATAGTATCAAATATGGTTACTGTGTTCCTAGACATACTTGGCTGTTTATCCTTATTGATTTATACCAAGGCAGATGAAAAAGTTCATAATAGAACAGTGGTTACATGCATAATATATAATTAAAATAATATAAAGTAGTCCTCAGTTAAAATACATATAGAAAGATGATTTGTGGGGGAAAATTATTTCCAATCTTTACAAAGAAGTTAGTTATCAATAGGTTGCAGTAGACACCCTTTGAATTTGGAAGAGTAGTATTTCTGAGATGGATAACATAATGAAAATGAATCTCTGCATCACAGTTTTATTTCTAAGCCTATAATAGTATTTACCTTCATCCTAAAAAGTTTAAACCAAATACAAGATTTTGAAAATATCATATTCCTATACTGTACTTTTTCTTTGTTATATTTTGTTATTCTATGCTAATTTAGCTCCAAAATGCCTCTTCTGATTCCCTCATGGCTACCTTGGACTTTAGAAAACAACAAGTTTACCTCATTTTCTTCTTTTTTCTTCTGTACTCGATTTTCCTTCCTTTCTTTTTAATTGTTATTAATTTTTGTTGAGTACCTATATTTCAGTAAGTACTGTGAATCTCTGTGTTTGCAGACTTCTTAATTATTTCATCTCTTGATTATTGTACTAAAGCTTATCAGGATGTTCCCTTTGCCATTGCTTCCGTAACCTCCTTTGCTTGTATTATCTTTTGACTTTAAGTTTATCTGTAAAGAAAGATGTGCCTGTTATTTTTTTCTCCAACTCTAGAATTTAAAATAAAGTATCATTGCCTCTTGCCCTATCTGCAAATGTTGCAGATTTCTTTAACAGTTTCAACTTTTATATCAGATTGTTTAGTGCTTTAAAAAAAATTTCAATCCTTGCTTAGCCTTGGAATATGTTTACAAAACATCCCTCAGTTAGTAAAAAATAATAGGTGACTTAACTTGCATTCCCTGTTTACACAGTTGAGAAAATCAGCTGCCCCAAGATAGTTATAGTTTATTTTATTGTCATTGTACCTCCTACAACGAAATCTAACACCATCTTCAGTGCACATCATGACCATGAAAATAAACACAAACATATCCTTTATACTCACACATTGAACCGAAAACTCCCAACACCACACCAACACTGCACTATACAGCAGAATTCAAAAGAACTACTGCCCTGGGATAGGAGCTGTTTTTCAGGCTATTTGTGCTTGTATTTATTATTCTATACTGTCTGCCAGATGGTAGAGTTCAAAAAAGAGTTCCCAGGATGAGATGGATCTTTGAGAATGTTTTGAACTTTCTTAAGGCAGTGGGAGCTATAAAGCTCTTCCAAAGAGGGAAGAGGGCAAACAATGATCTTCTGGACAATGACATTAACCCTCTGGAACAGGGGTCTCCAACCTTGGCAACTTTAAGCCTTATGGACTTCAACTCCCAGAGTTCCTCAGCCAGCTTTGTTAGCTGAGGAACTCTGGGAGTTGAAGTCCATAAGGCTTAAAGTTGCCAAGATTGGAGACCCTGTTCTGGAATGCTTTCCTATTTGCCATTGTGCAATTGGCAAACCATACAGAGGTGCAGTAAGTTAAGATACTCTCTATGATGCAGCGGTAGAAGGTCACCAGCAGTTTTTCATTCAGTTGTTGTTTTCTCAAAAGTCTCAGGTAGTATAATCTCTGCTGGGCCCTTTTGACCAGTGCTGCCAGGTCAGGTCCTTTTTTATAGTAACAACCAGAAACTTAAAACTGGCCACTTGCTCCACTCGGTCTCCATTGATAAGCAAGGGCTGGATGTTTGATCTGTTCCTTCTATAGTCCACTATAAGCTCCTTGGTCATATCTGTGTTGAGAACCAAGTTATTGTCTCCACACCACGAAAGCAACCGGTCCACCTCATCTGTTGTATCATCTGCAAATTTAGCAACAGTATTACTAGTGTGAGTGCGAATGCAGTCATGCACATAAAGGGTATAGAGTAAGGGACTCAACACGCAACCCTGTGGTGTACCAGTGTTAAGAGTAAAGGCTGAAGAGGTATGATTACTTAATATGACCCTCTGTGAGCGGCCAGACAGGAAATCCATAATGCAAAGACAGATTGAATAAGAAAGTCTAAGGTCCAGAAGTTTAGACATTAGTCTATGTGGAAGAATTGTGTTAAATGCAGAACTAAAATCTATAATGAAATCTGCAGTAGCATCTTGGACAACATTTCAATTCATCTTTTGGGTGGCTATCTGAATGCTATTCCTATTGCTATATAATTTGGGAGGAAATGTGAGCCAGTTGAAATCAGAGCACTGTTCATTGAATGCAGGCTTAGTTTTCCCTATCCATTTATATCCTCATTTTGTTCCACATATGTGCAGCTGTGGACCGAAGGGGGCAAAATAAGTTTTGTGGCTGGAAAATTCAAAACGATCACTTTTTGGATGTATACATCAATTTCTCTGGATGTATACAACATGGGGAACACAGGCTAGAAACTGGGAGAGTGTGTTCTAGTCCTATCTTTAGCCTGAAAAGTGGCTGGGTGACTTTGGACCAATCACTCTCTCAGCTCAACCCACCTCAAAGGGTTGTTGTTGTGGAAAATAGGAGGCAGAGGATGTGTTGTGTATGTTTGCTGCCTTACAAAAAATAATAAAAGTGGGAATAAAAAAATAAATACCAAACGGGGGAAACTCTTCACAGTTATTTGCAAGAACAAGCTAATTATGCATATAATTGTATATAGGGAATATCTATCCACTCTATCTTTGCTTTCCATTTTTAAAGCTAATTATTTAAGACTATTTTTAAATGTATAATGTACTAATCTGTCATAATTCATTTTTAAAACTCTAATATTTTCTTTTTATAGGGAATTGAAACCTGGTGAAGATGCTATATGGAAATAATGCGTCAAATAAGATTTGATCCCCCTACAGTTTGAATAAGTGATTGTTCCATAATGAAAATAGAATCTAGTATTACCTTTGTTCAGCATATGATTACTAAAAAATATGTAGCCCCAACTGTATAATGTCATTCAAACAATTTGAAGTAAGGGTAATAGTATTAAGGAGGTTGGATCAGTGTGTTCCTGAAAAACTGTTTGTCTCTGTGAACTTGAATCTTTCAGTCATCTTCAGAGCATATAGTTACATCCAGTAAAATATAGGATTGTAGTTGATAGGGATCAATACAATTATGTATATTTACTGCATAATTTTTTCTGGAATTTCTTCCTTGATAATTGATCTTTTTGGGTATCTAAATAAAAGTACCTTGAAATAGATTTAAAATACTTTTTTTGTATAAAATATTATTGATACTACCTTTGGGGGGTTATATTTTATGGTGACTGTAATAACTAGTTCTTTAAAATATTTGGTTTCTGTTACCTATATATACCATATTAGCTCGATACCTGTGCTTCGCTATGAAACTATGTGGTCAGGCTTAGTTTTGGGGGAAGAAAATAAGGGGGGGGGGAATTCTGCCTCTGCCTACCAGCACCAATCGGTATTCATCTGGCTAGTGTCCTGTCAGTGTGTGAGAGTTGAGGGCTGTTTGGAAACAAAGAGTATTTGCTGTGTGAGCAAGGAGACAGCAAGGAGCCTGGGCGTGGCTTAGCTCAACTGTTCTGTACTAAAGCTGCTTGGTGCTGTGAAACTAAAATTGAAACTCCTCTCCTCTGCTTGTTTTGCATTTGGAACAGATTTCTTTTCAGGTGGGGAGGGGAAGTAGAACTCCTTAACATCAGAGCATTTTAATAATAAATGAAATACTAATGCTCTAATGGTCATTTCAAAAAATCCTTTCTTAGTGAGCACCTGGAAGCCAAGAGGAACATACATGCCAAATTTCAAGTTTGTAAGCTTTATGGTTCTGGAAATTTTGTGATGATGTGTAAGTATTTCACTTTTATATATATAGATTGAATTGAATATGTGCTTATAGAAAACTTCAGCATGCTAGGCTTTGGCACATTATTAATCAAGCCAATTGTAATTATGGAAAAAAGCCTCAGCTAAACAAATCAAAGTTAAGTGTGTTTTGGATGTCAGACAAACTGATATCTATTACTCCATTCACTGTCACAGTTGGTTTGGCTGGCTAGGCAGGTATCCTTTTCTTCCATAAAATATTCTGTTCGTTTTCCTCTAACCTGGTCTTTCAAAATCTTCCAAAGGTGCACTCATGGCACTGTAACTGGACTCCACCACGACCCGACAAAAAGATTGTTTTGATCTTTAAATCTAGGGCTACTACAACTTAGCTGCCAACGTTCTGGCGACCGTTAAACTTGAAAGAGAATGACAGGAAACTACATTTGGCAGCCCAGATTTGGTAGCCCTGCACATCAAAACGAAAAACATTGCGACCAGTTGTTTGATCGTTCCAACAATCAACCAATGGAACTTCTTGCCTTCAGAAGTTGTGGGTGCTTCATCCCTGGAGACGTTCAAGAAGAGACCGGAGAGCCATTTGTCAGAAATGGTATAGGATCTCCTGTTTGAGCAGAGGGTTGGACTCGATGGCCTTCAAGGTCCCTTCCAACTCTCTTTATATTCTGTTATTATTCCGACCCAAGTGCAGTAGGCAAATAAGAGTTGCGTTCTTTTCCTATTGTTGCCCTTCCTATCCTCGTTTACTCTTGAAAATGGACCGCTGGCGGTACGACGGGAGCCCGCACGAGCAGGGTCCCTTCCGGTGCCGTCTGCTGTCCGTCTCGCCGCAGGAGAGAAACAGCAAAAGCCGCGCAGAGGGTTTCGACGGACTACTGGGCGTTTGTTGCGCTCATCGAGACGGGTCAAGGGGAGCTCGTCGGAACGGAGAGATGGCCTCGGCGATTGGCTGAAGCGGGTCACGGAGCACAGCGTGGCTTGATTGGCTGGGTCGGATCATGTGGGATGGAAGCCGATGGTGGCGGTGGGAGACACATAAACATGGAGGCCATCTTTCACGAGAGGGTGAGTGAGCGCCTCTTGCCTTCCCTTACGGAAAGTGGGGTGTGAGGTTAAAAAGAGGGCGAAGCGAGAGGAAAGAAAGGCGGCTCGCGGGGAGCTTGCCCGGACAGCGAATCTTGTTTCGGTTCCTTGGGTCGTTCAAAGGCTACCAAAATCTATTTTTTTTAGTTTTTTATACTTTTATATTCAAGCTGCCGAGGGGAAGAATAAGAATAAAACCAATTTCTCGTGTTTCGGAGGTACTTAGAAAAGCAAGGCGGGTGAAAGCTTTCCAATAAGTAGGAGAGGATTGTGGCTGCTACGATAAAGGTCTGAGCTTTGAAACATCGTTGCCTCTCCCGTCGCCTGTCTCGGAAGGGGAAGCAGTCACGTTTGTTGAAAACGGACGGCTACTCTTTAAGGTGATGCTTTTAAAGTACATTCCTGTAGCTGGGTGATGCAAGGAAGCTTTTTTTCTCCCATGCTTTTTAGTGAATCTTTTCCGAGCATCCTCGCCCCTAACCATGCATGGCAGGATTTGCTGAGCAGAAAACAAGGAAGTGAGCTGAATATGGAGCTTAGCATGGAGGACAAGAACATATGAACTGGTGTTACTAAACACTTAACATTTTATACTGTACTGCATGTATATCCTCCCTGTTTCCTTTCAGCTATTCATGCTTATACATGCAGAATGATACAGTACATGATTTTGTTTCCTGCCTTACTGATGGAACTGGTTATTTTGAAACTGTGTATGCCACATACATCTGTCATTAATATGATCCCTTTTTTCTTGACATCAACATTATGTATAACATTATTGCTGCTGGGGGAAGAGAATGGTTTGAGTTTCTTTTCAATCTTTGTTTTGTGTAATATTGAAATTTCTAGATGTACTTTTTTGGGAAAATGTTACATTTCAGATTATTCTGAAGGCAATGACATATTAATAGTATTATTAAGTAATAGTATCCAACTAATCTAGCTATTAAGGAAGAACATTTTTAAGCATAACATGAATTTGCTAATTGATTCCCCCTCCCAAGAGTTGCATGTCCCTAAAAACATCCCAGAGGGTTGGGTGTCTCTGGCATAAAGAAAAAAAATTGCTATCCTGTAATGTATAGAAATGCCTTTTTTATGCATGTTTAGGTCAAAGAGTAGAGAAAGAACTGTATTAAGAGGCTAGTCCAATTTCTTCAATGGGCTACCAAATGCCTTCAAGCAGGATGTGAGTGTAGTAGCATTTTGCCATCTATGTTGTTTAGCAACTGATAACTGAAAAAAACCCTGAAGTTTGGTTTAAGTCATATTGATTTAAATCAGTCAGGAAGACTATTTTAATTGACTGTACATGGATAGATGCAATTTTTATGTTTAGAAACAGGTATATGTTATATATTATAAATTCATACATCTGATTTTCTTATGATTGACTTTACATTAAAATTGTAAAAATTAGTACTAGATATATAAGACAGCTAACTGATGTGCATATTTTCTCTTGGTAATAGGTAATAGAAATAGGTAATAGGAAGTATTATGCATGGCTTAATGTACTAAGAACAATTAAAAAGTTAAGCTGGAAAACTAAAGATGTAATTTAGTAAACTTAAATGATAAAGATTATGAATATGTTTCTGCAATTTCACACAGAACTAGTTGGACTTGTTTGGGTACATACTTATATATAAACATGTACAAATTATGCATGGGCATAATTTTAGCTAAATACTTTAACGGAAACAATGAGCTTTATTCAAAATACTTCATGTATAGTATATTCATTTAACAGTTCAAACTGATACAAATGCATTAAAATATAGTGCAAAATGTTAAAAAAATAATTGTTGAAATCACGAAGAAAGCTATCGCAATATATCTATTTAACTATCTCTGGGTAAAGACCGAAGCAGGGTAACCTCAAGGATATACTTGCTCTGTTTTTTGAACAATAAACATGAAAAGATAATACTACATTTTCTTTTTCTTTTTAAAATTTTCATAATTTAGCAAGAAGGTTCTCTGTGTGCCCAGCATTGTTTGAATAACTTACTGCAAGGGGAATACTTCAGTCCTGTGGAACTGTCTTCTATTGCACAGCAGTTAGATGAAGAAGAGAGAATAAGAATGGCAGAGGGTGGAGTTTCTAGTGAAGAATATAGAACATTTTTACAGGTAACAGCTCTTCAAGTGGTTTTACATTTATTTGCCAGTTTTTGTTCTGCATATTTTCTTACTGAAAGAGCTTATATTGAAGCTGAATTTCAGAATGATGAAATGTAAAGTTATCTATTTTCTTTCCTGGAATAGCATTCTCGAGACTACAGTTAAGCCCCAAATTTTTGTTGCTAACTGAAACATTTGTTAAGTAAGTTTTGCCCCATTTTATGACCTTTCTTGCCCCAGTTGTTAAGTTAGTAACCAGTTGTTGACTGAATCTGGCTTCCCCGTTGACGTTGCTTGTCAGAAGGTCACAAAAATGGATCAAATGACTCCAGGATACTGCAACCATCATAAATATGTCAGTTGCCAAGCATCTGAATTTTGGTCACATGACTATTGAGATGGTGAAATGGTCATAAGTGTGTAAAACAGTCATAAGTCACTTTTTTTCAGTGCCATTGTAACTTTGAACAGTCACTAAATGAACTGTTATAAGTTGAGAACTACCTGTATTAGAATTAGTTAAGTTCTCAGTGAAGCTTCTGTTTAACATTTTTAAAGACTCTGTTTTTTTAGAAACTAGAGAACTTCAGGTACCAAATTTGTTTTGTCCCTAGCTACTTTTAAATTGATATCCACAAATGAGTATACAAAGAGCAAAATGAAAAAGGTTACTGTACTAACCACTAGGTTCTTGTATTTGCCTGGTGTTGTCTACAGGTCATTGACATAACCTGAGGATCCCAGAATGTCACACTTGTTCTCATGCCTTCAGAATGGTTCATTAAAAGTATTCTTTTTAAAGTTTAAAATTTACTGAGATTAACTGAAATTATTCTCTACATATGATTTTCCAAAAGTTTCTGTAGCACATAAATTAATCTTTCCTTTGCATTCTTTGTTGAACAGCAACCTTCAGGAAACATGGATGATAGTGGTTTCTTCTCAATTCAAGTAAGCAGTTTCTAAGCAGTTGCTCTATAATTTTTGAAAACTTCATTAAAATACAATATTTGAGAATGCTTATTGAAATACCTTGGGCTCCTATTTGAGAACTGTTTAGGAAACAGCTGTGCTCAGTGAATACATTTCTTAAAGTAAATGTTTGCCTCCCAAAATGGAAAAGGAACAAAGCCATGGTGACAGTGAGTTATGTTTCAAACCTACATTGTGATTGCAATTCTGTAAATAGCTTCCGTGCTTTTTCACCCCACTGATTTTCAATAGAATATTAGCTTTCTAATAATTTATATAATTGTTCTACATAAGTTAGGATGAGACGGATTTCCCCATGGCAAACTGATAATGTAATACATTATTTGGATTTTTTTTCCTGCCCCAATTAATCTGTCCTTTGGGATTTTAAAAAAAGTTTGCATTAAGTTTTTTCTGGACAAACAGATTTGCTTATTTATTTATAATGATGTAATTAATAAAAATCTTCCTTTGTATTGTACATCAAGGATGGTAGAAATGTACTTTTATAAGGTATATGTGTAAAGTATATTTTCCAAATACGTCATTACAAACTAAAACGTTTGCATACATAAACATGTGGGAGGTAGAGAGAAAAGATGCAGCCCAGGGAATGATCAAATAAGAGAGTGCATAGCTTACAACTGCATAATGGGCAGAAAAAGAGACTCAGAAAGAAACCTCACCAATTTCTCAAGCTGTAAAAGAGACAATGAGAGATTGATATTGCATTTTTTTATCCTGCTTTTATTATTTTTATAAAAAACAATAAACATACTTAATATTCCCTTCTCCTAGTTTCCTCATAACAGCCACCTGATAAAGTGAGTTGAGCTGAGAGAGAATGATTGGCCCAAAGTCACTTAGCCGGCTTTCAAGCCTATGGTGGGATCAGAACATAAGCCTTCTGGTTTCTAATGTTATATCTAATAACTTTGAATGGTCACTAAACAAATAATTATAATTTGAGGAGTACCTGTATTTATCTTGTCCTCATAGTAGGCTGCTTTGGGATAGATCGTTGTATGTAATAACTAGGCTTACTTTACTTTACTTTATTTAAAGTATATTATTATTACTTTACTTTAATTAATTATATATTTAATTAATATTAGGGGATTAAGAAAGCTAAAACCATTTAAAATCAAATTTAAAACCCTACACGTAACTTTAGGCCAGACCAGCTTGATGGAATAAGTGGGTTTTTAGATGGTCCTCATCTCCGGAGGTAGTTCGTTCCAGAGGGAGGGTGCTCCCAAAGAGAAGGCCCGAACCCTCAGGGTCGCCAGCCATCCAGCCGGCGGCACCCCGAGGAGGCCCGCCCTGTGGGAGCGCACTGGTCGACGGGAGGCCGAAGGTGGCAGTAGGCGGTCCCGTAAGTACCCAGGTCCCAAGCCATGGAGCGCTTTAAAGATGATCACCATCTAAGGCTAAGTAAATAATAAGTAAACTAGGAACAAAGACTTCAGAGCCATGTATGTTACATAGTATATATGCCCTGTAAAGTACAGTAATTTGTAACAACGAAGTAAACTATCCAAAGTTGACTATATTTGTATCAAGTTTGAAATTAGTGAAGCTGGCAGATTTAATCTGCAATTTATCATTATACTTTTCTATAGATTGCTTTTAGTTTCTCCTCTTCTACAAAATGTGACACAGATGGATTCCTTTGTCCAAAATATATAGAATACACAGAGTTTTTGTAGGACTCCGCGATATCCAAAAATATAGCTCTCATGCAAATAGCCACTCAACATGTCTATGGAGATTCTCAGTCATCCAGGTCATGGTTGTCCTAAAGGTGCTTTTTCAAAAGGCAGCTGGACTTTTTTTTATTTTTCCGTGAAAATGTTTCACTTCTCATCCAAGAAACTTCTTCAGGTCTGAGTGTATGGTGGAGAATGGAATAATTTATATTCCTTGCAGTCATCTGGTCATTAACACTTTCTCCAGGAGTTGTTGAGGTTATTTGGAGGTTTATCTGTGTCCTCAGGGTCACTTTAATAGTGCAAATGGATGTGGAACCTTCTTGGAATTGCTGAAAGGATTATGTTGTAAGCAGGAGATCAGTGGTATTATACAGGAATATATATAAATCTTTCCATTCTCCACCATTTAGTCAGAACTTGAAGAAGCTTCTTGGGTAAGAAGTGAAATGTCTTCAAGGAAGAACAAAGGAAGTCCAGTTGTCTTTAAAAAAACATTTGGAATAGTTACTCAACATTTAATTATTTTAGTGGCATTTTAAAATGGTTAACATCTTGTCCCTGAAAAAAATGAATGTCTTTTATAATATAAAGTAAAACTATAGTTTATAGATCTCATTCACAAAGAACTAAATTTCTGCAGTGATTTACAGCATTTGCATCATGTAATTTGGGTAAAGATATAAATCATGCATTCACACAAATGACACATATCAGTATAATAATGTTTAACAGATATTCTTTAATAAGGGACATTTCCTCCGTAAAATAGTTGAAATGGGATTTCACTATAAAAAGAATTAGACCGACAAGTTTTAAATATCTTATCAGCTACACAAAATGATCTTTAGACAGTAAGAATAACATTGATGCTTCCAGAGCAAATTGATTGTATAGAACTGCTGATAACAACTAAGGTGTATAATGTGACTTTGGGGGGGAGGGATCAAATTGTTTTTTTTTTCTTCCTATCATTTTCCCTGCAAGTGCAACTGGTTTTCTGAAAGGCCAAATTAGTTTTCAAATTGTATATTTGTTATCCTCCCTTAAATGTATTTTATATGTGGCCTGCTCAAAGTAGATTCATGAAGGTTAATTCTTAATTATCTTAGCCCAGTCATTTTTTAATGAAATATGGTTGTTCTCCCACTCTCAGTTTAGTGGAAACAATAGGATGGGCCTAGATTTAATCAGAGCAAACCAATTAAAATCAACGGGACTTTAGTCCTGACTTCTGGAGTTCCATTGATTTCAGTGGTCTGTTCTGAGTATGACTGTATCTGAATTTAGTTAATATATTTGTCTTTATAGTTCTAAAATGGTTGCATTGCTTACATTTTATAACTGATTGATTTATCTCATGAAAAGTGCTGTTTTTTGACAGGTTATAAGCAATGCCTTGAAAGTTTGGGGTTTAGAACTAATCCTCTTCAACAGCCCAGAGTATCAGAGGCTCGGGATCGATCCTATGTAAGACTTTATTTTTTAGCTCCCTGCTTCCATTTAAAAAATAGTAACAGTTATGCAAGAAAAAGAAAACCCTTATTCTTTCCTTCAGAATTCCTTTTGAAAATTACTACTTCAAATTCTGATTTTATCCGCTCAGCATTTTCTGTTTCATATTACTGAGGCCTTACATGTTCATTTGTCCCCTGAGCCTTCATGACATCTCAATATCTGTAGAATGCTGACTTTGAATAGTATCTGCTTAATGACATCACTAGTATGTCTGTATTTATCGAGCATATATAATGATGAATATATCTCCAAAACAATGTTATTAAATATTCTGAACTATCTGTGGATGAAAAGTTCACATAATCAGAATCACAGCTTTAATACCACTGTAGGTGTTTCTAAATGCAAAAATGATAACACTGATTAATATTTCTGTGCTCAAATATTTAAATTCTCTGAATACATTGTGTTTTATTTTCAGAAATGAAAGATCTTTTATTTGTAACTATAAAGAGCACTGGTTTACAGTTCGAAAATTAGGGAAACAGGTAAAGTTCTTCTGTATTTTCCTCCTTTAAAATCTATGTCAAACTTGCCATTGGAATCAGCTCTAAATTCAGTCAAAATTTAGTACATGTCTAATGACAAACATTGCATTCATTGATAGATAGATGATAGATAAATGATAGTTTGATTGATTGATTGATTGATTCAATTGATAAAACATTTTAGCTCTTTTCAAAATGTTATATCCCAGAGCTGCTTTGTTCCTACTGTTCAGTATTCCCATTCTGAAACTGGAACTGATTCAGAATGATGTAGGTGATTTTTTCATGTTAATTGTATTAGACAACCTACAACCTTTTGAATCCTCCTTTATCAATATTTACCTAAATATAGAACTATAGATAAGCAGAACAGCAGTTGGGAACGAGAGTAACTTCCAACTTACTGCCAGCTTCCTCATTGATTTTATGGGAAGCTGGCAGGGAGCTTTGGAAATCACAATCCCATGACTGCAGCTGACTGTGGTTATGCTGCAACAGCCGCATCTTAAGATACTTGAAATTTCAGTTCCATGGGAGTAATGGGCCCTGGATTTTATACGCATTTTTAACTTAAAGATGTATTTCATTTATCTTGATTCAAAAATTCTTGTCCTATGATGCATCAGTCTGCTAATTGAAGGTTACAAGAGACAAAAAGACAAGAAATTTTTAGTAGCATGCAGGCTAATAGCAGCAGCCAGGTTTTTTCCCTTGATGTTTCTGATTAATCAGTTTTTCTAATTTAAAACCAGGCATTTGCATTGCAATAGATCAGGGGTATCAAACTCGATTTCATTGAGGGCCACATCAGGGTTGTGTTTGACCTCGAGGGGGTGGGTGTGTGTGCCCAGGGTGTGTGTAGCTATCGACGTCACTCGTGTCAGGGGCACTTGTGGTACTCAAGAGCTAAGGCAGGACTTCCCTCAGACCCTCCCTCCCTCTCATTATAACCTTCCTTCCTTCCTTTTCTTTTTCCTTCCCTCTTCATTCTCCTTTTTTCTTCCTCCCCCTCTTTCCTTCCTTCGCTCTTCCCATTTTTTCTTCTTTTTCTTTGTCTTTCCTCTTTCCCTTTCTCCTTTCCTGTTTCTTCTTGGATGCTCAAATGCAAAGGGAAACGTTTTTCCTTTTGTTTTTAGTTTATTTTGCTATTCCTCTGCCAGGGAAAACAGAGTTCAGGGGAAGGGCTGTGCACGGCCCTCCCAAGTTCCGTTTTTGCTGGCAGAGGCACCAGGGGCAGTCCTACATTGTTTCCAAGGCAATCCCACGGGCCAGATCTAAGCAACCCCTGGGCCTTGAGTTTGACAACCCTGCAGTAGATTATTCCACAGCAGAAATTACAATGTGTTAAGTTTTCTGCTATGTATTCATGGCACTCTTTTGATTACAGCCTTGTTTTTCCCTACAACTAAATAGTAATACAGATTAACCAAGTTGGAAGGGACCTTGTAGGTCATCGTATCCATTAACTTGGCATTTACTATCTGAGAAAGACTAAAAAAGATTTGCAAGCAGTCAAATTTATATTCCATGGTAATACAAAAAATATTTTATCTTTGATTGCATATATAGGATATTTACTTAATTGTTTTAATAGCAGGTATATGTTTTGCTATGTATTAAAATCTGTCATTAATAATCACCCTGCATGTTAATTTTCTTTCTTTGAACAGTGGTTCAATTTGAACTCTCTCTTGACTGGTCCAGAACTAATATCTGATACTTACCTTGCACTTTTTCTGGCCCAACTACAACAAGAAGGTAATGCTAATTTTCAGATGCTAAATGCTGTAATATTGATCTAAGGAAATTCTTCTTCCTATGTTATTTAACTGAGTTATGCAGAATGCATAACCAAATTGCCCAATATTGATAAAGATGTTTTTTCTATCCATTAATGCTTTGCCCACTAACTTTATATTAATTACTTAATGTACTTTATATTAATTTTTAGAATATCTTCCTAATCTCTTCATATCCTCTTATCTTTCATAGGTTATTCAATATTTGTTGTAAAAGGTGACTTACCTGATTGTGAAGCTGATCAATTACTGCAAATGATTCGAGTGCAACAAATGCAAAGGCCAAAATTAATTGGGGAAGAGACGCTGCAATCAAGAGATCAGAGGTAAGGTAAATAAATGCTTTAATGGATTCGGTGTAGGTATTTTTGAGTCCTGATTATGAACAAAGAAAATAGGAGCTAAAGTAGAGGGTACTATTATGTTTACACATGGAATAAACCAAAATATGTTTGCCTATAATAAAGATACTGTCTATGCCTAATAGAAGATACACCAAATACAAAATATGTTTTGCATCATTTCTGCATATTTTATTAAGAATTGGAATTTTTTTTAAAAAGTCTTTTAAAAAAAGGCTTGGACTACCTTCATAGCTATCCTTGCAAATGCAGTTATTAGAAGAATCTTAACTAAAGTGTCAATTGTGCTATATATAAATCTACTGACCTCATTAATAGACTATGCATGGGTGCAATAACCAGAGACTTCTGGCTTCTATTCTTTGTAATTGTGGTGACATGGAGACAATAACACATACATCTGCCCTTTGTGTCCCTATCAGGGTATATTTGAGGACCTTGTGGCAGTACAACAGAACGCAATGTTGCTAGTTTCTGGGCAAGATCTGTTTAATTTGGAGATATTCTAACCTTGTATTTAATATTTTAAATGTTATGCCATATGGTATGCCTTATTTTAATTGTGATGCTTCTGATATAAACAAACAAAAACAGTCTGATTTCATTCTGATGGCCATCTTTTTTCTGCTCACTGTATCTTTTAAAAACTAAACCCTTCTCTCTATCACTCATCTTGTCATAACACAGCATTTGGCTTTAGAATAAGAATGGGGTTTTTTTTCTGTTTAACTTTTCCAGGGTGCAAAAAACAGACTTAGAACAAGCAGTAGATGTTAACCAGTCCTTTGATAATACCAATATGTTAGATGAAGATGAAGAAAATTTCCAAAAAGCACTTGCACTCAGCAGACAGGAAATTGATATGGAGGATGAAGAAGCAGATCTCCGGAGGGCTATTCAACTTAGTATGCAAGGTAAAAGATTACATTTTGTATGCTTAACCATATTCAAACATAATACAACAAAGCAATAAAACTACACTGAAGCTTTTTGTATATGTGCCTTTGAATCAGTGTGGACTCCTGCTGACTGCCAGGACTAGAATCAGCAGTTTTGTCTGCTAGAGATTGGACATGTTTGCTGTGACTTTCTTCCTATTGCTGAGAGACAGTGATTGGCCCAAAGTGAGTCAAGGTTACACTAAATTTTCTGCTCACAGAAGCATTACATACCTTTAAAATGTCTTTATAGATAAGATTTGCATACTTTAAAAATGAGTTAAATTTTATTTAGACTTAAGCACAATCTCTGAGTCAAAAGCATTATTCCAAATCATTTTCAAACACTGCACAGTCCTAGTAAATAAGTGTTTCATCTGGTGATGTGCTTTGGATTTATTTAAGTTTTTCAGAGAAACTTATTCTCTAGAGCAGAGTGTGATTTTTTCTGAAGTGACCAGATGCAAGGATTTATACTCAGATTTGACTGATTTAATACTAAGTTTGGTGAAGAAAGTAAATAGAGTATTTGCAAGAAATTATTTCTTTTTACTTTCACATATATGGAAAAGTGTGAGGAAAGTTCAACGATGTTTACCAGAGATCTGCAGTTAAGAGTGCTTTGGTGGCAGAAGAGACTCAAAATTAGCTTCTTGCTTTTTCTATCTTATCAGAGCAAAAACAAAAAGAGTAATCTTACTTTTTCTCTTAATTCAGTAACCAAATTCTGAAGTTTAAGGTAGGAATAATAATTTTAAAATATTGTGTCTCACATTAATATTATTACAAGGTGACAGCATTTCAAAACTGTTTTAGGCAGTTATTAAAATATTTTAAGTATCTAACAGGACTTCCTTTAAGGTGATACGAAACATTCAGTTGGTAGCCCAGCTACAAAGTAGGATCATACCAGTGCTGTTTTTTAAATTCATTTTTATAAATAAGTGAGTTGAACTTTTTAAATTCATTTTTATAAATAAGTGAACACAGTTGCTTTCATTACTAAGGCAGGATTAGACCTCTCAATCTTCTGGTTTTGAAATGCAGTGATATTAAAAGAACTGATTATTAGTACATGCATTATTACATCACAGGTGAAAGTGTTCATTTTGAGCCTCCATTCTGTAGTCAGCATGATCTTCTCCTGCTTTGTGGAATTCCCTCCCTGAGCATGTCTAACTGGCACCAGCCTTTTTATTACCAGCTGTGGAGGAAACCAAATTCAGAGTATTTTTTTTGTTTTGTTTTGTTCTAGGTTTTAAAGTATGATTGGTGGCAGTTGCTTTTGTTGCTTATTTAAAAAGATTTTTATATTGTTCCTTGTTATTACTGTTTAATTCTTCTATTATATGATTATTATTATACAAATTTCTATTGTAAATTGCTTTTGTTATTTTATGCGAAACATATAAATATTCTGGTTAACTTAACCTTCCCAATAAGTGGGTGTGTGTGACTTTTAGGAGAACATCGAAGTGGCTTCTCAGATTGTTGCACACAGAACATTCCACACTCATCTGCAACAGGCCAAACTGAATCTCTCCCATCAGAAGAATTGCGGCGTCGAAGACAGGCCTATTTTGAAAAGTAATGTAAACTGTGTAAAGCATAATTTGTGGATGGCAAGCCCCAGAAGCCTTTGTTAAGTGCTATTACTTTATTACTTGATTTTTTTCCAGGTATTTTGGATTACAGTTCCTATCTTTTCTAATACCAACTATGCTGGTTAGAACACAGAATTGTAATCCAAAGTATTAGGAGAGTGCTGAGAGGTGTTTCTTTTCCTGAATTAACTCATACCAGTGTTGAACTGGTTCTTAAAACTCCTGAACCACTCACTCAGTTTTGCAAATATCTCGATTCTTTTGGCTTGATATTATAGTACAAGACTGAGGCACCATGCTGGCTGCAGATAGCAGGATTCCGTTCTTGGGCAAAACACGCTACCTACGTAACTAATTCATTGGTCAGTTATATAGATGATTGTTCCAGTTTGAAATGCAAATGAATGTATGATGCTTTATCATGATGACTTAAGTATTTTTATTTCGGGCAGTATAAAGTATAAACTAGTAGCAAATTGATAATTTATCTCTATTGACATATTTATGAGTTCATTGATTAATTCTTGGCAAACATTGTGTCATCTTTTTCGAAAGTGGCAGCAATGTTACAATTTTTAATTGAAAATGCTATACTGCCTGTCTCTTGGCATCATTCTTTTTAGTGCTTCTTTTTAATAAGATCTTATTTCACAAGCATATCCAATTTCTTTTGCCTTGCTCTAGACTATAAATTAGTTGGGATATGGTACCAAAATACATCTCTTGTTCTCATTATGTAATGATAAAATACATTCATTAGCAATTGGTATTCCTATAATCCTTACCTATTTTATGTACATGTGTAATTTACCTGTGATTATCATTTTTATTTTGAAGAAAGTTTTTATGTTGCATTAATTCAAAGGTAATAATTGAAAATGCATCAACAGACAGACTTCATTTCCTCTAATAATCATCCCTATAATTATTGTCCAGAAGCATATTCTACCATAGTAATGTGCCAAACTCCATATCTTGATCAGATAACTTATAGGTTCTCCTGGGAACATTTTTTCTTCGTTTCTCTGAGAATGCACTGGTTTAGCCCTTTCAAGGATGGTTTGTCATCTTATGGTTTTGGGATTAGATGTAATTCCCAACAGCATGATCCAAAAATATTTTTGTGTTTTGTATTCTGTATTAAGAGAAAAATGGAATCTAGGAGAAAAGACCAAAATGTGGAGTTTTGTCAACATGTGTTACTAAGCTTATTGACTAATTCTCTGGGATCAATATACTTTAAACATTACACCTATCTGATCAGTTTTTAGAATTGGATATTTTAAATATACATACATACATGTATATATGTGTGTGTATTAATGTGTGTAATGCAAAATTGAAATAAATTGGTCCAACTTCTTCTATTGTGAACTTTTTAAATATTTCATTATTTAATAGGAAAAATAAAATTGGATGAAGAAAGGCAAGGAATAATAAAGTTATAGGCTTTTCTATGTATAATAAAAATTAATGCTGCTTATTTCTCTTTGTTTATTTTAGACAGCAGCAGCTGCAAAAGCAAGTTCAGATTCCACAATTCCATGGTGAGGCAGCTACAAATTCACACACGCTAGTTAATGACACAGGTATTGCTTTTATTTGCCAGATTTCAACATGTTTCTCCAGTTATTCTTTCAAATGATGAGCCAAGGATATCTCTTACTTTGTTTAATACATTTTATTAAATATCTTATTAGCTTTCTGTATCATTGGTCAGCATATCCTTCTGGGAAATACCATCTGAAATTTTCAGAAAGCACTGCTGTTCTGTCCTGTGGCAGTTCCATGTGGGGTGGGTGTCTTCCAAAATACTATTTTGTGTTTGTGTTTATTTTGAGCATCTACTTTATAGAGATTATGTAGAGAACAGCAGTGAAGTACCGGCATGTGAATGATGTCCAGTTCTGTCCTTTCTCATCAAGTACAAGCATGGTGGTACTTGTTCTGAATTGATGTTTGAACTGTAAAAGATGAGGACTAATAAACTGGGAAAAGAATCTGTTCAGTCTACTCTAAATCGGATCACTCCTCTTGATTAGATTTGTAACTTGGGAGTGCTCATAGAATCAGTTCTAAGGCTAATGGTTTCAGTGGCATAGGGTAAAATTCACCTTAACTGCCAACCTATTTGGATGCCATAGATATTTATCTGCCATTAGCCATATATTGAAAATATGTTGCTGGAATTCATAGTGCATTATATAAGAGACTTAACTTTAGAAAACTGTACCTTAGCTAGCATTTACGCTAGCATTTTTTCGGCATCACCTTGTCTGTTCTTATTCATTTTTTAAGGTATAAAAGGCATAGAAACAGGTTACCAGAAGTAGCAGGTATATTTTGTGTGGGTGATGTTTTCTGGGTATTATTCAAAGAATAAATAATGAAATAGAATGACTAACTAACTAGGCCAGTGAGCCATTGTGGTATAGTGCTTAAAATGAACAACTAAGGCAGGATAGAAAGCCTCACATTCCTCACTGATTATAATATGGTTAGTCTAACAGGTAAGGTAGACTATACATGTAATAGAATAAATAAAATATTTGATGCTTTTTTCTTTTAGAATTTATATCAACTTTTATAAAATTTATATCAGTTAATAAAATATTCAGACACATCTCAAAATATCTGAAAAAAAAGATAGGCATCTGTTAACTTTGGTTCAAGGCTTTCTAATTTATTTTTTTTATTTTTAATATTAAGCCAAGGGTTTTCCTGTTCAGAGGAATCTGTAGTTGAATTTAATCTAGTCTCCTTTATGAATCTACCAACAAGGAAAAGGATAAATACCCGGGGGAGGGAGGGGTGGAGAATTATGACCCCAGTTCTCTTTACCAATTTCTAAACCAAAAGTGGAGACTTAGATTTAGTTCCAAGTAAATCCAGACTCCTACCTGATTTGAAGGCCATTGCAGAGGTTTAATTTACATCAGTCAGTCAGATCATGTTCTGACTCTTAACTACATTTAAAAAAAGACATGGGTAAAGAGGATCTGACTGACTATATTGCACAATTGGTAGCAGAAAGTAGGAAATGGTTACTAGGTCTTTGGGGAATTCCTGGATAGGCCTGTCTGACAGCAAGATGTTCCCCACTCCTGTCTTGAACTAATAAACTACGAGCATCAGAACTAGATCTTTTTCTGTCTTTTAAAATTGTTAAAAGACAGTTTATTCTAAAACTAATATATTTTGTTTTCTTGTTTCTTCTCAGGAGGTGATATGAGTGAAAATGATATGCTTCAAGCCGCTATGAATATGTCCTTGGAAACTGTTACAAACAGCTTGAATGCACAGGAAAAGAAATGACAAATATTTATATTTATTTTAATCTGAACGCTACATTCTGTATTAATTCTGTGTGGGTGGCATAAAGGTAGGGTTCATTTCACTGATGTACCAAAACAAGATACAGTTGTGAGATTTCGGACTGAGGATCAGAATTAAAAAAACAATTTGGTTACTATACAACAAAATCTCATTAGTTTATGGTTATGCTGTTGACCTTCTGGGTAATTTCTGTTCAGTCAGAAGAATAGTGAGAAAAGGGGTATTTAATATACAATAAAATCTCATCCAATATTTTTCTGATCCATAGATGTTCAGGTTGAGTTTATGATATCTGCAGATATTTGTATGTGGAGCAGCTCTCTCAGTTGTGATGGCTTGTTCTTGCAGGATGTATTCTTAACAGGAAGATCAAGCATCACGTGATTATAAAGCAAGGCTTTGGAACTTTGATAAATAAGATTATGTGAAATCTAAAAATTTGTAGTTTCACATATATGCTCAAAGGTGTTCTAAGTATCATGTTTACAGTGCACTTCCAAGATTCCAGATTAACAGACTGAATATAATACAAATCACTTTTCACTTTTGAGAGATACTTGAATTACATGCATGAATCAGTACATCAGCTTAATTTCAGAATTTAATCAATTAACAACATTTTGACTAAGAATAGCAAGAGATTTGTAGGCCATCAAAACTATTTTGGAAGACTGTGCTAGAGCAGTGGTCGCCAACCGGTGGGCTGTGAGAAAATTTTGGCAGGCCGCAGAGAAATCTCACCCCCAGAGCACCCCTCCAAAGCAATTAATCCAGGCTGCGCAGAAACACAAGACTATGCCATCCACATGGCCTGCGTGAACCCTCCCCACCCACCCACTACTTACCTGGCAAACTTGCCTGCTAAATTGCTACTTTTCCTTTTTCCGACCATCATCTGTTCTGCTGTGCCAGGAGATTTAGATTAGCTAGGAAGCAGGAAATGTTTGGATTTCTTGCTTTCTAGCTAGTCTTTAGATCTTCGGCTCTGCCTTTAAGCACAGCAGAACCTCCCTTAGGACTGACGGTTCTATTATTCAGTGCAGACACACAGCAGGCACATTTGAGAGACTGAGCTAGCCGATGGCAGATAGATTGATCACTGAATGATTCTATGAGCAACTCAATCTGCCTACCTGATTTGCCTGATTTTCGGTAAAACTTGCTCTTTTTTTATAAAAAATTCAATATTTACATACATGGTGTGTTGTGAGTTAATTTTGTGAGTTTGCTTGCTAGCAAATTTTGTGACAGACTGAGCTAGCTGATGGCAGATAGATAGATCTCTGAATGAATCTGTGATTCTGTGAGCAACTCAATCTATTTATAGTATTTACATACAAGCCATGCCCAGCCAGTCACATGACCACCAAGCCACACCCACAAATTAGGCCACACCCACAGAACCGGTTAGTGGTCCCTGGGATTTAAAATTATGAGTTTGGTGGTCCCTGAGGTCCAAAAGGTTGGCGACCCCTTTGCTAGAGTATTAAAGATCATTATCATAAAATGGAGCATTCTGCTTTTATTTTCCTGCTCCTGCAGATCTGCCTCCATGCATTCCAATCTTCCAAAGCTGATTTGATGGGCACACAGGAGGGAACCCTCTCCAATAGCAGACTCAAGACTTATTTCTTCCTTGTTTTTCTCTAAAAATGCCTTTAGTATTTTTTTACTAAATATTGGGCCAATACTGGCTATGATGCACTGAACTAGTATATATATTCAGCCAACACCTAGAATCTGATTAACTGAAATCAAAAGTGTTGGATATAGTTGATAAATGTTATTATAATTCTTATTCCAGTTGGTATTAATATTTTATCTTCTGCTAGATATTTCTGTAAGTATTAATACTATCAAGCTGGACATAAGTTACCTTCTACCGAATCAGCTTATTGATCCATTTAGGTTAGAATTATCTACTCTGGCAGTGATTCTCCAGTCTCAAGTAAGAATCTGCTCTCTGAATTGCTTTTAATGGAGGATAATTAGAATTAAACTGGGAATTTCTATATGTGTATCATGTGCTCTGTCATTGAGCTATATAGCCTTTCCAAGATTCCATATTAATTTTGAAGTGAGGAAATTAAAAAAGATTTTGTAATGCCGTGATTTCAGTGCCACATTATTAATATGCATTAGTAACATCTAAAATGAACCCTGCACAGTTACTTATGTGTTAAAATGGATATATATAAATGAATGTGTATGATTATGTATTTTATCAGATGTTAATGAATGTTTTCTTGTAACAGATTTGCAGCTTTTCATGAATGGTCTTCATTCATGCACTTTACTGTTTATTCTGTTTCTATTACCAAGGGAAACTGGGAAGCAAATTCTGTAAGCTAGTTATATTCTGACAGTCAAATATTACATAACAAATATTGCAGGATAACTGAATTTAAAAATGCTTTAAGCACACATTCTGTTTACATATACATATTAAGGCTATAGTTTTGGATACAAATGATATACTCATTAAACCTATGGATACTTTCCAGATATACAAAAAAATCTTGTGAAATTGATTAGGTTTTGCAAATTATTTTAAAATCATTATATTCCGCCATGTTGATGTGTCATTCTTTGCTACTGAATGATTAGTAAATGTACACAAATTATGGTACTTTAAAAATAACTATTAAAATTGATTTTGATAATATCTGCTTATAAAAATTATTTAAGTAGAGAGTTAAATATGAAAGCCAAATGCCTCTTATTTTCATGTTTCGTATGCTGTTGATTTCTGGAAAACTATTACAGAAATACAAGAAGTACAATCTGGTCCAGGGATAAATGCTATAAAAGTGTATCTAGCTTTGCCAGTCAGTAAACTGAAGATAGCTATTTTAGAACTGCCTAATTTATTTATTAACAAAAAATACCATATTTACTGCACACTGTTTGGAAAAAAAATAGCATTAGTTACATAAAGCTACATGCATTCATTTTGTGTTTAAGCTACTACTTGAAAAAAAATATATGAAAAGATGTATAGAAGCCATGAAATGAAATCATACTAGTCTGTAAAAATCATAGTTTTATTTTTTCTTACTTTTCCAATAAATTGTGTCCTTGTGGACAAGTTGAATCTGGATGAATTTAGGTCCACTTCTTTCAAATGTATCTTTTCGTCAAGCAAGGTATCTTTTCAAAACATATACAATATATACCATATCAATTAGGAAGCAAAGGATTTAAAAATAATTTTTCCATTTAATGTGTACTTAAAAAAGGTGTAATCCTTATTTTAAGAGTCAACCTATGTAAAACATTCCATGGTTTACATAAAGTTAATGCAGTAGATTTTGGGAGAGATTTTTTTATTAATTTGAAAATTTCTCTATTTGGGGATTACATTAATGGACAACCTTGAAAATTGTCCATTTGTAATGATGAACATTCCTAAAACTGAAAAGTATAGAATGGGACTATATCTGAAGCATTATTTTCCCAAGCACCTAAGTTTGAGGACAATGAACCAAATGATTTTCATTCTATAGAATATATTATGTCCGTCCTACCCGGGGAGTGAGATTGGCTCCATCCCCAATGTCCTTGCAGAAGTCCCCCAAAGCTTGGGGATCTCAAGGAAGTGGTGATTTAATGAAGTAACTACATTGCTTGTAACAATTAATAATCTTTTCTAGCAATTAAATGTTTTAATTATGAAATTTAAATATATTTTAATATTAATAATTTTCAATATTGTGACTGGTTTTTTTTGTTGTACATTGCCCAGGATCATGTTCAGGAGATTGAGTGGGGTATATAAGTATGATAAATAAATAAACTCTATACCATTATCTGGTTATAATGCCAATGGAATAAAAAAAACCTAGAGGACATTTTTTTTAAAAGGTCTTGGCTATAAAGGAAATCCAGATTTCTTTCAGGTCTTCCACCAAAAGTGGAATCCCTTAATAATCTGTAGCTGCCCAGAGTTGCCTTATAGGGGAGATTTACAATCGGTCTTCGCACTTAAACAACCATCTAAAGATTTGGGGAAACACTAAAAAGAAAGACGACATCTATTGGGAAGTTTGTTTGTTTGTTTTAAATCGTACTGGAACAGAATAAAAAGTGCTCTTACTGTTCATAAACACTGGTGATCCTGTGAAATATTTCACATCTGTCTACGCAGGGTGAGTGTGTCTTAAGATCTATCCTCAAATAACAAGGAATTCAGTTGCATGTCGTGTTGGGGATTAGCACGCGTAATCCAACCAAATTTTTGGAAAGGCCTGGAGAGGGTGGGGGGTAAAACCAGGTGAGACTAAAGCTACCTTTCCGGCGAGCACGCAACCTTCCCGTTCCTCTAGCGTCCCATCGACCTTTGTTTCTTGAGACGCATTCCCTGAGCGCCAACAGGACGTTCTATCCTTCCGTGCTCTATGATGAGCTGGAGGTGTCATGGCGGCCGTTGAGGTGGCAGCTGGAACTGGAGGCCTTACAGCTGATTGAACAACTCCGGCCGGAACGGCTGGCCGGTAGAAATCCTACGATAAGAGCCTTTTTAAGACTCCAAAGAGTCACCCGGCAGCTTGCTGCTCTCCTTGAAACGGCTAAACCGAGGGACGGACCCAACTTGGGTGGGGGAAAGCGGCGTCGGAGACCCCAGCTGATCGTTATTGTGGTGCTTTCTCTCTTTCCTCGAGGACTGGGTTGAGCCTTGACTAGGGATGTCGTCGTGGCTGGGGGGCCTCGGTGCGGGTTTCGGCCAGTCCCTGGTGGGGCAGGTCGGAGGCAGCTTGTCGACACTGACCGGACAGATCTCCAGCTTCACCAAGGATATGCTGTTAGAAGGGACAGAAGAGGTGGGAGGTAAGAAAGGCGACGATGGGGATGGTGGGTGTGGTGGTGGTGGTGTTAGGGTTAGGATCAAGCGGCAAAGACCCAGAAGGCCAGGATATGACAGTTTAGAGGTTTTCAGACTGAGGACGGGGATTCTTCCCAAAAAATTCTCCAGTGAAGTTGTGGAGATATTTTCTGTAAATATTAACCTGTGTCCTGCAGGAGGAGAATGGCGGCATATGTTTCCCTCATGTGGGAAAAACAAGGAAGAGATCTTGGACCAGGTACTTCTGAAAGAGAGGAAGGCAGGTTTTTTTAAATGTAGGAAATTTTCTTTTTAATTCACCCTTTCTGTCTTCTGTCCCTTAAACAATAACTCTGAATGTTGCAAACAAACAAGCAAAAGAATAGCTCCCACCTGGTATACTACAAAGAACTTGGGACTGCAACTTTCATTATTCATTTAAAAATTTTATATGCTGTAGCCAATCGACTTATATCAAACCCTAGGTGTCAACCGATCAACAATTAAAACAATACATATATGAATTAAAACCATAAATCCTCTCATTCACCTCATCATATCCCAGCAGTTGGTCGTAGGGAAGGCTAGGAGAGTAGAGACTGCCATGGAAAAGGCATACTTCCTAGACCCATAAGATGGCAATATTCAAGGGAAGGGACTAGTAACATGCCCACCCTATCTAGTCTGGTAGGGAGTGGCAGTCCTGCAGATAATCTGACCTTGTGCTATATAAGCTTTTAAAGGTAATAAGCAGCATCTTGACTTGCATCTGGAAGGAAATTGGGAGTCATTGCAGCTCAAATTAACAGAGGACTCATATGGGTAAACCTAGGGACACCGATCACTGCACGCACTATCATTTTCTAGACTAAGTGTAGCTTCTGGGTAGTCTTCAAGGGCAGCCACGTGTACAGCATGTTATAATAATCCATATGGGAAATAGCCAAGGCCTCACAGTCCAGTAAAGGATGAAGTTGGCACATCAGATGAATCTGTACAAAAACAACCTCCCCCCCCCCACCAACATGGTTGCCACCTGCTCCTTGAGCAGACGTGGTGGATTTAGAAGGCCCCCAAATTGTGTACCCAGTCAATGCCACTTCATCCAGAGTCAGAGATGAAATATCTGGGCCTGGGGGTCAAAAATCCAGGACCATTCTGTCTTGCCAGGGTTGAGTTAAGGCCAGCTCCTACCCATCCAGACCCATATAGCCTGCAGACACTCAGTCAGCACCTACATACCGACTGGAGAATTACTGCCCTAATATATCTGAAAATGTCAGATTAGGGAAGGCTACCTTTCAAAAAACAGATGGTTACAGAGCTCAAGGATCATAGAATCTTGAGAAGTTTGTTTTAAAAAATGTATTGGGTGCTTGCACTATAAATTGATAGCTTTTTTTGGTAAGATATTTTATTCTCTATCTTAGGATCCAAAGAAGAGGCTATAGATGTATAAGGTGGTAAATTATCCCCAAGTAATTTCTTGAAACTTCTTTTTTTAAATAACATTCGTACTAAAGGTTTTTATAGCTTCATGTACTAAAATATCCATTTGATCTGAACTAAGAAATAAGTATTAGTGCAGCTAATCAAAATATTTAAGATGTCTTCAGGCTTGTCCTTTAAATCCTTATTATGAATAATTCTGTTACAATAAGCCTGTCTTATGAGAGGAAGGATAGCAACAGAGGAAGAAGATAGTATTAGACAAAATATGAGAAATGTATCAAAATTCTCTTTAGATTGTAATTTTCCATAAATTATGTCACATAGCAGTTTTAGAGAATTACTGTGTAATAATTTTGATTCAAATATACAGAGTTGCTTGAATAAAGAGATTGACAGATTTACATTAAACCTGGGGTGAGTGAGCTTCCAGGAGATAATTTAATTGCAAATGATGCAAAGATTGAAGCAATGCATTGTCTTCATTTAGAAGTGATGGCAAGCTGTATAATAACAGATGGGATAGAAGAGAGAGAAAGTGCCAAAGTCCAAGACTCATATTATAAATATTATTACAGTATTACATTCACACAAGACAACAGCATTCTATAATTCCTATACAGATTAGTGTTTTCTTCCATACGGATTATTTTCTTTTAAGAAAAGCTGCTAATTAATATACACAGTATACAGGTTATAGAATAGATTATATTGTCCATTTTAGGATCCAAAGAAAAGGCCATAGGTATACAAGGTAGTAAATTATTGCAAAGTAATTTCTTGAAACTAAAAAAAATAATAGTTTCTTTCTGTACTTCATTATTTGCATAGTACTCATTCTTTTCTTGCATGGAAGTGGCCTTCCCAACAATCATGTATTAATAAAGTCACCTCTAAGGTATAATAATTTGCTGTAGGAGTTCTTTATTTTATTCTGAAGAAATAAAATTGGTTGGGAGGGCATATATAGCCTTCTGTCTTACCTGCTTTGGGCTTATTTTGATAGTTGTCCCTATAGGCAGATGTTGTTTTTCTACACTCTTGAGTGTCACAAATATGAGGTTAAATAAGAAAAACGGTCTGGGTGGATTTGTAAGCCATAGAAGCAGACTAGATGATTGGCATTATAGTTCCAGATTTGAAATTAATCTGACATATTGGTTAATTAATCTGACACATACATTCAGAAAGGACCTCAGTAGCTCAGCTGATGATTAATTGATGGATTGTGTGGTCTTCAGTTAGTCTCCACCCTTTGCAAACATATAGATATACTTTCTATAGGATGGTCTTGTCTTCAATCTGGCCTTTTAAAGTTTCTTAGTGGTGTATTCATTGCTATTGTAATCAACTCCACCCTTCTTATTACTGGTTACTCCTTTAGCCTCTTTCTTTCTTCTTTTCCCAATGTTTATGGACTTATCAGGGAAGGTGGGTCTTTGCATAATGCATTCAAATTCGTACAGCTTGAACCTGGTCATTTAAACCTGAATTCTGATTTATTCCCTAATCCATTTGTTTGTTTACATTGCTATTTATTGTTTTTTTCCAACACCAAAGTTCAATGTTCTCTCTATTCTGCTTCTTCAAAGGTCCATCTTTCACATCTATGGAATGTCACAAGGAAAGCCATTGTTTGCATGATTCTAATCTTTATAGATAATGATATGTTATACATCTAATTATCTTTCTCAAAGTTTATTTGGAAAATATAATCAGATGCTATATATTTCATTTACACCCCACTAAGTACTAGCTTGTAGTGTACTCCTTGATTGATAGTTCCTTTACTGTACTTTATCCTGTGAAAATACCCACTTTTTCTGTGTCTTCATTGTCAGTTCTAAGGCTGTTTACTGAGCCTATTGACATTACTTTGGTCTTGTTAATTAATCACAGTCCTATTTTTTCACTGTTTTATTATTGGATCTTGCAAATAATTTGCATGTTAATAATAATAATAATTAAACTTGTATGCTGCCCAACTCTCAATGACTGGGTGGCTTTGCAATTATCTAAATTATGTTAACCTTCTGGGGCGGATTATTCTTCAGTTTTAAAATGATGCTCATCTTTTCCAATTCCTCTCCCTTCAATATACAGTATACAGGTAGTCCTCACCATATGACCAATATTGGAGCCAGAACATTTGTTGTTAAACAGGGTGGTCATTAAGTTAGGCATCACAGGATTGCATCTGATTTTATAAACATTTTTGCCACTAAGCAAGACATCACATGACTGTGACTTACAACCTCTTGGCAATTTTCCTGTTGACTTTTCTTGTTAGCAACTAGCTGGGAAGTTTGCAAATGGTGATCATGTGACCCTGGGACATTGCAAGCATCATAAATACCTTCTGGTTGTTAAGCATCCAAATGACATTCAGGTGACCACAACGATGCTATGATGGTCTTAAATGCAAGGATTGGTCATAAGTCACCTTTTTTAATGCTGTTGTAACTTTGAACAGTCACTAAATAAATGGTCCTAAGACAAGGACTCAGAATGTATTCAGAATATTATTTATTCAAGCTAGAGTCAGAACATAGCTTGAATAAATAAGGAGAGAGTATGCAGTCTTTCTTATTACTTTACCACTTTACCAAACTAGAGCCAGTCTGTTTTGCCATATTCTATTTGGCTTGTGGCTATTTATCTTACACATAAATTTGGCATGAGGACAGTATATTATTCTGGGATTTCCTTTTCTTAAGGACATTGTCAGAGCTGATGCAACTCAAAGCCTTGAGTTAATGTAGTAAATGAAGCATATTTTGACTTGGGGGATTTTTGGCTTTCTCATTTATCCAGCAGGCCTTGGCAATAATGTATCTTCTTCCTCTATCTAAAGCCAATTTGAATGTCTAATATTTCCCTTACATAGAGGATTCAAATCTACATTGGATGAACCTAAGTATTATATTTCTTTAGCATGTGACTTTGTGAATATTATGCAATAGTTTGTACAGTCTGTTAGATCTCAGTTCTTTGCTATTGTATGTAACCTGGTCTCTTCCAGTTTTTGGCCACTATGGCTTTGCCAACTAAATGCCCAATTTGCATTAGTCCAGATAAACAGTATCCAGATGCACCTGGAATTGTGAAGCCGCTAAATTCTTGGTTGCTTTTGTGAAATGGGATGCTTTAAACCAGTGGTTGCCAACCGGTGGGCCATGGCCCACTGATGGGCCGTGAGAAAATTTTGGTGGGCCGCAGAGAAATCTCACCCCCAGAGCATCCCCTCAAAGCAATTAATCCAGGCTGCGCAGAAACACAAGGCTGCACCACTCACATGGCCCACGGGAACCCTCCCCGCCCACTCACTCCTTACCTGGCAATCTTGCCTACTAAATTGCTGTTTTTCCTTTTTCTGACCATCAGGTGTTCTGCTGTGCCGGGAGATTTAAATTAGCTAGGAAGCAGGAAATGATTGGATTTCTTGCTTTCTAGCTAGTCTTTAGATTTTCGCTCTGCTTTTAAGCACAGCCGAACCTCCCTTAGGACTGAAGGTTCTATTATTATTATTAGACTCATGGCAAGCAAATTTGAGAGACTGAGCTAGCCGATGGCAGATAGATAGATCACTGAATGTTTCTGTGAGGAATTCAATCTGCCTGCCTGCTTTGCCTGATTTTGGGTAAAAGTTGCTCTTTTTTATAAAAAATTCAATATTTATATAAATATTTATAATATTTACATACAAGCCATGCCTGGCCAGTCACATGACCACCAAGCCACACCCACAAATTGGGCGACACCCACAGAACCGGTTAGTGGTCCCTGGGATTTAAAATTATGAGTTTGGTGGTCCCTGAGGTCCAAAAGGTTGGCGACCCCTGCTTTAAACTGACTTATAATTGCTCAATCTTCTGATGCAAGGAAATGTTTCTTCAAGAGTAGACTTACAACTTGCTTTTTTAAAACAGGATGGAATATACCTCACCTCATCTAAAGGAGATACAGATCATCTCCCTTAATATTGGGTTGAGTCTTGCCTGACTGATTTAGTCATTCAATCATACAGTTAGAAGGGGCCATTTAGGCTACTGAGTCTAACATCTGTTCAGTGCAGGAATATCAGATGTCTTGCAGTCTAGCCTTCTGCTGAACAAAGAGCAAAAAGAAGAGGAACTTGTGAAAGAGGAGCCTGGCACTTCATTGAGTATTTGGTTCCACTGTTCTTACTTTTTATAATATCTAGTAAAATTTCTGTGTTGGAACTTTGGAATAAGAACAATTCTTGAACTTATGTATGACATCGTTGGGATTTGAATAATGCTATTGTATCCCCCTTTTTGGATATATTTTTCTAGATTAAATTTGCTCATCTCTTTTAATGTCTTTTCATAGGACTTAGTTTCTAGTCCCCTAATCATTCTTATTGATTGGTCTGAACCTATTATAATTTTTTCTGATTTCTGTTCAAAGAGTGCAGGACTCAAGTGTGGGAATCTGATGAAAGAAATATACAGTTGAATAACTACTTATTGTGAGTTCCACAATTATATTTGTTTTGGTGCATTTGGCATATCCATCTGTTGGCTTAATGTTGAAATCTAAAGGCAGATCTGATCAACGTTATCTGCAAAGGATATTAAAAATCATTCAAAGTGAGGCACTTTCAGCTCCCTAGAATTAAACAGAAATCCCATATTTGGTACTTGTGTTGGTGTATTGTGTGTGTGTATGGATGTACATATGTATGTATGTGTAAGAGAGAGAGAGGGAGGGAGGGAGAGAGAGAGAGAGACAGTATAATATCTTCATCTTCTTTCCATTCCTGCTCTTTTCAGGTGCTGCGGTTGATTTTCCTGTATCTGACAATAGTCTGAGAGATGTAGAAAGTCTTCATTCCACACTGAGATCAGAGGTAGGATGCTATTTCTGAAAAACAAATAGAAGCAAATAGAAAAAAATATCTTTTTGTTCTTGTGTTTGGGAGTCAGACCTAGTTTTTACTCTGGGTTAAATTAGTTTTAGGCTCTTGTTTATTAATGTTTCAATGCATTTTTCTCTAGAATGACAGGTTGAAAAAGTTTTGTAATGACCTTGAAGAAAAGAATGAAGTAGCAGAGCTTCAAATAAAGCAAAAATCTATAGATTATCGTAATCAGCTACAGCAGAAAGAGGTAAATAATGGCTCAATCTAGTTGAACAACATTTAATTTGTGACTTTATGTACTTAATAGGATGGCAACCTATTTTGTAAAGACAGGCGGGCAACATGGCTGTTTGTTGTAAATGTGTGTAAGTGGCCCCAAACCTTTCTACAAGTCATACTTCATCTTGAATTGTTAAGAATCAGCATAACAAGATATTCTTTATATTGTCTTTATATTGTTCTACTTATGTTTAAGGAAGCTTATGATTCATTTGTAATATACTTTTTTTAAAACAGGAATAGCTACTGTTCTTTATAAAATCTGGAATTAGTTCAGGGAGATGGCTGAAATTTCTCTGGATTATTGAACACTAGAAATATGGTATATAGATATGTAGAAATCAGTACAGCATAGAATATGTTCAATAACATAAAGGTATAATTAAGAGCAGTCTGTGCCGCTTCGTTATGCATAAGAATACGAGTCTGTTTTATCCTGTAAACTGTGGTATTGGAGAGATTTTTGCAGACTTCCTTGGACCACAGGAAGAACAAATCATTCAGTAGCTGGTAAAGTAAAACCAGACTGCTTAATAAAGCTAGAGCTTAAATATTGTTAATATATAATGTGAAGACAAGAGTCACTGAAGAAGACCATGATGACTGGAAAAATAGAAGACAATAAAAAAGAGGCCAGTAGGAGACACGTTGCTGCTATATAGCCTTGGTCAAATGATATCCATTCTGTCATGAAAAGTTCAAAGTGGTTGAGTAACTAAACAGCTATTTTGTCCATGTTTGTTTTAAATACCAAAAATTTGGATTTGCTATTATACTAAATTCCCATAAGTATGCATTTTATACTCAGCACTCAAGTTAGTAAAATTTTTAAAACATACATTTACAACATTATTAAGTAATTTTCCTTCACTGACAAATCATTGCGTGTAATTTATGTTTCCTTATGTCAAGGGAACATAAATGCCTTCCCCATTGTTGGAAAGATATGAATGGGAACACATACTACGATGCATCTTCTCCCTCATAATGTATTATTATGTTGTGAAGATATTCTCTCTTTATAAGTCTCATAACGCATGTACTGTTTTCTGAGGGCAAATATGCTCTTCCTCATAACCACAGAAGGGAGGTCTTCAGGGCACATAAATATCAGACTGAGATACTGCACAAAGATTGTTTTATAGTATGTTAACATCAGATCCAAATTAATAATTGATTTCATGGAGGCATTATTGTAGGATTCTGGTAAAAAAATAATCACTTAAGTGGTACTATTCAGCAGCCTTGACTTGATCTTATTCATATAAAGAATGGTTGCTGGAACTGGTATGTCTAGTCTGATGAAAAGAAGGACTAGGGGTGACATGATAGCAGTCTTCCAATATCTCAGGGGCTGCCACAAAGAAAAGGGGGTCAAGCTATTCTCCAAAGCACCTGAGGGTAGGACAAGAAGCAATGGGTGGAAACTAATCAAAGGAGAGAAGCTACCTAGAACTAAGGAGAAATTTCCTGACAGAAATCATTGGAACAACTTGTCCTCCAGAGGTTGTGAATGCTCCAACACTGGAAGTTTTTAAGAAGAGTTTGGATAACCATTTGTCTGAAGTGGTGTAGGGTTCCCTGCCTAAGCAGGGGGGTGGACTAGAAGGCCTCCCAGGTCTCTTCCAACTCTGTTATTTTATTCTATTACAAACAAGATAAGCAAAAATGGACTTGGTTACTTTTCAGATGGGAGATAATCAATCCTATCCTGGGAAGCCAGAAATAAAAGTCTCAAGAATGTAGTGGCTAACCACTGCTATGTCATTGACAAAAAATGACAAGGACATGTTCATGCAATTGAAAGAAGTTGGCCTTAATTTAAGGTATTCTTCTTAGTATAATGAAACAAGAGAAAAAGATACAATTAATGAAATAGCTTAATGAAATAAGGATAATTTTAGTAGCTGTTAGCTAAATTAAACAATATTTAAAAGATAAATTAAAATTAAAAGTTGCAGTTAATGTTGGATCGAACACTTTCTTTACTGAAATGTACATGTCTTGGTCTAGGTGGAAATCAGCCATCTCAAAGCCAGGCAGAATGCTTTACAAGAGCAACTACAGAAAATGCAGTCAGCTGCTCAGTCATCACAGTTAAAACCAGTTGTTTCTCCATCAGCCACTACATCAGCTTCTTTTCCTGTTGTTAGACATCATTCTTCTGATTTTCATAGAGATGATATGGATTTTGGAGATGTGATCTGGTCTCAACAAGAAATAAACAGACTGTCCAGTGAAATTTCTAGGCTCGAATCTGAAGTTGAACACTGGAAGCAGATTGCACAGGTGTGTCTCTTTTCTGAATAACATAATATAGACTACATATATCAAGGGTGTCAAACTCAAGGTCCGCGGGCCAGATCTGGCCTGCATTGCCATCCTGGAAACTGTAAGGGTCCAGCCTGCGGCCTGGCCCGTGCCATCCCGGCGTGCGTGCACCCAGGCCCAGTTCTCCATCACCATATGCATGGCAACAAAAGTAGTCTATTGGACTATGGTAAAAAAATAGTTCAGATCTTCCAACCTCACAAGAACTTTATTTTTTCCGTGAGAAGTTGGAAGGTCTGAACTATCCCAGAGTCATATGATCCCTTCTGGCAAGCAATGGGCAAACCAGATTCACTTAACAACGGTATTACTAATTTAAGAATTGCAGTGATTCACTTAACAAATGTGGTGAGAAAAGTTGTAAAATGGGGCAAAACTCACTGAACAAATTTTTTACTTAGCAACATAAATTTTGGGCTCAATTGTGGTCGTAAGCTAAGGATTACCTCTACCAACATTGATAAAAGTGTTGTAACTTCCCCCCCCCCCAACATCAGGAATTCTGAATAGTTAGTTGTGTGTATTTCTATAACAGTTTCATTTTTCAGTATAAACTTGAATCATAAGTTTTACATTGGGAATATTGCTTCAGTATATTTAATGGGGCAGGGTAGGAAGAAAAGGCAAATTGTAAACTGCTGCGCATAGAGCTGAGCGCTTATGAAGCTCCTAAATGATTGACTGAAGCTAACATAGAAGCAATTTGTATAACACAAATTCTTGTGGTGGGTCCTGGTGTTCTGTTCACTAGGCCACACTCATAGTATAGCTTGAAACTTTTGATTTATTAAACATTGTTCAAGAATAGTTTTCTTAAGATCCTACCATGTTGCTGCTGCACACCAATTTTTTAACTTTATTAAGCCTAAACCACTTTCAGCATTTTAAATTTTTTTTCTCCACTGTCTCATTTAGTTTTCTAAGCCTCAAGGAGAAAATAGTACAGATCAAAATGAAATCTGCAAGCTGCAAAATATTATCAAGGTAAAAAAACAAAAAACCACCTCTTTTCCTCATAAGGACATCACTCCTTACAGAGTTATTACAAATTTAAGATAATCCTCTAATCCACAGACATTTATTAATGCTTTTTGAAGTTATTTTGAATAAAATACTTGTATATGAATATGAATATAAATATACACCTTGAAATATATAGAAATAATGCTTTCTTATGAATTAAAGCAATGATTTACATTGTATCTTTTGAGTGCTCCTTAATAAAACAACAAGGTACAACCTCAGAATCATTCATGGACATTTTTTACTACAAGTTCCATATCTTCCTTTATAAGTGAATCAATTTTCAGATATTTTGCATTGTTAATGAATACAGTACTCCAGAATGAACTTTATACTTTAAATTTAAAATTAAAAACCATAATGAACTTTAAACTTACAAGTCATGAACTTTACTTTTCATTAATTACACATTTTAGGAACTGAAACAGAAGTTGAGCCAAGAAATAGATCAGCACCAGCATGAGCTTTCAGTATTGCAAGATGCACATCATCAGAAATTAGCAGAGATAAGCCGACGTCATAGAGAAGAACTAAGTGAATATGAAGAACGAATAGAAGAATTGGAGGATCAATTACAGAAAGGTTTTGTTCTTAAGAGTTCTAAAAGGATTTTTAAAAAGTTATTACTATATTGAGCACATAAAAAAGTATCAGATTTCAAATGTAATTTTATTCCAAGTAGTACTTTATATAATTTATAATTTCTGGACTGCTGAGCACCCATAACGGATAATATGATACTTCATAGACATAATCCTTCTAACTTACCAGTATAGTACTTTTAAGAAAAACTGTAACTATAAAATTTGTGAAACAGGAAACATTAGCTATAATTAGTGAAATGGTATGGCCAGTTAAAATCCTTGGATATATAAATATGCCTAGTCTTGAAGCTGGAAACACTGTACTTCCAATGCTAGAAATATTTCTGCAGGTGGGATTATTCAGAGACTTAATGCTACCATACAAACCTTTACAGCAAACAAAGATTTTGTCAGGATGATGAAATGTCCATTATAATGTTATGATACAAGCGTTGCCTGTTAAGAACCAAAGTGCAACATTGTGACACAAATACTAAAAATAGCATCAATAAGAAAGTTCCGTAAACACTAAACCTTGATTCTTTGATTCTGTTTGGCTGACTGCTGCCACTAATTTCTCTTTTTGTTTTCTTATGGCATTAATGGTGTTGGTACTTCCTAGTTCTTCATATTCATGTATTCTCATATTAAAGATATTCAAGATATCTATTGTTTTCTGTATAGTTTCTCTCTATAGTGCTAAAGAGAAAAAGTAATGAAGATATGCATGTAGGGTATATAGTTACATTATGTCTGTTTCAAGTATTAGCAATATTTGCAAATCCAATAGAAAAGCTTTGCAACACATCTCTCTTCATGTTATATAAACACAGAATGTCTGCTGTGTTTATAATGACTACTATCCATTGTAACTACTAATAGAAAAGTATCCATTAAATTCAGTAAGTCATGAGAAATAAAGCTTAAAACTATGAGAATATATACAATCCAGGCATTTTTGCAGTTCATTAAGCAATCAAGTACATGTCTTTCTTATCATTGGCAGTAAAAAATTTAATTTAGCCAAACCATGGCTGTGAGTTTCTACAAATAAAACTTGACAATACCAGTAGATATGCTACAAAAATGCTTTGGAAAATACTTATTTTTAATATTTATGCAGAAGAAATTAAGAAATATTTAATTTTACAAAATATTTTTATGTTTTAACTTTTTTTTATTTATGTACTCAATATAATATAACATTATTATATAGTGCTTCTGGGTTCTAATATAAATTTGTTTCCTTGCTTAGTTGATGGAAATACTGAAGCGTCTTCTGAAAAAGATCTACAAAATGGATCAAAATCACCAAACTTGAGTAACTTACAAAATAAAGTGGAAAGTTTAAGTCAACAATTGTCTTCAGCAGAAGAAGAGAAAGACATTCTCTTGAAAGAACTTGAATTTGTAAGAAAAGAGAAAAATCAAATAAAAGAAGAATATGAAAGGCTAAAATCTGAATGCAGTAAATTCCAAATATCTATTCCTGAAAAACAGGACGATGGAAAAGTAGAGAAAGTCCCTAGTTTTGTAGAAGAATCGTTGAAGGCTGAAGTGGAACGATTGCAACAAGCACTACTTGGTATGAAAACACTGCAAATTCACCATATGATATATTGTATTTTAGCATGTGAACACAGTTTTGTGAAACAAAGATTGGAGATTTATGCACAAATGCTTCTTCATTTAGCAGTGTTCTATTTGGGTACTTTCCTTTCATGGTTTCCTGTGCCTCTTTCAGCATTAGAAGCTGCTGCTCAAAGAAGAAAGCTGAAAAGTGGTCGATTCATATACTGCTCTTTGATTCCTAGCCCAAGTATTGTATGTGAGGAAAACATTCATACCTAAAAAGATTATGATCAAACCTTTCTAGAAAAACAAGTTTAAGAAAATAAATAAACCCAAACCCATTGACCTATTTGTATTACTGTACTTTATAATATTGAAAAACAGTTCTTTTTGCTGTTTTTCTTCCTAACCCAATTTGTTTCGAAATGATACAAAATATGATAATAAATGGACTTGTATTTAACTGTTGCTTTACTTTTACTCAGTATATTTCAAGATACTATCACTCAACCACCTATCTGGACAATTTTTCGTCTAGTTTCTCACCTTCCCTTTTTAGGTGGTCACACTGTAGTTCCAGGATATCCTGGATGAAATGGACTATCTGGACACCTTCCAGTCGGGTTCCAGGCCTGTTTCAGGCCTTAAGTTTGGGACAGAAACAATATTGGTTGCATTCTAGATGAATCTCCAGCAAGAGTGGGATGCGGGTAGTACATCCATCCTGGATCTCCTTGACCTTTGGGTGGCTTTCAGTACCATTGACCATAGTATCCTTTTGGATCAGCTGCAGCATTTGAAGGGTGCAGTTTTATGCTGATCCAGCCTCCTTCCTCCAAGGCTGGTCCCAGTCAGTGTTGATAGGGAGTAAAAGGTCTAGCCCATGGATTGTCCTTTGTGGGGTGCTGCAGGATTGGCACTTGCTCCGCTTCTGTTTATTATCTATATGAAACCACTGGGTGAGAGCATCGGACACCATGGGACGAGGTATCTTAAGTACACTGATGATGCTCAACTATCATGGGTGACCCAAGTGATGCTGCAGTTGCCCCATGGTGCTGGAATTTGTAGGGATCTGGATGAGGGACAAAGGGCTTCAGCTGAATCCTGGTAAGAGAGAATGGCTGGAGAGGTTCATCTATAGTTCTAGATAAAGTTGCACAACTTGGAGTCCTTCTGGAATTACGACTCTTGCTTGTACCCTTTCCTGGATCGTAAGAACATGCACTCAGTCATTCATGCCTTGTTCATTTCTCTTTTGGACTATTGCAAGGCACTCAAGTGGGGCTTATCAATGAAGAGTGTTTGGAAGGTATAAGTCATATAGAATCCACCAGCCTAGCCGTTTTTAGCTGCTCTTAGACTGGTGTATATAACCTGTACATTATGAAATATGTCTTTATATTTGAGGTCTGCCTGGGTTGAAGTCTGCTCTCATACTTTTGATTTTCCAGAAAGGAGATAAAACTTGGCTCTGCCTGTTATCTTGGGATCTTAATGGAAGTGCTGCATGTTGGAAGTGGCTAGTGGATTAACTAAGAAGATGCTTCTGCCTTATTGATCTTCCTTTTTTTTTGCTTCTCTTTGTAGTTAATCTTTGTACTATCTATTATATTTATAATTTTAATTGTAAGCTGCCCAGAGTCTCTTTTCAGAGTGAGATGAGCGGCATATAAATTTAATAAATAAAATCTGAAGAAATCTATTAACAACTTGAATTCTCTGTGTATCAATGAACTTTCTGCTTATATTTTTACAGATGCAGAAAGTGAAATAACAAAACTGAAAACATTAAATCAGGTAACTATGTAAAAGGTAATATAAAATATGTCCAACATTAAAGGTCCATTGTTCAAAAATATCCTTCAGTATATAGAATATTCTTCTTCTTTAATTATAGTATCTTGTTCCTGCTACTTCCGTCTACTACAGAAAAACATGGTAGGAAGTGTCTGCTGCTCACAAAGGGTCAGATTAGATAACTTCAGCCCTTATTCTTAACACTGGTACACCACAGGGTTGTGTGTTGAGTTCCTTACTCTATACTCTTTATATGCATGACTGCATTCCCACTCACACTAGTAATACTGTTGCTAAATTTGCAGATGATACAACAGTGGTGGGACTTGTCTCCGGGGGGGATGAGTGCCTACCAAGATGAGGTGGACTGGTTGCTTTCGTGATGTGGAGACAATAACTTGGTCCTCAACACCAATAAGACCAAGGAGTTTATAGTGGATTATAGGAGGAAGAGATCAGACATCCAGCCCTTGCTTATCAATGGAGACCGAGTGGAGCAAGTGGCCAGTTTTAAGTTTCTGGTTGTTACCCTAAAAGAGGACCTGACCTGGGGTGCTCACATTGCAGCACTGGTCAAAAGGGCCCAGCAGAGATTATACTACCTGAGACTTCTCAGAAAACAACTGAATGAAAAACTGCTGGTAACCTTCTATCGCTTCACCATAAAGAGCATTTTAACATACTGCACCTCTGTATGGTTTGCCAATTGCACAGTAGCAGATAGGAAAGCACTCCAGAAGGTTAACGTCATTACCCAGAAGATCATTGGTTGCCTTTCCCCTCTTTGGAAGAGCTTTATAGCTCCCACTGCCTTAAGAAAGTTCAAAACATTCTCAAAGATCCATCTCATCCTGGGAACCCGTTTTTTTAACTATTACCATCTGGCAGACAATATAGAATAATAAAAACAAGGACAAATAGTCTGAAAAACAGCTTCTATCCCAGGGCAGTAGCTCTTTTGAATTCTGCTGTATAGTGCAGTGTTGGTGTAGTGTTGGGGATTTTAGGTTCAATGTGCGAAGGGTGAAGGATGTGTGTTTCTGTTTATTTTCATGGTCATGATGTGCACTGAAGATGGTGTTTGATTTTGTTGTACCAGGTGCAATGACAATAAAAGTAAACTAAACTAAAGGATTCTTATAATTAATTCCAAAAGTTTATTTCAAACTTACCTGTCCCTGAGTCCATTTGCAACTTTCTAAAATTAAAAATGTAATCACCCCTTTGCTGTTTATTTAAAACAAAAAAATAAGTCTTTACGCAATTATGTTCAAATTGATTTTATCCTATTAAATTTAAGATCTTTTTTGTGTCTAAATTAAGGGAGAAGTTAACAAAGAAATGGGAAGTTTACAACCTGTTAGTACTATAAAAGGACAGAACTTGGAAAATCAGCTACAACACATGCTAAAGAAACAGCATGAATTGAATGAAAGCAGTGCTGAAAAAGTAACTCTAATAGCTGAATTGGAAGAACTGGACAAGCAGAACCAAGAAGCTACCCAGGTGAGAAATATATGGGAGGGGCAGGAATACCATATAATTTTAAAAAGATGTGCTTTTGTGTTTAAATATCTGTGCAACAAAACTGTAAGAGTTTTTGGTTAACTATTTTTTAAAAAATAGTTCAAAAACCCTCTCTAATTCAGACCTCTTCACTAGTATAAGCTATTTTTTCCCCTGGAAAGAGGAGAATTAGCATTTTTGAAAAAAAGGAAAAAGTGAAAAGATACACTGGAAAGAGGAAAAGCAAAATGATAACTCCATCGATTTTTGACTGTGACTTTGTCCCCTCCCCCTATATAACCCTTAACAGATTTTCTTGAACTAATGCTTCCTCCACTTGCTCTGATTGAATAAGATGGATACTCAGTTAAATGTCAGTATCATGAATTGGGAATTAATGAAACCCTGAAGGTTTTCTGGGTCTTCTGCTAGTGAGGAGGCAATTTTTCCTGGTTAAAAAAAATGGTAAAATGCAGCGTTGCTAGAGAGTTTATTTTATTAAACATATTTCTTTGAGGATTGATATTGGTACTTTACAGTAATGTAAATACAATGTTTTGAAAACATTATGAAATAAGAATATTTTGACTCAAAGCTTTACTTGTATGTCATAAATTAAAATATTTTTTTATTTTATTCTAGCATATGATTATGTTAAAAGAACAACTAGCCAAACAAAATGCAGAAGCTGCTGAAGTTATTAGCCAGCTAAAACTGGATGTAAAATCTGGGGAAAAAATAGTTTCTATGTTGGAGGCAGAGAAAATGGAAATGAGCAAAGAGGTGCAAAACCAGAAAGAAGCATTGAATCAGTGCTCACTTGCCCTTAATGATTTGCACATGACTAACCAACACCAGGAAAATAAAATAAAAGAGTTAAAAGAACAACTTAAAACATCCCAACATTATAGCTCCAAAAATGATCAGGAAATTATGGAATTAAAGAAAAATCTAACTGAAAGAGAAGAAGAATGTTCTCTTCTCAAAAATGAATTAACCAAGATACATCAGAAATCTGATAGTTATCAAGATCATTCAGCCACTGAAAGAGAAGAAGAAATATCAGACCTGAAGCAGCAAATTACTAAAAATAAACTAATAAATACAGATTTGGAAAAATCCATCATGAATCTTCAAACAGAAAAGGGAAGACTTCATTTAGCATGTGAGGAACTTAAACAGCAGTTGCAAATAGCTAATAGTGAGAAGGGTAAAATTGGTTTTGAAAAAGATACTATGCTGGAAGCTTTGAAACTTGAGAAGGGACAGTTAGAAAGAGAATTAAATCAATCTGAAAAACGATTGTTGGAGCAGGCTCATAAATATGAACAGACCATTGAGGAGTTATCAAATGCACGTAACATGGATACCACTGCATTACAATATGAACATGAACGGTTAGTAAAACTTTCTCAAGACAAAGAGTTTGAGATAGCAGATCTCAAAAGGAACATTGAACAGATGGAAATGGATCATGAAGAAACTAAAGAGATGTTAACCACTAGCCTAGCTGGGCAGAAACAACTGACAGAGCTCATAAAAGACAAAGAAGTCTTTGTTGAAAAATTTAAAATCAGAGTTTTTGAGTTAGAGCAGCAACATGATGATTATATTGAAAACGTGAAAAGAACTGAAGCATTGAAGCAGAATTTAGAGGAAAGGGAGAAAAGTCTTTCAGCTATGAAAGAAGAGACCAGTCATTTGAAAGAAGAGAATGAGCGATTAAAAGAACAACAAAGTAGGTCCCCTTCGTTGGCTGAGCCCAAAACTTTGGATATCATGACAGAACTTGAAGCAGAAATAACACAATTAACTATATTTAAAAATAGTCTGGAAGAAGAGATTAAATTAAACAAAAAGACATTTGAGGATCAGAATTTGAAAATGGCTCAACTACAGCAATCCCTACAAGAATACAAAAAGGAAACCGAGGAATCAAAATTTCAGCATGAACAAATGAACATAGTACATAGGCAGGTATGCATGGAGAAGGATGAAGAAATCAAAAGCCTACAGAGGACAGTAGAACAAATTAAAACACAACTAAACAACCAAAGAAAGGTAATTCAGCAAGACCCTCCTGATCTTTTTCAGGAATCTAAAGTTCAGACACTCAATGGTGAAAATGGGAATGAGAAGCATGACCTATCTAAGGTTGAAATTGAAAGGCTGATAAAAGGCATTAAGGAGAGAGAAATGGAAATCAAGCTTCTGAATGAAAAGAACGTTTCGTTAAGTAGACAGATTGATCAATTATCTAAAGATGAAGTTGGCAAACTTACACAGATCATTCAAGAAAAAAACTTAGAAATACAAGCACTGCATGCGACAGTTTCCTCCCCATCTTACAAGCAAGATGTTCTTTTCCTTCAACAGCAATTACAGACTTATGCCATGGAAAGAGAACAAGTGCTAGCAGTTCTTAGTGAAAAAACTAGAGAAAACAGTCAGTTAAAAACAGACTATCACAAATTAGTGGATATTGTTGCAGCTAAGGAATCAATCATGAAAAAGTTACAAGAAGAAAACCAAAAGCTATCCAGTGAATTTGAAAGTAGCAGTCATGATATGTCTCGAGAAACTATAAAGAACTTATCCCGTATCATCCGAGAGAAAGATATTGAGATTGATGCTTTAAGTCAGAAATGCCAAACTTTATTAACTGTCCTGCAGTCTTCCAGTATAAACTCAGGCAGTGAGTTACAAGGAATTAATAGTAATCAGTTTGAGGAACTTTTACAGGAACGTGACACATTGAAACAGCAAGTAAAGAAAATGGAAGAATGGAAGAAACAAGTAATGACTACTGTTCAAAATATGCAACATGAGTCTGGTCATCTCCAAGAAGAACTACAAAAACTTCAGATACAAATTTCAGTTGACAGTGAAAACAATTCCCAGCTACAGCTAGAGTACAATGGCTTAATACAGGGCTATGAACAAAATGAGAAAAAGTTAAAAACCTTTACTCAAGAATTAGCCCAAGTTCAGCAGAGCATAGGAAACCTTAATAATACCCGGGATGTAATTCTTGGAAAGCTTGATATGGTAACACCACCACCGTTGGTAACTTCCTCTGTTGAGGGAAAACCATTAGAAATTCCCAGTAATACTACTTCTCAGACGTTTGACAGTGAGTGTAAATCAGTAAATGAGGAACTAGAATTAACGAAGAAAACTTTGCAGGAAAAGGATTTGCTTATCCAGACTTTACAAGAAAATAATCAGAGACTGTCTGATTCTATGGCTGCATTGTCAGAGGTCGAAAGAAAGTGTCAACAGGAATTTGGCTTGGAAATAAAGCAGTTAAAGGATAAATCTGACATTTTACAGATGTCTCTCAAAGAAAAAGATCTGCTGATAAAATCAAAAGGTGACCAGTTGCTTTCTCTGAGAGAAAATCTTAGTAATAAAGAGAGTGAAAATGAGCTGCTGAAGCAAAGTGTCACTAACCTGAAAGAGAGAACGCTGATCTTAGAAATGGATGTTTGTACATTGAAGGAAGAAAATGACAGAATAGCGGCAAAGAGCCAGGAAAAAGAAACAGAATTCCGAGCACTACAAGAGACGAACATGCAGTTTTCAATAATGTTAAGGGAGAAGGAATTTGAACATAATTCCATGAAGGAGAAAGCACTTACGTTTGAAAAGATGTTGAAAGAAAGAGAACAGGTATGCAATGAGTTTGAATTCTTCTGCATCAAAATCATAGGGGAGGAAATGTGACTGCAGTTATGTCATGTTATTTAAACTCTGATGTAGGATTCCCATTTCCTATGCTGAATTTGGAAAGTGAAATCACCACGCCCCCAGAGCATAAGTAAGGAAAATGGGGCCTGGGAATGCCCACCTGACTTGAATTACTTTCTGGTTAGCCATAGAAGAAAGAAAATGGCCAATTTAGATGGGACTTCATTAGATGTGATGGTCAGGCAACATGTACATTTAATACAGGTAGTCCTCAACTTATGATACAATTGAGCCCAACATTTATGTTGCTAAGTGAGACATTTGTTAAATGAGTTTTGCCCTACTTTATGACCTTTCTTGCCACAGTTCTTAAGTAAATCACTGCAGTTGTTAAGTTAATAATATGGTTGGTAAGTGAATCTGGCTTCCCCATTGAATTTGCTTGTCAGGAGATTGAAAAAGGTGATCCCATGATCTTGGGACACTGCAACCATCATAAATAGAAACTAGCTATCAAGCATCCAAATGTAAATCACATGACCATGAGAATTCTGCAATGGTCATAAATGTGAAAAATGGTCATAAGTCACTTTTTTCAGTGCCATTGTAACTTTGAACAGTATAAATCAGTGGTTCCCAAACTTTTTCAGCCCACCATGCCCTTGGTGCTACAAACTCATCCTCAGTGCCCCCAACCAGGAGTGGGATTCAAATTTCTGTGGGCATGGCCTAATTTGAAGGTGTGGCTTGCTGGTCACGTGACTAGGTGGGCATTACTTGTTGGTCATGTGACTGGGTGGGCGTGGCCAGGTGACTGGCAAACCAAATACAAGTGGTCCTCACTTAATGGCCAGTTGTTTAGCAAGTGTTCTAATTTATGCCTGGCCTCCCCAGAGCTACTTGACCTGTTTTTGGAGTTTTGACAGCTTTAGATCAGGGGTCTAAATCCCACCCCTGCCTGTGTGTGTGAGAGAGAGGGGGAGAGAGAGGTTGGATCAGATCTCTCTCTCTCTCCCACCAACGCCAGAAAGCCACCGTCAGTCAAAATTCATATTAGTGGTTTCCGGGATTTAAAATTAGGAGTTTGGTGGTCCCTGAAGTCCAAAAGTTTGGCAATCCCTGATCTAAAGGGGTGAGCCTGAGAGAGGGAAAGAGAGAGAGAAAAGAAAGAGAGAGAGGAAGAAAAGAAAGAGAAAGGGGAAAGAAAGAAAAAGGGACAAAGAAGGGGGGTGGAAGGAAGGAACAGAAAGAAAAAGAAATAAAGAAGGAGGGAGAGAGGGAGGAGAAAGATAATGAGATATCTATTCTAGTCCAATCACCTGCTCCAGCAGGGTTAGAAGGGAGTGTGTGTGTGTTCTTGTAATTTACCAATACATTTTGGTTTTGCCTTCTTCAGAATTGGGACTGTAATACATTGGGGAAAAGTAATTTTTAGGGTGGAGATCTGGTCCAATGGATCCTGTTTAAAGCCTCAACAAAATGTGGGAGCTTCCTGGTAGTCTTGACCATGTTTTGTCCACAAAACCTTTAACAGAAGCCAAAGAGGTTTCAATGTGCTGGCAAAGATGTTTCAATGTGGAAAAGGGCCTCAGTCTAAACTAGGCCTCATTCAATCTGATGCATCGGGTCTTTCTCTCTCTCTCTCTCTCTCTCTCTTTCTCTCTCTCTCTTTCTCTTCCTCCCTCCCTCCCTCCCTCCCTCCCTCCCTCCCTTTCAGACTGGCTTTGCTCTACTTTCCCGATGTGCCTGCAGGGCCAGCGCTTCGAACATGGATGGGTGGATGGATGTATATAGAGAGAAACAGGCAGGCAGGCAGGCAAACAGACCGAATGCGACAGCAGTGGCACTTTGGGAAAGCGGTGGCGGCGGCTTTTCCCAATGTGCTGCCACATTCGAGGCACCAGTTCCGGAGTGTTACTACAGTCAATGGGTGAGCTTGCAGGGCCAGCTGGCACCTCGAATGCCCCCCTGCTGCCTCTTAGCATCCCCAAGGGGGCCGGCAGAGGGGTGCTAAGAGGCAGCAGGGGGGTGTTTGAGGTGCCGGCCAGCCCTGTAGGCTCATCCATTGAGTAGCACTGCTCCGGAACCGGCGCCTCCAATGCGGAAGCGGTGGTACTTTATGCGCTGCCCCCTGCTGGACCCCTTGGGGGCCCTAAGAGGCGGCAGGGAGACGTTTGAGGCACCGGCTGGCCCTGCAGGCTCACCCATTGACTATAGCACCGTTCCAGAGCTGGTGCCTTGAACGCCCCCCTGCCGCCTCTTAGTGTCCCCAAGGGGGTCAGCAGAGGGGCACAAAGAGGCAGCAGAGGGGCGGCGCATCGAATGCAGTCATGGTGCCACATAACGTGCCACCGCTTCCGCATTGGAGGTGCTGGCTCCGCAGCAGTGCTACAGTCAATGAGTGAACTTACAGGGCCGGCGCCTCAAACACCCCCCTGCCGCTTGTTAGCGCTCCCCTACCAGCCCCCTTGCCTCTTAACGCTCCTCTAAGGCATCCCACCGCCCCCCAGGGGGAGGTACCGCCCACTTTGGGAACCACTGCTCTAAATGAACTCTTTTAAGGACTATCTCTATATTATTATCATCACAATGATCAACTCCTCCATTTATATTCTTAAGGTCTTTTAATTGATCAACATATATGGGAAGCTGGAATAATGCAAAACTTCAGCCTCTCAAATCAATTTTACTTAAAAGAATGTTTTGGGAATCCACATAAGCTCCGTAGGCAACAGCAGCAAATAAAATTGGTGGGTGGCCACATGTAGAAGACATGTTCAAACAAACAATGTCTGCTTATCTTGATGTGCTATCCCAGAGCTTTAATCCACTTGTTATTTTTATTTGTGAAAGGGAAAGACAGGAGAACTAAACCAGCTGCTAAACGAAGCCAAGTCAATGCATGAAAAAGCTGTTGCCTTTCAGCAAGAGCGAGATCAAGTCATGTTGGCCCTCAAACAGAAACAAATGGAGACTAGCGCACTACAGAATGAGGTAAATACAGGGTGCAAGAAAATAGTGAGTGATGCATAGATGGTAGTAACGTAAGGAACTGAAAGAATATTTCTTCAATCACATACAGGTACAGTATTTACGTGAGAAGGAGCAGCGACTAAATCAAGAGCTAGACAGGTTACGCAATCATCTTTTGGAAAGGGAAGATACCTCCACACGTGAAGCTTTAGCCGCTGAGGATCGGGAATCAAAGCTAAAAAAGAAAGTCCGTGATTTGGAGGAAAAGCTTCAGTCTTCATCAACTGTAGTGGAAAATGTCAGGTAATAGTTTGGTCTCCTGAGTAATTGCTTTTTGCATGGGTATGTATTTAAAAAATGGATACAAGAAACATTACTTGGCCCAGTCATAATGGACTCGCCAGAATATAATAAAGGCCCTCCCCCAAAAGTTTTAACAATGCACGCATGTAATAAAAGATAACAGAAATCGGAAATAAAATTTAGTATTTCTAAGTATTTATGTTTTATTTGAAGCCATCAGGCAAGCATGCAGGTCGAATCTCTGCAAGAACAATTGAACCTTGTTACCACACAAAGAGATGAGACTATGCTTCAACTAACACTTTCACAAGACCAAGTTAAACAGTATGCCATATCCCTGTCAAACCTGCAGATGGTGCTAGAGCAATTTCAACGGGGTAAGTTGAATGTATACATTGCCATGATCGGCTTTCCTTGTAATCTAAAAATGAAATACTATTTTATTACTATTTTGTTCTGAAGTGGGGCATTTTAAAATGGAAGACTCCCTTCCATTCACTCTGGGGGCAGGACTAGAAGAACTTCCTTCCTATGGGAGGAGGTGCCTTTCTCCTCTAGTTCCAACCCTTCCTTTTTGGGGGACATTGTGAACTCTGAAACCTCCACCTGGACAGTTCACCTTTGTTACAGATTGTGCTTGTTTTTTTTTTTTCCATTTCCTTTATTCTGGGCTTCCTTTAGAGTAACTTCAGGTCAATGACTAAAAAGTAAAGACAGAAATACACTGTCCAGGAATTCCTTAAAGTTTTGCAGTGTCATTTCCTCTTATCTCCCTCTTTTGATTCCTTCAGAACAAGGCAATCGAACCAAAATTCCCAAATCAAATGTTACAGATTACTTTGACTCTTTCTGATTTGGCAACCATATAAGTCAAATAAATAAAAAAACTATGTACCTCTTTTCAGTACTGAAATGTTTCATGGCTTGGGCACCAGAGGAAATGTAAACCAAAGGCACCCATTTTTCACCACCACCTCCTGGCTCTTTGCCATCAAACTGGCAGTACAGTTAATCTTCAACTTATTAACGTAATTGAACTTAGAATTATGGACTTAAATCATGCCAGTTGTCAAGCAAAGCATCAGGTGAACATGACCAATTTTGCTATCTTCTTTGCAGCAGGCATTAAATGAACCAGTGTGGTTAAGTTATTAAGTGGTTATTAAGTGAATCCATTGTCTGTCATGGACTTTCTTTTGCCAGGAAAAAGAAGTAAATGCTGGCAAAAATGTGATCAAGTTCTCCTGTAAATGATGGCTAGTTGCCCAAAATGTGATCACATGACCTCCAGGGGAGTGGTAGCTATAGGGACTTTGAATCTGGCTTGTAAGTAACACTGGGGAGGTCCATCATAACTTTGAACAGTTACAAAGCAACCGGTTGTAAGTCAAGGACTACCTGTAGTCCCTTCTGAAGAATTAATAACTTTCTCTTCTCCAAAGAAGATAAAACAAAGAAATGAAGACAATAGGGAGTAATATCAGAGGAGGTCCACCCCTGTATTCACACACTCTTGACAGAAACTAGAAAAGCAGGATGTCCAATCTTGGGACCTGTAGACAGAGGGAGCAAGCAAAGAGGAAGTAAGGAAAAAAAAATCACACCAATCCTTCCTTTGTGTCCTTTACCTTTTAGAAGTTTTCTCATGACTCTTGCTGTAGAGGTAAAGATTGTAGGAAAGAAAAAAGTCACTTAGTAGAGGAAAGGACACCTACCCTTCCCCAATGCACACCCACACACACATACACACATACACACACACACACACACACACACACCTCATTCCACTCAGAGAAGTCTGTGAGAACTTAGGCCTGAAACACCAACCTTATTTTCCCACAGGATCCCACTTGGACATGCTGGATGCAAAGTTCTTCCTTGGTTTAGGAAGGCTAAAATGAGTTCACACATGCCGATGATGAAAAGTTTTAAGGATGTTAGGATTATCTGTTTGATTTAATCATATCCCTGACTGGCAAGATGGTTGCACAGCTGACAAAATGGCCCAATCAGCTTGGCTCCCCTTGGCATTATTGACTCTCCCTGGAAACATATGTAGGATTGCTATCTGGTATTTGTGCCATTCCTTATATAGCTCTATAAGATTAACTCTTGGCCGAAAGATCTTTTGCTAGGAATGTACTTCAGAAAATACTCTAGTGCACACACACACACACACACACACACACACACACACACACACACACACACAAACGGGGGGCGGGGAACAGCTATGGTATGTCCCATTTCAGACTTCCTTGGCTTCATTCTGGAAAAAGGACTTTCGTGGTTAACCCTGTATACCGTTTTGGTGACACTAAATCTGTTGAACAAGCTGTTCTCTCAATATCTGATTTGAAATGATGAATGTGTGTTAAAGAGCTAAATAAGCATATTTTAACTTTAGAAGAGAAAGCCATGTATTCAGCTGAATTACAAAAAGCCCAAAAGCAGACTGCAGAATGGAAGAAGAAAGCAGAGCAGCTAGAAGACAAAGTGGTTTTGTTGCAAGTAAGTTGAAATGATTCTCTAGCTCAGCTTATTTATTCAAACTGACTCAGTAAAGAAAAAGAATCAGAAAATTTTAAGGAGCAGTAACAGTTGTTGTACAGTGGTACTTAAAATGGGTGAAGCTTTTATAATTTTTAATATTTCTGCACAAATACAACCTAAAATATGATCTGTTCTCTACACAAGTCCTAACACTATATAAAGACAACCCAGTTAAACAAATACACCAAAACTACTATATTTATTCATTTATTTATGGAGGAAACTGATCTAAATGTACATATTTGTGTGCGGCAAAAGTATGATTTTGCTTTCAGTAACTGGTGTGGCCCCCTTGGGCAGCAATAACTGCGACTAAATGTTTCCAATACCTGTTGATCAGTTCAGCATATTTCAGCCCATTTCTCTTTACAGAGCAGTTTAACTCAGATACTGTATGTTGATGGGCTTCTTTGCATGAACTGCCTGCTTTGAGTCCTTCCCTAACATTTCTATTGGATTAAGTTAGGGCTTTGACTTGGCCATTCCAAAATATTAACTTTTTTCTGCTTTATCCATTCTTGAATCATACAGCTTGCATTTTTGAGTTGTTGCTTTGCTGCATGACCTACTTTCTCTTGAGCTTCAGTTCACAGACAGGTATACTCTGATATTTTCCTATAGAATTTGTTGGTCAGAATTCAGAATTTAATTAATAGTGACAAGCTGTCCTGATCCAGAGGCAGCAAATTAGGCCCAAAATATACTATGCTGACTACCAAGCTTCAGAGATGAGCATAATAACTTTATTACGCTGGAAAATGGTGTTGCTTTTTGTTAACATCATTCCAGCCAAAAAAATCTATTTTAATCTACATATTTATATAGAAAAATTAAAAATTCAAAGAGGCTCATAAACATTTAAGCACCACTGTAGGAAGCAAGATGCTAGATGACAGATTTAAAAAGATGAGTAAAAAGTGTCTGAAAGAATTTCTGAGAAGAATAGAAATGTCTCACTGCTGTCTTGCACTCATTGTCTATAAAAAGTTTTACTTTAATAAAATTAATATATGTGTTTATGTGTGATCCGTACAAGTGAAATGTAAGATATTTTTGTTTGCTCTGAAAACCATGGTAAACTTACTTTAACAATCCACCTCATCATACAGGAAAGGTTGGATGAAGCAAATGAAGCTCTAGGTTCTGCGTCAAGATTAACAGAGCAACTAGATCTGAAAGAAGAACAAATTGAAGAACTTAAAAGACAAGGTAACAAGATTATTCTAAAATTTTGCAAGCAAAGCACTAGTATATAAATTATCTTCTATTTTACTAAGATTAAAAATCAGTGTATAGTTGTGACTGAATCTTCCTCTTTAAAAGTCATTTTACTTTCTACAATTAATGTAAGAAAAAGAAAGTAAGTAGCTCCTTTGTGTTTGTACAATTATTTCTTCCTTCATTAGTATTGTAGTGGATTCACTGATCATGACCACATTATGCCCCATGTTGTTCTTACAGGTAATTCTAGAATCAGAATAAGACATATTTTAACAGTTTAACTTAACGTTCCAACAGAGTGGAGGTCTTCTAATAGAAACCCCTGCTCAAGCAGGAAATCCTATAACGTTTCAGACAAATGGTTGTCCAACCTCCAATATTGGAGAATCCACAAGCTATTCAACTGGTTAATTGTTCTCACTGTTAGGAGAATTGTTCTCAGTTCTCTTCTTGATTAGTTTCCTTCCATTGCTTCTTGTTCTGCCTTCAAGTACTGTGGAGAATAGGTTGACCCCCTGTTCTCCGTGGCAGCCCTTTAGATATTGGAAGACTGCTATAATATCACCCAGTCCTTCTTTTCATTAAACTAGACATACCCAATTCCTGCAACCATTCTTCACATGTTTTAGCCTCTATTCCCAAAATCATCTTTGTTACTCTTTTCTGCACTCTTTCTAGAGTCTCAACCTCTTTTTATATCATGGCAACTAAAACTTGATGCAATATTCCAAATATAGTCTTACCAGGGCATTATAAAGTGGTATTACACTTCTCATGATCTTGATTCTATCCCTCTGTTAATGTAGCCTAAGGCTGTGTTGGCCTTTTTGACAGCTGTAGCACACTGCTAGCTCATATTTAAGTGATTGTCCACTGGGACTCCAAGATCTCTCTTGCAGTTATTATTATTGAGCCAAATACCACCTATTCTATGTATTTGGTTTTTCTTGTCTAAAAGTAAAAGCTTACTTTTTCATCACTGAAAGATGTTAGATAGGGTCCAGTGTTCAAGTCTGTCAAGTTCTTCTTGTATCTTGAGGACGTACAATTGAATTATTTCCATATACTTTGATGAATACATTAACAGAAAATAAAAATACTCTTTTTGATTGCTAACTTTGCTTTGAACACCATTAGAAAATTACATGTATTTTGTGGGTGTTGTTTATTTTTATTAGAAAACTTCCAAAACAACAAGTAAGATAAAATAATTTCCTTAATTCTGTACTGCATAGAAATTCTATTGATCATTAAAATTAAGACATTCTGTCTTAGTAAGAAAATTGGATTGGGAAAGTTGCTTTGTGAGGAATATAATCATGGGTAGGCTGCTACTGGTTCTCCCCAGTTTGGGTGAACCGGTTGTTAATTTTATGGCCGGTTCGGCGAATTGACAAATCCCACCCCTGGCTGGCCCCGCCTACCCCATCCTGCCTCTCTCAGGATTCCCCACATGGCCAGTTTTGGATCCCAGGTAAGTTCAGGGCCCACGCGGAGGCTCAGGGAGGGCAAAAAAACAGGCCTCCCGAAAGCTCCAGAGAGCCTCCAGAGTTCGGGGAGGCCATTTTTGCCCTCCCAGATGCTTAAGGAAAGCCACCGGAGCCCAGGGAGGGCAAAAAACATGCCTCACAGAAGTTCTGGAAGGCTGAAAATGGGCCCATTTCCAGCCTCAGGAGCCCGGGGAGGGCGAAAACGCCCCCCCACTGTGGTGCAGGAGGCCGACTAGACCATGCCCACCATAGCCACGTCCACCCAGCAAGCGGGCAGAGAACCAGTTGTTAAATTTTTTGAAGCCCACCCCTGGATATAATCTGATCAAAGTCCAACAATTTCTCAGAAATCCTGTTTTCAACTTTTTTTATCTATTCCAAATACAAATATTTAATTTCTTCATTGGGCAGATAAGAACCAAGAATATTGCTACAGGTAGGTGTTTGTTTGGTTTATTGAGATTCATTCAACTTGTGCCACAGTGCTGTTTAATCTATGCTCCCATTACATCCTCTGTCAGGAAATATATTCTACATACATGAAAGCTCTAAATTCTGTACTTTTTTCAGAAATTGAAAAGACCCTATTAATATTGATTCCTGCTACATGAAGTGCTATCATTAATTTATAGTTGGGTAGGCAGCCTGTTGCCTTCCATATGTTTCTAAATTTATTTTCCAGCATCTGACATTATTGGCCATCCTGGTTAAACAACTGGATTTGAAGTTGAGAGACCCCAAATGGGGTCCACAACTGCTAAAATATTACAAGTGTTATATTGATACAATGAAATATGTATCAATATCTCCTTTCCTCGAGAAGAAACTGTACTAGGTAGCTTTTCTATTCAGAAAATATGAATTTCTAGACTAAAAAACAACCATTTCAAACAGACCCTCAACTATACTAATATAGTGAATCCACTTGCACATTTGCTTTCAACTTTGCCTCCTTATTTTTGGACTAAATATACTGATGTGTTGATAAATGCTGTCATAATATATTTTATTTACATCTTGGCCAGACAGTAGAAAGATTTGCCAAGAGAAACATTTTTTTTCAAAAATGAAGCCAATTCTGCTTATCTTAGTATTGCAAATATATATGTAAGAATAGCTGTGCAGACTAACTTATTTTGCATAAGTCAAATGGAGATAGTTAATAGTACAATTTAAATATGGAATTCTATTTTAATAAAGTTAACCGAAATTATCTTTATGGCAATATTTTTTATAAAATAAATATGCCTTAAAAGCTGTCCTCTCATAATAATGCAATCATGCATTATTATGCTAATTTTCTGAATGCCGATGTATTTCAGGAGAAAGAACAGCATTCAAAAAGCCAGATTGCATTTTCATCATTACTTGCTCTCAAAAGCATTAACTCTTTTGTTTGTTTACTGTCCTTTAAAGAAAGCAGTTACCTCTACTTAGAAAAGTAAATAAAATCAAAGTACTTTATAGTAATCAGAATCAGTTCAAAGCTGGTAAAAACTGTTTCTGGATTATACTGAACAAGATATTATTTCACCTTATGCACAGCTGCTTTGATCATTAGATGTGAGAATAGTGTTTGTGGTCTGTAAAGTAGTTGAGGATGTGGAACAGTTTGGGATTTGGCCACATGAGATCAGCAACCACTGCACAAGAAACTGTGATGTTTATTGCTTAATTGCATAAACATTGCCCTAAATTCCAGCTGTGTGTTTTCAGTTTGTACTTTAATAGGATATTAGCACGTAAAGCACATAGTACATCCTGCAGCCAAGTTTCACTGTGCTTCATGCCCATTGTTTTACCTTTGAATTGCCCTCTTGTAATTGACACGCACAACATATTTTAAATTATGGGATATTCTTTGCTCTATCAAAACTTATTCTGAAATTTGTAGATCAGTATGTCAATATTTTCAGCTAATAAAGTGGCTGGGATTTCCTTCTCAAAGCGATATCACAGAACAGATATGTGGCCTGGCAGTTGGGCAGGAGGGAGTGTTCTGTAGCAGACTACCAAGCCAGTTTGAGATGATCAGATCACTGACGTGGATGTGATGAAGCTTTTATACACCTTACATTGCCTTGTGTTGGAATAAGAAGGAACATTTAAAGTACATTCTGCCTGTCTCAACCATAGTGTTACAATGAAAAGGAGGTAACATTATGATATTATGTCTTCTGCAAATGGTCAGTGAAGCAACTTTGTGCTGCAGCAAGCAGAACGTGTGCCTGAACTCAGAGGCTGGCAATTCTCAACACAGTTGAGCTATTCTATTCTGTAAGGAAGTTATTGGCCTTAAGTCTAAGGAAAAAGGCAAGTGCTGCTTTTGAATACACAGATATTCAGGGCATAGGACAAGCTTATCCCACAGAGATGTGCCATAACTTTGCACTGTATAGGAGGAGGAAATTTGTAAAAATATTTCAGTAAATTACTGTATAATAGACAAAGGAAGAATAATTATCTAGCTTATTTGTTGATAGCTTCAAAGCTATTAAAATATACTAGAGAAACTATGCCCTAATAGGCATTGTTTCAGAGATGTTACCTTACCTAAACAGAGAAACAATCAGCAAGGACAGGCAAAATAACAACAGTGGGAGCAGAAAATGGTAGTTCCTGCAACTTCTCCATTGAGTTTCCTTGTGTGAATCAGTTGCCAGCAGGCAGGTAAGTGGCTGATCCTGGATGGGTTGAGGGAGCAAGGAATTGTGAAACTGGCTGGGAAACTATCAAGGAACATTGAAATGAAGGACCCAATCTCAGTTGGTTACCAGGACCAAACATTTATTCTTCCAAGCTTTCAGGGCTCATTCTGGAGCCCATCATCAGAGAACTTCTGTCTTTCCAGAATATGTGTATTGGGCATCTCTATTTGCACATATTCTGGAGAGAGAATTTCCCTGATGATCAGCTCAAGCATGAGACCAGAGCTTAGAAGAATAAATATTTGGTTCCGCTGACCAATTCATATTGGATCCTGCAACATTACTCTGAGACACGTATATGTATCTTCATTCATTTAAAATAAAGATCAGATGATCGTAGCAACAGCCAATAGCACTGAAGCAGCCACAACTTTCCCAAATTTCATTCCTTTGGGAATTGTGGGTCTTGGATTTTGGACATATTCTCTAATCCATTTATGGTATCTTGGTTCAGAAATTGTTACCTATGATGCACCGTTTTGTCCAGTTAAAGGTCATGACAATGATTGGAGGTTAATATCTATAAAATCTTACCTTTAACTAGTCTACTTTTTTCTTTTCTCAAGTAATGAAGACTTTATTCAAAGGCTATTATTTGCACAAGAAAACATATAATGTCGTGTTGAATAGTGGCCAGATACATTCCTAGACAAGGTTTTCTTGGCCTGAGCTGCTGAAGGATTTTTAAATTGATTATTTTGGCACCAGATATTACAATTGTGGAAAAACAAAAGACATACTAGATTTAGGTTTTTGAATTTCCATAAATGGTTAACAAATTGAAAGACAATATTTTAAGTGTCTGGGTCAACAGAAATTTTGAAATTTAGTCTCGTCTAACTTATCCCCATTAATAAAGTATTATATCAATTTCTGAATTTCATCATGTGAAATAAATTGAGGGAAACAGATACTTATTGATTTGATTAATTTACCTGCTAAGCACAGAGCACGTATAGAATTGTATTATGCAAAATTTACAGGAGTCAACTACAAGTCTAAGTCTTTTACTATTCTAGAGATGCATTGTTTATACTGATGCACTAGAGGTATTGTCAACTAGACTGGTTTGGAGCTCAGTTGGGACTCTACAGCTCTTTCATCTCTTTGATTATGTGTCATTTGACTTTTAGCAATGGCATTTTCCCCATGACAGCCTGTCCTTAACCTGGTATTCCAATGATGCACTCTTTGCCATTATTTTAATATACTGTTTGTGAAATCAGTATGTCACCCCTTGACCACGTCAGTTTTATAGTTATGGGGTTTACGATGGTTTTATTTTTTAACGACTTTATTAGATCTGTGAACTTTTTATTCTATAATTTATGAGATTGTTAAAAAGCCTCGCTCTTCTTGCTTCATGCAGTTTTATTTAATGCTGCCAACATTTGCCAGTGTTTTTAATCTATCTTCACAAGGACAATTCTCCACTAGATAGGGAATGGGTTATATCTACTTGTGACATTGGGTAACATCTGGAAGAAATTGGAAAGGGGAAAGAAGACAATTTCAACATCACTAATGTATATAATCAGAATCACATTTTTTATGGAGGGAAATTAATTTTCTCAATTTTAGTTAATTTAACCAAAGCTGAACTGTTTTCATCATCTCACATTTTGAACGTGTACCCTGCTGTTTAATAGAATCTGACAGATCCTAGACAGTGAAAAACATAGCACAAAAACAAATCTAAGATAATAAAAACAATTACTGTAATAGAAATTGTAAAATGTGCTTGTATATGATAGCTTTTACTTTTTTCGCATATCTCATTTCTTTTTAAAAAAATCCTGCTGGAGACTCAACTAATGCATCTCTTTTTCTTTATGTCTTACTTAATACAGTAAATGTAACTTATTTCTCTAGGTGCAATCAAACAAGAAATGTTGGAAGATGCGCAAACTAAATTAATGAACCTCATAAATAGTACTGAAGGAAAAGTAGATAAGTGAGTTTTTCCACATTGTATTTTACTTGTAAATTTAAATTCTTTATTTTGAGAGCCGGTACAAGTTTGTAAAAATAAAACGGAACTATTTTTTAAATGGTCTTTAAATATTATACATTATTAAATACATTATTCAATATGTCCAGTTAATTAAAGTGCTCTTAATGGGAGGGGTGACAATAATTTAAACAGGAAAAGAGAGGCGATTTTCCTTCAATATAATGTTTTATTAACAGGGAAAATTTTAAGAAAGTTAACTATAAATAGTTTGATTAGTTGAAGAAATAAAACACTGCAGCTTTAATTAATACAGAGGATTTAAAAATTAGCTGTATTTTATTTCTGCAGTCTAGTGTTGGTTCTCAGAATAGAACTTTTTTGATTTCTGGCTTATTAGTGGCATATGCTAATCCTGTCATGATCTTTTAAGGATCATTCTCTTGGAAAGTTATTTAGCATTAAATATATTAGTTTAACTTTTTGTAATCTGGATCAGATTATTTGGACATACGTTATTTTCTTCCATAATGACTATTTACATAAACTTGATTAACTGACAAAAATCAATCAGCAAAATAATTGGGTGTCATTACTAGTACTCATGATTACATGTTACTCTGCAATACCACAGTGATGATGTCTGTATTAAGATGGTTGAGAAAGCACAGGGCACACATCATCAATTCTAGGGTGTTGGGTTCCTACATAATTTTCATATCAAATGTGATGTTTGTTACTAGTAAATATATGCAAAGCTCTGCATGGATGTCCTTAATATTTTTCATGAAAGCTGTTAATTTTAGTGGAAGTGGGATAAACTTGCTTTTTCTTCACATATTTTCCCTCAGGCTAATACATTATCAGTGGCATAGAAAAGATGAGTTAGGGTTAGAGTATAATCTTAGGACACAAAGCAGGCTTTTCTATCACAAAGTCAATTGCATATGAGTAATTTCCTCTTGAAATAATGTGCATCATACAGGCTACAGTATACAAGAAGGAAAGAATAGTATATGCATTGCTTCAATTCTGTGGTTGACACAGAATAGGAGAATACATAATCTTCATCCTTCATTCCCAATCAGGGTCATAATTGCTTTCAAATAAATCCATGTTCTAATCTCTTATTTAGAAATCCTTTCCATTCCCTTTCTCTCCCCTCCTCTTAAACTGCCTCCACATTATAACTTATATTTCTTGTTATTTAAAAATAGCATTATAATACACAATCATGGCAAAATACATATTGTATACTTCCCCCATTTCTTTTCTCAGTTAAGCCATTTTCAGTTATATTTATTTTATCTTCATTTTAATAGAGTCTTGATGCGAAATCTTTTTATTGGGCATTTTCATACTCCAAAGAATAAGCGTCATGAGGTACTAAAGCTAATGGGAAGTATCCTTGGAATAAAAAAGGATGAACTGGAGCAGGTAATTTTTATCTCTCTTTGTGTTTTGTGTATTTAAATATCAATAATCTATTATTATTATTATTTAAATGGTGGGCTAAATCTAATGAATCCAGTGCCACACATTTTCGATTTAATCATGTGAGAAGAAGAAAAAATGTTATTTAAGACAAAAGATCTTCCACTTTCTAGCTGTAGATCCTGATAAAGAATGGGAGAACAACAGCTAAGTATTCTATATGGGAGAGTAGAGTTTGCAATCTAAAGCAACATAGTATTTAAGCATGAATTGTTTTTTTCTAGTAAATAATGAAAAAGAAAAGTCTGATACTCTACTTGAAAAATAGCCAGTTTGAACTTTTTCTTTTGGTTTAAATTGCTGTTTAGTTGCTGATTGAAGATCACAAAGGTGTTACAAAATGGGTGACCGGTTGGTTTGGCGGAAGAGCTTCTGAATCCAAAAGTGTCCCCAATACACCTCTCAGACCAAGCCAACAATCAATTTTCAACAGTGTAAGTGTGTTAAGTGATTCCTTTATAGAAAATGTAGAACATTTTATGTCGTAAAATAGTATTTAGCACTTAGACCTATATACCGCTTTATAGTGCTTTCCAGCCCTCTCAAAGCGGTTTACAGAGTTAGCATATTGCCCCCAACAATCTGGATCCTCATTTTACCCACCTCGGAAGGATGGAAGGCTGAGTCAACCTTGATCCTGGTGGGATTCGATCTGTCAAATTGCAGTAGGAGTAGCTTGCAGTACTGCACTCTAAACCACTGCGCCACCAAGGCTCCCTAAAAGCTGGTGTTTGAGCCATTACTCTTAGATTTTTAAGGATAGAAGGTCTATACTGATATTTTTATTTTTCTATATCAAATCAACTTATTTTCAACTAAATCACTTTTTGCAGTCTTTCTCCTATTTAATTGTTTTTTCTTTGGGGAAAAATACATTGCTGATAATTTTTTGTTATATACAATTCATTCAAGATTTTGCTCAAAAACTTCCTTCTTAATGTCTGTTGGTTTTTATTTTTATTTTTAAAAAAACTCAAGGTGACGTACATATTGTAATTAATGAGAATCTCAACTGGTTTTGATTTTCTGTTCATAGGCTCTGGAATCATGCTGAAATAAATTGAAATATTATTCCCAAAATAATATACTTTTAGAATTGGTGATATTTGTAGGTTAACTGAAAATCTGATAATAGACTCCAGTATTGAATAGAGGGGGAATATTCAGGTTACCTTCCTTTCAAATAAATATATTGATAGACAATTTGATAAATTAAGGATATTTTTTGGGCATTGGCCTTCAGATGATCCAAGAACTTGATTGATTCCTAGGAATCAGCTACCAAGTTGTCAAAATTTTAGTGAAGGTGTCAAATTCTTAATCAACTCATCTTGAATTGATAAGTGTCTTTCCTAAACTGTTTGCAGTACTTTAATTGGGATCATCTTTTCAGTCTTTCTCAGAACTGTTTGTGAAGTTTCTTGAAACAGAATCACGCCCAACTCTCCCCCCACCAAAACTTTCTCTTGATAACATGAAGCCTTTAGGAATGACTAGTCCTTCCAGCAATGTGGCAGGTAATGTCTCTCATTTTCATAAATGTTATATTGAATTTTATAATGTTATATTGGATTTTCAAGACTGTATTTATTTAAATGGTTGCAGAGCATAAGGGGAAAGGTGGGTAGATTTAGACATGCTAATATGGCAATTTTTTATACCTGTACTTAGTGTGTTACCAGCTTATAGAATCATCTCATAATAACAAATCAATTATTATAAATGGATTTTCTGATTCTTTAATATTTTTATTACAGGATCATGAATTACGATCTGCATTTCAAAGGCAGAAAAATAATACATGGGGTATTGAATATGGTTTTTAATATGACATTAAAAATTTGTTCCTATAAAAAGAATATTGCTTGCTGCAGAGTTGCTAAAGTTTAGCACTTGTGAATGTTGGCTTTAAATTACTATAGTAAACTTGAAAGATTTCCAGTCTGAAACCTTATCTTGAAAGTTTGTATTTTCAGTCATTTATGTTTTATATTCCTTTTGTTCTCTTGTTACTGTTAGTATAATAGTGAAAGTACCCTCTTTTGCTTGGCAATCACCCAGTTTTCTTGTCTGGCTAAATCTTTGAAAAGACAAGTTCTATTCCAGGATTTGGATTGTTGCCTTATAGAACCAGACATATATTCTCTATCCCTTAATTGTTTGGATAATGGATTGTTTTTTATATTAACAGTAGATTGACAGCCACAAATACATTTCTCATATCAATTTCTATGAATGAAAGATTTGTGACTGCTGTTTGTAAATTCTGTTTGTTTTAAGGAAAACAATGTTTCTCTTCAAATTTTTGGGAGAAAGCAAAGCTAAGGGCCTCAGTGGTAAACCTGGGTACATACAAATATAGGACTCAGGGTGAAAACAAATGAATATGCCTGTAAAATACCATATATACATTGGGTAGTAAGATTTCATTTCTCATCCAAGAAGCTTCTTCAGTTCTGAAGAAGTGAAACGTCTTCAAAGAAAAACCGGAAAGTCCAGTTGCCGCTTGAAAAAGCACCTTTGGAACAATAAATAACTTATTGCACTTTAAGATTGGAAAACTGACTTGATTTCATTGGTAGGGCATTTGGACCAGAAAATGGACAGGGAGAATGCAACATAAAAAAACCCTCTTATTGTTTTGGATCTCTTAATGGCATTGTATAATAAATAATTTTGACATGAAAATGTGCTGATTCCAGAAACATAAATGACTAGTTTCAAAAAATCAAGAGAAACGAGGTTTCAGACAGAAGTCCAAAATTAAATTGTAAGTCTCGTGTTAACTATCAACATCAATATACATTCAGTTTTTCATCAATTTCATAGTGATAGAATAACCAGGAGCTTATAACATTATCTTTACATTTTTCACCAGGTCTCAGCATTACAAAGTTACAATCATTTTCATAGTGAAATTTTATAGGATTATATTTTTAATGATGCTTTTGTTGTTAATTCACTTTTTTAATTCACTTTTTCATTATTCATTATTTTTTTGTATTTCATTTAGTTATATGCTTCAAATAGCTGCAAAAAATGGAAAAAAAATTACTTTATTATGGATTTGCCTGTATATGTATATGAAGTGTACATTGTTTTTGAACCTCATATTTTTAGTGCTTGGAAAATCTTTAAAGGTGTTTCTTCTTTTTTTTCTCCCAGACTTTCAACTAATTTATTGTAAAATTTATAATTTTATGTGTTATCATTTTACCATTCGTTAAAATGGTACCGCCCCAGGCGCCTGATGGACCCTGATAGGTTCCTGACGGAGCTTGGGCCATTTCCCGAAGCTCACACACACGATTCGGTTGAGGGCTTGGTCGCCACCTGGGATAGGGTGGCTGCTGGGGCCCTTGACCGGGTTGTGCCCTTGCGGACTCTGACCCGGTGCCGATCCCAAGTGGCTCCTTGGTTTTCTGGGGAGCTAAGGGAGATGAAGCGCCGGAAAAGACGCCTAGAGAGTAGTTGGAGGGCTAGCCGCTCTGGGTCTGACCGAACACTACTACGATCTTATATTAAGACGTATTTAGTGGCGATGAGGATGGCGAGGAGGTCTTACCTCTCCACCCTTATTGCGTCCGCGGAAAACCGCCCAGCCGCCCTGTTTAGGGTGACCCGCTCCCTTTTGGAGGTGGGAGCGCGGGAGGATCCCTTGCAGGGGCGGGCTGAGGAGTTTTCTAGGTTTCTGCAGGACAAAATCGCTCAGATCCGGGATGAGCTGGACTCCAACTGGGCATCTCCGGGCGGGGGGCGGGGGGGATATCGGTGAGGTCAATTGGGTTGAGTTCGATCCTGTTACTTTGGAGGACGTGGACAGGATACTGGGGGGGCTTAATGCCACCACTTGTTTGTTGGACCCGTGTCCCTCCTGGCTGGTTTTGGCCACTCGGGAGGTGACACGAGGCTGGTTCCAGGGTATTATAAACGCTTCCTTGAGAGAGGGGCTGTTACCTGCCGCCTTGAAAGAGGCGGTGGTGCGGCCCCTCCTCAAGAAACCGTCCCTGGACCCAGCATTGTTATCAAATTATCGTCCTGTCTCCAACCTTCGCTTTGTTGCAAAGGTTGTTGAGAGTGTGGTGGCACGTCAGCTCCCACAGTACCTGGATGAAGCGAGTTATCTTGACCCCCTCCAATCGGGTTTCAGGCCCGGGCACAGCACGGAGACGGCGTTGGTCGCGTTGGTGGATGATCTCTGGAGGGCTCGGGACAGGGGTTCCTCTGTCCTGGTCCTGTTGGATCTCTCAGCGGCTTTTGATACTGTCGACCACAGTATCTTATTGTGGCGGTTGGAGGGGTTGGGGTGGGAGGCACCGTGTTGCGGTGGTTCGCCTCCTTCCTCTCCGACCGTTCGCAATTTGTGTTGACAGGGGGGCAGAGATCAGCCCCGAGGCCCCTACTGTGTGGGGTGCCTCAGAGGTCGGTGCTCTCGCCCCTGCTGTTCAACATTTATGTGAAGCCGCTGGGTGAGATCATCCGTGGCTTCAGGGTGGAGTTCCATCAGTACGCTGATGATACTCAGCTGTACATCTCCACCCCGGGCCACCCTAACGAAGCCGTCGAAGTGATGACCCGGTGCCTGGAGGCCGTGCGGAGTTGGATGGGTCATAACAAGCTTCGTCTCAACCCGACCAAAACCGAGTGGCTGTGATTTCCTGCGCCCAGATACAGCCAGCTTGTTCCTTCGCTGGCCGTGGGGGGAGAGGTTTTGACCCCCGTGGAAAGGGCGCGCAATCTGGATGTCCTCCTGGATGTACAGCTGTCCTTGGAAGAACATATTGCAGCCGTCGCCAGGGGGGCTTTCTATCAGATTCGTCTGATTTACCAGTTGCGGCCCTTTCTGGATCTGGGCGCACTTCGCACAGTCACTTCCGCCCTCGTTATCTCCCACCTGGACTATTGCAGTGCTCTCTACATGGGGCTCCCCTTGAAGAGTCTCCGGAGGTTGCAGTTGGTCCAGAATGCAGCCGCACGGGTGATCGTGGGTGCCCCTCGGAGCTCCCACGTAACTCTGCTTCTCCGCAGGCTGCACTGGCTTCCTGTGGCCTTCCGGATTCGATTCAAAGTGATACTGATGGTATTTAAAGTGCTCCATGGCTCGGGACCTGGGTACTTACGGGACCGCCTACTGCCATCATCAACCTCCCGCCGCCCAGTACGCTCTCACAGGGTTGCCCTGCTTGGGGTACCGCCGCCTGATCGTTGTCGGCTGGCGGCCCCAAGAGTGCGGGCTTTCTCTGTGGGAGCTCCCTCCCTGTGGAACGATCTCCTCCTGGAGATACGGGCCATGACGGATATCCTGACCTTCCGGCGCGCAGTGAAAACCCTATTTTTCAGACAGGCCGGCCTGGCCCAGTAATGGGTTTGGGTTTTAGATCTAAATTGGGTTTTAATTGTTAAATTTTTATATTTTTAACTTTTAATTAATCCCTGATTTTATATTTCTAAATTTCTTAATTGGATGGGATACAGCCGGACTTGTTTATTTAATATATTTTTAAATTGTATTTAAATTATATTTATTCTAGATGTATGTTATGTGTTTTTAGTAGGCTGTACACCGCCCCGAGTCCCTTTTTGGGAGAGGGAGCGATATAGAAGTTCGAATAATAAATAAATAAAATTTATTTCTTTATATTTTACATACCATTCTCAATATTCAAATGGAAATGTGAGATATAAACTAAATAAATAATAATGTGTTATTAATGTCCACATGTTAAATCTTTAGAAATGAATAATCATTTCTAAAGATTTAACATGTAGACATTAATAACACATTATTTATTTAGTTTATATCTCACATATGGTCTTGGGGTGGATAAAAGAACAGCATATGGAGTTGTAAACAGAAAACATAACAATTGTGAAGAATGTCTTGTTATTGAATAATTAATTGCATTACTGTGTTTTGTATTAAATGCAACAGGCTCAGGAACCAGTCGAAGACCAGATGTAAATCCATTCCTTGCGCCTCGATCAGCAGCAGTCCCACTCATCTCTCCAGCTAATCTTGGAACTAGTGGATCTGGGCATCTGCTTATGAAATCCATTTCAGATGCCTTGCCTACCTTCACTCCAATGCCAGTAGCACCCGATGCTAGTGCAGGTGCAGTCTTAAAAGACCTATTAAAGCAATAGTCTTGGATGGATTGAAGAGGAAAGCACTTTAAACATACTATACTGTATTCATCACAAAGAGGCCTTTTGTAAAAAATTGTTAATTTTCAATAACTGTAAACGTAAACCATTGTACAGATAAAAACAAAAAAGTATTGGTGATCTAAACCTTTTATTCATAATTCTTCAACTATGCACCAGTTTCTACATACTGCTGTCAGTCTAATCACACTTTTTTCCCTTTCCCCTTCCTCAATAGGCATCTGCTGTTTGTGTTATTTTAGTGTGTCTTTATGTATAAATCCAGTTCAATGGTGATAGAAATAAATGTTCGCCAAACCCATCTGGTTTAGTAAAATACCACTGTAGCTATTCCCTCTCACACCTTAGAGAGCCTGCAATGATTAGGCAGGAACTATGTTCTGTTGTGTGTGGCATCCCAATTCAGTCAGATTCTGATCTAATCTGGAGCAGAATTCTGTTAAATGAGGAACTGCATATTATCCAATTAAAATAACAATCTGGAATATTTTGTGATCAGAATTGGATCAAAAGAAGGAAAATGAATCAACTGATCAAGTGTATTTGGGGAGCATAAAATATTAAAAACAAGATCACATAGTGTCATCTCTGGATGGCTAAGTGATAGTTGGCTGAGAGAACATATACATTAGGAGGGGTTAGCTTTGTCTTCATTCTCTCTCTCTCTCTCTCTCATTCTCACACACACACCATTCTTGAACTCTGACATAATTGGTTGTAGAAAAAAAATGCTTTCTTAAAGTTCTGTAAGAACTATAAATGCCATTCTTTATTTTTTGTGCAAAATGCTTTTGAATTCTTATTTATGAGTTACCCTTTCCAAACCCATGAGCATTAAGGAGTTTGTGGACATTTTTCCGTTTTCTGCAGACCATATTTAGTGGTTGACCACTATTTAGAAACCTGATATATAAATTCATGATGTAAGAATGTTTTAATATAAAGTACTGTAATGAGTTAAATGTATATTTAAGAGATAATCATTTATATTCATAAGTTTCAGTGAGAATTTAAGTATGAATATATGTATAAAGCTGCAATGAAGGATGATGCTTAATCCAAATATGTAAATAAGCCCAAATAAGAACAAATAGATTTCTGCAAAACTATCTGTACAGACTTGTTCTTTCCCTTTTGGAGTAATTATTTGAGACCCATCACATTTTTACTAAGTATCTTTTTCCCATAAACTATTTATGGCATTATTCTTATGATTAGGATTAAATGAATTTTTTACATCAAGTCCAGTTAGTTATTCTTGCTGTCAAAAGCCTTATATCAACAGAAGAGGGGTGTGTCCCTCCCTTAAACAATCCCCTTATGTTTCAAAATATATAATGGTAGAGTAAAATGGACCAATGGGGGGTGGGGTGGAACAAGGGGAAGGAAATAGAAAATAATGTTATGTTGAATGAACAAGTTATTTAATAAAATCTTGGATTTGGAATAGGTGGGTTTTTAAAATTTAGAGCCTTGTTTTCTGCATTGCTTTATTTTCTTCTCTGTTGTTTGAATTAATATTTAAGTATAAAGTGAATCATGAAAATATAGTTAAATGCTTTCAACTGCATCCAACTGCATTACATGCTTCCAAATGCATGGGAAAAGCCTTTTGTCTCTATTTAGAATTCCACATCCGTACAAATTTGCCAATGTTTCAAAAGTGACTATTAATAATTGTTTGGGTTTTTTTTTTTTACTTCATTTTCTTAACAGAAGTTTTCATTGTTTCTGTTTTTGATACATTGGAAGAAGATGTTTTATTCAAAACAGAAAGTGAGGAATGGATTGTGGAAAGTTAATTCTCAATATTAATTCATAAGCAATTTTTACTATAGCTATACATTTTTCCAATAGATTTCAAAGGTATTTTATATATCTATATTCTTTTGCATACATTTTTATATCAAAGTTTTTAGCATAAGGTGCAGATTGTTTATTGCTTATGAATATAACAGATGTACCTAAGAACAAGTAGAAGCTGCATTTATATACTAGTTCTTTTATTGAGAATTCTGTACATTTCATATTTATGCATTGTAGTTACATTGATATGGGTACAAATTCAGGTTGTTGGGATATCACCATTCCTATTTAATCTTTAAATAAAACCCATAAACCTTAGCATTGTCAAGAGGGAGATGAAAGCTTCTTTACAATAGTCCAAAAATTAATTTGCAGAATTTCAAACATAAATTGAATGATTTATGAGATTGAAACACTTATCTTTTACATGCAATTTAGTGCATACAGTCCTTTATTACATATAATCCAACTTGTTGCCCAATAGCTTATAAGAAAATATTATTTAGAAGCACTAAATAAAAATACTAAAATAAGATTGTGGTTATATTAAAGATCAATTTTCTTGTCTTTTCCTGAAATAATGCTTTTTTATCATGAAAATACAGCACTTGGTATCATTAGATCAGACCTTTACAATCCTAATTCTAGTATTTTCATTTTGCTTTGAAGAAATTCTAAACATGCAAACTTATTATGGCTCAACACTACTACAAAATAATGTTCATTCTAATTGAAAATGATACAGATGGATGACTTTTCTGGATTCATATTTGTGAGTGTTCAAATACCTATCCATACATAAATATTTGGATTTAAATTTAGGTGCATATCCATAGGAAATGAATGTATGGTAATACATAAATATATCTCTAGATATAACCTCATGAATGCTACTTTATCATTATGGTAATACACACAGATATACAAATGATTACATAAAGGATGTGCTTTCAGGATGGTTTCAATGAATTTTGTTTTGTTCTTTTGTTAACAATAATAAAACAGTTTAGGAACTTAAATCTAAAGGGCAGACAGATGGTATTAGGAAATTAATACTACGGGGCTGTAGTGTGCATCCATATTTGATATTTGACAATTGTTTTAAATTAATGATTAATATACAGACATTTGTTTATAAAGTCACTTCTTGCAGTTACTGTAAATTAAGAGTTTTAAATAAAAGTGTTTAAAAATAACAGTTTTAAATAAAAAAATAGGTCAATTTTTTCTTTTCATTATGCCTAACTATCTTAACTATGATATACTTGTTTTTTTTAGTTGGGTATTTTGTCACTCAGTCGGTTTTTCTAATACTCCATCCTTCATATGGAATAAATATCCTTGTTTGAAAGTATCCCAAAAGATGCAACTAGAAGGGCTGAGGATGGGTCCAAAATGCTAAACTGTTTTAAAAATCTGAAATTGGTTGAAAGCAAAATAACTAAGATTCATATTGGAGGAAGTTTGAGGTTAATATTTCTTGATAACAGAATAATAGAATCATTTAGTGTTATTTTTTTGGTGTTGTTTAGCTGCTGTATGTTACATTAATTGCACTTATCTGCATTTAAAGAAGGATGCCATGTTTTGGCTATGAAAATGTCATTTTATAACTTCAAAATCAATGAATACAGCATAAGATATGGGTAGTAAATGGTATTCAGTCCCTTGGGGTATTCCTAGGTATTTATTCATATGTAACAAAGACACCATATTGGGAATGAAGATGTGACAACTGAAGGATAGCCTCTTAGCAATGTCACTATTATTGTAATCCTCATGCTTAGTTAACAATGAATCTACCAAATAATTAGTACATTCATTCAATATGCTATCCAATAGTCTATGGTTTACAAATTACTCTGTCTGGATTTATGCATTACACTAAGCCACAAACAAAGCAGTTTGATTTTGTATGTTGTGTGCACCTAGTCAAACTCAAAAGTGGGGAAATAAAGGAGAAATTAGTTATCCACCAAGGATAGAAAACATCCAATTTCCTTCCAACCTTATGATTTTATAGTAATGATCAGAAAATCAGGAGTGTTATAATGGAATTATAGTCACTTTTCTTTCAAATAATAAACAGTGGTCTGCTCTTATTCCAGGAATCAAGACAAAGTTAAATTATACTGTACGCGTGGTTTTTAAGTGTGCTTTTAAAGGTGAGATTGTTTGAATGTGTTACAAAACAGTTGCACTAAGCAGCTGAAATCCAACTAGAGTCAAATGATAGGTTTGTCCAGTGGTTCCCAAACTTTTTCAGTCCACCACCCCCTTGGTGCTACACACCCCACCCTGGTTGCTCCCTCCACCCCCACCCCTAGCAGGCAAGGCCTAGCAGCTGTGGAGAATCCAGGCGGGCCAGCCCTGGCTTGCCTTCCTCTTGACCATCAGCAAGCCAAGTAAGTGGGGTGGGGGGAAGCTGAATTGCGCCCTGCGAGGGGCCAACCTCTGCCACCCCTCTTGCCTTAGCGCCCCCTAAGTCATCCCACTGCCCCCTAGGGGGCGGTACCGCCCACTTTGGGAACAACTAGGTTAGTCTTATCATTTGATCTCATTTCATTGTCTTTTTTATGGTTTGGAATGATTTGTATGACTAAATGTTAGCATTACCTAACATTGCCTATTTATATTTGGCAGCTTCCTTGTTTTTGTTAACTTTACTGAAAGATCATCAACATAAAAAGAAAATAACTAAAGATGACATTTGTGGCAGTTAGAACTCTACCAGTAAAAGAACAAAGGATAAAAATATATAAATATAATTCATATAGTAGAGTAGAATAGAATAGAAATGGAGTAATTATTTGACAGCTTTTTCAAGTAAATGTGAATATTTTAAAAATTCAAAGAATTTCTCAAAATGCATTTTGAGGTAGAATTATAATAAAATTCAATTAATGAATCAACTTATGTCTTCAATTATAGTACCTTAGTACTGATTTTACTACCTTTTTTCTCCATCAATAGTTAGTGGTGGTTAATTCACAATTTATTGGCATTAGTCAGAGGAAAATATTGATTTACATTTGATGTTAAAAGTAAGATGTTCTTTGCTACAGAAATCACAAAGTACTCGTTTCATCATATTACTCAGAATTTAGTTGAAGTGCATAATGATTTAAAATTTCTATTGATTATTGTTAATAGGTGTCCATAAATGAAGCTTTTAAATGTTTGTTTCAGTGTTTTCATGAATATTGAACATATTAAATTAAGTATTTTGTAATTTCAGATTTAACTCTCATACAAAACAAGTGTGTCACATAACCTGCAAATGTTAACAAAATTAAAACCACAAAACCTGGCTTTAAACTTCAAATATTTTGACTCATGGAGGATGTAATTCTTCATTTAAAGTTATTTCAAAATGTTTCTTTTAGATATCCATCGCACCTCCCAGTGCAAAAAGAAATCTTAATCATGAAACCATAATACTTTGCACAAAGAAGTACATATTATGGAATGGAAAAAATGAGATTTTATATAATTCATAAAACATACATTTTTGAAGAGTGATATTCAAAAGTGAGGGTATAGTTACCACAGTGTGTTTCTGCGAATACTAGAGTGCAATCATACATAGCCTAGGACTCTGCTGTTGCTTCAGTCCAAACATTGTTCAATCCAACACTTATTTTCCAAGTTACTATTGTTTACAATAATAAATTTATCAATTAGCCTAAAATGGTTTCAGCTGTTCTTGTTGGAAATAATTTACTAAAGGCAAGATCTTGAATGGGATTTTTATAATCGTATACAACGAAACACTTCAGAATTGCCAGTGTTTAATTGCAATGCAAGTTATCTGTACAGTTGGAATCTTGCAAAAGATACAGCAGGTTTAGTGACTTAAAGAGAAATGCTTCAGTCACACTCTTATGTGCACCTTATTATTGTTTGCACAGATTTAGTATGCAATTTGTGGCATTCTAGATTTTAGTTCCCTCAGAAGTACGGTCATTGATAATGATGGGAATACAATTTTTGCTTAACTCTGCCTTTATGCAGTATGTGCACTCAGTCAATATTATACATTTTCCATATATCTCTGTGCCATCTAGTAACCAGCCAACAGACTTTTATACTGTATGCTGCAAATATGTTGGAATCTTTCTGGAAGGGACGAACGAGTTTTGAGTTACTGTAGAGGAAGATAAATCATGTGATGTATGGCTACCATATCAGGTTTGCAAAAAGCCAAGGAACCTCAAGGTGGCAGCAAAGAGACTCAGAACCCCCATATTCACCAACATATAGTGGATAGATTTTAGCAATACATATATGGCAGTTTAGCAATACATATATATATTACATATCTGTAGTGGACAGCTTTTAGCAATACATATGTTAATCCTGCACTTCAGCAAAGTGAAGTCTTCATCTCAGTATACTCTTACAGAAGGGGCATAAATGGAAATGTCAATATTTAGGGTATAAAAGTTTTTCAAACATTTTAATTATTTGTATATTTTGAATAACAATACAGTAGTTATTTCTGACTCTTAAGGCAATTGACAATGTTAACCTTCTGACATATCATTGGATTTCCCATATATTCTATTGGCAAGAAATGGTTGATACTGGAGAAGAAATTGATCCTCAAGTAAAGTAATTCTCAAGCAGACTTTCACAACCTGATCCCTTCTAAATATGCTGGGGCTACAATTCTAGAATTCCCAGGCACTGAAGACTCTAGAGCACGGGTGTCAAACTTGCAGCATCATGTTACCATCACGTGATGTATCGCCACATTTTCCCCCTTTGCGAAGTTGAGGTGGGCATGACCTGTGTGTGATACATCCAGCCTGCGGGCCACCAGTTTGACATCCCTGCTCTAGAGGAACAACTGAATATTTGCAAATATCTCCAGAAGATCTTGGTAGAAGTTGATTGCTCAGGCCAGTGTTGCTAGACCTTCAATACACTACTTAAGAAGTGTTCCCCTTGCTTTTATTTATTTCATTTTATTTTTCATCTGACAGGCTTCTTGGGAGTGTTGTAAGGAGTCTAGCCAGTTGGTGAGCTCTCTAATCTAAACCAGCTGTTTCTAGATTGAGGCCTCCCATGCATTGTTTTAACATACTTAGAAAATGAAGTATTCATTTTTAACATTCCTCCTCCAATTGGTTTAATGTTGAATTACAGAAGAGAACTAAGCAAAACCAGGTGCTATTGCTGTATTCACTCCAGTGTCTGAGGAGGAGCAGACCTCTCTGATTCCCTTCCCTCTCCTCCCCTCCCTCCTCCTTCCTTCCCCTTTTTCCCCTCATTCTTTCTGTCTCTCTTTCTCTCTCCCCGTTTCTCTATGATTTGGCCTTTCATTCTCTGGAAATTAAATGATGGTAGGTCTGAAGTTCTAGCAAAAGATTTAATGTACAAAAGTATTTTTAGATATTCAGCTGTACGGGCATTATTGTTTTACCTTCTTGGCTTTATTCATCAGTTTTGGACATGACAGCATTTAAAAGGTATGTTCTCTGCATTACGTTACTATTTTGTTTCTTTTTTGATAGTTTGCTGAATGTAGTTCTGACTCAGCTACTTAAGTTATACGTCCCATTATATTTGCAAGAGATTGTACGGGAGAGGGGAGGAATAATTTTATTCCTTTAGTATTATGCAGATCTAACATCTGACAATATGCCTCTTTGTACTGAATTCAGCATATCACTGGAGCCATTTACAGAGTCTATGAAAAGTTTTTGTGCAGAAGTGCATCAACATTTATTGTAGCTCAAAATCAGTTTACAGCAGCGGACTGTGTTTTTAAAAAATATTTTCCACTAATATGCTGCTGACTAACTCAATTTATCCTGAGGGAACTGTACAGACATATCAAATATTGTGGCTATTATTTTTTCCTGTGAAGATAACTATGAAGAAGTAGTTCCAGACTGAACTCTTATAGGAGGATATTTCTCTTATTTTTCAAAGCAGGGGAAAAAAATAGCTGGCAAAAGAGGAAGTAACTGAAATTATAAAGAAAGATTGGATTGGTTTTTATATTGCTATTTACTATTTCTATAGCTGTGCTCAGTATTCTTTATGGGATTTCATAAAAGAAAGATCACTGTGCTAAAGAATGTATAGTTTAAATTTGGAATAGAAGACACGACCGAGGAAGGGATACAAAAAAGGGAAAAATATCTGGCACCTTCAGTTATATGTTATTAGATTTACTTTCCTTCAGGTACAGTCTTTTTTTCTTTTAATGCCTTTGAAAATGACTTCCTGTTAAACAGTGGACACAACTAAGAGAAATGTAAAAATAACATTTTTAACATAAGAGTTTTTCTATCTCTTATAGGAAAGTTTCTGGATTCAGCAGAATTTTTCCTGCTCTAATAGAGTAATTATTTATCTTCATATGTTCATGAGATATGTAATCCATATATGTTTGCAGTCATTGGGAGATATGAATTTGCTTGTCAGGGTGCCTAGATTGGTTGCAATGTTTGGTTGAATTGGACACTGGATGTCGCCTATGATCAGTGTTTTGTTTTTCTTACTTTTTGTCCTGTGAAGTGACTCTTCCGTGAACAGAACAGAATAACAAAGTTGGAAGGAACCTTGGAGGTCTTCTAATCCAACCTCCTGCACAAACAGGCGACTCTATACCATTCCAGACAAGTGATTATCTCTTAAAATCTTCCAGTGATGGAGCACCCACAAGCCATTCCGCTGGTTAATTGTTCTCCACTGGAAATTTTGTCCTTAGTTCTAGGTTGCTTCTCTCCGTGGTTAGTTTCCATCCATTGCTTCTTGATTTGCCTTCTAGTGGTTTTGAAAATAGATTGATATCCTCTTCTTTGTGGCAGCCTCTTAAATATTGGAACACTACTATCATGTCACCCTTGTTCTTCTTTTCACTAGACTATACATATCCAATTCCTGCAATTGTTCTTTATATATTTTAGCCTCCAGCCCCCTAATCACCTTTGTTGCTCTGTTTTGCACCCTTTCCAGAATCTCTCTATCTTTTTATAAGATATATATCTTATATATATCTTTTATAAGATATATATCTTTTTATAAGATAGAGAGTTACCAAAACTGGATGCAATATTCTAACTGTGGTCTTACTAAAACCACAATCTTACAGTCTTCCTTGGAATACAATCTTCCTTTGGGATATGCAGTCTGCCTTTGGACTTGCACCATCTCTTGGAAAGATTTTAAGAGAAACAAAGTACAGCAGGAAATGATGGATGATGCAGAAAGTTCTCCCAGATGGGGTACCTCTGGTTATGTTGGGACCACAAGTCCCAACATTCTCACCTATTTTCCCTGCTCAGATTCTACTGTTTTCAGTTCTTGTCCATATCAATGGCTGTCTTCCTGTTGAGTGATGAACATGGATTTTTTCCTTGGTGAAAAAAATACAATGAGAGGACCATTCAGAACTGGGGACAAAAACAGCTGTAAAGGAAAGGATGAAAATTCATCTGAATTGCAGCTACCTTTCTCAGTAATCTTCCTCAATGTGGTACCCTCTAGAATGCTTAGACTGTAACTCCAAGAATTCCTGACCAACAGCATACCTGAGACATATAGTCCTAATCTTTTTAGAGGGAAATTGCTACCACACGCTGTTCTGTTGGAGATCCCAGTTCCTCAGATATGGGAGCATACTGTGTACATTTTGTCTCTGAGCTGTAAGTCTCCTGGCTATTTGACACCTGATTTCAGGCTGTTATATATAACACTAGCTCGATACTTGTGCTTTGCTACGAAACTATGCGGTCAGGTTTAGTTTTTGAGGAGGAAAATAAGGTGGGGGGCAATTCTGCCTACCAGCATCCATCAGTATTCATCTGGCTAGCGTCCTATCAGTGTGTGAGAGAGTTGAGGGCTGTTTGGAAACTGAAAAAGTATTTGCTGTGTGAGGAAGGAGACAGCAAGGAACCTGGGCATGGCTTAGCTCAACTGTTCTGCACTAAAGCTGCTTAATGCTGTGAAACTAAAACTGAAATTGAAACTCCTCTCCTCTGCTTGTATTTTGCATTTGGAACAAATTTCTTTTCAGGAGTGGAGGGGGAGTAGAACTCCTAAGCATCAGAGCGTGTTAATAATAATATACGAAATACTAAAGCTCTGATGGTCATTTCAAAAAATCCTTTCTTAGTGAGCACCTAGAAGCCAAGAGGAACATACGTGCCAAATTTCAGGTTTGGCTTTATGGCTCTGGAGATTTTGTGATGATGCGTGACTGGTATTTCACTTTTATATATATAGATTTATATATAATTTGAAGCTATCATAAATAAATAAATGGCAAAATAACAGAGACTGATATAGAGTCAGTGTTCTTGGCAATTTCAGTCTTTGTTAATCTGCCATTTGTTTGGTGTTTGGTTATGGTGTCTTTAAATCTGTGCTGATTCTTGACTTCTACTTGGACTATCCCTGCAGTTTACTTGGCAAGAATTTTTCAGAATTGGTTTGCCATTGCCTTCTTCCTAAGGTTGAGTGTCAGGCTCATTCCAGCTTGGGCATTTAGGCAAAAAAGACTTTTGACTCCATTTGTAGCAAAAGGTATATTTTTAATAAAGCCAAATGGTTACAACATCAGCAAAGCTGGATCGCAATATTCCCATTCAAAACCTGCCTTTTCCCTATTTCCTGGATCCTCTCCCCTTGAACAGTTCACAAGTGTCCAATAATATTACATTTTGGTGTTTTGGTAACAACTTTAAGGTTTGGCGCCTCTTTGGTGTAGTTTCGCATCCCTTTCTCATGCTCATATCCTTGGATGCGCCAGTCAGTTCTGGATTGGCACTTCTGGTTCCTGTCATCCTTCCCCCTTACATTCTCTTTCTCCCTCCTCCCACATTTTATGGCAGGATGCCAGCTAAGCAAAACGGGCTGAAGCGCTTAGGGTGGCAGACCTGACACTGAGAAAGACTGAGTGGCTCAAAGTCACCCAGCTGATTTTGTGCCTAAGCTAGAATTCAAATTTTCAGTCTCCCAATTTCTAGCCCGATGTCTTAAGTACTACATCAAACTGATTTAGTTGTGCCATGTTAGCTACAAATTATTGCAGGTATTGGTATATATTGTCAGAATGCAGTACTGAGGTGTTTTACATTTAGCTCATGGTTGGGAATCTGTGGCCTTGTTTTGTTTTGTTTTAGATTTTTTTTAACCTGTCTCTGTTGTTTTTATAAATAACTTAAGGCAGAGAACATACTTAATACTCCTTTCCCCCTCTAATTTCTATGAGGTAAATTGGGGTGAAAGAGAGTGGCTGGCACAAAGTCATTCATCAGTTTCCTGTTTTCTAGCCTGGTGCCTTAATCATCAGATCAAACTGACTCTCTTGTTTTTTTTGTTTGTTTCAAGTTTGTTGCATTGTATATATCAGCAATGTTTACTGTGCTGTATGGGGACTCTGGTTCAGCCACATTAAAGGTTCTGGATTCTCACTCTTGCTTTAGACACACTTTTTTCTCATGAAATTTTGAAAGCTGTGCTATTGTGTTTAAAAACAGCTGGTTTCTATTTACTTCAAATTGCCTTGGCAAATATACATATACTCACTTTGTTATACCTCTTGCAGGTTAATGCCCATTTTCATGGCTATTGGCTGCCTCATTAGTCTTGGAACAACTCAGGTGAGATACAGACTGTGTGAGAAAGAAGGGAAAGGTTTACATGGGGTGGCATAGGGGAAAGAGAAAAATAACACAATATTAGATTCATTATAATCTTTACCAAATATTAAAAAATGCATGTGGCTGTGTCATCTCATCTTGCCAGCTTTTGTTCTGTTAGCGATCAGGTTCTTTTCATGTCTATTGCTACCAAGGGAAAAAGAAAGCATGATATTCCCTCTGATTTATAATTTTGCATTCTTCCAATTGTTCATTGTCTGATCCTCTTTTCTGTTCAGCAGCAATGCTCAAATGGCTTTGAAATGGATCGTGTGTCAGGCCAATGCTTAGGTAAGATTTTGATTATATCAATTTCTCTCAGCTAATATTGTACTATATGTTATAAGCCAGGGGTGTCAAACTCAATTTCATTGAGGGCCGCATTAGGGCTGTGGTTGATCTCGGGGCGCCAGGTGAACGTGACCAACTGGATGGGCGTGGCCAGATTGATGCCACTTACTGGGCGTGGCTGACTGGGTGGGCGTGACTATCTGACTGGATGGGCGTGGCCAGCAACTCCCCAACCTGCTGGCATATTTCCACTTTACATTAGGTTGACCGCGCCGAAGGCATGCTGGCCCAATGTTTCCTCTTCACATTGGATAGACCAGGCCCAGTGGCGGATTAAGCTTCACTGGTGCCCTAAGCACTGATAAATCTTGGTGTCCCCCTCCTTTGTACATACTGTACAAACGAACCCATATTCTCAAATTGGTGGTGCCCCCTTTGGGCCTGGTGCCCTAAGCATATGCTTAGTCTGCTTAATGATTAATATACCACTGACTAGGCCAAAGCGACACAGATGGACTGGGCCAAAGTGACGTTGGTAGACCAGGCTGAAATGATACAGGCTGGCCCCTTACATTTCCTAGGATGGCCCTGCGGGCTGCATCCAGCCCGTGGGCCTTGAGTGTGACATCCCTGTTATAAACAGTGTGTGCTGGAAACTTTGGGCTATGTTTATATTCTTCAGTATGAAATGGTATGATTTATTAATTACATCTTTAGATGAATAAGACTAGATTCAATTACTTGATTGCTGAATTTGAAATGTAACTTCCAATATAGCTACAAAAAGACTAATTCTGAAGTTCTGCTTTATAACCAAATAAATAAAACGAGCAAAAGGTGAAAAGAATTACTTCTATTGAAAGCCTGCAGTGAAAATATTAAATAGAGATATAGAACTAAGATATTATGGAGCTTATGGAAGAAAAATATTTATTTGTTCATTAAACAGATTTATACTGTATATTGCACACAATGACTGGGTGACATACAACGTTAAAAAATCCACAGTTAAAATTTTACAGTTCAACACACACACACCCAACTTTCACCACCTGCAATGCCCACAACACAATCAGACAAACTATTTATTAAAAAGATTTATAGAGCAATGTTCTTAGATAGTACATTGATTCTGATGCAAATCAACAAAATGACAGCTTTCTTCCTTCATCACATCAGTCTGACTTTTAAATAATGGAATAATTCAAGTAATACCAATATGACATAAGTATCTCTAAATACTATCTAGCATGCTTTGCTAACTTAATGTCCTCCAGATGTATAGCCTGCATATCTCATTATCATTTCCAGCCAGGCACAACAAATGTCCATCCTGTTTACAAGTGATGGCAGTTGTCATCCATGACACTGGCAGGAATTAAGTCATAGCAATTTAGAAAAATTAATTCTCTGAAACAAGAATGCCTGAAACTCGAGGACCACCAGACCTTTAGGTATAGACATGAGAAGACCTCTAAACAGCTTGGCCAAATCATAATCATTTTACAACAGAAAAGGAAAACTAGCAAATAATTGTTTTAAAATATTTAATTAATTAAACGCATTGTCAATTATATTAAATCCAACTCATTTTTTTCCCCTGGTTCCATCCTCTTCTTTGATCTGTCTCTCACTGGTTTTTGGAGTATGACCATTCACAGACAACATTTGGCTTCTGGGTCACTTTGGCCTAGAAGACTTGGTGGTCTCCTCTTCTAATCATCCAACCATTTCAGTATACGAGTGGGCTGTTTGTGCACCAAATGCTACAAGCGAGTTTTGAGTAATTGCAGCTTCCTCTTTCTCTTCCTCTTCATTATTGTTGTTATTCATATAGGCAACTTTATTTGCTATCAAAGATAAAACAAACATAAACACCAAATTTATAAAGCATTATTCAACTCTAATAGGAGCTAATCTCATCCAAGGATCATGCTGAATAAGCTTTTTTCTAGGTTTTTGCAGCCTTTGCCCAGAATCTGCTATTCTAAGCATTATGTGATAAATCATAAAGGGTTAGAATGCATATCTCCTGCTGTGGAAAAGAAGTCATGATTTTCAAATGCTAATGATGCTGCATGTATATATCCCAGCCTTTGCATTCTTTCTCTCAGAAGGGACACACAGATGCATGCATGTTCAAATAACATTGGTTTATTATTCTAAATGGGAATAGCCTTTGTTCTCCAAAATGGCTATTGTTCTCTGATCTTATTCGTCAGCTTGTTCATGCCTTTCTGAAGTCAGTTTACAGTTTAGTATTCCATGAAAGTGCCTAAAATGTTGCTGAGAGCTAACAGAAGATCTTAAATGAATATTTGAAAATTCAACTTTTTGCACTGTTTACACAAAAAAGAATATAAGACACGTGAAATTCTAGATCAAGAGCCAGGTTTTACAACTGCCAAATCAAACCTTTGCTGCCTTCAGAAAAAAAGCCAACCTAAAACGTGAGTGCCAGTCTATGACTTGAAAGGAAAATGTTGTCATTTTTGTAATTAGAAATAAAACTCTTATGTTAGTGGAAGAACAGGAAATCAGACCATTTCTACTTTTATTGGAAACAAAGAGCAAGGTAAGATGGATTTTTACTCAGCTGATACTAAAATAAGGTCAAATTAGTCCATGCCTTAATATATGGGGTGATCACAGCCAACTATGGGTATTCACCAAACCATGGTTTTGCAAATGTCTTAATTCACAAATCACATGTGCCAAAATGAAACAATGCACTTTATGAAACATAAATCAGACTAGGGCTGGACATAAATTTATAATCTGACTTACACTTTGTTAATATAAGTCATCTATCCATAGTGTACTAAATACATCATAACTAGGTTTGGACAATATGATATGCGGGGTCCTTAGTGCTCTCTGATCTTGAATGTTTTCTTCCAGACATTTCTTTATCAAACTAAATAGCATCATCAGCGTTAGTAAGGAGTAAGGTAGCACTCTGGGGTAACAACGTCTGCAAGAAAAGAACCAGTGTCTGCAAGAAAACAACCAAGCTCACAGGACCCCACAGTTCAACCATGAGCTACAAATATTCTCTTCCATGATAAGATCTAAATCTGATTAAAACAATAGCATCTGGACTCATACAATATATTAAGCCAAAGATATGTATTTCATTATAACTTAGCATGATGAGTGAAGCCAATTGTGATGTGAGGACTTCTGTTGGAGAAAAAGGTTTGAGGTTTTCCCTGAATGCTCCTCCCATTGTATTAACTTACCTCTGTCTGTCACCCAACCATATGAGGATTGGAAGATCTCACCCACCCACCCAGCCCCATGCAATAGCTTTTAAGGGACATAAGAAATTGCAATAAAGAGAAGGGTCTTTATGGCTTTGCCTGTGAAGCACTCTGTAAATTGAGATTAATAGCCTGGATCAGTACCACTGTGCAGTATCTGAATTTTGCTTGGGTAATATCAAGAGCTTTTAGAACATAATAATTAGGAAACAGTCAATCAATCAATCAATTAATCAGAATAGAGCTGAAAAGAACCTTAGAAATCCAACCCCCTGCTCAATCAAGTGACCTGATACCATTTCAAACAGGTGACTGTCCAATCTTTTCTTAAAGCTCTAGTGAAGAAACACCTACAACTTCTGAAGGCAAGCTGTTCCACTGGTTAGGTTGCTTCTCTCCTTGATTAGTTTCCATCCATTGTCTTGTCTTCTGATGCTTTGGGAAATAATTTGATCCCCTCTTCTTTGCAGCAGCCCCTCAAATACTGGAATACTGCTATCATGACTATCTTTTCTCTAGACTAGTGAAACCCAAATCCTCCAACATTCTTCATATGTTTTCGTCTCTGGACCTTTAATCATTTTAGTTGATCTTCTCTGCAATTTTTGCCAAAGTCTCGACATCTTCTTTGTAATGTGATGTCCAAAACTGCATGTAGTATTCCAGGTGTGGCCTTAGTAAGAATTTATAAAGTGGTACTAATATTTCATGTGATTTTGATTCTATGTCTCTGTTTATACAACTAAAGATTGTATTAGCTTTTCTGGCTGTGGTTGCACACTGCTGGCTTATGGAATTTACTAGGATTCCAAGCTTCCTCTTACAGCTACTTTTTTGAACCAGGTTTTGCCTAATCTGTACTTGTATCTTTGGTTTTTCTTGCCTAGGTGTAAAACCTTGCTTTTCTCCACATTAAATTTCATCTTGTTGGATAGGACTCATTGTTCAAATCTGTCAAGAACTTTTTGGATACCGAGCTTGTCTTCTTGGGTGTTGGCTATCCTTACCAGCTTAGTGTGATCTACAAATGTGATAAGTTCCCCTTCTATTCCCTTATCTAAGCAATATTGGGAGTAAGACCTAAATTGATATTCAGAGCAATCATAGCATTGCTCTGAATATCAATTTAATGGATATATTACTAAACGTTAGAAACAACAACTGATTGAGCTTTCATATATTTGTTTATTATTTGTGCCCAATCTATTTATTATTTTATCTGATTTATTTGTTTGAAATTAGTGGGTTTTGGTCCTTACTGCATTACATGTATTGCATTGGTCAGGAGGGGGATGAATATTATTAAAAACCAGTCTATATCTGTAAACTTCTCCCTTTCTTAATTTATCTCAAAAAGAAATTTATACTGAAGTAAATTGAAAACGAAAAGCAGAATAATTTATGATGTGATTAAAAATAAATACATTATTTAATTAATTAGCTGTAACAAGCGATTAATCAGACACAAACTATCAATCATCAGAGACCCAAATTAATCTTTCAATTTCTGTATTATTTCAGATGTTGATGAATGCCGCACTATTGCTGAGGCCTGCAGAGGAGATATGGTGTGTGTCAATCAAAACGGGGGCTATTTATGCATTCCACGAACAAATCCCAACCAGCGATCCCCATATACGAATCCGTACGGATCCAGTTTGTACCCACCGCCTCCAGTCCCAGCTCCTGTTCCAAATTATCCTATTGTTGGAAGAGCACCTCTCATTTGTCGGTTTGGGTATCGAATGAATGAAAACAACCAGTGTGTAGGTAAATAGCAAGGTGTTTCCTTTATGCCTGTCATGTGTAGTTTTTTAGCCTATCACAATTTGCTATCTGAACTGTGTGAGAGAGAGAGAGAGAGAGAGAGGAGGGAGACAGAGAGAGAGAGACAAAGAGAGAGTACAGGTGGTCCTCAACTTACAACCATTCATTTAGTGACCATTTGAAGATACAACAGCACTGAAAAAAGTGACTTATGATCATTTTTCACACTTATGACCATTGCAGCATCTCCAGAGTCACATGATCAAAATTCAGATGCTTGGCATCTGACTCACATTTATGTCCCAGGGTCATGTGATCACTGTTTTCAACCTTCTGACAAGCAAATTCATTGGGAAAGCCAGATTCATTGAACAACCATATTACTAACTTAACAACTGCAGTGATTCACTTAACAGCTGTGGCAAGAAAGGTCGTAAAATGGGGCATAACTCACAGCAAATGTCTCACTTAGCAACATAAATTTTGGGCTCAGTTGTAGTCATTAGTCAAGGGATACCTGTATACATTGGTCCAAGCTTTCATGACTGAGGAGCAAAACACTGTCAAAAGGCCTACGCAGCATTTTCCTGCTTTATTGTGCCTTGTTTATCTCTCAGAAGGTCAATGGCTTCTGTACCACATTTGAATTGTTTATTCTGCCAAAGCAAGACATTTATCATGGAGAAATTTTTGTTTTGTTATCTTGTCTTTTGGACTATTACTTTACACGTGAGGCATGGAGGTTCATGCTGATGGTTCAAACTGCCAACTGTTTGAACCGTCTAATTGGGGATAAATAGTAAATATATCTCATTCATGTCCCAACCACCTTCATCAGGAAATACATGATTCCAACTACAACCATGCTGTTTTCTTTCAAACTTCTTTGTGATTTGTTGGCTTAACAGCTATTTACTTTGGCAATTGCAGTTTCCTTGCTTTTTTTTTTTAAGTATACAGGTAGCCCTCATTTAGCAACCACAATTGTCACCGGCAACTTGGTCATTAAGCAACATGGCCATTAAATGAAACCACAAATGTGCTTATGGTTTTAATTCAACTTTTGTTGTTGTAGTTGTTGTTTATAGACCCGCAAAGGTTATAAATGCAAAGTTTGGTCATGAAATTGCATTTTCATCTCTTTTGTAAGGGCACTAAACGGACACTAAAATGAGGCATTCACTAAATGAAGACTACCTGTAATATGCTTCATAGTTGTGGTACAGTCTGTTTTGTTTGGGGGATCGTTGCTCAGGGAAAATGCACATTTCTGATCCGGGCAATTTCAATTTAAAGAGTGTTCTATCCATTTTGTAAAACTGATTAAAAGAAATAAAGATTAGGTATGTTGATATATTTTGATTATGAAAGTAGGCAACTCCAAGAAAAAGATGGATAGGAGAGAGCACTTTGTTTTGTTCCACAAAGGGTGAGTGGTCAGGAAATAATTCATTTTCTTTTCTTTTTAACACATGAAAGAATGAACATGTAGATACTGTTTATTGGATTTGATTTAAATAATACCACCCCCCAAACATCCATAATAGAACCTGCAACCTGCAAATGACTACTGATCATGATGCCTCATTTTTAGGGAGGACTCCGTTTTGGTCCTATGAATTTTCTTGATTATTAAACAAATACAATAGCAGCTGCTGAGGATTATCATTAATGGTTCTGTACTGGCATTATGGGTTATCTTAAAATGCATGTTTATCCAATTAGTAACTGGAAGTCTTTCAGCTAAAATTAATTCATGATAACATTATGTTTTTGAATGTTATTTTGGAATAAACTATTCATGGTAAGAGAGGATTGAAGAGAAGGAAGACTAATGGAATATGCTGAGAATATGCTTATCCACCTTGGCTGGATAACTTTTTGGAGGCGGTTATTCTGTCCCATGCCAGATGACACCATTAATGCTGGTTGCATTTCTTGTTCTTTCTTTATAATTAGACTAATATATATTGGTTCTCTCTGAATGCTCTAATTGACTACGCAGTATCCCAAGTTAATGTTTATTTGCTCTCTTTACATTGATTAGCATTTGACTTGGTAATATGTACATCAAACATCTGTAAAACCATTAATTGCATCTGCACTGGATAAATTTGCTGTAATTATAAGTGAGCCTCTGTGAAACTATATTTAATTGTGTGGTTTTGATTTATTGTTTCGTGCTAATTCATTATCACTTACTTAAAGATGTACTTAGGAAAGAGATATGCTTACATCATAGTAGCATGAAATACAGCCTTTCCCGACTTGTTATACATTGAAAATTTTCAGCTGTATGAAGAAAATCCAAAATGCATGCTGGCAACATATTTTTACACATCCTATGCAATCTGAATATAATCTTCCTTGCACAAAGGTTACACATCCTATGCAATCTGAATATAATCTTCCTAAAATATAGCAACCCCAATGCAGACTGGTTGGGTATATTCCTTCCCTGTTATGCCATTGCAGGTTTCTGCCTTTCCCTGAAAAATAAATTTGGTGCATTAAATCAAGGGTCCCCAACCCCCGATCTATGGACTAGCACCGGTCCGCAACATGCCAGCAACCTGGCCACCCAAACAAGTGAAGCCCCAATCGTGGTATGCAGGAAGCACACAAAACCACGCCTTCTCTGGTCCATGGAAAAAACTTTATCCACAGAACTGGTCCCTGGTTGGGAGCCTCTGCACTGTGAATGCAATGGATGTCACAATAGGACCATGTCTTCTCATATAAAGATTGATGGAAAATAATCAAGCTGACCTGGTAATCTTTCCCTAATTATGGTCCTTATTTCTTCGGAACAGCCCTAACCTTTCAAAATTTAGTGTGGCTAAGTTAAAAAGTGCACACATAAAGGATTCCCCTCTCTTTTATTTTTAAGTCCACACTCCTAACATCTCTCCCTAAGGTCCTCTTGGAAATGTTTCTAATTTTACTTTGGGATAGTGATTCCCTGCCCAAAATTAGCCGTCCCAATTTTTTAATCCCACTATATTAGTATTCTTAGCACTTTATGTGTCTTAGTTTCTTTACTTATTCTTTCTTACAATCAGCCTTTGGATTCAGCCATTCTATTTTTACAGATGTAGAATTGAAGCTGAAGCAGAATGTTTTTTTCCCACCCAATGAGTCCATTTTTATGAGCTGGAATTTGAACTACTATTTCAAGTTCCAAATGTAACACCCTGTCCTTTGGCTCTTCTCTTTCTCCATTTGTTTTTCATTCCTGATTGTTCATCTGGGACTAAAGGCACTAAATTTTAATATGTGTTGTCCCTATTCTTAATCATTTTAGGATGTTTTTCAGTATTGAAAGTACTGAAAAAGCACCATCTAATTCCAAATTACAGATTTATTAAATTTTTAAACAGTTTCTTGGCTTTTCCTTTGCTTGCAGCTCTCCTTTAGTTTTATTCACTGTTATAAATGTGTGGTTAAGAGTTGGTTTCTCAGGACATTAAATTCCATAATGAAAAGCCAGTTTTACTTTCATTGGACAACACAGTCCTCACAATGCAGTGAGACTTCCTGTCATTTAGGCAGGTTCATCATAGTAAGATCAGGTCTGAACTGAAAAAAAACCCTGATTTTCAAGGCATGTAGAATTTATTTATACTGTATATTATATTTTTGTTCTATTCTTCTTTCTGAGAAATTAGAACAGTGTTCATTTTGCATATTGCCTTTATAAAAATCCTGAGAAAAATGTTCGACTAAAGCCTGAAGCCCAAAGTTTCATTTCTAAGTAAGATTAAAATCTAGATTTTTTTCAAACCTTCCACTGTAGCAACTGGATTTGATTCTCATGTATTGTATGATTTAAAGTGATGTGAATGAACCTCAGAGTAGTTTATTTCCTTCTCTTTCTTCATCAGCCCAGGCTTGCAATTTGCAATGATTAAACATATGAAAAACAAAAGTAATGGATTTTTCTTTCTTCTGACTTCACCCAAGGGCTAAAAAGAACAGGGAGCTCTTATATCTGGTGCTTAATTTAAGATTATGTCTAAATGAAGTAAGTAACTCTTATATTGCTTGTTCTCTTTTTCAGCTCTCTTTCCTGGCTTACCTTTCATTGCAGTATTCACTTCTCTCTTTCTTTTAGCACTGGCAAAATATGAAATTAATACAGGTTTTAATATTTCTAGTCTATTTTAATATAATTTAGGATAGGAACTATTTCACATTCTCAATAAAAAAAATCAGGAACAATTAAATTACATTGACCATTAGTTAACTTTTGGTTATGTGCCATGAAATAATTGAGACAAAATCATCTGTACAGTGCACCAAAAGCTTTTGCACATATATTTGTGGCCTTGGATTAAATTGGAGAATTGACAGGTAATTCTCAATTTATAACTATTCATTTAACAGTGGTTTGAAGGTACAACGACCTTAGAAAAAATTGCAACCATTGCACCATTCCTCACGGTCATGTGATTTCAATATGTTTTCTCTGGGGTACACCTTCTATCAAACTCTGAGAGAAAAGAGCTTGCAATGATGGCCGCTCCAAACTGCTAGTTTGGGTATTTTCCACGTTATTCTCCACTATGGAAACTTTCCTGAAGTCTCCACATGCCTTTTATCATGTTGAAATAGTCTTCAGTCTTCTGAAAAATCGTGCTGTCTTAGCTTTGATATAGCATCAAGAGATGGCAGCACTCATATTGACACATCAAACTAATTGCTATTCTTGGCTCCTATGTTTCTTGGTTCAGATTTATTTGTTCTCTTCATTTTGATCCCAGATCTACATCTGGCTGCATTCCTATGGCACAATCAAGATGTTTGGCCAAAATATATAGAAATATGAATTCGTTTATCAACATTTGCAGATTTGCCAGACTCCGTTTTCAAATTTAAAGGGCACAGGGTTGGCCAAGGCTGCTATAAGGAAAGGCAAATGTTGTTTTATTATCTTGTCTTAAGAATAAATGTATTACTGTTCCTCAGACGACCGGATGTGAATCCCTTTTTGTGAAATGTGGTTCCGGGGTTCAGATGGGCCTATTGATCACATACCTGGCTCCCTGCTATGTGACATCGGCCCTGTCTGAGCTCCTGGAGGTCATAGCCGGCTTGGCGGTTGAGACTCCCAGGCTTATGGTCATGGGGGATTTCAATCTGCCTTTGGCTGGCGGGGCCTCGGGGATTGCTCAGGAGTTCTTGGCTTCCATGACAGCCTTGGGCCTGACCCAATTAATTAGGGACCCCACTCACACTGGGGGTCACATCTTGGATCTGGTTTTTGTCTCTGGACAGTGGCAAAATGATCTAGGTATGGGGGATGTTGTTGTAGAGCCCCTGTCATGGTCTGATCATTCGCTCCTTAGACTGGACTTCCATGCCGCACCTCCTCATCACAGGGAGGCGGAGCCAATATGATGGTTCCGCCCCAGGTGCCAGATGGACCCGGATAGGTTCCTGATGGAGCTTGGGCCGTTTCCCAGAGTTCGCACACACGACTCAGTTGAGGACCTGGTGGCCACCTGGGATAGGGTGGCGGCTGGGGCCCTTGACCAGGTCGTGCCTTGCGGCCTCTGACCCGATGCCAATCCCAATTGGCTCCTTGATTTTCTGAGGAGCTGAGGGAGATGAAGCTCCAGAAAAGACGCCTAGAGAGTGGTTGGAGGACCATCCACTCCAGATCTGACCAAACATTATTGCGGTCCCATATTAGGGCCTATTTAGTGGCGATAAGGACGGTGAAGCGCTCTCACTTTTCCGCCCTTATTGCGTCCGGAGGAAATCACCCAGCGCCCTTTTTAGGGTGACCCACTCCCTTCTAGAAGTGGGAGTGCGGGAGGATCCTCTACAGGGGCGGGCTGAGGATTTTTCAAATTTTCTGCAGGACAAAATCGCTCAGATCCAGGACGAGTTGGACTCTGACTGGGCAACTCTGGACGGGGGGGCGGAGGTGGAGTTCGGTGAGGTTATTTGGGAGGAGTTTGATCCTGTGACCTTCGAGGACATGGACAAGATGCTGGGTGGGCTCAATGCCACCACATGTTTACTGGATCCGTGTCCCTCCTGGCTGGTATTGGCCACTTGGGAGGTGACACAAGGTTGGTTCCAGGGCATTATTAACGCTTCCTTGAGTGAGGGGTTTCTGCCTGCCACCTTGAAAGAGGCAGTAGTGAGACTCCTCCTCAAGAAACCATTCCTGGACCCAACTTTATTATCTAACTATCGTCCGGTCTCCAACCTTCGCTTTATGGCAAAGGCTGTTGAGAGTGTGGTGGCACGACAGCTCCCTCAGCACCTGGATGAAGCTGTCTATTTAGATCCATGCCAATCAGGCTTCAGACCCGGGTACAGCATGGAAACGGCGTTGGTCACGTTGATGGATGATCTCTGGAGGGCCCGTGACAGGAGTTATTCCTCTGTCCTGGTCCTGTTAGATCTCTCAGCGGCTTTTGATACTGTCGACCACAGTATCCTATTGCGGGGGTTGGGAGTGGGAGGCACTGTATTACGGTGGTTCTCCTCCTTCCTCTCCGACTGTTCGCAATTTGTGTTGGCAGGGGGGCAGAGATCGACCCCGAGACCCCTGATCTGTGGGGTACCTCAGGGGTCGGGACTCTCGCCCCTCCTGTTCAACATTTATGTGAAGCCGCTGGGTGAGATCATCTATGGCTTTGGGGTAGAATTTCATCAGTACGCTGATGATACTCAGCTGTACATCTCTACCCCAGGCCACCCCGACGAAGCTGTGGAAGTGATGACCCGGTGCCTGGAGGCTGTGCGGGGTTGGATGGGGCGAAACAGGCTTCAGCTCAACCTGGCCAAGACTGAGTGGCTGTGCTTTCCGGCGCCCCGATACAGCCAGCTAACTCCATCGCTGGCCATGGGGGAGGAAATTGTTGCCCCCACGGAGAGGATGCGCAATCTGGGTGTCTTCCTGGATGTACGGCTGTTGTTAGAAGACCACATAGCAGCCGACACCAGGAGGGCTTTTTGTCAGGTCCATGGGATCTACCAGTTGCGGCCCTTTCTGGATCGGGATGCGCTTCGCATGGTCACATCCACCCTCATCATCTCCCGCCTAGACTATGCCAATGCTCTCTACATGGGGCTCCCCTTGAAGAGCACCTGGAGGCTCCAGTTGGTGCAAAATGCAGCCGTGCGGGTGGTTTTGGGGCTCCTCGGAGCTCCCATGTTACACCACTTTTGTGCAAGCTGCATTGGCTCCCGGTGGTCTTCCGGGTGCGATTCAAGGTTTTAGTGACCATCTTTAAAGCGCTCCATGGCTTGGGACCTGGGTACTTACAGGACCGCCTACTGCCACCATCAGTCTCCCGTTGGCCAGGTGTGCTCCCATAGGGTGGGCCGCCTCGGGGTGCTGCCGGCTGGATGGCTGGCGACCCCGAGGGTGCAGGCCTTCTCTCTGGGAGCACCTTCCCTCTGGAACAAATTACCCCCGGAGATGAGGACCATCTCTGACCTTTTGACCTTCCGGCGCGCTTTGAAAACCCACTTATTTCATCAAGCCGGTCTGGCCTAGAGTTCTGTGCAGGGTTTTTAATTTGTTTTAATCGGTTTTTAATTTTATAACTTTTAACCTTGATTGTTCTTATCTATCAGTTATTTATCAGCCACCTAATTTAATCTTTTTAAATTGCTTTTAAATATTATATTGTATTTTCTATTCTATTTTATTCGGCTGTACACCGCCCCAAGTCCCGTCGGGAGAGTGGGCGGTATAAAAGACTAAAAAAAAATAAAAAAAAATTATAGAAAGAACCCAACAGGGCAAGGATTAATCCTATTTTTCCTCTCAAGTTCCAGATGTGGAGCCTTGTAATGGCCCCAGGATCCTTGAGCCAATAATGTTACATGCAGATATAGGCAATATCTAGCGTGACCCATGATGTGCGATAATATATCATTGTTTTGGTTGGTGCCTTCTCTTCACGTAAAATGACAAAAGGATTCCTGCACGAGATGCTTATAATCTGAACCTTTGCATAAGAGGCAACATAGCAGAGTTGGTATTCAGCAGGTTCTGACCAGTTCTGGAGAACCGGTAGCAGAAATTTTGAGCAGTTCGGGCAACCAATAGTGGAAATTTTGAGTAGTTCGGAATACTATCTCTGACTGGCCCCATGCCCATCTATTCTCTGCCTCCAAAATCCCAGCTGATCTGTTGGGTCTTCTTTTGTCCTGCATGGGAGAACGGAGCTGGAAATCAGGTTAGTGGGGTGGGAGAGAATGAGGATTTTATAGTATCCTTCCCCGGAATGGGGTGGGAATGACAGTATCCTTCCCTTGCCACGTCCACCAAGCCACACCACACTCACCAAGCCACACCCACAGAATCAGTAGTAAAAAATTTTGAATCCCACCACTGCAACATAGAGTGGTGCAAAAATTAACAACAGAAAAAATATTTATTGAGATCATAGATACATACATCACAAAGAGATTAGTTCTTCTTTTTTCCCCAAAGTTTTTTTATTTTTATTTTTTACACATCTCTTCACGTGAGCAACGTGGTTCCAGATTACAATATTTATACATAGTCATAGTTACATTTTCAACTTTCTTAATTAATATCATCCCAAATTATTATTCATTCAACTAATCTTCAGATAAATTTCCCTTTCATATTTCAATTAATTAATTTAACATCAAAATCATTTCATCCTCACATATATTTTCAATTCTTTATCCCCTATTATTTCCATTTTCAGCTTACTACCTATTTTATGTTACATTATGTATTGTTATCATCTATAACTTTCTCAAGACCAATATATAATTAGACAACCAATAAAAGAAAAAAAACAAGTAAAAGTAAAGTAAGATTAATACATTTAGGATCCACATGCTATATCCCCCCATCTACAATATATCTTATATATAGTCCAGAGATATTCATATAATCATTTCATTTTTTTTTGTTTCCAGTTAGCCAAAAATATAATACATACATTATAAATATTTTACATTCCCACATAATCCCTTCTAGTTCATTATGTTTTCTATTTTCTCATATCCTTTGTATAATCAATTGCATTTTCTATTACATGTATACCACAAAGAAAAAAATAAAAATAAAAACAGAGTTAATTTTCCTTTTACTTCCCTTTAGCCAATTTCAACCTATAACATTTATATAATCTAATTCACATTTTTTGAACATAATTAATATCGGATTTTCGCCTAAGTCATAATATTCTCTGTTTTTCTAATATCATTTGGATAGTCATTAGTATATACCTAAAAACCGAACTACACACTCTCACTAACGTATTAACAGTCAATGGATTCCAAAGAAAGATTACTCACCTAATCCAAAAAGAAACCCCAACCAAAATCCAAGACAGAGAACAAGAAAACAGCAAAGCCCTCCTCCCATATATAAAAGGCACTACAGACAAAATCAGCAAGATCCTCCAAAAACAGAACATTAAAATAGCATTCTGCACAAATGGAAAAATATCCACCATCCTAAGAAACCCTAAAGACAAAATTGAGTTAGAAAATCAAGGAGTATACGAAATCCCGTGCACCTCCTGCCCCACCACATACATCGGACAAACTAACAGAAGAATAAGTGCACGCATTGAAGAACACAAGAACTCAATCAAAAAAGAAGAACCGACCTCTTCCCTGGTCCAACACCTCAAAGCCACAGGACATAAGATTGACTTTAAAAATACCAGAACTATCGCCAAAACCGAACACTTCAACAATAGAATAATCAGAGAAGCCATAGAGATAGAAAAACGCCCACACAGCATGAATAAACGAGATGACACCTCCCGCCTACCAGCCATTTGGAAACCCGCCCTCATTAACAAACGAGTACCTAACATGAAGAAGGACACCAGACCCACACCCACGAGGGCCACACAAGAAGCTGCCACCACACTTCCACGTAGAAAGCAGACTCACACTCACACAGAAGATGAGACACGACCACAGACCAGAAGCCGCACCGCAGCTGCATCACTATTTGCTTGAAACCCCTCCATCCCATACATGAAGCGAACTGACACCCACCATGAAGATGTGGCACGACCACAAAGCCAAACAACAGGATCACAGTTCACCAGCTCAAATCACCCAGCAACTAAGACTAACCTGAGTACAACCAAACCCCCACCAGAACAGAACACACCCCCAGCCAATCAGAACACAGCCAACCCCCCAACCAATGAGAACACACCCCCACCCAATCAGAACACAGCCAAGCTCCCACCCAATCAAGTCACACCCCCACTAGCAGTTAAAAGGATGAAGCAGCTGCAAGCTCACATTACTCTGAGAAGCACAAGGCCGAACACACAAGCCTGAAGATGATGAATGAGATGTCAAAACGTCGCCTAGATATTTCCAATTCTACGCGGGAGAAAACCCGAAGAACCAAAGATATATACATACATACATACATACATACATACATACATACATACATATATATATATAATCGGATTAGTAACAATAACTCTTAATATTGCTCACTCCTTCTTCATTTTTCTCATCTATAATTATTTAATAATCTTAAAGTAATTCCCAGTAAATTATAAACTTCAAATCTCCCATGTCTACATTTCTAATAATAAATACAAAGATACATTCCCATGTGGTATCCTCCTTTTATGCTATATCCAGGGGTGGTGTTCTACCAGTTCTGTCTGGCTCTGTAGAACCGGTAGCTCTGAAGAGCAGCAGTTCTATGTCTGCTGATGTTTTGGCCCACCTGCCCGCCCGGCTCTTACCTGACCTTTATTTCCTGCTTTTTCAACCTCAGCTACTGTGCAAAGCACAGCTGCGGTTGAAAAAGCAGGGAAAAAAGTGCTTTTTCAAACCCTGCTTCTCTGCACGCAGCGCTGTTCAGCTGTCCAGGCAGCAAACTGATGATGATTTACAGGCACGTGCAGCGTGCTGGGAAGCACATCGTAAATCACCGAACTGGTAGTTAACCCTATCGGATCCCACCCCTGGCTATATCTAACCCTTATCTCTAAATCTCTCAGCCTTGTCATTTCTCTTAATTTTAGCCAGCTTTCCCTTTACTAAGTTTTCCTGGCCTTTCCTCCTTATCCCTCTTTTTTCCTCTAATATTACTTTTATTTCCATGTGCCAGTCCCACATCTTTCCTTCCATCCTTTCCTTTTCTCTTTTTTGAAATTTCTTCTTGTACAGATTCTTCTTCTTTTGCTTACACTTGGGAGCTTTCTCTTTTTTATTTATTATCTGTCATCAATGTCTTAGTTTTAGTTCCTTTTATGTCTTTTGGTAATGTCTCTGAATCTTCATATCTATCTTGGCTGTTTTCCTCTTCCTTTGCTCCTCCTCTCTAAGGTTCCTTTGTTCTGCTATAAATTGGGTTACTTTTTCTTCTAGTATGTCCAATAGTCCCCATCTTTCTTTTAACATTTCTTTCACAGATTGCAGTTCCAACTTAAATTTTTTGCTTGCTTCTTCCAGTTTTTTAATCAACTGTGTTATGTTTTATTTTATTAAAGTTAATTGTAATCCTTGCCAAGAGACTCCATTTATTTCTCTTTTCCTTATTGGTCTTTCTATTTCCTTTGCACAGTCAATCCCCAACAGTCCCAAGATATTGCCTTCATTTATCCTCTTGCTGCAATCTCCTCCTTTTTTTTTCTTTTAAGCTTCTGGGGTTCTTGTTCTATTAAAGTCTTTTATTTCATATCTTTTCTCATTTACGCATTTAAAAGACCAGTAATTTTCCATAAAGTCATCCAGGAAAAAATGTCTTGTACCATTAGGTGACACTCTGTATTGCTTCCACTTTTCAAAGGTTTAATTTTGTTATAGCTCTTTTATAGTCCAGTCTTTATTTACTTTATATTGTCCTCTTGTTTTCCATTTGCCACTGTTATACTCTCAAGCGAGGAATCCTTTTTTCTGCTTTCCGGGATTATTAAAAAAATGAAAAGTTCAGCTTCTCTTATCTGATTACATGCCGCTCACCACTTCACCACTCCAGTACATACTTAAGTCCCGGTAGCTTCCCGTCTTCAGGGTAGCCATTAAAACTGCCGCTTCTCCCTGTCTTCCAGGGGAGTATACCAAGCCAGGGAGAGGAGCTACAGCTCCCTTCAACCCAGCTGGTGGTCTCCCCCTCTTCCCCTACCCCTCCAAGGTGGGTGTGATGGTTCCGGTAGGGACCCCTCCAACAGGGTAAGCATGGATCGAAGCCACGCACGATCATGGTCTCCATCCATCCTTGATGGAAGTGCCACTGGAAGTCTCAAAGAGATTAGCTCTGTAGCAAAATCACCTTTTGGTGTACAGCCCTAAGAATAACCGTGATATTTCATTTTGTTCCATTTCAACTCTTTTCAGAGATTAGGACATATGCATGCTTACATACAGGAATAATCAGCTGATCACCTCTAGTTTCTTTTGGCCAGTAACACAGATAGCTATCAAGCATTCAATACCTGTCCCCCTCCCATTAACTGACTGTCATGAAATCCGACCTCTAGTTCATGCTTATACTCCCTCTCTTATTTCACCTGATTATATGCCTCCAAACTCTCCAAATCTCTTTCAATTCATAGACTTTATTATTTTGGGGTACCATCATAATAATTATCTTAGATGCATAAACAAATAACATATGCATTTGTGGACTTAATGAAGCACTAGGCCAGTGGTGGAAAACCTTTTTGGGCTCCTGTGCCAAAAATTGTGTGCGCGCTTGCATGCAAGCACCCAGAAGGCAATGCGCCCTCCACGCCCCCTGCACATGCGCACATAATTCCCACGCACCCACACCACCCCCTTACATGCGCTGCGCCTCACAGCTGATTTTCAGCCAGTTTGAGGCCTTTTTCGGCCTCCCAAAGGCTTGAGGAAGGCTTCTGCAGGCTTCTGCAGACCGAAAACTAGCCCCGCTTTGTCACTTCCAGTATTTTCAGAAAAACATGAAATGATGAGAAGGGGCTAGTTTTCGGCCTGCAAAGCCTGCAGAAGCCTGCAAAAACCTTCCTCAAGCCTTAAACCGACTGAAAATCAGCTGTGAAGTATGCGCATGCCCAGAGAGGTATGTTTGTCTGTAGCTTGCATGCAGACACAAATGGCTCTGCATGCCACTTCTTTAAAAGTTTCAATACTGTAAAGCAATTTATGAAATGAATTACTAAGGATAAAGTACACTCAACTAAGTATTACATCAGATCCAGGTTTCTTTCATTTCTTCATGTTTTAAAGTAGAACACCTTTTTATAATAAGTATTACCGGTAAATTGTGGCATAAATAAGTTATTCTTTGAACTGATATTAAAGGCATTTCTAAATAACTTTAGTACTCGAAAGAAGTAAAAGGGGATAAGGACTTTGTAATGTGTACATTTGTAAAAACATTAATGGCAACGAGGACACAGCTGTTATGCTTTTCAAGCCAAAACCACTCAAGGATCTTTTTTTCTCCAGTGCTGGCATTTGTCCAGTACAATTTTTTTTCTTAGAAAGAATCCCCAAAGCCACATTGCTTAGAGAAGAATTAGTGTAGCTTTATGAGGGTTGCACTTGGAGCACAGCTGGCTAAGGAACAGACCCAAAATTTAATAACATTTGAAAAGCAATTTACTTTCTCCTGCATAAGCTGTCTGGTTTCAGCAAAGCCAAAGATCACACATAAAGAATGGACAATCTTTTGTTTTCCAGAACCTATCAAGATTTTTCCCAATGCAACCAACAAGATGGCGGGTCAGAGACATCAGTGAGAAATTCATCTTTTCCACCAACTCTCTTAAAAGATTCTCATTATCTTTGAGCTAAGAGAAAATTCTTAAATATCATAAGCTCATGAAAGCTTATGCCTATAATTAAAACCAGTTAGTTTTAAACAGTTTCTACGAAACTCCTTCTAAAAACCATGTGTTCCATAATAATGTCTACCAGTTGCCAAGGCCAAAACACCTGTTCTTCTGATGTTTGGAACTAAACCTGTTAGTTAGCTACAGAATACAGATGAGGCGTGCTGTGATTCAAGACTCTACCTGAGTTTATTCCTGAGCTGGTTGTTATAATATAAAACATGCAGTTGTACAGGTAGTCAATAATGGGTAGTCTAGAATAACTTCATTTGTGCCCCATAAGTTCTTACTAATGGGGAGCCTGGCCAAAAACAACATTCTGGAATATACCATTTGGTCACCTCACCTCAAAACGGATATCCTAAAACTAGAAAGTGTACAGAAAGGGTCAAAGAAAACAAAGCTTAATGTCATTTTAATATTCATCTTGGTGGAAAGCCAACAAGCATTTCCAAACATTCAGTTGGGAAAAATCTTCTGTGGGAGATGAGGATGATTCTGGAATGTTCACATTAGGGTGGGGAAGAAACTGACCATGAACCCTGGTCTAAAAGGACAAGCACACAGACAGAATAAGAATATCAAGAGAGATAGACCATTGCAATGTTACAAGACCAGAGGCAAGATAAAGAAGCTTCAGTACTGGTATAAATGAAAGCCAGAATTTTGCTTTTATTTGTTTAAGAAATACTTTTAATGGGGGTGAGGTGGGCAATTTAACAGCTAAACTGGGGGAAAAATAAATAGAAGATTGAATACATAAAGAGCCACACTTTTCACACATGAGGATGTCTAAAAGAAATATGGATTGATGAGTCTGGATTGATGAATCTGAACTTTATGTATAGGAATAGTTTGCTGATGTGTGCTGTTTGTCAGTGTTTTAAATAGTCTATGTTTTTCAGCCTTCCTCATTGAAATACTGATTAAGGTGCTGTTTGCCATACTTCTGTACAGTAATTTTTTTTAAAAAAATGCAAAAATACTCTTAGCAATCTCCTAATTTCCTTCTATCATCCAGCAATTCCAACTGCTATCATGGTTGATTTCTTGCTTCTATTATATTCTATATTAATATTCTATTAATATTATGAATTCTTTGGTATTATTGCATGGTGGCACAGAGGTTAGAATGCAGTACTGCAGGCTAACTCACTGCTCACTGCCAGGAGTTCCGTTCTCACTGGCTTAAAGTTGACTCAGCCTTCCATCCTTCTGAGATTGGTAAAATGAGGATCCAGGTTGTTGGGGGCAATATGCTGACTCTGTAAACCGCTTAGAGAGGGTTGTAAAGCATTGTTAAGTGGTATATAAATCTAAGTGCTATTGGTATTATTACTATCATCAACAAGACAGGCAGGGACAGGCCAATCAACCAGACATTGTAATCATAGATAAGGACCAGAAGTCAGCAGGGGTGATACATGTAGTGATGCCAAATGACCCCAACATCAGGAAGGAGTATGAGAAGCTGGAGAAGTACCAGAGCCTGAAAGAAGAACTAGAAAGGGTGAAGAAAGACTAAAGTGGTTTCAATAGTGGTAGGAGCACTAAGGGCTGTGAACCCTAATCTGGGAAAGTGGTTCTATTCTGATAGTGGGGTGGTGGTGGTAATTTAACAACCGGTTCACGCGAATCAGTTGAATCTCCCTCCACTGACTAAAATGCTGCACAGAACCTTCAATCTCACAGCCTCTGATGGAGGATCTGAGATTGAGGAAGACATATACCACTCATAGGAAGTTCCAATGGTGCTTTTTCAAGAGACACCTGGACTTTCTGATATTTCTTTGAAACATTTCATTTCTCATCCAAGGACCTTCTTGTTTGAGAAGCAAAATTTCTTCAAAATAACCCAGAAAGTCCAGTTGCTTCTTGAAAAAGCACCTTTGGGACAAACATGACATGGATGACTGAGAATCTCCATAGACACTGATAGGAAGAGAAGGTTTTTTTAAATTTATTTGCTGTATTATATTTTTATTCAGATTGGTTTCATTATATATCACCCAGAGCCAGTTCAGAATGAGGAGGTGCCTAAATGGAATACATTAAATGAATGTAAAGGAAAAACAAAGGTTACTAGCTTGGCCTTAAGAAAAAAATCCCAAATCCATATTAAGCAGACCATTTATTAGACCATCTTTACATTATAATGCCTAATGCTTTAAGAATGCATTTAAATATTTTGACAACTTTAGTTGAACTTGAAAATTACTGCCTTTTTAAGGATTTTAGATTTTTTTTATACATATACAGTCATTTTTCATGAGTATCCTGCTGATTGTTTGCATTATCAACAATACTGGCAAAGGATTGATGTATTTGGATTTCTTTGTATAGTTAATTCCAAAATGTTAAGAATCTAAGCATTTAAACACAAAATATGCATAGAAACACAGCCTTAAACATCTACAGGCAGACTTTGATTTATGTGGGACAGTCATTAAGTGGGTCATCACATAACCAATCAACTCTTGAAATATTTCTATGGTCTTTTTAGAGTTGCCAACAGAAAGGAAGGGGGAAAGAGGGTTTGAAAGAGCAGTGTGGCAGCTTGGAAATCAAAAGTGCATTCCATAAATAGTTTTTCAAAGATAGTAACTAGGTGACTGAAGTTTCTGCCAAGCAAATATCTAACTGGAAAACATGATTGATGACTCTTGGCTATGGATGTGTCTCACTGGAAAATATGAATTACAATACACCCAGGGGATGGGAGAAAACCGGGGTCAAGGATGACAATGAATTATGTATCTCAGAGTCGGCTACACCTAGGCAGTGTCAGACAAGTTAACTCCCAATAAATCCTTTTGAAGTTTTGGAAGTTTGGCTCGAGACTCATGATTTAATTGGGGTAACTGGAATCCTGACAACAATCTTTTTTTTAATGGTGATTGTTAAGCAAATGTCAAAGTCATAAAACAAAAACCAAAGTTTTAAAGTGAATGCAGTGATCATTAAGTGACCCTTATTTGCAATGGGCTTTTTTTAAACTGGAATTTGGAAGTAGCAATAGCAATAGCACTTAGACTTATATACTGTTTCATCAGGTGTGGGATTCTACCTGTTCGAACTGGTTCTACAGAACAGGTTGTTATGATTTTGCACAGTTTGGAGAACCGGCAAATTGTGCCCCTGGCTGGCCCTGCCCCTCTCCACCCACCCCTCCATCCCCGCCCAGCTAATCCTTATTGTGCATACATGACCTTGGCATGCATGCCAGACATTACTGACTGCATTCTTCCCCACCCAGTCACTCCTTAAGGTATTTCTTCTTCTTTTCCCTCCTGATGATCAGCTGTTCCTATGATCAGCTGTGCTGGGATTCCCCTCACTTACTGCTTTGCCCAGGAGGCTTCCCTGAGGCCCAAGAAGGCAAAAAATGGGGGGGGGGGGGCACAGCACACACATACTCACACACATACCTCAATTTTTTGCCTTCCTGGGCCCCCAAAAAGCTTCCTGGGAGCAAAAAACGCCCCTTTCTGTGCCTCAAAGGAGCCTCCTGGGTGGCGTTTTTGCTCCCAGAAGGCTTCCCTAGGGCCCAGAAGGCCCCAAAACTGAGCACAGGGCAGTGCTGCATGGCCCCCCTATGCTCAGTTTTTTTTCCTTCCTGAGCCCCAGAGAAGCCTTCGGGGAGCAAAAACTCCCCCCAGGAGGCTCCCCTGAGGCACAGGAGGCCCCAAAATGGAGTGTAGGGGATTGCTGCATGCCCCCCCCCCCCATGCTCAGTTTTTTTTCCTTCCCCAGGGAAGCTTTCTGGGAGCAAAAACTCTCCCCCCAGGAAGCTTTCCTGAGGCCCAGAAGGCCCAAAAAATGGGGGGGGGGGTTTGCTGCACCCAATCACATGGCCACACCCACTTAGCCATGCCTACAGAATCAGTTGTTACAAAATTTGAATTCCCACTCCTATGCTTCACAGTGTTTTACAGACCGCTCTAAGCGATTTACAGAGTCAGTATATTGACCCAACAATCTGGGTCCTCATTTTACCTACCTTGAAGGATGGAAAACTGAATCAACCTTGACCCTTGGTAAAGTTCGAACTGCCAAATTACAGGCAGCTGGCAGTCAGCAGAAGTAGCCTGCAGTACTGCACTCTAACCACCCGCGCCACTGCAGCTCATATAAGTAAATGGTGGTTTCTGGCAAAACAATTATAAATTGCATTATAATAATCATGTGACTATGGAATACTACAAACAATCTGGTTGCTGAGTGCCCAAAATATGATCATGTCACCTGGGAAGCAAACATCACAATTTTGAATCCAGGTCATAAATAGCTTTTTTGAGTTGTTTGTTAAGTGAGGACTACCTATAGTGAGTGCTATACTGTAAGGCCGGAAATAGGCAAATAATTCCAGGAGCAGTGGGAACAATTTGTGAAGATTTTCAACTACATTTGATATATTCTTGACTTTCTAAAAGGCTTTCATGACTTAGAGCAGCAGTCCAACCTTTCTGGCTTTGCTGACTGGCAGGAGGGGAGAAGGGATGGTTCCGTGAAAGCAGTTAACGAGTGCATGTGCATGGCTCCATTTGCACATGTGCCAGACACATTCGCCCACTCTCGCATAAACAGAGCTTCGTACATGCATGCTCCTAGGGCGCAAGTAGAACTGTGTGTGAGCACGAGGGCCAGTACTAGGCCACGATCGAGGGATTGGGACTCCAGATTTAGAGTCATTGTACCATTAGCAATTCACAAATTAGTGGAATGTCAAGTGATCACAATTTGGAAAATCTATTAACTGTTGTTGGTTTGAGCTCTGAGCTTGACAATTTAGTTGCAAATGTTTCATTCCCATTTGAGGACACATCTTCAGTGCACTTTGGATTGTGCTTTTCCTGGGGGAGCACTGGCCTTTAAATACCTTTCTGAGTCCTGGTCTGATTTCAGATTATGTGATTGGCTGGCTGTGGTTGCTGAGTCATGAACTGGCATTTCTCCTCATACAATCTATGAACTGGCATTTCTCCTCATTTGCACTAATGATTAATCCAAGCATCTTCAGGAAAGATAGCAACACAAATGGAATACGTCCTGCTGGATGTTATCAAAGGCTCCTATTTGTATATAATGTCTTTAGTACCATATTCTAGAACTTTAGAATAACTTGCCATTAATTTCCTTATGTAATTTCCAAGTGTTTCAGTTCTGTTTTTTTCCTCATATGAGCAAACCTTTTCAAATAGATCATGGGATGCAAACACAACATCATGCAATGTGTTTCTGTAGCTCAGAGAAAATTGTATGATGTTAGGACAGATATAATTATATGAAGCTGACGGTATAGAGCAAGGGTCTTCAAATTTGGCAAGTTTAAGACTTGTGGACTTCAACTCCCAGAATTCCTGAGCTAACATCACTGGAGGAGGAATTCTGGGAATTGAAGTCCACAAGTCTTAAAGCTGTCAAGTCTGAAGACCCCTGGTATAGAGGAACAGTGTCTAAAATGAAGGGATTTAACCTATCTTAAATATTTTTCATATTTTGCCGAATTTTGTTCATGAGCAGCATTCTCAGAGAGTTCCATTTGCAAAACCAAATCAAATTCTAATAAGGAATTAAAATAAAGAGGATTAAAGTAAATAAAGGGATGCCTAGAGAGTACAAAAAGTCCATTTGGGTGAAGGTTATGTATAATTAACGTTGAAATCGTGCTGTTCTTTCATATTAATGTAATATTAGAATTGCAGACGATCTGCTTCTGGGTCACACATGATCATTACTTTCTAATTTGGCCCACCAGACAAATTCTTTATAAAAGACAAAGTGAAAAAGTTCTTAAACCGTATTTGGTTATATATTTCAGGGAAGTTCCCAGTTCAAGGCCCTGGCAGCCGATTGGTGGGTTGCATTAAACTAAGGAATTGAATGTGGAAGTTGTGTTTGCATAATACTGTCTGGTCCATTTACTTTGCTAATAGTTTTCCAAAGAACAAAAAGATGCCAAAGAATGTCCTTGGAACACTTGTGTGTGTGATTTCTCTTTCTCTCTCTCAGTTTTGTTTGATTGGATATTGTTTGGATTTTGTATATCTAGCTTCCTATAGTCAATAAGCCTACACATTACTGTCTTTTCTAGAACAGTTGTGTTTGCTTTTTTCCTGTTATATTTTTTATTTCATCTCAATCCCCTGTTCTAATTTGATCTCAAGTTAAATATGGGCTACAGAAGACAGAGATGGGCTCAGATTCTGGTTTTTAATGGTGGTTCTCACTAATAGAGGTAGTCCTCGACTTATGACCACAATTGAGCTCAAGTTTTTTTGTTGCTAAGTGAAACATTTGTTAAGTGAATTTTGTTCCATTTTATGACCTTTCTTGCCACAGTTGTTAAGGGAATCAATGCAGTTGTTAAAAAATAACATGGCTGTTAAGTGAATCTGGTTTTTCCCATTGACTTTGCTTGTTAGAAGGTTGTAAGAGGGGATCACGGGACCCTGGGGCACTACAACAGTCATAAATGTGAGTCAGTTCCCAAGTATCTGAATGTTGATCATGTGACCACGGGAGTGCTGCAATGGTTGTAAGTATGAAAAATGGTCATGTCACTTTTTTCAGTGCCGTTGTAACTTTGAATGATCACTAAGTGAACTGTTGTAAGTTGAGGACTACCTGCATTTCCTCCTTTCAGTAGAATATATTCAGGTAAAGCTGTCTTTTGCAATTGACTGACTGGTAATTGGCAATTGGTGATTTTGTCAGTGCTGATGGTGTTAGTGGTACTCCAGTTGTTTTGGGATTGCACTCAAGCACCTATTACTATTGGCACCATCTTTGCTTTCTTTTGCCACAGTTGTTCTATTTCTATTTGCAGGTCTTTGTATTTTGTCCATTTTTTCCTCTTCTATTCTGTTGTCTCCAGCACTATCCACTATTCAGATTTATTTGTCTTCATTATCAACACTTGTTACTATTATTATTTTATCCTGTATTTTTAACATAAAATTTAAGGCATACTTAGTTGTCTTACCTCCTACATTGCCCTCAACAATCTTCTGAGGTGGGTTGGACTGGTTCAAAATTTTTAATGGCATTTATATCCTGTATTTTACTGATCATATGGCTGAAATTAATGGTAATAATAATCATAATTGCCCAGGGTAGTAATAAGCCAGTCAGGTCTTAGCATAAAATTGTCACTGCAGCAGAAACAGCATCAAACATTTGGAGAAATAGAGCTGTGTAAGATTGGCACCAAGTCAGGAAAGGAATTCCTAGTGGAACTTTGTCCCATCATCAGTTGTGGTACTTAGGAGATCATTTCCTCCCAGTGCTGTCTATCCATCCTGTGAGATATGGCAACAGAGGCATGCTTTGTATCCTGTCTGTGAAAAGATGTCACCTGTCAGCATCCAAGAGAGCAGTCGTTTTGTGCTATGACTTACATCCTCTCTGGAACAACATGAACAACTCTCTCTCTCTCCCAATCATGCTGCCCTTTTGCAGGGCATTAAAAACGTAGTTTTGTCATTAATCCCGTATCAACCCACATGATCCCATATCATTGGTTGTGTTTTCTCAGCTGTTATTTTTATGTTGTTTTTGTTTTGGCTATCTTGGTGGTGTTTCACTATTTATATTCTATTTTAATTGTGTTTTAATTATGAGCTGCCAAGAATCATGTATATGAGATGGCAGCCTATAAATTTTTAACATCATCACCGTTACCATCAATTTTTCCCCACTGATGAGGATTCTCCCTAAAACTCTACCCTAAACTCTACCTATTAACTTTCTTTTCTTTGCAACTGCTGAACCACAGTACGACTACACTCAGTTTCCTAAATAATGCTGAAGAATGATTTTGCAGCAGCTCTTAGCATCCCTTGGGCTTTCTTTCCTGTAAAAACAAATGTAATGAAACAAAGGCAGAAACAGGATGCTGGATTCTGAGTTGGTATGAATTCAGAAATGTTGTTTTCCAGGAATTGGACCAGTCAAGTAACAGGAGAAATTACAAACACCCACTGACATAGAATCAACTTGATAAGAGACAGAGTATCTGGTGGGTGGAGTACTGTCAATGATTTTGATCCATTCAGATTTTGGCACAGAGTGAATTATCTCCAATGCCTCAGAGGCATTCTTAAAGCAATGCCAACTTTATTTTGGCATTCCTTTTGATTTATTTAGTTACATGAATCTTTTTATGCTGTATCATAGGGATGGGACCCAGAACTTGAAATAAGTGTGACTTTCCTTCTGAATAACCAAGTAATCCTTAATTATTCCCTGCATTGCAGATGTCGATGAATGCGCAACTGAATCACATCAGTGTAACCCTACCCAAATCTGCATCAACACTGAAGGAGGATACACTTGTTCCTGCACTGAGGGATACTGGCTTTTAGAAGGCCAATGCTTAGGTAGGTTAACGTGAGATGGTGTGATGACCCAGGGTGTAACACAAATGTAACAAAATCCAAAACATAAATAAATGTCTTTTAATGCCTCCAATTTGGCCCCATTGTTCAATTATACTCAGTTGGAGATAAAACGTACTCAAAAATAGTCTTCAAAAGAAAGCAATACAGTCCAAATTTAATGAGCAGATAGAGGTGAAATAAAAAACAAAACAAACTACAATGATGAAATTTCCACAACGGAACAAGAGAAGTATTTACCAAATTCAAGGAGATAACAAGGCACAGTCTATTGGAAGGACGCCAACCAAGATAACTTCAGACCAAATTAAAACATGCTTTGTTTCCAGCGTTTGCCAGTATGCAGGTCCAAACTCTTATTCAGTTCTCACACCTGCAGCCCATGAAGAGGATCAAGGCCCTCTCCCCCCAAGGAGACCATGTCTCTCCCTTATCCTCTCCTCCCGGCGTGCCCTAGGATGGATAGGGGATGGGCCTGAGTCCTCCTCTGACTGCTCAGCTGGCCTCTGCCCTTCCTCAGTCTCCTCCACAACCTCTGAAGCCACTTTCACTCCCTATCGGCTGTTCCTCCTCTCCCTCAGAGTAGTCTCCACCAGGAGCATGACAGATGGGCTTCTCTTAGAAAGTGCTGTCTGGAATTCTTACATGATTCCCAGAAGAAATACCAGTGACCCTCTTCAAAGCTCTACTAAAGAGTAAGGATAATTTGGGAAAAGAAGGGGGAAGTTAACATTACAAGTGGAATTGAGAAAAGTAGTTTTTGATTTCCTTTCAATACAGGTAGTCCTCATTTAGTAACTAAAATTGGGACTTGCAACTTGGTCCTTAAGTGAAAGAGTGATTAAGTGAAAGTGTGACCGTGTTGCCTTATTTCAGCTTTTTTTTTCATTACAAGCCTGCAAAATCACTTTTCATCACTGCAGTAACTGTGAATGGTTGCTCAATGAGACAGTTGCTGAATGAGGACTACCTGTAACGACTTGAGAACTTCTTGAGAGTGTTTCTTCTTGCTATTACTACTGAATGTTTCTCTCCAGATTCTGTCCATATTCCAAGGGACGTAAACGGCATCGAGAGATTAACATATTTTCCTCTCTTGATTAGGGTGGAAAACATTCCCTTTACTTATTTAGTTACACAATACCACCACATAGCCAAATTATGGTGTTACATTGGCAAACAGTACTGTCATATTCATGACAGGTTTATCAATTGAGGAGATCGTAAATTTCAACTATGAAATGGAATTTTTAAAAATGTTATATGAAAGGGCATGAAATTTGGGTGATCTTTTAAAAGCCCCCAAAAACATGTGAGCTAGATCAATCGTTATCAAAGGAATAAACTGGCTGAAACACTAGGAAAGTTCTATAATGGGTTCTTTGCTTTGAATGCATTGCTTTTGTTGGCTGTGATTGGTTTTTCCAGCCTTTCAGGTCTGCTTTGAACTTTTGCAATGGTTTAAGTTCCAACTGATTTCATCAGATGGTGAAATACATTAGTACAGTCTGACAACCTTACTGGGAACAGCAGATAGCTGGCTTCTCTCCCTTCAGAACAATTTCCTGCCACATTTTTCTGCTCATCATATAGTCATGATGACCAGACTGTGTGTCTATCTGTCTAACTCTCATCTCTCTCTCTGTTTCTTCCTCCCCATTTATGAGTGAGCAAGGAATTTCATTTCATTCTTTTCTCTGCTGCATCGTGCTTTTAAATTGCAATTAAATTTAAATTGCAAGTGATTATTCTATTCTTTCTACAGAATGAAACAAAATCTTTAGAATACTCCACTTATTATTTTCCTTTATATTGGTGCCAAATCTAGTGCCTTTAAGTAAGCACTTAACTGACATTTATATTGGTCAATTGCCCTGCTAAACAGATTGCTGGATGTGGATTCCTATATGCACCAAGTAAAAATATGATACATCACCCTTTTTACCATCCAGAAGCCTCCCTATCCAAGGTATTCAGCCTCGTCTTATGTATTTTGGATTTTATTCTGTCTAGAGGATGAGTTCAGGATTTGCTTGGATTTTCATAGTTTCATGATATCTATGAGTTTATTCCAAATCATTATGGACTCATGACCGTATCATTTTATGTGACTGACATGTGACTGTGATCTTTTATGGTGGAAACTTGAACTCTTAGCGCCAGGTTGAAAAACAGTGAACTTCCAGCTTTATATTTGATCCAAGTATAGCAATACGTTCCATTTTGAAAGAAAAATCCATCATGACTTGTTTACAGGAAATAAAGAGAAATGTTTTCTAGTACTATCTTCTGTTGACTCTCAAAATAACTGAGGTGCTGGGAAAGGTAGACCATGCATATAATCAGATAATTTTCTATGAAAAACTGTTGGAATCATCCAAAAGGCACTCTTGGAATAGAGTAATTGACTTTTAAATTATTGACCAAATAAAAACAGTCTAGGATGCAACCAATCGTAAAACTAGAGAAATGGCAGAATCAAAACCAAATTAAAGGAGTATGTAGGGAAATGATTAGGAGATAGCATTGTTTTTCTTCTTTTCTTGAATGACAAAGAAAAATATCTGCAATCCTACATCAGAATTGTTGACTTCAACTCTAGCAAATAATGAATTTATCTTTTGGGCATACTTGTGTCTTTAGCATGTACAAAGAAGACATAAAGTAATCCTTTCTGGCTGCAGTTCCTATAAATACATCTGCTTTTTTAAAATTCTGAAATTATCTTATAATGCAGGTGAAAATATTGCAGTGGATGACTGTAAGAATGCCAAAAGCCAGTCTTGCTTGTTGAATTTTGAATTTTAACTGTATTAAATTTAAGCGTGAAAAAAAGAACATTCAGGACTAACATTCATATCTTAATATCTCAACCCAGCTGTGTTATGCTTATCAGAAGCTCAAATAGGTATTTTGCTTATTGCCAATCAAAGTTCTTGACAAGAGGATTTGCAGTATGGCCAAAAATGATCTGTGCTTCAGATGAACATGTCAAACAGTTTGATCTCTGCTTGCATGACTTGAATTAGGCTAAAAGCAAATACAGTGCAGTTATAAAGAAGGTGTTGATGCCACTTGCCCTTAGTAAGCTGCTGAACAGGACTTTAAATGAGATTGCAATATTTGATGAAATAAAATTGTGCATGCAATCTGATAACAACATAACTATTGATTATACCATAATTATTTAAGGTCTGTTAATAAATATTGTTAAGCGATATTAGCTTCTATTTTTTTCTCAATGTGGCAAATGGTTTCACGTCTAATTCAACTCTTTTACTAGACATAGATGAATGTCGCTATGGATATTGTCAGCAGCTATGTGCCAATGTACCTGGCTCCTATTCCTGTACCTGCAACCCAGGATTTGTACTGAATGAAGATGGAAGATCGTGTCAAGGTATTGTGTAGAGGAGGGATGAGGGAGAAAAAGCAGGAATTCATGTCAACATTCATATAACATACTACCAAGTTCTGAAAGCACCAAGGAGCCCTCATTTCAACCCTCAGCTACAAATATTCACATAAGATTATGAATATAGCTGTCCCAGCAACTTTATACCTTTTTGCTTTTTGAAAATATGTCATCAGAATAATGTAACTATTCTATAATTAACTATATTAATACAGAAGCATTTATAACAAACAAACAATTAAAGGCATTAAACTCCGACTTGTATGTATATATTTATACTTACAGGCTGGAAAGGCCTAGATGATGACTAATGTTTACTTGGCACTGAAAGCCACTCCAACACCTATATTTATTGCTACCTTTTTAATTATATACTGAGGTTGCATGTTCCATATTTATTACCTTTGCTTTTTCCTTTTGGAAAAAAGAAACTCTCTACGCCAGTAAAAATTGGATTCTGTATATAAAATGGTTATTAAGCAAGTTCAAAAATGGGTCATTGGTCATGAGCACTAAGGGAATATTTATTGGTAGAATTCCATTTTATGTCTTGAGCTATAGTTTTCCAGGGAATGAATTTGGCTTTAAGATAGAAAAAATCATATTTCAAACTGGCTATGTTATAAATATTATGAACCATGGCAACTAACAAATATATGGAAATCAGAAGGAATTATATGTGAGACTTCTCCTTTCCCACCAATGATCACAGGATTTCTGCTGATAAATGGAAGGACTCTCTGATTGGCCTGCATTCCCCCTAGGTCCAGTACTACATATTTAGTAGTAACTTCTAATAGCATGTATAATACTTAAAACCACAATAATGGCTGATTTATTGCACTTTATTGCATTCATATGCATTCATGTTTCAATGCTTGTATTAGTTTCCAATGTTGTTTAGGCATTCACGTTGTTAATGTTGAGAAAATTGGACAAAAATTTCTTTTACCCCAATCTATGTTTATCCTAAACTGACTTTTTGAAATATCTGTCTCTACATGAGAAAGAAAACGGGCACCGTCTCTTAAGAAAAGAGAGTAAACAACTGATACACATGTGCCAGATTGTAATCATGATTTATAGTTTTATACACACACACATCTTTATCAAAAGTTGGTTGCTTTTGATTAAAGTTGGTTACATTTGGCTAACCAACAGGTGATCTGGAAGGCCAACCAATGGGGTCAAAGTTTGCTACGTTGCTGAAGATACTCATGTGTGGACTAATAGCAGATAAGAAACACAAATTCAGATCTCCTGTATGAAGACTGGAGTACTGTACGTGGTTATTTTGGAACAGAACAAAACAGAAATAAAGAGGGATCCCAAAACTAACATCTCATGATTTTGAGGGTGGGAAGTAGTTATATTATTACTTTAAATATCTAAGAGTAAGCTTTCATTGCAGTATGTATTGTAGATTTTTTTTCAAAGCTGTAAATATTAATAAAAGCTTGAGAAAGATAATTAATTTTCTAAGAACTGGCTATCCACAGATGTGAATGAATGTACAAGTAGCAGCCCTTGTGTACAAAACTGTATCAACACCTATGGCTCATTCCTTTGTCGTTGTGATCCTGGCTATGAGTTGGAGACCGATGGTATTAGCTGTACTGGTAAGTAGAAATTATTGTGGAGCATTATGATTTTGGGAGGAAATAAATGTTTTTTGGAGGCAGGGAATAAACATGCTTTCTCACTTAACACTGAAGATAGGAATTCTGAAACTGTGACATAAATAAGAAAATTAATTCTTATAATATTGGGAATATTCTTGCAATAATTAGAAACAATTAGTAACTTGAACGTAGGCATATATTCATTGTTCAATAATTTCAAATAATTCCACAATACAGTACAATCTAATGTTAGAAAAAGGAAACCAAGCTTTGGGAAGAATGCATTCTGAAAGAAATTCTCAATTCTCAATTGAAAACTGAATCAAATGGAAAAATTCTGTATCTAATAATAGTGGGGCAATTTGATGTAGTGCTTAAAGGCACTGGGCTTGAAATGGGAGAGCTGTGAATTCTAATTCAGATGAGTGACCTTGGGCCAGTCATTTTCTCTTAGCCCTAGGAAGAAGGCATTGGCAACTCCCTTCTGAAGAACATTGTCAAAAAAACTGAAGGGACTTAACTATATAGTTGCCAGAAATTTAGATTGATTTGAAGAAACACACAAAGTAACAAATAGCACATGTTTTCTTCAGTTCTAAACATTATTTTATTTTGTTCTAAAAATATTTCAGTTCTAAACATAAACTATAATGGGTCAGAAATCCCCATCAGCTAAAAATTGTGTATGTATAAAAATACAATTTATAGTGTACCTGTCGGTGGTTAGCACTGAACAATTCCTCCCTATAAACAGGACACTCTGACCATTCGTCTGGGGACAGAGCACAAACCAACAATACTGACCTTGGATCTGTTGCATGCAAAGCCACCTATCCAACAGGTCCATCCAGAACTGGGCCTCTCCTTTATATCAGCATATTAATTGTATCCCTCTGGTGATGGGTGGTTTAGGGAGGAATGAGAAACATTTATAAGCACAAAGAGAGATGCACCTCCAATAATCTCCTTCCCTGCTTGGTATAACCCAATAATTTTTTTGAATTTTTATACTTTATTATTATTTGTATTTCACATTTCTGACTTCATGTTCATCCCCAGTTTGGGGAAACATATATTATTTTGCATAACTGATGAAGTGGATTCCAATTCATGAAACTCTATGCCATAGTAAACACATTAATCTTATGCCCAGGATTATAGCCATGTGTATTTTGTTGCATTGATGGTACATAACATTCTCAGTTACAGAATGTTGCTTGGTTTTTAGCAGTGAAACTGAAATCAGCCTGTGTTCTTGCCATAAAAACTTTTAAAAATGACCACTTGAATCAATTAATTTGAGCCCACAATAGCAGCAAAAATTATATAATTATATTTGGGAAATTATGGGTTTTTTGTTTAGTATGAAAATGATATTCTGAAAAATCCATTGTGCCTGTTTAAATGAAAATGTCTATTCAAGCAATGCAAAAAAAAAAGAGTATTGAGCCAGGGTGGAAATTTTCTTTCTTTTAATTTACTATAAGTAACTGTTAATTTTGCCTCCTGGAAACTACAAGAGCATGTGTAGAAAGTTATTTTAAACCACTCCAGGATCCAGACCTAGGGGAGGATATCTGACTTTTCTTCATCTTCTTATATTAGCATTTTTTTCCATGATGTTGCACTGGATCAAGAATTAGCACAACTCATTCTAAACACTTATTTTTAACACATCACTCCAGGATAGAGCTGCTTGTTTTCTTTATTGAGGCAAATAATGAATATAAATATATCATTTACATTCCTTTTTCAGAATCTGATTTCATTAGTTATACAGTCCAAGGATTATCTATGTGCCAAACCACAATGCTTATATTACTTTTTATTTTAAAAAATAATGTAGTACTTGCTCAAAGGTTTAAAACAATGTTCTTTTGTTTAGCACTCTTTAATGTCTTTGCCTTTGCCCCATTTTCATTCATAAATTTAGGAATTGGCACATATAAATGTCATACTTTCTTAAACGTAAGAATGGTAAGTAAAACAAAATCTATATCAGTGTGGTTGATTATGGTCCACAAGAGAATTGAATCAAGCTGTCAACAATGGTTTTAGGTTAGGGTTAGGGTTAGATTTAATTCTAGGAGCCCCAAAATGAAAGAAAATGCAATGGACTGTCTTAATTTCCTCTCCCCTATTATTGTCAAAAGATATTAGTGACTTAAACTATTATTGTCTTTTTCCCCACTTGAATTAAAATGTTTTTGGCCTCTTTTCCCTAAATGTATCAAGTGACACAAATTTGGATCTGGATTCCATCAAAATTGTGAAGATTGCATAATCATTGCAATATTGTAAAATTCTTTACTTGAATATCCCTGTGCAGAAACTACATTGAATTATTTATGTTCACAAGATTTTTGTGTTTTTTTTTCCAATGTGATATACTCCAGATTTGCTGAAAATTAAGTTCCAAGAATTGCCAGCCAGCATGGGCACATTAGGAGGGTACCAGGTTTTGGAAGCCTGTTTTACAGAATAATTTATACAAAACAGAATCCCTCTTCCAGGACAGAGTGTTTTAGAAATCTTGTGAATCACAAATGCAAGATATCAGTAGATAAAATGTGAACAGATTGTGAATTTATTTGTGAATGAATTCTGTAAGCAGAAAAGAAAAAAATGTTTAGGAAGATTAAAATTAGTATTTTAGGAAATTATACTATATAATGAGATTATGATATGTACAAATGCATCATCAAGACTGATAGAATATGGAAAGTTATTTCTTCATGCAGGTTTCTATAAGATTATATGGTAAGTTGTCATTTTCTATGAGCCTGACCCCAACTGCAATCCAAACAGTTACGAAGCATCCTTACAACAATTTTTCAGGAGTTTTAATTGGTATTAGCTAATAGCAATTATAGATAACAAGTAATAGCATTTCTATCAACAATGAGCAAACTTTTTTTTCATATTCTTACATGTGTAGATATGGATGAATGCAGCTTCTCAGAATTTCTCTGCCAGCATGAATGTATTAATCAGCCAGGGAATTACTACTGTTTCTGCCCATCTGGCTATGTTCTTGTTGAGGATACTCGATGTCAGGGTAAGAATATTCCATACATTTTGTCTTTTAAATATAATTAGGGGGCAAATAAGTCAGTAGTTTGTCTTCTGGAAATAGTAGAAATAATAGTAATGCATAAGGGAATCAGATTTTGCAAATGTTATTACAAAAAGATAGCACTGAAAGCTATTACACAATGTCACTGAAGCATAACTAAGTGAAAAATGTTAATGGATTTTCTGGCTAACCAACTATTTTCCAGAGCAGCGAAAGGTCACCTAATGCTATTATACTTTTCTACGCATATTGTATTTTGTATATTGCATCATATTTTGCAATAGGGAAGGCTTTTATGGAGAAAACTGATTCTATACCAATTGCATTCTTATTTACTAGCTATGAATAGCAGAGGACTTTTTAAACATTCTGCAAGTATTTTGTGGCTGCAAAACTTTTCTTTATGCATTGAGGGAGCACATTTCAAAAGAACTATTGATTGACTTACTTGGCAGAACTAAGCTTTTATAACACAATTTCCTTTTCAGTAGTTCCTTACCCTTTTTTGTTTGTTTTCTGAATTTAAGCTGAGTATAAATACATAGCCTTCATGTGGGTATACCATACCAGTAGTTCATAAATGTTCTATTTCTTATTTAGGAAGAGGCCAAAATCAGTAAGCTTGTTGTCTTTCTTCCTCCAAACAGCAATGCAATTGGTGTAACTAATGAAATACAAATAAGTAGATTTACAGACAACCAATTGTTCCTACATTTATATCCAAACTGAGAAAGGATAGTATAAGACTTACAGTGAAAACTCAGTTTCTAACAGGAGTCTCCGCAGGCTATGGTTAAAAAGTCAAGATGTCAGCCACCATGGTACAAAATTCCATCTGGTTTTGTCATTTGTATTTTTTTATATATTTTTTTATTTTTTTGATCAAATCATTGTGACCATCATCTTGATCTCTCTTTTTTTTTTTACCACATCATGTGGACTCTCCTGACCTGTGGTAATGTTAAATGAGAGCCAGTCTTATATAGTAATTAAGTGTTGAGCTAGGAATGGGTAAACCCAGGTTTTAGTGTAGCTTGAAAGTTGTAGTGTACCTATCAAGATTGCGAGGACAGTCACCCTCTCTCAGCCAAACCTACCTCGTAGGATATATATAAGTGATGATGTAGAAATTTGATAAATTAAATAAAAAAATAAAATATTATGGGAAGCATAGGGGAAGTGCCATGCATGCTGCCTTGGGTTCTTAAATGAAAAATGGGGTATAAATAACATTTTTATGAAAGCTGTGTGTACTAAATGCTTATTTTTAATATAATTATTTGTTGTATATCTGTATCATTTTTCATTTAAAAAGTTGGAGAAATTAGCAAAAAAATGTGCTAAACAGAGGTGAAAATTACAATAGAAATACAAAAACTCTGAAATGATAATTGCCCTCATCTGTCCGCACTCCCTATTTACCCCTACAAACAGGAAAAATAATATATATATATAAACTTACATATCTGCCAAAATTATATCCACATAATTTTCCCTAAGATATCCAAGATAGGCAGATCTAGTTAACTAGCTTAAAACCTAGCCTATCTTAGTATTATATTATGAACTCATATTCATAATATGCAATAACATGGAATGAACTTGAGTGAGCTTGCTTCACAAGGATCAATCAGCCATGAGAGTTTAACTACTGCAAGCCTCCATAAACTCAACTGGTTATATTGACAGACCGGTTGAAAGAGGCTACAAACATACAAGTATAATAAATTATACAATTTACTCATTAGTGGTCGAATTACAAAAGTAGGGATCCTTTATTGATGTCTGAGAGTCTTCTCTTCTAAATTCTTCACTTCATAGTAAAATCATGTTCAAGGAATGCCTTCAAACCTTCTTTTAAAGTATCTTCCTAGAAACTGTGACAAAAAGTTCATAGCGTTAAAAATTTAGTAGTTTGTAAAGATTTACAAGTGGGTTGGTGAACTTGCTCCTTATGTTTGGTATTTCTACATATAAGATTGGCCTTGTCAGTTTCTATCTTATCTACAGTAGATGTAACAATTATGAATATATCCCTCTCATCTGGTGCATTCCAACATATAATAATCAGCCAAAAGTAATTTCTTTTTGCCAGAAATATACTGGCTTACAAACTGGAAAATATATTTCAAGATTGTGAAGTACATGAGATTACCCAGATATTTCACAAATTATGCTATAGTTTTCCCCAAGAGCAAGCAAGTTCCACTTAGGTCTCTTAAGGTTTCATTCTTCCAGTCACCTGTGACATGTTCCCTTTTCTGTGAAGCATATTTCATATTTATACAAAGTGTTCATTCTCCTGCACAGATGAACATTGTGGAGAAGGCTGGTCCTAGATGTACTTTAGCTATAAAAGCCACTAAACATATTCAGCTATTAGTTCCCAGTGCCTGACAATGGCAATTAGCAAGAAAACAAGCATGTTTGTTTTAGTTTGCTAAAGGCAAGAGATACAATGATGATTTTTTTAAAAAAATACATTACTATACAGTATGTGAAAAATCATCAGAAATGGAGAAGTGAAAGAAGTTAATGTGGTTTTTGTAACCAATGTTAAGTAACCTCTTTAGAAATCTAATCCTTCTCAAAATCTGAAGTAAAGCTGTGTTCATTCAGTGCTTTTTGTATTGGAGGTTCAAATCCAATGGTACATATCCTACTGATCACAAGTGGGCATCAGGTAGATAAAAAGTTACGGTCTATCATCTGTCTTTATTCCTCTACTTGCTCCTTATTTAAGAGATTGCTTTATTTATTTAGTGTATGTCAGGGAAGTCTACGCATACTAGACACAATGCAGTCCTGACAGCCTAGATTGCTAGTTCATTCCATTCCATTGGTGCACTGCAGGGACAAACTATCTTTTCCTCATCACATTCACCAGCCCTTTGAAGATCTCTAGACTTCAGTGTGTAATTTCATTTTTGTCTCCCAATAGTTACATCAGATGGTTGAAGTTGTGGGTGTGTAAGCTCCCTAAGGATGCCAGTAAGCTTCGAGGTGATAAGATTCAAATCCAAATTCTCTGGGTCCATTTCCGCATCCCTATCTGTTAGTCTCCACAGCTGTATTAGATTTATATCAGATGATATTGCTATCATTGTTAACTGAAAGCAGGAATTAAAATCCAATATACCCCAAAACCACCGAACATTGGGCAATGGTTTGGAAAAGATTCCCTTAAACATACTAAATGTCATATTATGGAAGGGGATTTTCTGATAGGATTGCTGCATATTGCAGTCTTAAACCCTACTCACTTAAAACATCCCAGCCTTTATGGCAGACATTCAGATTATAAAGTGCAAGATTCAGCCAGACTTTGTATCATATACAAAAGAATCACGTTAGTTGTGTCCTCTTTGTTGGATTCATGAAATTTGAGGCTTTTTGGAAATTTGGGACATCAAGGAAGAAAACATATTCAGGAGAAATTGCTTGACAAGCCAGAAATCAGTGGGATTCCATAGTTTCCCATGGAATTAAGTTATTGGTTTCTAAAAAAAGGGATAATCCACGTGAAGTATAATCCTGCTACCCTTCAAAAAGACCTCAATTATGTATCAGAATGGTCAAACAAATGGCAACTTCAAATCTCAACAAATAAATGCTCTGTCTTACATATTGGCAAAAAAAATCAGAAAATAAAGTACAGGGTGAATGGTCAAGACCTTGGTGATGATCCAAACTCTGTAAAGGACCTTGGAATACTCATCTTTAATGATCTAAGTGCTAGAGCCCACTGTAACTACATAGCCAAAAAGGCATTAAGTTGTTAACCTAATCTTACGTAGCTTTTTCTCTGATAATATTACACTACTAACTAGAGCATACAAAACATTTGCTAGACCAATACTCGAATACAGCTCATCAGTCTGGAACCCACATTATGTATCTGATATTAACACAGTTGAGAAAGTCCAGAAATATTTCACAAGAAGAGTTCTCCACTCCTCTACTCATTGCAGAATACCTTATGCCACCAGACTTGAAATTCTAGACCTAGAAAACGTAGAACTACGCCACCTTCGGTCCGATCTAAGTATAGTATATAAAATCTTACATTGCAATGTCCTACCTGTCAATGAATACTTTAGCTTCAACCATAACAACACAAGAGCAAACAATAGATACAAACTCAAGGTAAACAACACCAAACTTGATTGCAGGAAATACGACTTCAGCAACAGAGTGGTCAATGTCTGGAATACTCTACCTGACTCTGTGGTTTCTTCCCCAAACCCCAAAAACTTTTAACCTTAGACTGTCTACTGTTGACCTCACTCCTTTCCTAAGAGGTCTATACATGTGCATGAGCGCACCAATGTGCCTAACTGTCCCTGTCCTATTGTTTCTTTTATTTTTCTTATATGTATCCATGTATTCATAACTATGTTTTTACTTATACCTATTATCTTGTAAGCAATTGACAAACTAAATAAAATAAAAATAAATGAAAAATAAAAGTAGGGAAAGACCTATTTCAAAACTCTTGTTTTATTTCATAGATATGTTTTTTTAAACAGGAATATTTCAACCTTTCTACTGTAATTTATAATCTTGCTCAGTGCAAAGAATAAGTAAAGTATAATAAATAATTGTGATATGAATGTTGCATTATAGTTGTTTTATTTCCAATACTGAATTGGTGCAGTCTTAAAGAATGAAGGTGTTAAAGGGAGATTGCCAAGTAAAGCAGGTTATGAACTGGCAGTCCAAAGCACTGCTATTCAAAGCCACGAAAGGAGGGCGAGAATATATAGACCCAGAAATGGGAGACCCCTGTCTTTCATCCTAGGGGCTCCACACTACAGGATTTTTTTAAAAAATGTTTTTATTATGAATGAACAATGTGTACTAACACATTTATTACAATGCCATATTTTCTGGGTTTTTTTTTTTTTTTCATTTTAGATGTTAATGAATGTGAGGTTGGGAATCATACTTGTAATGTGCAACAAACGTGTTTTAATGTCCAAGGAGGATTCAAATGCCTAGACCCAGTAAGATGCGAGGATCCTTATATCCGAATCAATGAAAAGTGAGTGATTCATTAATAGAAAAAATTAGAGCAATCATATTATCCAGGAAGCACATTAAACAGTGTAGTGCTTGGTTAGTTTTCAAATTGCACTTGCTATTTTTGGTCGCTAGCCCTGTTCAATATTGATTTGAGAATGTATTCTCTCATTATTTTTGAGAGATAAACTTAATATGAAATTGACCAATGACTGAAAATATTTATTTCCTAAAGATATCAAGAGTTGGATTGCCACTTGTTAAGTGCATAGTAATTTTGAAATCCAGTTTCTTGCTTTGTAACATATGAAATAGCCAATAGCTAAAATACAGTTTTTATAATATGCATGTCTTTCTAAACTAGCATTTTCAAATATACAAAATACTTGTCAGCATGGTTTGCAATTTTCCATAGTTTCATTCTAAACTCATCCCTTCAAGTTTTCTCCTCAGAATGGAAATGTTCAATGATAAAAACTTATCAAACAGTTCTTTATTGGGTCACCAGGTGGCAGAACAGTCAGCTATTTACAACTGAAATAGAAGAAGTGCTTATGAAATAAGAGCATTTATCATAATCGTGTTCTCCTGTAATATATACAGTTGTCTTTAAAATTGATTTTTAATTATAGATATTTCATAAGTATGTTATTAATACATTGCTTATCACCCATCTTCTGTTAAGGACCTTCTGTCATCTCTGATCTCTTTTCAATGTTAAAAGTGCAATATCATATACATAATTAAACACCTAGAGAAACAAAAGAAATGGAAAACAAAATTTTAAAAATGTTTCTTCAGGCAATGAAGAATTTAGATTTCTGAATTCAAACTCTAAATATTTTGACCATAATTTATGCTAAAATCATTTGCACATACCAAATTAAATAAATTATGGAATAAAGCTGATATACTTTTTTTACTTTCATGTTTTCCTATCATGTATATCAGCAGTGTCCAACCTTAGCAACTTTAAGCCTGGAGGACTTCAACTCCTAGAATTCCTCAGCCTGCTGGCTGAAGAATTCTGGGAGTTGAAGCCCACAAGCCTTAAAGTTGCCAAGACTGGAGACCCCTGATGCATATTATATGATAATTTGGATCATCATCTTTATTTTTGAAATGAAAACGATCCTTTTATCTTCTGCAGTATTTTATTCTTTATATTATTCATTATATTTTCACCTCATTCACTGACCAAGCCTTTGAAAGGTGCAGTAGCTCAGTGGCTTAACGTTTTGTTATAGTGGTTTGAGTACTAGCACTTTGTGGTGAAGTGAACTTCCATCACTTGCCTCAGCTTCTGTTCACCTACCAATTTTAAAGCATGTTATATGTGAGTAGATAAATAGGTACCACTTCGGTGGGGAGGTGAGTTGGTGCTTTGTGTAGTCAGTAAGATTCCTGCTGGCTCTAAATTTTCCCGATTGTGACCCTGTTTGTAAGGTGGCTCTAGGGAGCGGAGAAAGCCTTGGGTGACACTGCAGGAAGCTGTTTATCTTTCTTTCTGGTATGAAGCCAGCTGGCCTTCTTGTGTCACACCACGGGAAGCACACAAGCATGTCTCACAACAGAGCTGGCAAATTGGTAGTCAAACTATTACTCTGCAACAGCATTGTGGTCTCCTAGATAATGTAACACAATACTCTAATAAACAACCACCACCACCAAATCTTTGGACCGTTTGCAAAATGTGTAGATCAATGAAATACAAAACAAAATAATAAAACATTCAAACAGATATATTAAGATGTAAACTATCTCAGTATTAAAATAGCACTAATGTGATTTCTATCAAACAACAAAGAAAGTAGCATTCTTATTTGCTTATATCAATTTGATTACAACAGTAAAAATAATATGAGCTATGAAATTATAGCTAACATAACAGTTCACCATAATGCACCATAATAAATTTGTTAAGCTTTATTAAAATAATATTAAAAATTTCCTAGATCCTTGTAAATCAATAGGTTGATAGATGGACAAAAATGTCAAGGGCAGTGTAAACATTGGGCTAACTATGCAACCATAGTCAGTAATAATAATATTCTTCTCTTTGTTCCATTAGTCATTGTATATGTCCAACTGAAAACTCTAACTGTAGAGACCAGCCATTCACCATCTTATACAGAGACATGGATGTTTCAGGACGTACTGTGCCTGCTGATGTATTTCAAATGCAAGCAACTTCTCGCTACCCTGGTGCTTATTACATCTTTCAGATTAAATCAGGAAATGAAGGCAGAGAATTCTATATGCGGGTGAGTGAGATTTATGAATAGACCCTTCCATTGTCTTCTTTTTAAAATAGTCTGTATTAAGGTTACTGTTTAAATAGTAAAATCACAAAAATATTCATATTATAAAAAACACTAAATGAGTGCCATTACCTGATATTTAAAAAAAAACCAGTTTCAGACATTCACAGGCAATGTTGTCTGCACTTAGCAAGTACTAGAGATAACATGGAAGTTATCTCCACAACCTGTTTGTGACTTTTTTAGGGGACTATATGCTAACTGGGAAAAAGAAAATTAATTAGATGGAATTTTCACCTTACTCAATATAATCATTTTATTTTTGAGCACTGTAGAATAGGCAGTGAGCCAGAAGAGAGAGCCTTAATTCATTCCAGAACTTGACGCAGTGAATTAAAGTCTTTTCCCCAAGAAGATAATGAAGAGCTAGATGGGAATACAATTTTAAGGGGCACTTTGACAAAGCAATTTCCGTCCACTCAAACACTTTAATCAGTGAAAAGAAGGAACAAGCAAGGGGAACAATTCAGACATCTATTTCTTTGAAATTATATTTAAACAATCTTTGAAAACCAAGACTAGTTCCATTGTTTCAAGCTGTGTTTGCAGCTATTGGGAACTAAATCAGGTGAAAAACCAGTTGTTTAAATAATAAATACAATCCTCCTTCCCTATGTCTTTTGACTTCACCCTTTTTTCTTTTCAGCTATTTCCCCAATCTGTTCCTTCCCCGCAAGGCAGGGAAATATCCATCTTATTTGCTACTCCAACTCTTGCAGAACATTAGCAACAAATAAAGTCAATCAAAAGAAGGAACCAGAAAAAGCAGCAGTTAATGTGGGCAACAGCCCTTTGCATTCACGCAGTATTTATCCAAAACTAGATCCACAGAAGTGAAATGGCAACTTGGTTTCCGTGCAAACTGCTGGTGCAGGACTCAGTTCAGGCTCAGACCACTCTGCCCCAACCAATAGATTCTAGATCAGCACCAACACCACGCTCTGGTTTGGTACAGATCTGTTATAAGTGTTCTTCATAGTGATTATGGTCACAGCCTTGAGACACCAACAAAAATAAATCTTCCATAACAGAGCCATGATTTTGTTACATATATTTAAGAAGGCAGTTTTTGGCCACATGCTATGCTTGATGTACTTCAACATTTTTCCTTGGCTTTCTCCATGCAGCAAACTGGACCTATCAGTGCCACTCTTGTGATGACCCGTCCTCTGAAGGGGCCACGTGACCTTGTGTTGGACCTGGAGATGGTCACTGTTAACACTGTCATCAATTTCAGAGGAAGTTCTGTCATTCGACTGAGGATTTATGTATCACAATATCCCTTTTAAACCTAGACTGGCATTGCTTTTTTTAAAACTACCACAGCAGCTGCTGAAAATGGACTATTTTCTACGCTTTTTTTCTTCTCAGGAGTCAATTCTTCTCACAATCCAACCTGAAATTAGTATTAAATCATGTTACAATGGTTCATGTTACAATAACTGGACAGTAGTTCTTGTGGTTAAGAGACACCTGAGCTTTGAATTATCAATGGATTCCACAGATTTATTTTATTTTATTTTGCTCATGAGTGTTTAGATACTTTGCTCTTGCTTTCCAAACTTTTTCTAAAGTGTGATTAAAAGCTTTAAAAACTGTGAAGATTTTCACTGTAATGGCAATGCTGTTTGGCCAAGACACTAGAGAAACTGGGAAAAATTAACTTCTACTGTTCTGCTGTCTAAAAATGTAAGAAAAATAGGTAAAAATGCTTGTGGGACCAGGAAAGCATCAGCTACTCTCTCAAAAAAATAATAATGATGGAATAATCTTACATTCTGAATCCTGGGTCTGATTCAGGGGGAATAATTCCTTATTGGCTTTGCTTTATACTTTCCCCCTTTCTTATTTCCAGGTTGGGGAATTGACTGCCTGGAGACCTTAACTAGAATCCAAACCAGCCACAGCTATTACGCCTGCTTAAGATAACTTTGTGCTTGTACTTCTTGAATATACCCACTTACACTTTAGGCAACCCATTCTTAAAATAGAGATAATTTTCAAAAACAGTGTTTTGAAACAACATAGATGGCATGTCAAGTTTAATGCTCAACTTTAGCAGATTTTTTAAAAAGTTATTTCAGGCACAAGAAATCAGGCAGACATAAAATAATTCTTTAGGTATTGGCCATTATGGATAGTATGTATGTAACTTAATAACATACTTTGAGCTATTTACTTAAAAAGAGGCCATTATCTTTTCATAATCTATTCCAGGCTCATTTCCTTAATCATCTCAAAGCAGCCCACTGCTGTGTAATAATAGTTCAATATGAAATCAGCAGAAAAATCCACACATATAGGTCATTTTAGCAACTCTTAACATAATTTTATTATGCTTATTTTATATTATTCTTCTTTTTTCTGCATAGGAAAAGACATGCATCTACAATTCAAGAAAAAAGATACCCAGGCTAGTAATAAGGATGGCTTAATAAGAGAGTATATAAGTATCCTAGCTTAGTCCCCAGTGTTTCCAGTTAAAGACTTCATGAAACAGAATGGCAAAACCTCTATCTAATGCCTCAAGTAACAAGTAGCCACAGCCATTAAATTGGCTAGTGGCTTGACCTTGAAAAAACTAAGTGTGCTGTATTCAGTGTTACATGTTCTACATATAGTCCTTGATTAACAGCTACTCGTTCAGCAACTGTTTTAAGTTATGACGGTTCTGAATGAGGCAACTTACAGTTGGTCCTCAAAATTGCACCTGTCATGGCACCTCTGGGGGTGCACATGATCACAACTTGGGTGCTTGGCCTAGGAGTGCAATGGTTAGAATGCAGTATAGCAGGCTAACTCTGCCAACAATCTGGAGTTCAATTCCTGACAGGCTCGAGGTTGACTCAGCCTTCCACCCTTCAGTAAAATGAGCCAGATTATTGGTGCAATATGCTGACTCTATAAACTGCTTAGAGGGCTGTAAAGCACTGTGAAGCAGTATATACTGTAAGTCTAATTGTTATTGCTTGGCAACTAGCTTGCAATTATGATGCTCCATGCAATCAAATGACTGCATGATGTGTCCTGAAGTCATGTGATTGGCATTTGAAACCTTATTGCTGGTTTCTGGCATGCAAAGTCAATGAGGAAACCAGCAGGAGGTCACAAATTATGATCATGTGACACAACACACACAGGATTTGCCTAATGAACTCAAATGGAAATGCCAGGTGACACGTTTTATAACCATGTTGGTTAACTATGGACTTCCGCATCCCAATTATTGTTGTTACCCATCATTGCATGACTGGGCCCAATTTTATGATCATTTTTTATCATGGTCATTACGTGAATCACTAGTTATTAATCATGTGGTCAATAATGTCTCTGGAGATTCTCAGTCAACCAGATCATATTTGTCTCAAAGATTCTTTTCAAAAGGCAACTGGACTTTCTTGGTTTTTTTCCTTGAAAACTTTTCGCTTCTCATCCAACAAGCTTCTTCGGTTCTGATTGAATGGTGGGGAATGGAAGGATTTATATTCTTATATTTATATTCTTTCCACCATTCAGTCAGGACAAAGAAGCTTCTTGGACAAGAAGTAAAATGTTTTCAAGGAAAGAGCCAAGAAAATCCAGTTTCTGGATTTTGAAAATATCTTTTGAAAAATATCTTTGGGACTATGTGGCCAATAAGTGAAGCCAGGTCATCCTGTTGGCTCTGTGCCTAAGTGCGACTAGTCCTCAATGTTTGGAGCTTTACCAGTAAACCAAACTAGCTTTTTTACAGTTCTTTTATATATAGGAATAGTTTATCTCTTAAATATTCCAATACATGAATTCTTCATACTTTACTATATTATGAACATTTTTAGGAGTGCCACTATGGATAAGATCACATAAGATTAAGGAAGCACTAACTAGCTATGCTGAATCTGATTTCTCAATGCATTTTCAAAATAATGTATGTGGTCCAACTTTCAACAGAAGCTCAGTAAGGATTAGATTTTTTAAAAGCTGATTGCACTTGTCCTGGGATTTGAGATCATAGTTGTGATTGTACTTGCACACATATTTGGGGAACATTTATTTATAGGAGTAAAAATCAAAACAAATCATAGTAGCAACCAACATAATTCTGTCATTTGCAGAACATGTACTTTTAAGAATTGCTTTCCTGCACATATGCTTTGTATTAGTTTCAATAACTCAAACAATACACTGATTTTTTAAACTGTATTTTTATTTGTAATTGTTTTAATTTTTCACTGGTTTCACCAGGTTTCCTAAAAAAAAAAAAACATTGTTCAGAACCAAATTGTGAACGTACAAGTTCACTAACGGACTATATTTTTCTGATTGTTCTGATCACGTAAGAGGCTCTATTCCTAGTACAGCTGTGCTTAATTTATAAGTTGTTTAAACTTTTATTCAAAGTAAAAAAAAGATGTGCAGATTTTTTAAAAAGGGAAATTATATTTGGCAATGTATCTAAGTTTGGACTCTAAAACAACAGCAAATCTTGGATGACTTCTTTCAAATAATTATAATTACTTCAGATTATGTGAAGATCATGAGTAGCTTCCTTGCCAGTTCAAGGAAAGGCTTGAGAGCATTTATTTCTCTTATCAAAGTTCCAAAAACTTGTTCCAAAGTTTTACTGTTGCTCGTGCATATAATGCTGAACTATCTTTTTGCTTATGTCCAAAACAGGTACTTTACATGTGCATATAGAAAAATATGTAATAATTATTTGGTTGTTCAATAGTACTTTTGTACTATTGGCTAATAATGTGACTTTTCTCCCTAACAATCAAATGACCATCTACTAGTGCTTTACTGAAATTATTGTTTTTCCTATTCCAGCTCACCCACAAAAGGGGGAAAAAAAAAATCCCCCCCCCCCTCCAATGTATTATAAGATGAAGCAATGCAATTGCGTCAGTGTTGCTTGGACACAAAGGGTCAGAAATACTTTTTCTTTGCTGTATACAAAAAAGCCAATATTAATGGCAAAATACTTCTATGAAAAATGTGCTGAGGAAATTATTAACCAGAGAAAATCCTGCTGAAATATATGGAAATTATTAAGTAAATAAACTATGCCTGAAGACATAATTTTGCTTCTGGGTGGTTCTCATGCATTGTGGTGGGTTTCCAGAAGAATTTATCAGTAGATTGTGCTCCTTGGCTACTATTGTAGAGATAAAAGGTAAACGCTTCCTTCTTTGCTACCAAATGTTTCTTTTCATTTTATTATTAACTGATTATTTTATTTGGAAAAAAAGTATTAGCCAGTCATTATTTGTTACTTTTCCATAAGTTGCTGAGGTTAAATATATTATGCAAAGTGAGTCAGATTTGGATTTTTAAAAAATAAATTATTGTTTTATCCTGCCTTTATTATTATTTTTTAAATAATAAACACAGGATAAATAACTCAAGACAACAAACACACCTAATACTCCCGTCTCCTACTTTTTGGGAGGCTAGGCACTTAGATAAACCTCTGAGGTGGATTGGGCTAAGAGAGTGACTGGCCCAAAGCCATCCAGTTGAATCACAGAGAGACAGGAACATGTTGGTTTTGTCTTTAAGTATGAATGATTAATTATATGTTGTTTGCCAAAATAAAGGCAGAATAAAATAAAATATAGTATTATAATTAGACAGTTAAAACCAGTATTTTCCCTCATCCATTCTTCTGTTGCAGCCATAAAGGAATAGGAATCTGGGAGTGATTTATTGCTATCTGTACCAATATTGCGAATTTAATCCTTTTCCTCCCAAGTCACCATTATATGTCTCTATAGCAGTCAGCTATTTCTAATTCTCCTTTCTATCTCCTGTAGAGTTAAGTAAAGACATTAATTACACTTGGTTGGCAATCCCTACTACTTTATGGTATTCAGGCATATTCTGCTACTCTACTACAAACAAGCCTTCAGCAATTCAGATTCTAGTCCAGCATGATTTTCAATCATCTTTTGTCTTCCCTCATTGTCCTTTTGCTAACCAGTTTAGTCACATTTATTTTCTTGCCTGCCTTTTATGACAACTGCTGTCATAAAACTCTTATCTCATTAGTTTATTAGACTATCATAATAAAGTGAGGTCTGATGAAAGAATGGCAGATAGTCCAGCTGCAGTTGTCACATATTGAATGTATGCAAACCATACACATTAACATAGCAGGACATGGTTTGCCGGTCTGATAAATAAACTTTAATCGGCTAGATGCTAACAAGGTAAATCACAAATTGCAGATTACAAAGTACAAATCAAACCATAACATTGCTTGCCATGTTAAATAACTAGGTCTAAATGTGACTCATATTGTTTAATCTCTGTTTCATGCTGGAATGCATCTGCTCTTCTCCCATATATTCTTCCTAAGAAAAGGGAATCTATTTATTAATGTTAAGTGTTCCTAAGTGCTAAATGGATAGGAGAATTAACTTGGGGATTAAGAACAAATATCTACAGAAAAAAGCAATGTTATACTAAATCAATTATGGCAATTATATAAGTCTAATTGAATTTATTATTACTGTAGCATAGATTAGCTTTTTGTAAATGAGCTTGCTTGAGATTCAGATGCACATTTCCTTTTCTGAAGCTGTGTCTCCAATTAACTGTAATTTGTCTTTTATGAAATTGAAAAATTTTATAGCTGCTTTTACATTCCATACAACCCGCCCCTCAGACCCTAGGACCCTCTTCCCTCTTTCCTCATTCTTGTTCACTTATATTGTAACCCTATTGCTACTGCCTTGTTTATGGTTTGTTGCAGTCATCCAGATGTTTAGACTGAATTTGGCATTTTTATCCGCCTATCAAATCCTCCCCAAGGATATGGGATAAGCAGATGTTGTTGCTTGAAGATGTTATATGACAACCATAGATTGATATCTTGGTGTATTAATTTAATCACAATCAACCTGTATTAATAGTTTATCTGGGAGTAAGCTCTATTTACCATAGTGGGATTTATTTATTTTGTTTATATTGCTGCCTATTCGCCCATGGCGACTCGAGGTGGCTTACACAATGTAAAACCATATTTAAAACAAAAAATAAAAAACAATAAAAACTAACAAAAAGAATCAAATAAATTAATAAAGTACAATAGAACAAAATCTGGAAAAAAAAATTACCCCCCAACTCCCCTCTGCCCCTGCCCTGATGACAGCAGACCACACTAGCCATTTGATGGGTTCCATCCCGCTCTGGGTTCCCCATGCAAAACCAGGTCTTCAGTGCCTTCTGAAAAAGTGCGGGCCATTCTAATTTCTGGGGGAATGACAGAGGGAGCCACCACAGAGAAGGCCCTTCTTCTGGGTCCCACCAGGTGTATCTCCCTCAGGGATGGGACCCGCAACATTCCCTGCCTCCCTGCTCTAATGGGTCGGGTAGATGTGACCGGCAAGAGACATTCCCTCAGATAATCTGGTCCCAAGCCATGAAGGGCTTTATAAAGGTGACAACCAGCACCTTGAATTACACCCAGAAGCAAATCGGCAACCAATGCAGCTGCTGCAGGAGGTGTGAACACATGTGCATTTACATCAGAATGAGTACAGAATTTACAAACAGTAACTGCAGAAACAACTTACTATAGAGACAATTTATTACTTTTAAAAAGTCCAATGAATACATGAGACTTGCTTCAGGATTAATTTTCTTGATCAATAGTCATTCAGCTTGAATTATGTCATCTGGTCACTCAGACTTCAAGTAATCTTAAATAACTTTATGCAGTCTATAGATTTAAGAAATTCACTGTCTGAAGTTTATAAATTCCAAGCACATTTTCTGAAATTTTCTATCTGTATTTTTTTCAGTTTGTACTGTACTTACATAGGAAAATATTTCAAGTTGATCTACATGACAGATTTTTCACTGAGTATTTTTCTCCACTGGAATGTTCTATAAAGTTTTATGGGTATATTTGGAATGTAGTTTAGCATCTAATCTACCCTTCCTCAATCTTGTTATGAGGAAAATATCTATGGAGGCTTGTTATGAGGAAAATATCTATGGAGATTCTCAATCATCCAGATCATGGTTGTTTTTTCAGGAAGCAACTGGATTTCACTTCTCATTCAAGAAGCTACTTCAGCTCTGTGGGGAAAATAGGAGGCGGAAGATATATTGGATAAATTCCCCACCTTGAGTTATTTGTAAAAATCATAAAATAAAATAACAAATATTAAAAGGTGGGATACAAATATATATATATAAATAATATATTGGATAATAATGATTTCTAGCCTAAATAATTCTGGGAGTTGCACATCTGAAGTGGTTCTGGTTGAGGAAATTTAATCTAAACTCATGGTCTCTGGGCCATTACTTTATGTATTAAATAAGCCAAATTGGCTCTCAATATATTAACATGGTCTTTACAAAATAATAATTGTTTATAAACAGTTGTCATAATATGCTAAATTAAATAATCAAAAGTATAAAAAGACATGGAATATGCAACTGGAACATCTAATTAATAAACACCAATTAAAGGCCACTATCACTTATCTTTCATATTTCTATTGATTTAACATTACAATTAATTCAACAAATATTATTGTATTACATGTATTTTTCTCTTATCTGTTAATTGATCCAACATGGTTTTATATGATATGGTGATATGCTACAGTGGCTTCTTTGGGGGAAGATATTTCACATATTAATTTTATTATGAAGCATACACAGTAATTTGTATAGATGTTTATTGTTTTTCATTATGAGAACTTCTATGCTACTTCACTCAAATGATGCTAAGTAAAATACAAAGCTCAACAATAAATGGCAATATAACAATGCATGAAAAATTAACTTGCAATACCCTGTCACTAAGATCTTATTATAGACAATACCTTCCTTCTTTTATAATCAAGAAAAACAATGACATTTCCAGAAAATTCCTGTGGCTACTGTTAATATTGGAAATAATTCCAGAAGCTGTACTATTCATGCTTTATCTACCCTTATTTGACTAGAATAGAACAGAATTCTTTATTGGCCAAGTGTGATTGGACACACAAGGGATTTGTCTTGATGCAAATGCTCTCAGTATACATAAAAGAAAAGATACATTCGTCAAGAGTCAAGAATCATAAGGTACAACACTTAATAATAGTCATAGGGTACAATAAACAATCAAATCATACTAGGAAACAATATAGATTGTAAGGATACAAGCGACAAAGTTACAGTCATACAGTCACAAGTGGGAGGGGATGGGTTATAAGGAGTGATGAGAAGGTGAATAATAATAGTGCAGACTTTGTAAATAGTTCGACAGTGTTGAGGGAATTATTTGTTTAGCAGAGTAATGGCGTTTGGGAAAAAACTGTTCTTGTGTCTAGCTGTTCTGGTGTGCAGTGCTCTATAGCGTCGTTTTGAGGTTAGGAGTTGAAACAGTTTATGTCCGGGATATGAGGGGTCTGTAAATATCTTCACAGTCTTTTTTTTTTACTCATGCAGTATACAGGAAGGGAGGTTGGTAGTAATTGTTCTTTCTGCAGTCCTGATTATCCTCTGAAGTCTGTATCTGTCCTGTTGGGTTACAGAACCAAACCAGACAGTTATAGAGGTGCAGTTCTCTGTAGAACTGTATCATCAGCTCCTTGGTAGTTTGAGCTTTCTGAGTTGGCGCAGAAAGAACATTCTTTGTTGTGCTTTTTTTAATGATGTTTTTGATGTTAGGTGTCCATTTTAGGTCATGTGACATAGTAGAACCTAGAAATTTGAAGGTCTCTACTGTTGATACTGTATTGTCTAGCACTGTAAGAGATGGTAATATGGGAGGGTTTCTTCTAAAGTCTACCATCATTTCTACGGTTTTGAGTGTGTTCAGTTCCAGATTGTTCTGGTTACACCTTGAGGCAAGTTGTACAAGTTATATAATCATTTGATTATATACTGTATATATTAGACTGAATTTAGATTCTTTGCTGTACAAAATATAGTGATACCTTGTACTCAATTGCTTTGAAACGCATCAAATTTGGTACTCAACTCATTTTGATATGAAAATTTTGTCCCGGTACTCATTATTTGTTTAGTACTCAATGCATAAGCTAGAACCTGTAGTAATTGGCTGCCTTGACTCACTACATTATTCCTTAACAGAAAAATTTGTTTGTCACTCATTGTTTTTTGTATTCATCGCACCTCCCAGAACCAATGAATGATGAGTACCAAAGTACCACTGTACATGCTCTATGTTGAATGTAATCTTTCCTAGTACAAATGATAATGTTACAAAGCCTTTCACAGGTAATTATCTAGTTCCTTCCCAGTTCATATGAAAATATCAGTTGAAACACATCATCTGGGTACACTAGTTTGTTGGACCAGGGACAGGTATTGGTAAATAAATAACTAGAACATATGAAGGGCTGAAAACCAGGCATTGAGAAGTCAATTAAGTGCTTAAAGATGCATGCCACAGAATTGCTTCTGAATCTGGTGGAGGGAATATTCCAACTTCTCCTGTCATTTTGCGTATGGCAGGCATGCACTGAAAGTCAAGTTAATCTCTAAGCTGCTGTGAAATGAATGCCTTCTCATGCCTAAGGCATTGATAGCCAGGCATCAGAATAATTGCAGTAGAAAGACACCTTCAGGCAATACAGTGTTGGTGGATTTGAAAAGGTATTATTTGTTAATGATCAAAAGATAATTAAGTTAATATCTTTGAAATTGCATTTGTCATATTTGAAACGTCATGCTGTAAATGAGTATTTTAAGAACCTAATCAACTAGAGAACAAATCCTTTTTAAATGCTATTCTATTTTATTACATTTCAGAAACATTACAATTAAGAAATATTTTTAAAGGAAACAGGAAAATGAAAATACAAAATAATCCTATAGGTTAAATCATAAAAGTTTTTTAAAAAGCAACACATCTATGAGCTTAAATTATAGATCTATGTATTTAGCATGATAGATAGATAACATACTATTAAATATGCAAAGCTTCATATATTTCAGTGTTGTGATTCAGTTTTAAACAATGAATTGAAAGAAGTTGCTGGGAGTTAGGGCAGTTTAGACACTGAAAAACCACTTGAACACCATTGATTTTGACAAAATCATCATGAGTCAATTGCAAAAGGTAACTTTGCAATTACACCAACATCTGCTTATTCCAGGTCCTTTGGAAGGACTCGATAGGTGGATAAAAATGCCAAACCCAGTATAAATATCTGGCTGACTATGTGATGAACCATAACAATAATTAAACTAGTCAATAGGAATTGTATTGTCTAGTCTTGCTGCTCCATCAGTACAAAACTAACTGCTGACAATTTTTTAAAATCAACATTCAGAGTCAAGATACAAAGATTCTTCAAAGTGTACATGAACAGCTTTTTGTCGTGGTCCAAATGTGATAAACTAAATGTCCTCCAGGGATTAAAAATGAGATAACATGATCATTATATAAGACAGTATAAAATACCTTGGCTTTCAAATCTGAAAGTGGTCACTAATTATACTTCTTTCCAGTTCTTTATTGTTGGCTTGATGATGTCCTAAACTGAGTGCTCCATGAAGCCAGTTAGTTTGTAACTACTCAAAACTAGGACCAAATGTGTTTCTCTCACATTTGTGATATCATTGGCCACACACCCTGAATTCCTCAGAGGTCAGAAATATTTTTTTAAGTATAATGCACTGCTGATTTATGTCTTTAGGCCTGTCTATACACAAAGCTGTCTACAAACATCATACATTTAATATAATCATTGCTATACAAAAACAATACTTGGTCTGAATTTACATAGAACTATCACTATTCTGCAATAAACAGATCCACATACAATATTTAAAAAAGTAATTTCTGAGACACTTGAATTGCTTTATGAATTTTATTTTTATTGGTGAAATATGTGCAATAAAAATTTAATAAAATAAAATAAATAATAATAACATAGCCACACAAGTTACCATACTTTACAGATGTGGGTTCACTATTCTGTGAAAATCCATCAAACAATATCCTCTGATATGACAGGTGAAAATAAAAGCAGCAAATCTCTATTGTACAACAAGCTGTTAAATTATATCTTACCGACAGAGCAGATTCTGTTCCTAATATCATAGGCAGGTCAAAAACATAGTTTACTTCAATACTACCAAACACTGAAAGCAATAGAAACAAAATGAATCCCAAGTATAACTGACACCAAAAAAACAAATTAACCAATCACATTAATGTGTTTTGAGAATCCAAACTGTTTTGTTCATTGCCTAATGTCAATCAAAAAAAGGAGGTTAATAAATGTGTCATTTGCATAATGTCTGTAGCTCTGCTGAAAATATTACAGGACCATCAGGCAAAGGACATGGTCTAGTTTTATAATAAAGTATAAAGTATACATGGTTTTTAATTCAGTTGTATGTATCAAAATTATTTTAATTATCCATTGTATAAACTTGGACAAATGTTCAGACAGGTAAGATTCCCTTCATAGTTTTGTTACCATATGACACATATACAAACAAAACAGAATTGTAAACAATCTGTTTTACCATAAATGGCAATTAATAAATTTTACAAATGAAGCATTTCTCTTGTAATAACATGATTTGCAGTTGTATCATCTTTTCAAATTAAAATCAAAATAATAGTTCAGTCTTCCAATAAGCAAGATGGCTTAGAACTAAGATTATTCTATCCATCTAATCTTTTTCTACTTGAAATAATCAGTGCATGAATGAAGTAGAAGTACTTTAACAAAATCACTTCCATAGCATCACCATTTTCACTTTCCAAATCCTAAGAAATATTTGTCAATATTTTGACTGACCTCAAAATTTCAAGAACAAAAACAACAAATTTGATGATCCAACCACTCATTCTGATCATTAGGAAAATATAAAAACCAGCATTTGGCAGTGTCTCCCTCCCTCTCCAGATCAATAATTCATATTGTGTTCATTGCTTTCGTGCTTTTTGGAAAAACTGAAGTGATCACTGTGAGAAAGACCTTCAAATTCTCTGTTTGGTTAGAAAGAGGTAAATAAAGAACAGGATGGTGCTGAGGTGGCTTAATTTAGTGGGAGGAGGGATAGCTCAGGAACTGGGAAACAAGCAAAAACAATAGTTCCCATCAATGGGAAACTATCCACACCTTAAACTCTGCAAAGCTCCAGCTGTCAGGCTTCAAGCCAGAAGCAGCAATAAATCTTCTCTCTCCACACATTCAATTTTATGTTCAAGAAGTTGCTTATGGCACAAGTTCACAACTGTGACACTAGATTATTGTAATCAATAAAAGCATGTATTCACAAAAGATTTGCAGTACACAGAACTCAAAAGTACATACAATTTCTTGAGCCCTTTAGGTATCCCCTTAATTTTTCCTGACATGGCACTATTGCTATGACAGCCTTCTAAAAGATACAACTTAAGATTGTGTTGATATATGACATGTATGACTCAATTCCATTTGTCTTCCAATCTGAAGCACTGTAATCACAATTTGAAGCTTAAAATTCTGAGCCTTTTCACATTAACAAAAATTTGGTAATTCTTTTCACAACTTTAGGAAACACCTGTTCAACATTGGCATAGCATTTGTTTTGCCTCACAATAGTACTTTCAGTTCCTCCAGCATCATCCCTTAGCCCAACAAATATTAAATAGTATTGAAATGCAGGGTTTAGCTGTACTTTAGAGAATTACTATTTTCAGCAATGAAAAATTCAGTCATGAAATGTCTTGAAGCCACATAGAAAAATATGGCATTCTTTTCATATAACCATACTTTATTTCTCAAATGGAAAGTGATGAAACAAGGAAGGAATTAGTTCCAAATACATTGTAACAACCCATCTCTATTTTACAATATTATTTTTGTCACTTGCCTTCCTTATTGTGGGTCATAATATTTGTCAAGGATAGAGTCCATTGCCATATAATGAGGTCTGAAGCTGAAACTCATCTGAAAGATAAGAAATATGACAAAGTCTTTAAAAAAATAGGAGAAAGCAAAGTTATTATTTCAGATTGCAGCAGGATGATGTAACAGAATCACAAAAACTCGAAGGCCTACTTTTGATATTCTGAAAGTTACTTTAGAAAAAACAAACAAAATTTTACACTTTATGATTTATATAATTGCTCATTTTGCATAAGTGACTCCAGAGAGCGTACAAAGGTTAAAACACCAAAATGTTGTTTTATTTTCCCTCTCCCCCAATAGGAAAAAGACTTGTGATTATGGAATGGTAATTGCCATTTAATTACACTATTATTATAATTATATTGTGCACCCCACAATACTTAAGCAGTAAGATATCCTAATGCATGGTGTTTATCCCTGTTTGGGTTACAATCTGATTGCAAATGGGATTAAATTCAATCATTTTATCATAACATTTAATAGAAACCTATTTATTTATTCATCAAATTTATACAGCCACCCATGTCACAAACAAGTCACTTTGGGTGATATACAGCAAGGCTAAAATGATTAATAAATAAACATCGAACAGTTATTATTAGAAACTGAAAAACTATAAAATACAGAAAACTAAAAAACAAATATTAGTCGAAGAGCAGATGTTAACAATAGTAGAACCACCTCAAGCCCAATGACAAAGCCTACTCTGGAGGGATTTCTGAAAAGTAAATAGGGCTGGAGCTGACCTCACCTCAGGGAAGAAATTGTTCCATAAGGTGAGCACTACAGCAGGGAAGGGACGTCTCCTCAGCCCACCAAGTCTAATTCCCAAAAGATGGGACCTAAAACATGACTCTTCTTCTGGGTCTGATGGGATGGGCAATTGTAATTGGCAAGAAGCAGTCAGTCAGAAAATCCAGTCCCAAGTCATGTAGGGTTTTAAAAGTCAAAACAGCACCTTAAATTGAATCTTAAAAACAAACTGGTAACCAACACAGCTCATGGAGCAAGAGTATAACATGTGTTGTTTGAGAAACATATGTAACTCACATCTCTGCCTGTTGAAATGTCCAGTTGCTTTTTAAGGGCAGCCTGATATAGCATGAATTGTAGTAATCTAATGGTAAGGTGATGAGGGCATAAGTGAGCATGAATAAGAGTCGCTCAAATTAGGAATGGCACACAATGCAAAACTGTACCATGACTCTCCTAGCCATAACTTCCATCTGCTCTTCGAACAGGAGTTGTGAGTCTAAGAGGACACCCAAATTGTGTATGGTGTTAGTTTGGAGCAGTAGCATAATCCTAAAACCAGTGGCCCTTCAAATCCAAAGGTGCAGTCTTTCCAGGGGTCAGCTGAAGCCTGTTGTTCCCCAGTGAAGCCCTCACAGCCTTCAGTCACCAAGGTAAAATGTCACTTAATTGGCCAGGGGGCGAGATTTGAGCTGCCTGATATGGATGCATAATTCCCATCCTTCCCATACCAGAGATTATCCAAAAATATGACCAATGAGCCCTGAAAAGGATTTAAATAATCTGTTTTGTCCTAGGCACTCTGAAGCTAATACACAATCACTTTCTCAATCACCTTTTCCAAAAAGGTGGAGGTGAGATACTACATGAAAATTGCCTATATAGTGGGGTCTAATGTCTTCTTGAGCAAACCAAAGCTTCCCTAAGAGGTAAATGAACAATCCTATTACTGAAAGAATTGAGTAGCAGAACCAGATAACAGGGACCTTGCAGGTCACCTAGTCCAACCCCCCACCGCCCAAGGAGGAGACCCTACACCATTTCTGACAGATGGGAGTCAAATCTCTTCTTGAAAGTCTCAAGTGACAGCGCTCTCACAATTTCCAAGGGCAAACTGTTCCATTGGTTGATTGTTCTCACAAGTTTCTCCTTATTTCCAGTTAAATCTCTCCTTGTTCAGTTTCCATCCATTATTCCGTGTCTGGCCTTCGGATGCTTTAGAAAATAGATTGACCCCCTTCCTCTCTGTGGCAGCCCCTCAAATATTGGAAGACTGCTATCATGTCTTCCCGGATCCTTCTCTTTACTAGATTAGCCATGCCCAGTTCCTGTAACCGTTCATGTTTTAGTCCCCTAATCATCCTGGTTGCTCTTCTCTGTACTTTTCCAGTCTCAACATCTTTTTATAATGTGGTGACCAAAACTGGATCCAGTACTCTAGGTGTGGTCTTACTAAGACTTTATAGAGTGGTATTAGTACTTTGCACTTCATCTTTATTGTATCCCTCTATTAATGCAATATGGCTCATATTTAGTTGGTTGTCCACTAAGACTCCAAGATCCCTCTCACAGTTACTGCGATTAAGCCTGGTTTCACCCAATCTATTTGTGTGCTTTTGGTTTTTCTTGTCTAAGTGTAGGACTTTACTTTTCTCTACATAGAATTTCATTTTGTTAGATACGACCCAGTGTTCTAGTCTGTCAAGATCCATCTGGATCTTGAGCCTATCTTCTTGGGTGTTAGCTATTCCTGCCAGCTTAGTATCATCTGCAAATTTGGTAAGTTCCTCTTCTATTCCCTCATCTAAGTCGTTAATGAAGATATTGAAGAGTACTGGGTCTAAAATGGAACCTTGTGGCACCCACTGCTTACTTCCCTCCATGCAGACTTAGACCCATTAAGAACTACTCGTTGAGTATGGTTTGTCAGCCAATTGCTAATCCATCTGGTGGTGGTGCTATCTATCCCACTTTTTCCTAGCTTAGCAAGAAGTAGGTTGTGGTCTTCTTTGTCAAATGCCTTGTTGAAATCTAAGTATATTATGTCCACAGTATTTTGCTGGTCTACTAATTTAGTCACTATGTTGAAGAATGAAGTAAGATTGGTTTGGCATAATCTGTTTTTAACAAACCCGTGCTGACTGCTAGTTATTACTTTACTTGTTTCTAGATGTTGGCAGATCTGGTTTTTTATTATCTTTTTTATTATCTTCCCAGATGTTGATGTTAGGCTGAATGGTCTGTAATTTCTTGGGTTAGGTTTTTTTTCCTTTTTTGAAGATGGGAACCACATCAGCTCTTTTCCAGTCCTCTGGTAGTTCCTCAGTGCTCCAGGATTTTTGAAAGATATGGTGCAGTGATTCTGAAATGATCTCTCCAAGTACTTTAAAACTCTGGGATGTAATCCATCAGGCCTTGGTGATTTTTGTTCATTGAGGTCAGACAGGTGTTCTCTTACTATTTTTTTTGCTTATTTTAACTTTTATTTCTGGTCTATTACAGTTGTTTTTGGTGGGTTGAGCTATAGTTTGTTTTTGCGTGAAGACCGATGAAGAATGAGTTAAGTAGCTCTGCTTTCTCTCTGTTCCGTTACTTCCTTGCCATCTTCTTTCCTTAGTGGACTGACTGCTTCATTGATTTTTTTCTTGTTATTTATATGTTGGAAGAAACTTTTTTTATTATCCTTATTTATTATTTTATAATCAGTAGAACCCACTTGCATGACACAGAATGTGAGAGGTGTTTGTAAATAAATTGGCATATATTGCCATCTTTGATACCCAACCAATTATTCTTCATGGTCAAGACATGTTTAAAATAAGAAAATTATTCAAGAATCTCTGATAACTAATCTTGTTTATGATTTACTATCCATCTCTCCTAAGACATATAAACTAGTGCAATAATTTCTGTTATTAGATTTCAAATTAATTATTATTGTAAAGTGGAAAACTAAAGGACACATTTCTTTAGGAAGTGATATTTAGAAGTGTTAGAAATTGCTTTTGCTTAAGAGTTAATCAGGTGAAAGTCTTTCTTGCAACAAAAACAACTCCTGATATCTACATAGGACAGAGATTTGCAGTTTTCTTAGAAATACAGAAATGTTTTTCATTGTCATCTTTTGCAATTTTTACATCCTGTCTAGTCTGCATCTCTGGGATTTCTAAAGAATGTGGACTAATCTTACAGTTAAAGACAGGTGTACTCAGACTTGGTCACCATTATTTAGCTATTTTAACTGTTTTTCATAAATCTTTATTCTTCAAGACAAATATGGTGAATATGATTGTTGACAACTTTTGTATTTTTGTATAAGATGATGTAAGTATATTTAGTTTTTGTTTTTATTCTTTGCTTAATTTCCTTTGAATTCTTATGTTTTTATTTTCCTTCCCACTTTTTGCCTTTGATCTTTTTTCATGCAATAATTATGGAAAATAAATTCACAGGATTTTGAAGTGTTTTCAAGACGACTTTGCCCTTATTTCAAGTTCTGACGTGAAACTTCAATCAATATAATCTGCATAATCTACCTGTTTTAGCCACTCCTGCGGTCCCAGGAGTGATTTTATATTAGTGTAGTGAGTCTTGAGGAAGCGAGATATAGCCTTTTAATAAAATTTATTTTTTTAACAAAAGACGGTGGAAGCTACCATAGGTTTAATACTCTGCCAACAACTACTCAAGTGCTGGAGTTAACATTAAGCTAAACAAAGAAAGTTGTATTATGGCTTAGCCACTAAACACAGCCATTATATTTGTTCTGCAGATCACAAGGTGGAAACTCTGTTCTCTTTGTTCCCAATTTAGATAATTACTAACTGATCACGATTTGCTGCCTCACCTAAATCCTGCAAACAAGGGAATTCCAACATTCGCAGATCAAAACTTGCTAACTTTAAGGCCTATGCAAGAGGGTCACATCCAGTTTAAAGAGAAGAAAAAGTCCGAAGCGCTTAAGGAAGTTAAAAGCTTCATGCCTCAGGAATCACTTTGGGAGCGGAAGGGTAGTGCCTGCAACCTTAAGGGGAGGAAACCAGACTCGTTTTTGCGAAAGGGCAATAATAATTTACCAAGAAGGGGGAAAAAAAGCACACCACACTCACAGCCTGAAAACCGGTTCTGTTACTTAGACGAAGAGCAAACGTTGCTTGGAGCGGGTGAGAGACTCCAGAGAATCTAGACCAAGGAGGTCGAGCCTGGAGCTCAAATAACCCGGGCGGCGGGAGTGACGAAAAAAGGTCTGTAAACCCGGGAAAGGCCAGTAAAGGCACCACTTTGCCAGTTAAAATCTGGCAAACGACTTAACGGGCAAACCAAGCGCAAAACCTGAGGAAAACGATTTGCATTTCCAAAGCACCTTTGGAGGCGGCAAGTTCCCCGCCGCTGAAAAGGGCAGCAACGAAGTGTCCCGGAGGGGCGCGGTTCATTTCTTTACACTTCGTGCTAAACGGACCGGGGGAGGGAAGAAAGGTGTGGGGGGGGAAGGAAAGAGAGAGAAAGAAATTACACGTTGCCGGAAGAAGAGCACATTCTCTGCAACCCCGAAGGAAAAGAAGTTTTCTCCTGCGGGCGCGGAAGTCCTTTCTCCTCGGCCATCTGGGCGCTTTTCCTCCTCGGGCGAAAGAGGGGGGGGAGGGGGGCTCGCGTCCGTCCCGAAAGCGGAGGCTGCGGCCGAGGCTTGTGCGCGCCCCCGGGGAGGAGCCAGGCATTTGTGGCCCGAGGGCCGAAGTGTGCGCTCTCCCCGGCAGCCGGTTTGCCTGGGGCAGGAATGCGCTGGAGAGCAGAGCGAAGAGACGGACGATGAAGAGAAGCGACCGGCGGAGTTCATGGTTGGCCTGCTGTCCCGAGTAAGCCGGTAGCTTCCTGGGTGAGTTTTCTGAAGGAAGGTTGCTGAAAGAGAATCGGGACTACCCGTTTCTTAGTGCATTTGAAACACGAAAGAAGCCGGCGCAGCAGTCTTCGGCCGGCCTGATATTAGTAGGGAATGTTGCATCTGATTCAAGAGATTAGGACGCGATTCGGGGAAATGTGCCAAAAGAAAAAGCGCCTCCAACTAAGCCGGATACTATTTTCTTGATCTGGGGGGAAAAGGGGGTCTTTCTTACTTTGGAAGTGTTTAGAAAGCAAGTTCATTTCTTGCTGATAACTTTAATGCTTCTCTAACTTAATTACTTTAGTGCTGTATCTCCGTTACTCGTTCGTTTTTGCTTATTTTGGGCTGTCAACTTGGGGCTGTGTTGGCATCACATAGAGCCTCACACTAGCCAACAACATTTTTATTGGGGTGGGCGAAACCATCCTGTTTGATTAATGTTTCCAGAATATATTACTTTCTCCTAAATGTGTCAGCCTTTGTATCTACATTTCTTTATACAAAACCTACAAAAGCTTTGCTTAATATTTTAAAAGCAATGGAAGGCTAACAAATCCCATATTTGCTACAGTAAAACTAGCAGCTACTTACTTTTTTTCCTATTAACATGTTTGGCCGCTTTATATGCTTACCCTGCTGCCTATAAATGAATAACTGTGATTGAATTTTACCACCTGTGATTAGATGAGTCCTGACTTAACATCTTCATTTATTTTGATTGGGCAAGAGGCCTTAGATTATAATCTTTATAATTTGCAAGCTAATCAATTAAAACAATTAATTATAAATTTTCTCCCAGTCTGTGTGATAAGAAATGCTAATTATTTTTCAACAGCAGCTATCATATAGACTTGATACCCAAATCCCATAGTTATTTTACATTTCAGAATGAGTGTTATAGGATAACCAAAATCTAGACCTCAGCTAGATGGCAGCACAAAAGTAGGGTTGTTCATTGTTGCCATTAACTGATCCTCTAGATTTTTCCAGTTCTGATGTGGCTACTCTGCTGTTTGGTTGTGCTGATAAGAGGAGAATTTTAAAAAGATTTAAGATGCATCATAATTAACTTTAAAAGGTATCTTTCCTTCTAATGGCTGTATATGCGCAATATGATAGACCATGAACAATTCTGTTCAAACTACCAAAATGACATTCACAAAACACAAATAAACAAACTTTGTTGCTTAATATCATTTGAATAAACCAGCAGTGAGTGGGAATGTAGTTAATCATATAGATAAGAGGTGCCTTCAGGATCATCAAAAATATCTTTTCGCAGAGGCAAAAGTGTACACATTTCTGTGTAAATCCAGATGCATCGTGTTTCCCTGAAAATAAGACCCAACCAGAAAATAAGGTCAAGCATGATTTTCAGGATAATCATAATTTATGCCCTACCCTCAAAATAAGTTACGATTGTCAGTCCTTGCGGGCATGGCCTTGCGGGCATAGCCAGCATAGGAGGTGGCGAGCATGTGTGGGCCAACAGTGTCCTTGGCCGGCACACTCTGAGGCTGCACAACCTACACATCCACAGAGTGTGCCTGACAAGAGGCCGATGGACTGCTGCCACTGCCAGACATGGTTAGCCCCTGCACGCTTGCCGTCTCTTGTGCGCACACTGAGAGTGGGGTGCCTGGCCAGAGAGGGCTGGGACAGTGGGGGGCGCAGTCCATCACTCTGATACCGTGTTTCTCTGAAAGTAAGTCCTAATGCATCTTTTGATATATGATCAAGTTTTATTTTTAGAAAAAAAGTGGATTGTTTTTCTGTAAAGCTGAATTTTGCATGTGTAATGGGTTTTAAAGAAAAAGAGTCATGGAGACCTGGCAGATCAGTGTTCATATTCCTCCCCAGTTAGTGAAGATATTGAAAGGTATGACTCATAAACACTCTCAATTTTTTACACTGTATTTGTCTACAATTCTATTGATGTAGCTTCTTATCCATAAGAGAATATTAGCTCCTATTGCTTTTATCCCATTACTAAAATTCTTTATTCAGAATTAAGATATGGATAGCCTGTGCCTGCAAATTGTTTTACAATTACTTTATTATATTTACTTTTAATGTGACTACAGGTATGTATAGTTGAAACTCTTGAATTAGAGAGATGAATTCAATTAATTGCTAACTTATGCTTCTTTAATAGTTTCTGAACTACATTGCAATTAAAAGGCAAACTATTTCTTCTTTGCTATGTGTCATAGCAAGGAATTATAGACATTGTATGTGCATTTTTTTAAATAGGTGAGTCTCACCTTAAATTTTTCCTTCTCCTTGAATGGCTACTCATGGGAGTGCCTTTTAACTACTAAAAATAAATACAATAAAAAATAATCTCAAACCCACTTGCTTTAAAGTTTTTTTCCTCACCTGCCTATACCACTTTTTATCTAAATTCCATTGGTAAAGATTTGTACTATCTGGACATTCTGTTCTGATGCATAACTTTGATCATCTAACTGTCTGCGTGTGCTTAGAGTATCTAGCCATGTTACATAGCTGTCTAAAAATAAACAAATACGATTCAATTGGTTTTTAAAACTTACTTTCAAAGGAAGTCTTGGCGAGTCCTCATTTGGGTGCATTTTTTCTAGTTAAATCCTAGCTATGTTGTGTCTAGGAGAAGTGTCATTCAGTTTACTTTTTAAGATAGAGAGTAGAATTAGCCACTAAGCCTTAGATGTATTTGAAGGGACCGCAATAAAATAATAGCATTGATTCAGTTACTAAAGGTAAATGTTCCCTTGCACATACGTGCTAGTCATTTCCGGCTCTAGGGGATGGTGATCATCTCCGTTACAAAGCCAAAGAGCCAGCGCTATCTGAAGACATCTCCATGGTCATGTGGCCGGCATGACTAAATGCCAAAGGCACACGGAACATTGTTACCTTCCCGCCAAAGTGGTCCCTATTTTTCTACTTGCATTTTTACATGCTTTCGAACTGCTAGGTTGGCAGAAGCTGGGACAAGTTACGAGAGCTCACTTTATTATGCAATGCTAGGGATTCGAACTGCTGAACTGCTGACCTTTCTAATCGACAAGCTCAGCGTCTTAGCCACTGAGCCAGTGCATACCTGATTCAATTACTAGTGTTGCATAAATAGGCAGAAGTGGGTGGTTGTTGTTTTTTTGCAATATTATTCTCATGAACTATTTTATTTTATGTTTTAATCAATGCATTTATTTTATAGGATATTTATGATTTCCATGTATTGTATTGTACTGTAAACCATTCTGGGAAAATTTGATTTTGAAAAGTGACATACAAAATATATAAATAAATAACTATTTCTCCCTTCCCTTTCCACAACCCGTTATTCTTTTTTTTTTCATTTTGAATTGTTCAGTGGTTAAATCTGTAAATATTCTTTACAAGGATGGGTGAAGCTATCAGTTTAAACTAAGCTTGCTTTTTTGGAATTCCAACTTGAAATCCAGACAAAGGTTAATCTGAGTATTATTTGAATCCTTGCCTTTTAATGAAACAAGCTGCTAAAACTCAGGGTAACTTTTGTTTATTACAAAATGTGTATTTATTGGAAGTAAACTCCAATGTGTGGCAAATAATTTACAGTATTAAAAGCATACCTTATGGCTGAAAGTACAGTAAATAAATAAAATGTGCCCCACTGACTGTGTTTAAGTCTATTTAGATTCTACATTGCATTGTCTCATTTCTGTCATATTGTCTGCTATTGGTTTTGTTCCAATATGCTGCTTGTATTTTCTCAGAATTTATTTATTAAGAGACTAGTTTGCTCACGAGCTTATAAGCTGTAGACAATGTTTGTTACTTTTAAAATTTTGATTATGCATTTATTTATTTATTTATTTATGCACTGTACTATATTATTTATAATATATATATTATTTATGCACTGCACTATAAGAAAAATGTGATCACATTCTTCCCATTTTCACAGGGTGAGACCAGTTCTTCTCTGCCTTCAAAGTATTAATTATTAGCAATTTAAATGGTGATTCTTATCATCTGCCTTATATTCCTCACCCACACTTTCAAGTGAGTCGTCATTCGATTCTATTCCCTTCATCCTTAATCTGGACTGCTTTAAAATTTTAAAAGTTGCAAAACTGCTTCTTGGATGATGGGAGGTTTATAATGTTGTCTTAGCCAAGCACTGTCATAAACGGATGCTTTCTGCCATCAAGTGGCAGAACCAATTTTGTCTTAAGATTGATCTTAATCAGGAAAGAATGTGCAATGTACAAGTAGTCCTCGACTTACAACAGTTTGTTTAGTGACCGTTCAAAGTTACAACAGCACTAAAAAAAGTAACTTATGACCGTTTTTCACATTTACGACTGTTGCAGCATTACCATGGTCATGGGATCAAAATTCAGATGCTTGGCAAGTGACTCCTATTTATGACAGCTGCAGTGTCCTGGGGTCATGTGATCACCTTTTGCGAACCTCTGACAAGTAAAGTCAATGAGGAAAACAGATTCACTTAACAACCATGTTAATGGCTTAACAACTACAGTGATTCAGCTAACAATTGTGGCAAGAAAGTACATAAAAAGAGGCAAAACTCACTTAAATATCTTGCTTAGCAACAGAAATTTGGGGCTCATTTGTAGTCGTAAGCTGAGGACTGCCTTTAGTTAATATGACTAGTATCTACAACTACTAAATGTATGTATGTATATATGTATCTCTAGAGCAAGGATGTCAAACTCAAGGCCTGAGGGTCGGATCCACCCCATGAAGTGCTTAGATATGGACAACGGGGCTGCTCTGGAAACAGTGAAGGACTGGCCTGTGGTGCCCTGCCAGTGAAAATGGAGCACTCAGGCCACCACAGGTGCCCCTGACACAAAGAAGAGGGGGCCAAATTATTCTCCAAAGCACCAGAAGGCAAGACAAGAAACAAACAGGAAACTAACCAAAGAGAGGAGCAACCTAGAATTAAAGAAAAGCTTCCTAACAGTAAGGACAATTAACCAGTGGAACAGCTTGCCTCCAGAAATCATGGATGCTTCATCACTGGATGTTTTTAAGAAGAGTCTAGTCAGTCACTTATCTAAAATGGTATATGTTCTTCTGGTTGAGCAGGGGCCTGGACTAAAAGCTTCCAAGATCTCTTCCAGCTCATTCTATTCTATTTATGCCAATAACAACATTTCATGATCATGTAATTGTGATTTGTTACATCAGCCAGCTTCTGACAAGCAAAATTAATTGGGAAAGCCAGAATTGCTTAATGGCCATGTGTTATGCTTAACAACCATCTCAGTGACCACAGTAAAAATGGTCATAAAGTCAGGTCTGCTCATGTTGATAATCACATCACTTAATGACTAAAATTTTGGTTCCAATTGTGGTTATAAGTCAATACACAGGAATACCTGTGCATTTTACTAGTTGGCTTAAATATAGTTTACTGAATAATTAAGGTTCACATTATTTATATAAGACATTAAAATATAAAACTGTATTAAAGGATCATAATTGAGTTTGCATAGTATAATGAGCTAAAGTTAACATGTAAGGAAATATATACAAGATACAAAGTGTCATTGAAACTTTGCAAATCAACCCAAGAGAATAATAGTATAATATTAATACTTTGAAAAGTAATTAGATTGTATTCAGTATAAATTTAAGTTTCTTAATCTTGAGACCTTCAAATGTGCCAGTACTCTTCTGCACACAAATGAAATGACCAAAAGCTTATGATTTTTTTTAAATAAGAAAAATAACTTGTGATACCTAGTTTCAGATCTGAATTGCAGCCAATGTTCTGATATCAGAGATTCTTTATTCATTATTGATTAGGAATCTACAAATTTATTCATTTGCTCATGGTGAATTGAGCTCCACTTCCTCATTTGGGGGATAGGAATAGTTTCTGATCTTTTCCAGTGTTCATAGCTGCCCTTAGTTTATGCAGAGCTTTGTCTAATAAAGCCCTGATTTTGAGCAGTTAGTTTTATGATCTTGCATTAATTCTTACAATCTTAAATTTTCTCAATATTTTTTTATGAAAACTGTTGCCAAATGCCTTTTTTTTTAGTTTGGCCCCTCCTTTGGGGTCTTAATTTGCATGAAACTATGCTGCATCTGCATATATTTTAATTTGCAAAGTAGACTAAAAGTGCTTTAACTCTTCCTACACTTCCCAGTTTTAAAGTTCCATTCATGAAGCTTGAGTTCATCCAGTTTTTGTTGAGTTCTTAGTTAAATGTCGAGTCATTTAGACCTACACTATGACATAAAAATCATGTCAAAATAGGATTAATGAGTTGTCAGCAAATGGAAATAAGAATAACATCAACTGCCTACAACGGAAGAAAAACAATATTTACAGAAGTTGTGGTGCTAGCAGTAACTGAAGAGCTGTTTTTTGTTCTTCGAAAAGACCGTTTTGAGAAATGGGAAGACAAAGGGATATGGTATCATACATGTAATTATGCAATAAGCATCCAAAAGAGGAAATTACCCAGTTAAAAGCAATTAGTGGTTTCCTTGAATAACAAAGGGATAACATTGAGTTTTAATCCAGGCCAATAATAGAACTAAGTATCTTCATACACATGTTTATGTAATGATTTCCATAGCAAGTTGAGTTATCAGTAGTTTATTAAAAGGTTATATTTACTGTATACATTGTTGCTTGGTGTTCTTTTATTTCATTTTGTTTGATAAGTTGTGCAGCAGTTCCAGATGGGCCACAGCTTCCCTTTGTGTTTGTGTGTAGTGTTTGAAGAAATCAAAAATAATTCAGGGTAACTTAGAAAAATGATGCACCAAAGTATTTTTCTGTTGGAGAAGAGACAACATCCATAACACAGCTGATCAGTGCGGAAGAGCAGATTGCTGCTCCTCAGCTGTGTTATTTCCCAGAAGAAACATAGCAGATAAGGATTTTTGCATTGTTGTTCATGCGCACGGAAAGTGCGCGATCACTAGACCCGTTGTTACACTGTCAGCATTCCACCCCTGCATATATACTTTGCTGGGGGTTCTATTTACAGGTTGAGGATTCTTAGTCATACAGACTGCAATTAGTCTAATCATTTTTATGATTTTCTAAAAGTAATTTCCTTCCAGTAGGAATGTAGGAAATTCAGAAGTTAGCTAGGAAAGTTACATATTAAGCTAAGAGTCTTCATCTCTTCAGTTCTATGTGCTTTTTCCCTCATGCATAGGCATTCAGCTAAGCATAATAGGTATTTTATTCAAATTATGAAGTAAGAAGAAGTTATCACACAATGACTTTATCTACTACCATCTGCACAAATCTATTGAATCTGCATTTCCAGTGCTCTAATTTTATTTTTGACATTAGTTTGCATAGCTCATAATGTATTTGCTCTGGGATCAATTGGTAAATTATCTATGAAGAATGGTAAATAGTAGGTTGTGGCTAACTCTGAAGTTGGGGAGTGTGATTTAAGTTTTTCTGAAAAGTTGCTTTTTTGAATTAGGGATTTTAAATGCTTGAGAAGATTATACAGCAAATATAAGCTGGCAACTGCTGTGATCATGTCAGTCATACCATTATGATAAATGGTGCATTGTCTGAAATTTCCAAGTGAAATTAAACTGATGTGTATCCAAAAATGAATTGAAAAATATAATTTTTAAAAGAACTTAAAATTCAGATACAAGCTTAGAGACTAATAGTTAACTAAAAGTCATTTCCTTTCAGTAAGCTTGCTGCTTTTTGTTTTTGCTGATGACTTTTCAATTTCCAATGGAAATTAATAGGGTAGAAGCTTGCACCATGCAGACTTACTACATACCATTTTTAATGTTATTAAGATAATGACTCGACCAGATATATGGTCATCCAAAGAATGAATGATAGAAATCAGCGGCCTGAGGTAAACAGGTTGTCCCAGAAAAATAGAATTTGGGTTACTAAGATTGTATTGGAACCAGGATAGTATTTACCCAAGAATATATAAATAGTTTGTTGGTCTCCATAAAATGTTTCAGCCTGTCATATCTGCCTGTCCATCCATTCTTTCCTCCCTCCTAGGGTGAAAAAAAACACCCTTTAAAGCTAGCATCCTTCTTTATGCATTGTTGCAAGGCAAACACACTAAAATTCCATTGAGAGAGCACCTGCCATGTTGTGCTAAGAACAATCAGCCACATCTTGTAAATTTTACAAGGTTGTTCAGATCCATTTTATTTTAGTCCTATTATATAAACTGGTTGAAGACAATCAGATCTTTTGGAAAATTTAAAATCTTCCATCATTCACCCCATAGCTAGTTTCTGGTTTGCCACAATGGAAATAAGGCAAAGCCTGGGACAAAGATAATGTTGATTTTCCTTTCATTTTCATTATGCTCTAATAATATACATTTTTGTTGAAATGCTCTAATAATATAGTTATTTTGTTGAAATAATTCCTAATAAAATAATTATTAAGAATTATTTTGTAATGGATTTAGTTCTGTTGTGATCAAGATTATAACATAAGTTTAATGCTAAAAATACTACGTTTTTGAGAATTGTGCTGGTTGTTAGGTAAATAAAGATGAGTTGTCATACTAAAATATTACCATCATGTGCCACCATAAGCAATAAAAGATAAATAGGATATGAAAGTAGGGATAACTAATCATTAAACATACCCATTGTTTGGGTTTGAATGGCTGATATATTTCTATTACTTTATGTTCTGTGTATAGTTTTGTGGTCATCCATTTTTAATGCCCAATTTAATGCCTGATTCACTATTTACAGAACATGATCCATTTCAGAGGGGTTTTTTTATGAGTAACAAGTTTATTTCCTTCTAGAAGCACAATTTAAATAAAGATATTTCCTTATTGGAGAGAAAATAATAACAAACCAGAGGTTTTCTGTCTGAGTCTTGTGCTTACTTAAGAACAAAATGATTATGTTGAAGATGCCATGTATCAAGCTACTTCTGAAATTTCATTTGTATAAATTAACTATTGTGTCCTCATTGCCTTGAATTAGACAAGGAGTAACTGGTTAAACATTTTAGCATTCACAGAATGTGCACATAATCAAATTAAGAGTCAGGCTTTATTTCCACTTTATTTGTATTTACTTTTTAACCATGCCTGCTGATCCTGTTCTGTAACTGAATGCTGCAGTGCCATGTAGTAAGTTCACTTACAAACTGCTGTGTACTCTGCTGACTGGCACTCCATTTGTAGTGCAGATAGTTGGGAACCCATATAGTAGAAGACAGCCTGCATATAAGAAAGCTTTGTATACTGGTTTTACATTAATCTCAGGGAAATGGCCCCCAACTTTTTGAGCAATAGGGACTGAGGCGTGGTTTCACACACTACCTAGATCCATTGAGTACCCCTGCCTTACAGCACATAGGACAATGATTATGCTGGAATATTCTGTGTAGTATCTATCCATAGAATATAATATTTGTAGCTCAGGGTTGACCTGCTCTCTGAGCAGGGTTGTTTCCTTACAGATGTTTCACTACCAAACTAGGTAGTATCACCAAGGATAGTAGGGAGTGGAATTTGCTTTCATTTTACATACTAGTGATTTGCCTGTCAATGTTGGTGGGAGTGGTCTTGGTGGTTCCTTAATTAGGCTATTTACTGATTTGGTAGTTCCTTAACTGAGTATTGTTTGCTACTTGATTGTTGGTCTAATGTTGATCTTGCTGTTCATCTCTGCTCATCTGGGTGTTGATTGCCAGGCGAGGAGGTATTTTAGTCTCTTTGTTTCTTTTTTGGCTCTTTGATTGTCTCTCTTGAATGGTATGTAGATGTTGTTTAAGATCTCCAGAAGTGCTCTAGCTTTTTTGGACTTAGCTTGTTCTAGAATGCTCACAGTTTCCCAGATTAAGCTATGGTTAAATCTGTCCATGTGTTGTGAAATTAAGGAGTTAATTGTTGAGTTGTGTAGTATCCAATTAAGTACTGCTGCAGTGTTGTGATGTATTTTGTCATTAAAGAACATGATCTATTTCGTAGGGGTTTTCTCCTTATGAGTACTAAGTTTATTTCCTTCTAAGAAATACAATTATTTAAGGGTATTTCCTTATAGGAGAGAAATTAAAATAGTAACAAATCAGAGGTTTTCAATGTGACTCTTGACCAGAATGATTAAGTAGGTTAAGATGCCATATTTTGTTCTGTAGATCAGGGGTTGCCAACCTTTTGGACCTCAGGGACCATCAAACTCATAATTTTAGATCCCAGGGACCACTAACTGGTTCTGTGGACATGGCGTAATTTGTGGGTGTAGCTTGGTGGTCATGTGACTGGCTGGGCATGGCTTGTATGTAAATATTATAAATATTTATATAAATATTGAATTTTTTATTAAAAAAGAGCAACTTTTACCCAAAATCAGGCAAAGCAGGCAGGCAGATTGAGTTGCTCACGGAATCACAGATTCATTGAGAAATCCATCTATCTGCTTGGCTAGCTCAGTCTGTCACATAAAATTTTCTTGCAAGCAAACTCATAAAATTTGCTAGCAAGCAAACTCACAAAATTAACTCACAACACACCATGTATGTAAATATTGAATTTTTTATTTTAAAAAAACTTTTATCCAAAATCAGGCAAAGCAGGCAGATTGAGTTGCTCACAGAATCATTCAGTGATCTACTGTATCTATCTATCATCGGCTAGCTCAGTCTCTCAAATTTGCTTGCCATGAGTCTGCACTGAATTTGCTTGCAAACAAACCTTCAATCCTAAGGGAGGTTTGGCTGTGCTTAGCTAGAAAGCAAGAAATCTAACCATTTCCTCCTAGCTAATCTAAATCTCCCGGTGCAGCAGAATAGATGATGGTTGGAAAAAGGAAAAAATAGCAACTTAGCAGACAAGTTTGCTGGGTAAGGAGTGAGTGGGTGGGGAGAGTTCCCGCGGGCCATGTGGGCTGAGCAGCCTTGTGTTTCTGTGCAGCCTGGATTAATTGCTTTGGGGGGGGTGCTCTGGGAATGAGATTTCTCTGCGGCCCACCAAAATTTTCTCACGGCCTACCAGTGGGCCACGGCCCACCGGTTGGCGACCACTGTTGTAGATACCCATGTGTTAACGTAAATTCCTACATAGCAATATAGCAATATTTGCTTTTTGCCATTCTGTTTGCAAAGGTGAAATCAGTTCATCCTCAACTTTAATAACGATTAAAACTGAGCATAGTAACGTATTATGCATAACTTAATATTTAACCTGTGTATGCATAACCTATCCATGAATATTTACCTAATATCATTTAATATCAAAAGAAATTATGATTTGTCTGCTGACTTAGGACTTGCCTCAGGATGGTATTTATAGAAAGACATTGCTTCACACTGGCATTTATCACTCTGCAAGCAGAGAGATAATTCATTTAACTACCATATAGTTGCCTATTGCACTTAAAAACATTTAGCTTTAACTCTTTAGAGGCCTTAGACTGTCCATGCCCCCAACTGTGCTTCCCTTTTTTGCCAGCACTAACAAAGAGAGCATATATACACACAAAAACTCGTTTGCTGATGAAAGGCAAAAGCAAAACCTCTGGACCATTAATTTGGAATTCATTCTGGTGCTAGAGTACTTTTTTCATAATCATGGTATGATATGTGATTTCTTTTCTCTACTGATAGATATTGCTCTTCAAATTAACAAATAGGACATTTCTTCCAGAACTCTGTATCAGTAATGGTCTCTGGTGAAAATCTTTGTCAAATAGAAGAGAGCAGATCATTTTAGTTTTTAGTTCCAGAGAGCAATAATAAGAATGAGTCATCTGTTGCAGAAACATTCCTCTGGAAGTAAGTAAGTAGATTATCTACTTACCTCAACTGAGAAATAGCTCATTCCCTAGATCAGAATTTCTCAACATTGGCAACTGTAAGATGAGTAGGGTCCAATTCCCAAAATTCCCCAGTCAGCTATGTTGTCTGGGCAATTCTGAGAGTTGAAGTCCACCCACCTTAAAGTTGTGAAGGTTGAGAAACACTGCCCTAGGCAATAGTAGGTCCTCTATTGGACCATAAATTTGGCACCTACTAATTCAGGTTTCAGTCTTAACGTTTAAAGTTTTAATGTTCCAGTCCTCCAGAGTTTATGTGCTGAAGAAAGCTCTTCAGCAGATTTTTAAATTTCCTGCATATTTTACACTTTGTAGTTTTTAAAAAAAATAAATTTATTTTTAAATTTAATGTAGTGTAGTGCATATATTGATATACTTACATACTTACAAAAGTGAAAAGTTGGACTTAACATTGTCTCCGTGTTTTATTTCAGGAGATTGAACCTCCTAATCATTGTACTGAACACTCCTAAAATGAGGAAAAAGGATTTTTTTCTGTATTTCTGATCTAATTTTCTAATAATTTCCAGGTCTGCCTTCTTCATTGCTTCCAGCTTGCTTAGAAGCAGTAATGGCAACAGAATGCATTAAGAATTGTTGTAGAGGATGTTTATATGCTAACAAAGAAAAACATAATGGTAAGTTTAACTAATTTAAATATCTTAATTTTTTTAATGGTGAAATGACAAAACTAACAACTATTGCAATTATTATTTTCAACAGTGTCATGGGTAAAATTTGTGAAAATCTAATTGTGATGTCATTATATCTGATCCTAAAAGAACCGATTATAGGTACATTTAGTACTGCAGGGTGGTAAACTTAAAGTGAATATTCTCAGCCAATATGGCAAAAAGGAAAATGTTGTGGGAGACCTAATCAAAAATATCTACAGAGCAGCAAGTTGCATAAAATAACACTCATCAGACCATATAATTGGAAGGGGCTTTTTAAGCTCCCTAGTCTACCTCTAGTCCAAACTAAAGCTTTGCTAATAGATGGCAGCTCGCTTTCACTTGAACTCATGCACTAACTATTGTACAGGTAGTCCTTGACTTATGACCACAATTGAGCCCAACATTTATGTTGCTAAGCGAGACAGTTGATAAGTGAATCTTGCCCCATTTTACATCTTTTCTTGACACAGTTGTTAAGTGAATCACTGCAATTGTTAAGTTAGTAACATGGTTGTTAAGTGAATCGGGCTTCCCCATTGACTTTGCTTGCCAGAAGCTGAGAAAAGAGGATTACATGACCCTGGGATACTGCAACTATCATAAATATGGGTTAGTTGCCAAGCATCTGAATTTTGATCATAGGATCATGGAGATGCTGCATCGGTAGTTAAGTGTGAAAAATAGTCGTAAGTCATTTTTTCAGTACCGTTGTAACTTTAAAACTTTAAATGAACTGTTGTTAAGTTGTGGATTATTTGTATCTCTTTTCAATTTGATGGGCAGAGTTTCAATTCCATTTTGAATGAGTTTTTCATCTCCTAGGTTGCCATGCTATCTAGCCCACACTTTCCAGCTAACTTGCTAAAGTCATGTTGTACTTTATGAAATAGTTTGTCAAAATCAAAATATTTTACAGATGCTTAAGGAGGCATAAAATTGGCCATACTCCAGTCAACTGGCACTTTATCTTTTTTCTGGGGTATATATAGTGTAATGATTAGAATTAAGTGTTGACTGTATTTATAATTTTAAGTAAAATGGTATTTACTGATTCTGAGACCTTCTCTTAACCAGCACTGACAAATAATTGAAATCATCAGTTATAATATTCTAGAACCATTTGCAACCGTCTCAAAATTGATATATTTATCATTAACTGCTCCATATAAATTTGTCTGTGATCCTATTAAAATACAAAAGATCATGAATTAAGTACTGAATGCATTTGGTTCTTTTTGTGTTATATAACAGCCTCTCTGGAGAAACAGTCTACAGTTACTGACGAGTATACATCAAAAGTAGTGGAGAAACCTCCTTTGTCTTCTGTATCCATGAAAAAGCAGGTTGGCTGTTCAGAAGATTATCTTCTTTCTAAGTTCCCACCAGGTGGCAAAGAAATACCCTTTGTAGTTCCTCAGTTCAAACTTGCTTACATCCAACCTCGGAATCTTAGTAATCCGCACCTTGGGGGACTTCAAGGTAAAAAGATGAAAGAGTGTAAAATGAATGTGTCTTTTTGAGAGGCTGCCTTTAGATGCATTGGAAACTTGCTTATGCAATTGATTACTTGTTCAAATTGCTAATTAATATCGAACTATATAGATACATGCAGCAAAAAGAGATCGTCTGTAAGACTAGATAGAAATCTTCCTTGGTTTCTCACCGGTCTCCCCTACACATACAGCATTGAAGTAGGCCATTGATACTCTTTAAGCTTTAATGAATATAGTAAAAACACAGCTTTTCCCCATAGGCTTTGTTTTATTTGATGTTTTTATTTGTGTCTGATCCTTTTGGATTGTTACCTGTTTTTCTTTTGTGGCTTAAAAGCTAAAAAGCAAGACCAAAAATAGTATACAGTATGCTGTATTTGTTTGTAAATTCTATAGTGAATTGTAGGTTATTAAAGTATGTATTTTTTCTTTACTGTTTCGGATTATTCTGTGACTTCATGGAAGTCTGTCCTATCCATCACTCGTTAACCTAAAATGCATTTCATTGACCATGTGCAAGAAGGAAAACGCCTGTCTTCTACTGAGATTGGTTTTAGTCTTTTTATTCTTTAAACATGCAGATCAAACTTTTTTTTAAATTGCTGTTTCTTTCAGATGATAGTTTTTATTCCAGCTACATGACTTAATTTGGATTGGACAGTAGAGGAAAGGTCTTGTTTCAGCCAGATATAGTTCCCTTATCATGACAATATGATCTTTTGTTCGTACTTCTGAACTTGCTAGTCTTACTTATCCCTAGAGTCTGCTGAATGAAAAAACAGTATCTTATTGTGAAAGGCATGCCTCAAGAACTCTCAGAGTAGAGAGTGCAAGCCAGAAGTTTAGAGTATTCCTGGCATTACAATCTAAAAAAAAAGTCAACTGTTTCAAATTTCTTCCTCGTGCTTTCCAATTTTTAGGACCGAGTTGCCATTTTACTTCCTTTAACAATTTCTGCGTTCCTTGCCCAAAGTCATGCCTACATTCCTTTTACAGGAAGAGATGGTTACATTGCCTCTTACAAGCTTTCCATGAGAGCTCCCTGTGCGCCTAAACAGAAACCTTTTGAAGACTTCACTTGGAAACAATCCTTGCATATCAAATTGAGGGTTCCTCGTTGCTCTCTGAGCTGGGTTGTTTTCTTGCAGACCTTTCATTACACAAACTAGGTAACATCATCAGTGTTAGCAAAGACTAGCATGATGATGTTACCTAGTTTGGATAATGAAACATCTGCAAGAAAATTAACCCAGATCAGAGAGCAACAAGGAACCCTCATTTCAATTCTGAGCTATAAATACTCTTCTTTATTGGTATTATCAAGTCTATCATTTTCTGATACTTGATGCATGACCCTTATTCCTTTTTTCAGTAATGGCATTCTTTCCTTGTTTGTTTTTCCCAAATATTTTTCTATAGCCCACAGAAGCAATTTATGAAAGACCTAACTATGTGTCTATCTTAAAACATCCATGCTATTTTTGGACTGATGGCTCCCTCTTGTTCTTTCTATACCACCCCACATTATTTCATGGTTGATGATCTTTTTGGCAGCCATGGCATTGGCCTGTCAACCTGGTAAACTCCTTTCTGTGTAAAAAGATCTCGTTCCCCCTTCACCCAGATATTTCTTTCTTTCCAAAGTCTTGGGAAAAAGACATCGTTTTTCTCGCCATCTCGACCATCTTTGGAAACATAACTTTTTTTAAGGGGGGGATATCTCTAACACTGACTTGTTATTTGGACTCTTTAGTATCATTTCAGTGGGACCAATGCATAATCCTGGCATTCCAAGGCCAATCTTAAAGGGCATGATCTTCCCTTCGACATTGCTCCAAAGGGATAATGGTTGCCATCAAACTTTGCTGTAGATTGGCCAAACAGCCATATCCAGTCTGTGCTTACATACCACAAGAGCAAGAGCAGCATAGGAATCTTTCCTCTGGGTTCTGTTTCTACTTAGAGCCAACTGTTCCTCTTCCCCTACAACTCCTGCTGGAACAACCAATTAGTGTAGCTAGTAATGCTTTACAAATGTCAATAATACACAAAATAAGGAACATGCACTTATTTTCCCCCCAACTTTTAAAATGTCTAATATCAATATGAAAGTACTTGACTCTAGTAGTAGCTTTTATTTTTGTGATATTATATATTAAAATACTGATTTCTATATAGCCATGAAACATAGGAAAAGAAACTTGTTTTTTAAAATCTGTTTTAGGCTGACCTCCTTCTCATATTTTACATATAATTTCAGTTCAGTAATGATTTGCTTAATAATATATCATACTTTACAGGTTCTGTTGTAACGTCTTTCAGTGATCGGAAAGCAGAACTTTCCAATATATACCATCAAAGACCTCCTGCTGATGTGGTGTATAACCCATTCTTTATGCAACTGCCACCTCTTTCTCCAGATTTCAGTCAAGACCACACAGAAAAAATGGTGAACAAAAGATTATATGGATCAGGTAAAAGAGTTCATTAGTTGTGAATGAACATACATTTCCCCCATTTTAAAGAATAGTATTAAAAGACAACAGATGTGAATTATGCCCTTTTATATTAGTTGTGAATAAAATAAGCCTACATTAAACTAGGGAAACATAAATGTCCTAAAAATTATTTTCCACGACCAGATTAATATTTTTCTACATGTTTATGTGTCTATTTCTGATGCATTTCCCAAATGACCTTCCATTCAGGGTGCTCCTATTAGTACAGATCTGTATTTTGTTCTTTCAGGCTATTCTTGTATTTATATTCAGTTCTTGGGCAAGATATTCGAGCTCTTTATTGCACTAAAGCTACATACTTTAGGTACGAGACTCTGGAAGGAAGAAGAACAAGTTAATTTAAAGAGCAGCTTTACCTGAGGGGATAAATCTATGTAGTATTTATATAGACTGCATTTCTTTGAAGCAAAAGCAGAAGCTGTAGATATTGTCTAAGGAAAAAAATAGTTTAAGGGTGATCACTGTTTGACATAAACCAACCAGGTGAAATACGGAAAAATCCAAGCCCAATTGAATGGTTTTGCTTTAGGGAATTAATCAATGAATAGTTTTTCACGAGCATACTGTAACACTTGAGAGTCAGTTTGGTGTAATTGTGGTATTTTAACAATTTTGTACTGAAATAGAAATAGATTTTCTGTGTTTTTTCTCTTGGAACAAAGTTTGGATATTATGCGTGGCAGTATTTTTGATTTCCTAACTGCTATTCATACTACTTTCTGGCCTTTGGTTGGGTTGCTTTCCTTTCAAATGTTTTCCACCTTAGCTTAGCTAGTATAGCAACAGTCACAGGTACCTGCTGTTGTTAGTTTAGATTGGTTGGAGTGATGTGTGAGTGGAATATTTAGAGGGGAACAGCTGTTAAATACAAAGACAGACAGAAGAAGATGGTTGTATCTGCATGACTGCCAGTCTTCCTGCTAAGTTACTGCAGTCTTATAAAATATTTGGTATATATTTCATGTATGTATCTAGGTGCTTTTATACATGCATACATGTACATTGCTTCAAGGTGGACACTGACTTAAACTCAGATGTTCCCAATGCCATTCAGGCTGTATAAAGTTATTTAAATATCCATAGAACATGAACTGGGTTGATTATTTGAACTTTAATTTACTGTTTGCTTGTGTTGTTTCTTTCTGATTCTGTTTAACTTTTGCTGACTCAGTTCTTGTGTGTGTGTGTGAAGCTTTTTTCAGACTTGCTTGCTGCTCCTAGAGCTACGACAGGACTTCTTATTAGCTTGTTGACTTTTTTGCTTCTTGCCATTGCAGTCTTGTGCCATAGAGTCATGTCCATTCCTACAGGAGTTAAAAGTGTGGCTTTCTTTGTCTTGTGTTACCTTCTTGGCAGGGAAAATTTAAGGGAATGCAGGGAATGTAAAGGAAAACTTTCTCTGTCATAAAGCTGGGCAGAATCGTTTTCTAATAAAAGATTCAACCTCTGCTTGTCTTTTTCCCATGTCTGTTTTTGTTTGTTGGCAATTACTGTATGTTTCCAGTTTTGTCTATACTAGCAGTCAGCATAGACAGCCACCTGACCTACTCCTGCAACATTAAATAAAAATCAGGGAGAAATTCTGATCTTCTGTTGCCCTTGTTGGCTACGGTTAGAACATTAGAAACCAAGAAAAATATGTCTATGGAGATTATCCGTTATCTAGGTCATGGTTGGGTACCTGGTATATATCACGATATCCCAAAAGCACCTTTGGGAGAGGAAGAATCTGGTAGCACCTTTTCTGACTAGCAGGTTGTATTAGAAGGCATAAGCTTTTGTGAGCTACAGCTCACTTTATCAAACATCTGTGCTGTAGCTTATGAAAGTTCATGCAGTTAATGATACTCGTTAATAGGAAAAGATGCCCTTAGACTCCTCCTGATTTTTTGCCTCTAAAGATTGACACAGCTGTCCTCCTGTAATGTTTAGAATATTAGAACTGTCTGGTTGTCTTCCACTGAAATGCAGTCAGTTTGTAGCATTTCAAGTGGTGATGTTTTGCATTGTTTCACATATTTATTTGTGATTGTTTGAGTGACCCAGAGTTAGACTTGTCTGTTCTTAGAAAGTGATAGCCGTTTCTCACTTGATTATGAATCAAATTAATTTATGAAATTTTATAACTATTTATATCAACCTCATATCAACCCCATTCTGGTACATAATTTTTTCAAGTTTAACATTTTTATTGAGTTATAAAATATTGTATAGAATTTTTAAAAACCAAATTGCTTTTGACATTTCTGTTTCTCTTTCAGTTTGTGATTTAAGAAGTAGCACATTGCCCTGCTCTTCCTCTTTAAGTCATTCTATGTTTGATCTTACAAGCCCACCTCACCGATTTCTTCAGGTAAATAAGTGTTATTTAGTGTTAATGTGATACCAAGCTTTATTAATAATGGCAAATGATTGATTACAGGTACTTTTTGACCTGTGACCGCAAGTGAAATTGGAATTTCAATTTGCTAAATAATGTGGCCATTAAGTGAATCATCATGTGACTGGATCCAATTTTGTGACCATTTTTACTGCAAGCATTAAGCAAATCATGTGGTTGTTAGGTGATAACACAGTTGTTAAACAAACCTGTCTTCCCCAAATGACTTTTTTCTTGGAAGCCATCTAGAAAGGTCACAAATCATGATTGCATAAGAAGATGCAAACTTGTAAATGCAAGCCAGTTGCCAAGTGCCTGAATTGCAATCACATGACTGCAGGGGTAGTGCAATGGTTGTAACTTTGAGGACAAGCTGTAAGACACTTTTTCTGAGTCTGTCCTAACTCTGAATTGTTGTTAAACAATCAGTCATAAGTGGAGGACTATCTGTAATTCCTTTATAATATATTGCATTTTGATCTCACACCTAGTTCTGTATTTCCTTGTTCTTGTTTTGGTTTATGTTGACTAATCACACTTTTTTTTTTGCTGGAAGAGGTACGATTCTGCCTCCAGTGTACCAAGCAGCATCTCCTCCAGAAAGAATTCACAAGGTAATAACAGGAGTTTAGGTAATGAGCACTGTTGTCTTATCTTATGTCTGGTAGTGATCTGGTAAACTGGGTGATGAGAGGGGCCTGTGAAGTCTGGAAATACCTGGTACAAAAATATTATAGATGTAGGCCAATATAGGTCCTACATTATATTTTTATAAAATCAAAATATATTTTGACTTAAAAGTTCCAGAATTTCTGTTATACTTCTCTTTCTAGCTTTATTAGAAGTGGAGGTTACACTGGTATCTTAATATCAGCTAAAAATAGACTTCATTGGAAGAAAACTATAGATTGGGATAAGTTATAGCTTTAAGCTTAACTTAAGTTGATTGAATCCAACAAACATAAGACCTAGTTAATATATATTGCATGATTTCCTAGACTACAATATTTGATATAATAAATAGATAAATAAATTTTTTAATCCTTGGTATTAAAAAAAGAAAGAAAACTCTCTCCCTTTAATGAAAAGCTAATACTGTATATCCAGAGTAGAGGAATTTCATAAAAATGGTTTGCTGACCTCTTTATTCTCCTCATGGAAACTTCTTTACCTATGCATATTCAAATATATAACTACAATATGAATTGGTACAAATGTGGAATGGCTGAACCATATAGTCTCTTCAAAAGCCAATGGCCTTTAGGTAGAAAAAATATCATTGGAAATTCTAAGTAGTTAGGGCACGGGTGTCAATACATGGATGTCAAGTGGTACTAATACCATTCTATAAAGCCTTAGTGAGACCACATCTAGAGTACTGTATCCAGTTTTAGTCACCACATTAATGGATGGAAATTGAACAAGGAGAGATTTAACCTGGAAATAAGGAGAAACTTTCTGACAGTGAGAACAATCAACTAATGGAACAGCTTGCCCTCGGAAGTTGTGGGAGCACCATCACTGAGACTTTCAAGAAGAGATTGGACTGCCATTTGTCAGAAATGGTGTAATGACCTGGGCAGGGGGTTGGACTAGATGACCTATAAGGTCCCTTCCAAATCTGATTATCTGTTATCTGTCAAACTCACAGTGTCACGTTGCCGTCAAGTGACATTTCGTGACTGTTTTCCCTATTTATGGAGCTGCGTGTGATGCATCCAGCCCGTGGGCTGCCAGGTTGACATCCCTGGGTTAGGGAAAATGAGGACCAGGGACTGGAAAAACCCACTAAAGCAAAAAACTCTTGTCTGTAGAAATAGGCAAATATTGAATAGTAAGTGAAGGTACCATGTAGAAAACAATCTGATTAAGAGAATGAAATTACATTTCAAGTTGAAGCTCATAAAAATCACTGCTCCAAAGCTGACAAAAGGAAGCAAGCATTTTATTAGCGTAAACAAATATTTCTCACACTGCACTGGAGTGAACGTATATTGAGTGTGTTTTTGATGTAGTGCATCCTGTGTTAAGTCACCCTTGCTCAGAATTCTGGGAATTGCAGTCCTACTGCATCTGAAAAGTGGCAGGTTGGCAAAGATTGCTGCAGACTAAAAAAAGTGCTTTCAGAAGCCTAGCATAGTGCATTGTTTTAGATTCATTTGCCTGGTCCTTTTTAGCATACACTTTGCTTGGCAGAGTGGTACAACACTGGTGAAAAGGTTAATCTCTCTGGTTCTGCCAGTGCAGGTGTATGTTGAAGAATGTTGGCAACCCACTATCTTGCTAATGTAGCTTTGAAAACACCTTTTATGATGCATTAAGGCAGGATTAGTTATAAACAGCTGAAACACTGACAAATTTGATTTGTATCAAACACATGTATTTCCTTATACATAACAGCTGACATCCTGGCGGTAGGGAGAAATATTTAAGTAATGAGAACAGGTTTTTTTTAAAAAGTAGTCTGAATTCACTGGATAAGCTAATGTTTTTTCAGCTTTTGAGAACAAGTTCCAAAAGTATTTTTGGATTTATCCCCAGATACAATTACATTATCAGGTGACGAAAGAGAATTTGGCAGGCTGAATGTGAAGGTGTGCTACATTTTTTCTGTAGAACAGATATGGATCACCATCTTGAAAGTAAGTAATCCTAAAAAGCATTCAGTTACTGGTTCTTGAATGGTTCCATTAAGGACATTTGTGGGGGAAAAAATCTAATTTATACCCTAAACTCAGCTGTTAGGCAAGAACCATTAGGTTGACAAAGAAGCCTCCTTCTAAAAACCACAATGGTTCCATTTATTATTCAATACACAGTATAGAGTAACCTGTTCAGAGATACACTTACTAGACTTAATGGATTGGACAATGACACCTTTTATTATACATATGAACATCATTATTGATTCTAACTAGATTTTATTAGCAATAGAAGAAATGCTGTACAGACTGCTTTATACTGAGTTGTAACATCTTCCATTTCATCTATTCTGGATATAGACATAAAACTAGAATTTTGCTGTATGAAATCCTTTTATTTGAAAATGAGTGGAATTGAATTGGGACAGTGAATATACAGAGTACATACTGTTTCGTAAATCAGTGCCCCTTCAGACATAACAATATTTGGAAAGAGAATACTTTGTGCTTTAATCTACTTCATTTCATTATAATTTTTATTGTGTTAATTCATTATTATTAACTCTTCTGGATTCATGACAGTATAAGAAAGAGGCATTAGTGTAACTTTTATCTTAAACAGCCAGTATTAAATCACTTTTTCAGCAATAATTATCTAAGGCAATAATTTGAATTGGCAAGGTTGCCTTGAGAGTTTATGAAGTTGAAGAACCATATTTTATAGTAAGATGAATGATGTTAATCATAAATAAAGCAAACTAACATAAGGAAATTAAGCACATAGTTATGTTTTCCAAGATTGCATTGTTTAATTTTCAATTTTGTAGTGCAAAGATTTGAACTGGTCATCTATTTGTGAAGAACATCCTCAAATATCCATCAAAGGAATCCTCACCCTACACAAACCAGTGCAGTTCAGATGTTTAGCAAAAGAAGCTTCCAATGTAAGTGGCCCTTTAAAAAAAACCACAAAATCTATTTCAAAATTCTTTTACATGTAATATGTGAATTGATAAAAGCAGAGACACAAGAGTGATTATGGATAAGGATTTTTTCCCCAAATTTTACATTTGACTGTCGCTTGCCTTTAGGACATTGAGTTCATGGAAACCTTTGTGTTTGCTATTAAACTGCAACTTCTCCAGACTGCAAGACTTGTGTTCAAAGTACAATCCCTGATTCCCAGGAAAAAAACTATAGGAGAATGTATTTTGCCCCTGCGAGACCTCAGTTCACAGGAAGTGGATTATTGGCTGATGATAACACCTCCTTCCAAAGCTTTAGTAAGTTAAAGTATCCCAAGGATTCTTGAAGGAGATAAATGGGGCTTTATGCAAGAACAGAAATGTAGAACTGGTTTTTGTCGGTCCTTTTGTTTATATTCATTCATTCTTCCCCATTTCTATCAGGAGCCCCCAATGCTGGGAGGGGGGACATGCAAGGAGAAAAGAGGTCCCTCACTTGTAGCCCCTATCAGCTAAATCTTCCATATTCACTTCTCCCATTGCCAAATTGCAACCTGTTTCTTTTTATCTACAAGGTAATGTCTGAAAAATTATAAACAGGGTGCAAAGCCTATAATTCTTCAGATATTGCAACTCCTTCTTCCCCTTCACCTGTTGTAAATTCCTCTCCATCCTAGCTATACATTCACAATAACTATATATCTCTAATATAATAGTAGTTTTTATTCTGAGGCTGGATTATGTAATAGGATTTGACTTGTTTCAAAAAGGATAGCCTTAATAAGTCTGTAGATTTTCTCTGGTCTGACCTACCTTGAACAGCTGATATCTTCACAAGAAAATTAGAACTATAATTTTTTGAGATAGCCTACATAAGAGACCCTTACAAGGCAGTATCTTACCCTCCTTTGTTTACTTCACGAATCAGAGAAATATTGCCTGCTTATGAATATTATCTTGCTTCCTACACTTTGTAAGCCCTTTTTGTGTGGCAAGGGTTCTTGAAAATATCTATCATCTTATTTACTCTCTATATGTAGAACAGATTGGCATTCCTCTGAAATGGAGCTACATTGGTAATGAAAGTATTTTAATTATAAAGCTCCGTCATTATAGAATTTCACACAAGGAAGTTATATTGTAGCTTCACACAAGGAAGTTATATTGTAGCTTCACTTATTAACATTCTAAAGAACCAGAAAATGAATTCCATGAACCAAAGGTCACCCCAATCTCATGAATAAGTCTTTAGAAATGTAAGGCAGTTTTTTTTAAACAGTTTATAATCTGGGGAAAAAAGATCCTGCCATTTTAAAAAATGGGGAGATTCTACAGAAATCCTGACAGCACTTTCCAAAAAACATATACAATAGGGTTTTTTTATCCCAACCTTGATTCTGGCAAATTTGGAAGGATTTGAACTTACAATTATATAGCATACAAAAGTAGCATTATCAGGCAGTTTTTAAAAAAGGTAGAGCTAATGTTTGATTAAACTGAAAATCTGATCTTTTCACTACACACCTGTGTAACAAAATATTTTATTTGTGAAACTTGGCTAAGATGAAAATGGAACATTTCTTTGCTCTTTGACTCTCTTTGCAGGTGTGTTCTGCAGAATTGAAAATAGGCACCTGTTTTCAAGCAGTAAACAGCCGGATCCAGTTGCAAATCCTGGAAGCTCAGAACCTTCCAAGTTCATCCACACCATTGTCTTCAAGTAAATACTATAGTCTTATTGGTCAAATTCCATAAATGAGAGCATGTTTAAATACAAAATTACACATCTCTGTGTGGCTGCTGCTCTGTGTGGTTTTATGATTATATAATGACTTTTATATAAAGGCATGTCATATCTTGATCTACTATCTAGGCTTCTCAGATACATAAAAGTAAAACTAAAAAGAAACCATTTCTCCTGAATCCTCTCAGTTGATCCTATTTATTTTAAAATATGCTTTCTTAAAGCCTGTTATTTAATATTCAAATATGTTTAGAGGTTTGGATAGAATTATACAGGTGTGGGGGTGTTGCAATCAAGATAGCAATAGGATACCTTTTCTGTTACAATCATTGACTGGCATGGACAAATGTTAACAGGGAAAATTGCATCATCAAGTAGAAGGATGAATTCCACTGGTCTTTATAACAGCCTGATACTGGGAACTGAAGCTGCTTGAGCAGAGTTTGTTTCCAAGGGGTGAGCAATGTATTCTGTGCCTTAAAATGCATCAACTCTGGGGAGTGTCCCTCCCCATTTGCCCATCATATTCAAAGATATTGCATCAATTATAATTAACAGTAACATATTCTTTCACTTTGGGATTTCAAACTTCACACAATGAAAACATTTTAAAAATTGCCATTAATTCTACCATAGATTTTTTTGTAAAGATTGTGATGCTCAGCACTGAAGGATTGGTTGATAAGAAAAAAACTCGTCTGCTGAAATCTACTAACAGTCAAGTAAAATGGGGAGAAACCCTGATGTTCCCTGTGAGCCAGAATGAACATGGAATAAACTTTCTCATCAAACTCTATAGTAGGAGCTCAGTGAGAAGAAAACATTTCCTGGGACAGGTTGGTTTGTTTTTTTTCCCTATGATACCCAAAGCAAAGGTTTCTGAATTCTAAAATTTAAAATTTATGCAGACTACAGATTTTGCTTTTTAACAAAAACGTTACCATTAATATAATCCTGGTTGAAATAAAAGAGGAATAGAAAGCCTGCAGTCCTCCAGATTTTGCTAAATATTCTCCAGCCAGTTAATATTCAGCAATTTCTTTATGGATTTAATTTCATGGCTAGATCCTTTAAAAAATTATCTCATTATGAATAAATAATTTTGTACCATAAGTAATTTCCTCTTATGCAATTTTATGTCAGAAATCTCAGGATTTACGACTCAAAGAATTGTCAGTAGATACAAATTTCCATTCTATTTTACAAGACACAGGTAAAATATTATTAGGAGAGAAAGATTAAATGCTCAGAAGGTATTGTAGCAGAAATTTCCAGATCATGGGATGTAAAAAATAGTCTTTTCCAAAATCCTAAAAACAAAATAAAAGATAACAATGTTTTTAGAATCCATTTTTTAAATAAAATGCGTATTTTTATCAGCATATGTGGTCACTCAGCATACATGTTCTTGATTCATGTTTTGCGTTGTATAAACATGATTTTATACACTAATCAAGATAAATGTCAAAAACAGCTTTTGGTGTCTTCTTTATAATGATTCTTTGTTTTTCTTATCGTGCAGGTTTGGTTAAGCAGTGACAGCAACAATGCAGAAGCTGCTGATCAATGGAGGGACACAATTGCTAATCCAGAGAAGGTTGTGGTTAAATGGCATAATATTATTCCAGCGTGATACTGCTTTGAACAGCCCTTTTGGTTCTGATTTGGACTTGAGCCCTGAGACTTTTGCACTTATTTAAAATGATCAGCCATCAGATAACAAAGAGACAGTAAAGAAATATCTATATGGATGCATACAATATCATCTCTGCACAAGAAAACCACAGAGGAAGCAACAGAGTTTAAAAAGGAAGCATAAGTTGGAGATCCTAGCAAAGTACATGAAAAGCCACAGTGAAAAATTAGTGGCTTGATTATTAATTGATAGTTGATCTATAAGGCTTACATGTAAAACATTTTAATATTTATATTCTAAAACAAAAATTAATTTAAAAACTTTGTATAGATTTTAGTGAAAAATACATAGAAGGGCTAGCCTTCAAGAAGATTTTGTATTAGTGGACAACCATGTTCCGACTATTGTTTTGCTTCTAAAAGTATTCTGTGGACATTTATTATTTCTACCAACATGTTGAACAACTGAGTAAGATAGGCAGGGAGGTAGAACTAATAATTTACCATTTAAATTCTTGAAATAAACATTTTAAGACAATTTTTAAGAATAGTTGTTGTGTTGGATAGTAAATTTGAGAAATGGGCAGGGAAATAACAATTCTTTTGTTAATCAGTTCAATTTTACAGTTCTTCAGCATAAAATTTGCTTTATTGTTTTGAACAGAGAGATAGATTAATAAGAAGTATTCCAATGATGAAATTCAGTAGAATCTGATCTCAGACTTAGAACTAACAGAGCTCCAGTATTCTGTGTTTTAGGAAAACCGAATTCACCAATCCTTATAAAATGAAAGAAACAAAACAAAATATGCAATCATCATTCTAACCAATTATTTTGAAAAATAAGCACTTTCCCACCCTTCAGTATTTTAAGATAACATATAAAGTGATAAAGGCTAATAGAGCTTGTATGCCAAACAAGTCCATGGATAACTAAACTGGCACCACTTATATAGATTTGTAGAGTCCCCAGATTCTCTAGACTGAACCATGTGAGACCAATGGCCATAATCAAGCAGGTGCCCTGACTAATTTCTAGAGATAAAACCTTTTTAAGGCACAAGGATTTGCATTTACTGCACACAATTCAGTGTCTTGACAACTGAGGTATTTGGCAAAAAGATTGGTAGTTGAAATAGGCACTGTGCAGCAGATAAGCCATTGAGGAAAATTGATCAGTAACATCTGAAAAACCTTCATGGGGATTTGAAATGCAGCATGATTTAACTTGAATGCCTTTGTTGCCTCTTTCATTAGATTATCAGTTCACACTGAGCTTTAAATAAATAGGATTCAGTTTGCCTCAAAGCTGTTGCCATATGAACCTGGAAGGGCACGTTTAACATCAACCCTCATGCTGATGTAATCTCAGGAGTATTTGTCAGATGAAGCTCCCAAGAAGGACATGGAACAATTTAGCCAGAGTTCAATTCTTTATTTGCTTTCACATAGCAGACAGATTCTTGCCAGACTAAACCCTTACTAGTCCCAGCCTTATGGATGCACCCTGAGAGATTCTAAGGAGAGGTTACCCTTACTTTCTTCCTCTGTCTCCTCTCCAGTTCCGAGATGTGCTGCCTTTTGTCTTCCTTCTCTTTCTGGAATATGCTCTCTCCTTCGTGGGAGACTGTCACTTCACTATAGTCCATCATACCAACTCCTCCTCTGTGGAAACCATCTCTCACAATAGCATTCCTATTTCTCATAACATGTGAAGTACACAGCATATTTATATGCAATGATCAGAAATGAAACCATATATAGTTCCAGCAAATGAATATTTTAAAAAATAATTAAACTTCAGAAATTCTATTTCTGCAGCCTCTGCTGAAAACATTAGGAATTGCTACAGGCAGTGTTACACTACTTTAAAATGTACTGGTTTCAAAAACGGCAAGGTTCGAATCTGAATTCTGTTTCAGTCAGACCTGGCTGATGTTGGTGATGTATGAAACAGAGAATGCCCTAAGTGCATAATGAACTATGAATCAGAAAATATAGTTGTGGAGTGATTAGCTGGAAGAATCCAGATTTTTATGGGGAAGAAAGAGAAAAAAGGCACATATAGAAAAAGCATGTTAATTGCACTATGACAGCATAGAAAACCAAAGTTCAGGAGAGATAAATAATAAATTAAGTGAAAAAGTGATCAAACTAAAAGCCACACTAAGAAAATCAAATGAAAACAATTATGAGAACATAAAACTGGAGAAGACATAGAACTATATTTAACTCCAAAACAATCTGGAATAATTCATGAAAAAATTTCTTTGTAATCCTCAAAGATTATAATTAGGTAGCAAAAAAATTTCTATGTAAGCAGTCCTTGCTTAACCAGTCACTGAGCAATCATTTGAAGTTACAACAGACAACACCCCCTAAAAATGATACTTCTGGCCAAAAATCTCTATTGGATGAATAGGTTCACTTAATGACTATCACATTTATTTAATGATCACCATGTTTGCTTAATTATTGCTGCAAAAATCAGGCATGATCACATGGTGACCCACTTAACCTCAATGGGTTGTGATTTTACAACCTTTTTTGTGGCAGCCGTTAAGCAGACGTGATGGTAATTCTGGGCTCAATTATGGTCGTACATTGAGGACTACCTATATGAATTAAACGTTAACTTAAGTTGGATTTAAATCTGGGGAAGCAAATGAAATAGTGGTAGGTATAGCAGCTAGTCTTTCGGAAGAGTACCGGTTCTCGATCTCAGCAAATAAATGTGGCTTGCAATGCATTCAATATAGTCACTGTACAGTTGAAAAAATGGATTATTTAAAAGTTGAATTAGAAATTTAAGTCCAAATTTAAATATCCTGCAGTTCTTTGGTTAAGATGTTTGTTAACAATGTACTTTATGTGCATCTAGTTCATGGTAAATGTGATGTTAGTCTTTCATTATAAAAATCATTTCTCTACTCTATTGCAAAATAATTGGTAAAAAGAACAATACTATCTTTTTAAGCAAATAATTACTGAAATTAGAACAATGAAATTATGAGCAAAACTGCTTTAACAGTTTTGGTACAGTATTTATTTCCTCTCTTATTTTTTATAAACATTGTACATGTACATGTTGTCTAGTAGGATAAATGCAGATCTTATTAGGGCTTCATGCAATAATAACATTATTAGGGAGCTCACATTCAAATATCAGAATATATAGAATTTCTACTGAATTTATAGTACTGTAATACAAAAATGACCAGCTGGTTTATTATAAATGTATATGCTAATGCATATTTTTATGAATATATACAGTACGTGTGTGTGTGTGTGTGTGTTGATGCCTGAAGCATTTGTATAAATAGATTCTAGTCTGACTTTTGCCTTCTACCTGTGGTCTGATCAGTTTAGCCAAAGTCTCTAGGCAAAGCTTGCTTTTTCAAATGATAAAAATATGCCTGAGGAGTTTCACGTGTGCACATACACATAATACACATGTACATATGAACACACATATATACAGAGAGAGAGAGAGAGAGATTATTTTATTGAACAGAACTCAAGCAAAGTGGGGGGGGGAATATCTTTCTCACAGCTTCCTGATGATGGTGTGAAGCTGAGCAGAGTATCCCAGAATTTCACATTATGCAACATGCTGGGCCTCATGCCAAGACTTTGTTTAAGAAAGGTGTGAAATGAATTGATAACAAGCTGGTGATGCCAAATGTTAATAATGACGTCACTGTTAATTTACCTCATGAATAATCCCGGATCCTGGCACAGCTGTACAGTACATTTCAAGTCTTATTATTAACCTACATGCTGTTTTTATTGACAATTAACTACATTGCTGGGGTATATTTTTGGTTAATTATTAGAAAACGAACAGAGTATATACCTTCTTGTATAAATAGTTGCAGCAATTCTGTAGGCACCTGCAATTCTTGGAGAATAGCCTGCTTTCTATAGTCTAGTTTTGTGGAACTGCTACACATGGCTTTAAAGTAGCACCTGGCCTTAGAAATGGTCTTCTGCAGTGTGCTGGACCAAGAGAACTGATACATTTTGGACCTCTTTCTAAACTCTTCCTTTTATGTTGGCCTTTCCATATTACTTGTTTTTATTTCAGTTTTTAAAATGATAAAATGCTTTAAAATAAAGAGTTGATTAATACAGTACTTAGTGTTACTAAAATTAGGACCATTCTGAAAATTAAAACGTTGAGAATTATTCCAGAAGTTTTTACATTCTACCTTGTCATTTGTTGATTGGTCACTCATCATACATTATTAAGACTTGTGTCTATACATTGAAACTTGTGTTTATAATGTGAACTTCCCAGTTAGTTTTGGAAGATGTCATCTGAATCATCCCTTCAGATCCCAATTAAGCTATAAGCGAATGTGAACAATTTTATCTGCAGTCTCACAAATATGTGGTAGCAGTCAGTAGGAAGATCACCTTTTCTATTTTTACCCCCCTAATAAGAAAGTTAAAGATGATTTACAGGAGGTCTAATAAGAATATAGAACTAATAATAGTAAAGCTATATTCATTTCTTTGATCACATTCATTCTTTTATGATACCCCCTGCTCTGTTGTTTCTTTAACTGTTTCATTCCCTAGAGCTCCTTGGTTTTCCAAAGATCTCCAAATTAGGGTAGGCCACTTGCAGGGGCAATTTCCCCCAATGCTCTCCAGAAAAGAATTCCAAAGCAAAACTAGAGATATGGTAATTTTTTTTTTCAAACTTGGCAATGTTAAGATCAGCTTAACATCAACTCCCAGAATATTTTTGTATTCTTGGAATTGAAGTCCACACATCTGAAAGTTTCCAAGCCTGAAAAACACTGTATTAGACTGCAACAAGTGGAATAAAATCCTCTACTCTCTTCCTCAGTTGCCACTACAAAATATTTTACGTCAGTTTTATGGATCTTTGCCCCATTGACAAAACATCGAGATATACAGTTAAGCATGCTGGTGAATTAAGCATTTGTGTGAAAAGAAAAGCTAACTGTAGCTTTGATCATTTACTTCATTAAGCATCAGTTAAATGTTTGTTTATGTTTATTTAAACTTCTATACCGCCCCCTCTCCCAAAGGGACTCGGGGCAGTGTATGGCCAATTAAAATATACATATATACATACAAATACAATGATTAAAATGAATATTAAAAGAATTAAATAGATTGGCCAAAAAATTAAAAATTATCAAAAGATTAAAAGATTAAGAAATTAGAACTAAAACCATTTAAGATCAGATTTAAAAACCCTACACATAACTCTAGGCCAGATTGGCTTGATGGAATAGGTGGGTTTTTAGTGTGCGTCGGAAGGTCAATAGGTTAGGGACGGTCCTCATCTCGGGGGGCAATTCGTTCCAGAGGGAAGGTGCTCCCAAACAGAAAGCCCAGACCCTCGGGGTCGCCAGCCATCCAGCCGGCGGCACCCCGAGGAGGCCCACCCTATGGGAGCGCACTGGTCGACAGGAGGCCGATGATGGCAGAAGGCGGTCGCGTAAGTACCCAGGTCCCAAGCCATGGAGCACTTTAAAGATGATCACCAACATCTTGAATTGCACCCGGAAGGCCACTAGGAGCCAATGCAGCTCGCGCAAAAGTGGTGTAACATGGGAGATCCAAGAAGCCCCCAAAACCACCCGCGCGGCTGCATTTTGCACCAACTGGAGCCTCCGGGTGCACTTCAAGGGGAGCCCCATGTAGAGAGCATTGGCATAATCTAGGCGGGAAATGAGGGCAGATGTGACCGTGCGAAGTGCGTCCCGATCCAGAAAGGGCCTCAATTGGTAGAACCTGCAGACCTGATAAAAAGCCCCCCGGTGATGGCTACTATATGGTCTTCCAACGACAGCCGTACATCCAGGAGGACACCCAAATTGCACGCCCTCTCTGTGGGAGCCAGAGTTTCCCTCCCCACGGCCAGCGAAGGAGTAAGCTGGCTGTATCGGGGTGCCGGAAAGCACAGCCACTCGGTTTTGGCCGGGTTGAGCTGAAGCCTGTTCCGCCCCATCCAACCCCGCACAGCCTCCAGGCACCAGGTCATCACTTCCACAGCTTCGTCAGGGTGGCCTGGGGTAGAAACGTACAGCTGAGTGTCATCAGTGTACTGATGGAATTCTACTCCAAAGCCACGGATGATCTCACCCAGCGGCTTCACATAAATGTTGAACAGGAAGTGCAAGAGCACCGACCCCTGAGGTACCCTACAAATCAGGGGCCTCATGGTCGATCTCTGCCCCCCTGCCAATACAAATTGCAAGCAGTCGGAGAGGAAGGAGGAGAACCATCGTAATACAGTGCCTCCCACTCCCAACCCCCCCAGCCGCCGCAATAAGATACTGTGGTCGACAGTATCAAAAGCCACCGAGAGATCTAATAGGACCAGGGCAGAGGAATACCCCCTGTCACGGGCCCTCCAGAGATCATCCTCTAATGTGACCAATGCCATTTCCATGCTGTACCCAGGCCTGAAGCCTGATTGGCGTGGATCCAAGTAGACAGCTTCATTCAGGTGCTGGGGGAGCTGTTGTGCCACCACACTCTCAACAGCCTTCACCATAAAGCGAAGGTTGGAGATCGGACAATAATTAGATAATAAGGTGGGGTCCAGGGACACTTTCTTGAGGAGGGGTCTCACCACCGCCTCTTTCAAGGTGGGGGGCAGAGACCCCCCACTCAAGGAAGCGTTAATAATGCCCTGGAACCAACCACATGTCACCTCCCGGGCAGCCAATACCAGCCAGGAGGGACACGGATCCAATAAACATGTGATGGCATTGAGCCCGCCCAGCAGCCTGTCCACGTCCTTGAGGGTCACAGGATCAAACTCTCCCCAGATAACCTGACCAAACTCTGCTCCCGCCCCCCCGTCCAGAGTTGCCCAGTCAGAGTCCAACCCATCCCGGATCTGAGTGATTTTGTCCTCGGAGAAAATTCGAAAAATCCTCAGCCCGCCCCTGTAGAGGCTCATCCCGCACTCCCACCTCCAAGAGGGAGCGGGTCACCATAAAGAGGGCGGCTGGGTGATTCCCCACGGATGCAATAAGGGCAGAGAAGTGAGAACGCTTCGCCATTCTTATCGCCACTAAATAGATCCTAATATGGGACCGCAGTAGTGTTCAGTCAGATCCGGAGCGGATGGTCCTCCAACCACTCTCTAGGCGTCTTTTCCGGCGCTTCATCTCCCTCTGCTCCTCGGAAAACCAAGGAGCTACTTGGGATCGGCATAGGGTCAGAGGCCGCAAGGGCACGACCCGATCAAGAGCACCAGCCACCATCCTATCCCAGGTGGCGACCAGGTCCTCAACCAGGTCGTGTGTACAAACGCTGGGAAATGGCCCAAGCTCCATCAGGAACCTATCCGGGTCCATCAGGCACCTGGGAGCGGAACCATTGTATTGGCCCCGCTTCCCTGTGACGAGGGGATGCAGCATGGAAGTCCAGCCTAAGGAGCGAATAATCAGATTATGACAGGGGCTCAACAACATCCCCTACACCGAGATCATCCTGCCACCGTCCAGAGACAAAAACCAAATCCAAGATGTGATCCCCAATGTGAGTGAGGTCCCTAATTAACTAGGTCAGGCCCAAGGCTGTCATGGAAGCCAAGAACTCCTGGACTATCCCCGAGGCACCGCCAGCTGTGGGTAGGTTGAAATCCCCCATGACCATAAGCCTGGGGGTCTCAACCGCCAAGCCGGCTATGATCTCGAGGAGTTCAGGCAGGGCCGATGTCACATAGCAGGGAGCCAGGTATGTGATCAATAGGCCCATCTGAACCCCGGAACCACATTTCACAAAAAGGGATTCACATCCGATCCTCTGAGGAACAGTGGATTCCCTAGGACACAGATCTTCCTTAATAATCACCGCAACCCCCCCACCCCTCCCCTGGGCCCTCGGCAGATGGAAAACCCAAAACCCAGCTGGGCACATTTCCACCAGGGGGACACCCCCTTCATGGCTTAACATCCACCAGGTCTGCCCCCCCTTCTGTGATCAAATCAGAAATGAGGGGTTTTTTGTTAACGACGGACCTGGTGTTGCAAACCATCAGCCGAAGACCTGGGGCCGGATTGTTTGGACAACCTAGGGAACGGGAAATGACCTGGGGGTCAGAGCGTGCCACCTCACATAAATAATGGGGACGGGCTCCAGAAACATAATTTGGCCCCCTGTCAACGCCATACCTGCCTTTCCTGCTGACCGTGCAAATAACCATTCCCTCCTCCTCCCGAAAAGAAGCCCCCATCCTCGATCCAACCTTCCGGCTGCGCTCAACCCCCGGTCTGGCCTGTGATACAAAGGGATTTTGTGTCAAAAATTAAATCTTTAAAGAAATGTTTAAAAAGAAATGTTGCTGTTTTAGCCATATCTGGCTAAAGTAGCCCTTAAATAATAACACCAAACCCAGTTTTGGACATAGCATAAAAACAAATATATGTTTCTATGCTAGCAGAGACTCTGCCAATTGAAAAGTAAACTTCTAAACCAATATAAACTTGGCTTTTTATTGAAGTTGATTACATAGGAAATCACGAATTGTTTTTAAAAAGTTCACACTGAGCTTTATTTGCTGATTTGATATCCATTTTTCTGGTTAAGTGAGGTCTTTTATCTTTATTGAATGATAAAATAAAGCAATAAATGAAGAATTGCTACATGACTAACTGGGTGGAGTCCCTTTAGCCCCATGCAATGACATTCATTTTTTATTGTTTTAGCCGAAACAAGACATTTGTTTGTTTGGAACTAAAGCAAAATTCACCTGGTGACTCCACCAGAATCACTTGACAGAGTCAGTTGGCCAAGTGAAAGTAATTGCACAACATATTTCTCTCTCCCTTATGGTTTGGCTTGCTATAAACAGTGAACAGGGCCAAGGATTACTTGCATCACCTTTATCTGCATGCTTTTTTTATGCTGACTGGATTGACACATTATTTCCTGGCTTGGAACCAAACCCATCAGGCCCAATGCACCTAACATTTTGTCACTTTTGTGCTCTCTGCTCTCTAAATTTACTTATTTAATTCCAGGCATTTGAACAAAATATTTTTCTACTTGTCCAGTTCACTGTTGTTAAGTTACATTCGAAAGCCTGGTGAAAAATTATTTTCCTTTCCTTTTTTAAAATTAAACTCTGTAAATAGAATCCTTATGGCATCTTAAGCATATGCAACATTTTTAAGACCTGCAATTGGTACTTAAGGAAGGTGTCCAAGATAGTGGAAAAGGAGCTTCAAATCCAGAAAAAGTATGCATGTCAAAGCATACAGACAAAGCTCTCTTGCAAACGATCACTGAAGAGTCAGTTAAAGGTGACATTCTGGGTTCACCCAGTCTTTGAGTCTGGGGTGGGCTTAGGACAAAAATGCATTTAGTTATTTATTATTATTATTATTTATTAAATTTCTATACCGCCCCCTCTCCCAAAAAAGGGACTCGGGGCGGTGCACAGCCAACTAAAAACAAACAATATATACAATTAAAAACAAATTAAAACAATTTCATCAGAGGCCGAAATACAATTTAAAATATAAAACTAATACAAATTTAAAAATTTTAAAAACCTAGTTATTAAAAACCCCAAAAATCGTTACTGGACCAGGCCGGCCTGTTGAAAAAACAGGGTCTTTACTGCGCACCGGAAGGTCTGAATGTCGGTAATGGCCTGTATCTCTGGGGGCAAATCGTTCCACAGGGAGGGGGCCCCCACAGAGAAGGCCCGCACCCTCGGGGCTGCCAACCGGCAATGACCTGGGGGCGGAACCCCAAGGAGGCCAACCCTGTGGGAGCGCACTGGGCGGCGGGAAGCTGTTGATGGCAGCAGGCGGTCCCGTAAGTACCCAGGTCCCAAGCCATGGAGCGCTTTAAAAACGATCAATACCACCTTGAATTGGATCTGGAAGGCCACAGGAAGCCAATGCAGCAAGCGCAGAAGCGGAGCTCCCAAGATCACCCACGTGGCCGCATTCTGGACCAACTGCAGCCTCCGGACACTCTTCAAGGGGAGCCCCATGTAGAGAGCGTTGCAATAGTCCAAGCGGGAGATGACGAGGGCAGAAGTGACTGTACGAAGTGCGTCCAGATCCAGAAAGGGCCACAACTGGTAAATCAGACGAATCTGACAAAAGGCCCCCCTGGTGACGGCCGTAATGTGATCTTCTAAAGACAGCCGTATGTCCAGGAGGACACCTAGATTGCAAGCCCTTTCCATGGGGGTCAAAATTTCTCCCCCCACGGCCAGCGACGGAATAAGCTGGCTGTATCTGGGCGCAGGAAACCACAGCCACTCGGTTTTGGTCGGGTTGAGACGAAGCCTGTTAAGACCCATCCAACTCCGCACGGCCTCCAGGCATCAGGTCATCACTTGGAGGGCTTCGTTGGGGTGGCCCGGGGTAGAGATGTACAGCTGAGTGTCATCAGCGTACTGATGGAACTCCACCCCGAAACCACGGATGATCTCACCCAGTGGCTTCACATAAATGTTGAACAGCAGGGGCGAGAGCACAGACCCCTGAGGCACTCCACATAATAGGGGCCTCGGAGTCGACCTCTGCCCCCCTGTCAACACAAATTGCGAGTGGTCAGAGAGGAAGGAGGAGAACCACCGTAAAACGGTGCCTCCCACTCCCAACCCCCCCAACCGCCGCAATAGGATACTGTGGTCAACAGTATCAAAAGCCACTGAGAGATCTAACAGGACTAGGACAGAGGAACAACCCCTGTCCCGGGCCCTCCAGAGATCATCCACCAACACGACCAACGCCGTCTCCATGCTGTGCCCGGGCCTGAAATCCGATTGGAGGGGGTCTAGATATACCGCTTCATCCAGGTACTGAGGGAGCTGACGTGCCACCACACTCTCAACAACCTTCATGACAAAGCAAAGGTTGGAGACTGGACGATAATTCGACAATAATGCTGGATCCAGGGACGGTTTCTTGAGGAGGAGCCGCACCACCGCCTCTTTCAAGGTGGCAGGTAAAAGCCCCTCACTCAAGGAAGTGTTAATAATCCCTTGGAACCAGCCTCGTGTCACCTCCCGAGTGGCCAGGACCAGCCAGGAGGGGCACGGGTCCAATAAACAAGTAGTGGCATTAAGCCCCCCCAGTATCCTGTCCACGTCCTCCAGAGTAACAGGATTGAACTCATCCCAAATGACCTCCCTGAAATTCACCTCCGCCCCCCCCCCCCGCCCGGAGATGCCCAGTCAGAGTCCAACTCATCCTGGATCTGAGTGATATTGTCCTGCAGAAACCTAAAAAAATCCTCAGCCCGTCCCTGCAAGGGATCCTCCCGCGCCCCCACCTCCAAAAGGGAGCGGGTCACCCTAAACAGGGCGGCCAGGCAATTTTCCGCAGACGCAATAATGGCGGAGAGGTAGGACTGCCTCGTCGTCCTTATCGCCACTAAATACGCCTTAATATAGGATCGTAATAGTGTTCGGTCAGATCCAGAGTGGCTGGCCCTCCAACTACTCTCTAGGCGTCTTTTCAGGCGCTTCATGTCCCTCAGCTTGTCGGAAAATCAAGGAGCCACTTGGGATCGGCACCGGGTCAGAGGCCACAAGGGCACGACCTGGTCAAGGGCCCAGCGGCCACCCTATCCCAGGTGGCCACTAAGCCCTCGACCGAGTCGTGTGTGTGAGTCTCGGGAAACGGCCCAAGCTCCATCAGGAACCTATCTGGGTCCATCAGGCGCCTGGGGCGATACCATTTTATCGGCCCCGCCTCCCTGCGGCAGGGGAGTGCGGAATGGAAGTCGAGTCTAAGGAGCGAATGATCAGTCCATGACAGGGGTTCCACAACCACATCCCCTCTACCAAGATCATTCTGGCACTGATCAGAGACAAAAGCTAAATCCAGGATGTGACCCCCCTAGTGAGTAGGATCCCGAATTAATTGGGTCAGGCCCATGGCTGTCATGGAAGCCATGAACTCCTGAGCAATCCCCGAGGCCCCACTGGCAGAAGGCAGGTTGAAATCCCCCATGACCATAAGCCTGGGGGTCTCAACCGCCAAGCCGGCTATAACCTCAAGGAGCTCAGGCCGGGCCGATGTCATATAGCAGGGAGCCAGGTATGCGATCAACAGGCCCACCTGAACCCTGGGACCAAACTTCACGAAAAGGGACTCACATCCGGTCGTCTGAGAAACAGTGGATTCCCTAGGACACAGATCTTCCTTAATAACCACCGCAACCCCCTCCACCCCTAAATATAAATATAGTTGATACTACTATTCATAATCTTTTTCTATAATCCTAAACATTAGACACAGATACTTTATTTATGTCCTTTCATTTTTTTTAATTTATATCCCTCTTTTTCTCTAAGAGTTCAAGGAAGTTTATTTCCATATTGTTGCCAGAATAAATTACCAGGAATTGACCTTCACTATAAATATAGTTTATTTACTTTACTGCCCTATAAAACAAACAGCTTTTCAAAATGAGCTCTGCCAATTTATATTTAGGAATTATATTCTGCAAGGGAACTTCTCTCATGCAATCTTCTGCTGTCAGTTGAAATCATTCTGAAAATCGTTTAATAGCCCTCAATTTATGACAACAATTGAGCCCAAAATTTCTATTGCTAAGCAGGACAGTTGTTAAGTGAGTTTTGTCCCATTTTATGACCTTTCTTGCCACAGTTCTTAAGGGAATCACTACGGTTGTTAAGTTAGTAACACTAACTTCACTAGCTTCCCAATTAACTTTGCTTGTCTAAAGGTTGGAAAAGCTGATCACATGACCTTGGGATAATACAACCGTCATAAATAGATGACAGTTGCCAAGCATCCACATTTTGATCATGTGACCACAGGGATGCTACAATGGTCATACATGTGAAAAATGGTCATAAGTCACTTTTGTGCTGTTATAACTTTAAACGAATGGTTGTAAGTCAAGGGTTAGCTGTAGTTTGATTTGCTCGTGTAACATGGTGGCTGGAGGAAAGACTGAATCCTTCTAACTGCCTTTCTGAAGATTCAAATGTAAGAATCAGTTGACTGGCTCTTTCAAAGGCCCTACATGGAGGTGGGGGAGTTAGAACTAGGCAAAAGAGTAAGGCAGAAGACCCCAGGAAGCAGAGAAAGGTAACTATTTCCCCTAGCCCTATGTTTCTCACTATACTTGACTACAATTCCCATCAATATCACCAGCTAGTTGTTAAAACACTTCTATCTTTCATAAGGTATACAATGACAAGGTAGATGAGAGATCTACTAGATAATTCTTCTGTTAACAAAGCTGCATCTCATTTAATGTCTCCTATTAGTAAAGTCAGTCTTGGCCAAGTTAGGTAAGATATATCTATTTCATACCTTATTTATTGCTTGTAGCCTGATGTGTTTAGCTCAGGACTTTCCTCATTTATATGACATCCTCACTTCAGTAATTCTAGGCAGTTCACATATTTTATTATTATTTTTTATTTGGTTTCTTAATTGCTTACAAGATAATAGGTATAAGTAAAAACATAGTTATGAATACATGGATACATATAAGAAAAATAAAAGAAACAATAGGACAGGGACGGTAGGCACTTTGGTACGCTTATGCCCCCTACAGACCTCTTAGGAAAGGGGTGAGGTCAGTAGTAGAAAGTTTAAGCTTAAAATTTTTGGGGTTTGGGGAGGAAACCACAGTCAGGTAGAGTATTCCAGACATTGACTACTCTGTTGCTGAAATTAATTTTATTTTAAATTAATATTAAGGTTAAGGTTTAGACAGCAAGTAAAGCAGCATAGATAACACACTAAGAACAAAAATATATATTGCTCCTTGGGGGTGGGGGGGAATGGTTGAAAAAAACAAAAAACAAGAACTAAAAGAGAGAATTTTATGCACAGAATACCATCAGGGAGCAAATCTTCACACCCAATCCCAGGAAAGAGCAATCAGAGGGATACTATTCCACAGCCACAGCTGCAGAGAAAGCACTTCTCCCCTTCTCATCTGTTTCCAGGACAATGACATCTGTCTGGGTCCTTGAAAAAATATCCCAAAATGTATAGTTGGGGGGAAGTTTGTTTATTACACCCTTGCTGCTTTGCAGTAAGTAGCAAGTGTGATTTTGCTTCCTCCAAAACCTAGTTCTGTAAGTCTAATACTTTCTTTTACTTATGAGAGATTTACAGACATTTACAGACGTTCACTAGTAGTAGGAAAAAAATGGAACGTCAGTGGGGTATGGTAGACAAGGTGCAATGCTGTAATCCCATGGTCCCCAACCTTTCCAGCTCAGTGGACCAGTGGCAGTGGCGGGGGGGGGGGAAGCGGGTGGTTTTGGACTCATGCCCACCGTTTGCACAAATGGAGCTTCATGTGCTTGTGTGCTCGACCATCACTTGCATGGCTTGGTTCCCAATAGGCTGCAACCCGATCCTGGGCTGCAGACCAGGGGTTAGGGACCATTGAGTATAGCCATTGAAGGCCCAAACTAGTCATTCTCTAGCATCCTGTCCTTCCCTACATTATATAGAAGGCAAGTCTTGCTGACTAGACTTGGTGTGGACAACTCTACCAGTAACTGTCTTTTTCTTTTATGGATTGCTCCCTTCTCACTAGTCCCTATTCTTTTTCCAAATATTTATACACCTTGGAACCTACTCCTACACTTTCTTGTTTGACACTAGCAGACCCTTTCTTTCTCTTTTTTCTTTCTTTTTTTCCTTCCTTCCTTCCTTCCTTCCTTCCTTCCTTCCTTCCTTCCTTCCTTCCTTCCTTCCTTCCTTCCTTCCTTCCTCTTCTTTGCTTTCTCTTTCTTTTTTCTTTCCTCTCTCTCTCATCTATCTATCTTTCTATCTATCTTTCTATCTAGCTATCATCTATCCATCTTTTCTCTTATATTGTACTACTATTGCCTTGATGCTACAAAGATTAAGTTAAAAGAACACATTGTTCCTTTGTTAGATCCATACCAATTTTGTGGCAGTGAAGAGCTGATAGTTCAGGTTCATGGAAGCAAAGGGATAGTATTCATTGAAATGTTGTGGCTTGATTCCAACATGCCTAAATTGTAGTTTAAAGATTTAAAAAGTGGGGAAGGGAGCTATTGCAATGCAAGAGGGCATTGGGTCAGAAGGAGAGTAGAATGTGCTTCTACCAGCCTAAGAAGAAATAAAAAAACAAGGTGTTCGCAGGAGATATAAAGTTAACCTGGAGGAAGGCTAGGAGAACTGGTGGGGAAACCAGAATAGCCAGAGGATTTTATTGGATTCAGTGATCAACTGGATGTTTTTTTTAAAAGGAAACTACTTATCTTCTGAGGACAGCACCGGGCTAAACAGCTATGTAAAGTATCAACCAGCCATTGGAACAAGGGATGACGCAAGAGTGGGATGCAACCACAGTAAATAGTATCTGTATGGTTGGACAGAACTAGGTGACATACACAGCAGTGTGATGAAGTGCCATAAAATGCACATAAAAACAGATGCAACAGATGCTGGGATCGTACTGATGGGGCTGCTACCATCTTGACTTTATTTGACCATTTGTGGACGAGAAACAGCTTTAGTATAGTTTTACATTCACATTTTCTTTTCTTTCCTGATTTCACAGATGGAGCTGCTATGGCTTTATATTTTGCTTGGACCCATTTTGAAACTTTCTTCAGGCCTTTCGTACAATAAAAGAGGCAAGTTGTGATTTCAAATACATTCATTCCTGGTTGTTAGAATGATCAAAAGGAGAAGATGGACACCCAGGCTAGGGAATTTGCTCGTTTCTCTCTTTCTTTGCCTGTGTATGCAAGGCTCCTGCTGGCTTTTTTGTGCTTTTTTGTGCAGTCCCGAGCAGCTGCAATGACCATCAATCATGTTCCTGACATCATAAGGAAATTTTGCTTTAAATGACAGCTGTAATCATGCTTGTTATGTTTCATAATGGATTCTGTTTTAGTTGTTGTAATGTCCTTGTTTTAGTATGAAATTTTGTTCTCTCATTGGCTTTGTCAATGTTGATTGTTTTTGTTTTGCTTTGCTTGATTTCAGATGACTTTGTAGTCCAGAGCCTTTTGTTCTGTTCTGTCCCCCCCCACCCCTTGGTTCCATTTTCCAAAGATACATTCTTTGCAACATTATGACTTCAGGCTATCCTTCTTTAAATGATCTCACTCTGCCATCTTCCATCCTTGTATAGCTAAAATTCAACACAGTGAATTTTAGCTATACGAGAAACAATACATAAATATTGATATTATAGTAAGAGTTATCTATGTACATATGTGATTTCAGGAATTAGAATAAATCTATCTGCAGCACAAATACTAATTGATATGGCATGCCTCATTCACCACAAGGGCATCCTCAGCTTCCTGACTAGACTTCTAGCAAATCCAGGCTGCAAAAATTCAGATGAACACTGGATCCTGGCAAAGAACGCATGGCTGCCATCTAGTGGTTTTCCAAGTTTCTGCAGCCCAGATCTGGCAGTCTTACTGTATGCATCCTGGAAAAGTTTTGACTATCTTGCAGATACAGCTATTGAAAATTTCAGAATAAGACATACAGTATTAGATGTTATGATGGTAATCTATCTCTTCTATGAATTCATTATTAAAAAAAAATGTGGAGCCTGTTGTAGCCAGAACTGAAATAAATTAATATTAATTGACCTCAGTCTCATATATATATATATATATATATATATATATATATATATATATATATTTGTTTTCGGAGATTTTCGCGGGTATTTGTATGTGGATCTTTGGTTCTTCGGGTTTTCTCCCGCGTAGAGTTGGAAATATCTAGGCGACGTTTCGATGAAGTCTCATTCATCATCTTCAGGCTTGTGTCTTCGGCCTTGTGCTTCTCAGAGTGATGCAGCTGCAAGCTCACATCACTCTGAGAAGCACAAGGCCGAAGACACAAGCCTGAAGATGATGAATGAGACTTCATCGAAACGTCGCCTAGATATTTCCAACTCTACGCGGGAGAAAACCCGAAGAACCAAAGATCCATATATATATATATATATATATATATATATATATATATGAGAACAATCATTCTTGCACCACTGTTTCATTAGAGAAGGATATTAACAATACAATTCTAGCCCAGTGCAAAATTTGTTATTATTCATTAAAGTGGTAGTTGTTCTTTAAATTAAATTAAATTCTTTAAATTAAAAGAATAACCTCTTTTCTTGCAATTGTATGGTACATGAAACTTCTGTAAGAAAATTAAGCATTTGATTTGGCCCCAAAAAAGGAGCAAGGCGGCAATTTATATAAATTAATTTTTACTACAAGCCAAAATATATTAACAGTAGACAACATGGAGAATGTTTTGTTCCTCTTTCTTTCTTTCTTTCTTTCTTTCTTTCTTTCTTTCTTTCTTTCTTTCTTTCTTTCTTTCTTTCTTTCTTTCTTTCTTTCTTTCTTTCTTTCTTTCTTTCTTTCTTTCTTTCTTTCTTTCTTTCTTTTCCTCCCTTCCTCCCTCCCTCCCTCCCTCCCTCCCTCCCTCCCTCCCTTCCTTCCTTCCTTCCTTCCTTCCTTTCTTCCTTCCTTCCTCCATGCATTTCTCCATCTCTCATCCATTTCTTTGAACTTTTATTCTGTTTCTCTTTCATTTATATTACATATCAAACATCATGGATGTACAAACTAAGTTTCACTGGCTGCATACTGTTTGCCCAAATCTTGAGCATTGTTCCTAGAATGTATGCATAATCATATTAGAATTTGTAATATGACACAAGAGGAAAAATACTACAGTCACTTCATTATATTAATTACATTTAATTTCATTTTAATTAGATTAAAATGTGGTTTTTATCCTACTACTTCTAGTCATAGGTGTACATGAGCAAAGACCAGATGCATCCTTTATCCCACAGTTTGTACATCATTGGTATAAATAAACATGTTTAGAGATGATATTATAATACTTCTGTATTTTCTCTCAGAGGTGTCCACTTCAAGTTTTGCTTGCTACACAGATTTTTTCACAGATGATACTGCAAAGTCTAAAGCAGTCAAATTGTATCTTCCACGGAAGAGCTTAGTAAGTTTCCTATTCAGTTTCATATATTGTACAGAAACTTAAATTATGGCAATTAACAATAACTTAAAAAGAAAAGTCACTATCCAGTAAATAGATTTACCAAATCTCTGTTTCACAGACTTCATAAACCACAGGAAAAATTCCATTTTACTCAAACATAACACCATTCCATACAGGCACTATTATACATTTACAATATTATACATTACAGTTGTAACCGATTCACTGCTTCTCCCCCATGTATGAAAGAAAATGTGTTATTTCTATAAAATTATTATTTTGTAGATATTTCTATAAAATTCAGCTTGAGTAGTTCTCTACAAGTACTTTGAATAAGAAACATCCCCAGAAATAAAGAATAGAGGTTTTTTTACTTGCTTAGGAATTTTTCTAAATCTATGAAAGTATAGAAAGGATATGATAAATAAAATGTAAATTAAAGAAATGGCTCTCAACTATCAATTTTGGTCTAGTGGCCAAGGCAACAGTCGAGAAACCTGGAGACTGTCAGTTCTACTCCTACCTTTAGCATGAAAGCCGCCTGGTGATCTTGGACCAGTCACTCTCTTTCATCCCAAATCACCTCACAGGGTTGTTGTGAGGAAAATAGGAGGAGGGAATATTAGGTATGTTCACCACCTTGAGTTATTTATAAATAATAATAAAGACGAGATTTTAGAAAATCTTTAAAAAGAGATCAAAAGTAGTAATCATATTGTCCACTCTTTCCACATGTACTGTGATAACTTGGGTGTGGCTCAAAAATAACAAAGTCACAAAAGTAGAAAAAATTCCTTTAATACCTCCAACTTGGCCCCCAATGTCCAGTTATCCTCGGCTGGAGATCAAACTCTTCCAAAAACAGTCTAGAAAGGGAAGAAATGCAGTCTGAACCCAAAGTATAAATAAATTAGAAATAAAAAAAACAATACAAACCACGCTGAAGTAATTAACACGACCGGCCAGGATAATAAACTGCAGACTTCTAAAAGATAATGAAGCACGCACAGTTGGGAGCACACCAAAATCCAGATAAGCCTCAACAAAAATAATGCATGCTTTGTTTCCAGCAAGGTGCTGTGTGCAAATGTCCTTCTTATATCCTGTTCTCCCAACTGCAACTAATGAAAGGGATCAGGGCCTCTTTCTCTCCCATAAGCCATGTTGCTCCCTTCTCTGTACCTCCCTGCCTGGGATAAAGAGGGGATGGCCCTGGGTATTCCTCCAAAGGTCCAGCTGGACTGTGCCCTCCCTCCATTTCTTCCACAGCCACCGGAGCCACACTCCCACTCCCTGTCAGCTGCTCAATCTCCCCCTTGGAATCAGACTCCAATGAGGGTATGACATGTACTATTTTCCATTTTGTTGGTACTGAGGACCTTTTATTCTGCAATTTCACACTGTGTTTTCAAAGAGCAAGCACTCATTTCCTGACTACAGCAACAAGGGGAAAACAGGGATCTTAAACGGGATGCAGGAGACAGAGTTGTGGAGATGTAGGCTGTGATTCCTAATGTATTGACGCAAAAGAAAAACATTCAGAAAAAAACATCTGCAGCATTAAGTTTTCATTCAGGGTTGACAGTTAATCCCAAACATATAACAATATGTACTAATGACAATAGGCCTAGGAAGAATCATTTCTCTTTGTAAGACAAGGATTTAGAGCAGCTAAGATTCCACTCTCTGAAAATTGAATTGCCGACATTAGCAATTTCACTCATTGTGAATGTTGATGTCTGTTATTATTATTACTAATATTATATTGAGAGTGGATTTGGCATTTTTATCAATCTATTGAATCATTCCCAAAAACCTGAGATAGGAAAATGTGGTTGTTTAATGGTGTTAGAGGCATCATCACAAGATATAAGCTGTTCCAATTGCATTTTGCAATTGACTGGTGGTGATTTTGTAAATGCTGATGGTATTCAAATAGTGCTCCAGATGTTTTGGGATTCTACCCAAGGCATCTATTATCATCAGCATTATCTTTACTTTCTTTTTCACAGTCATGCTATTTGTAAGTCTTTGTATTTTGTGATTTTTCTCCAATTGTTTCTCTTCTCTTCTGCTGTCTATTATTGTTATTAGAAGTAATGTCCCACCTTGTTATATTTGCTTAACTCAAGTCTAGAGAAGTAGCCAGCAAGAATAGGGGAAAGACTTATGACACTTAATTTGCCCACTATGGGATAAAATTCCTGTAAAGATTAGAAAACAGTTTCCTTTTTTAAAAAATAAAAAACAAAAATACAACTTTGCAACTACAAGGTTTTCCAAATATGCACTTTTCCAGACAGAACACTGTGGGGACACAATATATTTGCAGCCATTGGCCAAGAGAGAGCCATTTCCATGGCAGAAGAAGAAGATAAACAAAAATAATCCTCCCTGTTACCTCATTTACAGTGTCATTTAAGTACCACCCTTAAGTACTGGAGAGAGATCCCACAAAAATGTATGGGAAATTTGGTTTATATTTATTTAAAGGAAGCTTTCTGAATCTGATTCTTTCAGGTTTCTTTGAGTTTTAGGGTCCCATAGCTTTATTTCCACAGAGGTCAGGAAAAGTACTCTGACAGCTGGTTGCCTATTATCTGCTTGAAAAATCCAATGAAGGAAAATCCATACCTCACTAACTAATTGGTTTCATTGTCAATGGATTGGCAATTTTATTTAATATTTTAAACATGCTTAGTGCTATGGTTGGACAATATGGCTTTATGTATATCTTTTTTTTCTTATTTGTTGTCCATTTCATCTAAAAGAAAGTCAAATGCCATTTGTATAATATTGATGAGGAGGATACCAAGGAGAGCAGAAGAAAAAATCTACTGCTCTATTCTTCAGCAGGTCTTGCTCCCAGCATACAAATCTTCAATAGCACCTACTCAAAAGTCTTCTTCTTCAAAATGACTCTGGTAAATAAAATGACTGGGGAAGGTAAATTGTTCAGTGGGAGAGAACAGGATTTGCAAGGTTAGATTCCTTTCCTGATATATTCAGTTACATTCAAGTGGCAAATGATTGAAACATGTGGAGACAGGGACTGCCAGTAGTATGAGGCAAGAATAGATTAAATGTTAAAATAGTCAGATGTGGTGCACAGCAGCATCTTGTCTTTCTATTATTTTGTACAGAAACCAGCAATCTTTTCAGATGATGGGCATTATTGTCTGATTTTACATTTTACAACAAGTGCTACAAAAATTTGCAACATTTCTAAAATGTTTTTTTTCTAAAACTTTTTTTAAAATGCCTGAATTTGCAGTTGCCGTGCAAAAATAGTAATTTTACAAGACTTAGATCCTTTTTAAACCACTAACATTGTATAGGATTTGGCAATCTTGTGGAATTTCCACCATTTTTTAAAACAAGTTATCTTTTTAATTTAATTTTGGCTTCCTTTAAGAGGATCATGTGTGCCGTGATTCTTGCAAGAATGGGACTACTAGATATCACAGTGGTTAGAAGATTTGAGTAAAAACTGATCTTCGTAAAGGAAAAAGTTGAGATTATAACATTGTTCAGGTTGAAAGTGGAATACATTGTAGTTGAACAGAGAAGGCATATTGTGACCTCTGTACTTGATAATATTAAATTTCAAGCAAATACATATACAATATATATGTGTCTGTGTCTTTGTACATGTTACATTCATGATGATTGATACTACTTCCAGGATCAGATCTCAGTCATCAGTTACTGTGAACTATAGCAAGCTTATGGTTACCTATTATAATCAAGTCTTTCTTGGAAGAAAAGACTGCTGAATTGGGCAGAACTGTAGTCTGCTTTGGTATAATTTGGACTAATTTGAATTAAAATATTTACTTTATTTATGTATTACATGTTTATACTGCCCATCTCCCCTATAAGGTGACTTAAATGTTCATTTTTGAAATGGCAGAATGTTATTTTAGTTTGATATTTCTATAATACATACTCATTTATTTTCTTGGCCAGAAATGGATTGTCACTGTTTTCTTCCAGTATGAATACTGTATCCACACCTAGTTTATATTTAGTATACAACTTTGGGGTTTCTTTGTAGTCTTCTATCCTAATACTAATCATTGACCTTACGTAGTTCTTGCAAGATATAAATATCAATAAGAAATTTGCATTACGTCTGTTTCTAATTTTTCCCAAGGAGCTCATAACCTATTCAAGAGCAGTTTATCCCCACCTAAGCATCAAGCAATAAATTTGGTTAAAAGATTGGTTCATGTATAAATGACTGTAGCTGTTTAAAAGTCTGAAAGTCTTTTTCTGACATAATTTCTAAAGGGAGAAGACAAAGAAGCGGATTCATGGTCTATTGATATCCCTAGAGAAAAGATTACATATAATACAGGTGAGAGATTGCTATAATAGCCTGTTTCTTCTAATGGAATTATTGCTGCTTTCTTAGTTTAATTTGCACCAGTAGTGTGATCTTTTCCATTTATTTTATTATGTCATATTAACCATAAACAATATAAAATGATAAATGTAAATTGTAATATAAATAAGAAAATGACTTGAACCTCCAAATATGAAAACATACTCATTACTGAAAAATCCACTGAATAAGTCCATTGAAAATGCCTGGGGGTATCGTATATTAAAGAAAGACGTTAATATTACACTTAGATGTTCACAGGAATTATACTCATTTTCTATTTCCTGTTTGACTAGATATTGCTCCAATAGAGGAATGGTTTGTAAAATTCAATATGCATCATGGGTTAGGTATGTTCACCACTGAAGGAACATTATTGGATATAATGCGAGGTAAGTTATAGGAAAATTATTTTTAGTAGCTACATTAAGTTCAAAGCTTTCTGAAAGTGTTCAGATATTAAATGGTGGTCATCCGAATGGCTAAGACAGTATGTTCATGAGGAAAGATTTGCTTGCTAGCAGCTGAGATAGATTTTCAAGTGACTTTTATTCCTGGAATTTAGGACAAATAAATCCAAAATCAAATATGAAGGACAGATAGCATTGCTTTGGGTTTTTTTTAATGGCATTATTCTCCAGGAAGTATTGGAATTTAGATACTAGATACATGGTATATAGGATTGGGCTCATAATAATGGGGCTGTAAATATATTTTCATTCATTTTAACAATGAAAATCTGTATTTTCATTCTCTATCTATATTTTATAGTAAAGTTACAAAACTGTGCAGAATACACATTTTTTACACATTAATCTCACTGTTTTATATTTTATAGAGCCAATTCTTCAGTGGATTCCTAGACTTGGTACTTTCATAGATATTATTAAAACAATACCTAAGATAATAAATTTGCGAATAACAAAGAGTCCTTGTGCAAGTGATGTAGCACTAATTGGTGCGATTTATAAAAATCCAGATACAGGTAAGTGCAGCATCTTGTAACTACATATTATTTGATAAGTGTTACACAGCTAGAACCACCAATGATGATAGATTTGCTATCCAACAAGATAATCTAATATATGTGTACTCGGAACCAAATGCCATTACATGTTCCCATTCATACCGCTAGTTCTCAACTTATGACCACAAGTACAAAATTTATTTTACTAAGCGAGACAGTTGTTAAGTGAATTTTGCCCCATTTTATAACCTGTCTTGCCACAGTTATTAATTGAATCACTGCAATTGTTAAGTTAGTCACATGGTTGTGTACAGCGTTACTGTACAACTTCTCCATTGACTTTGCTTGTCAGAGGGTCGCCAAGGATGATTGCATAACCCCAGGGTACTGTAACCATCATAAATATGAGTCAATTACTAAGCGTCTGAATTTTGATCACGTGACTATGCTGCAATGGTTGTAAGTGTGAAAAATGGCCACTTTTTTCAGTTTCGTTGTAACCTTGAACAGTCACTAAATGAATTGTTGTAAGTTGAGGACTATCTGTAGTTATTTAGGAATAAGTCACAGTGAACTTAGTGGGTTTAATTTTTGAATAAATACATGAACTCATAACAGACTTTGTCTTTTAAGCCTGTAAAGGATTGCACAATTATGGTTTGCTTAAGATTACAAGCTATTTTATTGAGGCCAGAAATCTATAAACACAAGAATTAAGTTAATTTATTTCAAGTACACACCTACCCAGAGACATGCAAAAGTATAAGAAATTTGGCACCTTCCAGATTAGTCTGTAGAGATTTTCAGTCATCCAGGTCATAGTTGTCCCAAAGGTGCTTTTTAACAAGAAGCAACTGGACTTCCTTCTTTTTTCTTTGAAGACATTTTGCTTCTCATCCAAGAAGCTTCTTCAGCTCTGACAGGACAGTAGCGAATGGAAGGATTTATATTCCTTGCAGACAGCTTGTCATTTGCATCCTTTTTGAGGGTCATTGAAGCCCTTGGAGGTTTATCTGTGAGTAGTGTTCCTGTAGTCTGCAATTTTTCTGGAAATCCATTCATACCCCCACACCATTCGAAGGGTATTCATGCACCTTTGGGATAACCATGATCTGGATGACTGAGAATCTCTACTGACTTTTAGCTATACAATTTGGAACCAGCTTCTTGAATGAGAAGCGAAACGTCTTCAAAGAAAAAAACCAGTCCAGTTGCCTCTTGAAAAAGCACCTTTGGGACTTCCAGATTTAGTTTCAAATTGGTACTTCATCACCACATTTTCATTTTTTCTAACTGAAGCTGAGCAAGGAAAGAATCCTGCTAAGCAGGATTCTGTGTTGGTAGCTGCAGGTGTTCTTTCTTCTCCACAAGGACATCCACTTTTGGGGGGAAGTAACCATCCTCTGAGAGAAGGAGAGAAGATCCCAGTGTATCAGGCTTCTGGGTTGCCAGTCACTTGCTTTCCTACCTTCCTAGTTAGCTATGATCTCCAAGAGGCTATTGGTCAGGGGTGGGATTCTACCGGTTCTGTCCACTTCTGTAGAACCGGTTGCTCTGAAAAACAGCAAACAGAGAGCACACATAGAACCGGTTCTATGTCTGCTGCTGTTTTGGGCCACCCGCTCACCCGGGCTCTTACCTGACCTTTATTTCCTGCATTTTCAACTGTAGCTGCTTTGTGCGACACAGCTGCGGTTGAAAAAGCAGAAAAAAAGGGCTTTTCCAACTGCTGCTCACTTGCACGCAGCGCTGCTCAGCTGTCCGGGCAGCTCAACAGGTCGTAAATTGCACTCACGCAACTTGTACAACTCATGTGGGCGCACATATGCGCACGCGACGCAGAGCGACAGAACCGGTAGTTATACCAGTCAGATCCCATCCCTGCTATTGGTTATAACAGTAATTTCAAGGAATGCTAAAATGGTGAATTTTGTGACTAGTTCTAAAACAATTTGTATAACTTTCTTCTGCTGGGTATCTCAAAGGTACTTCCCCCCCAAAAAAAAACTGGACTATGTTATTTCCTTAATGAAGAAGAGGTTCTGTTTTTCATCCAAGAAGCTTCTTCAGTTCTAGCTGGCTGGAGGTGGGGGGGGAAATGAAAGGATGAGTTTTGATGACTGGTCAGAACTAATCCTTCCATTTCCTGACCACCACCATCTAGCCAGAACTGATGAAGCTTTTTGGGTGAGAAGCAAAACCTCTTCTTTTTCCTCAAGGAAAAAACAGTTTTACCTTTTGACGGAGAAAAAGCACCTTGGAGATAACCATGACCTGGATGACTGAGAAACTTCATAGAAATACGGTAGTTCTTCTGTTGGGAAACTTGTTGACTGAGGACACTTCCACATGGTCTTTGAGTTGATTAAACTTTAACCTTAGACTGTCTACTATTGACCTCACCCCTTTCCTAAGAGGTCTGTAGGGGGCGTGCATAAGCGTACCAACGTGCCTACTGCCCCTGTCCTATTGTTTCTTTTATATTTTATTTTTCTTATATGTATCCATGTATTCATAACTATGTTTTACTTATACCTATTATCTTGTAAGCAACTGACAAATAAATAAATAAATAAATAAAATCTCTTTCTGGCTTAGCTGAATTGAATTCAGAATCTTGCACATAAAACTCCATGGTAATCTATTTAGCTACTCACCTCCACCTACCACGTTTTGTTAAGTTTTCAGTCAGAACAAGAAATTCAGTTGAGCTCTTATGTTCTGCAAAAGGGCTTCCATCTAGAGATGAGCGAGGATTATAATAAATGTTGCTCCTTTTGCAATGTTATGTCTCCACCTGTCCTGTAAAATCAAATATGACATAAATGCCTTATTTCTCTTCATCCACAGGAATTCAAATCTGTTTCACCTCTGAAAATTCTAGATCACTAATAGAAATGGGAAGCATATAATAATGTACTATGTATTAATTTCAAGATTTATATGTAATTCTATTTTCATGTCTGTATGATTCATAGGAATAGTTGTAGGAATCACCTATGATGGATTTATGAGTCGAGACGTAATTTGGTATAATTTAACAAAAAACATTTGTGTTCTCATGGATTATGGTAATTTTTTCCTTTCAATTATTATGCATCTTTTTTCATTTGTAAATTTCTATACAGCTTTTAAATTTTATTGCAGCATAAGACTCATGTATCCCTAAAAAATTTAACTGTAGGCTTCAGAATTCTCTCCCCAATTTGTACCAATTATCATTTTTGATAAGTCCAAAGGGAGAAAATATTAAATAATGTGATTGGACAGTAAACATACTAACTTAACTGTAGCTTAATGAAAATAAAAAGTAGGCTCAAGATACAGAAAGATGTTGACAGATTTGAGCATTGGGCCCTATCTAACAAAATGAAATTTAATGTAGAGAAAAGTAAGGTTTTTACACTTAGGCAAAAAAACCAAACACACAGGTATAGAATAAGTGGTACCTAGTTCAACAGTAGTAACTACAAGAGGGATCTTGGAGTCCTAGTGAACAATCACTTGAATATGAGCCAGCAGTGTGCTGCAGCTGCCAAAAAAGCCAACACAGTCCTTGGCTGCATTAATAGAGGGATAGAATCAAGATTAGATGAACTGTTATCACTTTATAATGCCTTAGTAAGACCACTCTTGCAATATTGCATCCAGTTTTGGTGGTCATGATATAAAAAAAGATGTTGAGACTCTAGAAAGACTACAGAAAAGAGCAACAAAGATTATTCAGGGACTGGAGGCTAAAACATATGAAGAATGATTGCAGGAATTGGGTGTGTCTAATTTAATGAAAAGAAGGACTAGGGGCAACATGATAGCAGTGTTTTAGTATCTACAGGGCTGCCACAAAGAAGCAACCTATTCATCCAATGCTCCTTGTCCTAAAGGCAATACAAGAAACAAGGGATGGAAATTAATCAAAGAGAAAACCAACCTAGAACTAAGGACAAATTTCCTAACAGTTAGAAGCAGAGGTGGGATTCTACCAGTTCACACCTATTCGCTAGAACCGGTTGTTAACATTCTAAGCAGTTCGGAGAACCGGTTGTTAGAAGAAATTACTGGTCTAATCCTGTGAAGAAGGCAGGAAGGAAACATTCTGATGTTGCTTACAGAAACTGCCTCTCCATTAACCCTTCTTGGCAGGCCTAGACTTCCTATCTCAGGAACATCTCTGGAGTTTTTCCCCCCTCTTTTGCTGGTACTTTGCTTGTGTGGAGTGACCATTCAAAGTTACAATGGCACTGAAAAAAGTGACTTACGATCATTTTTCACACTTACGACTGTTGCAGCATCCCCACAGTCATGAGAGGCCAGGTGAGGAAATGCATGCCTCGATGTGAGTGATATTGAGTTGGCCACACCTAGCCAATAACATGATCATCAAGCCATGTCCACTCAGTCATATGACCACCATGCCACGCCCACCACCATAGCCACATCCACAGAACCGGTTGTTAAATTTTTTGAATCCCACCTCAGGTTAGAAGAATTAATCGCTGGAACAACTTGCCTCTAGATGTTGTGGGTGCTCCAACACTGGAGGTTTTTAAGAAGAGATTGGACAACCATTTGCCTGAAATGATACAGAGTTTCCTGCTTGAGCAAGGGGTTGGACTAGAAGACATCCAAAGTTCCTCCCAACTCTGTTATTGCGTCATTAAAATTCAGGTGTTTTTTTCCTGGTCCAGTCTGACACTTTTTGGAGAAAGGGCCTGAAAATACTGTATACTCCGTTCTTCAAAGCCTATTAGAATTCTGTATGGTAATTTTATGCTTTGGAGAGAAGATCAGGATGTATCATGTCATCTCTTCACTGACTCAGAATAATCGCTGTTCTTTTAATCCTAAAAGATAACAGCTAGTGCCAGGGGTGGGATTCAAATTTTTTAACAACTGGTTCTGTGACGTGGCTTAATTGGTGGGCGTGGCATGGTGGTCATGTGACTGGGTGGACATGGCTTGGTGGTTATGTTATTGGCTGGGTGTGGCCGACTCAATATCACTCACATCGAGGCACACATCTCCTCGCCTGGCTTCTCATGACTGTGGGGATGCTGCAACAATCATAAGTGTGAAAAATGGTCATAAGTCACTTTTTTCAGTGCCATTGTAACTTTGAACCAGCAAAGGAGGGGGAAAAAACTCCAGAGAAGTTCCAGAGACAGGAAGTCTAGTCCTGCCAAGAATGTAATAAGGGTTAACGGAGAGGCAGTTTATGTAAGCAACACCAGAATGTTTCCTTCCTGCCTTCCTTACAGAATTAGGCCAGTAAATTTTTCTAACAACTGGTTCTCCGAACTGCTTAGAACGTTAACAATCGGTTCTAGCGAATAGGTGCGAACTGGTAGAATCCTACCCCTGGCTAGTGCTCTTTCATTCTCAAGTCAAATAAGCAGTTGGAGTTCAGGGATTTCAATTAATGCCTCATAACCAACTGGCTTTTCCCATGAATTATCCTGCTGATGTTTCAGTCACAGTTTATTTAATTGTCAGGTCCAAGTTGGAGTGAGTCGATGTCCTGTATATGCCTAAATCCTTCCCTCTGTTTTGTACCATCCTCCTATCAAAGCTATTTTCATTGTGTATTTTTTTTACAGAAATGAACCCAATTTGCAGTTTCCAGATTAAATACATGGCTTCAAATACATTCTGCATTTCTTCCAAAATTTCAAACCAAATCATAAATTAATACTGTACAAATATCAATATCTTAGAATAAAATTTAATTATAAATGCTTTAATTTAAAAAAAAACATATACAAAATTAGGACAAAGCAAACTTAAATTAGATTCATGCACAATGAAAATAGGTTTCCTCTCTCATTTTATGCATTTATTTCTAAAATAACTACCTAATAACTGAAACTCTCTGGTGTTTTACAATAAAAACACCCCAAAAAATTAATACAATTCAAGTTAAAACAAAATAATATCATGCAAATTAGCCAACAACAAGGTAGTCTTCAAAATCTAAAACAATATGAATTAAAAAACAATTTAAAAGAAAATAGAGGAAAAATAAACAGGTCTTCCCACAGTGACAAAATAATGCTAATACTTAATCAATAATCAAGTCAGTCTGGGATGAGCATTCCAACAAGTCTCCCACATTCAATTCACCTTTCTTCCTTCCAGCTGAGAAAATTACATCACAAATAAAAAGGTAAAGGTAAAGCTTTCCTCTTTCTAGTCATGTCTGATTCTACATGGCAGTGCTCATCTCCGTTTCTTAGCCAAGGGAGCCAGCATTGTCCGAAAACATTTCCATAGTCATGTGGCCATCATGACTATAGGCCATGGTGCACAGGACACTGTTACCTTCCCCCCAAAGTTATATCTATTTATCTACTTGCATTTGCATGCTTTCAAACTGCTAGGCAGGCAGGAGCTGGAGCAAATAACAGGAGCTCATGCCATCATGCAGTTTTTGGGTCTCAAACCCAGTCTGTCAGCTGACAAGCTTAGCATCTTCAACCATTGGATTAATTACGTGAGAATCTTGTGGTAGTTATGGAATCCTGCTTTGCTCCAGAACAAGTACCCTTATTCAGATCCTCCAGAGCAATCAGTCTGGGCATTCTCAACCCAGGTCTAAAACCAAGTCTTTCAGCCCAGGAAGAGAGACTGATAGATAGCAGATGGTCAGTACAGTAGCAAAATGCTTTGTTATCTGGGAATTACCCTATTATCTGAGAACAGAGCCTTTGCGACTGTGAGCTCGGCCACCAGGCTAGTTACGATGCTGAGGAGGGATATGTGGCACATTTTAGCAGTGCTGAATTCTTCCTTTTGAGAGTGAGTTATTTCTCTGTCTCTAAGAATGATTGGTTCACCCCTTTCTCAGGAAGGAATTGCTAAATCCCTCCATACTGAACTTTTCTTTCTTCAGGAAAGATTGTGAGAAGGTGCTTGCAACAAGCTTCAGTGGGCTCTGGATACAACAATTAACTGGACCCCTTTCAGATAGGTTTTAAGCCTGAGGATGAGAGAGAAAGACCACTGGTCATTCTTTTGAATGATCTCAAAAGCAGGATTTTGAGCATGTAAATGTATCCAACATTTACATGTTGAAACTGATGATACCTCACCCCATGGCAGCAGATGTTCACCAGTATGCTGACAATACTCAATGACATATCTCTGCCATTAGAACATTAAGCATGTCCCAGTGCCTGGAGGCTCTGGGGCTCTGGGTGGAGAAAAACAGGGCTTCAACAAAACCATGGTTTTGAATTCTAGGGCCATTTTACCTCCTTGCTACTGGATGAATGGCACTGCCCCAAACAGACTTATTACAAAAGCTTCTGGATTCATGATCCTGCTTGAAAAGTAGGCAGCAGCTGTGGCTGGGAGGCCTCTGTGCAATTTTGTCTTGTTTGTCAAGACAAAATTGTGTGTTTGTTCATGATTAAGGAGGCAGATGCAGAATAAGTTGGTGTGGGCAATTATGAGTGCCCATAGAATGATATGTGTTATGCCTGTTCTACAAGCTGCATTGGTTGCCAGTTTGCTTATGGGTCCAATTCAAGCTGCTGGTTTTGTCCTTCAAAACCCTATATGACATTGAGCCAAATTATTTGAGGGACCATCCCTCCCCAATTACATCTATTCATCCCATCAGGTCTGGCAAGAGGAGCATGTTATTGATAATTCATTCAAGTTCTCAAATAGCAACACAATATTTTCTGCATACAAATGTAAACATCTAAAACATATTTATGTATGTATGTATATACTGTGTGTATGTGTGTGTGTATTCATTTACCTACTACCTCAATCCTCAAATTTGGATGTTTGAAAAATGTACATTATTTGCCTTGTTGGTAGAAAATAATGTTGAAAGATACAAAGAAAAATAACCACTCTCCCATGAATCCTTTTCTTTTCTATAGATTGTTCTGGTCTTGCACTTGTGGATATCATTCTAATAAATACACGTTTAATAATGCTTACTACATTGGGTTTATTTATCAGTGAAGATCTGCGGTATCCTTCTAAACATAAACTGAAAGTATGTTTTGAATATATCCTTCCCTTATGACATGGTGTAGTAAAGTTAACAAAGAATCTACTGAAAAAAATGTTCAGAGAAACTTTGAAAAGTGACATTTTAGGCTTTCAGAAATCCATTGAGGGAAACTGAGGAATGCCATTAAGCCAAATCAAGCTAAAAAAGTAGAACACAGAGTTAGAGGGAAAACTCTCAGTGTAGTGAGGAACTGAAAGAGATTATTACACTTAGTTTTTATAGAAAGATATTCACAAACTGTTTCATAGTTACTCTCTCTGCCTTGTCTATAAAAATGAAAACTACTAGCAAATCTGATGATGGTATATTATAGTATAATATAGTATATTGTATATTGAATCATCCTGAATCAAGATTATAGCTCAAGATTTGGGCTTGATATAGCCAAATAAACACTTTGCTTTCATGCATTTATTTTAAAAATACATAGCCTATATTTCTATTTAAGTCATTGATCTGCTGTAAAGCTATGAACTTCCTCGTGGCAAGGCAGCTATTATAGAGACTACGATGTTCAACTTGTTATCCTGTTCTTTGGTGTCCTTGTTACTTTTCTACTGTTCTGCTGTGAACTTAAGGCAATCAAGCCTTTTCCCTCATGGCAGTTTAGATCAAATGCCAGTGTAAATGGAGCTGGTTAAAAAAAAAAAAAACATTTGAATTAGTACCAACTTTCTGGTAAGAATGTCAGGATTCCAGTGTAGCTTCCACTTGAAGTCTTTTAGTAAAACACTTCGTGGTTTAGGAATAGTTTCTACAGCATAAATGTAAGAATTCCTATGTTGGACTGTTATTGGCGGCACTCATTCTAAGCAAGTAGAAAAGATTTACAAAAAAATTAACTTCAACAAGGTTAACTGAATAGATTGTGGTTGTGGGAAAAATAGCCCACAAAGAATCTACAACAATGGGTTCTACATAAACATTTTAAGACTAGAAACCTAAGAATGATAATATAATTGCCCCTCCTTTGCAATTCTAGCAGCCAAACTCCTCAATTAAACCAAGTCCCATGCCTGAAATATTTGGCAATTAAATCTAGTACAAACACAGGAGAAATGTATAATATTAGGACATAGCACTGTATCAAGGTGGCCTATTTTGTTAAGTGAATATATAATATATTTCTGCACTTGCTTTACAAGCTTTAGAAGTTTTAATTTAATCATACATTTCTGCTTTTTCATTTTACCTTTTCTTTTTTTCCTAGTTCAACAAACCAGCTTTATGTGGCTTTGAAATGGTGAGAAATTACTAATATTTTTGCTATGGTCATAATCATAGCAATCAATTATTTCACAATATAATCACAAACCTTTGAAAGCTTCTGTCTGCTCTAAGATTTGTTTTTAACATCTTTATTATAAAAGAAAAAGAAAAGAGAAGAAGGAAGGGTCTTCAAAATGATACATTATAATATATAACCAAATTATGAAATGCAGTATTCTTAGTTTTCAGTACATTATTTGATCACAGCCAATTTCTTGGTAAGACAGAACAACATGAGATAGACAATATCATTGCCTGATGGATTTGTAGTTGGCCAACCAACCACACTCAGATGCAACTATATATACTTGGAGGAAAATGTGCAGAGGGGTTCCTCAAGGTTGTCTCTTGAAACCAGTACTCTTCAACATCTGCATAAATGACCTATATGAGAGGATTTAAGGAGCACTCATCAGATTTCCAGATAACACAACACTGGGAGGAATTGTTAACTCTTTGGAAGACACTCAAAATTCAGGAGGATTTGAGCATATCCAGCAAGTTGCAGCTCAGTGGTGAGAAATATAAGGTCATTCACCTAAGCAGGAAAAAATCAGATGCAAAGGAACATAATAGGCAGTACTTAGCTTAACTCTAGTGCTTATGAGAGGGATCTATGTGTCTTCCTGGACACCGCTTAAGTATGAGCCACCAGAGTGCTACAGCTGATAAAAAAGCCAATGCAGTCCTAGGCTGCATCAACAGAGAGATAGTACCAAGACCAATAAAAGGTGATAGTACTGCTCTATATGGCACTGGTGAGCAACATTAGGAATACTGAGTCCAGTTCTGATAATTGCAATACAAAAAAAAAAAATCCCTAGAAAGAGTACAGAGAACAACAAGATGGTAAAGAGTCTGGAGACTAAATCCTATGAAGCTAAAGGAATTACTGTAGCTTCACAAAGATAAGATTGAGCTTCACAAAGATAAGATTGAGGGGAGACATGATACCAGTTTTCCAAGGAGAAATTTTCTGACAATGAGAATGATTAATCAATAGCACAGCTTGCCTCTCAGAGTTGTGGGTGCTCCATTGCTGGAAGTTTTCAAAAAAAAATTGGACAACCATTTGTCTGAGGTGGTATGAAGACTTCTGCCTTGGGCAAAAAGTTGGTCTAGAAGACTTCTAAGGTTCCTTCCAACCTTATGATTCTATCATCCTCTTTTAATGACACCATAATCCCCTATGGGCAACTGAATGGAGTTTAGTGTTCACTGGCCAGATGCCCTTCCTGTCGCCAATGCGGAGTTTTTTTCAGCATACATATTCTCAGTGTGCCCAGAGAGAGAAATAACTGCCTCTAACTAGAATCAAACTCACAGCCTCCTGATTGTGAGGCGAGAGCTCCACTTCTAGGCCACCGCACCACTCAACCCTATGATTCTATTAATAACTTTTGTGAAGCCACATTGTTGTTGGGCAAGTATCATATTCTTAATACAGGATTGATCACCTCCATACTCCATGACTCAATGACTGGGATAAGAAATGAACAGGCAATATTCCAAGAAAATTTAAGATGCCAGTTAATGTCTCCCCTTTTCTTGACATATTTCCAGTCTTGCCTGCTTTATCCTACCTTTCAGTGGGGTTATGCTGCAGTAAATATTATTGCTGAGGGTACAAATCCAGTAGCATCTCAAGACCTACTGGTCAGAAGGCCATTGTATCTCCTATAGTTACTCTTCTACTTAGAGATTATGATGGTTGCATGGCTGATAAGGAAAAGCATTTGGGAGGGATATGGAATAGCAATTTGTAGGCATTTGGTGTCCAGATTATGTTGGTTGAAAGTGTTTAGCTAAGCTGCATTTGTGGAGTTACCCATGACTGGACACAAAACAAGGATATAGTAGTTGAACAGAAGCAAAGAGTTTAGAGATTTTTGGGTGTTGGATGAGATTTTTAAAACCTGGATCTGTTAGCCCTGTTTTATATTGTAGTTTATGGCATATGTACAAATATGTAGTTTATGGCATATGTGCTCCCAATTGGCATCATTTAAGAATTTTTTTTTTTTTAATCCCTAGTAAGAGTCAAATATCTGAGTTGCATCAAGAAGGTTCTGTGAAATATGTATTTTTTATAATGTGGCCTACATGCTTTTTATTAACCATGATTGATTAATTCTACTTTATTCTTGAATTACTGGACTTACTCTTCCAGAATAATGTTATAGTCTCTGCTGTTAATTGCCATTGTCACCAGAATTGCAACTAGAGATCCTGGGTTGTCATCTAATCTTGCTGGCATTTGATAATCCTAACATTTATCTTCCTCAGCTTCACTTGTGGCAAAAGGAAAATGAAATTCAGATCTAGTGGGTCCAATCATGTATAATACTTACATACATCATGTTCCAATTTACATGTTAAGTATTTATTTCACATTTTGATTTCCACAGGATGATTATTATGATGCAAAAATCTGGTATAATCGTCAGTGTTTAGCTAATAGAGAAAACTATGAAGGTAAGAAAACCAGATTTTCCAGCAGTAAAATGCATAAAGGTGTATCCAAAATAGAATTATATTATCCATGCTTTTTAAGTATTTGTTATGATATATGTCTGCAACTTTGTAAGGATTTAGTAATAAAGTAATCATGGCAGAACCCAACAATAAGTATTTCATGAGGTTATCAAGGCCACACCATATCTTTTGTGTAAAAGCTATTAAATCTGATCCCTTTAAAGATCAGTTTCAAGAGTTCTATTAAAACTATTTAATCTTTAAAAAAACTAATTGTGAGTATTCATATTATCTCAAGATAAAATGTTAAAATTACAATTAAAATGATGCAGTTAACTAAGGTAACAGTATAAAAAATTAAATTCACATATTAGTTAAAACAAGTGTATTTTAAGATCAATAACAGTTTCACTTTAACCCATATTGGAATGTTCAGGTCCACAACCCAAAATCAATCAAAACCCCAATCTACTGTTAAGTCCATTGAAGAATGAACAATAAACTCACACATAGTTGAGTTTAAGGAACAGAACTTCAAATAGCCCACACTTTTAGTTTTTCAGTGATAATGGCATTTTATATTAGCTCTAGAAATTGTGTCAGTCAGCGATGTTGTGTCAGAATCAAGATAGTGACCATAGTTACATTTTAAATTTTTGTCACACATGTTTGCAACATATATGTGGGACTGAATAAATGGCTTTTCTATATGTTTATTTAACAGCTGGGTCACTCTATTCCTTGTCTGCTGAATTTTTTTACCTATTTTTTTTTTTTAAAAAAACCTCAAAATGTGCTGTATTTGATTTTAGCTTAGCACAATGCATGACCCCACAGTGCATGAACTGTAACCATATAAATTTAGTATTTTTATCTACTAGGTCAGTATGACTTGTTATCATGTTGTCATTAGGGGGGAAAAACAGGGATTAGAGTAATGCAGGACTGCATTAGCTCCATTAGCTTGAGCTTCACTGAATTTTTGGAGATTCCTTCCAAAAGTGGATAGAATTTATTTTGCAAGAGGGCAATGTTGAGGTGTTAAAACGTGAGAAGAGTTGAAGCTAATATTATGCTCTTTAATTCCCCCATAACTGAAAAAAAAATGGAAGGGGTCCTAGCACTAACATCTAGATGCTGAAAATCCTCTGGCCTCACATTTTATATCCCAGTATAACAACCTAGCCCACAAGTGTTGCAATACTTGGAGTATAGTACCACAGTGTAAATTATTTTGACCCAGCATAGAAAAAAAAAGAAAATTTCTTATTCATAAGTTTGGTTTTCTAAACCAAAAGAGCAACAATATGCTTTACCCTATTTAATAATGATACTTAAAACAGAGGTGGTATTCAGCAGGTTCTGACCAGTTCTGTAGAACCGGTAGTGGAAATTTTGAGTAGTTCGGAGAACCGGAAAATACGACCTCTGACTGGAGATTTTACATTATCCTTCCCCTGCCACACCTGCCAAACAATGCCCACAGAACCAGTAGTAAAAATTTTTGAATCCCACCACTGACTTAAAATGTATGTAAACCTTTCTCATGTACACAATGTTTAATTGTAATATTAAAGTGTTGGACTGATCCAAGTTCAAAGTCACTCTCACTCATGGAAGCTCTTATTTGAAAGACAGACTATAATTAGTATATTCAAACTTTTTCAGAATGTTTCATGCAACAAAGTATATAGTAGCCACAGATACTATGCCATTAACCTAATTTAAATGTTTAGTACAGTCTAGGAAAGCTACTCTGTGAAATATTTATGTTTATTATACATTAATAATTAATTATTTATATTTAATGCTAAAAAGTATGAAGTATGGAAATGCTAGAGGGTTACTGACCATTTTATTTATTAAATATTTATGCTATCCATCTTCCCTATAACCTGGCTCTGGATGATTATTCAAAAGTGAATTAAACATCAAAAGATTTCTAAAAACAAGTCTCAAAAAAATCATGTTAATTTGTGCTACCTTGCTTTTTTAAAAAAAAGCAACCATACATTTTTCTGCAATTGTTTGTATTTAACTAGATGTGTACATCTTTCTACTTTAGAAATGTGAACAATTACATGGGTTTCCTTTTTCTTCTAGTGGATTATGTTAGTCTCTCATTCAACAAAGATAAGACATTGAGTCAGGTAAGACAAACAATAACCATTTTTATCATGGCTTGGTCTATTTTGTTCAATATAGAAGCTGACCCAGGAACATCATACAGAGGATTGAGCAGAAAAAGAAAGAAAGAAAGAAAGAAAGAAAGAAAGAAAGAAAGAAAGAAAGAAAGAAAGAAAGAAAGAAAGAAAGAAAGAAAGAAAGAAAGAAAGAAAGAGACGAGGGGGGGAGAGAGGGAGAAAGAGAGATTTTTCAGCCTAATTAAGGTAGTCCTTGACTTACAACCACAATGGAACATAAAATTTATCTCGTTAAGTGAGAAATTTGTTAAGTGAGTTTTGCCCCATTTAACAACTTTTCTTACCTCAGTTGTTAAGTGAATCACTTCAGTTGATAAGTTAGTAACATGTTTATTAAGTGAATCTGACTTTGATTGTGAGAAAGTTGTAAAAGGAGACTGGGACACTGCAACTGTCATAAATATCAACCAGTTGCCAAACATCTGAATTTTGATGACGTGATCATGAGGATGCTGCAAAGGTCATAATCGTGAAAAACAGCCATGTCACTTTTTTCAATGCCATTGTAACTTTGAACAGTCCCTAAATGAACTATTGTAAGTCAAGGACTACCTGTATTCACTAAAGCTTAAGCTATTTACTAAACTACTGTATAAGTTTGTTATGAGATGATAGTAAGAATACTTAGACAAGAAGAGATGGAAACATGAAAGTTCCATCAAATCTCAAAGAAGTTCAACATATTGGTCAGTGAACCAATTTGTTCTGACCAGTGGTGGCATTCAAATATTTTTGCTACCGGTTCTGTGGGCGTGGCTTAGTGGGCTTGGCAGGGGAAGGATACTGTAAAATCTCCAGTCAGAGGTGGTATTTGCTGGTTTTCTGAACTACTCAAAATTTCCGCTACCGGTTCTTCAGAACTGGTCAGAACCTGCTGAATACCACCTCTGGTTCTGACCCAAACCTGGTTCTAAGAGAGTAAACACAAGACAAAGGCAGCAGTATAACCTTTTTATGTTTAAGCTAAGAATCCTGTTTCTTCACAGATAAACGTCTACTTCCAACTAATTAACTTTGACAAGAAAGAGCCTTGCCAAGTTTTTTCAAGTGTGCCAAAAAACAACAGATAAGAATTAGTTTATAAGAGTTGTCAAATACCAACTGTAATGTCCACGAAGCGTCTTTGCCTTCTGCAAAGAAGGTTAATTTCACAGCTGGCTTTTATCTTCTTGAAGAAGAGGCCATTACCTTGCAGCCTTACTCCTGAGTATCCCGTGCTGTTGTAACTGTTCTTTCCTCTGAGCAATCCTTTGTGCACATGCACTTGGCACAGGTTCCTCAGGAACCTCCTCATCACTGCTGCCAGCCCCCACAATCTCTGAAGGCAGCAGTCCAATCCCTAATGGTCCTGGCCCCTCATCTGAGTCCTCGCTCTCCTCAGCCGTCTGTACCTGCTGCCGGCTAACCAGAACACAAATAGAAGTGAAGTGAGGAAAGTAGACATGCTCAAAAGTTTATACTTGCATTAAAATATCAACTGTATTCCCAATATTATTAGCCCTCATTGTGTCAGGATTCTGGCAGTTACTCCATTTAGTATACACGTTTTATAGTTGACACAGTGACTGCCTCCATACATAATTCTAATCTATAAACATTGTTTGACAATCACAAGTTGTTCATACAGCTAGAAAATATCCAATATAGCTGAATATAATATGTGTATTCTCAGAGAGGTCTTTTGTGAATTCAGTTTTGTTTCTCTTTTCTTCACCTGCTTTTTAGAGTCAAGTATACGATTTTTTAAATTTGTGCTTTATATGTACAGGTAATTTCCAACTAGAAATCTCATCGGCTTTGCTGGTTTTTGTACCTAAGGCTGTATGGGAACAAGTAGCAGTTGGGAGATGAATGGAGAGAGGAATATTAATCAGAAATACAGGATCCCAGTGTATTTCAGAAGCTCATTCTGATTGGAAGCTTGAACTCTTGGCCTTGATCCCTTTCTTTCTGATTTGTTTGAATATGCTGAACAGATTATCTTTAAGTATCTTTAAGTCAAGAATATAATATAATTCCAGATATATTAACAGTTAAATATTTTGTACTTTTATATTTATCTTCCTCATGCTTTTACAGGAATCCACCTGCTTCTATAGCAATGATTCATTTACAAAATGGCATAGTTGCTTACCACATAAATCCCAAGCTGAAAAGCATATTTCTAGACGGGTAGTTTCTTTTGTTGTTCATTATGAGCAGAATACTGGTATAGCACTATTATCGCAAAAGGTAGAGTATCAGAAATGGTACTTTTTCCATTTGTTTATGTATACTTTGTTGCTATTGAGACCGTCTCTTCTCTTCTCTTCTCTTCTCTTCTCTTCTCTTCTCTTCTCTTCTCTTCTCTTCTCTTCTCTTCTTTTTCCTTCCCTTCCCTTCCCTTCATCATGCCGTTTTTTTAAAAAATGATTTAATTAAAATGATGTGATCAAGATTTTTCAATTTTGCTATGGTACAGTAAACAGCAATGGGATAATATATCTGAAGCAATCTAGGACTTTACTATCCCTACGTCACTTGGTGCTTATAAAAGTGCCTCAACTTTCTCCTTACCCCAGTACTTATTTTTGATTGTTCAGTTATGTGAATTTATTGCTCTTTAAATATATTTTTGAGATATTTATTGTTACCTAGCCATTTTTATGCGCTTTGCCTTATAATACTGATATGCATTGACGTTTTTCTTTCAGATTATTCATATTATGATGTTTTAAACAAATTGTTTCAAATTCAAATTATCTAAAGCTTTTCAGATTATTATTTTTTTAAGGAGAGAGAAAAGAAGCACTCAGCACTGCTGGTTACGCTTTTAGCATGATAGAGAGAGTAGTTGAACATTGGCTGCTCCTGAAGAATTCTATCAACAAGGAAATCTTAGTTCATGTATTTCTGTACTGTCTGTTCTGCGAGAACCGATATGCTAGAGTATTTAAACTACCTTCTGGAAGACATCAAGCCTTTAATGAGGCATAGGTGATTTGATTTATACTCTCAGACAAGAACCCTTCTACTACACGCAGAGTTGCCAAGTTCTTATTAGCAGTTATTGCCATATCAAGGGTTAAGATATTCTAATATTGGAACAATGTTGTGAGGGAGTCCTTTTATTTTATCTGACATTTATGTTTGTTTGGTTTTGTTTTATTTCACTCTCTTTTTTATTTGTGTGTAAATACTACTTGACAAGTCTAAATGGTGGTTTTTGTTGCTTTTATTATTTGAGCCTGCTTTGGTATGTTGTTGTAGTGTTAAGGCTAATTTGCTGGACATTGATGTACTGTAAATAAATAATTAAATATATAAATAAATTTGTAAAAAAAATCAAAGCAGGAACTAATTTATCAGCAAGGTTTTCTCAAGGAACCTGAATCAAAGTAATTTCATTTCACGGAGCCCTTCAAACTGGCATTGTAACCTGTTACACCAAGGTGGTTTTCATGGTTTGGAGCAAATTTATAGTTCATCTTATCAGTTTATAGGTTTCAAAGTTGTTACAATCTTTAATTAGTCTTAAATAATAATCAGCATAGGGTTGAGTTCTTGATGTTCTCTGAGTTTGCTTTTATTCAAAGAAGCAAACTCAGAAAATATTAAGAACCCAGCCATTCAACCCTGAACAATATCTATTCTCCTATATGGGAATCATTACATCTTTAGATGTATGGCTAATCTTGTGCATTAACAGGTTTTTATAATAAGTCTTGTGGGAATAGCATCTTTAAAAATAAACACCTGTTAAAATATTTTCATATGGATCAAAAAATGCCTTAAGGGTCTTGTACACAAAGAAAAATGATTGCATTGTCCATTACAATAGAACAGTTTTATATCCAGATCCTTCGGTAGAATGAATTTCCCCATTTTACGACAAGAGAATTAAAAATAACAGGCAGTTGTCCTTTCCTGCCCCTTTTCACTCGAAATTCCTGGATAATGGGATCATTCTTTAGGAAACTGTATTCTATTATGTAGTTCACCTATTTCTACAGTATTTGGAGAAAGAATTTAAGGAGACCCACAAGGAGTCATTTGGACATTGGCATGTTTCTTCACAAGGAACACCAAACAAATTTGCCTAAGGCAACATCAGCCTTGAGCATTTAATTACTGTGACACAGGTCCTTAAGATTTTCTAAAAATAATAATAGTATAACTATCTGCCATTAGAATATGCCATGTTTTCACATTCATTAACTCATTGAATTCTGCTAGAATTAGAAGAAATTATTCTGATAAATTCTGATGTTTATGGAGGTGGAAGGATGTTTTCCTAGTCAAAAGACAGGAAAGTATGCATATTGCAATTTGGTCTTCATACCACAGCTGAGCTGGAAGAAAAGTTTCCACCCAGTTTTTCTTATTCTCTTTGTCCCTCTCTCTCCATGCCCCCATCCCAATTCTTCTAGCTTTCTGTGTATTAACAAAAATTTCAGTTTCTTACAAAGGCCTCATAAGCTCAGATGAATGCTGTTCCGCTGGCAAATTTACTTACTAAGTTACATGTAGTTCTTGTTAGTTTATTCTGTGCCTTTGATAAGGTACAAAACTTAGCAATTTTTTTTTCCTGTTCTTCCCAGGACCAACTACTTGTATCTGTGCATAAGTTAACAGATGGTGCATTGAATAAAAAACCCAAATTTCCTCCTTTCGTATTTCCAAAATTTACGGCAACTGGATTATTTGTTCAACCAGGAAGTCATTTTGTGTATGTTTATGGAACCCAGGTGTGTAAAATGGAAAAGATGTGAAACTGACAGTTTCGACTATTCTTTTAATTGTTGCTTTTTTGGGAGGAGCTGTAGGTATACGTGAAAAGAAAAAAGAGTGACAGAAAACAGTGAGTGATTACATCATGATGCCATTTGGAGCTTTGGCCATTTATAAACCCACTTATTATTCTGTAGCTGAGACAAATACCATTTTAAAAGAAGTTTTCAAAGAAGTTGCAAAATGCATTTTCAAAATGGTGTAGTAGGATACTTTTCAATTGTGTTAGCACTATTAGCGTAGGATACATGTTTCTTCAAAACCAGTGAAGAAACACAGTGTTGGTATTCTTATGATACTAAGTGATGCAGATATCTGATTTAATTATTTTTAATAGACATGTGATAATGTGAATACTGTGGATTGAACTCGTATGTTAAAATGATTGTAATATACTTTATGTATGTTTTTCTTAAATAATTTTCTGAATCCAGTAGTAATACTCTCTCATCAGATCTACTATTTGTTTCCATCTGGTATCCTTTAGTGGCCAACCTTCAAAGCCATCTTATTAATTATCTTTGTTCCCAAATGTAAACATAGAAAGTTTTCAGGTGAAATAATTCAATTAATTTCAAAATAATTAATCTGAGTCCATCTGAGCCTGTAGTACATTTCAATATTTTGTGTTTAAAAGTTGAATCATGGCAACTGGACTGCATTTTGTTAATTCAAGATGTTTCATTGCTCATTCCAAACAACTTTACCAGTCAGCGCAAATTAATTTGGCAGAGAGTTGTTGCCTAACCAACTTTAAAGGTTTCTCCCCAAAGTGGCTTGCAGTATGTCAATGAAGACTCAATCATCCAAGCCAAAGATGTCTAAAAGCCTGATTGATTGAGTCATCATTGACATATTTCAAAACTTTCTTAAACCAATACTCCACTCATCCTTTTGTTGAATATTTAAAAAACCAAAAAAGTCTTATTTTTTTCCAAAACAATAAAATATTTCCAAAGCAATACAATTAAAAAATAATCCAAATAATAATTATGAAATGAGGCATGTCAAGCTTTTTGTCCCTAAAAGGCTGTGCTATGAGTATGAGTTTAGATTGTATCCCTTGACTCCAAGCCACTCAAATCATAAGCTGACTGCAAAACCATAATTCTGATCATGATGAGTGGTTATCCAGAGTTCACAAAGGTTATCTTAACTTATTTTCCCTTTCTCTAGAGAAATTTTGCCAGTCTGGATCCAACATCCAGCCACAATTTTTCTTGAAAATGCTGTCCCACTGTCAGATGGATGTCATAGCACTCATCAGGCAAATAGGATTGAAACAACTAAAATAACAAGATAAATAACAACATCACATAGTAAAATATTGCTGTGTCAAGAACTATAAATAAATATAACCACATACAGGAGAAATTTACCTGAAAGGAAAAGAGTTTTTCCCCCAAATAACCTCCTATAAAATCAGGATGGAGAATATCTTATATTGGCTGGAAGTATGGTAATAAAGGATGACATGCTTGAAAATTAGCAAATGAGCAAGAGGTGCAAATAAGTGATTCAAACTCTTATTTTTGGCAATTAATTTCAGCAGTAATTATTAATTTTACTAATATTGTTTTTGAATTATATTGATTTATTGATGTTTTATTTATTATATTAATAATATTTATTTTATTGAGTCTTTTTTGGGAATGTGGCCTTACATGAATATATACAGTTATATACAGTACATATTCATACAAATGAGTCATGAGAATGCTTTTGTTGGAGAGATTTGTCTCCAGCAAAAAATCTTTTATGTATCCAAGAAGGTCCACAATTTAAATTGATTCTATTTCTAAGACATAGAAAGATTAGTTTATTAAAATTCAATTACAGGATAAATTTATAAAGAACTTTATAAATTACACTGTATCTAATTAAAATGCCTGCACAAGATGCAGAGAAAATAGGTCCCGAACCTTTTGACAGGTATAGCAAAGTTAAAAAAAAAACCTGACTACAGTTCTGGAGCCTTCCCAAAACCAGAGGTCATTTAATTGATACCTTAGAACTGCCTTATAAAAGCAATTTGAATAGTTTGTAGAATCATAAAATCATAGAGCTGAAAGGGACCTTGGACAAACGGCTGTTCTGTTTTTTCTTGAATTCTTGGTGGAATTCAATTTTTTTTACTATCGCTAATGTGGGTGTGGCTTGGTGGGCGTGGCTATGTGGTCATGTGACTGGTGGGTGTGGCTAGGTGGTCATGTGTCTAGGTGGGCGTGGCCAATTTAGCTGTCCTTTTGCCAATTTAGCAGTCCATTAAACAATACACAGCAGCCCCCTTTTCTATTTTTTTTTTAATACTAGCAGCCCAATGCAAGGAGCTGCTCCTTTGGTACTCACCCCCCAAAAATTGTCAGCAGCTGCACCACTTTTTCCAGGGAGGGAGCCGCATCCCAAGCACATTCTTTCACAGCCCCTTCACAGGCCCCTCACTTGTTCTCCCCCTCCCCTGCCTCACCCACCTCCAGAGCTTGCACCAGGGTGGGAGGCCTTTTATGTTGGTGGTGCCGAAGATCTTTTTGTGGCAGCCAGGCCTATGGTAGTGCGGTTTCCCTCCTCACTGCTCCAGACTAAGGCCAAAGCAAGCCCTTCCACCTGGAGCTCCATCCAGGGACCAGGGCCAGCGAAAGGTTGCGTTTGGCCACTTTGATCCCCCTTATAGACAGAGCGCTTGTGAGCTAGAGCACAGGGTACGGAGTCGCAGCAGAACAAGCAACCAAAGCCCGTCTCCACTGGTGTGCCTGCCTCCCCTCTCCTGGTTCTCAGAAGAGCTGCTCACTGGCCCTGGGCGCCTGAGGGAAGCACCGGGTGGCCATTTTGAAAGGTACGGAAGTGGTTTATGCAAGCTGCAGGATACAGCCTGAGCCTCCTCATTAGGGGCGCCTCCCTGGGAATTGCTGCCTAGCCTGGCCCGGGTGTTTGGAAAAACAGGATACTGCGGGAAGGAAAAGGGGACAGGAGGAGGAGGAGGAGGAGCGGCCTTACTTGGAGGACAGTTGGCAGATAAAAGCTGCAAGGCTTTGCCGCAGTTCTTTCAGTGAGCCATCCCTGCGCAGCTCTCTAGTCCCAGCTCAAACTGACTCAGAAATAGCACATCACCTTGCGACTGTCTTGGGCCTCCTCCCGTCTGACCGCCAGCTTCTTGATATGAGCAGAGGCTACTGGTTGGAGTGAGGGGAACCACAGTGCTCCCATGGTGGCGAGTACCAAAGGCATAGCTAAAATTGGAAGAAAAGGAAAGAACCAGAGCTTCTTGATGCAAGGGAGCCACTGCCTCGCTCGCGCCTTTTCATCCAAGCTGCCGGGGATGGTGAGGGGAGGCAAGGTCCGGGGATGGTGGGGGAGGGGCTAGCACAACTCACAAGCTTACCTGTGAGCAGGCAGATCAGGACTGCTCAGCTGGGGTGCAAGCACCACGTGGGAAGGCAGGTTAGAAAGGCAAGCCACGAGAACCCAGCATGCCGCATAGAAGGGGAGGAGTGACTGGGTGAGGTGAGCGGCAGGTGGGCAGCACAAGCAAGCATCAGATGGGCGGGGCAAGTAAACAAGCAGTGACCAGGTGACTGGGTCAGGGCATGGCCAGCCAGAAGTCACTACCATTTTGGCAACCCATGCCAAATCACCGCTACCAGTTCTCCCAAACCATTGTGAACTGGTTGAATACCACTTCTGCTCCAATGGTGGTGGTACTGTCTATTTTACATTGTTCTGTCTTACCAAGAAGTAGACTGATATACTTTGTCAAATGCTTTATTGAAATCCAAGTATATTATATGCACAGCATTTCAATGACCCACTAATTTAGTCACTTTATCAAAGAAAGCAGTAAGCTCTGTCTCTCATGAAACCCATTCTGACTTCCAGTTCACCTTGTTCCTTTCTAGAGACTCACAGATCTGCTGCTTTATTATCTTATTCAGGATTTTCTTAGGTATTGATTTCAAGCTGAATGGTCGGTAGTTTCCTGGATCCATTTTTTCCCTTTTTGAAGATTGAAACCACATCAGCATTTTTCAGTCTTCTGGCTCCAGGATCTCTGAAAGATTTCATTCAGTGGTTCTAAGATAATATCTATCAGGTCTTTCAGTAACCTGGGATGTAAACCACCTGGTTTCAGATATTTGAACTCAAAGCAAATAGGTGTTCTCTTATCAATTCCTTGCCTACTTTGATCTGTATTCCTGTTCTGTTTTCCACATAGTGCTATTTTTGATAGGTTGGGCTATATTTTCTTTTTGTGTGAAGACAGATGCAAAGAAGGAATTAAATAGTTCTCTTTCTCCCTCTTGGTTGTCACTTTCTTGCCAACTTTTTCCAATTGCCCAACTATTTTCCTGAGGTTTTTTCTTACTCTTTACATATTTGAAAGAAACTTTTTTTTGTTATTTTTGGCATTTATTGCAAGCCTTAGTTCATTCTGAGCTAAGCCTTCCTGATTTCTTCTTTACAAATTCAGGCTATTTTCTAGTGTTGGAAGAAAGGTTCATCTGGGTCCAGTTCTAAGTGGGGAGAAAGACACTGGAAAAATGGAGACTGCTTGGAAGGATGGTTTAATAGTGAACAGGACCAAATGGGTTTGAAGTCCTGGGTAGCTGAACACATAGAGTAGAAAGAGAGATATTTATACCCTCTCTTGGGCCTTGCCCTAGGCCTGGAGCTTCCTGTTCCTGTGGAAGGGCATGTATCCTATTGATTGCTGTAGGGGTCATGTGCAAATCCTAGGAGTTTGTCTGAGATAAGTTTGGTTGAACTGCTCTGGGTGATGTAATATACCCAGGTGCCATGTATTGAGTTCTGTTGCTAGTTGGGTAAAGGACTAATCCTATTATGTCCTGGAGGGTCATGTCTTAATTCCATCAGCCTGGAGCTGAGGTCTTTTTTTTTTTATAGATAGGCTGGCCCAGTTTTAATGTGCACCAAATATCTGCTGTGGGTAGGGAGCTGCAGATTCTTTGTCTTTAAAAACATGTTTCTCCTTTTCTAATCCAGGGAAATATAATATTCTGCCTTTTTAATATTTCCTGGAATGTTTCATTCTTTTAGGAGAGGGGTTGGTGCTAACTTTCTTCACTGGTTTTCTGCTCTAGATATAGGTCCTTCTTTCCATTTTTTTAAAAATTTGTCCTTTTTATCCCTCAGCTTGTGAGAGACTGTTTGTACAACCATGCTGGTCTTGCCTGGAGTCTCTTATTTTTCTTTCTCTGTGGTATTGTTTTAGTTTGTGTCTTTATTATCTTCTTAAATATATTTGCTTGGCTATTGTCCTCAGGCAAGAGAACCCTTTACAACCCTTTATCTTTAGATTCTACTCTAAATTGCATTCAACAATTCTACTTTGAACGAGTTTGTCTGCATTCATGGTCTAGAGCTTAATTGTGAAACAAATATTCTTGAAGGGGCTTGTAATCTTACATTTATCTTGTTTGATAAAATACGGTAAAAGTAAATCTAAAAGTGCTTTGGAGTAAGGCAAACTCCTAGTAATTAAATTGGATATAACCTTACCATTCTCTTTACAATAGCTTTACACTGCCATCTTCTGGGACATTTTTCTTTCTTTCTTAGCTTAACTAAAAGATCCTAATTTTTAAGTTCTTCCAACCTTCTGAGCACCAACAAAGTAATTAAAAAAATTAAGTCATCATGATTTTAAAGTATATTCGATTTTCTCTTTTTTTAGATATGGGGTTCTTTTGATGGAGCCAACTCATTTATTCCTTTGATTATGCTGGTTAATGAGACTATTGTAAGAACAGATTCATGTATTTACACTCAGGGAATGCTATTTGTTTCAGACAAGGCAAATGTTTACTTTGCTAAAGCAGGTAAGAAATTCTTTTAAAATTAAAACTACTTTTGGATTGTGAAGCTTTTAAAATACGATCTGATACAAATTGTTGTCTTTCCACATTAACATATGGAATAATAAAACATCAAATACTAAAATATCAAGAATAGCAAATAAAAAAGCTTAGAATGTATTCATTGTAAAAAGAAATAACTGTATTAGTCTGTTAAGATAAAGCAGTTGTTGGCAGTCTGAAAAGTAAGCTTTTAATGAGCTTAAGGTCTCTAAAGGCCAGCTAAACAGATATGTCAAATGTTATTTGATAGAAAATAGTGTAAATAGTACAGCTGGGATGGTGTGTTAGAGCCAAAAGACCATAAATCACAAGATGTAACATTTCTGAGGAAAATGTATGCACTTATATCATCAGAGAATAAAATGTAATTAGCCCTGAGTACCTAGCCCTAAGATGTAATTAGCCCAGAACCACACAACTGATCTCTGTGTACCAGATGCATAAAATATTCTATTCATCTTTTTCTTCCTTTCTCTTTCAAACTTACTTATTGAGCTTGAACTCTGGTGATTTCATAGAAACCATCCTGCACTTTTCTTGTCAAAGCCATAGAAATGGTTTTTTTTTAATTACAGTCTAGTAGCTTATAACTAGTACAGTATCACCAGATGAGCTCCTACTCAACTTGCTTAGCTTTTGAAGATCAGTATAGGTTGGCTAGATGCTGTCATCAAACTGAACACTTAGCCAATAAAAAATGCCCCTTTGTCATGGGGGAAGGGCTTGTGTATTCTGTTAAGATTGAGAACTATGCTGGAGGTATACTGCCAGAAAGTATTTTATTTATTTATTTATTTGTCAAGCATGTATTAGGTAACAAATATAAGTATAAATATGATTATTAATACATGAAATGGATATGAATAAAAGGGAACATTAGGACAGGACAGCAGGCATGTTGGTGCGCTTATACACACTCCTTACAGACCTCTTAGGAATGGGGTGAGGACAATAGTAGACAGTCTAAGGTTAAAGGTTTTGGGTTTGAAACCACAGAGTCAGACAGTGTATTCCAGGCACTGACCACTCTGTTGCTGAAATCGTATTTCCTACACATATATATATAGGAGGTTACACCACAAAACCTCAGGATGTTACAACACAGCCAATGGCCCAGGAGATTTCAGCACAAGACCCAGGATGTCACAACAATAGAACTCAGAAGGTCATCACACAGCCCATGACCCAAGTCATTACAACTCAGGAGATTACAGCACAAGATCCAGGATGTCAAAACAATAGAACTCAGAAGGTCATCACACAGCCCATTACCCAGGTTGTTACAACACAGGAGGCTGATAGACACACAGCCAATATCTCAGCCACACATGTTCTTACAAAAAAGCCAGCCAATCTGCAAACATCAACTCCATGCTAGTTCTTTCATTTCAACTTCTTTTTTATTCTTATCCACCTCTTTTAACCAAGCTGTATCCTTGAACTACACTATTTCTTTGATGTCAGGAACTGACTCAGTTACCGCAGTTTCAGAAATGTTTCTGATTGGATTGGGCTTCCGGTTTGGGCTTCCTCGGTGACGGACTGAAATCCAGGATCATGCATGGTTTCGATCCCTGCTTGCCACTGGAGGGCCCTGATTCTTTGGATTTGGGGCTGAAGCCACCTCATAGAGGTGGTAAAGAAGGGGGAGACTGTCAGCTGAGTCAAAGCCAAAAAAAAAAATGTTTCTGTTTGGATTGAAGTTGGACGTTCTGTCTATAATTTGCAATTCAAGCTTTGTAATCTGCTAATCTTCTTGACTATAGCTGTTATTTGCTGCTTTATTATTTCTAGTGCTTCCTTGATTTTCCGTGTTTCTAAGTAGTATTTCTTGATTAGGTATTCTTTGGTTTTCTTCAGCTTCTTTTCTTTCATCTGTCAGCCCTGAAGCCATATTGGAGCATCTTCAGGGCTGCCACAGTGAGGCCGGTTGAAGTGTGGGAACAGGAGGGAGGAGATAGAGATAGCTGGTGATGTGTAGCCAAAATAAAATTCCTCCTAGGAACCAAGGACATTCTCACCAGGTGCTGGGAAGGCGTGGACTGAAACCATCTAGAGTCGGGACTGTGACCTGGTTAGACCATGTGACAGACATGTGACCTGGGGGCAAGGACTTTGGGTTTTAGTTTGGATGAGAAAAACCTCGGGTATTTCAGAGTTAGGTTTTTACCAGCTGTGCCAATATGACATAAATTCAAACTTTGGGGAAACTCCAGGCCTCAGAGTTTTGATTGCATTGGGCTTTTTATTTGGAACCCTGACACCGGGGGTGGGATTCTACTGGTTCGGACCAGTTCAGGGAAACTGGATGTTAAATTTGCATCTGGTTCGCTGAACCAGTATTTGAATCGACCAGCTTCCTCGGTGACGGACTGAAATCCAGGATCATGCATGGTTTCGATCCCTGCTTGCCACTGGAGGGCCCTGATTCTTTGGATTTGGGGCTGAAGCCACCTCATAGAGGTGGTAAAGAAGGGGGAGACTGTCAGCTGAGTCAAAGGGGAGCCGCATCTCTTGTCCCCGGTTTGGCGGGGTACTCTAGGTGAGGGTGCAGGGGAGGAAGAAATTAATTCACCCCCGAAGACAGCCTAGTCGTTTTTTGGGGGCTCAAAAAAAAAAAAAGACCCAGCCTTATTATATGAGAAACACAGTATATTGTAACTGAAACCATGCTATAATAAAACAGAGCCCCTGGAAAGGAAAAGTGGAACTTTAAAGTGCAGAATAAAGAAAGAAGCAAAAAGAAACTGTTCTGAATTATTTGGTGATTTTTGGAATGTTGGATATTGGACTTCATTAACCAGGTGGTTTCTTTTAAATATTATTTGCAAGTGTTTAAAGATGGCAGAACTCTTTTTGGAACTGAAAATTGAACTTTAAAAATGAAAAAAGAGTTACAAGAGAGAGGAGGATCATTTGGCTTCGCTTTACAAGTTCTAGCAATGGAGGTTTTAAACTATGAAAAACAACAAGAAGCGTGTGAAGAAGAAGAAGAGCTGGACAAAGAAAAGGCCATCTTTAATGAACAAATGGTGCAATATGGGTTAAAATGGAAAAGTGGGGGAAAGGGAATTTAAAATTTGAGATTAGAGGAGGCAATTAATAAAAAGAACAGTTTGAAAAGCAAACAAGATACTAGGAAGAAGCAGAAGGGAGGATTACAAAAGGGAGAATCAGAGGGGGAGGGGGAAAAACTGTGATGAGAATAAGGGGGGTAAGATAAAAGGGAAAAGAAGTTACAAGAGACAGAAACAGGAAATAGAAACAGGGAAAACAAACAACAATAAAAGGTATTAGTTTATTTAAAAGACACACAGACAATGGTTAATAATATAAATTAAAAGGATTCTGCAAGGGTACAAGAGATAGTGTAGTTATATTAGAAATAATAATAAATAGAAAATAGAAAATATAGGTGATTAAAGTGAAAGATGAAACTGGTATTGTTAAGTAATGGAATGTCTAGTAACACTTAAATTAAATAAATAAATGGAATAAAAGGGAAAGAAGGGAAAATAAGAGGAAAATAGCAGTCAAGGTATGGAATCTTATTGAAATAAATTATGAAGATTATTGTAGAAGACTATATTAATTATGTTTAATGATCTATAAAATATAATTGAAAGGAATTGCGAAAGATTTGTAATGAAATCAATATCAGCTTCTAGGATGAATTTGAATAGATTAACTATTTTACCTATTGTTCTTATTCTTTTTTTTTCTTTTTGAAACCTAAAGTGTATTGGGGGAAATTTAAAGGGAAAGTACCAAGTGGAATCTGGTTGAAAAGAGACATATGATATAGTTTTTTAGAAGTTGAATGTTATAATTGATTAAGGGGATATTGTATAAATTAAATGTTTAATGGGATTTGAAAGGGTAATAATTATAAGATATAAAGGTGACAACCTCTATTGGGTAAATATAGGGGAAACTTTGCTATGTAATGGCTGGAAGGGGAGAGAATTTCTTTTTTCTTTCTCTTTTTGGGATGATGATGGAAAAAAAATACAGTGAAATTGTAAACAGGACAGATAAAAGTATAAGTATAATTACTATGAAGATATGGAAATTTGGAAAAGGATATGTAATAAAATTAGAAATGAATGAGAAGTTATAAAATAAGGCTGAGGAAAGTAAATGAAGAAAAAATCAATGGGGAATTTATAAAGTAGTGATAAGATATGAAATTGAATATAAAAAGATGAATATGTAATTAAGATTATATCTATATGGAGATGTGATAACCTGGAAACATGTTCTCTAAAAAAAGACATTTTATTTTTATTATGTTTTTGTGAAAACCCAAATAATTTTTTTACCAAAAAAAAAAATGTTTCTGTTTGGATTGAAGTTGGACGTTCTGTCTATAATTTGCAATTCAAGCTTTGTAATCTGCTAATCTTCTTGACTATAGCTGTTATTTGCTGCTTTATTATTTCTAGTGCTTCCTTGATTTTCCGTGTTTCTAAGTAGTATTTCTTGATTAGGTATTCTTTGGTTTTCTTCAGCTTCTTTTCTTTCATCTGTCAGCCCTGAAGCCATATTGGAGCATCTTCAGGGCTGCCACAGTGAGGCCGGTTGAAGTGTGGGAACAGGAGGGAGGAGATAGAGATAGCTGGTGATGTGTAGCCAAAATAAAATTCCTCCTAGGAACCAAGGACATTCTCACCAGGTGCTGGGAAGGCGTGGACTGAAACCATCTAGAGTCGGGACTGTGACCTGGTTAGACCATGTGACAGACATGTGACCTGGGGGCAAGGACTTTGGGTTTTAGTTTGGATGAGAAAAACCTCGGGTATTTCAGAGTTAGGTTTTTACCAGCTGTGCCAATATGACATAAATTCAAACTTTGGGGAAACTCCAGGCCTCAGAGTTTTGATTGCATTGGGCTTTTTATTTGGAACCCTGACACCGGGGGTGGGATTCTACTGGTTCGGACCAGTTCAGGGAAACTGGATGTTAAATTTGCATCTGGTTCGCTGAACCAGTATTTGAATCGACCAGCTTCCTCGGTGACGGACTGAAATCCAGGATCATGCATGGTTTCGATCCCTGCTTGCCACTGGAGGGCCCTGATTCTTTGGATTTGGGGCTGAAGCCACCTCATAGAGGTGGTAAAGAAGGGGGAGACTGTCAGCTGAGTCAAAGGGGAGCCGCATCTCTTGTCCCCGGTTTGGCGGGGTACTCTAGGTGAGGGTGCAGGGGAGGAAGAAATTAATTCACCCCCGAAGACAGCCTAGTCGTTTTTTGGGGGCTCAAAAAAAAAAAAAGACCCAGCCTTATTATATGAGAAACACAGTATATTGTAACTGAAACCATGCTATAATAAAACAGAGCCCCTGGAAAGGAAAAGTGGAACTTTAAAGTGCAGAATAAAGAAAGAAGCAAAAAGAAACTGTTCTGAATTATTTGGTGATTTTTGGAATGTTGGATATTGGACTTCATTAACCAGGTGGTTTCTTTTAAATATTATTTGCAAGTGTTTAAAGATGGCAGAACTCTTTTTGGAACTGAAAATTGAACTTTAAAAATGAAAAAAGAGTTACAAGAGAGAGGAGGATCATTTGGCTTCGCTTTACAAGTTCTAGCAATGGAGGTTTTAAACTATGAAAAACAACAAGAAGCGTGTGAAGAAGAAGAAGAGCTGGACAAAGAAAAGGCCATCTTTAATGAACAAATGGTGCAATATGGGTTAAAATGGAAAAGTGGGGGAAAGGGAATTTAAAATTTGAGATTAGAGGAGGCAATTAATAAAAAGAACAGTTTGAAAAGCAAACAAGATACTAGGAAGAAGCAGAAGGGAGGATTACAAAAGGGAGAATCAGAGGGGGAGGGGGAAAAACTGTGATGAGAATAAGGGGGGTAAGATAAAAGGGAAAAGAAGTTACAAGAGACAGAAACAGGAAATAGAAACAGGGAAAACAAACAACAATAAAAGGTATTAGTTTATTTAAAAGACACACAGACAATGGTTAATAATATAAATTAAAAGGATTCTGCAAGGGTACAAGAGATAGTGTAGTTATATTAGAAATAATAATAAATAGAAAATAGAAAATATAGGTGATTAAAGTGAAAGATGAAACTGGTATTGTTAAGTAATGGAATGTCTAGTAACACTTAAATTAAATAAATAAATGGAATAAAAGGGAAAGAAGGGAAAATAAGAGGAAAATAGCAGTCAAGGTATGGAATCTTATTGAAATAAATTATGAAGATTATTGTAGAAGACTATATTAATTATGTTTAATGATCTATAAAATATAATTGAAAGGAATTGCGAAAGATTTGTAATGAAATCAATATCAGCTTCTAGGATGAATTTGAATAGATTAACTATTTTACCTATTGTTCTTATTCTTTTTTTTTCTTTTTGAAACCTAAAGTGTATTGGGGGAAATTTAAAGGGAAAGTACCAAGTGGAATCTGGTTGAAAAGAGACATATGATATAGTTTTTTAGAAGTTGAATGTTATAATTGATTAAGGGGATATTGTATAAATTAAATGTTTAATGGGATTTGAAAGGGTAATAATTATAAGATATAAAGGTGACAACCTCTATTGGGTAAATATAGGGGAAACTTTGCTATGTAATGGCTGGAAGGGGAGAGAATTTCTTTTTTCTTTCTCTTTTTGGGATGATGATGGAAAAAAAATACAGTGAAATTGTAAACAGGACAGATAAAAGTATAAGTATAATTACTATGAAGATATGGAAATTTGGAAAAGGATATGTAATAAAATTAGAAATGAATGAGAAGTTATAAAATAAGGCTGAGGAAAGTAAATGAAGAAAAAATCAATGGGGAATTTATAAAGTAGTGATAAGATATGAAATTGAATATAAAAGATGAATATGTAATTAAGATTATATCTATATGGAGATGTGATAACCTGGAAACATGTTCTCTAAAAAAAGACATTTTATTTTTATTATGTTTTTGTGAAAACCCAAATAATTTTTTTACCAAAAAAAAAAATGTTTCTGTTTGGATTGAAGTTGGACGTTCTGTCTATAATTTGCAATTCAAGCTTTGTAATCTGCTAATCTTCTTGACTATAGCTGTTATTTGCTGCTTTATTATTTCTAGTGCTTCCTTGATTTTCTGTGTTTCTAAGTAGTATTTCTTGATTAGGTATTCTTTGGTTTTCTTCAGCTTCTTTTCTTTCATCTGTCAGCCCTGAAGCCATATTGGAGCATCTTCAGGGCTGCCACAGTGAGGCCGGTTGAAGTGTGGGAACAGGAGGGAGGAGATAGAGATAGCTGGTGATGTGTAGCCAAAATAAAATTCCTCCTAGGAACCAAGGACATTCTCACCAGGTGCTGGGAAGGCGTGGACTGAAACCATCTAGAGTCGGGACTGTGACCTGGTTAGACCATGTGACAGACATGTGACCTGGGGGCAAGGACTTTGGGTTTTAGTTTGGATGAGAAAAACCTCGGGTATTTCAGAGTTAGGTTTTTACCAGCTGTGCCAATATGACATAAATTCAAACTTTGGGGAAACTCCAGGCCTCAGAGTTTTGATTGCATTGGGCTTTTTATTTGGAACCCTGACACCGGGGGTGGGATTCTACTGGTTCGGACCAGTTCAGGGAAACTGGATGTTAAATTTGCATCTGGTTCGCTGAACCAGTATTTGAATCGACCAGCTGGCCCTGCCCACTCCAGCCTGCCCCTCCCAAGAGTCTTTATGTGGCCCATTTTGAATGCAGGTAAGTGCAGGGTCCACTGGATGCAGTTAAGTGCGGTGGCTCTGGGAGGGGGAAAATGGGCCATTTAGAAGTCTGGAAACAAGCTTGTTTCTGACTTCTGGAGAGCCTCCAGAGCCCAGGGAGGCTGTTTTCACCCTCCCAGAGGCCCGAGGGAAGCCTCCAGACCCTTGGGAAGGTAAAAAATGGCCCTCCTGAAAGTAGTGGAAGTCGCAAAATAGGCTTGTTTCCAGCTTCCAGAGGGCCACCGGAACTCAGGGGAGGCCGTTTTCATCTTCCCAGAGGCCCAAGGGAAGCCTCCAGCTCTTTAATGTTTTTCACTCATTAATATTTTATGCAGTTTCTATCTGATCTTCTAAAAGACCAGTCAAAATTGCAGTTTATGAAATACAACCACTCCGAAATGAAGCCATCAATATTGCCAATCTCCTTTTCTCCATGTGAAGCATGTTGTACATGTAGATTGGCCCACTGCTGCATTTGTTTTAGCAACTATTGCTTTAATTGACATGGATCTATGGAATAAAACATCTACATTCACTTCTTTCTAAATCAAATATCTTGTATCCTGATTACATAGAGCAAACTGAGATTGATCAGAAAAAAATGTTCTCTTTGAAAATACTTCTGTGTGAAGTCATAGAGTTTATCATAGCAACATGAGGTACTCACACGTATTTTTTTTCCTCTGTAGGAATAGTTGCATATACCTTTCTTGGAACAATGCCACTTGGTGTTTTCAGCATGTACTTTGATCATCTGGGAATGTTAAGTCATATAAGTTTGAATAGCACAACTGAAGATGGTTTGTCAGTTTATGTGCTGGACATGCCCACTTTAATGAAGGTTTGACATTTATCATTTATTTGGTGTGCTACTGAAGATGATTTATAAAATGTTAGGCTAATGTAAAGCTTATTCAGTTTGATTGTATGAAATATTTGCTTTGTAAACATAATATAGCTGTGGTTTCCTGAAAACACACAGCATAAATACATACTCCACTGAAATTATTTCTAAATGTGCTTAAAATATGATTTAACTAATTTATTGTACGAACAGCAGGTAAGGCAAAGCTCTGACAAAACTTAAAGAATTAGAGGTTTCTTAGAAACTAATGAGAGTTTCAGAAATTGTTGGCTTTTATTGAATCAGCAACTATTAGATTTGTAGTTGAGTCCTATAACATATAGTATCTAAATTTCCTTAGAATTCTTCTTACGCCTGGATAGGAACTATCAAATGTGATTTTAGAAGAACACTGGAATTGTTATAACCTGCAAAGAGTCTATCTGATATACAACTGAGCAGCATGCCAGCCAATACACATAGTTATTAGAATAGAATAGAATAGAATAGAATAGAATAGAATAGAATAGAATAGAATAGGATGGGATGGGATGGGATGGGATAGAATAGGATAGAATAGAATAGAATAGAATAGAATAGAATGGAATAGAATAGAATAGAATAGAATAGAATAGAATAGAATCCTTTATTGGCCAAGTGTGATTGGACACACAAGGAATTTGTCTTGGTGCAAATGCTCTCAGTGTACATAAAAGATAAGATACATTTGTCAAGAGTCAAGAATCATCAGGTACAACACTTAATAATAGTCATAGGGTACAATAAGCAATCGAATCATACTAGGAAACAGTCAATATAAATCATAAGGATACAAGTGACAAAGTTACAGCCATACAGTCACAAATGGGAGGGGAGGGGTGATAAGGAGTCATGAGTGATGATTATGATCTAATTGTGATTTGTTTGTTATAAATCCACACTAGCTCCCATTAATTCTGTCTTTAGAATGCCTATCTAAATGCTCCTATACAGTACATGCTGTGATATCAATGTCCTTTTTGAGCTACAGGCTCCACAAAAATATAGTGTCTCAAGAATCATCACACTCTATATTTATATAAGCATCACTGAACTAGCAGTTTTATTTACGTTTTCTTTTCTTTTCTAACTCCAAGTGTGAGATTTGGCTTTGCTGTTGCAGAGTAGCCTGACATTTTCATTGATCTGTTAATCAAGGATTTAATATTCATTTTCTGAGTTTACTATCAGCTCTGGATTATGCATATGCGAAATCCGAGGTTTACAGACAAGCATGCATCACTTTACATTTGCTTGCATTAAATTTCCATCGCTGGACTTTTGCAACTCATCTTTTATTTTATTGATCTGGACAATTTGATAGCATCAGAAAACCTGGCCACATTGCTCCTCACTTCTAAATCTAAATCATTTTAATACTCTGGTGGGCAAACCTTCTGCTGCAAGTAAAAATACATGTCAGAGCTGGATCTTTTTCCATTAAAGGACCTTGTGAATATTTGGGATTATTCTGGTTTTGGAGCTACTGATGATGACATGTACTGACTTACCAGGAATGCTTTCTATCAACTTTGGCTGATTCATGAGCCATAACTATGAACCCTATGTAAAACAAGGTGATTTTGTCACAACCGTTCATATTGATATGAGATTGTCAGGCCCCTAATATCAGCTACATAGATTATCCCAATATTGAATCTATTAAACAAATGGGTACAACAAAATAGCTTTTACTGAGTTGCTTCTATTATTATGAACTCTCTCTTGCAGAATGTGTATTTTACTTCTTCTTTTTAAAATAACAACAATAAAATAACAAAATAACAACAATAATAAAATGGGCAATAACAATCTTAACTGGTGTTGCTTTGATTCATGTTCCAGTGTTGGATATTTTTATTAAGGGGCAGAAGACACATAAAAGTAAATTGAATAAAGTGACAGTGAATTACTTAAATGGTATCTGCATGGCAAAACAAGAAGAGACAGGATCAAGGCTCAATTGGTTGTAAATAAATAGGATTTAAATATGGACTGAATATAAGAACGAGTGGTCAATATGCTGCCTGAAGACATGAATGTATGTATTTTTGTATGTGCACTGTGCCCTATTGTTGACCAAGTATCCTTTAGATTTTCCCCCCTAAAATAGTTTAAAACGTGTACATCTAAATGAAGAAATCAAATAATTACTTCTTCCCTTTGTTTCAGGAGACTGACTTGGGTTTCGATGATCCTTTATCTCCACATTATGTTACTGAAGAGCAAATGCTGTTTTTTCACCACGGGCCACCAAATACCATACCAACATTTTCTCAGTTACACAGTGGAAAACGCATAGATTATAAGTAAATACCAATAGCATATAAATTATTCAGTTTTTTAAAAAATTACTCCAGTATTATGAATTTTAAAACATTGTCTGTTTCCTGAGAAAAATAAATAGCACTCATTCTTAAAATACAGATTTAAGGAACGAAACGTGTAATATACCTGGCACAAATAATTTCAAAATGAAATCACATTTGTCAGCATCTGAAATTAAATTATTCCAGTAATGCAGAATCGAGATTAGACAAGACACCTTTAACATTTCTTTTTGATTAGAGTATAGAGACCTGATTTGTACACTCTGGTAAAGAATAATATGATTTATTTGGTTTTGGTTCAGCATGTTATATGAACCCAGCCGCTGTGGTCTGAGAACCATACATAGTTGGAAGATTAGCACAAGAGTAGCTGTTTTTTACAGGCTACTAAAGGTCTAGAATGGACAGGGCTGACATACTCAGCTATTCTTGAGGCCAGGAAGGACTTGTCTTCTCTTATTTTAAAAGGAAGACAATGAAATACTGTGTCACTTGAAATGCTAAAGTGTCAATAGATTTCAGAGGTGTGATCCTGAGAGGCTTTTGAATCTCAAAATGTGGAACAAAGGCCTTGTGTGTAACACAAAAATCATAGATTTCACATCCCTTAATGCAGTGGTGGAACTCAAATATTTTTACTACCAGTTCTGTGGGCGTGGCTGGGGCAGGATACTGTAAAATCTTCAGTCAGAAGTGGTATTTGCTGGTTTTCCGAACTACTTAAAATTTCTGGTTCTCCAGAACTGGTCAGAACCTGCTGAATACCACCTCTGCCTTAATGCTAGGTGCAAATACCTGTGGCTTTAAAAAAATTATTAAAATAAATCTAATTCAGAACCCAGTTTTGGATATTTTATTTTAGTATTTTACATTGCCACTACTGTTGGGTCTTGATAACTGTTTAACAGAAATATGCATTTACTGAAATACTGGGGGGGTGGTATATGTCAACATATATCTTTTGGGTATTAGCTTTGCTGGATTTGTGATTTTAGGGTTTGTTCCCCTCTTCTTTTGTTAATAGTTCTAGGCACCAACAGTATTTTTTGTCTGTGACAAAATTTTCTAGTATGGGAGTTGAAAAAATATGAAAACTAAACTCTGGATAGTTAAGATGTTGGAAAACTTCAAAACAACTGGGAACTGAGGATTTGCTAACAACTACAGAAAGTATTCCAATAGAAGTAAATTAATTATTTCTATTGTCATCACATAACCAATATAAGCCTTTGGCACTCATTGAAAATGCCAAGAAAGATAATAATTTCTGTAAATACTAAAAAATGGAAGTCATAACTAGTCAGGAAAAATGATTGTTTACCTAAGACCTTTATGTCAGAGTCTTTTTGGTGGCTTTTGTGGGAAATTAAAGTCTGTTGAATCTGTCTGTTAAAGTCTGCAAATACAATGTCTACAATCTTCCAGGAATGATCAGATATGGTTGAGAAATTTCAACAATCCTTGGTTCTCCTGTTAGTATGAATAAGAAGGAGACCAGAATATCAGATAAGAAGGTGTATAAGAGCTCACATGATTGAAGAAACTGTTATCAATATAAAGCATACACACATATGCTAATTGTTTTGTATTTGAAATACTCACCTCCCATTGGTTACCATTCCGGCGGGAGATCCAGCCATTGCCATTGGCTGGCGAGGCGCGGGCAGCCTTTAAAAGAGAGGCTGCCGCGGCTCCCTTTCCATCTCCGATGTGAAATAAACAAGAAGAGCTGAAATCACTGGAGTGTGTGCCTCGTCTTTTTCCGCCGCCTAAACACTGGCGACGAGGATGGGATCGAGACAGCACTAATTCAGCGAGTGCGATAGCGGCGGAGATCGAGCGGCACGATGTCCGGGAACAATACACCGCCCGAACGATTCAACCCAGCAAAAGAGGAATGGCAGTCCTACGTGGACCGATTCCTTTTGTTCCTGGAGAGTAGCGACCTGAGCGGCGTATCGGAACAACGGAAGAGAGCGGTCTTCCTGACCCACTGCGGCCCGACTGTATTCCGTATGGCGAAAGCACTAGCGTCTCCAACCGATGTCAAGACTTTAACCTGGCCCGAGCTGGAAAAAATCCTGCGAGCACACTACACTCCAACAGTCTCGTATCTGATTAAGCGCCACGAGTTCTACCTCCGGAATCAGAAAGAAGATGAATCTATCGCTGATTTCGTGGCAATTTTAAGAGACATCGGCGGTGAGTGCGAGTTCCTGAATTTCGACGAAGCCCTAAGGGACCGCATAGTTCTAGGGCTAAAAGATCCAATACTGCAGAGCCGATTGTTAAACCGGCCCAAAATAACAGTGAAGGAAGCCATTGAAGAAGCCACCGCGGCCGAAGCCACCCAAAAATCAGCAGGCAAAAATGAAAAAGATCAACAAATCTGCAAACTATAACACCAGAGAATCACCCAAACCAGAGGGGGACCGAGAGAAGACCACAACACATCATGAAGACCTTGAAACAGAGACCAGTAGCGAGGAGGACGATGTGTGCCACCTGAGGGCAGGGAGAGACAAAAAAGAGCGGGCAAACAGAAGGTTCGAATTTGAATGCAACCGCTGCGGAGGGAATCACCCCCGATCAGAATGCCGTTTCATTGACGCGATATGCCGAAAATGCGAGAAGAAAGGGCACATCGCAAGAGTATGCAGATCCAGGTCGAACTATAGCCCAAGACGAAAAGGAAGCCCTCCCCCAAGAGAAAGAGAGAGAGAGAAAGAGAGAAAGACGAACAGCCGTTGGAGCCAGGAGGGAAGACAAAGGCGATACAAAGAATCAAATTACAGAAAAGAGGAAACACACCAAACGGTCATAATTGGACATTCAAATACAAAAAATGTGAGGAAAGTCCACATTCGAGTAAAAATTGAGGAACAAGACTGTGAAATGGAGGTGGACTCGGGATCATTCCTCTCTATGGTCTCATGGGCCACTATAAAAAATTTAATCCCAGATATCCAACGAAGTGAACTGGAAACGCAAAATTTAACACTAAAAGACTACCAAGGTAACAAAATCCCTGTCGTTGGCGTCGGACATTTCCAGGTCAGTTTCAAAAAACACACCGAAATCCTACCACTAACAATAGTTGACCGGGACAGACCCAGCCTTCTGGGATTGGAATGGTTCGAGCCGCTTGGAATTGGGATGACCGGCGTCAACCACATCTCAGACGCTGACTGGGAGGCAGATCTCATCAAGGAATTCCAGGACCTGTTCAGCGGCGAATTAGGCAAGTACCGGGGTAACCCTATTTCTTTTAACCTAGACCTTAAAGTAGCCCCAATTAGACTGAAGGCAAGGCGTGTGCCCTTCGCTTTAAAACCAAAAATCGAGGAACAATTAGATAAATTAATCAAGCAAGGAGTCCTCGAACCAGTTGACCACGCTAAATGGGAGACCCCCATAGTCACCCCTCTTAAAGCGGATGGGTCGATTCGTATCTGCGGGAACTACAAGGCAACTCTTAACCATGCGCTACAGCAAAGTGCATACCCCGTGCCAGTCGTCCAACATTTACTGCACTCTATAAAAGGCGGAAAAATCTTCGCTAAACTCGATTTGGCCCAGGCATACCAACAACTGCCTGTAGACTCGAAAACAGCAGAAGCCCAAACTATCGTCACACACCAGAGCGCTTTTAAATGTAACCGCCTCCAATTCGGCGTTAGCGTGGCACCAGGCATTTTTCAATGCTTAATGGAACGTCTCCTCCACGGACTACCGGGAGTCATTCCATACTTTGATGATGTCCTGATCGCGGCTAAAGATAAAGTGCAACTGCGAGACCGCCTAAGAAAAGTTCTCACCAAATTCTCGGAAACCGGCCTCAAAGTCAAAAAAGACAAATGCACATTGCTCACAGAGAGAATCGAATTCCTAGGATACCTAATTGATGGCGACGGCATTCACCCTACAGAAGGAAAAATCCGCGCAATCAAAGATGCCCCCACTCCGACTAACAAGGCAGAATTACAAGCCGTCTTAGGGTTAATAAACTTTTATCATGTTTTTCTACCGCAGAAAGCCACGGTTGCGGAACCTTTACATAGACTCCTGGACAAAGACACTGTTTGGAAGTGGGGCAGTCGGGAAGAAACAGCTTTTAATAAAATAAAAGACCTCATTACTTCAACAAAGGTACTAATACAATATAACGAGACTTTACCATTAATATTGACTTGCGATGCATTGCCTTTTGGGGTCAGAGCTGTTCTGAGCCACCTCTTACCAGATGGTAGAGAGGCTCCAATTGCATTTTATTCGAAAACATTGTCTAAAACGAAATTATAGTCAACTGGACAAGGAAGCACTGGCCATCATATCAGGCATTAAACGTTTCCACAAGTATCTCTATGGTCGCCTGTTTTCTGTGATCACCGATCATAAACCCTTATTGGGAATCCTGGCTGGAAACAAAGCGACCCCTAACATATTGTCACCCAGAATGACTAGATGGTCAGAATTTCTCGCTGCTTATAATTATACCTTGTCTTACCGACCGGGTCCGTGTATCACGCACGCCGATGCATTAAGCCGATGCCCATTGCCGGACGTTGACCCTGACCCGAATCCCAGCATATCCACACTGCTGATTGAAGCTCTACCCAACCTTCCAATGACAGCAGCAGACATCGCTCACGAAACTGCCAATGACCACCTACTGCACAAAGTGGTTGTTTGGATTGCCAAGGGATGGCCAGTTTCTGACTTACAAGACTTTTACAAATCCTTTAAACAAAGACAAACAGAACTTTCCGTACTTAAAGGTTGCATACTTTGGGGGCATCGGGTAGTTATTCCACCAAGACTGAGGGACTCGATTTTGGGACTATTGCATGAGGGACACCCCGGGGTAGTTAAAATGAAAAGCTTAGCCAGATGCTATGTCTGGTGGCCTGGACTTGACAAGGACATTGTAAATTGGGTTGCAGGTTGCCAGCCATGCCAAGAATCCCGACCCTCACCCCCGCAAGCACCAGTCGCGGAGTGGGAACTGCCCAGGGGCCCATGGTCAAGAGTTCACATAGATTTTGCGGGTCCGACAAGGGGTCATACGTTTCTAATCCTGGTAGACGCTTACTCGAACTGGCTAGAAGTCAGCCTCATGCAGTCTACCTCCTCTGAAGCTGTCATTCGACAGCTCAGGAGATGGTTTGCCACACACGGGTTACCAGATGTACTAGTCTCAGACAATGGCCCTCAATTCACAGCTACAGAATTTGAGGGCTATTTAGCCAGCCTGGGCATACGGCATGCCCTAACCGCGCCGGCCCACCCGGCAGCAAACGGACGAGCCGAACGCATGGTTCGGTTCACCAAAGAAACAGTACATAAGTTAGGCCAGGGCCCTATACAAGCACGCATCGATAAACTGTTATCTATACAACACACCACACCCAGCACCACCACAAACAAAACCCCGGCCGAATTACTCATGGGGAGAAAATTACGCTCCCCTTTAGATCGCCTACACCCCACATACTCCACAGACAAACCACTAGACTCGTCTAGCAGACTCCGCACATTTCAAGTAGGGGACTTAGTTTACGCAAAAAATTTGGTGGGACATCCCCTATGGGTGCCAGCCACCATCACCCATCTCACAGGCCCACGATCGTACCGACTTACCACTTCTGACAACAGAAGCTGGAAGCGGCACATCGACCAACTACGATCCCGCACCCTTACCAGACCATACGAACACCCTGGGGGGGAAGGGAATCAACCAAGAACCCAAGAAACAGCATACCCACATCCACCAAACAACCAAGAAACAGCATACCCACACCCACCAAACAATCAAGGAACAACAGACCCACAAACAAATAACGACGACCTAACCTCCATACACACACCCTCAACACTAGCTCCGGTCGAGTTTCGCAGCTACGCACCTGAGCCGGAGGAACTTCCCGACGAGACACCGAACGCGGCCGATGATAATCCAGTCCAGGAAGGGAGCGGCCTCGCCATCTCAACAAATTGAGCTAAGCCCGTTAGGAGTGGCCCGGCCGGCTCGACCTTCCAGAAGTTTCCCCGGCCAGGGACAGGAGGACCAACAGGTCCATCTGCACCGACTGTCAGCGATGAAGTGGGTGAGCTGCGCAGGTCCAGTCGGACCCACAGGGGCCCCGCCTATCTACGTGATTACGTAACATAGGCGGAGCTCCTGATTGGTCGGACTGAACCAAGAGGGGAGGGGTGTTTTGTATTTGAAATACTCACCTCCCATTGGTTACCGTTCCGGCGGGAGATCCAGCCATTGCCATTGGCTGGCGAGGCGCGGGCAGCCTTTAAAAGAGAGGCTGCCGCGGCTCCCTTTCCATCTCCGATCTGAAATAAACAAGAAGAGCTGAAATCACTGGAGTGTGTGCCTCGTCTTTTTCCGCCGCCTAAACACTAATGTGCTATTTGATGGGTTTATTTTTGGGCAAGTTTGACAACCATTCCAAATAATGCTTAATGCCGAAAACCTTTCCATTTCAAAAGAGAATGAGTCTCCTATAAAGCAATAATATGTTCTCTGAGTCAGCTTCTCCATATCCAGTTGTTGCAAATCATTGGAAGTTCTTGATAGGTTTTGCCAGAAGTTTCAATATTTATAGAGTTATAATTAAATATAAAAGTTCAATTATTATATTAATGTTACCTAAAGTAAGAAAATTCATGGAGTGTTTTCAAATCTATCCAAAATATGGAGTTTGACCTATATATTAGAACCCCGCTGTTTTAATAAAGTCCTGAAATAATGTCAAGCCAATTATCTATAAAATGGAAGAGAACATTGATGGCTGCAATGTGTCTGGTATGATGACTTTGAAAAGGAAAGGTATTATGACCCCTAGTAAATCCTTAATATGGTCATTATCTGAACAACTTATAGAGGAAAATTTAAATCAAACCTGTTTCAGACAATTTCCTGAGGAAAAACACGTTGATATTCTTTGGAGGCTGGAAGATTTAAAGCAAACCATGTTAGAGCTTCATACTGACATAGTTCCTTTCAAAGTTCTACCTACATCATATTATTATGCCAATGTTGATGAAATAAAAATATATAATTGTTACTGTTAAAAAAAAAGTTCTACCTACCTACCTCTAATAGCCAAGATTCAGAATTCTAAAATATAATCCCATCAATTCTTAAAACTTATTGATAAAATGTTACCTTGTGACATGTCAATGACAAATAATTTCAAACTTATCTTTTTTTCCTCAAGCTTTGCCCCTTATCTTATGCACAGTAGTAGAATTCAGGAGGAAAAAGAAGCCCAAACAAATCCTATGAAGGTATAGCAGCAGTGAAAAGTATGGAGATGCCCTTAAACTTGACATCCTGCTGAACTCCACTAAACCCCAATGAACAGAGAATGAATTTATTTATCATGGAGCTTGTTCCATAGGTTTTTAATCTGCATATTAAAGATCAAGCACTTCCTCTTATAATATGCAGAATCAAGGATTAGTTATTTTCTCCAATGAGAATCCCTTAGAAGACAGGTGTTAGTACATGCTACCCCAAAGCAGAAAACAGGACCAAACCTAGAGGACATCTGAGAGAAGAATGCCATATGACAACCTATAATTGTGGCACATATAAATGCAATTGGACAAAACTATCAAGATAATAATATTTACCTTTTTTTTAAGGCCAGGAGGATCAGGTATAATTTACAGAGTCTTCTATCATTCGAATCCTGAAGGAACTGTATCATCTATCTTGGTAGATGTTCTGGAACATTTTGTTGTTGAATCTGTAATTGACAGCCCTTGTACAGCAAATACTTTAACCATTCTACCACCTCCCAATTCTACCTCTATTTCATATCAACTTAAACTTACTACTGCAGGTATGTTGATCGTTTGATAATAAAGGACCTTTGGTTCTGAATTTGCTTATGTGAGTCATGCTTCTGTACCCTTCAGTATTTCTCTTAAATATCAGCATTTTCTAAATTCTGAATAGCTATATTTTTAATGCTTTAAGTGTACTATTGTGGTATCTGAAACCCTCTGGAAATCCTACAAGAATAAGAAAAATGTTAACATTATGCTTATAATGTTAAAAGCCATATTTTTTGTTATACAAAATGAATGATATTCCATTTCAGCTGGATACCATTGCTCAAGTTCCAACTTAAACAAAACATTATAAAATTCCAAATTATGGTTTCTCAAACACACATTCAACGTTTCCTCAATCTGATCAGGGATCCAAATCCTGCAAATTTCTCAGGTGTTTATTATGATGAGACTTTTGAACTAGCAAGACTAAAATTTCCCAGGACCCAGGGAAAAATGGCAAGCAGTAAATGGCAGGTCTTCCTGATTAATTCCCAATTCTCTATAAAGCCCAAACCCTGCTTTAGGTAGGAACCATGTCTTGATTTGTTCTTTTTCATTGCCTGCAATCTAGTTGATTTTCCATTGTCTGCAATCTAGTTGATTTTCTCACAAAGTGAGTAACATTTGAGGCTTCCCCACACTATCCTCAGGACCACACATTCCCTCTTGTGTATCTAATTGCATCACTGCAGATTTTGCACTGCATTCTGCTCCCCCACAGCCCCTTCCTGAGGACACAAGACCAGAATCAGATCATCAGTATCCCTTCAGAAGTAGGACAGGGATGGCAGATCAAGCGAAGAAGTGAGGGGTATAGTCTTTATGATCATCTTCCGGGCCACTTGTCACTCAGCCATTTCAGCCCACAGAATCAAAAAAAATATTTGACAGGGGTGGGTCTGTTCAGTTTGCATTCAGACTGCTTCCAGCAGTCTCAAGTCAAAAAGAGCCCCACTCCAACCATTGCTTCTTCTGTGAAAGGTACCTGGTATATTTGTCCACATTCCTGTGCACACTATGACTATTGGCTGTCTCCTGATAGGTGTATAGGTTACACAACTGGACCATGAACCCCAACAGACCCCTCATGAGTGTGCTCTTCCCCTGTACAGCACTTAACTCCTCCTGGCTCCTTGGTTGTCTGCCTCCTTCAAAGACACATCAATCTTTGTTTTATTTATATATCTTTGAATTTCTGAGTCTGAAAGATTAATTTTTGTTGAATTACTACTTTATTTCCAGTGGCTATAGTCGTTTTCAGGGACACGGTGGCTCAGTGGCTAAGACACTGAGCTTGTTGATCAGAAAGGTCGGCAGTTGGTGGTTCGAATCCCTAGTGCCATGTAACAGAGTGAGCTTCTGCCAACCTAGCAGTTTGAAAGCATGTAAAAATGCAAGTAGAAAAATAAGGACCACTTTGGTGGGAAGTTAACAGTGTTTCATGCGCCTTCAGCATTTAGCCATGCCAGCCACATGCCACAGAGATGTCTTCGGACAGTGCTGGCTCTTCGGCTTTGTAACGGAGATAAGCACCACCTCCTAGAGCCGGAAATGACTAGCACATATGTGCGAGGGGAACCTTTACCTATAGTCCTTTTCAGACCTCCTTTTTAGACAAAGAAAACATGGTTTCCTGAACTTCAGAAGGAGGCACAGATGGCATGCTAATAATGTTAATTATAACCTTTATTAAAATGCTGATAACGAAGCCTAAAAAATCCAGGCAATATTGTCATTTGGAGTTCTTTTGTCAGTTTGGGCTACAGCATTTTAGTTGGTTGTGGGCTATCCTCAATAGTTCATCGGTTACTTTGCAGTGGATCAACTGATCAACCTATTCAACTGAGCTAATGTTTGTTTGTTTGTTTATGCCCTGCCATTTTTATTTTTAGAAATAACTTGACATGGTGAACATATCCAACGCACCTTATCATGCACTCTAAAGTATATCTTCTGCAGTGTATCTTTGCCTTACTAGTACTACTGAAACAGCATAGTGGTTAAGAACTTCACTTAGCATAAAGAATATTGTCTATTTGAAAGTATTTACCTTGGCTTTTTCTCCACGGTTACCATTTTCTGCGACACTTGAGGCAGAATACTTTCATTCTCAACTCCCAGAAAGCCCATAGTTGTGTTTATTTTCTCATTTTAAAGAAGAATAGCAAGCAGAATTAATCTGAGAGGGATACCATACATGGCTAGTAAACTATGATGAAAATGTGTCTTTTATTGTTAACTAAGGTATAAAATCTAAGATTCCTTTTACTAAGTGAAACTGGTATAGGTCAGGTAATTACTATTGAGTAAATTAGCCTTATTAGTTATAATGTCAACTCATCTTTAAATGACAGTTGTGTTTCTCTCTGTGTGATTTTTTTTTCAGGTGCTAATGTATTTAAGCCAACTGATGTTGAAAAGACAGTGGTGATTCCAGGCTTTAGCAGTTTCTTTATCACTGAGGTTTTGGATGATCTTAATGCTTTAGGAATTACCACTTTGCCTGAAAAAATGCTTCTAAACTACTCTTTTCCACCTGATGAGTGGTTTTTGTATGACTTTGGCACAACAAATGGTAGAAAATGGACAATTGTAGTTGATTCATGTAGATATGTAATACAACAGTTTGATGATCTATCACTCCATGCCATTAAATATCTGGATCTTGGGGAAAAATTGCGATTTTCATTCAGAGCAACTCCAGTTAATACTGGTAAGACCATTGGAATTGTGCATGTATTTATCTCTCTCTTTTTAATTCTCAATGTGTTATAAATATATGCACAATAGGTTTTTAAAGCATGAAAGTATTAATTTAAGTTAAATGTATGTTTTACATAGAGCTGTGGTAGGGCAGTGGTTAGAATGCAGTACTGCAGGCTACTTCTGCTGACTGCTGGCTGACTGCAGTTTGGCAGTTCGGATCTCAGGAGACTCAAGGTTGGCTCAGCCTTCCATCCTTCCAAGGTCAGTAAAATGAGGACCCAGACCGATGGGGGCAATATGCTGACTCTGTAAACCACTTAGAGAGGGCTGTAAAACACTGTGAAGCAGTATATAAGTCTGATATAAGTGCTGCTATTGCTATTTAGTAACCTCAATGCAGATATTCACTGCTATTCATGGGTAGGCAACCTGAGCCCATGAGTATATGTAGCTCTGTCCTTTTTATCTTTAAAATGTTCAAAATAGAAATATCAGGCCTCTGAAATCCATAATTCATTTATCAGCTTTTCAATTTGTACAAAAGGCTGAAAATTTCATCCCTGCCTCCATTATAACCTTCTAAAGCAAAATTGCTTAGATGGTGATTGACTCTACACTGGAAAAAAAATGCTATCCTTGCCAAATTAATCATTAATTGCCTTTCAAGCTTTTAACATTTTTAATCTAAGATTTATAACAATAAAATTATTAGCATAGGTGTCATGTCCCTATCGAGTTTGAATCTGAGGAGGAAGACGAATAGCTGACAGGGAGCAGGAGTGTGGCTCCATTGGCTGTGGAGGAAACTGGGGAAGAGCAAAGTCAGGCTGGGCAGAGCAGGGAAGAGGTAGAACAAGGGAGAGGGAGTTCAGAGAAAGATCTCAATATTAGTAACTGTGAGAGGGATCTTGGAATCCTAGTGGACAATCACTTAAATATGAATGTGCTACAGCTGCCAGAAAAGTTAATGCAGTCCTAGGCTGCATCAACAGATTGACTAGAGGGGTGACATGGTAGCAGTGTTCCAATATCTAAGAGGCTGCCACAAAGAAGAGGGAGTTAATCTATTTGCTAAAGCACCTGAAGGCAGGATAAGAAGCAATGGATGGAAACTAATCAAGAAGAGAAGCAATCTAGAACTAAGGAGAACTAATAGGAGTTCTAATCTAGATCACTCTTGCAGTTATTCTATATCTGTATTGTAAACTTGATTTTTCTTGCGGAAAACCTTTTCTTACCATTGAATTTTTAAGTTTTTGCTCCCTTATTGCAATCAATTGAAAAATACCCACCAACCTATCTCTTACCCAAGGCACATGCCCAAAGGACTCAATACTAAATCATTATAAACGGAGTGTTTATGGGTTGGAGTTTCAAGAGTGGCAGACAGTGGTGGGATTCAAATAATTTAACAACCAGTTCTCTGCCCTAATGATTTCTTCCAGCAACCAGTTCACCAAACTGCCCAGAAAGTTAACAACTGGTTCTCCCGAACTGGTGCAAACTGGCTGAATCCCACCACTGGTGGCAGGGTAATTCCTCCTACTATAAAGCATTGATTTGATTCTTGAGAGTTATAGGGTATACATTATGGCACTGATGTCATTGGAAAAGGAATGGCTTATAAACCAAAATTAGGGAAAACAAGTGGATTAGGAAAAACAAACAGGATGGTAGGAAACATGTTCAGAGCTATCAAAATATTGTATGGTTATGTGTTGGCTTTCTCACATGACAGTCCTTACGCAAATATGAAAACTCATTCATTCAAGTTTATGTTAAGTTGAATGGCACAAACTAGCATGATTCCAGTGTCTCATTGCTTGTGCAGACTGAATACCTGCATAAGTTCAGAAAGTGGGTACTAGGATTTATCATATGTGTGTTTCTTTATAATAAACCTTAAATCGGGCTTAATGTAGAAAAATGTGTAATTACTAAGCTCTAGTTAATAACTTTATTTAGCTTTATTTTTTTCCAGAAATTATAATCTGTGTAACTGGTATGTAAAATACTAGGTGCTCCTCCTCTTACATGGAATTATTCTGCAGAAAGCAAATAGTAAAGATAAATATAATGTTTATGGTTGTTTCAATCCACAGCTTACATAGTGTTTCATCAGTATCTGCTCAGAGTACTAGTTGGAAGGCCTACTCTACTGGAAATGGCTACAGAAGATTACTGGGATGATAATTATAGTTACATAGTCAATATCATTGTTCAGAGTAAATCTTTTGAACAGGTAATACACAAGTTGTTTTGCTCAACTGTTTGATAGAGTTTAATGTTTAAGCCAGCACTTTCTGTCAAATACATATTGCACAATAAACTTATTTTGGTTTTTATCTGCTTAAATATAAATCTCTTCTTGGGATAGGATATATAATATAGGAAATGAATATTAAAGGAGTATTAACTATAACAGAGAGATTCCAGTCTGGACTAATATGCAGGTCAGAATAAATGCCGAGTAGCTCAGAGTTGTAAACAAATGAATTTCTTCAGGTATTCTCAAACTGAAGTCATCCCTTCAATTCCCAAGTTTATTCCTGCCACCACACAGGTAGATAGTGAACTCTAAGATGAAGGAAGCACTCTTTTTTTGCCATATTTTTTGTTTTTTCTTGTTTTTTTACAAGCATATCATTGTGTGAACAGTGTGGTACCAGAGTGTCTTACATTTTAAAACAAATATGACAATATTGTTTATATTTAATACAGTTGACAATCTTATAAAATTTAATATTAATATACATATTTTGTTAAATTGTAATCTTTCATTCTTTGATTATTCACCATTTATTCCATATAACATATTCAAAATTACCCTCATTAAAATTCTAAATTCCCTTGTTATTAATTCACCTTATAATGTAAACATATCTATTCCATTAATCCCCCTTTCTCTAACTTCTATTTCTTTTTTATTATCCAAGATGAGGGAAGCTCTGTGCTTCCTGCCACAATAGACTTCCCAGTACCAATTGCCATGCAGAAGGAAGGAAGGAAGAAAGGAAGAGGAAGGAAGGAAGGGCCAGGGGGGGAGGGATTTTCCGTATCTGTCTGACTCTGCACAACAATCAGATAAAGTAACAATGTAAAATACACAGGTATAAAATGTAAAAGTTCATATTAATATTAGAAAAATCAAAGATATAAACCCTAGGCAACAAGAAGGATAAAAATGGCCAGCTCAATAATGAAACCATCTCAGTAATGTCTAGTAACCTGTGAACCCCAGGCATAATAACTAACTTTTGAGGGCCTTTTGGAAAAGTAAGTTCCAAACATTAGAACATTACCACATAAAAGAGATAATTAACTCATATTTAATTTTGATCCCTCATAGTCACAATCTCCATTTGCAAATCCAGAAGGACCCCTAAACAATGATCCTGTTCCTGGACAGGAAATGCCTGTCTGTTTAAGGATAACACTGATACCAAAAAAGAACCACAATGTATAAACTGCAACTTGTTCTTGCTTTGGTTCAATCCAAACCTGTTTTCTCCTGTCCAGATCTTAACAGTCTTCAGGCAACAAATCAGAACAACAGAATCTTCCTCATGGAGCAACATAATGTAGTGTAGTGTACTGTACTGTAGTGTAGTGTAGTGTAGGTATGGTATGGTACGGTACGGTACGGTATGGTACGGTATGGTCCATCAGCACACTGGATGATTCCCCCAGTGTTTTTTCAACTGATTGGAACCATTCACTTAAGATGCATACATTATATTTGCTGTATTTCAATGTACAAAGAATATCACCACTGAAGACATATTTCTCCCACCTAGAATTCTTGAACTATTGTAATGAAAGATATAATAGATCAGTGGTGGGCTGCAATTTTTTTAACAACCGGTTCTATGGCTGGGTAGCCATGGTTGGTTGGTCATGTGACTGGGTGAGTAATGTCACACTCACTCATCACACCCAGCCCCACCTGGCCACTCCCCTCAAAGGAAGAGATAGGATTCAACCATTTTTCAGGCTGTTTTGGGGCCGTTTCCAGGCCCCCAAAACAGCCCAAAAATGGCCTGTAAATGGCCTGAAAATGGCCCCCAAAACCAGGCCAAAAAACAGATAGGGCCAACCAGTGATGGGATTTGTCAGGTTGCCACACTGCGCCTAATCTTAACTACTGATTCAACAGAACTGGTGCGAACCAACAGCAGCCCACCTCTGGCATAGATATTTAACTATTTTAATAGTTGGGCTTGCATAGATAAAGCGTTATGATGGGATAATATTTATTTTAAATTGGGGGCAAATTAATATTATGCATTTTAATTATCATTCCTAGGGTAGAACTACCATAGCTGTGGTTGTGACACAAGCCAGTCTCTTATGTGATGTTGCATGTATTATGTTAACCTTGAAGAGTTCCTGCTCCTACCTTAAAGCAACACACTATGTTCTACCTTATAAACTGTCTCAATTGGACTGGCTGTCTCCAGAGGAAACCTTCGGATACAATAATTCAGAGATTAGTAAATATTTGACGGTTCTGCCGGTAAGGATACTAAAGAATTTTCAAAATGTTCTAGACAGGGAAAAACAAAATGTAGCAATATGGTCTCTGGGCACCACTGTTTCAGATGGATGTAATCAGACACCTGTGATCAAAGTATGGCAATGAATTTCATTGTAACCATTCCTTTAATTAGGAAATGAATTATTTAAAAAAAACAATAAGGAAACTATAGCAAATTTGTCATGGGTAAGATACAGCGGAGTGTGTTTGCTTATTTGTGAGATAGCACTGCTTAGCAACCTACCAATTGTAATTATGAGGTAAACAAGGTTGAGAGAATTTGACAATCTTCAGTGTTCAATCATTCCAGTAGTGTTCTGACCCAGCCAAAGTTTCCGAAAGCAAACACAGATAAACTCCAAAACTGAAACATTCACGGCTTTATTCCACAAATAACCCTCTTTGTAGATAACAGATGGCTTGCAGTCAATTAGTTCAATAAATCTGTAAATCATCACACTAACTCCTTTGAACTTTTGTCTTTTGCAAAGGCAAAAACCATTTGAAACCAGGCTTATATTCCCTAGAGCAGTGTTTTTCAACCTTGGTACTTTGAAGATGTGTGGACTTCAACTCCCAGAATTCCTCAGCCAGCTCTGGCTGAGGAATTCTGGGAGTTGAAGTCCACACATCTTCAAACCACCAAGGTTGAAAAACACTGCCCTAGAGGGAGGGGCCATTAATTAACATTCTTACTCCCGAGTTGCCTGTGCTGCTCTTCCATGAATCATCCTGCTCTCACTCACACCCAGCACAGGCTTCTCGGGAACATCCTCCTGATTACTGCCGGCGAACCATAACAAGTAGTAGCTAGTCTTCCTGACTCCTCATATGGAAGTTAAAAGTTAGGAGAAACTCTCAATTGATGTAGTGATGTCCCCAAGGTGAGATAAAAAATGTCAAGATGGTGGCCACAGAGAGGTTGCTGAAACTCTGTTCATATTTGTATGTGACCTGTGTGTGCAATGCACATAAAAAACAGACAAAGCTTCAATCTCATAACTGCCATCCAAACACTCCTGGCTTTATGCAGAGCCTAAGAACCTGACTCTTGCTTGGCCTGGGGCTGTCTGACTGGTAGAAAAAATTTCCACTCCTAGGCCTTCTACCATCTTGGTTTTTAACTTTTATATTCGTTTTTTCTAATTTTAACTATTTTAGTACTTTTTATTGAAAGCCACCCACAAATAAATCTGTTCAGAAATACCATTAAAAAAATTCTGAACATCTCTCATCTTGTGTTTTCTTGCAAACCATTTTTTTTGCATACCCTGATCTTTGCCTCTGTTGCCCCAACCATACAATCATATTATATAGTGAAAGCAGAAATCCAGCCACTGCAAAGTTCTTGGTCAAAGCTATTTGTCACAAAACATTTGGACTGGGCAAAGTTTGGTTTTAGTTCCCAGCATATAGCAGCATAATGTGAAAGCTTAAAGCAGTTGTGCCTATTCCAGTGTTACATTTTCCCTTCCTGCACATTTTGAAGCATATTTTGAAGCCTGAATGTAAAGTGTTGCAAGCCACGTTTTTCAACTTCTTTGTAAAGGACAATTCAAATCTAGCCCTGGCTTTGGGATCCATCAGAACCAACTATGCCCTTCTAATTTCCTTTGCATCTCCAGACTCCTAGGAGTATAAAAAAGGCCAGGTGATTCCATCGATTTTAGGTCACAAATTCATAGCTTAGCTTCAGAACCCCAGCAGGATTCTTAGAATCCAGGATCCCAAGAGTGAAAAAGAGTGAGAGTCCAGGGATGGTGGGAAGCAAATGGGTGCGTAACACTTAAACTTTGGGTAAAGTTCTGAATCCTTTATTTGTCTTTCAGGGGTGGGATTCTACTGGTTCGGTCCGGTTCTATAGAACCGGTAGCCCTGAAGATCAGCTGACAGCAAACTGGTTCACTGCCACGATCTTCTGGTCTTCTGTTTGGCCCACCCACCCACCCACCCTGGGCTCTAGGCTGTGCTTTATTACCTGCTTTTTCCTTCTCAGCTGCTTTGCGCGGCACAGCTGAGTGCCACTCATCAGCAGGAGAAGGTGAATGTTTGCCAGAGCCAGTAATTTGTAAATAGTGTGCAAGCACACAGAGTGCACACAAAGCACACGCTCCCCGAACCGGTTCTTATGCTGGTAGGATCCCACCCCTGTTGTCTTGTATATGTACATGTGTACCTATTCCCTCTTTTGTGTGTGGTAGATATTTTGCATATGTATTTCTGGTAAGTAAAAAAACCTGTGGGTTTAGTAGCAACACAGTGGCCACCTAGCCCTTATATTAAGTAGAGATTTGGTTTCACTATTCTTTATTTGATGTTGGTTGGTTTGTTGACCTCATCACTTTTCTTTTGAAGAAATTACTATATTCATGTGTTTTCCTTTCTGGAGCTTACAACTCTTTGTCATAATTATAGACATGAGTAACAACTAGCTGGCTAATGTTCTTTTGGGGGGTGGGGTGGAGGAAATCTCCTGCACATACATATTTTATTATGTAAATTATACTGAAGATTGGGATTTCTAGTACAATTTTTAAAGACCACTTTCAGTGGAATCAGGGTAATTTCATAGGAATCAATGATACTAGTAAGTAGGAAAGTAAGTTTGGGATTAGAAAAAGGATGCTCTTTGTATTCCCCAACAGTTTTTGTTGTTATTGTTAATATAGGTGAACTACAGACCACCATCTGTAATGGGAATTGCTGTTCCACTCACAGATAATTTTTATAATGCAGATCCAAGTAAACCTAGAATGAGAAATTATTTTGAAGGATCAAAAGTAAGTTTTGGATATTAATCATTTTTGTCCTTTGAATGCCAGGATTATTAAGACTCAAAGAAACTTAAAATACCTTGCTGTTATGCATTATGTTCATGTACAATGTTAATATACAAGTGTATTCATAAATTACAAGCCACTTATAATAATGAAAAGCAGTTGCAAATCTCTTTCTATCCCTACTCTACCATTTAGGAGCCTAAATGTGAACAAATGATAGTCAAAAATGTCACTGACTTAAAAACCAGACCACTGTTTAGTCACACTTTGATCTCACAGTTTTAGATCAATGGATCTCTTTTCCACAGGTCTCTGGAAAGTATAAACAGTGTGCTAATAAATCAAGCCGAGCCGAGTGCAAATGTGCTGATCATATGAAGCTGTCATTTTCTGTTGCCTTTTCAGACTGTAAAGAGAAGGTAAGCATTAACTGCCACATAATTAAATTAATGTGTTTGAAAAGGGCTTCATTCTAGAAATAATTTTGGGAGATACGGACAAAGACACAGTAACATTCAGAACCAAATATATTCAGCTACATGATATTTAATTAACAATATTTTTTAAAAAATTGTGAGAGGCACACCTCTCTAAGAAAATAATTCCAAAAATAGACTGTCCAACTGGCTTTTTAAACCACCCAATATGGATCAAGAAGTCTCTACACAGGTAGTGTGCATCCTTGAGCTTGGTTGTTTTCTTGAAGATGTTTCATTACTAAACTAGGTAACCTCATTAGTACACCAAGAATTCCACAGTTCAATCCTTAGCTACAAAAATTCTCTTCTATTGATACATATAAAATTTAGTATGCAAACATAACTTCCTTGAAATGATAAACTGATAAATCTAGCAGACAGCTTTGTCTCCCAAAAGGTAGAGAAGGGAACTAGAGCAGGGATTTCCCAACTTGGCACCTTTGAGACTTGTGGACTTCAACTCCCCAACCAGTATTTAATTCTCACTAACAGAGATGAAATGCAGACGTTGAAGTTACAGGAACCTTGGAGGGAGTGACCATGCAATATTGGAATTCAACATTATGCAAAGCACAAGGAATAGAAAAAAAAAAAGGCAAACTAGAGTCTTGGACTTTAAGAAAGCTTATTGGAATAAATGTAGAGAGAGCGTGAGAAAAATTCCATGGATGAGAATCCTCAAGAGGAAAACAACCCAGGAAGCTTGGGAAACTTTAAAAGTGGGATTATAAAAGCCCAGCCTTGTACAATACCAGTGAAGAAGAAACATAAGAGAACTCAAAAGAAACCAGTGTGGCTGCACAAAGAACTCTCTAATAAACAGAAAGGCAAAAAGGACAAGTATAAAAAGTGGGAGAAAGGCACATAACTATGGCAGAATATTAGCAAATAACCCAAGCCTGCAAAGATGAAGTCAGTAAATCTAAGGCTCAAAAGGAACTAAGACTTGCAACAAATGTCAAAAATAACAAAAAGTTTCTCTCAACATATACAAAGTATGAAAAAAGTCAAGGAAATGGTTGATCCATTAATGGGAGAAAATAGTAAGAAGGTGACAAGCAGCAGAGAGAAAGCAGAATTGCTTAACACAGATTAGGAATGGAAGTCAAAATAAGCAAGAAAATGATAAGAGAACATCTATCCACTCTAGATGAATTCATATCAACAGGACCAGATGGATTACATCCCAAGGGTGTGTGCATGTGTGTTTGTGTGTGTGTATATATATATATATATATATATATATATATATATATATATATATATATATTTGTTTTCGGAGGTTTTTGTATGTGGATCTTTGGTTCTTTGGGTTTTCTCCCGCGTAGAATTGGAAATATCTAGGCAACGTTTCGATGAAGTCTCATTCATCATCTTCAGGCTTGTGTCTTCGGCCTTGTGCTGAAGGCCAAAGACACAAGCCTGAAGATGATGAATGAGACTTCATCGAAACGTCGCCTAGATATTTCCAATTCTACGCGGGAGAAAACCCGAAGAACCAAAGATACACACACACACACACACACACACACACACACACACACACACACACACATATATAATGATTTTAACATCTCTGTCTCTGTGATTCATTTGTCCTTAGGCTCTGCGGATGAAATTTCCAGTACAGAACCTTCCTCTCTATTTTGTTGTGGAAGATGAGGGTTACCTTGTAAATCTGACATCTCCTTATTTTATCACCATACGTGAAGTAAACAATAGGACAAACTGGGTAATTTCAGGTAAGAAGCAGACTGCTGGGGTTCAGAAGGAATCTTTCTGAGAAATTCTGTTCAAAATATTTGTGTTGACATGCTTTCTTCCTTACCATATCTACAATAACTTAAAATGAAAAATATTGTTTTCCAGATCTATTTACTTTCATTTTCATTTTCACTATTCTTGAAATGTTTCCACCCAAACACTCATGATAAAGAGCTTTGATACTTTGCTTTACCAAGTTTTCAGTTTGTCTTTTCATCATAAATTATCATCATAACAAAAAATCTGCTGCAGATAGGTCTCCATTTCTCATTTCTAATCTAAATTTTTAGTTTTAGTTTTTACAAAAGGATACCTTTATTTAAAGCATAGGCTAATTCACCCTTTTTATGTAGGATTAATTTATCACTGGAATGTATAATCAGACAATGTGTCAGAACTAACTCAAAAACTATTTTAACTATTTTTTTCAGGTACCAACGAAACATTAAGTTTGAAAAAACTAAGGAAGTACTTGGAGAAGCAGGTCAAAACCAAGCTGTATAATCCAGATGGGCTAACTATATCAATAACTGTAAGCTTCTGATAAAATACATGTTTTGAATAGAAAAGCTGAAAGTGTTGCAACAATCTGGCATACCATATTTTGAATCCTACCCCACCCTGTTTTAGGACTACCATATCTTGGCTCCAAAATTCTGGATGATCATTAGAGGGCAGTGTGGAGGTACATGTCAAGTAGCTGTCATCCAGGTTTTTGCAGCCCAAGGAAAAATTACATTTGTAACCCTTCCTCCCCCAATGGAACTAAAAGAACTGCCTGACTCAAAGAAAATCCAGCAAGGCAAGCAGGTTGAAAAGATTCTGTACTACTGACAATCTGGGGGAAATGTGAATGAAATTGGCATCAGAAGGCACAGATAGGTTGAAGCTTTCTTCCTTGGTCATGATTTTGGTCAAAATGACCAATTAAAGAATTGGCAATTTTAACTGTAGAGAAAATCTTTGTTTTCGCACCAAAGGGAGAATTTTTCCATCCTAATGTTAATTACTTCCCTATAGGTGTATCTTAAATTGAAACCTCAAGAAAAAAAAAATCTTAAATCATATTTGTTAAAATTGCATGATTTTGCTATCTATGATGTGTTGAATAAACTACAATTAGTTAGCATACACATTGCATTAAATAATTCAGGACAAATATTTTCACATTGTTAACTAATTTTAGTAATTTCCCAATGGAAAGAAAAAACTGCACCATGATATTCATATTCATGAATATTCAGATAAAGCAGAATTGGCCTATACAGGCAGACAATAGATGATAAATGTAACATGCACTTAAATCCCTATCCATCTGTGCAAATAAAGACATTTATCTAAAACCAATCAAGTTATTTAGGACAAGAAAATCCTACTTTGGAAATAAAGTAAAATAGTAATAGAGAAAACAATTCATTTCCATTCATGTCCCAAAGATGCTTTTCCAAAAGGCAGTTCAACTTTCTTGGTTGTTTTTTTCTTGAAAATGTTTCTCATCCAAGAGGTTTGTTCAATTCTGTTTGAATGATGGAGAATGGGTTTCATTTTGAGTCTGTTACAGACTGAAAATGCCCCTCTGTAATGGTCTGGTTTGGTTCTGCAACCCAACAGGGCAGGCACAGACTTCGGAGGATAATTAGAACTGCAGAAAAAACAATTACTACCAACCAGCTTTCAATCGAGGACCTGTCTACTGCACAAGTCAAAAAGGGGGCTGTGAAAATATTTACAGACCCCTCACATCGTGGACATAAACTGTTTCAACTCCTAACCTCAAAACGACGCTATAGAGCACTGCACACCAGAACAACTAGACACAAGGACAGTTTTTTCTCGAATGCTATCACTCTGCTAAACAAATAATTCCCTCAATACTGTCCAACTATTTACAAAGTCTGCACTACTATTACTATTAATCTTCTCATCACTTCTTATTGCCCATCCCCTCCCACTTGTGACTGTATGACTGTAACTTTGTCACTTGTATTCTTACGATTTATATTAACTGTTTCCTAGTATGATTTGATTGCTTATTGCACCCTATGACTATCATTAAGTGTTGTACCTTATGATTCTTGACTCTTGACGAATGTATCTTTTCTGTTATGTACACTGAGCATTTGCACCAAGACAAATTCCTTGTGTGTCCAATCACACTTAGCCAATAAAGAATTCTATTCTATTCTATTCTAAGGGAAAAAAACAAGAAAGTCCACTTGCCTTTTGGAAAAGCACATTTCTGGATGACTGAAAATTCCCCTAGACATTTCAATTCACGTCCTTCAAAATAACATTAATTTTAGCAGATTAAGCAATGTTAGAAAACGTATTCTAACATTGAAAAAGAAATATGATTAGGCACTAATAAAAAGTGCCTAATCATATTTAAGAAAAGAAATATGATTAGGCACTAATAAAAATTAATGTTTCTTTTTAACAGGGATCTGAACTTTTCCATTTTAGAGTATCCACTATTCCTGGAGTCTCCTTTTGCAATTTATTTGATGAATTTCAGGTATATTTTTCACAGTACTGAAATATAGAAGAATATGAAACAATCCCAAAATATATAGAATAATTACATTGGCAAAAAAATATTTATATACGGTAGCTATATCTTAGTACAGATGTCAGTGTTCCAGCAAACCTCCATTCCAATCAGTAACTCCGAGACAAATGTATCTCAACAGTACCTTTATTAGAATACCACCTGGCACATCTGTGGCAACCCGAATCTAAAGGTTTTTTCAGCTTTCCACAATTTCTTAAACTACAAATCCATCCCCACCCTTGGTCGTCATCACATCACATGGCCCAATCACAATCTGTCCAAAAGTAAGGTCCTTATTTCATTCTGTGCCATACTAAATGACCTTGAACTAACGAAAGAATTTTGTTTTGTCTACTTGGAGCTATTTAATTGAAATCACCCCCCTCCCATTCTCTCAGGTTATGTGGCAGCGTGGACTATGGCTTCCAAAGCTGACAACAGATATAATCAACAACAATCCCATCTTCAACAAATTTAAGTTATATTGCCTGAACTGTGAAGTATCCCCACAGCAATGTCTGAGTCATAACGTTTCTACAAATGAATAGTGACAGAACACAAACATTGCATCCAGTCTTCATAGTCCCCAACATAATAAAAGAGCTGTGGGTACCAGCAGACTCTCTATTCCTTTCCTTGTAGCAAGTGGAACCTTTCCTGCTTCAAAGATCGATCCTTTTGTTGTAACAGAAACAAATACACAGAATACAGAAGAACCGAGTTGGAAGGACCTTGGAGTTCTTCTAGTCCAACCTTCTGCTCAAGCAGGAGACTCTACACCATTCCAAATAAATGACTGTCCAATCTCCACTTAAACCCCCCCAGTGTTTGAGCATCCACAAATTCTAGAGGCAAGTCGTTCCACTGATTAATTGCATTCGCTGTCAGGAAATATTGCCTTAATTCTAAGTTGGTTTTCTCTCTTTGATAAGTTTCCTCTGTTACTTCTTGCCTTGCTCTCAGGTGCTTTGGAGAATAGATTCACTCCCCTCTTCTTTGTGACATCTTCTAAGACAGTGGTCGCCAACCAGTAGGCCATGGCCCAATGGTGGGCCACGAGAACATTTTGGTGGGCTGCAGAGAAATCTTGTGATGACCCGTAGTCTCTCAAAAATAACAAAAAACATAAAACATGAATCAAGGGCTTGCAATGCCTTCAACTTAACTTCTCTGTTTTATTAGTCACAGTTTAAATTCAAAAAGTCAATAAGGAAGCAAAAAGGAAACCAAAATAAACCGCATTGGCGAGAGTTCCAAAGCAAACCAAGATAACCAATTACACATTCCAGGAAGATAACTGAGTAGAATCCATGGGAAGAACGTCAACAAAGAGAAACCTCATCCAAACAAAAAACACTAATTTGACTTCAGCGTCTGTGACATGCATTTGCAGATTCTTATACAGAGCTCACAGCTTCAACCCATGAGGAGAATCATGGCCCTCTCCTCCCGAGTAGACCACGCTTTTCCCTGATCCTCTCCTCCCTGTGTGCCCTAGGATGGATAGGAGATGGGCCTGGATCCTCCTCTGCTTGCTCAGCCGGCCTCTGCCCTTCCCCAGCCTCCTCCACCACCTCTGGAGCCACACTTTCACTCCCTGTTAGCTGTTCCTCCTCTTCCTCAGAGCCAGTCTCCACCAGGTTGCATGACAAATCTCATCCCCAGAGCACCCCTCCAAAGCAATTAATCCAGGCTGCTCAGAAACACAAGGCTGCGCTGCCCACATGGCCCGTAGGAACCCTCCCCACCCACTTACTCCTTACCTGGCAAACTTGCCTGCTAAGTTGCTATTTTTCCTTTTTCCGACTACCATCTGTTCTGCTGTGCCAGGAGATTTAGATTAGCTAAGAAGCAGGAAATGGTTGGATTTCTTGCTTTTTAGCTAGTCTTTAGATCTTTGGCTCTGCTTTTAAGCACAGCTGAACCCCCCTTCGGACTGAAGATTCTATTATTCAGTGCAGACTCACAGCGAGCGAATTTTATGTGACAGACTCAGGTAGCTGATGGCAGATAGTTAGATCACTGAATGATTCTGTGAGCAACTCAATGTGCCTACCTGCTTTGCCTGATTTTGGGTAAAAGTTGCTCTTTTTTTAATAAAAAATTCAATATTTATATAAATATTTACATACAAGCCATGCCCAGCCAGTCACATGACCACCAAGCCATACCCACAAATTAGGCCATGCCCATAGAACCGGTTAGTGGTCGCTGGGATTTAAAATTATGAGTTTGGTATTCCCTGAGGTCCAAAAGGTTGGCAACCTCTTTTTTGGAAGACTTCTATCATGTTACCCTTAACCCTGATCTTTATTAGACTAGTCACTAGATATACCAAATTCTTGCAACAATTCATAATATGTTTCAGGTTCCAGCCCCCTAATCATCTTTGTTGTTCTTCTCTACATTCTTTCTAGAGTCTCAGTATCATTTTATATTGCAGGGACCAGAATTGGACTGCAGTATTCTAAGTCTGGTCTTACCAAGGCAGTATGTAGCAGTACTAATATTTCGTGTGATCTTGGTGCTACCCAGAGGTGCTATTCAGCAGGATTCTGACCAGTTCTGGAGAACCGGTAGTGGAAATTTTGAGTAGTTTGGAGAACTGGCAAATACCATCTCTGACTGGAGATTTTACAGTATCCTTCCCCTGCCACGCCCACCAAGCCACGCCCACAGAACGAGTAGTAAAAAAATTTGAATCCCATCACGGGTGCTATTCCTCTGTTGATGCAGACTAGGATTGCAGTGGCTTTCTTGGCAGCTGTAGCACACTGGTGGCTCAGCTTTAAGTGGTTATGCCATTAGGATTCCAAGATCTTTCTCACAGTTATATTAATGTAAACTTAAGTTATCTATCTTAAGTAACAACTTTTAAAGTAGTATGATTTTTCAATTTACCAGAATATATTTTTATTGCAGATTTATGTTGATGATGCGCCATTGGCTTTTCCAGGACAGTATCTCATCAGTACAATTGTAGCTGTGTCAGTAGGAGGAATTCTCTTTACGGCTTTTCTTCTGCACATCTATGAAATCCAGATAGTAACTTTTTTTAAAAAGAAAAAAATCAGAAATAAAGTAGAATCAAAAACTTCAGTTACCAGTGAAGAATCAGCTGAGAGCCACAAAGCATAATTGTCAATTATGCCACAATGTTCTCACTGCCATGCCAGTATGTGGCTATTTTTGTGTAATTTGGCCCACAAGAATTGAAGGGTTTTGTTACAGTTTTTTTCTTGTTAGATAACAAAAAGAATGCTCATTTATTACTAAATATGACATAATTCTAGTCGCTGTTGCCAAGAACTTTCTACGTTTTCAGTCAGTTATATATGCATTTATTTTTGCAAAACTGTAGCTGATGTTCAGAAAATGTCATTCAACAGTATATAGTAACATAATTAAAAAGTAAAAGAAAAGGTATTAAATATATACCCATTCCTTCACTGTATTTGTTAAGTACCAGTTATTTCTTGATTAAAAGTTCTGTAAATCAAATCTAGCAGTTATTGCAAGTATTGTTATTTATGTTAATACATTGCAAAAGAAAAGAAAAAGTAACTAAACAAAGTTAAGAACAATCAAGATTTAAAAAAATTAAAAACAAAATTATGAATGCATAATTATGTATTTTACTGTAGAGAGAAATTCCCTACTTATAAGGCTAATAAAATATATATTAGTCCCCCTCCCTGCAAAAAGTAAATAAATTAAGCAGAGACAGTTTTAGATTTTAAGAAGTTATTCAGAGATAATTTCAAAGGAAAACAAAGTACAGATAGCAAAAAAGAAAGAAAAAGAGTCATGATGGTGCAGTGGGTAGAATGTAGTATTGCTGGCTAATTGTGCTGATTGCCAAGAGTTCGATTCTCACCAGGTTCAAGATTGACACAGCCTTCCATCCTTCTGAGGTTAGTAAAACAAGGGCCCAGATTGTTGGAGGCAATATGCTGACTCTCAAAACTGCTTAGAGAGGGCTGTAAAAAGCACTGTAAAGCAGTATGTAAGTCTAAGTGTAATTACTATTGCTTTAAAAACCTGTCAATTACTGGTTTCCAGTGGCACTTCCATCAAAGACAGACCAAAGACCACGATTGTGCGCGGCTTCGATCCATGCTTATCCTGTTGGAAGGTCCTAACAGGACTGGATCCATCTCAGACCCACCTCGGAGGGGTGGGGGAAGAGGGGGAGACTGCCAGCTGGGTTGAAAGGAGCCACATCTCCCCTCCCTGACTAGGTATAGTCCCCTTGAAGACTGGATAACGGCAGTCTTAATGGCTGCCCTGAAGACAGGAAGCTTCCAGGAAGCTTTAAGTGTGTGCTGGAGTGGTGAAGTGGTGAGCGGTGTGCAACCAGACAAAGGATTTTGGATTTTTTTTTATAACCCCAAGAAACAGAAGGAAAGAGCCCTCATTCAATAGTGTGGCAGCGGCAAATGGAAAATAAGAGGAAATTATAAGGTAAATAAAAAAATTGGATCATAAAAGAAATGTGGAGTATGATATAAAAATTGGCATTAATTAGGCATTGGACAGAATGCTGGACTTGCCTGGCATTGACTATATTTAAAAGAGCTAATGGTTGAAAATTAGTGGAATTAATAAAATTGAAAAGAGAAAAAAGAACTTTGAAAAGTGGAAAGCGATGTAGAGCGCCACCTAATGGTTAAAGGAACTTTTTCTCTTATGATTTCATGGAAAATTACTGGTCTTACAAATGTGTGAATGAGAAATGAAATGAAATAAAAGACTATATTACCACAAGTAATCCCAGAAGTATCAAAAAAGGGGGATTGCAACAAAGAGACAAGCAAAGATAATTTCTTGGGACTGTTTGGTGTTGATTGTGATAAGGAGACAGAAGAGGAATTGAGATAAATGGATATTTTTGGCAAGGATTAAAATAAAAGCCTCTGACTTTTAATAAAATAGAGAATAACTCAACTGATTAAATAAAATGGAAGAAACACACAAAGAATTCAAATTGGAACTGCAAACTGTGAGAGGAATGTTAAAAGAAAGAATGGAACTATTGGACATATTGGCAGAAAAATTAATGGTGAGGCAGTTCACAGAAGAACAAAGAAAGTTCAAAGAGGAGGAGTCAAAGGAAGAGGAAAGCAGCCTAGAAGAGCACAAAGAACAAGGGACAATGCAAAAAGACATGAAAGGAATTAAAATTAAGACATTGATGATAGATGTAATAAATAAAAAGGAAAATATTCCCAAGCTCAAGCAAAAGAAGAAGAAGCTGTATAAGAAGAAATTGCAAAAGGGAGAACAGAAAAGGGTAGAGGAGGTAAAATAAGTGATTGGCAGATGAAAATAAAAACAATACTAGAGGAAAAAAGAGGAGTTAAGAGGGAAGACCGGAAAAACTTAGAAAAGGGAAAGTTGGTTAAAATTATAAGAAACTATAAGGCCAAGAGATTTAGAGATAAGGCTTAAAGATAATATAAAGGGGGGATATCACATAGAAATGTATTTTGGTGTGGTTTTTTTAGAAATATAGATTGGAGAGACTTAAAGTTTAAAACTTATTGAGAATTACCTTAAGATTATTATATAATTATATATGAGAAAAATGATGATAGAGTAAGAGAAATCAAAATGGTTTGGTTGTTATTAAATCCTTTTATATATATACTGTATATATATAAAGTTGCTCGCTTGAAAAGATGTGTAAACAATAAAAAATAAAAAAAAATATTAAAAAAAATCCTGCCAACTACTGTTACATATGTGCTTTATACATCCAGGAATTTGAAACACAGGGCAAAGATTCAAAATATTATTATTATTTAATTATGACTCTATAGCTTAATATGGTTGATTCATTGCCATACAGCATGAGAATGCCTAAGAGAAAAGGATGCATGATATAAAATGGAATCTGAAATAAAAATTAGTAGTATAACAACATTCCTGCTCTTCCTTCTCTCAAAGTGATTCCCAAGCTATCTGTTTATTGGGGCATAGTCATTCGACTAAAAAAGAAGCATTACAGTTTTCAGGGATGGGATTCAAATTTTTTAACAACCAGTTCTGTGGGTGTGGTTAGGTGGGCATGGCCATGTGACTGGGGGGCATTTTTACTCCCAGGAAGCTTCCCTGGGGCCCAGGAAGGCAAAAATGGAGCTCGGGAGGGGATGGGGTGCTGCATCCCTCCCTCCATTTTTTGTCTTGCTGTGCCTCAGGGAAGCCTCCTGGGCGAAGCAGTAAGACAGCGAGGGGAATCCCAGCACAGCTGATCATAGGAACAGCTGATCAGTCGGGAGGGGAAAAAAAGAAATACCTTAAGGAGAATGCAGTCAGTGATATCGGGCATGCGCACAATGTCGCACATGCATGATAAGGACTGACTGGGTGGGGAGGGGAGGGGCAGGCAGAAATGGGCGGGACCAGCCAGAGCCCTAATTTGCTGGTTCTCCAAATTGTGCAGAATCATAACAACTGGTTTGCTTGACCTATGGATATAATGCAAAACTTAGAACTTCCCCCAAATAAGTTTATTTTCCACTGGACTCCATTTAGCTTGATATGCAGTATATCATGTGAGTTTTCCACTGGAATGATTTATTATTATTATTCAAAACTAATTAGTAAAGACTGGTATACATAACAGCATCACTATAGGATTTATCCCATCTAAATTTTACAAGGATAGCCATAAAAAAAGCACTGAAAAAGGGCAGAAAAAAGCAGAACTCTAAAAACATATAATATTCAGAGATTGTCTTCCCTGCCCCTTTGCTAAACAAAGATAACTCAAGTATACTTCAAAGCCAGGGGCAGATTTTTCATTGCAGTATTGCATGATAATTATTTTAGTCCTCTCCCATGACTGAAAAAATCCACTGTTTTGATAGATGGAAAAAATGTGAGGATATAATTGAAAAGAACTGAGGCATCTTTGATATTGACCCAGAGGCTAAAAATGCTATATTAGCTCCAAACGTAATGCCACAGGATAAGATCTAATCATATTGATTACAGTTCAAATTTATATCTTCCATATCCAATAATAAGGCCATTGTATCCAACTCTTAGTGAATGTATTTTAGGATATAGTAAGCTGTTGTTGTGCTGTGGGAAGTGCATCCCAAAAGGATAGTGCCAGAAACCTCATAGCACCAGAAACCTCAGAAAACAGTACCAAGAGATTCAAAGCCAGCTCTTCCCCCTTTAATAAAGCCAAGAAGCACCAGCTGAAAGGAAAATAGCAGCCCTGCTAATGGCTGTTACAAAAGTAACAGAGCTGACAACAGAAACATTTAAGTAGAGCCATTAAGATAAGGGGAACCAGGCTAAAAATAACTCACCTGGAACTCCCCTTTTCCTCTTTCCTGGCAGAATTAACCGCCAGGATACGAAAGACAAAGCCCCAGAAACAGGATTAACCCATTAAGACAGGAAGACAGAATTCAGAGCAATCACCTTAACTAAAGGCATACACAAATTCTGATCAAACCATACAAACTTCAAAGGGAAAATGGTACAAAAATACATAAATTTATCATGCCACTCTGCTTGCAAGCCAGGAATGCTCAAACTGTATCACTACTTTTCTTGCCTTCCTACATTAAAAGAATTCCACTTTCTGGCAGCTGGCTTCTGCATCCATTTCTTCTCAGCGTCTGTGGTGTGTCGCAGCTGGGAATGAATCAGGGAAATGTCTTCCGATAGTGCATATCTCATTTTAAGACCAAATGAATTTCATATTGTTTAATGTAGCCTGCCGTTGGTTTACCAAGAAAGGTCCTTCAAACTCGTTATTCTAAAGGTTACATGAATAATATTAATTTATTCAGGGTCCTCTAAGAAAAGGTTGCTGGCTTAGGAACCCCACATAATTCTCTAAATAAAACTTCTAATTTCTGTAAAGTATCAGAAGTTGCAATCACCTTGGGATAAAATAAAATAAACATGTAAGGTGACTACATTGCCAAAAATGGAGTCGATTTTTAATTTTTCATCCTATAGAATCAGGCCCAAGAAAAGCTTCAAAAGTGTAGAATAAAATAAAACATTACCATCTAGTGGTAATTATACAAACTGCAGTTTGCAGAAATGTGCCTTAGATCCAAAATCCAACAGAAATAGCATTAAGGTTAGGGCGTGGAAAGAAGATCATCACATATTCAAAACCAAAGGTATAGATGAGTACAGCTCAGATGACTCATCGGAAAACAATATCCCAACTGAAAACATACCCAGGAAATCACTAAGATCTAATAAGGGCAAAATCCCAAATACCTCAAGGGACTATGTGATGTCAATTGATACCACCATAACTACACCCAAAAATTATAATGACATACACACACTCCCACCAAATGAACAATTAAAATGGAAAGAGGCTATGCAGAGGGAGATAGAAAGTATTAAAAACTAGAAATATATACCCCCTCAAAGGTCCCAGAGAACAAAAAAAATTATCGGTACCAAGTGGGTATACAAAATAAAACCCTTAGAGGATAAAAAAAATCTATACAAAGCAAGACTGGTGGCACAAGGTTTCTCACAAAAATTTCCAGACGATTACACAGACACTTATTCACCTACAGTAAGGGCAGAGAGTGTTAAGACAGCCTTAGTCATTGCCTCAATTCTAAATGAACACATATACCAATTCGATGTACAAACAGCATACCTACACGCACCATTAGATAAGGAATTATATGTCAGAGCACAACCAGGAATTGACTGTAATGAAGGACAAACCTGGCTACTCAATAAGAGTCTCTATGGTCTGCGACAATCGGGTAAGAGATGGTACGATTGTTTTTCCAAAACTTTAAGACTAATAGGTTTCACTGCCACATCAGCTGACAAATGTGTATTTATTAAAAGGGAACAAGGTACATGTGAAAAAGTACTTGTCTATGTAGAGAATATATTATACATATGTAAAAGTAAATTTAAATGTGACCAATTCGCCAAGGAACTTCAAAAACACTTTTTATTGAAATGTTTGGGAAAAGTCGATAAATATTTAGGAGTTCAGATTACCGAATCAAGTAATGGTTTTATACTATCACAAAAGGAAAAGATATTAGAATTACTGGAGAAATGCAATATGTCTGATGCAAAACCATCATATACCCCCATGCAAACTGACTTTCTAAAGAACATGTTTAATGATGATGAGGTATTTAAAGACAATACAATCTATCGATCTACAATTGGTTCGTTACTTTATATAGCCAATTGGACTAGACCGGACATAGCACTATCAGTCAACTTACTCTCAAGACACATGAATAACCCAAAAATGTACCACTGGAATGCAATCAAAAGATTATTGAGATATTTGAAACACACCGCTGATGCAGTTTTGTCGCTTAATCCAAACACATCGAGCACCCCTAAACTTTCATGTTACGCAAATGCCGATTGGGCTGGAGATGTCAAGATACGAAAAGGTACCTCAGGGTATGTTATTTTTCTGAATGATAGTCCCATCTACTGGTATACCAGAAAACAAAAACTTGTATCAACTTCAACTGCAGAAGCTGAATTTGTTTGTTTATCAAAGGCCGCAAATAACTTAATTTGGTTCGACGATTTACTAATGGACATTTGGAAAGAACCTTCATATCCAATAATCATTCAGGAGGATAATAAAGCAGCAATAGATATATCCAAGGCCGATGTTGTAGGCCACAGATCAAGGCACATCGACATAAAGTACAAGCATGTGAGACAGTTGTCAGAAATTGGATTCATAAAAGCTGTACACTGTGAGACTAAGGAACAAACTGCAGATATTTTGACCAAACCTCTTCCCCCAAAACAACACTCATACCTGACAAAGAAACTGTGTATAAATATATAAATGTTATATGGTAATATCTATGTTAATGTTTCCTCAATGATTAATCAGTTTGACCTTAGAAGAGGAATTGTTAAGGTAAAATGTCGAATTGGTTAAGCATACAAGTCCCATAATGCATCACTGTATATTCCCCTCCCACCAGTTATAAAGGATGCCCACTTTTGGTTTTGCCCAGACTCTCGTTTACCTCCTGGGGGAGTGGTGTATCTGGGAGAGAGCATGGACGTGAATTGGTTTGATTTTTCTACAATGAAAGAATGATTCTGACTGCAAATAGTTTGGGAGTTAATTTTGGCTAAGATCCATTATAAGTTATCAACACGTACAAACAGGAGAAATGATGAAGTCACTCCCCACAAAAGAGAAACAATGAAAGTGAAACCTTGGGTTGTATTTTTACTGTGATACACTAGGTCCAATATCTGGCATTATGCAATTGCACTTTATAACCCCTGATAACCTTTGTAAATTCATGGGTTAGAAGTATAGCTCAGGGCTCTTTTGGACTCTGGGAAAACTGCCATTTTCATAGATAAGGCTATTGTGACACAGTTCACTTTACCACTGGAAAAGCCTATAGTTTGACTTCAAACAGGTAGCCCTGATATTTACTGAGAGAAGGGGATTAGTTGTTTCCCCTCACAATGTCAACATCACCAAACACAGGATTATTTTTCATTCTCCCTCACCCCAACACTTTTGTCTCTGCACCTCTTTCAATGCCAAAAGAGTATACTGATTGTTTTGAGGGAAACCACAACTTTATCTCAACCTCATACCAGGAGCCCAGATCTCACTTAATTGGCAATATCCCATATCTACTCAAGAATTAACTGATTTAAAAAAAATTCTGGACTACACTCTGGAAAAAAAATGGTTTATCTACCTGTCTTCCTTATATCTTACCTTGGTTTTTATTAAAAAAGAGAGAGATAATTCTTCAAATTTATAAATTATATAATTACAAACTTATAAATTATGTGGCCATTACAAATCACTATCCACTGCTTTCAATAAACTTGATAAATCAAAGGAGAGCTTACAATTTGATTTGGATGAAAGAGGGGCATCAGCACATTTTCACTTGATATGACAAATATGAATACCCAATAATGTCCTATAGTCTAATTAACTGTCCAGCTGTATTTTTCAGATTCATGAATTAGACATTTTCAGACATTTTGTGCAAATATGTAATAGTTTATCTGAATTACATGTTGACTTTTTTTCAGAAAGAGCTATCAGCCACAGAAATGTGTTTCAGCTTCTATGCTGATATCTGATATTTGGAATAACAGATCTCTAGAAAAGGTATGCATATGAATTCTGCAAAAACTCAGTTCTTTTATGGGAGGCACTTAGAAGTGCAAATAATTTCCAAGATTTTCTAGGCTTTGCCAATTTTTACTGAAGATTTTTCACTGATTTAGTGTAGTACTCAAGGAACCCCTCAGAACATGTGGCTATCCCAAAAATTGAACAGCTCAGAATAGGGCACCATCTATCTTTAGTCTACAACACAGACCTTTCAGCAGTTACATGAAGGCTCAACACCCATTTTCATTATTCAGGTGACCCTGAGGACACAGATAAACTTCCAGGTGGCTTCAACCACTCTCTAAAAGAATGCAAATGGTCAACTGTCTGCAAGGAATATAAATCTTTCCATTCCCCACCATCCAGTCAGAGCTGAAGAAGCTTCTTGGATGAGAAGAAAACATCTTCAAAGAAAAACAAGGAAGTCCAATTGCCTCTGGAAAAGGCACTTTGGAATAGCCTAATTTGTCATTTGTAGAATTTGTATATAGCAACTCTGCTTCACTTAATCAGCAGATCTCCCTTTCAAGCAAATTTTGTTATAATTTCTGTCATTTGCCTTCTAAAATTCCTTATGTGCCAATGCACATAGGCAAGAAAGCACCAAAACTGCTGTGAAAACAGCATTTTACTTTTTAGTTTCCTCTTATCCAAATAACTAGAAGTTGATAAGAAGGTCCCCTCCTTATCATAGATCAGATAAACCCAGTTTCCATTTGCAATTGTCCATCTCAATGAAAATACATCAAGCATTTCACCATTCTTTTCTTGTGTAGGATGGACTTTCCTATCCCCTCAATCCATCATCATCATCATCATCTTCTTGCCAGTTTTCCTAAATGAGGATGTTGGAAGAAATATCCATTTTAGTTCAGTTCCAAGCTGGGAGAAAGGCACTTGGAAACATGGAGGCTGATTGGAAAGATAGTTTAATGATTAACAGAACCATCAGTGTTTATGGTTCTGGTACGGCTGAACAACTGGTTTGAAGAGTACCTGGATTTTTATACATTTCAGAGATGCTGCTGGGAGTGTTGTGCAATGTCTGAAATACCCTTAGGAGATATGCAATGTAGTGGGCAGTGAGCTCTGTGTCTTCTGCTAAATGGTAGTGGGTTAATCCTATTATGTTCTGAAGGATCATGTCCTGTTCTTAATCCCATCACCCTGAAACTTAAGGACTTTTGTTTTGTAGATAGGATGGCCCAGTCTTTCTTAATGGGCACAAAATATCTGCTGAGGGTGGGGCTATTAAGAAAGACTGCTTCCTGAGTTTAAAAAACATGTTTCTCCATTTCTCATTTAGGGAAATATAATAGTCTGCCTCTTTAAATATTCCTCAAAATATTTCATTCTTGGGGGGGTGACTTCCCTCAATTGAAAGGAGTATAAAATGGGGTTTATTTTGGATTTTAAATGCTGAATGGGTAGGCTTAAATATTTGTTTCACTGGACGGGCTACCTGGACACAATTTTAAAAAATGGCAAAGGATGTTATGTGCTACAACTTCACCAGTTCTGTCTGAAATACCCACACTTTCCTCTCAAACTGCTTCCTGTGGCCTTAACACAATGCTTATTTGTTTATGGAGAACAAGAACAGTCATTTCAAGATTATTTCCTTTTTTGTATATGGAAATTCTCAACCATGCAGGTCATGGTTATTTCAAAGATGCTTTTCCAAAAGATGTTTCATTTTTCATCCTAGAAACATCTTCGGTTCTTTCCTTTTTCCTTCTCATTAAAAATAAACAATGATATGTGTTTATCTGTTTGGGGGAGAGATTTAGGTTTCTGCAACTTTTGCCTGCCTTCCTCAGATCTGCAATTCTGGTTAAGTGATAGTATTCAGACAGTTCGCACCAGTTCAGGCGAACCGGTAATGATGATTTAGCATGGGTCGCCAAACCGGTAGCGACTTCTGGCTGGCCACACCCTCGACCCGGTTGCTCAGTCGCTGCTTGCTTGCCCCGTCTGTCCAATGCTCACTCACCCCGCCTGCTCCCCACCTAGTCACTCTTCACCTCCTATGTGGCACACTGGGACCCAGTGGCTTGCCTTTAACCTGCCTTCCCACGTGGTGCCTATGCCCCAATTGAGCAGCCCTGATCTGCCTGCTCACAGGTAAGCCTGTGAGTCATGCTAGCTGCCCCCCACTGTTCTCGTATCTTGCTACCCCCCCACCATTTCTGGGACTTGCCAGAGGGTCCCCACTGTTCCTGGAGTTTACTGGGTCCCTCCTGCCCCTGCCGCTCGATTTCTGCCTTCTCCCGGGGATGACGAAATAAAGAAAGCGAGCAGCCATGGCAGCTGCATGCTCCGGCCACTGCTGATCGATTTGTGCCTCCTCCCGGGGGATGACAAAATGAAGAAAGTGAGCAGCCATGGCAGCTGCATGCTCCAGCCACCGCCCCACCACTCACTTTCTGCCTTTTTGCACCGCCCGCTGCTCTGGAGTTTGACAGATCATTTTGTCCCAGTTAGATCAGGTGTGTGTGTGTGTGAGAGAGAGAGAGTGATGTGTGTGTGTGTGAGAGAGAGAATGGTGTATGTGTGAGAGAGAGAGTGATGTGTGTGTGAGAGAGTGGTGTGTGTGAAAGAGAGAATGTGTGGTGTATGTGTATGTGAGAGAAAGAATGTGTGTGTGTGGTATGTGTGTGAGAGAGACAGTGGTGTGTGTGTGAGAGCAAGAGAGAGTGTGGGGTGTGTGTGTGTATGTGTGTGTGTGAGAGAGAGAGGGGGGGGAAATGTGGCTTCTTGGGATTGCATTATGGAGAAGTATCAAGAGAAATGCTAAAAGGGCAATCAGTTTGGGATTAAATTCCAAATGAAATTGGGTCTTCAGAGTAAGGAGACATAAAGAACTTTCAACTGCAGGTTTCTAAAAATCTTATTAGGATATTAATCTCATTTTTAAATAAGATTTTTAGAAACCTGCTGTTGAAATACTGAAATGGTAAGGGTTCCCCCCAAGGATCTCTTCCAGGACCTCTACTCAGATTTTGGCATCCTCAATTTTCCTGCCTGAGCAATGGGTTGGACTAGAAGACCTCCAAAGTCCCTTTCAACTCTGTTATTCCTCAGCTAAATAGCCAAGAGTCTAAGGATCCAAAATCTGAGTAGAGGTTCTGGGAAAGGTGTCAGAATAACAGAATAACACTTAGAAGAGACCTTGGGGGGAACCCTATACCATTTCAGAGAAATGGCTGTCCAGTCTTTTCTTAAAAACTTCCACCCAGAACTTCTGGAGACAAGCAGTTCCACTGGTTAATTATTCTCACTGTCAAGACGTTTCTCCTTAGTTTTAGGTTGTTTCTCTCTTTGTTCAGTTTCCATCCATTGCTTCTTGTTTGCATTCTGCTTCTTTCAAAAATACATTCCCCCCCTTCTTTCTGGCAGCCCCTTAAAAGCCTGCTGCCTATCACGCTCTTGGGCAAAGCATGTGAGCTATTTCCTCCTTTCAGTGGTCCATGAAAATACATCTATTGTATTAGAGGTGGTATTCAGCAGGTTCTCACCAGTTCTGGAGAACCGGTAGTGGAAATTTTGAGTAGTTCAGAGAACCGGCAAATACTACCTCTGACTGGCCCTGCCCCCATCTATTCTCTGCCTCCCAAGTCCCATCTGATTGGCTGGATCTTTTTTTGTTGCCCTGCACAGGAGAACGGAGCTAGAAAGCAGGCTAGTGGGGTGGGGAGGGAATGGGATTTTGCAGTAACCTTCCCCTGCCACACCCACCAAGCAATACCACGTCCACCAAGCAATGCCCACAGAACCGGTAGTAAAATTTTTTGAATCCCACCATTGTATTGTATGTAGATAATAAAGTCAAAAAAAGATGAACAACATTTTTACAGAACTATAGATACATTGAGGCTGGGTGTGACAAGGAATGGCTGGGAGGGGAGGGGCCAGGCAAGGCACCCCTTGACGTGAGTGACATTGAGTTGGTCATGCCTACCCAGTCACATGACCACCAAGCACACCACCAAGTCCCATGACCAAGCATGCCCACCCAGTCACATGATCACCAAGCCATGTCCACATGACCACCAAGCCACACCCACCAAATAAGCCACACCCACAGAACCGATAGGAAAAAAAATTGAATCCCACCACTGTTCTGGTTGGTTCTCTTTTCTTTAATACACATGCATAAACCTAATAATAATAGAAAAAATTGAGAGCTATGCTGGTGGTAATGCATACTAACAGAAAGGTCACCCATTGCAGACAGGCCTCAGCAGAAAATCCAGACTATGTGTATCCATCAACTCATTAACTGTTAAGAATCCTATACTGGATAGCAAAAACAAGGAAAATTAATACTGTGAAAGAACACAAACTAACAGCTGAGAACACTCATTTAACACAATTAAGAAATGGGCTCACCCATACTATCAGAGCTCTGGGCTTGATGTCAAAACTAGATTTTCAATGATTTGTGACAGGCTAGAGGGATCAGGGCAAGTCTAATCTCTGGGGAAATGATAAAGAGCAGTTGCCACAACAGAAAAGACTCCCTTCCTGTGCCTTTCAGATGGAGCTTTTTCACAGACAGGACCTGCCACATACCTCTTCTCCTGGATGTAACAGAATGGGTAGACAACAATGAAAAGTGATGGTCTGAGCCCACAAAGGGCTTTAAAGATAACTACTAGCACCTCAAATTCAGTGATGGGATTCACATTTTTCTTACTACCGGTTCTGTGGGCATGGCTTGGTGAGCGTGGCAGGGGAAGGATACTGTAAAATTTCCAGTCAGAAGTGGTATTTGCTGGTTCTCCGAACTACTCAAAATTTCTGCTATCGGTTCTCCAGAATTTATCAGAACCTGCTGAATACCACCTCTGTTCAAATTGTACCTGGAAGTATATCAGTAGCCAACGCTAGAGCAGAAGTGTCACATGTGTCAAAACTTCCATAAGTGTCCATGCCATTGCTTATTGCACTGGATGAAGCTTCTAAATATTCTTCAAGGCCAATCCCATTACGGCATTTTGCAGCAACCCAAAGGGGAAATTCATGGGTTACTGCCTTGTTGTGGCGAAGGGGCTTGCGTAGCTCAATGAAGCTATGAGCTATACCATGCAGGGCCACCCAGGCAGGTCATAGTAGAGAGTTTTGACAAAATGTGATCCACTGGAGAAGGAAATGGCAACACACTCCAGTATCTTTGCCATGAAAACTACATGGACAGTACCAAAAGGCAAAAAGATATGCACCAGAAAGAGTGAAGCGACTGGGCCAAAGCTGAAAGAATGCTCAACTGTGGATGCATCTGGTGGTGAAAGGAAAGTCCGATGCTGTAAAGATCTATTCTCCATAGGAACCTGGAATGTAAGATCAAGGCAAGCTGGACGTGGTCAAATAAGAGATGACAAGACTGAACATCGACATCTTAGGAATCAGCAAACTAAAATGGACAAGAATGGGTGAATTTAATTCAGATGACCATCAGGTATACTACTGCGGGCAAGAATCCCACAGAAGAAATGGAGTAGCCTTTATAGTGAATAAAAGAGTAGGAAAAGCAATACTGGGATACAATCTCCAAAATGACAGAATGATCTCAGTTTAAATCCAAGGTGAACCATTCAATATCACAATAGTCCAAGTCTATGGCCCAACCACTGGTGCTGAAGAGGATGAAATTAACCAGTTCTATGAAGCCCTGCAGCACCTTATAGAATTAATACCAAAAAATTATGTTCTTATCATCATGGGTGATTGGAATGCTAAAGTAGGAAGCCAGAAGATAACCGGAACAACAGGCAAGTTTGGCCTTAGAATACAGAAACAGGGCAAAGGCTGATAGAATTTTGTCAAGAGAATACAATGGTCATAGCAAACACTCTTTTCCAACAACCCAAGAGACAGCTCTATACATGGACATCAACAGATGGTCAACACAAAAATCAGATTCACTACCTCCTCTGCAGCCAAAGCTCCAGTCAGTAAAAACAAGATTTGCAACGTTGTACAAGAGGTAGCAACTAAAACCATCCCAAAGAAAAACAAATATATTATAAATATATAAATGTAGGGGGCGTACATAGGCGCACCAATGTGCCTACCGTCCCTGTCCTATTGTTTCTTTTATTTTTCTTATATGTATCCATTTCATGTATTCATAAATATGTATATACCTATACCTATTATCTTGTAAGCGATTGACAGATCAAATAAATTCTAAAATTCTAAATTCTAACATGCAAGAAAGCAAAATGGCTATCTGAGGAAGCTTTGCAAATAGCTGAGGAAAGAAAGGAAGCGAAAGGCAAGGGAGACAGAGAAAGATACACCCAATTGAATGTAGAATTCCAGAGAATAGCTAGAACAGATAAGAATGCCTTCTTAAATGAATAGTGCAAAGAAATAGAAGAAAACAATAGAATAGGGAGGACCAGAGATCTTTTCAAGAAAATTGGAGATATGAAGGGAGTGTTTCATGCAAAGATGGACATGATAAAGGACCAAAATGGCAGGGACCTAATAGAGGCAGATTAAGAAAAGGTGGCAAAATTACACAGAATAACTATACAAGAATGAGCTTAATGTACCTGATAACCATGATGGGGTAGTAACTGACCTCCAGCCAGATATCCTAGAATGTGAAATGAAATGGGCCTTAGGAAATCTGAGCAACAACAAAGCTAGTGGAAGTGACAGTATTCCAGCTGAGCTATTCAAAATCTTAAAAGACGATGCAGTAAAAGTGCTACACTCAATTTGCCAGCAAACTTTGAAAACTCAACAGTGGCCATAGGATTGGAAAAGGTCAGTTTACATTCCAATTTCAAAGAAAAGCAATGCCAAAAAATGTTCAAATTATAGCATCACTGAACTCATTTCACATGCCAGTAAAGTTATGCTTAAAATCTTACAAGCTAGGCTCCAGCAGTATGTGGATCGAGAACTACCAGAAGTACAGGGCACAGTGATAATACCTCACCCTGAACAACAGATGACTTCATCCAGCAGTTTCTTGTAGATGTTAAGCAAGAGAGGAAAGAGTGCCAAGTCCTGTGGCATCTCACATAAGAGGGGGCCTGGGCTGGATTGCTTTTTCCCTGTCAACACTTCTTGAAGCCATGGAAGGAGGAGAACCAGAATAACATGTCACTCAACCCCTGAAACAGTCCAGAAAGGTACAATAATTAATGATATCAAAAGTCACTAAGAGGTCAAGAAAAGGGAAGATAGGTGCACAACCCTATCCCTCTACCTGCAGAGACCATCCAAAAATGCAATCAATGCTATCTTGACCTTATACCCAGGCTTGAAACCTGACAAAAAGAGGTGTAGTTAATCCACTTCTTCTAGAGTTTTTTGAAGCTGCTTTAGAACTATATTCTCCACAACCTTCCCCCAAAGGAAAAGGTTAGAAATTGGATGAAAATTGTTCAGTATATTTGAGTCTAGTGATGGCCTCTTGAAGAGGAGGCAGACCACTTCCTCTTTAATAGACTAGAACTATCCCCTCTCTCAAAGAAAAACTAACCATCACCAAGACCCAATGCTATATGGATGGCTCAGTCAGTCTTGGCTAACCAGGAGGAACATAAATCTAATTCTGGCTATAGTTCTATCAGAACTATATCCACAAGTCCAAAAAGATCTAACCCTTGCCAGATAATCAAGTCAGGCCTTGATTATCACCTTCACAGGGACCTGCTACAAGACCAGAGTCCAATGCAATGAGAGTTTGATCAATTTTATCCACGAGGTTTAATTTTTTAAACATACATACATACGTACATACATACGTAGGAACCTCTGTGTCTGGAAATGATCCTCTATTTAGAGATAAAGATGGAAAGTCATTGGATCTCGAGGGCCTTAAAACATACCATTGATCAGTCCTACAAAGATTCAGCTTCTTCTCTATCCAGACCTTCACAGCCTTGAATCAATAGATTATCTCCCCCAGCAGCTTCATATAGACGTTAAAAAAGAAGCAGAGAGAGAGTCTTGAGAAACCTTGCAAGCTTTTTGCCTCTTCACCAACAATACCATCTGGAGCTGAACCAGAAAGATACTACAATTGATGATATTAAAGCCATGAGAGGTCAAGATGGGCTAGATACAGTATCCCCCATTCCATGACTGCTATATGATGGTCAAATGTGAACAATGCTGCTTCAGAACTAGGTTTGAAACCTGTCTGAAAACATTCCAGATAAATTACTTCCTTCAGGATCCTCTACAACTGTAAGTTGATTATCTTCACTACAACCTTTCCTTAAAATGATTATTCAAAACCTGGACAAAAATTGCCTGTTCTGCTGGGTCCAGTAATGGTTTCTTGAGATGTGAACAGATAAATGCTTCTTTCAAGACAGGTGCCACCATCATCCAGAGAACCATTAACTGCTTCATGAACTCAGGTATACAACACTTTGTAGGAGCCTCCACTATCCATGCAGGCATAAATTTGAAGTTCACGTCATCAAACTACAGCTTCAAGGAATCTGTCCACCTCATTTTCTAAATTTATTAGATTTTTATGCTGCCTGAGAAAGCGAACATACCTAATGAGAGAGAGGGAGAGAAAGAAGGAGAGAGGCTCAAATTCACCCAGCTGGCTTTCATGCCTAAAGTGAGTCTAGAACTCAGACTTTAATCACTTACTTCAACATGAGTAACAGGTTTAAACTCTTCTCAGATAAGCAAGAAGGACCATAGCTCGGGCATCTCCATAGGACCTGTACAACTAAAATCTAATTCTGAGCAAATCCTAGTAATTTATTCCAAGGGATGTCTACAATGATCTTCATAAGGGCCCTGCAGGAGGGATTAGTCATGCAAAAGGCACAGAAAACACAAAGTCATCTCTCCATAGGCACCCACACATCTTTGATTAACTTAGCTAAGAGCTACCACTCCAATCATTGTATCTATAATTGCATCAACATATTTTCTGCACAATAAAAGTAACGAAGTGCAATGAATAAAAAGCCAGCTCCCCCCATATCCCTGGGCATTAGGTAGGATGAGGCTGGAGCCCAATGACTGTCTTTTTAAATATATTGGAGAGTGAGGAGCCCTTGTTGCTCTCTTGAGCATGCTTGTTTTCTTGCAAAGATTTCATTACCCTAACTAGGTAACATCATCAGTGCTAGTAAGAACTGCTGTTGGCTATCAGTTTATATTCTGGTGTTTTGCCTGTGGGTGGGGGAGGTCTTAGAGATTATTTGGTTGGGCTTTTTACTCTTGGCTCTTTGGCAGTTTCTTGATTGGGGTATTGTTTTCTTGATTGTTGATCTGAATTTAATCTATGATGATCTGGGTGCTGATAACTGGTGGAGAGTGCAAGGGACTTTTTCTCTTTGGGGCTGATTGGTTGTCTCTTTTGCATAGTCTATAGATGTTATATATATATATATATATATATATATATATGGATCTTTGGTTCTTCGGGTTTTCTCCCGCGTAGAGTTGGAAATATCTAGGCGACGTTTCGATGAAGTCTCATTCATCATCTTCAGGCTTGTGTCTTCGGCCTTGTGCTTCTCAGAGTGATGTGAGCTTGCAGCTGCTTCTTCCTTTTAACTACTAGTGGGGGTGTGACTTGATTGGGTGGGGGCTTGGCTGTGTTCTGATTGGGTGGGGGTGTGTTCTCATTGGTTGGGGGTTGGGCTGTGTTCTGATTGGTTGGGGGGTTGGCTGTGTTCTGATTGGCTGGGGGTGTGTTCTGTTCTGGTGGGGGTTTGATTGTACTCAGGTTAGTCTCAGTTGCTGGGGGATTTGAGCTGGTGAGCTGTGATCCTGTTGTTTGGCTTCGCGTTCGTGGTCGTGCCACATCTTCATGGTGGGCATCAGTTCCCTTCATGTATGGGTTGGGGGGGTTTGAAGCAGGTAGTGATGCAGCTGTGGTACGGCTTCTGGTCCGTGGTCGTGTTTCATCTTCTGTGTGGGTGTGAGTCTGCTTTCTGCGTGGAAGTGTGGTGGTAGTTTCTTGTGTGGCCCTTGTGGGTGTGGGTCTGGTGTCCTTTATGTTAGGTACTCTTTTGTTAATGAGGGCGGGTTTCCAAATGGCTGGTAGGCGGGAGGTGTCATCTCGTTTATTCATGCTGTGGGGGCGTTTTTCTATCTCTATGGCTTCTCTGATTATTCTGTTGTTGAAGTGTTCAGTTTTGGCGATAGTTCTGGTATTTTTAAAGTCAATCTTGTGTCCTGTGGCTTTGAGGTGTTGGACCAGGGAAGAGGTCGGTTCTTCTTTTTTGATTGAGTTCTTGTGTTCTTCAATGCGTGCACTTATCCTTCTGTTAGTTTGTCCAATGTATGTGGTGGGACAGGAGGTGCACGGGATTTCGTATACTCCTTGGTTTTCTAACTCGATTTTGTCTTTAGGGTTTCTTAGGATGGTGGATATTTTTCCGTTTGTGCAGAATGCTGTTTTTATGTTGTGTTTTTGGAGGATCTTGCTGATTTTGTCTGTAGTGCCTTTTATATATGGGAGGAGGGCTTTGCCATTTTCTTGTTCTCTGTCTTGGATTTTGGTTGGGGTTTCTTTTTGGATTAGGTGAGTAATCTTTCTTCTTTGAAATCCATTTGCTGTTAGTACGTTAGTGAGAGTGTGTAGTTCGGTTTTTAGGTGTTGTTCATCGGCTAAGCATTTTGTTCTGGAGATGAGTGTCTCAGCTACGGAATTGATCTGTGCTGGGTGGTGGTGTGAGAGTGCGTGTAGATAGCGGTTTGTATGTGTTTTCTTCTGGTAGATGGTGTGTCCTAGGGAGCCATCTACCAGAAGAAAACACATACAAACCGCTATCTACACGCACTCTCACACCACCACCCAGCACAGATCAATTCCGTAGCTGAGACACTCATCTCCAGAACAAAATGCTTAGCCGATGAACAACACCTAAAAACCGAACTACACACTCTCACTAACGTACTAACAGCAAATGGATTTCAAAGAAGAAAGATTACTCACCTAATCCAAAAAGAAACCCCAACCAAAATCCAAGACAGAGAACAAGAAAATGGCAAAGCCCTCCTCCCATATATAAAAGGCACTACAGACAAAATCAGCAAGATCCTCCAAAAACACAACATAAAAACAGCATTCTGCACAAACGGAAAAATATCCACCATCCTAAGAAACCCTAAAGACAAAATCGAGTTAGAAAACCAAGGAGTATACGAAATCCCGTGCACCTCCTGCCCCACCACATACATTGGACAAACTAACAGAAGGATAAGTGCACGCATTGAAGAACACAAGAACTCAATCAAAAAAGAAGAACCGACCTCTTCCCTGGTCCAACACCTCAAAGCCACAGGACACAAGATTGACTTTAAAAATACCAGAACTATCGCCAAAACTGAACACTTCAACAACAGAATAATCAGAGAAGCCATAGAGATAGAAAAACGCCCCCACAGCATGAATAAACGAGATGACACCTCCCGCCTACCAGCCATTTGGAAACCCGCCCTCATTAACAAAAGAGTACCTAACATAAAGGACACCAGACCCACACCCACAAGGGCCACACAAGAAACTACCACCACACTTCCACGCAGAAAGCAGACTCACACCCACACAGAAGATGAAACACGACCACGGACCAGAAGCCGTACCACAGCTGCATCACTACCTGCTTCAAACCCCCCCAACCCATACATGAAGGGAACTGATGCCCACCATGAAGATGTGGCACGACCACGAACGCGAAGCCAAACAACAGGATCACAGCTCACCAGCTCAAATCCCCCAGCAACTGAGACTAACCTGAGTACAATCAAACCCCCACCAGAACAGAACACACCCCCAGCCAATCAGAACACAGCCAACCCCCCAACCAATCAGAACACAGCCCAACCCCCAACCAATGAGAACACACCCCCACCCAATCAGAACACAGCCAAGCCCCCACCCAATCAAGTCACACCCCCACTAGTAGTTAAAAGGAAGAAGCAGCTGCAAGCTCACATCACTCTGAGAAGCACAAGGCCGAAGACACAAGCCTGAAGATGATGAATGAGACTTCATCGAAACGTCGCCTAGATATTTCCAACTCTACGCGGGAGAAAACCCGAAGAACCAAAGATCCACATACAAATACCCGCGAAAATCTCCGAAAACAAATATATATATATATATATATGTATAGATAGACCTCACCCCTTTCCTAAGAGGTCTGTATGGGGCATGCATAAGCGCACCAACGTGCCTACCGTCCCTATCGTTTGTTTTATTTTTCTTATATGTATCAATGCATTCATAACTATGTTTTTACTTCTATTATCTTATAAGTAATTGACAAATCAAATCAAATAAAATAAAAATGTTAATGTCTATGTGTCTACTGATAGCTGATTTGTCAAGAATGCCAGGCTTCTAGAAATTCCCTGGCCTGCTCTAGGATAGTCAAAATTTTCCCAATTGAAATGATGGTTAAATCTGCCTATATGTTGTGAAATTAAAGAATTTTCATCATGTCTTCTGACTACTAGTTGTTGTTCATGGATGCTTTCTGCCAATCATCTGCCCATTTGTCCTACATAGTAGTTGTTGCAGTTCTTACATTGTATGATGTAGATGACTCCTGTTTTTTCTTCTGAGGTTGCTGAGTCTTTTGGTTCGCTTAAGATGTTTTGAAGGGCTTTAGTTGGCTTTTTGGAGCATATTGGGGACTGTCAGTTTAGGGTACTGAGTGTTGGAGTGTATGTCCGATGTTGGCTTTTACTGTTGTTTTTTTAATGTTGTCACTGTCTCTGTGAGCCACCCAGTTATGACTCATAAAGTGGTTGGCTATAAAATAATTAATTAGTTGCTAGTTGTAAGCATTCAAAGCTATAAAACTGCTGCTCATTTATTTCTTGTGAGTCCTGACATCTTTACCTCAGCCTGCTTTGGTAGTCCACCGAAGGAAGGTTTTCCAATAATAGGCTTTAGGATATATGGAAAGCCAGTTCTCAAACCCGGGCAAATAAGGTAGATATAGTTGCTTTTTTTTTTTGCTACTTCATTGTGCGAAAAATATCTTTTAGAACACGGTCTTGGCTGCAGCAAAAAGAAATAAAATAGGGGCGAACATCCTAATTGTTCGCAGGGTGGCATTTCTGCTTTCTCACAGGAAAGTGCTCCGTGGTCCCCACTCGGTCAAGGAGACAGGTGCGAAGTGCACACCTTTCAACCAGAGCCTCGTCTCCCCACAGCTTTCCTGAAGGCTGCGGGCCCTTTAAGTGTTCGCGCCCGGCCCGTGCTGCCTTCGGCTGGGAGACCCCGTATGAAATGAGAGGTGAAACCAAGATGGCGGCCACATAGTGACTGAGGCTGAGACAGAAGGACACGGGACGGCCACCGCTTGAGCTATTCTCCCCACCCGCGGAGGGGATTCGCTTCTTTTTCCCGGGTGTACGGAAGGGCTCTGGCGGCGTGAAAGGGACGAGGGAGCTTAGCGGGAGTGCCGGCAGCATCCGGAAGAGCAAGCGCAGGAAGAACATGGCGGCGGCGGCATCGCGTTGAGAGTGCAGTCATCGCTGCTCGTGAGGGGGGAGATCACGCCACAGGAGACGGGCGGCCACGCCGCGTGCCATTCAGCCCCACGCGGGCATCTTCCTCTTCCCGCCTCCTCCCCCCCCCCAGTCCCAGCAAGCGCGGCGGCCCCCTTTTAGGTCGTGGCCTTCCCTGGGAAGAAGGGGCGGTTCCGTCTCGGTCCCTTCGCCTGGCTAACGGAGCGCGAGGAAAGGGGCTTCGGGCCTAGCAGCGCCTTGCACAATAGGCCTGGTCGAGGGGGAGATTTGACCCTCTTTCCCCCTGCCTTCCCGTTCCCCTCCGCTGGCCTTTTCGCCCCCTTCTCCTGAGGATGCCCCAGCGGTATCCACGGATTTTCCTCCCTGTCCCCGTGGCGTTTTTACCTCTCCTTTTGAAGGCTTTTTGCAGGGCCGGCTAACCATCCTTCCCACTTTTCCTGTCACGGGCCTGTTTTCCACTTGCTGCTTTTCGATTCACCTCATCTGCCCCCTAACCAGCGTTAGTCGTCTGCACTGGTGAATTATTTCTTGTTGTTTTTTTCTGCTTTGAATCGCCTAGATTCCTCTCTTAACTGACCGGTTTCCATTTTCATCGCCCTCTTTTCATTTTCTGGTGTCTCTTCTGGTCCTTCTCTTTGAAATCTTTTGCGTTTTTATTTCCTGTTTTTCCCCTTTCCTACAAAGCTACCATTTTGACAGAAAAAAGTTCTGTGTTACCCTGGTAGCGTTGCCTCCTGTTTTAAGTTTCCCCCCTTTGGGGGTGATGAGGCAGTTATTTTAACAGTAACGTTAAAAAGATCTGTTTGGGGTGTTGTGTGGGACTCTTGCTCCCTTTTCTGCTCCCCTTCATTGTGGGGGGCAAAGCCCCCCTCCCATCAGAGCTTTTCTTGATAGACTATCACAGACCCTTGTGGTTTGGAAAAGGCAGAATGACTGATACTCGGAGGAGAGTGAAGGTTTATACATTAAATGAAGACAGACAATGGGATGATCGGGGCACTGGACATGTGTCCTCTGGCTATGTGGAAAGGCTGAAGGGCATGTCCCTGCTTGTCAGGGCAGAAAGTGATGGTAAGTATAACTGAACAAATATACATCAAATATATTAATCCTTGTATTAATGAACTCTGGCAAATGCTAATAATTAGATATGGGGCAATGAATTTTTGTATTGTTTAAATTGAGAGGGTAATAATCAGGTAAGGACTATTTTCTGTATGATAGCTTTCACAAGAGAGTTTCCATCTGTGTTCATGTAAGTTGCCTAACAGTCATCAAAGTATGTGACTTTAAATTCTTCTGTATGGCAGGCTATGGCTAGTGTTAATTATTTAAAGTTTTCATTAAACTTCCATAGAACTTTTCCTATGATACCTAAACAACCTAATCGTTTAAGTTATAGTATTCTGTTTAACTTAATGGTGTATAGACCATTAAAATACTGTATGGCCAAATATTTAACAAGATGTCTCCAGATCTTTATACTGTATTAGCGTAGAAACTTTGTAGACTATTTAAAATACTTCGTCATGTTTTCCATATCCTGTAGGGAAAAAAATGGTTTTTTTAATAAAAACAAACCCAATCCATTAACTTCCTTTCTTCAAATAAATTGAATCCATAATTTGAACATGTTAAATGATAATTACACAGTTTCCAAAGTTGGGAGTTTAGGAGCATGTCTCTATTTTCATATAAAATCTCTTTGTATTTTGTGAAGCAGAAGTGAATTTTAAAGATTTCAATATATCCTATCTGTTTTAATTATTATCAATGAAATTTCAAATCCCATCTTGTCTCAATGTACTAGTAGGCTATTTGGCCATGTCGTTCTTGTGTTTTTAATCATATAGATGAAACTGCAATTTTCAAATAACAAGTTTGGAGGTTTTTCTTCTAAAAGCAAGAAGGGGAAAAATAAAACTGGAATCCATTTGCCACGAGTTTCAGTATGTCATTACTTGAAAGAAAGTCACATTCATTTCAATGGGATTTCTTTTTAATATGTGCATAAAAATATTCCAGTCTGATCTTAATTCAGGGATGTATTTGCTTTGGTTTAAGTTAAAATACAGTGATGTGGTCATTATTTTAACCAAATAGTCAAATAGACTCAGAATATAAAATAACTTTAGAAGGTTGCAACAGATTATTAGAAATGTACCTTATGTTTATTATACTAAAAATGTGAAATCCCTTATTTGGATGTATTAATATAATAATGTATTTCTGTGATGTTCCTGACATTGTAAATACTGATTGTAAATAGATCAGTATTGCCCACCAAACAGAATATAAACTGTGTGACATTTTGGATAATAAGATACATTTGATCTTTCCCTAGCCAACCCTCATATGGTCCTTTCATCATAACAAGATTATACTTTGAATAGTATATGTCCTTGGGAGGTTGGATTGGTGGTTGAGGAACAAATTGAACTCCAGACATTATACGTCTATATAGATTCTCAGTCATCCAGGTCATGGTTGTCCCAAAGGTGCTTTTTTAAGAGGCAACTGGACTTTCTGGAAGTTCAGATGCCTCTTGAAAAGCACCTTTGATCCAGACATAGTTTTATGAAGGTCTATAGGAAATTACTGTGGATTAAGTAAAGAAAGCTTTACTTAAGCTTTCTTTTCTGGCAGAGAGTTGGACTAGAAGATTTCAAGGTCCCTTCTAGCCCTGTGATTCTGTGACAGTCTTCTTTTGATTATGAGTACTTGCACACATTTTCATGATTTTTATTCTATGGGCATTCATACGTTGAGTTTAGTCAATCATTTTAATCATTATCATTAAGGAACACACTTTATTGTTGTTGTAAAAAAAAGATTATCAGATAGGATATATTGAAACCTTTAAAATATTTTTGAGATAGGCCTATAATGTTTAAAGAATGGGGTTTTTTTTGAGGTGGGCATGGATGTAAACTAAACCACTGTTGTCATTCCTCATTACTGGGCAATCTGTTGTGTACAAAGGAACCATATGGACAGAAAACTTGTGTCCTTTCATCTAATCAGCATCGTTGTGGCAAATCACAAAGACCTACCCAAATAGCCTCACTCATATGATTAGAAAAGTCCAGCATGTTCCAGTGGCACAGAATTTAGCAACATCAGATATAGGGCTGGTGTGATAAAATAAAATAATGTGTAGGATCTTTGGTGCTGTCTAAGGTTGGCTCTTTTCATTACTTAACTAGGTAATGTGCTTAGAATGGAGTGCTCTCTTTTTATATTCTAGTGCCTTGCCCTGTCGTTGGTGGGCGTGTTCTTGGTGGTTCCTTAATTAAACTGTTGTTTACTGTTGGGTAGTTTGTCTGAGTTGGTAACTTCTTGATTGGAGTATTGTTTGCTTCTTAATTGTTGATCTAAAGTTAATCTTGATGTTACCTCTACTCATCTGGGTGTTGATTGCTGGCAAGGCAGTGTTTTGGGCTTTTGTTTCCTTTTTTTTGGTTTTTTTGTTTTTTGAATGGTATGTAGATGTTTATCTACATGCCATTCAAAATAACAATTTGTGATACTTTACCTCTTGTTTGTTTATCCTGTAAACCAGTGCAGTGCAAAATTACTATTAAAATCTACTATTTTAGTGGATCTTGCACCTAGGAAAGTAGGTAGAAGTTTGTTGTCAAAGTGCATTTTGTTATAACTCACCTCTTCTGATGACAAGTTGTAAAGCAGTAAAATCAATATAGCACTTTAACCCATCCAAATAAGAAATTTCAATCTAGTTTTATTCCGGGCTTAATTAAAGCAGATTTTTAGGGAAAAAGTATACTGTTGAAAATACTTGCTCCATTTCTATATTAACATATATAAATAATATAAATATTTTTAGTATTTTGTGAAAATTTCCCATGTCAATTTCAGTGAACTTTATCTTTGTACTCTAAGTAACCATTATAACTAAATACACTATTATTGATAAGGGTGTTAATATTTTAACCATTAACATTAGGACATTTTAGCAGTACAAAATTTCTAGTTGAGCTTTGAGGAAATGATAACTTTAAAAGCAACTTTATTATGTGATTAAAGTCAGTGTTTTTCTATTTTTTAAGAATTTTTAGTTTTTTTCAAAATGCTTCATACAACTGTATTATAAAAGAGATATTAACATAGCTCTGACAGTGTCAGTTACACTGAGAATCAGTTTCAGGAATAAGATTGTTGTCTCTGTTCGACATAAAAGCTCTTCACTTTGCCATCATCCTTATTTTTCAACTGTTACTCAACCTTACCATTTTTTTTTCCTGTTTTATATATTTTTCAGATTTTGTATGGTAGATCACCCAGAGTCCATTGAAATTGTGTAATTTATAAATTTAAACAAATATAATCTGGATCTTGGAGATGCTATAGATTACAGTTACCAGATTTCATAATTGTACATCCAGCATATCTGAGTGATATCACATTGGGGGGAAAAACATTTGAGCCACTGATTTGATAAATTATAAAACGCTAATGGTAGGAAAAAATATTCTGTATTGTATACAGAATGTTGCTTTTTTCTGACTGAGACAGTGAGCTCAAATCAGTAGTTTCAGTGGTCTGGGAAATAATCTTTAGGAATTATTTTCAAATCTGGAAAGTTCATATTGTCACCTAATATTTTTAAATGATTAGTGTTCAGTAGAGTGACTGAGCCAGTAAATGTGGTTTATAAAGCACAATTTTATATGTGGGGCTGTTTTTAGAAAATTTGTACTAGCTTTTCTTAGCTTATCTCTGTATCGTTGATTGTCATTATTCTGCACAATCAGAAATATAGGCACTTTCTGTTTATGCCTTCCAAAAGCATAAAAGCATAGAAAAGGTGTGGATTCACATAGTTTTTATCATATTTAATATTTATTAGAAAACACATCCAGGCTAAAATATTGAAAAACATCCAGGCTAACTTTTGCTTTAATTTTAAATATTTCCTGATTTAATCATTTTCAGTTCCTAGAAGAACTCCCTATAGATAAATACTCAATAAATTACTCTTTAAATAGGCATGTGTTATCTACTAATAGATAGGTCTTTTAATTTTAAAGGATTCCTTGTAGAATGCTATGCACATTTAAAAATATATTTTATGAGCACAAAATATGCAGCACAAATGGAAATGGAACCAGTCAAATGGTTGATTTGATTATTGTGTCTCTGCCTTGAGGTGGGATGAGGTTTTTATGTGTTGGATTTTTAAACGTAAGCCTCTAGAATCATCTATGTGTGAATTGGGAAACCATAATATGTTTAATAAATAATTTGCTTTAATAAGTATTACATTTTCCCCTACTCTTTAGGTTCTCTACTTTTGGAGTCCAAAATCAACCCTAATACTGCCTATCAGAAGCAACAGGTAATAGTTTAGTCAGTTTTATTTCTTTGTAGTTAGTTAAAAACTGAAGATATTTGGTATTACTTCTTTATGAACTGTAATGATTATAAAGATGAAGAATTTATATACTTAGCTTGATAAAACAAAATTACAACAATTTATTAAAGTTAAAATAGAACACCAAACAAAAATCATTATGAAAATCTTACAAATTAATTTCTAATTCATAGATTTCAAGTTGATTGACAAAAATGTTCTTATCTGTTCTGTGAACCTCTAACACAGTGATGGTGAACCTTTTTGTTGTGTACCGAAAGCACATATGCGTGCAATAGTGCAGGCGTGCGTGCGGCACCCACAATGCAATGTGACTCGCCCCCACTGCACATGTGTGTGCAACACCCCCTGTCCCACCACTTACCTGCGCATGCACACACCTCCAGCTGATTTTTGGTCCGTTTGAGGCTCTTTTTGCCCTCCCAGAGGCTCGAGGGAAGCCTCTGCAGTCTCGGGAGGCTGAAAAATAGGTCCATTTTGGCACTTCCGGTATTTCTGGAAGGCCCGTTTCTTGGCCTCCCAAGGCTGCAGAGGCTTCCCTCAAGCCTCGGGGAGGACAAAACTGCCTCAAACAGACTGAAAATCAGCTGGGAGGCATGTGCAATGCAGGTAAGTTTGTCTAGGGCTCGCGTGCTTGCACAAATGGCTCTGTGTGCCAGCTGTGGCACGTGTGCCATAAGTTAGTCATTATGGCTCTAGCATGATATTGAAAATACATTTTCTTATGTTTGATTAGCAACAGTAAATGTAGTTGCTCATTAATGGTTTGGTAATTGCAGAAACTTTTGTGCTAGGAAAATTTTTAAAACTTCTCATTCACTGGAATGTAGGCCTCTTAGTTAGATGCAATGTGATTTGTTAGTTTTAGCAGATACTTATAGGGAGAATTCAGTCAATTCCCCCTCCCACTTTACATCAAAGGAATTTGACTGTTATTATATTTAGTGATAATTCTTGTTCTGTGCCCTTTGTGCCCTAAAAAAAATCATCTTAATGATACATTAAAGAAGGCAAGGGTTCTGGTTCCATGTATTTCCCTTCCGTTTCTCTTTTTTTCATTCTGTGCAAGCAGACATAGTTTATACTTTTCCATTGTAGTTTAAACAGACTGCAGTGTTTTTCTGCATATAAGATTATTTTAATTGTAGTTTGATCAAAATATTTTCTTGTATTGATACATAAAAGTATAGTTGCAAATGTGATTGAAAACTTGCAACTTCTTTCCTTGCATGTGAAAAAGATACAGTGGGGCAAAAAAGTATTTAGTCAGCTACCAATTGTGCAAGTTCTCCCACTGAAAAAGATGAGAGAGGCCTATAACTGTCATCATAGGTATACCTCACCTATGAGAGGCAAAATGTGAAAACAAATCCAGACAATCACATTGTCTGATTTGGAAAGAATTTATTTGCAAATTATGGTGGAAAATAAGTATTTGGTCAATATCAAAAGTTCATCTCAATATTTTGTTATATATCCTTTGTTGGCAATGACAAAGGTCAAACGTTTTCTGTAAGTCTTCACAAGGTTGTCACATACTGTTGCTGGTATGTTGGCCCATTCCTCCATGCAGATCTCCTCTAGAGCAGTGATGTTTTGGGGCTGTCTCTGGGCAACACAGACTTTCAACTCCCTCCAAAGGTTTTCTATGGGGTTGAGATCTAGAGACTGACTAGGCCACTTCAGGACCTTGAAATGCTTCTTACGAAACCACTCCTTCGTTGCCTGGGCAGTGTGTTTGGGATCATGGCATGCTGAAAACCCAGCCATGTTTCATCTTCAATGCCCTTGCTGATGGAAGGAGGAATGCACTCAAAATCTCACGATACATGGCCCATTCATTCTTTCCTGTACACGGATCAGTCGTCCTGTTCCCTTTGCAGAGAAACAGCCCCAAAGCATGATGTTGCCACCCCCATGCTTCACAGTAGGTATGGTGTTCTTTGGTTGCAACTCAACATTCTCTCTCCTCCAAACATGACGAGTTGTGTTTCTACCGAACAGTTCTACTTTGGTTTCATCTGACCATATGACATTCTCCCAGTCCTCTTCTGGATCATCCAAATGCTCTCTAGCAAACTTCAGATGGGCCCGGACATGTATTGGCTTAAGCAGGGGGACACGTCTGGCACTGCAGGATCTGAGTCCCTGGCGGCGTAGTGTGTTACTGATGGTAGCCTTTGTTATATTGGTTGCCAGCTCTCTGCAGGTCATTCACTAGGTCCCCCCGTGTAGTTCTGGGATTTTTGCTCACCGTTCTTGTGATCATTTTGACCCCACGGGGTGAGATCTTGCTTGGAGCCCCAGATCAAGGGAGATTATCAGTGTTCTTGTATGTCTTCCATTTTCTAATTATTGCTCCCACCGTTGATTTTTTCACACCAAGCTGCTTGCCTATTGCAGATTCAGTCTTCCCAGCTTGGTGCAGGTCTACAATTTTATTTCTGGTATCCTTCGACAGCTCTTTGGTCTTCACCATAGTGGAGTTTGGAGTGTGACTGTTTGAGGTTGTGGACAGGTGTCTTTTATACTGATAACAAGTTCAAGCAGGTGCCATTAATACAGGTAATGAGTGGAGGACAGAGGAGCCTCTTAAAGAAGTTACAGGTCTGTGAGAGCCAGCAATCTTGCTTGTTTGTAGGTGACCAAATATTTATTTTCCACCATAATTTGCAAATAAATTCTTTCCAAATCAGACAATGTGATTGTCTGGATTTGTTTTCACATTTTGTCTCATAGGTGAGGTAAACCTATGATGACAATTACAGGCCTCTCTCATCTTTTTAAGTGGGAGACCTTGCACAATTGGTGGCTGACTAAATACTTTTTTGCCCCACTGTACATCCCTATTACACAAATTATGGTGTGCTCAAGATAGATTTTATGATAACTTTGGTACTGAAATATATCGGCTTTGGAGTAATGAAAATTGTCTATGTAATTAACTTGCAGGGAAATATGCCATTATATATCCAGTCTTTTTATGAGACTAACACATCCATTTTTAAACTATACTTACATGGGGATTTGGGAAGAAACTTGAAAATTTTTTGTCCATATTTCAATAAAACTCAGGACAAAAAGCATGCTATAGCTGTGATTTGAAATTCATTTTTTGTCACCTTTCATCTAGTTTGTTCAGTATTTGTATGAGGCTGAAATCCCATAAATTTCATTTGAACAGTTTTATAACCATCTTAAATACCAACAAATTATATACATTCTAATTTAGTTCACCATGTTTTTGGTGATTGTGCTTCATCAATCTGTTAAAATTATAATTACATACCTAAAGAAAAAAGTTGAATAAGCTTTATCAAAAAAATGTGTAACAAGCATTACAATTATTTGATACTCTACTAAACTAAAGAATGGGTCAAAATGATAAAGTAATTGTGAATGAAAAGAACGAAACAAAACAAAGTCAAAGGATTTTTTTATTATTATGGCCATGTGGGTGACAATTGATAAAATAGAAAGAATTATTATCCTGCAATTTGAATGCAACACATACCCAAATCAAAAAGAATAAAATACTACAAAAATCAAAATAATTAAGGGATGTCTTGTTACATTAAGAAAGGATAAATTAGGATGATGATAGTTAAGGATGTGTCCATATGAAAAAAAATACTATGAGAACATGGTGTTTTTTCAAAATGGATGTGCAGAGTCAGATAAAGCGTATTTTAACATAAAATTAATCAGCTGCCATCAAACTTTATGATTTTGAATAACTTTAATCAGTTTTAAATGAGCCAAGCAATTGTAGTTCACATGCTACAGGTGCATTCTATGGATATTGTCATTGTGCTACACAGGTGCATTTCTTTACACACTGTTGCTAGGAAAGTAATTGTTATAGTAACTTAGATAATCTTTTATGTCCTTAAATATATATGAAGTGCAATCCTTATCAATACGCATTGAGGTAAGAAGTGGCTTGTTTTGAATTTGCGTCTCTTCTGAAGCAGCTTGTTGACCTTCTTACCTTAAATGCACATGTTGCTTAGGATTATCATGTGAGCCCACAAAAAGACACTACTTCTTTGAGGAGGTGTTACCAGATACGTAGTATTTTTACCCAGAGCAGTTCTATAAAACTTCTGCTTTGCATGTCTTGACTGACTACAGTTCTAGTAAATACTTATGTACCTATGTATATATTTATTAATTTTGAAGGACACGCTGATTGTGTGGTCTGAAGCAGAGAACTATGACCTGGCTCTTAGCTTTCAAGAAAAGGCTGGTTGTGATGAAATATGGGAAAAAATATGTCAGGTAAGATGTATACCTTGAATGTTTATCTGCCATAATTAATACAATTAACAATACTAAATAATTATCACTATTTTTCCCAAAAGTTTCACCTATTGAAATTCATACACTGTGTTTTCAGAATTTTAGTTGGAAATAATCTAATGGAGTTGGATGTAGATTAAAGTTGTCTACTGTAAGTAGATTAAATAATACAGCTATGTGACACTTTTGATTTGAATGCAAAAAGGGGCTTTAGGGAATAGCAGGGGGAAAAATCAGCATAAATCTACAGCTCCTTATGCCAAATATATCTTTTCCTGAGATTATTTGCAGCTCTTCTAACAAATTCTGGATGAGTGCTATATTTATGTTCCTTTTTGTTCTGAAACACATTTCTCCTTATAAATTCAAAGCATTGCCTGGCCTTACTAAACAAAACATCTAGATTCTTGATTATGGACAAGTTCAATAAAAAGTCACCCACTTTTTTGTGGTGTAGGGCAGATTCATAACTCACAAAACAAATAGTACTAAGATATCAGGAGCAAATGTTTATATTCTAATCTGAGCTTATTTTTAGCTTTGCATATATAGGTAGTCCTCAAGAAAAAACTGCAATGGAGCCTGCCTTTTATGATCACATGTTACAACTGGCATTAAGTGAAGCATTTCACCTAATGACCCCCATCCCTGCTTTCCTCAATGAGTCATTAAATGAAAATGCAGGTCATTAAATGTAATTCAGGTTGGGGAGGCCCTTGGAGGCCTAGCCCACCTGCCCTGCCCCTTCCAAGACCTGCTTCGTTCTCCCAAGATCCCTTGTTCCATTTTCCGCCCCTTTGGTCTCCAAAGGCCTTTTTCCACTCCCACCAGGTTTGCCCAGACCTTACCAGTAGTATTGATTCTCACCCCACCAAGCCAAACACCCTCCTCATTTTTTGAAAAACCACAAGACTTCTAGAACACTGGAATGGATTGCTTCTTTGCACAGTTGCTGGATGTAATTTTGGAAGTGGCCGCTATTTTTTCCTGGTTACAAAATGGCCGAGTTCTTGTTGCTGCCATGTGGCCTGGGGACAAGTTGCTTTGTCAGGGGATCAATCGTAAGGGATAAATGTAGCCATTGTAAGTTAAATTAGAGTCATACGTAATATAAGAGTGTCTGTCATAACTTTGAATATTCCTTATCTCAGGATCCCCAACAGCCAAACCGCAGTACATTAACTCGAACTGGGCCACACAAGTGATGGGTGAACCCATACATGTGCACACACCTGTGCACAGCTCCATTTGCATGACTGACAGACACGCACATTCACATGCACAGCTCAGTTTGTGCAAGTGGGAAGTGGCTCATAGCAAGTGGAGCTGTGCACACTTGCACACATGCCTACCACTCACAAGGGACCATCCCCTTTCACCCCACCCCGGTGGAGCAGGAAAGGTTTGGGACCACGGCCTTAAGTGACCTTTCATATCTTGTGGACTACCTGTATAGATCAGGAAACTGGTAAACATCAATTTATAATAGAACGGTCTGTCACCATGTGGAAAACCATATTTATATGCAATCTTCATTTAGGATAAATTCAGGGCAATTTACAACAGTTAAAATGAATACGTTGAATTAGAAATATTGTAAGTCAAAATATAAAAGTACATGCCTACATAATATTCTGAGGCTGTTAAGAAAGAGTGATGAACGTACAGAAAAGTGTTACATACTATTAATGATTACATCAAAAATGTTATTTTAAGCATTTTGTTATGTTTAATTTTTGATGTATATATTCATTGGAAATACTAGCTACAACATCATAGCCTTTTATGTAATTGAGCTCCTTGATTCATGACTTTGTTCTATGGTGTTTGGTAGTGTATTTAAATTTTAATGAGCTTCATTTTGCATTTATTGATGCAGATCTATAATTCTCAATTCTATTAAAATAACATTTTATAGTAATGCATCTGTATATGCTTGCAGACATTTAGCAACTGAAATGATATACTTTCTAGTTTTCTTTCACTTAACAGGTTCAGGGAAAAGACCCTTCAGTGGACATTACTCAGGATCTTGTGGATGAATCTGAAGAGGAACGTTTTGATGATATGTCATCTCCAGGTCTAGAGTTACCATCCTGTGAATTAAATCGATTAGAAGAGATTGCAGAACTTGTGGCATCTTCACTGCCTTCCCCATTGCGGCGTGAAAAACTTGCTTTAGCACTTGAAAATGAGGGCTACATAAAAAAACTCTTAGAAATTTTTCATGTGTGTGAGGACTTGGAAAATACTGAAGGACTACATCATTTGTATGAAATTATTAAGGGAATCTTCCTCTTGAATAGAACTGCACTTTTTGAAGTCATGTTTTCTGAAGAATGTATAATGGATGTAATTGGATGTCTAGAATATGATCCTTCTTTATCACAGTCACGGAAACACAGGGAATTTCTGACAAAAACTGCAAAATTTAAAGAAGTTATTCCAATATCTGATCCGGAGCTGAAACAAAAAATACACCAGACATACAGAGTACAATATATTCAAGATATGGTTCTACCTACTCCTTCAGTATTTGAGGAAAACATGTTGTCTACTCTTCATTCATTCATATTTTTTAATAAAGTAGAAATAGTTGGTATGTTACAGGTAAGTCTGGATATTTTTTTAAATTGAGTTTTTTTTTCATTTACAGGTGGTCCTTGCACCAGCCTTACTGTTAAAAGTAATCTTAAATTTAATGCTGACAATGCATCCTTTACAAAGTGCCATTAAATATTATGAATAGGGTGAAGAAAATAGTTTTGAATTTGAACCACTTCTACATAATGTGAAATCACTTTTTAACAGGCCAGTTTTACATTCTGATAATCTCAGAAGAATTGTCCTTGAAACTCTTAGCTTTTAATTTGAAACACCTCCCAAATGATAAAGGCAATCCATTCTGCACCAGCTATTGGAATTCAGTTTGAATTTGAAATGAATTTGAATTCAGTTTGAATTTGAAACATCAGAGGTTGTTGACAATTGCAAGCCTTAAAATGCTAAATAGAAATATTTTGTTTCCTTGGAACAAATAGAGAGATTTTTTAATATATAATTTGTGGGTCTTTCTGAGTAAAAATGCAGAAGCTGTCTATAAAGCAAAGACAGATATTTTTACATTTTCCATAGCAAAAGATGAAAGCATCTGTGCATGAGCATGGTTGTTCAATTAATGTAGTGGCTTCATTCAGTTTTCTCAAGAATATGTATTCTTATCAAAGGTTTATCAAAGATATGGTTCCTTGAACTGCTGATTTAGAGATGTGCTTTGAGAACATGTCTTCCATTTGTATTAGTCATTAATAGAATCTTCCAAATTAATACGCTTTTTGAAAAATTGCATGGATTTTTCTCTCTTTAAAGAAAGATTTTTGTGCAAATACTACTGATTCCAACATGCTCTTTCTGAATAAGATTTAGGGAGGGGAGGGGTGCATTAGGAATGGTCTATGACAGGGGTCCCCAAACTTGGCAACTTTAAGACTTGTGGACTTCAACTCCCAGAATTCTCCAGCCAGCTGGCTGAAGAATTCTGGGAGTTGAAGTCCACAAGTCTTAAAGTAGCCAAGTTTGAAGACCTTTGGTCTAGGACAACTCGCTATGGTCAAGTTACCACGGCCAACTTCCCATGGAATAACTGCCATGGGACAATTCAATGGTGAATTAATCATTTCATTTAGTTACTTTTATTATTGGTGATCTATCAAACCTACTATAACTCTTGTATTTCAAGGTTGATTTAATCTTATTATTCTTGACCACGGTTCTGTTGAAATTAATTTAACTTTTATGTTTGTTGAATTGCCCTGTGGCGAGTTGTCTCTGGCAAGTTGGCTGTGGTGAATTTCCCATTCCGTTCAGGGATTTTGAAAGTTGCTAACCAGGAATGGAAATGATAAAGAATCAATAGATTCATATAACTGAAGGGGACCATATATTTTTTATAGTCTACTACTCTGCTTAGTGCAGGATCCATTAGATTATCACTGGACATAGCCAACCAGCCTTTGTTTGAAGAACAGTTAACAACTTTGTGTGGCAATCTCTTCCATTGTCAGATAGTTCATAAAGAAAATTCTATCTGATATTTAGACTGAAATATTGTAGTTTTAATCCATTGGTTCTGATTCTTTCCTCTGAGTTGGACAATAGAGAATAAGCCCATTCCAGCCCTAATTTAGATATTTTAAGTTCTGGATGGAAAGTTGTAGAGATTTTCATGGTAATGTCTTGGTTCTACTTGATCTGTAGATAGCATCTGATCAGTTTGACCACAGGATCCCTTTTGAGCACTTTTTACCTAGACTTTAAATATCACATAGCTAGCATTTGTCCCTAGATGTTCTGTTACAGAAGCTGAATTGGGAGACTTTTGATTCCTTCTTATTCATCCAATGACAGTTTGAGATTGAAATCTGTTGACATTATAGCTCTGCTCTTTTACACCCAAGAATACCATTATGGGCCTTTGGGTTTATTTGTTGATGTCTAAGAGGCAGTAGCAGTAACCAGAGTGCTTTTTATTGCCTCCTTGTTATATTCCAGTCAGGGACTATCTTGAGTGATTGAATCTGAGCTATTTCAGAGTGCAATGTGCTTTGTCAGAAGAGAGTGCAAGTGCAATGTGCTTTATCAAGGGCAGCCTCTGGAGCTTTCAGTTGATAGAAAGTAGCACTTTCCAAATGCTGACGTGGACCAGAAAATGTGAAATCACTTCTAATTAAAATTGCCAAGTTTGTTTTCATAACAATATGTCTGGAACCGTGTTCCATCGTAACTAGTATTCAAAGGAAGTATTGACTAAACAACATTATAATGGATAAGGGTAACAGTCACTGCCAGTGACTTCAGAAGAGAATATTTCTTCCTTCAAAAAATCATTTCTACTATGTATTATCACTACTTGTTAAAATACTGTAGAGCAGACTATAGTTAGTAGAAGACTGTCAGGCTTTGATCATCTACTTGGCTTGCAGATACTTTCAGGACCATCCTTTTCAAATGGAATTGACCTGAAATACAACTTTCAGAGCTATTGAGAATTTTTTGTTTTGAGGGTGGAGTGAGAGAAGCAAAGAACCCAGAAGCAGTCTCCTAAAATCATAAGTCAACCATAATGATTTTATGAATCATTTATAAGTCAAGACAAGTTGTATCAAAGAACCAATAGAAGATAATATACAGAGCTCAGGGTTGAACTATATGGAGTTCTTGGTGCTTTCTGAGCATGGTTGTTTGCTTGCAGACATTTGATTACTTGACTAAGTAACATCAATTCTAAGGATGTTATCAGAGAACTTGAAAACAGGTTTAAAGGACATCGGCTCTCTTGGTTTGGTTTAGGTTATTAGGGATATGTTATTTTATTCGATTTTCATATTTATATTTACATTGTTAATCACTAGAAAATCTTTGTGATGACAGCATTATAAAAGTTTGATCAATCAAAAGTATCTACTGTGAGGCTTTATGTGGAGATACAATGAATTTGATTGTTGTACCATATGGTGAAATATTGTCATTTTCATAGCATTTTGTTATTTTGAGATATGACTATAAGGCTTTATTAAAATATAGTACATTTATTTCAAGGTATTTACTGTTTTGTTTTTTTAAAGTAGTTTTATAAAAGGTCAGTGTTCTTAAACCATTTAAACAAGTCATATAATTTATTTAAAAAAACATTTGAAAAGAATATTGGCAAAAGGAGGCTAACTATCTTCACATGCAATACTAAATATCCTTTGATCTTAAAAACTGGTTTATTTACCTTTACCTTTGTTACTATCTTGGATAAGATTAGAGGTTATTAGTGGATTAGAAGTAGAAAAAGATAACAAGGTACAAATATTTCTAGACAGTCAGAATAAAGGCTTGAACAAGTAAGAGGGTTATAATGTATAGGAATAAATGTGGAATGGTAATGTAATACAACAGACAACACAAAAAACATTTTAAAAAGTAAAGTAATATGGTGAATAGATATGTTGGTAACTGTCAGATAGGAATTATTCTGATTAAAACTCAGTTTTAATTAAACTGCTACTGAGATAATAAATTAAGTACATTATTGTTTTTGACACCTTAGTATATATTGATTTCCACTTAAAGATAAGGTATGTGTTTATTTTCTAAGTTTGACTTACGAAACATTTTTATTTTGTTTTTTTCTGATTAATGTTAATACTGTAAAATAATTGGATGATGATATTTAATACTAAAGCACAAGCAAAGCTGAGAAATCATTAGGTGTTAAACCAATTTCATTTCCAGTTTAAGTATGACTGCAGGATATTTTTTATAAGTTTAGAGAAGAATCACCATTACTAAGCAACTTTTACATTGTATTAAAAACCTTGTTTATATTGTTTATTGTGGAATAAAAATTAATCAAAATAATGGTTTAATAAAATTAATTGCAATTAATGAAATGTATTTCTGAATTGTTTTTCGTAGATGTATTGTTTTTAAAAAGGGGGAATTTAACCTGATTTATCTATCTTTTTCTTTATGTTTTAATTTATTTCCCAGTTTTATCAATTCCTATTGTACAGGTAGTCCTCCACTTACAACGGTTCATTTAGTGACTGTTCAAAGTTACAATGCTCTGAAAAAAGTGACATTGTTTTTCACGCAACCAATGGAGCATGACCCATAGTCATGTGATCAAAATTCAGATGCTTGGCAACTGATTCATATTTATAATGGTTGCTGTGTCCCAAAGTCATGTGGTCACCTTTTGCAACATTCTGACAAGCAAAATCAATGGGGAAGCTAGATTCACTTAACAACCATGTAACTTAAGCACAGTGATTTAGTTAACTATCACAAGAACGGTCATAAAGTGGGATAAAACTCAACTGTCCCACTTAGCAACTAAAATTTTGGGTTCAATTGTGGTTGTAAGTTGAGGACTATATTTTTCAGGATTACTATGGCAGGCGTTCCTTTTTATGATCAATAGTGGACATTCAGAATATTTTTTCTTGAGCCTATATGTTGTCATTATCTAATCTGTGCTCCATATCCTATATTCCTTGTACTTCCGTCATTGTGTTTTAGAGAGAAGGATAAGGGCTTGATTAGGGAATGTGTACATTGACATCAACTGTAGAATAGGACATCTGCTCTTTATCTACCATCTCCAGAGACTGGTCATCTGTAGAATATATTTTGGTTTACTGCTAGTGATATCTCCAAGATAGACCCCTTTTTAATAGTACAGAAAAAAATTATAGTATTTTGAAGAAATGTATCTACATTTTAAGCATCAATTTTAGTTATTTAAAATGTTCGTTTTATTTACCTACCTTATGATACTATGGTGTCAAAGAGCTAAAGGTACTTTCTACAGTATTATTAGGAATTTCATGCCTTTAGGTGCAATAAGAATGTATTTGGAATAATATAAATAAGGAATGATGTATATGTGTTTCAAGGAACTATTAAAAATAAACCACCTACAAGGAATAAAAGGTCATATTCTGAAATAGGATGAAACAGAAACAAAGACCATTGTCTTCCTTCCTTAGAGCAATAAACCTTATTCATATATAAAGTTCTAATTTTATTTTATTTATTAGGGATTGGCTTTTTACATTCTGAAATAGTAATAATTTAATACTCAAAAAATGTTTTTCCTATCCTTTAAAACTGGTCCATTTTTGGGGAAGATAGTGGTTAAAATAGGTCTAACTGTTCAAGTACCATTATCTTTAGATATTTTTAAATAGGTATTTTTATTAAAGTGAAAATTAAATAGCATTTTGTTTGTTAAAAAGTTAATAGTTAAGACATCCTCTGAACACAGAAAAATAATAGAAACTGAAGAGCAATTGGTTAGCATGACATACTTTCTATTCATGTCTCTGCAAAAACCTTGGTGATATATATGAATGTACATCTTGAAGTACAATTGATCCTGGTCACTTCTTAAACATTCTCGATGATTGAATGGTAAATCTTTGGTCTGTTTCAATTCCTTAGATTCTGATGCTCAGTGATCTCTTGTTTAGAAAATGCGTATGTACCATGAATATTGTAGACAGTATCTTTGAGTTCTAAAATTATTGGGAATTTATTTCATTTTACAGTATTTTTCATTTTACAGTACAATATTTTTAAATTGAGCACATACCAATGATCTATATACTGTACTTGTCCTTTCAAATTAGCAGATTTGCCCCTGGTGCTTTGTTTCCTAGAGGGGAATGATGGAAGATACATTATAGACATTTAGTTTTAATTCAAATTTGTGAACATAATTTGTATGATTTCTGTTTTATTTTCGTAGGAAGATGAAAAATTCTTGACAGACCTATTTGCACAACTTACAGATGAAGCTACAGATGAAGAGAAAAGACAGGAATTGGTAGGAATGTTTTTATAAATGATTAAAAAGACAATTGTTGCATTCTCTTTATTGATAAACATGGTTCTTTTTTCTGTGTTTCAGGTAAATTTCCTTAAAGAATTTTGTGCATTTTCTCAAACATTACAACCTCAAAACCGGGATGCTTTTTTCAAAACATTGTCAAATATGGGCATACTTCCAGCTCTAGAAGTTATACTAGTAAGTTTCCAAACTAGGTATCTTAATTTGTATAATTCTTTTCAACCTTCTATAATGCTAAATTTAATTTTTGGGTAGAAATACTGTGTATATGTGATTTATATTCTGTCCTGTCATGACCCAACTGAGAAATAGAAGAGAACAGAGCAGAACACAGGCAAACAGAAAAAAAGAGGAGAAGCCCAAAAAACTCTGAAGTTTTTAGTCAAGGAACACATTTTGTTTCAGTCTTGCACAAGATCACAGAAACAAACTTGAACTGCAATATTGTCAGAATTGAGAATATTTTAAGATTGAGGCAGTACATAGAAAATGAAATCATAAATAAGTGAATTAAACCAATGAAAAATAAATTTTAGGTTATGCCTTTCCATCACAGTCTGTTTTTGTTTGTTTGTAGGGCATGGATGATGCCCAAGTACGTAGTGCGGCTACTGATATATTCTCATATTTAGTTGAATATAATCCATCAATGGTACGAGAATTTGTCATGCAAGAAGCTCAGCAGAATGATGATGTAAGTATCTTTGGTGATGCGTCTATTAATAAGGAATATGAATAAAATTTGTTTCAGAACTGTTAATTGAGTTGCTTTTGTATAACTTACAAGTGGATAACAGTTATATAAATTTGTGGCTCTCAGTTTTGCATAACATATAGTAAAACTCTTCAAACTTCTTGAGATGTGTTAGCTTATAAATTCAGTAATATCTAATTCGATGAAACTTTATAGAAAAAAAATCATCTAATTAATCTGTCACTGACTTCCTGCAAGTGAGTTTACAATTTAGAATTTAATTTGGGGGATATATAATTTCCCAAATTTATTTTTTAGCACACATTTCTTTATTTTCTCCCAGGTCTACAACTATGGTTCAGTATTACTTATTTATCAGCACCAACCATTGTTATTGTTACAAATTAGATTTCCTTATATAACTAGTATTTGCAAATCAATTCCTTTAAATTATTATTTGAGAATTCTACTTATTAACTCTAATGCTTCATATTGAAATCTTCTTATGAGCAAGAATTAGGCTACTAATTTTTTTTCTCCTCCATGCTACTAAAAAAATATAGTTAGTCCTCAACTTACAACTGTGATTGATCCTGGAATTACAGTTGTAAATTGTGCCAGTCATTAAATGAGTTGTCTTGTGACTGATCCAATTTTATAAGTTTTGCAGCAGTCATTAATCAGCTTAATTCATTAAGTGACTCACAGTCATTAAGCAAACCCATTGTCCATAATTAATATTTAATTAATTATTAAATAATAATGGTTTTTGCTGGAAGCCAGAAGTAAAACTTGCTTCCTGCAAAAAATGTTGTAAATCATGGTCATGTGACTACATGACTAGGGGCAGTGCACGTGACATAAATGCAGACCAATTGTCAAGCTCCCAAAATGTGATCCCAGAACCTTGTGGGAAGGACAACTGTCAGAACTTTGAATCCAGGTCATAAATACCTTTTTTTAGCATCTGTTGGAACTTAACTGATTAACAGAGTTGAAAGGGATCTTGTAAGTCATCTAATCCCACCCACCCAAGCAGGAGACCCTATACCATTTCTGACAGATGGCAGTCCAGTCTCTTCTTGAAAGCTTCCAGTGATGAAGCTCCCAAAACTTCCGAAGGCAAGCTGTTTCATTGGTTAATTGCTCTCACTGTCAGAAAATTTCTCCTTATTTCCAGGTTGATTCTTCTCTTGTTCAGTTTCCATCCACTGTTCCTTATCTGGCCTTCAGGTGCTTTGGAAAATAGCTTGCCCCCCTTCCCTCTGTGGCAGCCCGTCAAATATTGGAACACTGCTATCATGTCTTCCCTGATCCTTCTCTTCACTTGACTAACCATGCCTAGTTCCTGCAACTGTTCATCATATGTTTTAGTCTCCAGTCCCCTAATCATCCTGGTTGCTCTTCTCTGCACTCTTTCTAGAGTCTCAACATCTTTTTTATAGTGTCATCAAAACTGGTTGCAGTATTATAGGTATAGTCTTACTTAGGTTTTATAGAGTGATATTAATACTTCACTGAACTTCCAACAGTCACTAAACAACTGGTCATAGGACTATCTATAGGGGGCTACAGATGAGCTATTCCTTCTCTTTCCAGCAGCCCCCCTTAGTTTCATTGCTGGTTGTGTGAAAGACAGATGTCTCACATCATAGAGTAAAAAATAGAAAGAACTGCCACTGGAAGGACTGACAGCAGTCCATCCTTTGTCCATGTACCTTCTGTACACTTACATGCATATAAATCCACATTATCTATGGTAACTGCACAAATATGCTGAATATACTGAAATGGCCTTTCACTTGAAAACAGTTGACTATACTATATTATTTTGATAAAACTGTTTCTTCAGATGGCAGTTTTGCTATTTATCTTGAATTGTTAGACAGAAAATATTTTTGTTAACTGTTATAAATCCAATTTATATGGTATAATGTGGTACTGCTTGGCTTGAGAAGTTATACATAATTGGTAGATCATGAAATACATTTCAATTTACAGTGGCATTTAACAAGTTGTTTAGTAAATAAAATACAGTCTGCCCAGAACATGTAATTTAAATTATTTCAATTAGTATTAGATTTTTGGGAGCAGGGAATAGTTATACCATGGAAATGTTGCAATATTGTATAATTAGATCAGCAATGTGCATTCACCAAAATACTCATTTTTGTGTAAACTTGTCTTAGCAAGTTTGGTTTGATACTGATCTGGTTCATATCTTGCAGTTGTAATTTGACTTCTTGATTTTAGCTTAATGTACTATGAGAACCCAGCAGTCTGTGCAAAAGCCCTTTTAGCCATGGTTCTGTCTATTTGAGCAGAAGCTGAGGTCCAGGAAGACCCCCAGACGCCTGATGGATCCTGAACGGTTCCAGACAGAGCTTGGGCCATTACCTGAAACTCTGGCTCATAACTCGGCCACAGACTTGGTAGCCGCCTGGGATAGGCTGGCTGCCGAGGCTCTGGACCGAGTTGTGCCTTTGCGACCTCTGACCCAGCAGAGATCTCGCTCGGCTCCGTGGTTTACGGAGGAGCTGAGGGAGATGAAATGCCGGAAAAGACGTCTGGGGGGCCAGTCGTGCCCGAGTCTGACCGAACATAGATTAGGTCCTATATTAGGACCTACCTAGTGGCGATAGAGGCGGCGAAGTGTTCTCACTTCTCTGCCCTTATTGCATCGGCAGAAAAACAACCCGCCACCCTGTTTAGAGTGACCCGCTCCCTGCTTGGGCCGGGAGCGAGGGATGATCTCTTGCAGGGAAGGGCGGAGGAGTTTTCACAATTTCTGCACGATAAAATCGCTCAGATTCGGGCCGGGTTGGACTCTAGTCGGGAGGTCCCGGGGGAGATGAGTCTTGAGACGGTTATCTGGGATGAGTTCGACCTTGTGACCGCCGAGGGTATAGACAGGTTGCTGGGGCGGCTGAATGCCACCACATGTTTATTGGACCCTTGCCCCTCCTGGTTGGTTTCTACCACCAGAGAGGTGACGCGGAGTTGGCTCCAGAGAATTGTTAATGCTTCTTTGAGGGAGGGCTCGCTGCCTTGAAAACGGCGGTGGTGCGACCCCTCCTCAAGAAGCCCTCCCTGGACCCAACTCTCTTGAACAACTATTGTCCTGTCTCCAACCTTCCCTTCGTGGTGAAGATTGTTGAGAGTGTGGTGGCAGGTCAGCTTCCCCAGTACCTGGATGAAGATATGTACCTGGATCCCTTCCAGTCGGGCTTCAGGCCTGGACATAGTACTGAAATGGTATTGGTTGCATTGGTTGATGATCTCTGGAGGGCCCGTGACAGGGGTTATTCCTCTGTCCTGGTCCTATTAGACCTATCAGCAGGCTTTTGATACTATTGACCATAGTATCCTATTGCGGCGGTTGGGGGGGTTGGGGGCACCGTGTTGCGGTGGTTCGCCTCCTTCCTCTCCGACCGTCTGCAATTTGTGTTGGGGGAGGAGATCCACCTCTAGGCCCCTCGATTGCGGGATGCCTCGGGTCAGTCCTCTCTCCTCTCCTGTTCAACATTTATGTGAAGCCGCTGGGGGAGATCATCCGTGGCTTTGGAGTAGATGTCATCTGTACGCTGATGATACTCAGCTGTACATCTCCACCCCAAGCCACCCCAACGATGCCATGGAGGTCATATCCCGTTGTCTGGAGGCTGTGCAGAACTGGATGGGCGGGAACAGGCTCCGACTCAACCCTTCCAAGACTGAGTGGCTGTGGTTTCCGGCGTCCCGATATAGCCAGATAGTTCCATCGCTGGCTATTGGGGGTGAGATATTGCCCCTGCAGAGAGGGCTCGCAATCTGGGTGTCCTCCTGGATGTATGGCTGTCTTTGGAAGACCATATTACGACCGTCTCCAGGGGGGCGTTTCATCAGGTTTGCCTGATTCGCCAGATGCGGCCCTTTCTGGATCGGGATGCCTTACGCACAGGTCACTCATGCCCTGGTCACCTCCCGACTGGACTACTGTAACGCCCTCTACATGGGGCTCCCGAATGGGAGCATCCGGAGGCTTCAACTGGTACAGAATGCGGCCGCATGGGTGGCTATGGGGGCGTCAAGGTTCTCGCATGTGACGCCCCTCCTGCGTGACCTGCATTGCTGGCCAGTGGCCTCTCGGGTGCGCTTTAAAATTTTGGTGTTAACTTTTAAAGCGCTCCCTGCATCGGACCAGGATATTTACAAGACCGCATTCTGCCATTTTCCTCTCACCGTCCGGTGCGCTCCCACAGGGAGGGTCTCCTGCGGGTCCCGTCGGCATCTATGTGCCGGCTGGTAACCCCGAGGAATAGGGCCTTCTCGGTGGGGGCGTCTGCCCTCTAGAATGGGTTGCTCCCGGAGTTACAGACAGCCACGGACCTGGGGACCTTCAGGCGTGCCTTGAAAACCTGGCTCTTTGACCAGGCCGGCTTGGGCTGATTTTAGTTTTGGGTGTTTTACTTTTTTATTAAATTTTAGGGTTTTAGGGAAGGGTTTTAATTGTTTACAGCCAGGGTCTTAGTTTAATTTAGTTTTATTTTTTCACATATTTATTGTTTTAACTGTACGGCTGTGCACCGCTCCGAGTCCTTCGGGAGAGGAGCGGTATATAAATAAATATTTATTATTATTATTATTATGCTATGAGTCAACTCAGTCTGGGGGTGTATAATTGTGTCCAGAATTAAGGGCTGACTATATTCCAATTCAGTTGGCTTGACATCCACAGCCATTGTATCTTGGTAGTTTCAATCTGAATGTGTTTTTTGCCATCCCACTCTTAATACTCTTTAAGGACTGAATCAGAGTGTCACTATATCTCCTCTCAGACCACAAGTGGATAACAGTATCATCAATATATTAATGATACCTGCTGACAGTTGATCTCCCCCAGCTGCTTTCACCCCCTGCCATCATTGATAGGAAGCAGCCACTCAGGAAGAATAACTGCAACTCAGAGATCCCAGTCCCAGTTCTTACATCATATACAGGATCCTGGTATTGAAAATCACCAAGAGATTCCATAGGACCAGAGGGCTGAAACTGGTCTTCTAATAGAGCAGCCATTATGGCTTTTGTTGCATGACTAAGCTGAATCCTTGGTGATCAAGATTCAGATAAACAGTTTTATGCAGAATTCTATGTTGATTATCTTAACAATATTCACTGTAAAGAAAAATTTGCAGATAATATTATATTGTTGTCTAAAATAGCCAATTTACTGATGGCTTCTTGAGGGGATGGAAGATAAATGCTTCTTTTTCAAAAATGTGTTACTATTGTCTACACCAAGTATTTCAGTCCCTTGTTGCATATTTCCTATTGTAAATATATTACTTGTTAAATTGTGCAGTTAATGTAAGAATCTGTGGATCATTGGCCAATGACATTAGATAAATGTTTTTGCTGTCTTCATAGATCAAGCAATAAAAAATAATTATAATTCTTACTGGGATCCTTATCTCTTTTCTTTGTGGATGCTGTCCTAAAATCTTTTTATAATATAAAATATCTTATCTACCTTGGGACAAGTTTACTTTTTTGAAAAAGTGCAATATTAGTGGATGCTGATATAAAAATCCAGTTCCGTTTGATTCAAAAGTTCAGACTTCTTAACTGGAATTGCTTTGGCCTATTTCATCTTTTAGTTATGCTTAATGTTTTTGGTGTTTTATATTTTTGATTAGGATATCTTGCTCATTAACCTCATCATAGAACACATGATTTGTGATACAGATCCAGAACTTGGAGGAGCAGTCCAGTTGATGGGCCTATTGCGTACTTTGGTGGATCCAGAAAACATGCTAGCTACTGCAAATGTAAGCAAAAAATAAATACATTCTTATGATATGTTTTTTCTGTTAAAATATTAAAGGATTAGTATGTACTAAGTAAAAATTGGTTTCTTTTTATTCTATAGAAAACAGAAAAGACAGAATTCTTGGGATTCTTTTATAAACACTGTATGCATGTTCTCACTGCACCATTACTGGCCAATACTACAGAGGAAAAGCCAAGCAAAGGTGAGCCTTCAGGAGGCTTTTTTCCACTGTTGTTTCTGAACCATAAAATTAAAAAGTGATGATTGCATATAAGGAAGAACTCTACTGTAAGGATTACTGTGGTATCATACTCTGTTACATTCCTATTAGGCTTTGGGTCATAAACCTGTCCATCCTCATCTGTTCCCATTTTAAAGTTATTTGATGTTACAGCTCATCTGAATGTATTTCACTCAAGCCCAAATTTCTTGCTTATAAATGTGAAGTTTACTTAGCTCTTTATTTATATCTTAACTCTATTCTAAAGATAACTCTGCCAGTAAGAAAGTACTTAAGAAATAGAGATGAGGAAAAAAATACGTTTTCCTCCTCTTTTAAATAGTATTAAATTCCATAAAGCATTTGCTTTACATGCCTAAAAATTGAGAGGAAAATTAAATGGTACAATATAGTGTGTGTTCATGTTTATGTTTAGCTTTTGCAGGTAATAAACTGTGAGCTATAAAAGGACATCTGTTGAAAATAATGGAAATGTATATCAGCAAATACATTATTTGTTTTGCTTTTAGATGACTTTCAGACTGCCCAGTTATTGGCCTTGATATTAGAGTTATTAACTTTCTGTGTAGAACATCATACATACCATATAAAGAACTACATAATTAACAAGGATATTCTTCGAAGAGTACTAGTTCTAATGGCCTCAAAGCATGCATTCTTGGCACTATGTAAGTACGATGTAGTGTAGACCTCTGCCTTTATGTATTCAGTCTTTTTAGATATTTCATTTGCCTGTTATTTTGAATGAAAACAGAAAATATAAATAAAATATAATTTGTGTTATTTTTTTAATAATATTTTGAGGTACTTTGAAATTCATATCTAAAAGTTAACCCCTGAATACAAATGTAGTATCTGTCTGTAGAACCTTGAAGGAGGCATACCTTTTTCTAGAGTTATGTGGTTGCCCTGTACAATTTCCTGGGAAACAGGTGTTGTAGCTAACTGTTTTCACATAGTCTTAAACACTTTTGGAGATTGAATTCAACGTGCTGCAGCCTTATTTTTTCTCCCTAATTTCTAGCTATAAGCTTATTAATGCAGAGGAAGGAAAATATTTACAAATCATCATGAACGGACCTCAGAATAATTCACTAGAAAGTGTTATATTACAAAAATACCTTGTATTTAAAAATTTGGATACAGTGAGAGTTCCAAGAATATACAGAGAAACAATATCAAAACTTAGATTCAAAATAATAGATCTGTTATTTATATAGACTGCTATCCTATATATTTCTAACAAAGGTCTATACAGGTGCTATATATAGATAGCATATTTTTCATATTTTTATGAGTGGTGTAAAGAATAGGGAACCTGTATTGAGATACTTTGGAATATAATTTGCAGATTTCTACTATTGACCATAGTGATCAGACTGATTAGATGTTGCTAGAAAGGTCCAAGACTGCTTGTCTTTGTTCTGTGTACTTTTGCTGTTCCTCTTGTTAGTGTATTTCCAGTTTCAACTGATTTTGCTTCTTTGCTTTTTGATATAATATTGCTACATAAGTTAAGAAAAGGTCCTCTATCTACAGATAGAATAGCTTCTGTAAAAAAATTAATTCGCTCTTCCCTTCATTTATCCCATCAAATCCACTTTGCAGACTTGGGTGATATTTCAGTGTAGAATTGGCAGAGCATAGGAGAGGATAAAAGGAGATAGAGAACTTCTCATTGTACAACTAGAAATCAATTTACACAATATTACATGTCTGTTATATACAGTACTACTTTTTGACAACACAGTCTACAAAACAAGAATAATCACAAATGTCTTGACCAAAGAATGGACGGTTTTTATTCATCAGTATTATAGTTTTAGTGGAAGTGTAGCATGACCAGTTGTAAAATATACATTTACTAGACACAATAAATGCGGTTATGCACAAGCATTTTTAGAAAATAAAGCATGATTTTTTTGCAGTTCAGTCTTTTTTGGAATTTTTGTCTTGTATCCAAACTTTTAAAAAGGTAAAGAAAGCATACTACTGAATTTCCAGTATGTTTTTTTTTTCTTTTTTAAAATTCAGAATAGGGGGTAGAATTCCAAGAAGCACTGAACTGCAGAAAAACATGCTTTATTTTCTAAAAATGTTAACACAGATATTTATGTAAATAAAAATGCTGCCCAGTTCTTTAATTAAAAGAATCTTAAAATGTTAAAGTCAAATGAAGTATATCTGTGAATATGTAGGAAGTTGTACAGTGTTACCTGTCTATGATATAATCCTAGGACTGTTTTTATACAAATGAGTGAAAATAGCTGTTTTCATTATTGAAAATATGTAATTTTTTCACTAGGTGCCCTACGTTTTAAAAGAAAAATAATTGGATTGAAGGATGAATTTTACAATCGGTATATAATGAAAAGTTTTTTGTTTGAACCAGTGGTCAAAGCATTTCTCAACAATGGATCCCGCTATAATCTAATGAACTCTGCTATAATAGAAATGTTTGAATTTATTAGAGTGGTGAGTATTTCTTTTTAGAGAGGAATGAATGTTGATACTTGAGATTAAGTGAAGGTGTCATATGGAGGGAGAAGTTCACAGTCAGAAATATTGGAGATTAGGAATAATGAATATTCCTATAATATTGATTGTGATAAAATTATAAGTCTTTATATGGATTCTTTGAGGAAAACATTCACGATCTCTTAACTATAAGTAAGACTTATGGAAAAATGTCCATTAATCATTGTTATAAAGACAGTGGCTCAGAAATACGCAAACATGTAAAAGTGGAAGTCCACAATTTGTGTGAATCAAAAGATTGTGATTAATCTTTTGCCACAAAATAGTATTCTATAACATTAGATCAGGAATATAGAAGATAAATGTTTTATTTTACACAAGGAAATCATTCCTGATCTTTAGAGAAAAATAATGTGTTGGGCTAGGGATTAATAGATTTGGATCATTTTGCCTTCAAGAGATCTGGGTTGGATGCTGCTTCCAACAAGTATTCTGTTCTTACACACACACAGTCTTAAGCAGATAAAAAGTTGCATTTATTCTACATGATGGCCCTAGTATTTTTTGAATTATTTTCTAAATTAAATCTCACATTGCTTTAAAAGTACTGAAGTCTTTGAAAAGTATGTTTTCTTTTATTTCCTTATGGAATGACCACAAGACCATGTAATTTTATGAATTTTAATTTTGCCAAATTCAAAGTTACCTTGTAAGTAGAATGTAAATGGAATGAAGATAATTCTGATCTAGTACCTCCTCTTCTGATCATCACTGACACATTAGGAAATAATGGTATTTAAGATAGAGACTTATACATTTTTTTAAAAAAGTACATGTATTATCAGTTCTGGATGCAGTAATTAAAGATTCTGAATTAGAAGTGCATAGATCTCTGTTCTAGCCCTCACTTAAGGACAAACTTCAGTTGAGTGGGTTTGGACCAGTCATTTATCTCTCAACCCTAGCATAGAAAGTTAAAAACCATCCCAGAAGATATTGGCTAACCACTTATAAAAATGAATTGGGGCCATAGGCTCCTTTCTGCCTTCACAAATAGCACTTTATGTTGCCACGACATTCAAATGTAGCATGACGGATTCTTTCAAATAATTTGTTTTAAATTTATTTTTTCAATTTGTTCTGCTTGAAAGAATTACAGAATGCTAAGATTAAATGACAAAGTAAAAACATACTATGATAGATGGACAGTTTACAACTATTCCACTTCAGTGCAGTAGACCAAGTGTTTTATAATTATATTTATGTGGCTTATTAGTTACAGGTGAAATTCAAAAAATTAGAATATCGTGCAAAAGTTCATTTATTTCAATAATGCAACTTAAAAGGTGAAACTAATATATGAGATAGAATCATTACATGCAAAGCAAGATAGTTCAAGCCGTGATGTGTCATAATTGAGATGATTATGGTTTACAGCTCATGAAAACCTCAAATCCACAATCTCAGAAAATTAGAATATTGTGAAAAGGTTCAATATTCTAGGCTCAAAAGTGTTCCACTCTAATCAGCTAATTAAGCCATAACACCTGCAAAGAGTTCCTGAGCCTTTAAATGGTCTCTCAGTCTTGTTCAGTAGGAATCACAATCATGGGAAAGACTGCTGACATGACAATTGTGCAGAAAACCATCATTGACACCCTGCATAAGGAGGGAAAGCCTCAAAAGGTAATTGCAAAAGAATTTGATGTTCCCAAAGTGTTGTATCAAAGCACATTAATAGAAAGTTATGTGGAAGGGAAAAGTGTGGAAGAAAAAGGTGCACAAACAGCAGGGATGACTGCAGCCTGGAGAGGATTGTCAGGAAAAGGCCATTCAAAAAGTGTTGGGGACTTTCACAAGGAGTGGACTGAGACTAGAGCCAGTGCATCAAGAGCCACCACACAGACGGATCCTGGACATGGGCTTCAAATGTCGTATTCCTCTTGTCAAGCCACTCCTGAACAACAAACAATGTCAGAAGCGTCTTACCTGGGCTAAGGAAAAAAAGAACTGGTCTGTTGCTCAGTGGTCCAAAGTCCTCTTTTCTAATGAGAGCAATTTTTGCATCTCATTTGGAAACCAAGGACCCAGAGTCTGGAGGAAGAATGGAGAGGCACACACTGCAAGATGCTTGAAGTTCAGTGTGAAGTTTCCACAGTCTGTTGATTTGGGGAGCCATGTCATCTGCTGGTGTTGGTCCACTGTGCTTCATTAAGTCCAGGGTCAACGCAGCCGTCTACCAGGAGATTTTGGAGCACTTCATGCTTCCTTCCGCAGATGAGCTTTATGGGGATGCTGACTTCATTTTCCAGCAGGACTTGGTACCTGCCCACACTGCCAAAAGCACCAAAACCTGGTTCAATGACTGTGGGATTACTGTGCTTGATTGGCCAGCAAACTCGCCTGACCTGAACCCCATAGAGAATCTATGGGGCATTGCCAAGAGAAAGATGAGAGACATGAGACCGAGCAATGCAGAAGAGCTGAAGGCCGCTATTGAAGCATCCTGGTCTTCCATAACACCTCAGCAGTGCCACAGGCTGATAGCTTCCATGCCATTCCACATTGAGGCAGTAATTGCTGCAAAAGGGGCCCAAGTACATATGCATGCTTATACTTTTCAGAGATCCGATACTGTTCTATGTACAATCCTTGTTTTATTGATTGCATGTAATATTCTAATTTTCTGAGATTGTGGAATTTGGGGTTTTCATGAGCTATAAGCCATAAACATCACAATTATGACAAATCACAGCTTGAACTATCTTGCTTTGCATGTAAAATGAGTCTATCTCATATTTTAGTTTCACCTTTTAAGATGCAATACTGAAATAAATGAACTTTTGCACGATATTCTAATTTTTCGCGTTTCACTTGTATACGCATGAAAGACTACCTTACTTATTAACAGATCAGATATGCTCTATTATATGTTTTTGAGCAAAATTGTATAGTTTTTAATGTTTTAAATGGATTAAAATAACTTTGTTTTCCAGGAAGACATAAAATCCTTAACAGCTCATGTAATTGAGAATTATTGGAAGGCACTAGAAGATGTAGATTATGTACAGACTTTCAAAGGTTTGAAATTACGTTATGAACAACAAAGAGAAAGACAAGATAATCCCAAACTTGACAGGTTAGTGCACTCTTATTATTATTATTGTTAGATCTTTGCCTGTTGAAAATTTACTGAAAAATAGAACAAGATTCACAGTACAGTTATTGACATGTCTTCTATGGACAATTGAATGATTGTTTATTTTGAAACAGCAAGAGTGAGAGTGGTGTAATAGATGCGCTATTTTGGAGATATGTTTTAAGTTTTAAAAAAAAGGATTGTACAGAAAATAAACATATCCATACATTTGAACAAAATAAATTTTCTATATGAATGTTGCAACATCAATTTGTATTATTCATTGCCAAGAACAAAACTATTATATAATTTACTACCAGTATGATGCTATAGGTACTAGATGCACATTACAGACAAAATTTGTATATATACCACTCATTTGACAGATCCTCTTCAGTCATTAAAATAATGTAGATAATGGAGTAGAAATCTGCGAGAAAGTGAAAAATCGATGAAATTTCGCTGACTTAAGTTGAATGAAAAAAATGTTTTTTTAAGAATGCCTCTGAATTCCCAGTTCTGACTTTGAGTAGTAGATACTTCCTTGAGGCTGCTAGGAGTTGGTTTATGTGACGGGTGTCAAATTCGCAGCATCATGTTGCCATCATGTGACATTTCATGACATTTTCCCCATTCATGGAGCTGAAGTGAGCGTGGCCTATGCGTGATGCATCCGGGCCATGGGCCGTCAATTTGACACCCCTGGTTTAAGTAATGCCTGAAACTAATATGTTAATCTGAGCACAATTAGGCTTACTGACTTAGGAGATGTTCTTAACAAATGTTAAATACATATTAAAAAGCAACACATGCAAAATATAACTGAAATGCTTTAGAATAGAATAGAATAGAATAGAATAGAATAGAATACTTTATTGGCCAAGTGTGATTGGACACACAAGGAATTTGTCTTGGTGTAAATACTCTCAGTATACATAAAGAAAAGATACATTCATTAAGAATCAAGAATCATAACATACAACACTTAATGATAGTCATAGGGTACAATCAACATCAAATCATACTAGGAAACAGAGGATACAAGCAACAAAGTTATAGTCACAAGTGGGAGGGGGTGGGTGATAAGGAGTGATGAGAAGATTAATTTTTTTTTGAATGACCATATGTTTGCGCAGTGACTAGGTCAGAAATGATAATGTGTCACATTAACATATGAGCCCCTTTTTCATTAATGTCTGCAATCTGGAGTTAGTTTATTGGGAAAATATTAAAGTAGTTGATTGTGTGTTCTAGAAATATTAGAGAATTAAGATTCAGCATGATACTCATTCTTAGCAGTGTACTTATAACCTCATTAAAATATTATTTTACAGCATGCGATCCATCTTAAGAAACCATAGATACAGAAGAGATGCAAGGACCTTGGAAGATGAAGAAGAAATGTGGTTTAACACTGATGAAGATGATATGGAAGATGGAGAGGTAGTGGTGCCACCCGCTGATAAAACTAAAAACGATGAAGATATGGATCCTATAAGTAAATTTATGGAAAGAAAAAAATGTAAGTAACTTGGAGGAATATGTTACTAGTTGCCAGCCTTATCTCCATCACTAATCCCCCTGGCCATCATGAGATAGCAAAGAGCAGGTAAAGCTGCAAGGAGAGAAATGTCCAGAAGTTAGAAGAGCCTTTAGATCTTTTGGAGGACCATCTGTCTCCTGTTATTTCAACCCATTTCACAAGATCCAACAGGGTACTTAAGTTCCAGATCAGTGCTTTTCAAACTTTATAATTTGAGGATGTGTGGACTCCAATTCACAGAATTCCCCAGCCAGCAACAATTAATTTCCATTGTTCAGTCACTAAGTTGTTTCCGATTCTTCATGGATTATAGCATGTCAGGCCCCCTTATCCTCCACTGTCTCTTGGAAGCAATGTATGGAAACTAATCAAGGAGAGAACCAATCTAGAAGTAAGGAGAAATTTCTTGACAGTTAAAACAATTAATCAGTGGAATGACTTGCCTCCAGAAAGACTACTCCAACACTGGCGATTTTTAAGAAATTGGACAACCATTTGTCTGAAATGGTATAGAGTTCCTACTTAAGCAGGGGATTGGATTAGAAGACCTCCAAGGACCCTTCCAACTCTGCTTTTTTCTGTTATACTATTATTGTCAAGATATAGCTGTAATCTAATGCCAACTTGGATTTGCTTTTATTTTTAGATCTGGTTATAACACTGTTCAATCATAAAAGCAAGTTAGCAAGAAAAATTTGTCTGAATTAAATTTATCTGATTGTTTTTGGATAATACCATGTTTCTCAGAAAATAAGGCTGGGCCTTATTTTCTTTTGACTCCCCGAAAAAACCATTAGGCCGTCTTTTCAGGGGTGACTTAATCTCCCCCCCTGCAGAACCTTGCCTAGAATGCCCTGAGGGCAGCCACGCCTCGCCACCAGCCGCTCCTAACGGCCAATCATGGCGGAACATAGAGAGCTCCCTACCTCCACCAAGTGGCACTGTTGGAGACGGCGCTGGTGAGAGGCGCCACCGCCAGCGGGAACTGTGGAAGCTCCCCCACCTGAAAAGCGGCTGAAACGCTGCCGGCGGAGGAATGTGCTCGAACTGTTCCTTCACCTGCTGGAAGGGCCACTTCTCCGCTACCGCTGCGCTGTGATGTCCAGCAGGGACTCCAGCCTCTGCGTCTTGCCCAATGGCAGCAGTCCGAACATGGCATAAGCTACGGCGAAGGCAAAAGGGAAAGCGACAGCGGCGGAGGAAGCAGCAGCAGAGCAAAGTGCTCCGCCGCTACCGAGGCCGACATCCACACCGCCCCGCCTGCTGACCCAGCCTGTAGCCAGAACCATATCGGGTCTGCAGCAAAAGTGCTTGGCGGGGTAGGGAGCTCTCTACGCTCCGCCATGATCGGCCATTAGGAGTGGCTGGTGACGAGGCATGGCTGCCCGTGGGCCGCTCCTAACAGTAAGTTCCCCCCCCTTCTTCCCCATTTTGCATGTTTTAAATAGGCCTATTGATGTTATTAATATAACAAATAAATAGGTATTATCTATCTATAGACACAATAATTATTGTATCTATTCAGCAATTCTTTTGTGAGTCACTTTCAACAATGAATACAATATAAATTTGTAATAAATGAAAGTAATGCAAAACATATCAGTCAGCAGTACTTCATAAAACAGGTAAAAGAATAATTAGAAGTTTTCAGCAAAGCTAAAATTTGGTCAGTTAAAATTCTCAGATTTAAAAAGCTTTGGAAAAATTAAAAATCTGCATCTAGTACTGTAAAACAATATAAAAAATTGCTAGATCAGCCATTCCACTGAAGAATATTGTTACATACTTGGTAGATTTGTATCTCTGCATTAGTTGTTACTTCTACCTAGTCACAACCACTTAATGTTTGTAGTAGTGCGTAGGTATAAGTAACAACTAAATGTCCTTTCCATCTGGGGGAAAGGGGGTAATAAAACGTCATTAAAGTAAGCAAAGGTACTTCAGTAATGTGATCAGGTTATATCTTTATCCTATTTGCTTAATAGTCCAACTTGTCACAGCAGTATTTGTTTTACCTTCTAGTTAAAGAAAGTGAAGAAAAGGAGGTCCTTCTGAAAACTAACATTTCTGGTCGCCAGAGTCCAAGTTTTAAACTTTCCTTCTCAAGTGGTACGAAGACTAACCTCACCAGCCAGTCATCAGTAAGTAATTTGCCTGGGTCTCCTGGATCACCAGGATCTCCTGGATCACCAGGATCTCCCGGATCAGTTTCTAAAAGCACATCTCAGATGGCAGCTATAACTACAAAGGTACTTCTTTTCCTTTAATCTTTTGATCACATATTATATGTATATCAGTATTATATTTTCCATATTATTCAATCAATCCACATGCTTACTATTGTGCAAATAAAATTGTCATTTGTTTGAATAGAGTTTATGCTTTTTCAAGTTTTGTATCTGCTTCATAATTATCTGCTTTAAAATAATTATAATTGTTACTTTGTGTCTGGTTCCCCTTTATTGCTTTTTATTATCCATGTTGGAAATGTAAAGAATAATTTGGGAGTCTCCAATTCCTGATCCATGACCCAGTGACGGGCCGCAGCTCATTCAGAACCAGGCTGCAGAAGTGGTGGGCAAGCACATAAGCGTGAAGCTGCATTTATGAAAGAGGCACATGTGTGCATGAAACCTTCCTCCCCCCCCCATCCACTACCACCACCAGTCCACCAAGCCAGAAAGGTTGGGGTTCGCTGGAATAATTGATAGAAATTAACCTAGTAATGATTAAGAGATTGGGGTCACGGCTCTCTGAGTTTCTTAACATGATAGATAAAATACATACTTTTAGAGAACTTACAGAGGATTCACTATGGAGAATTTCACCTGAGGATGCTAGGTGAAAACCGCCCTCCAATTTACCTTCTCTCAGTTCTTCAGTTTCCAAATTATCAGAGACATTGAGACTGTTCTATACTTCTCTTCAGATAAATGGCTTCACCTTTGCTTTGGCCTTCCCATATATCCTAATCTACAATAAAGCACTTAAAGAATGATGAACTTTTATTGGGGAATGTGGAATCGAATTGAAAATCATTAGCTTTCCCAAAGCTATTTCCCAATAGCTATTAAACCTTTTCAGGAATGTGACAGATGCAATGATAAGCTGGCATTTATGGGTGGGCATTCAAATGTGCCTTTCATTTAAATATTTGACAAAACATTTCAGACACTTCATATCAGTAGATCAATCATTAGCTGCTTTCATGGAAAACTGGTTTCCTAACAGTAGCCTTAACCCTTTGGTTGAATCGGTCTTAGAGCAGTGTATTTTTCTGTTGAAATTGTGAAAGTCTTCCATAAAAGTTAGGGCTAATGTAATTTTTCCATTCCATTCAATAGACCTAGAGTGACCCCTCCATTCTCTCAAGATAAACTGGCTTGCTTTTTAATTTGGACTGTATGTCTCCATTGGTTTTGGCATTTATTCATTTGTTCTTGGACACTAACAGTTTCACTTAAGTGTATCTGCCCATCCAGTCAAATCAAATACAAGTACATATACTCCACATTTCTTCCCTTGAATGTTGCCATCTTGTGAGACTTAGGAATCACACTTTTTCCACAGGTTCTCTACCCTGGGGAACGCCCTTTCCCCTGAGATCCAGCAAGCCTCTTGACTTCTTGAACCTCTAGAAAGTCATAACGAGCTGGTTGTTATTCAGAGTACTAGAATACAATAAAAAAGGCAAGACAAAAACCTAAGAAATAAATATTCTGAGTTTGCCTTGCATGAATGCTAAAGAGACATCATTGTATGTTTTAAGATATAAACTCAGTTTAGACAGAACATGCAGTAGTAAATTTCAGACTCTTTAATTCTTTACAAATCACCTAAGCATTTCTTAGTTGCAATAATGATAAAGCCATTTACAGAGTTCCTGCATTAATAATACTTGGTGGTGATTCAGTGTGTTCACAATTTCTCATTTAAATAGTGTAAATTTAAATATAAATATTATAATTTAAATATAAACATTGTAATTAAATATTGTGTTTACAAGTTTATCAAAGTACTGTAGTTCTACGTGAAACAATTTAATTGGTAAAAATTTATGAATGAAACTCAGTTCCATTTATAAATGGTTTTTCATTTTTTCAGAGAGGACTAGTTGGGCTAGTAGACTATCCTGATGATGATGAGGAAGAGGATGAAGAAACTCTCCCTTTGACACAGAAAACGAAGTTGGAGTCTTCATAATGACAAGTATGAAGACCAGTATGGATTATGATATAAACTATGTTTCCGGGTTTCCAGAGTGGGAAGTCCATGTTATAAAAATAATAAACTCTAATGACTTACTGTGTATAACACAGATCAACTTTAAAACAGATTTCTGCTAATCAGTGCCAATTTGGCGGAGCAGAAGAGGAAAGACTATGCTTTATGGAAAAACATGCCTTTGACCTCTCCAGCTTGGACCACACATTTGCCCTTTTCTCAGGGAAGGAAATGGAAAATACAACGCCAACAGGGCAGGAGTTTTGATGGTGGAATTCTGGATTGGCTGTTCAGTTGTTACAATCAGATTATGATTTATTGGACCATGTACGAGATTTTGAAGAAAAGGCTTTTCTGCCGTAATTCTTCATTAGCTAAGAATGCCAGCAGCTTCTTTATATAAAGAGACCTGCCTTTAAAACCACACATTCTGAACATTTTAGTCAAACTTCAACAGATTTAAAAAAAAAAAAAACTTTTGGGGAGGGCTCAACATGTTTCCTCTTTTTTTAATCTGTTCCCTTTTGCCCTTTAAACTGCAGATTTTTGTTTGGAGATGAGGGATAAATCTGTCCCTTAATTAAAAGATTGAATGGAATTCTAGATGTCACTTTTATGTCATAATTTTATTTTTATTTTGCCCCGAGTGTATGCTTGGTTGTTGAGTATATATTTGGGACCATTAAAATTTTTTGATGTAATATAATCTCACTGTTGTGCTGGTACCTGTTTCATATGTGTAATTCTGTTCTACATCACATTTCCTAATGTGTTTAGAATTTTATGGGAGATGGTATAGTTTTTATTGAAAAAGAGCAAATTAATCTTGCCGCTATGTGCATATAAAAGCAATACTATTTTGTGACTAAATATTTTATATTAAACTTTACATCATCAACTGTCTTGAAACAATTCAGGGAAATAGGTTGATTTTTTTTACCAGAAAAATACTTTTTAAGTAATCTATAAATATGAAATTAGTATTCCAAAGAGATTTTGAAATTTCTTAACTCGGAACATACTGGTATGTTTAAATTCAATTTAAAGTGGTTATCAAGAGTACAGTCATACTAATACATTTGAATTTTAAAAATAAAAAAACAATTAAAATTAAGGACTACAGCATTAGTGGTATTTTTTTAAAAATGATTCCCTTTGGAATACCAGTTTTAATGTTGCTCATTCTGGGCTTATGACATTTTTATGAGAATTCATTCTTGGTAAGAAAGTAAGTTATTCTAGAGAGGAAATAGTTCATTGCCTTACTGCATGCTAGACTAATATCCCAATTAAAAAACTGTTATACAGATTTTATTTGAATGCACTTAGGATCCTAGTCATCAAAATACAACAATTTTTCTGTAAAAGCGCAGGTTTCAAGTATGATTTATATCCAGTTTCCTCATTTCTTCAGAGTTTAGAAAACTTATTCTTTAGGTTAAAACTTCACATAAAATTCCAATGCCCGAGTATTGTGCTTTAGAAAATTGTCTTGTCTTGTTTTTTAGATGTATTAGCTGTTTAGTTTATATATATTTGCTGTTTATCCTAATAACACACTTCTCCAACAATCCACCAGGGAATAAGACATGCATGTTGTTGCTTCCAGTGATTTACTATCCATACCATGGATAGTTGTGAACAATTTATTTATTTATTTATTCAAATTTGTATACAGCCCCCTCTCCCTAAGGACTCAGGGCAGTGCACAGCCAGATAAAAACATATAAATACAAATACAATAATTTAAAATAAATTAAAAGAATTAAATAGACTGGCTTTAAGAGTTAAAAGTGGGGAATTAAAAAAGTTAAAAACCATTTAAAAACCAAATTTAAAACCATTTCACATAACTCTAGGCCAGACTGGCTAGATGGAATAGGTGGGTTTTTAGTGTGTGCCGGAAGGTCAACAGGTCGGGGACGGTCCTCATCTCCAGGGGCAATTCGTTCCAGAGGGAGGGGGCCCCCAAAGAGAAGGCCCGAACCCTCGGGGTTAACAGCCGTCCAGCCGGCGGCACCCCAAGGAGGCCCACTCTATGAGAGTGCACTGTTCGGCGAGAGATTGACGGTGGCAGCAGGCGGTCCCGTAAATACCCAGGTCCCAAGCCATGGAGCGCTTTAAAGGTGGTCACCAACACCTTGAATCGCACCCGGAAGGCCATCGGGAGCCAATGCAGCTCGCGCAAAAGTGGTGTAACATGGGAGCTCCGAGGAGCCCCCAAAACCACCCGCGCGGCCGCATTTTACACCAGCTGAAGCCTCCGGACCTGACCTAATCCTACGGACCTGACAAAAAGCCCCCCTGGCGACGGCTGCTATATGATCTTCTAACGACAGCCGTACATCCAGGAGGACACCCAAATTGCGTGCCCTTTCCGTGGGGGCCAGAATTCCCCCCCCCCCATGGCCAGCGAAGGAGTAAGCTGGCTGCATCGGGGTGCCAGAAAGCACAGCCACTCGGTCTTGGCCGGGTTGAGCTGAAGCCTGTTTTGCCCCATCCAACCCCGCACAGCCTCCAGGCACCAGGTCATCACTTCCACGGCTTCGTTAGGGTGGCCCGGGGTAGAAAAGTACAACTGAGTATCATCAGCGTACTGATGGAATTCTACCCCAAAGCCACGGATGATCTCACCCAGCGGCTTCACATAAAGGTTGAACAGAAGGGGCGAGAGCACCGACCCCTGAGGGGGGGTCTCGAGGTCGATCTCTGCCCCCCTGCCAACACAAATTGTGAGCGGTCGGAGAGGAAGAAGAATCACCGTAACACGGTAACTCTCACTCCCAAACCCCCCAACCGCCGCAATAAGATACTGTGGTAGACAGTATCAAAAGCTGCTGAGAGATCTAATAGGACCAGGACAGAGGAAAACCCCCTGTCACGGGCCCTCCAGAGATCATCAACTAACGCGACCAATGCCGTTTCCGTGCTGTGCCCGGGCCTGAAGCCTGATTGGCATGGATTCAAATAGGATGATTCCTCCAGGTGCCGGGGGAGCTGTCGTGCCACCACACTCTCAACAGCCTTTGCCATAAAGCGAAGGTTGGAGACTGGACAATAATTAGACAATAAGGTCGGATCCAGGGATGGTTTCTTGAGGAGGGATCTCACCACCGCCTCTTTCAAGGCAGGAGGTAAGAACCCCTCACTCAAGGAAGCGTTTATAATACCCTGGAACCAACTGCGTGGCACCTCCCGGGCGGCCAAAACCAGCCAGGAGGGACATGGGTCCAATAAACATGTGGCATTAAGCCCACCCAGCCTCCTGTCCACATCCTCGAGGGTCACAGGATCAAACTCCCCCCACATAACCTCACCGAACTCCACCCCCGTCCCCCCGTCCGGAGTTGCCCAGTCAGAGTCCAACCCATCCCGGATCTGAGTGATTTTGTCCTGGAGAAAATTCGAAAAATCCTCAGCCCGCCCTTGTAGAGGTTCATCCCGTGCTCCCACCTCTAGGAGGGAGCGGATCACCCTAAAAAGGACGGCTGGGCGATTCCCCGTGGATGCAATAAGGGCGGAGAAGTGAGAGCGCTTCGCCACCTCTATCGCCACTAAATAGGTCCTAATGTAGGACCGCAATAGTGTTCGGTCAGATCCAGAGCGGGTAGTCCTCCAACCACTCTCTAGGCGTCTTTTCCGATGCTTCATCTCCCTCAGCTCCTCGGAAAACCTGGGAGCCAATTGGGTTCGGCATCGGGTCAGAGGCCGCAAGGGCACGACCCGATCAAGGGCACCAGCCGCCACCCTATCCCAGGTGGCGACCAGGTCCTCAACTGGGTCGTGTGTCCAAGCGCCGGGAAATGGCCCAAGCTCCGTCAGAAACGTATCCGGGTCCATCAGGCACCTGGGGTGGAACCATCGTATCGGCTCCGCCTCCCCGCGACGAGGGGGTGCAGTATGGAAGTCGAGCCTAAGGAGTGAATGATCAGACCATGACGGGCTCAACAATTAAGTCCCCTACACCTAGATCATCCTGCCACTGTCCAGAGACAAAAACCAAGTCCAAGATGTGACCCCCAATGTGAGTGGGGTCCCTAATTAACTGGGTCAGGCCCAAGGCTGTCATGGAAGCCATGAACTCCTGGGCTATCCCCCAGGTACCGCCAGCTGAAGGCAAATTGAAATCCCCCATGACCATAAGCCTGGGGGTCTCAACCACCAAGCCGGCTATGACCTCGAGGAGCTCAGGCAGGGCCGTTGTCACATAGCAGGGAGCCAGGTATGTGATCAATAGGCCCATCTGAACCCCGGAACCACATTTCACAAAAAGAGATTCACATCCGGTCGTCTGAGGAACAGTGGATTCCCTAGGACATAGATCTTCCTTAATAATTACTGCAATCCCTCCCCCCATCCCTCCCCTGGGCCCCTCGGCTGATGGAACAATGGTTGATGGCAAGCACAGGACTGTTATTGCTAAATTGTTTTCTTCCTAATTTTATCTACTCCATGACAATCATCTTCTTGTCCTCATGAGATAACTTACATATAGGTAACGAAGCTATGGTATGGTCAAAACATGAAAACTGAAACAGACTGGTTCCAGATTGCCAGAAGAGCATAACAAGGCTGTGTACTTCCCCCTTATTTATTCAACTTACATGCTGAAGCTGGATTGGAAGATGAACATTGCATGCAATTTGCATGGGCACAAATTAGACTAGTGATGCCTATGTTCCTTCATCAATGATGCTACCCCTTATCTCAACCCTAGCTCAACATTTAGGTAGTCTTATGTCAAATCTTCACATTCCAGAAAGTAAGAGCTTCCTGCTTCATATATCACAAAGCAAGGAATATAAACTCTATTTACATCTCCCTCCAAGGAGGCCACAACAGCTTTGAAAATCATTGAGAGATTCCTAAGATATGCTTGCATTTTAGGACAGAATACAGGTAATTCTTGTTTACCAAACACATTTGGGATTGGCAGTTCCATTGCTAAGTGCTACAGTTGCCAAGGCAAAAAAAAAAAACCACATTTGTAGCCCGGGTTGTAAGTTTTGGCAGATGTTTGTTCTCAGAGTTCGTTGTTTACCTTCTAGATGTTTTGTTATGAAACTAGATAACATTTTCAGCAGGATTTCTGGATGAAATGTCTTGTTCATTTATATAGGTCCTGGGTGGTCACTTGGTCTTGTCACAAGGCCAACCTACTTCAACCCAAAACCCCACTGAAGATGTTACCTAATTTGGTAACAAAACATCCCAAGAGCTAAATAGCAAACTCAAAGAACAGACCCCTGCCAAAATCTTCTTAGGTATATTGCGTGAAAGAAACCCACTGACTCCTATGGCTGAGCAAGGACTTGAACTTAGATCTCTCATCAAAATTGAACACTTTTAAGTGGCACACTGTCTCTCTTCGTTGATTTTAGTTAATTTTAATTAACTCCATTTTTTTAAAATGCCTTGCATTTGAGAGAAGAGAGTCCCTCTTTATGAAACTCTTAATTTTTTTAATGAAAGCCAGCATAAGTAGAGAGGTTTTGACTTCATTTTCCATTCCAAAACAAATATATTTGTTTTTGATATTTTGAAGATGGAAAATAAAATGGTTATCTTAGTTATCTTTTGATTTAATTTATTACTTCTTGAATATATAGTGTACAAATTTACAGTAAACTCCCATTTTCTGAAAACAAATATAGGATCATGTGGCATCAGGATCTTCTGTATTTTTAACAAGGGTTACATTATTTCAGGAACTCTGTACTTGTTTATATCACTATGAGGTCAAATTTATTTTAAGAACTTTTCCCTTTTTTTGGTTTCCCCAAAATTCCTGCTTCTAATCTAAATCAACAAAACAGTAAAAAGGTTGAAACCAGTTGCAAATAGTGCTTGCTCACTGATTACTTGGGTATATGTATAAATGACAAAATATATCAACTACAAATAAACCAGCTTTATTTTTATAAATAGCAATCAGTTCATAATCTGGCCTATATTTCCAGCAATGTAGGTTTTTTGCAGATTTAAATATATTTACTTTTAAAAAATAATAGCTACAGTTTTGTCATGCTTGTTAATCATCAAGAAACATTTTATGTGATTTCTTTTTAAATTCTGAAATGGCATGGCTTGCCATCCCTTTCGTTTTGTCCAGCCATTTTCTGAAACCAAAATTCTTTTACCTTCCCCCTGGTAAATACTTCTAGAAACGTATGAGCAAGGAAGCTTTTGTTGACGCTTGGAATGGTTGCTGGGAAACGGTCAAAGGACAGGCAATTACTGTGTTGACAATTGGCACATAGTATATTTCAAATGTTTTCACACAGGAAATTCCTCTCAACTCCAAAACTGTTTGAATATGCCTAGGGCAACAGCAATATCAAAACATCCACATCTAGAGTTAACAAATATTCAGTGAAAAAATAATGTTACCTCTCAATGGCAGGAAAGCAATTCAGAAAACAGTTTGCTTTTTATCTAGTGACTAACTGGATTTCTTCAGCCCAAACTAGTTTTTAGACTTTCTGATTTGGAACAGCATTGAAGCTTGAAGGAAATTTTCATTAAAAAAAAGAAACAATTGGTTTCAAAAAATGGTGGACACCACTTGTGTTGTATATATAGAACCTTTTGTCAAATCAGAAAAATCTAATTCTATACATGTCTACAAGTACGGTGCATGGTGTATATTAGAATTTATTTCAAGATAACTGCTGATTTGAGGGGTCCTTAGTTTCTCTGAGCTTATCTTTCAATTTATTACTTCTTGAATATATAGTGTACAAATTTACAGTAAACTCCCATTTTCTGAAAACATATAGGATCATGTGGCATTAGGACCTTCTGCATTTTTAAACAAGGGCTTGGTTATTTTCTTGCACACATTTTGTTACCTAAACTAAATAATAGCATCAGTGCTAGCATTTCATTACCTAGTTTGGGTAATGAAACATCTGCAAGAAAACAACCAAGCTCAGAGAACACCAAAGACCCCTAATTTCAATCCTGAGCTACAAATACTCTCCTTTATGGTGTGTTGATATTTCTTAAAGATTTTTATTAAACCTTTCTTAAGGTTTAATAAAATATACCTGCTAGTGTTTGTAGATGCTTGATCCCCTAGTCTGTTGAACTAGTGTTAGCAGTTTACTTATTTTATTTATTTATTTATTTATTAATTACATTTATATACCGCCCTTCTCCCAAGGGACTCAGGGCGGTGAACAGCTCATCTAAAACCCCACAAAAATACAAAAGTTAAAAAGTAATTAAATATTTAAATCAGCTGCAGACTTTTTTAAAGTTAAAAATGGAGATCAAATTTAATCATTATCTCAGCCCAGGCCGGCCTGCTCAAAGAGCCAGGTCTTTAACGCGCGCCTGAAGGCCCTCAGGTCCGTGCCGGTACGAAGTTCCGGTGGCAGAGTATTCCAGAGGGCGGGGGCACCCACAGAGAAGGCCCTACTCCTTGGCGCCGCCAGACGACACATAGCGGCCGACGGCACCCGGAGCAGACCCTCCCTGTGGGATGTTGGAGACGTTGGCAGAATGCGGTCCTGAAGGTAACCTGGTCCCATGCCATGGGTCGCCCACTTGAATTCCTTTTATATGTACAATTATGTTCTCTGTTGGTCCTGATACACACACACACACACACACACACACACACACAAAATGATGTACAAGGGGGCTAATGCCATAGCATGACAAATAACAAAAACACAAGCCAGTAAAGGTAGTGATGAAAATGCAACAGTTAAAGTTTGTTAAAAGCAAACATTTAACATAACAAAGCAACCATTCAGAACAGAATAAGCAAATACTTACTGAAACGGTTTATCCAGCTGCAAGGAATATTTATTTTCAATCTGGAGGGGGGGTTGCATCACTTATGTATTATATGTGTTTTGTTTGAAATTCCCCATTTGCTATGGTCACTAGAATATATTTTTTCCTGACATAATAACCACTAGATGGTGCAAATATATTACTGCAAAGTGTTTGTTACTTAAAATGCACCATATTTTACCTTTTGTAAGATAACTCATGTTTAAAGCTTCAGTTTCATGATGTATCAGTTTTTAAAACACCAGAATTATATTTATATCAAAGTTGGTAGATACTATGTATGAAATTGAACCACTTGAACCCACAAAGCCCACAATATGTATGTTGTATAGTTTTTCACTCTTCTTCAGATTTCCTGTAGCTTCTCTCCTGATGTTCATTCTACTAGGAACACAAAGACTGAATGGAATTCATAGAGACTATTATTAATTTGCAGGGGGGGGGATCTGAAAATTATCCACATTTTTATTTAACAACTTTTTCCAGACGGACAGGTGTCAAATAATCTCATCAAAGAAATGGCACCAGTTGTTTAAAGGAAAAGAGAAATGGAAGAAAAAAATGATAACAGTATGGTTGAGGGTCTCCTATCTACAATGAAACCTAATAAGAGTGCCTGCCAAACTTGTCACTCCTGCCTCATTTATGCATCTCACAATGCTAAACAGTAATGTGGTAAAAGCAACTGACCCCTTTCTTGCTATTCCATGCTCTAAAATGGTGTCAAATTCATGTTGTCATGGCGGTGTCATTTGATGTATCGGGATTTCCCCCCGCCTTTCATTAAACCGGGCGTGGGTATGGCCAGCACGTGATACATTTGGCCCATGGACTGGGAGTTTGATAGCCTTGCTCTAAAACAATTTATAAAACTATGCCTTGAAGGAAGTTCCTTTTTTTAAAAAGTCAGTTCCACCAATCAAAATTAAGCATAACCTTGAATATAAGGCAGAGAATTAGTTGATAATATCTCATCACGATCTAACTTATAAAGGCATTTCCTGATTGTCAATTAGACTACAATTTCCAAAGCTGCCACTATTTCCTGATACGCATACACAATAGTGCCTCTGAAATATTAGAAGTCTGGCCGTCTCGTTGTACTTATTAGCAATAGAAAATAATGCAGATTCAAATTTCCAATACTACTGACTTGGCAAAATCTGTTCAGGGTCAGGACTATATACAGTAAGCAGGAAGTGATTTCCTATTCGATTAGCATGCATTTATTAAGACAAGACACTGTTCTCAGCCTCCAATAACAAATTACCACCCTTTCTATCACTCCTATATAAGATAGGTAGTAGGTAATAATAGTACATTCTATATTAACAAGAAAGCACGTTATGAAGGCACTTTTGTATGCTTTATTATTAAAAACTATTTCTGAAGATAACTACTAGGAAAGAGCTGTGTTACAAATTTTCAAATGTTCAAATTTCTAGATTCTACTATATCACATGACCTAAAATGGACACCTAACATCAAAAACGTCATCAAAAAAGCACAACAAAGAATGTTCTTTCTGCGCCAACTCAGAAAGCTCAAACCGCCAAGGAGCTGCTGATACAGTTCTAGAGAGGAATTATTGAGACTATCATCTGCACCTCTAAAATTGTCTGGTTTAGTTCTGCAACCCTACAGGACAGACACAGACTTCAGAGGATAATTAGGACTGCAGAAAAAACAATTACTATCCACCTGCCTTCAATCGAGGACCTGTATACTGCACAAGTCAAAAAGAGGGCTGTGAAAATATTTACAGACCCTCACATCCCGGACATAAACTGTTCCAACTCCTTCCCTCAAAACGACGCTATAGAGCACTGCACACCAGAACCACTAGACACAAGAACAGTTTTTTTCCTGAAAGCCATCACCCTGCTAAACAAATAATTCCCTCAACACTATTCAACTATTACAAAGTCTACACTACTATTACTGCTAATCTTCTCATCACTCCTTATCACCCATCCCCTCCCACTTTTGATTGTAGGACTGTAACTTTGTCCCTTGTATCCTTACGATTAATATTGACTGTTTCCTAGTATGATTTGATTGTTGATTGTACCCTATGACTATCATTAAGTGTTGTATGTTATGATTCTTGATTCTTAACGAATGTATCTTTTCTTTATGTATACTGAGAGTATTTACACCAAGACAAATTCCTTGTGTGTCCAAATCACACTTGGCCAATAAAGTATTCTATTCTATTCTATTCTACAGACAGCAGAAGCCAAGACAACCGGATGTTGTCTTTATGGTTCCCATCATTAAGAGCTGCAGTTTCAGCAACAGCTGTAATCTGCATTCTCCATCACCCTCCCTAAATTTATCCCTAGGACTGTGGAGTTTAACTCCTCTATCTCTCTAATTCCAATTCACTTGTCCACTTTTTACCCTTTTGCGTTTTGGACGTTTTTGGCATCAGTTCATGTTTAAATTTTAAGCCCAATAGGGAAGTCTAAAAAACTACAGCGTTGTTGGCAAAGGCCGTTAGTTAGCACGGAAGCAAAACATCCTGGAGCGCCAAAGGACAACACGGGTGGGAGGGTGAGATCTTCGCCTGCCATGATGGCTTTTGTGCTGAAAACAGGGCTGGGCAGCTGCTGTCAAAATTTAAGCAGCCAAAATCGTTCTCTTTTCCCCTGGCCTTTCTCTGGTCGCCCGGGGCCACCGGCTGCGCAATGGGGCTCGTTCCTTTCCTCTCCGGACAGAGCGGACTCCTCGGCTTCTCTCAGCGAGACCAGCCAATTCAGAGGTGCCAGCCACGGACGCCGCGCTCCCCGCCCCACAATCTCCGTGGCACCCCACGCTCTTTTCTGCTCTTGATGCAAAAAAAAACCTGGGTTTCTTTGCTCGAAAATGGCTGGTTCTGCCCGGACTTGCCATAACTTCGCAAGGGCTACCAGGATCGCGTCGCATGCGAAGAAGAGTACAGAGTCTTCTCGATGCGGGACCCCCATTTCCTGTACACACTTTGTTTCCACCACCCCCACCCCCACCTCATCCCCGCCTCCAAGGGCTTCACTAACGCTGAACAGCGAACACCTTTCCAGCCCAATTCGACTGCCAGCCACTTCTATTGGTCACTTCAAACCTTTTCCCCAGATTGTCATTTGCAACCCGTAACGTCGATCAACATGGTTTTTTCTTACTCCCCCCACCACCACTATCGTCCTCCCTCCGACTCCTCCCGCTTGCCTCTCTCTCTCTCTCCCCCCCTCCCACACTTCTCCCCGTTTCCAACCTAAGAGAAAAGCGCGCGTCCTTCCTACAGGTAGCAAGCTCCAGCGCTTGGCACGTTCCGTCGCCCTGTTACAAGGTTGGGGGCTCGAGCGCGCGAACGCGAGCCGTGGCGCGCCTTCGCTTCTTGCTGTTCGACCTTCGGAGAGAAACAAAAACAAAACTTGTCAAAGCTGCCGGTTTAAAAACTCGCTTTTACGCTTCCCAACGAAATAGAAACTCTTGGGTGGCGGCGGCGGCAGCAGCAAGAGCAGCCGCCACCGGGGAAAAAAAGAAAAATACTCACGACGATCAGAAGCCACAAAAGCCACTGTTGCTAGCAGTTCCGTCCCGCTGCTTCTATCGGCTGGCTGGCTGGCTACTCGGCCGTCCCGGCAGGTTGTGAACGGACGGCGACGTGTTTTTTTTTTTTTTTCCCCAGAGAAAGTGGGGAAGGAAGGGAGGGAGCTGATCGCGCGTCCCTCCCCACTCTCGCCCAGGGGGAGGGGAAAGGAGATGAACCTCGCATTGTTCCCCTAAGCGGGCGACTCCTTCTGGGCCATGGGCTCCGCGCCTTTGTTCCCAGGCTGAGCCCTTTTCCCAGCCGCCTCTCCTGCTTTCGGATCCAAAGCAAACGCGGAGCTTTTCCTCTGAGGCAAGATGGATGTGACCATTTCCGAGCTCCTGGAACTCTTCCTGCAGAGCCCTTTGGTGACCTGGGTGAGTTTGCAAAGCGGCCTGCCCTTAGCAGAACCGTTTTCTGGGCAGCAAAGGGCGGACCGAGCGCTGGTCCGGGCTGGCGGGGGGGATGGGGAGAAAGAGAGAGAGAGAGAGTTCGGGATGGGACGAAAGCGCTTCCCTCGTGGCGCACCGGGCCGGCCACCTGGGAAAGCGCGCTGTCTGGCCAACGAAGGGGGGCAGTGAATTGGGAGCACCGAGCGTCAAAATTCGGGCTGTGCCTTGGTCGGGTGAGACTTCTCTGACTTTCCGAGTGGAAGTAAGTTAGTTGGACGTGCTGAGGAAACGGTTATTTCAGCGGAAATCAACTAGAAAGGTTGGTTTCTCCGGTCCCGTAAGTTAATGCCAATGCAATAACTTATTAGCAATGTACCCTCCCCGGATCAAAAGCCAGGCGGAGGGCAGAGAGCAAAAAGCTGTGGTTGTTGTTGGAAGTATCGCTTTTTGGTTCTGAAAGAAAGTCGTTTCTGTTTTCTTGTCGATATGGCAGCAAGGTGTCAGGCACGGGACTAAAAGGGGGAGCTTCCCCCCCCACACACCTTTTTTTTAACTAGATAGGCTTCTGCGTTGGAAACACATGATTATATCAAACCTTGTAAGGAAAAATATTTTCATAAATATAGAAATCTTGTGTTAATCATTAACGAGTTTGGGTTAATCATTATGTGCATTGCATTTGAACAGTTTTGTAAGACTGTATTTGATTGTAACTTCCTTTATACTAACTCCTGTACTGTAAACTCTGCCTTACATTAGAATAGTGGGTGTGCATGCATGCTTTATTGTTGTACGTAAGACTTTTATGTGGGGTGTGCTAGCCACTTTGCAGAAGTTTTACTTGTACAGGTATATTGCTGCATTTCATATAGACATATATCCCATTTTGTTTTCTGGTCTAGGGATAGGATTTTACTTGATTGATCAGTTTCCTTTATGTTAGAAAGAAGTGGGCCCACTTAAGAGAAAATGTTTCTGAGGTTGGTATTAGGATCCAACACATTTTAAGGACACCATAGATTTTATAAAATATTAAAATCATTGGAGCAGATGGAAGAATGGTGATTTGTAGATAGGCATTTAATTTTCAGATGTTTATACAAAACTTTGCACATTTGCAAGGGAGCATAAAACCAATAGCATATGCTACCTATGATGCCAGGCTTATTCATGTATTATCTCTTCATTTGATTTCAACAAAACCAGAAAGTCCCTTTACCAAACCAGCATGGTCATGCTTTGGGAAGAAAGGAAAAACAAACCAATCTCATATGACCAAATATTTTTGCTTTGCTTTTTGTAGCCAAGCATTCTATATTACAGATTAAGCCTGATTTTATTACATAGTGGAAAAATAATAACAGATTAGTGAAATTCCCTTAAATAGTCCTAATAAAAAGATATGCAATACTGAATGAAATAGTTAATGAATTTCTCCTGGTTGTAGTTCTTGTTTGCAGGAAATTCTTACTCCAAAATTCAGTAACTTACCTGCAGCCTGACTTCTTGTTCCATGTTGTGACATGTATAGATCAGGCTTCTATAGAATCTGATATGGAAGCTCTTAATAATGTAACAGGAGCAAGATAAGTGTGCTGTGTTATAAGGTTACATTGGAAGAAACCAAACATGTTTATATTTTAGCAGAATTGTTCTGTTTATAAGTGGCTCACAAAAAATCACGATAAACAGATTCTTTTTAAGGAGCAGTCAGTTTGTCTTGATCTGTGTGGAGAATTTAAATGCATTTAACAAAGATCTTGGACGAAAACTAGATCTGGCTCAGATGAATTTTGAATGGATTTATAGTAGAGACAGAGAGCCAGTTTTGGTATAATGGTTAAGGCATTGGGCTACAAATTGGGATACTGTGAATTATAGTTGGGCCTGAAGCCATCTAGGTGACCTTAGAGCAGTCACTTTCTCTCAGCCCTAGGAATGGCAAACCACTTCTGAAAAACCTTACCAAGAAAACTGTAGGGTTATGTCCAGACAATTTGAGAATCAAACATAATTGAACTGAAGGGGGGGGGAATAGCAGAGATAATCATAGACATTTCTTTTTCTGTAAAAGAAAAACTTTTTGTGTACCTTCACCTTATCACTACTAGTACGGCTGCAGATATCATGGGTAAAATAACAAGGAGAGTACACATGTCTGAATAGTCCGCTAAATGGGATTCCTGTTCTAATATAGAAGGAGAGATGTGAATTCTTCAGATTGGGGGTCTCCAACTGTGGCAACTTTAAGCCTGGCGGACTTCAACTCCCAGAATTCCCCAGCCAGCCAAGTCCTCCAGGCTTAAAGTTGCCAAGGCTGGAGACCTCTGCTTCAGATCACTGTTAATAGCTGAAGAATGAAGCTGGAGAACAGAACCAAGGGGGTTTTTTTTGCCACCAAAAGGAATATGATAACCATTTTCACGATTAGTTTATAACCATCGGATTATAATTTAAATGAATGTAAACACACAACTTCCACAACAAAATTAGTAAGTATGTTTCATCTTTTGAAAGCATTTTCTAAAACGTTTTATTTTCTGTTTTCTGGCAGGTAAAAACGTTTGGACTACTAGGGAGTGATAACGAAGACAAACTCGCAGTGTATATGAATCTAGCAGATGGAGTCTTCCTGAATAAAATAATGTTGCAAGTGTAAGTTACCCCAAAAGAGCAAATGGCTTTTAAATTTTATAAAATATATCTGTATTGGAAATAACTGAGACTAAACAAATAACCTATTTCTAGATAGATAGTGTAGTGGGTTTTTTTACCCTTTGGAAAATTTAATAAATAATCACTCCTAGCTTATGTTTGGTTTTGGAACACTTTTTGCTTTATGTTATATATTTAGCAAATTTAAAAAATAACAGCACATGAAAGATAATCTGTTACATTGTGCCAATTATTAAGCAAAAGGGAGCTCTTGTTCCATAACATTAGAGCACACATGGTCTCTTATGAAAATCTTGATACCTCCAGTTAAAGATTTGTAGAAAATGGGCAGAGAAAAGTTTCCAGCTGAGAGCTTGGAGAACAGTTGACATTTAATTTTGAACTGTTTTATTCCAAACCACCCTCCAGAAACTTTGAACAGTTGCTCCCATTCCTGATTTGTTAACTGGGCTTATAGAAAACAGAAACTGAAACTTTTGGAGAAAAACTGGTGCTGGTAATAGTATGCCTGAAGATCATAAAACTAAGCTATAATTTAGAAGTTGGGAGGGGAGTCATGTGGCTTTTGAAATAGTTTTTTAATTTTTAGATGGAAGACCCCAGTGACATTTACTTTCCCTAACCCATGCATGTTAGAAATCGAGTACATAAAGGGGATCAGGACTCCTGTCCGTCCCCAGGATGACTCTGAAAATGGAGCAGAGAGGGATACAATTTGCAGTAGAAGAGAAAACAGCAAGTTAAAGATCAAGGTCAAAAATGGGCTGGATCCAGCTGGGAGCTGCAGCGCATCGTTAACTATTGAGGCACCTGAGTGTCTGCTGAGAGTAGCCTCTCTGCTTCCTCCTTCCTGGTCACATGACCTAGACAGGGCTGTTCTTAAGGGATCATAAAGATTTTCATATGCTATGCCCGCTTCCCTTATTATATTTGACAAGTATATTTCATATACGAGTGTCTTGTATATGTAAGAAGTGTCGTGAACATGTCCATTTTAAGAGTTACATTATTTATCAAGCATAGAAGTATCACAAATTAGAAATTAACCTAAAATGGTAATGGATAAGAGACTAAATTTCCCAGGGGAAATTTTAATTTGTGCATGAGTCTTTTTTTTTTTACCTCCGTTAAGCCTGCCTTTGACCACATCTCTTCCTGTTGCAGAGTTTATGGCGGGATGAAAAAAAAAACCTCTTCCATTTCAGTTTCATGCTTGAGTTGAAACAAGCATTTTTAAAAGAGTCTTAAGTAATAAAGTTTTCTCAAGCCTGGGGTTTTCTTTAAAGATGTCCTGATTCTGTTCTTACTGCACAACATGCCCACCCATCTGAAAAGTTCATTGATTTCCAGAAATGAACATTTTACACAAATGTGACGTGTGTTTAAAACGGACTGTTGGAGCAGCTCAACAAAGCTGGTTTTCTTCTTCCGTTACAGAAGGGATTTTTTTAAAAAAAACAAAACAAAACCAGTGTTGGCAGCATGCCCAGTTGTGCCTCAAGATCAATGAAACTAAAACCTTTATCCAGTAGGGTTGGGTCTGTTTAACACAAAACCAGAATGGCAGCATTTGTGTACAGTCCAATCTAGCTTCCCTGTAAGGGGATCATGGTGACGGTCTGTGACCTTTCTGGCTAACTGTTCAGGCTTTTCAAAGTACTTATTTCTCCACTGTGAAGCACAGGTTTTTCTTCCTCTTCCTCATTTCTTTTCTGTGTCTGACCTTTTAAAATAAGAATAAACCTTCTTCCCCCCCCAGGGCAAGTCTGTTCTTAAGGTCTGTGATAAAAAAAATTCAATATATTGTTGTGTGGTCCTTTGCAAAATTTGACAGCACATTTTGCAAGGTTGTTGTTGTTGTATATTCTTTTGGCATGTAGCTACACCTCGTGGTTTTTCCCTTGAGTCTCAAAAATTATTCTAATAATAATCTGAATGTGAGTTTTTTGTTGTTAGCATAATAAAAATGGCAGAGTACACATTACTTTGCTTCTTTGAATAGAATATAGTTATTCAAGTTGTGTTTGAATAACATATTCTCTTGTAATGCAGATTATTCATCCATGCTATAAGTAGAAACCTGTAAAAAAATTATCCCTCATCTAAGATGTTCTACAGCAGAGGTGTCAAACTCGCATCGTCACGACAGCATCACATGACGTATTGGGACTTTTCCCCCCTTTGCTAAACCGGGCGGGGGCGGGGCCAGCACATGACGCATCCAGTCCCATAGGCCGCGAATTTGACAGCCCTCTTCTACAGCTTCAGGGAGACCTTTAATGTATGTTTCTGGTGTTTTTTTTCCTGCCCTCCATATGAGTGTTTTCCAGCAGGTAGTTCCCCAAAAGGAGCTGCTTGAATATCTCTCATCCAGTATTGAGATGACGTGATCTGTCCATTGGTTCTGTGTCCCCATCAGCCGTGTGTGAACTGATGGTAGACATTATTTAGAGAGAATATCAGTGTCTAGTACTTTATCTGGCCATCCGATGCCTAATATTCTAGAAAGACAAATCTCATCGAAATGGGTGAAATGTTTTGCAGGAATGAGTACTTGCTTCCAGAAATACTGGAATAACTTATTGAATTCTCTATAAATACAGGACCACAACTTTGTGTATCTCTGAAAGTATGGTATCTAATCCCGGAGCTTTGTCAAAGGAAAGCTGGCTGACAGCTACTCTCCATGTCAACTTGGGGAATCCTTCCTATTGCCTCATCATTAATAGATGACAGTGCCTACCAACCATATTGCTTAGTGGCAGAAATTTTGGTCCCACTTAGGGTCACTAAGCAAGGACTGGCAATGGTGTATTCCCACAAAATCTAATGGCATACTTTCAAGAAGACTTCCATAGGGATTAGGTTGTGATGACTTTAGGTCTCTTAAGGAGACTAGTTTTTTCAAATACAGTAACAAATTTAAATAATGTATATGATATAAAATTTGAAACAATAATTGATAGTGGCAGTCTCCCCACATACACACACACACACACACACACTGAATATGCTTTTTTTTTTGAAGTTAATCAAGGAAACTTATTTTCAAGAAGCTGATCTAACCTGCAAAAATTGCACTTCCTGTTGAACTTAAACCACGTTGAAGTCATTTTATCTATTTGTTGACTGGCTACATAATGGAGCAAATTGTGCATGATCATTTATTGTAGAAATAGAGTATAAGCTCTAGGTTCAATAGTCCTCTGTTTAGCAAGTGTCAGATACAGTGGAGATATTTTCCTTTCAGAGACTCACTTCAATTTAACAGACTGGGAACCTGATAAATTTGAGGAGGGGTTGCCTATTAATTACAGGTTTATTCCATAAATGGTTTTGTTGCAAATGATGTACTTATGACTATGACATAAAGACATAACTTGAGGCAAAATATGTAAATTTGGATTTAGTGGACATCATCGCCTTCTGAATGATCTGTTAAAACACTGTAAAGATTTTACTATAACAACACCAGCTGTGAATTGGACCTTTCATGGTTATTCCACTCCTAACAACTTTTCTGAGTTTATTTATAGCCATATTTTAACTTCCAGTAAATTAATGTCCAATCTATACCACATTTTTAGTTTATTGCAAAGAATTGTGTTGATTTTGAGTACTTATGATACTATGATTATTAACTATTTAAGACGTAATAAATAAATGGTATAAATAAACCAACCTGCCCAGAGTTGGTTGAAAGCTGGGTGGCTATAAAAATGTTTTAAATGCATGCATGCATGCATGCATACATACATACATACATACATACATACATACATACATACATACATGACTAGTAAATTGAGTTCTAGGGCAACTATAGATTAGCAGTCCTGAACTAACAGCCACATTAATTTATTATTTATTTTTATTATTAATTAAACCAAATTTACCAAATGATTTCCTAATCCCAGTACAAATTAAATTATATTACCTTTCAAAGGAATAACATGTGTTGTATTAAACATGTTTCAGCCAGTAAGATGCTGTTGGGCTCAAAATCCCAGCAGCCCCAGCCTGGAGCTCATAGGAATCTCTGCAAAGTCTAAAGAACATTAAGCAATAAATTAAGAAGCACAAACCTATCACCAGTAACTTGAAATCTTTTTTTATTGGATTATATGATTATTAAATTTGTTATAAATTGATAAAATAAAGTTGTTTATTTTATAGCCAGTATCCTTAAGTCTGATTCAATTTGACCTGATAGTTTGAATTTCAATAATAACACTTTGAAACCCATGTGAACTTGTATTAGGAATGCAGTAATGGCATATTGTTAATGGCCCAGTCCTGTTCCTTGTTTTTGTGCAATGATGTGTCTTCAGGAGGTATGCATTACAATTCAAGCAATACCATTTTACCAAAACGGCATTGTTCTACCTCTTGGGGTTTGTAATGGCATGAACTAACCTTCCTTTTCTGATTGCTGTAGGTTGATTCTTGTTTACGCTCTTCATTTAAAGTAGTATTTTGTGCCCTATCTGTGTTTTCTTTGATCTTGGTTGAAAATTTATACCCAGATTGTAACCCCCCCCAAAAAACTCTTTCTTTGTTTACTTCTGACCAACAGTTGTATTCATGGCATAGGGCCTGTTATCTGGAGGAGTACACATCTCTGTACATCCACATAGACATGTCAAGTCCCCTCAATAGCTGCTATGTTGTAGGACTAAGGGAGTACAGCTTCTGTGTTGCTATTCCCACCTTTTGGAACAGCTCCCTCCATTGTCTTAGTTTCAGAAGGCCCTTAAGATCTGGTTCCAAGCCTGGTATAAGTGTCCTTGTGGAATTGCATAGTTTGATATGAGCTATATGGTGGCCTAATGTGAAGAAGCTCGCCTCCCACTCAGAAGGTTGAGAGTTCAATCCTAGATAGCAGCAGGGTAGAGTGGGGGTAGCAGCTTTCTCTCCTGAGGCGCAAAGAAAAAAAAATTCTGAACTTTGCATGGTGTCAGGAAGGGCATCCAGCCAGTAAATGCTCAACTCAATCCAGTCACCCCCACTCTACCCTGAATAAAGGGATTAGGGGTTGCAAAAAGGGGAGTGTTTTTAATTGTATAATGTGATGTAAGCAGTCCAGAATGGGTGGCCAAAACAAATTTAATATTCATATAATCCAATAAAAAAGATTTCAAGTTACTGGTGATAGATTTGTGCTTCTTGGTTTATTGCTTAATGTTCTTTAGACCTTGCGGAAATTCCTATGAGCTCCAGGCTGGGGCTGCTGAGATTTTGAGCCCAACAGCATTTTACTTTCCAGTCAAATATTTCGATTGGTACTTAGTATATGGAGCCCACCTATAGTGTTGTAACTGTGGTTGTCAAATGGATTTTTTTTTTGCCTATGTCCAGTAACAGATATAATATAAAGTGACAGGAAGTATATTTATTTTTGCGAAAGGTTCAAAGTTTACATAAAGGTTTTTCCTAATTACCCTTAATTACCTTACGTGGAACTGGCTGAATGTTACTAGTCAAAGATCAGTAAAGTGATCACCATAGTGAAATGGGGAAATTTGAATTTAAGTTTCCTCAATCTAAGTCAGCACCTGAGCCGCTGTAGTACTCTACTATACTATTATGCAGTACAGCAGTACTCTAGTATATTAATGTACATACCACATTCGGATCTGGATTATTAGAAGAGTTGGTCTTTTTTTAAATCTTGCATTTTCAAAATAATCTGTATAGAATACCTTTGGGAGCCTATAAAGTATGACTGCCTTTTTATGATATCTTTGTGTTAACTACAAGAATGGGTTGGGAAAAATCTTGTTAAATCTTTAAACTGAGAAGGCAATTCTTACTGTCTCATAGAAAAGGTTCTATGGTGGTACAAAATTACTCAACACAATAAAAAAGCAGTAAGTAAATTGATACCTGTAAGACAATCTTCTAGCCCTCCAGTGTTTCATAGTCACTTGTATTGTGATAGTATCAGTCCTTAATCTTTTATAAATAGTTCCCAGGTGGTAAGCTGAAAAACCTAAAACTTCTTTATTGTTTCAGAAGAAGAGGGTTGTTAAACTCTTTGAATAATAAGTTATTTTGTTTATAATTAGGAATCCCAACTTTTCAGAATTTTTTTTTAAAGAGTCTTTGACTTATTGGAAAATACCTATGAACTTAAGCTACATGGAAGATGATTAGTTCTCAGTGTGTACTATAAAGTAGTTGAGACAGGATCATAGGTTCTTGGATTCCCTTCATAGGTTACTCATCAAACAACATGGCCATCATTTTTTTCAAGGTTTAATATAAGATTAGTTGTGTGCTATGAACAAATGTGATGCTATACATAGTTGTGTGGGTACCATAAAATGGTGACAACTGGAACCAAATGACTAAGATGTACAACTTCTAAATAATGCTGGATCCAAAATATTCTGAGGTTACCAGTTGTCTTAACATCAGATAGCAATAGCACTTAGGCTTATATGGCACTTTATAGTGCTTTACAGCCCTCTCTAAGTGGTTTACAGAGTCAGCATATTGCCCCCAACAAGCTGGGTCCTCGTTTTACCCACCTCGGAAGGATGGAAGGCTGTGTCAATCTTGAGCCTGGTAGGATTTGAACTGCCAAATTGCAGGCAGATAAAAGATAGATGCTTTGAATTTTCCAAAACCCCACTGTTGTCAGTATAGTACTCAGAATAATTAATGTTGTGAGTGATACAGTACGGTTTAGCTACTGCCACTCAATAAAATGTCTAATATCCACGGAATGAATGAATAAATGAATGAAGTATAGTTAGTTAGTTAGTTAGTTAGTTCACATGGGTCTTTAATGGAAGCTAGTAGACCCTGCATGGGTCCTGTTTGAAATAAAGGGTGGCTTTCTATTCTTATAAATCATCTTGATATTGACCTCACCCCTTTCCTAAGAGGTCTGTAGGGGCGTGCATAAGCTCATCAACGTGCCTACCATCCCTGTCCTATTGTTTCTTTTTATTTCTCTTATATGTATCCATTTCAGGTATTCATAACTATGTTTATACTTATACCTGTTATCTTATAATCGCTTGACAAATAAATACATAAATGTAAATATAATAGTAAATTTTAGAAACAGTAATTTTATTTGCAGAAAACATTTACCTTCTCCTTTTCAAGCACAGCTGGAAAAAAGGTACTAGAATATATTTGCAAATGATTCGCCATACAAAGAATTCCTTGAAATATATATGCACTTGGTTATAAGCTTATCTAATTATGCATTAAGTTCTTAGAAATTCATATTGCAAATTGGAGTTTGTAACTTCTCTTCCCCAGTGTTATTGTGAGTGCTTGTATAACAGTTGCCCCTTCCCAAAATTGCCAACACATTTGGTGATCTCGATAATATAAAAAACCTTTTTATGCCATTTTATATTAGATAGATGGGGGATTCTGGAAGTTGAAATCTACCCATCTTCAAGTTGCCACAGCTGAGAAATACTGAGATATCTTATTAACTTATGTACTGAAATGTCAGTTAGTGTTGATGTTTAATACAAACATTAGACATATTTGTTTTTTAGAATATTTTCCACTATGACATGGTATTATTTGAAGAAATCAAAATTGGCTATCGGAAATAACTTATTATGATAGGATTATATCAGCAGAAGCTGAACTGTTTATATTGGCTCCTCATTCAGTCCTGTGTTGTGCTATTGTATTGCATTCTTGCATTCCCATCTCAGTACAGTCAGCCATCTGAGTCTGTTTAATAGCCAGCAGATCCCACAAATGCACACATTGGAAAATATGGGTGATCCTTTGAAGCATGCTGTCTGCTTGTTAATTTTTTAAAATTCTTTTTATTCGTATTCTTCGGACAGCTTTTCCTGATGTGATGAAAAAGACACATTCCTTATCCTGAAGGTTTAGATTGAGTTGAATTTATTTACTGAGAATTTAACAGCTTGAATTAAGGTTGTGCATATTTTGAAAATGATTTGGAAAAAATACTTCTGAATCTGTAACTGTGCTATACTGATTATAGCAAGCACATTTTCCCCTGCTTTCAACAGAATCCTGGAAATGAGCTGGTTTTAAAAAGTTGACTCCATAATGCATCTTTAATGTAGCTCTTTGAAACTGATTTGAATTTTTAAGATTGCACAAAATCCTAGAATAAACTTTAGGTGCTTTAATAATTGCAGTTGATGTGCCACGCTTGTGCTTTCAAGTTTCAGGTCACTGCTTCTAAGTCATGTTAGAAGTATTCATACTCTCAGCCAAAATGTTGGAAGCTCCTATTCCAGTTAGGAAAAAAGTCTATAGCCTAAAATTATAATTGTGGTCTTGTTAACATTATGAAAAGCCTGGAAGCAGAATGTTCACATGAACTTCACTCCACATATAACTTTTTATGTCATCCTTTGTTAATGATAGTCTGTCTTAATTTGAAAAAAAATACCAAACAGACCTAATTTCTTAGATATAATTTATATTGATAATAGAATTAATATAAGAATAGATTAAATTTGTATATCTTAAAATAGAAAGACACACTGTTGGATGAACTTTTTAATGGCTCATCAAGTAATATAAAACAAAAATTAATCATAATGATAGTGTGTTCTTGCTTGTTACCATCATTCCACATCAAGAGAAATCTGACTTGGTAATTGCTTAGAGTCAGTTTAATTGCAGTGGAATAGACGTTATAATTAGTAATTTGAAAACCGTGAGATTCAGTACGGATATTATTTGCCATCCCTTCCCAGGGTTCTCTGCCTGTTCTTGCAAAGTTCAGCACAGACAAAAGTTGTTTTAGAAGCTAGAGCTGTACAGAGACTTGGGAGAAGGTGCTTCAGAGCTTGCAAAAATGCAACTGTGACACATTTCTGTATCTCGTAAAACATTTTCTGTCCTGTGAATTATTTCCAAAGTGCTATACATACCATTAGATGTCGTATAGAGTTTTCTAGAAGTGTAAACCTTTGGCAGCACATAAAATAGGTAACTTGGAACACTTTAAGGCCAAATAGGTTTTATGCAGCAGGAGCTGAAATAAAAAACAACCTGAAGCCCTTTTTAATTAGAATGGTGAGCAGCAAAATTTACTAAAGTTAGCAAGATCTGCTCTAGACCTTGCTGTTCTAGGGGTACTTCAAAGTGTTTCAGGGTATCCTGGTTTTGAAAGAGGAGATTTCTAGAACTCTTCAAATTACTTGTGGTTTGGAAGTTTAATTCTTAGAAATGCCAAATTGGCATCAGAATCATGTAATGTTAGCAAGTACTAGGCAGTTAGCATAAGGCATCAGAAATAAGAGGCTATTCCATTTATGGATTAATGAATGTTGTATTATAAGTTTATGACATAAGCTTTAGACCATGGATGTCCAACCATTTGGCTTGCTTGGGCTGCATTGAGTGAAGAAGAATTGTCTTGGGTTGCATATAAAATATATAGTTAATGTATATAAATCATACAATAATGTTAAAAGTTTACAATCTTATGGGACTGCATTACTAGCTGTTTAGGGCCTCATGCAGCCCATGAGCTGCTGGTTGGACACACCTGCTTTATATGAAACCTCCTCCAATTCCTCTCTCCCCCTTGCACCTCTGTTAAGAGACTGATTGCAGTCCAAAGTTTACTTGGCTAAATTTTAAATATGTTATATTTATAAACCTCTAGCATAAGTATCACATGCTATCATTTCTGCTCCATCCCCCTTTATGAGCTTTAGAAGAAATTAAAGATACTGTCTATTTCTACCATATTGCAATAAAGCAGAATGTTAAATGTTGCCCCATTAGTTATTAACCAAATGAATGGTGACATTTCAAGATGTAGAATTTGACTAATTTGCTGTTTTCAGGAAGGATAAGATGTTCTCCTCCTCCCCCATGACCAAAGGATATTAGGTCAACCCCTGTGAACCTTGCAGTCAATTTGAAATGTTGGTATTTCTCCCATCCATTTTTGTAGCCCCTTAGTGTGGATTTATGTTTAGTGTCATTTTGTGTGGTGGTCCAGATACTGGCCTAGAACCCAGGAAACTTGAGTTCTAGGCCAGTTGGTAACTTTGGGCCAGTCACACTCTCTCAGCCCAACCCACCTCACAGGTGGTTTTGCAGAAAATAAGAGGAAGAATATTAGATCCATTTGCTGCTGCTGCTGCTGACTTTAGAAGTTGTGGCTCAGTCTTAAAACTAATTTAGAAAAAGGGGATTTATAGGAATTCAAGGGTGTCCTATGGCTTTCCTAGATATTTTTTCTAAAAAGAGTACTGTAGTATTACATTCGGTATCAGTTTGCCTTACTGGATCTAAAGTAACGTTTCCAGTCTTGGGGGCCACCAGGAATAGAGATGGAAGAAAGCTTGTGATATTTACAAGGGGCCGCAGCGCAGTGAAGAGATTTAATGTTACACTTGACTTCTGTTTATTTTTCTTCCATGTGCCTGCCCCTGCTACTGTTATTAAAATGTACTTAACGCTCAGAGTGTGAGCAGCCCAGCACCTGCTAATACTTAACAGATAGATTTAGCAGCTGTTCTGAGACAGCTTTGCAATAATCCATAGAGGTTTCTTCAAACATCTGCTAGAAGGGCCCTGCCAGCAGCTGCATTTTTGACAGCAGGAGAAAAGGCAGGGGGAAGAAACGAACCACAAATAAGTCTATCTGGTTGCAAAGTTGGTGAATACGTGCAGCCTTAAAATAATCCACCTTAGATCTGACCAGATGCCTCTCCTTGATGATAACCAAGGAGAGGCATATGAAGAGAACATTTTGTTCCAGTTTTTGCTGGGAGGGGTATGACAGATGCGAACTTTTATGTGGAGAGCAGTGGAAAGGGTGAATCCTCAAGTACTCAAGCTCTAGGTGGCGGTGCCGCCGCCTCCTTTTCAAAGGGTCCTGGCCATCCTCCTCCCCCCTACTTGTATAATGTCTGTGTTGTGCTTGCTTTCTGCCAGTTCCAGGCCCTGTTGGGGCAGGTCAAGGGGCAATGGTACCCATAACCCTGCAAGGAAACACCATTATAGCTAGCTTCCTTGGTCACTGGGATGCATTGCACCCATTAGGCAGCATAGGCATGAAATGAAGTTAGAAGTTGCTTATTTTCACATCTTTCCTTTCCTTGAAAATATCTCCAATAAATAAAACACATAATCTACAAATAAAATACACATACTATTCAAATTAGAAGTTCAATCATATATTAAATGCCACCAAAATAATTCAGTAATTTCCACCATTTGATACTACACTTCTGACTAGTAATGACAACACAATAACAGTTAAACACATTTATTAAAAAACAGACAAAAGCACATCATTTGAACACTAAGCCAATTATCTTATTTCCTGTGGACATAGTATAAATATATAGTAACATAGTAACTCTGAAGGTACAGCACAGATATAATTAATTGGCAATGACTGCTTATTATCATTAAACAGTACTTATAAATGTATAATTTATTATTTATCTGTAAAACCATGTAGACAATATTAAAGTGTTAGATACCTCAAGTTTGCCCATATTGCATCCCTGTTGTACAGGCTCATTGCCTCCCAGTTTCCTTCAAGGGTGCAATTCAAAGCACTAGTTATCACCTTTAAAGTCCTACAAAACCCAGGAGCAGAATATCTGGGTGATTTCCTGTCCCTGAGAAATATCATCCCATCCTACCAGAATGAATAAAGTGGACATGCTCTGGGTTCTTTCCCTTAAACATTGGCATTTTGTGGGCCTTTTCCATTATAGTCTCTTCTCTATGAGGAGGACCTCCTCCTGGAAGACTAACAGGGCCCCAACCCTTTTAATTTTCAGGAGAGCCCTTAACATGATAATCTTTTCTAGGCTTTGGGATGGGACAGTGTTCTGACATTAAAAACTCATACTTCAACTCATTCTGGCTAGAAAATTCTAGTCCAGTCATCTTAAAGTTGGCAAATGGGATAGAATAGGATAAGCTTAAAGTAGGAGAGAATGTTCATTGTCTCTGGGAGGTATGGCTGTATTGCCAGACATTTTGTTTCTGGGTTGTTTTTTTTTGTTATCGGTTTTGGGCTTTTATTTGGTGTTATATTCTTAATTGTAAGCCACCCAGAGTTTAATTTAAGTTGGGTAGCTAGGCAAATGTTTTAAATAAAATCATATGAAATACACATTTTAATATATTGCTATTTTTATGGAGAGAAAGGCCCATCAAAGCAAAAGTGTCAATAAAAGTCATAAACTGAGTAGCTCCTTCCTACAGCTTTAGCCTATCCCACCTGGCTATGGAGCCATACTTCTCACCCTAAAGCTAGAAGGGAGGAGTAGGAGTGCTCCAGGCCCCAGCTGGAGCTGAGATAATGCCAAGTGGTGCAAAATAACTCCATGAGCCAAATGTTTGAGAATGCTGATATTAATGAGTGGCAGACCCTTGCTTCTTAGAGCAGAGAAGCAAACTCCAGCATCTCAGATGGAATCAAGCCACTTTTTTTTCACATTTCCTTGTCAATAGAAAAGAGATAATACAGCCTTAGCTGTCAGGTTGCCCAGAATGCTACTTTTCCTTCTATATTTAATGCTTTCCTAGTTGATACAGCAGTATGAAGGAAGTCTTTCTCCCTTTTTCAAAGGTTGACTGTTTTTGCATGGTGGATGATAAGAGAAACGACAGGTATATAAACTACTCCTTGTTCCATATCTTACATTGCCCATAACACCTCTGTTCTTCCATTTCACTGTCAGATATGGCAATCCTTTTGGCTAGACTTTAATAAAGCTGAAATCTGAGAGAAAAAAGGAGTTACAAATGTTGGATTGACAGTCAATTTTGCTGCTTCATGGTTGTATCTTTTACAGTTGTATCTTTTACAGTGAAGCCATTTTAACAATCTAGATCCCAAAGTTTTAAGTAGTAATCTTTTCCAGACATCTTTTGAAAGCCTGAGGGATCTGCTTTTGCCATCACTTCCTACAATTCTTTAAATTATTATTTTGCATTTGCATTTGATTTCTGTCATGCAGATAAATTGCATTAAATGTCTCTTAATTACAGCTTTTCTTTTGTTAGTGAATGGCTGTTTTCCTCACAAGTCTGCATACTTAATGCCTCCTGTTAAGACAGTGGCCTGAGGCAGGACAGGAAAAAGTTCTACTGCTGGGCAGGTCTCCAGCTTCACCATTGATGTAGCCTCTGTAGCTGCAACAGCATTTCTTTCTCTATCATCATGGAAACTGTCTCTGAATTATGTGTGCTTAGTTTCCTTAGTTTGCTTATATTTGTCCAAGCCTGAACTCTTGTAGGGTTTGTGAATATTTTTATATTATTAGCATAATATAATACAATATATTTTAATATATTAGCAACTGAATTCTAACTTGAATATACTTTAGTCACTACATTTGATGAGTGGCTTATAACAAGAAAGTCTGTGATTAAGAGGGTTTTTTTTTTTTGCATTTATAACCTATCTTCTCTCGTATTATAATACTGAAACAGGAATGAGATAGATTACTGATACAAAGTCATTCAGTGAATTTTCTAGCTGTTTGGGGATTTGAACTTGGGTCTTCACAATCAAAGTCTAGCATTCTAACTATTGGATGAAACTTCCAAATATGTTAGAAAAGGTGGTTTAACTTAAAACAAAAACAAACCCTATTCAAAGTGAATGTCTGCCATGCATTATTATACAAATTGCTCTTAAGCTTTATTACTTAACTAGCTCTATACCCGTGCTTTGCTGCGAAACTATGTGATCAGGCTTAGTTTTTTGGGAGGAAAATAAGGGGAAAAATTGTACCTCTGCCTACCAGCATCCATCGGTATTCATCTGGCTAGCATCCTGTCAGTGTGTTTGGAAACTGAAACAGTATTTGCTGTGTGAGCGAGGAGACAGCAAGGAGCCTGGGGTGGCTTAGCTCAATTGTTCTCTACTAAAGCTGCTTGCTGCTCTGAAACTGAAACTCCTTTCCTCTGCTTGTGTTTTGCATTTGGAACAGTTTTCTTTTCTGGTGGGGAGGGGGATAAGAACTCCTTAGCATCAGAACATGTTAATAATAATATACAAAATACTAATGCTCTGATAGTCATTTCGAAAAATCCTTTCTTAGTCAGCACCTGGAAGCCAAGAGGAACATACGTGTCAATTTTCAAGTTTGTAGGTTTTCTGGTTCTAGAGATTTTGTGATGATGCGTGAGTGGTATTTCGCTTTTATTATATATAGACTACTATTGTGATTAGGTTTTGTGCATTGTAAATATAATTAGCTAGATATAATGAAGATGTCACTTTGCCTAATCTATATGCTAATGTAGTGGGATGATCTAGGACAGTGTTTCTCAACCTTGGCCATGTTAAGATGGGTGGGCTTTAAGTCCTAGAATTCTGGGAGTTGAAGTCCACCCATTTTAAAGTGGCCAAGATTGAGAAACACTGATCTCAGACTGATGTGAACTAGCTCTTCAGTCATTTCTCAAAGTGGACAATAAGAACCACTATTGCTTGCTAAGTGATTACTAGTGTGATTATTTTTAAAAATAACATTATTTCATCTGTAGATTATATTATTACTATTCACTATCATTAATTTTGATCTAGACCAAGGGTCTTCAAACTTGGCAAGTTTAAAACTTGTGGACTTCAACTATCAGAATTCCTGAGATAACATGATTGGAGGAAGTTTTCTGGGAATTGAAGTCCACAAGTCTTAAAGCTGTCAAGTTGGAAAACCCCTGATCTAGACAGTGACAATGTTACCCAACCCTGTCAAAATCCAGCTCTGTGACCTTGAAGTCCATACATTCCAAACTCACCAAAGGTTGAGAAATAACTGGTCTAGATGACAGCTGTAGCCTAAAGTGAATGATATATGAGCCAATATACTGTACATACAGGGTATATAATTAATTATACAACTTGTATGATTTATAGTGCACAGATGGAAAATGGAATTTTAAAATGATATGCCCATCAATGAAAACTCAGTATATGTAGTGAAACAAGTACATGAGGAAAAAGATTGTGTCAGCCATGTTAGAAACCATGAAAAGTTGGACCTGTTTTAGTATTTGGATGGGAGATCACCAGGGAATGCCAGGACTCTAGATTTTTTGGAAAGTAGCACAGATATTATGTACCCAGTGAAACTACTGCACTGTGAAAAAGACTAGACTACATTACACTACAAGTAGCATTTCTGAACTATCATCATTCAGTGCCTGCTACAACACTGATATCTTTCAGAAATATCAGACTACAAACTCTGAGAATTCTTGGAGAGAACAGAAATCATATTGTAGCATATTTAAGGTTGGATGTCCAGTTCTCCAATTGCATATGTATGTTAGTTGGAGGAAGTAGATAAGATTCATGAGTTTTATCTCCTTAACAAGAATCCTATCACTCTATTCTATTAACCTTCCTAGAAGTTTTGAGCATCAGGTTACAGCGAAGACATTTAAGTCGGGAAATGTTTTAATAATATTTTATTTAAACTGTTTAATTTTCAAATCGGTGCAACTGTTCTAAAAACTAATCTTTTTCTTACAGAGATCCACGGCCAACAAACCAACGCTTCAATGAGCACGTCAACCATGATGTAAACCTACGGATTCAAAACCTCACTATTTTGGTCAGGAACATCAAAACCTATTATCAGGTATATGTATATACATGCATTTATCTGCAATACCGTCTGCCAGAAAAATACTATAAAACATTTTGTAAAAAGAGAAGACCAGAGATAACTGTGTTTGCTGAAATTTTCAATTAATGTTCTGATCCTTGAAAAACGTTGATGAAAAATCCTGATCCCTATAAAAGTGCAGACATTTGCTTCACAGGAATGATTTGAGAATCTCCATAGACATGCAGCAAATTCACCGTAATCTGTGTTACTGGACATTCTTGGCTTTTTTTTTCCTTGGGGAAAAAAAGGAACTTAAAGAAGCTTCTTGGATAAAAAGCTAGAGAAGAAAACCTCCCAGAAAGTCCAGTTGCATTTTGAAAAGCAACTTTGGGACATGAATTTGGTGCAATAAAATCTTTTTAAACTCTTATTCGTGTAAAGCCTATCTAGAAAAATGATATTTTGGGTAACTAAAGTCCAAGAATGGTCTATCAGAGCATCCATTGTTGAGCCAGTTAGTAATTATTTCTTTTGATTTCTTAGTTAAATCATTATGTAACTTGATTTAGACTGAAACGATTACATGGAAAGCACGTATCAGTAGCAGATTAAGAATGCGAATTGAAGATTTCCTGTATGTTTTTAGATGGTATAACTGGCCCAGTTAAGCTACATACACAGTTTCAGGGTAAACTTTTATAATATGAGTAATGTCAGTCTTTTTTGGTAAAAGTCATGTCAAGTTATATAAAATTTATATTTGTTAATTGTTTTTAATGAAAAAGCCTAATGTCGTCTAAAATAGAACCTACATAAATAGATTCCTCTGTATGGAGGTGGCATTGGCAGTTTAAAGTTAAATGAAGTATCATAATGATATGTTATTATTAGCTAGAGCAAATCACTGATCCTTATCTAACATTTACTATTCACCTGGATGAGCACATCTAGAGCCTGAACATTATTTTATGGTTGAACAGTCTTAAACCCATACCACTCAAATTATCCAGCAGTGTATATTTTAGTTTCAGATTGATCAGGAAATTAACTACCATAACACATTCTACCATTATTTCACCGACACTAACACTCAGACTTAAATTGGTGGGGAAATCCTGATTTCTGTATTATCTGAAATACAATCTAGTAAATTATAATTGAGCTAATTTGTAATTTTTATTTTGTTTCAACTTATAAAACTTATTTCTGTATAATGTCTTGATAACTTCTCTTGGTTACCGGAATGATCAGAATACGAGTACTAAAAGGAGGTATGATTTTAACCCTCAAGAATATTATCTCTATTCAAAATTATATCCTTTAAAAAGACTTCCTGTAATCTTGTCAGCCCTTGCAGATAAACCAGACAGGAAACATGACTAGATGAGTTAATTCTACTTTATTGTAAAGCATTAACAGAATCTTGCAAGACTGAAGGCACAAGCATCATCTCTTTTAACATCATCTCTTTTAATTGCTTGATCCATTAGGGCAGATCTAAGTTTCTTTCTATGACCATTAAGCCAATGTGGACTTCTCCCTCTTTCATCTAACTGTTTCCTAGGAAGCATCCCCCCCATCCCTCAAGGTCATCCACAAGTTCCATTACATTGGATAGAGATGGATGATAGCCCTAAAGCTGTCACTCTATATAATAGAAGATTGGAATCAAAATTTGAAGCATAATATTGCTCAAATCCAATTGATTTTATTTTGTTAATTTTAATTTAACCTGAATTAAAATTAATTTTGGATTCTAAGTAAGGCCTAAGTTAGGAGTAAAAGTTGAAAAAAATCCCAGAGAAGGCAGTACCAAGCCACTTTCATGTTATTGTCTAGAAATCTCCATGAATATATTCAGACATTCATCCAGAGTTAAACGTAATTCAAAGGTATCTCTCCTTTTTTTCATTTAATTCACATATTTGGGGATGTACTGGTAGTTCTGTAGCCAGCTAACTTTGAAGCTTCCATATTCTGAATTTCCAGTACATTCATATACTGTTGCCATGGATACTTAGAAATTAACTCTTCCACTTGTCACCTACTATATATTATTATTTATTACCAGCTCTGATCAGCTGCTTTAAAAGTTTGTTTTAAAAACATTCCTACAATTATATTTTCAAGCACCATATTCAACTTCTTTTAATTATGATTTTTTTTACTAATGAAGAAATCAGTAAATTTTTTTACAGCTTTGAATATCACACTCTGTGCAAACAATTTTGTCCATGAAGAAAATATTAGTATGCCTGGTTAGCCTTTTATGGAATTGTCTGCTGATGTTTCATCTTGTTATTCCTTTCTTTCGCTGACTTTACCCTTTGTAAAAGCTCTGTGTCTTCCTCAGAATCAATTTATACTCTGCAGAAGAATGGTAATCAAGGAGGGCAATATATGCTAAATTCAGTTGTATTAAAATTTGCATTTTCTTGCCTTGTAAAATTTTTACTGATTTCTTCATTAGTAAAAAAAATCATAATTAAAAGAAGTTGAATATGGTGCTTAAAAATGTAACTGTTGGAATGTTTTTTAAATAAACTTTTAAAACAGTTGATCAGAGCTGGTAATAAATAACAATATATAGTAGGTGACAGGTTGAAGAGTTAATTTCTAAGTATCCATGGCAATAGTAGATGAATTTTAATCATACGGAGAACTCCTATTGTACAGTGTCTGGGAACCAGCCTATTCTTCATCTGTAGTTTGCATTTATTATAAGTGTTCCCATAATGCAGCAGATGTTGGTCAGCTGATATATTTTGGAGACTCCTAGTTGACTGGACTCTAAAATGAGTATAAATTAATTCTGGTCACGGAATTTTGACCCCCTGAAAAAATTACATGTGTTTTCTTGTTTCTTCCATAGAGTAATTGAGAAAATAGAAATAAGAATGGAGTGATTTAATTTATCTCTCGATCATGAATGCTTTGTATTCCCTGATTTATGCAGAAAAGCAAAATTGAACAATAGGAACGATGGTAATGTGGACCATATTTGTTAAGGAACAACAATCCTGCAGTCAAGATGATTATTTTACACTCATGATTGCTATCAAAATAATGTATCATGGAGATTTCCCCCCCCCCCTCACACACTATTTCTGACCAATACAGAAATGTTGACTTTTATCTCAAGCATCCGGAGGCTTCAACTAGTGCAGAGTGCGGCCGTGCGGGTGATCTTGGAGAGCCCATATTACACTGCTCCTGTGCGAGCTGCACTGGCTTCCGGTGGCTTCCGGGTGCGATTCAAGGTGTTGGTGATCATCTTTAAAGCGCTCCATGGCTTGGGACCCGGGTACTTGCGGGACCGCCTACTGCCACCATCAGCCTTCCGCCGGCCAGTGCGCTCCCACAGGGTGGGCCTCCTCGGGGTGCCGCCAGCTGGATGATGTCGGTTGGCGGCCCCGAGGGTGCGGGCCTTCTCTGTGAGAGCACCCTCCCTTTGGAATGAACTACCGGCGGAGATGCGGGCCATTGCTGACCTGCGAGCCTTCCGACTCACACTCAAAACCCATCTTTTCCAATAGGCAGGTCTGGCCTAACATTATGAGCAGGGTTTTAAATTTTTAATTCAATTTTAAATTTTATGGGGTTTTATTGGCTTCAGCCATTTATTTAATCAATTTTAAACTCTTTTTTAACTTTTGTAATTTGTATGTTTTATGGTGGCCGTTCACCGCCCCGAGTCCCTTTTTGGGAGAGGGGGACGGTATATAAACCGAAATAATAAATAAATAAGGTCAGCTGAGTTCCAGCATCTTGCCAGCTCTATTTTTTTACAACCTCATAAATCCAGCTGTTGTAAACTGAATAGAATAATCTTCACTTTGTAATAGCTGGAGGCCCAATAGCAAGATTGGGCATGTTTTTCTTTCTTTATATTCTTTGTCTGTTTAATTATAATTACTGCTTTGTCAAGTTGCTGCCTTTCTCTCCGAAATGGCTTTTTGTTTTTTCAGAGTGCAAATCAGGCATTATCTGAAGCAAATATTTTTAACCCCCTCCCCTTTTTTTTAAAGCAAAGTGAAAATATAAAACATTCTTCAAATTCTGCATCCAGTTTTGTTTCTTGAAAAATTAAATAACATGTAAAACAGTTGTGCCATTTGCTGCTTTCTTTCTTTAACTTTTTCTGGGATCTTTAGTCTTGGTTTTAAAAGAAAACTCAAGATTTTTTTTTAAATGCACCTTTATTTTTTATTTTTTTACTTGCTGGAAGTAAACAGGTTATTATGTGAAAATGTGGTTGATTTAAATTGAACAATAGAAATAGTTTTCGAGGTTCCTAAGCAACAATAGAAATAGGCTGTGTTACTTCCTCAAAGGAAGTTTTCACCCTCAATGTATTTGAGTGGTGGCATTTTTCCTTTGTCTGATTTATTGCTCAGTTGGGCAAAGAAAATGAGAGTTTTCTAACCTGTGTTGTTCTGTAGTAGATAAAATTAAAAAGTAGTAATTTGTAACAGCCTCTTTATATTTTAACTCTTTATAAGAGAACAGTTTTAGTTTTCCTAATATGTTAACTAGTCCAATGTGATAGAATATCCATATTTAATGTTTTTCAGGATGTATGCATTTTTTTAAAATGCCAGCATGGCTATGAAATCAAGTAGCTCCTTAATAGCAAAAGTTTGGATCAGTAATAGTACACCTTAAGGTTATCAGATCTGTGCTGATTTAATACAGGTATCTCCTAAATGGCAGCCCAAAATTCAGAGAACCCCCTTCTCTACCTTTTAGTGGTTATCAAGAATTTGGAAGCCTTAATTTTAGGTCAACAATACATAAAAATTTGAAGCCATATTCATCACTAACTAGGATATTCTGGTTCTGATTATTATATGCTATTATTACCAGAATAATATATTAATAACATGGAAGGGATTTATAGAGAACAGGGTTATATGCGTCGTCCTCTACTTAAAAACCATTTGATTATGACCGTTTGAAGTTTTTACACTCACAATGGTTGCATCATCCCTGTGGTCACATGATCAAAATTCAGGTGCTTGTCAACTGCCATGTATTTATGATGATTGCAATGTCCAGGGTCATGTGATCACTTTTTGCACTCTTCCGACAAGCAAAGCCCATGAGGAAGGAAGAGTCACTTAACAACTGTGTTACTGACTTAACAACTGCAGTGATTCACTTAATAATTGTGGCAAGAAAGCTTGCAAAATGGGGCAAAACTCACTGAACAAATGTCTTAGCAAGATATTATGGGACCAGTTGTGGTCATAAATCAAGGACTGCCTGTTGGCAGTACCCACTAAGCTAGCTGTCAGTTCTTAGCTGTGTTTGATATATGGTGTATAGTTTGGGCTTTAGTTTTTGCCTCAACCAACAAAATGACCTGGGCCACCTCTGGCTGGCACCATTTACCCCATCTGTTGCCTGATTTGCAGTCATTGAAAAACAGATAAAAACACAGTATTTTGAATCAAAGGCCATATGCAACAAACACAAATTCTTTGTGGGTCCAATCACACTTGGCCAGTAAAGAATTCTATTCTATTCTGCCTTGAATATTAAATAGATACCTGAAATTTGGCATGATAACCAAGGTTTATTGAACCCAAAACATGATTGAGATCTTCCTTTAATCCGGTTTAATAAGGCATGTATTCTGCCAACTAAAACTCCCTTTCTGTGGTGTTGTTCCTGTCTGTCAAATTTGATAAACATGAGTTAACACAAGTTAATTGCATTGAACTACAAGAACAAGGTAAAAATAAACTACTTAGACTCATCTACAGCATACATAAAACAAATATTGTACAGGATTATGTGGAAGATTGCACTTGAGATGAGATGCAGTTTATAATCTGTATTTAACAAGAGATCTACAATATTATGGTTACTTGGACATGCATTTGATTAGAAGGGGGAAAGGTCAGTTTCAGATTAATTCTTAGCTTATTTGGAACAGCTGCGTTGTAGTAAAATTTCAAAGGCTCTATTCCCCTGGGAACTACAGTCATGATTAGAAAGTGAAACCAGGTGTGTCTCTTTCTAGGAATCTGTTCGCTTAGGGAAAGACAGCACATTTTGCACATTCCAAGTTCATGAAATGTTAACATTTTAAACACATCATAACAATCATTCTAATAGTTAAGATTAACATCGTTTTGGGTTAAGCAAATGTACTCCTCTCTCTGTTACCACACTACACTGGCTGTTGGGCCATAATTAGATGTTAGTTGATGCAAATGACAGCAAGTTCCTGTTATTTCTGTTCTTATCACCAGCCAGAGGTCAAGGACAAGAAGAGGGATCCATGCAAGTCCATTACTAAGGAGCCTCCATTCAAAACTCAGAGAATAGCAGATGGTGGGGCAAGGACTAACAGCTTCATTATCTGCACCCGAGCAGCTTTCAGCAGCATCTTTTCTTATTTTTAAGAGGTTTTTATAGGTCTGATTCTCCAGAGTCAGGCATGAATCCAGTTGCAGAAGTTCTTTTTAATTATTATTTATACTTCAAATGTAGCCTCTTTATGGTGTGTTTCCAAGGAATTGATATCTAGCATTGGAATAAGCAAAATCAAGCACCATTTTATTCCTTTTCTGGTTTGTGTCTTTAAAAATATAGTCCCTGGCATTGGAGATCATGATATAAGAAAAGAAAAGATTAAAAAGTACTTTTAAAAGGCTATGTTCCATACACTCAACATTCTGGGAAGAGAGCCATGTGAATCTATGGTAGCTAAATCTCAAGAGAAATCTTATAGCATAGAAAAAATAGAAATCTTATAGCATGTAGGTAAGGTAATAAGAAATCTTATTGTCTTTCCTATGCTGTCAGGGTTCCGACAGATTCCCTTATTAATTCACGAGCCAGGAATGCTTTACAAGTTGACATATGCTATTATCAGTGATGGAATTCAAATTTTTTTACTGCTGTTTCTGTGGATATGATGTGGCATGGTGGGCGTGGCAGAGGAAGGATACTGCAAAATCTTCATTCCCTCTCCACTCCTGGGGAAAGGTTACTGCAAAATCCCATTCCCTCACCACCCCATTAACCTGCTTTCCAGCTCCATTCTCCTGTGCAGGGCAACAAAAGAAGACCCGGCCAATCAGCTGGGACTCGGGAGGCAGAGAATAGATAGGGGCAAGGCCAATCAGAGATGGTATTTGCTGGTTTTCTGAACTACTCAAAATTTCCGCTACCAGTTCTCCAGAACTGGTCAAAACCTGCTCAATATCACCTCTGGCTATTATACATGCTCCTGTGTACAGATATCTTACCTTCTTTTAATATTCATTCTTTGCAATACACTATTATTTACCATTTTGTGGCCAACATTTGCAGGCCTTAACATTTCTTCATTTCTATATCTTTGCTGAACCATTCTACTGTCTTTAGTAAATATCTTGGTATTCTGTGTTTTGCTGTATGGCTTGTAGCCAATGACTTCATTTTTTTCTGTCAGGCAATCAGCTTGGTCTTCAGTGCATTAATTTTTAGATCCATACTCCTTGTTGTACCTCTTGTATCTTTCAAATTAGAATTCAACTTAATATTTTCTGAGAAACAAAGTAATGCCTCTGTAATTTTTGTGATGACATTCTACCAGTCATCAAACACCGATCACAGTAAGGAAGGCAACATATATAAACATGGCTCACAGAACAGCCCAAAGCACATATTCCATAGAGAAATTCCCTGAAGATGGGCACCAGCATAACTCCAAATGTTTAGAGGAATAAATCTCTGGTCCCAGGTGACAGACCCAAATTAGATTTAATAGATCACAATCCTAATAAACAGATTAAATATGGTTACACCATCTATATTTGCAGCCTTATCATCATCAGCATTCTCACAACATGTACCACTTCCTATGTGAATGTTTTTCTTAGTACCTAGCATTTATAATACTCATTTCAGTTCTATTATTTGACATCACTAGCTCATACTAATCTTGAAATGTTATCTCCAACATTCCCAGTCTCTAGTTTCATGTCAGGATTAGGATAAGTTGGTGATGTCCAAAATTGTGTAATCACTTTTATTTTTATCGCCATTCACACTTCTAGGGGTCCCTAGAGTAGCCCTATTCATTCCATTAAAATCAGTTTTTTAGCTTCATTCAAAAACAATCCTTTGTATTGTCTCTTTTTCCAATCTACTATGACAATTACAATTGATCAGAGCTACATAATCCAATCCTTTTGGACAGTGTTAAATTGGAAAAAGTAATTCAACACATTTAATATTTCTCTCATAATATAAAGAGTAATTTATTGCGTTTTCTGAAGGTTGTGTTCCTGAAGAAGATTTTGGAGAATAGGGCATGCATAGATTTGTAGTATTTGAATATAGTAAATTGTAATCCAGTAGTATTTTATTGTTCTTCCAAAGATGTATATGCCTGATGATGTGGCTCCAAATTTTGAGAGTTTTCCTCCCAAATACAGAGACTTTATGACTGGCTAGGCAATCATTAGATAAGAGCAAAGAGATAACGAAACTCTTTGATACTATCATATGGTTACCATGTTTTTTTCATCACAGATAAGTTAACCCTACCAAAGTATGAGTAGGGAATGATGAAAAAATAATCCTAATATAAATAGTTCAGGAGAGATGGTATAAATGTGAGAATTATGTAGCTCCTGGCACAAGGGAAGTACAGGTCCACAGCTTCCTTCTAGAGACTTCTTGTTCTCTTTCAATATTAAGGTAAACTATTTAAGAATTACAGGATGGGCTACAGTTTTAACATATACAACAAGTTTAATAGCGGATAATTTATTTCTTTTGAATAACTAAAACACACAGAAAAGATTTCAGGCTTTAACCTAAAAGAATCATGATTTGCAGCTAAGGCTTTATCTAAAAGGTTCATGCGTATTCTCCTGGCTTTTAGAAGCAGAAGGCAAAGCTGATAGGATACAAAGACAAAAGACTTTCTATTCAAGGTGACTAGAGATTTTGAGTTGGGCAGTTCTCTGATTATAGACCTGTTAGATGGGGATTTTTTTAAAAAAACAGATTGGTTTCCTGGATTGTTTTGAATAATGTCTGAGTGTATGCTGCTTGTCAGGCATTGATGGTCTCTTTTAATAAGAACTTATCTGTTTAGAGCAAGGGTGTTCAACCTTGTCAATTTTAAGACTTGTGGACTTCAACTCCCAGAATTCCTCAGCCAGCCATCATCCACCATCACCACTGCCATTCTGAGAAAACATCACTGGAACACAGTGACAAAAAGCAAACGTGGAGTTGGTATGAATTCAGAGAGTCTAATCATGGGTGCCTTGACTTATAACCACAACAACAGGAAATCTGGTCCTGGTTGCAGTCATAAGGTTAAGGACTGCCTCTTCTATTTGTCTTTGGCTCTTTTCCTCGATACTGTGTTCACAATTACATATGAATCATTGACATTGATCGTCAGCGTTCACCTTATTCCAAATAAAAATTACTTGCAATTTATAGTTGCAAAGATAGGTAGCCTGTTCTCTATTGTAGATGTGGTGAAGATTTAAGAACTGAGCTGTTGACAATCAGCAGGCAGGTGTCAGGGGTTCTAGTATTTATTTTTGGCTGATCAGAGACCTTAACGTGTTTCTTTTTTTGTCCTGTATTTAGCATTTCCAGCTAATCAAGGTAGATTGTAAGGACAGTAAAATGCAAAAGAAACAATAGTACAACATGGTGATTTAATATATTTGTTACATTTATATTTCACTTTTTGTTGTGGTTAGTCAGCAGCAGGTGCAGACGGCTGAGGAGAGCAAGGACTCAGATGAGGGGCCAGGACCGTTGCGGAGTGGATTGCTGCTTTTAGAGATTGTGGGGGCTGGCAGCAGTGACGAGAAGGTTCCCGAGGAGCCTGTGCCAAGTGCGCCTGTGCACAGGATTGCTCAGAGGAAAGAGCAGTTACAACAGCACAGGTGACTCGGGAGTAAGGCTGCAAGGTAATGGCCCCTCCTTCAAGAAGATAAAAGCCAGCTGTGAACGAACATACTTTGCAGAAGGCAAAGACGTTATGAACTCAGCCTCGTGGACATTACAATTGGTATTTTAAGACTCTTGTAAACTATTATCTGTTGTTTTTTGGCAGACTTGAAAAAACTTGGCAAGGCTCTTTCTTGTCGGAGTTAATTAGTTGGAAGCAGCCTTTTATCTGTGAAGAAACAGGATTCTTAGCTGAAACATAAAAAGGTTATACTGCTGCCTTTGTCTTGTGTTTGTTCTCTTGGAACCAGTTTGGGTCAGAACACTTTTGTACAAAGATAGGGCAGCATACATTCCTCCCCTTTTTCCTATTTTACCCTACATGATGTAATTTGGCAGAGAGTAAGTGATTCATAGTCACTCAATTAGCTTTTGAGTCTGAAGGTGACCAATACCTATTCATGATTTAATGAATGAATACATGTATTCTAAATTGCCTTCTTTCTTACTACCTTGCATGTTAAGTTCAAAGGTGCCAGTTCAAAAGAGCAGAGCCAATGACCTGAAGTTATACAGTACATAATACAGAGTGACAGAAAACAGTCACCATTGGTAAAGGATCTGTCTCATTTATATGTTTATAAAACCTCATTTATTTATTTATTTAAATACTTATATACCGCCCTTCTCCCGAAGGACTCAGGACGGTGCACAGCCAATCAAACCCCAATACATTGTACAAAAATTAAAATGAATTAAATAATTTAGGCTGTTTAAATTTAAAAAGTTTAACCCTCCCCCATGAATAATTAAAACCCCAAATATTCGGACCAATTAAAACAAGAGACAAAGTTAAAATCTTGTGTCAGCCTAGGCCAGCCTGCTCAAAGAGCCAAGTTTTTAACGCACGTCTGAAGGCTCTCAGGTCTGTGTTGGTGCGTATCTCTGGGGGCAGACTATTCCAGAGGGCGGGAGCCCCCACAGAGAAGGCCCTACTCCTGGGGGCCACCAGACGGCACATAGAAGCCGACAGCACCCGGAGAAGGCCCTCCCTGTGGGAACGCACAGGTCTGTTGGAGATTACCAGCAGAACGCGGTCCTGCAGATAACCTGGCCCAATGCCATGGATCGCTTTAAAGGTCAGAACCAGAACCTTAAAGCAAACCCAGAAAGCCACCGGCAACCAATGCAGCTCGCGCAGGAGAGGCGTCACATGGGAGCTTCGCGATGCCCCCATAATCACCCACACGGCCGCATTTTGCACCAGTTGGAGTCTCCGGGTGCTCCCCGCCGGGAGCCCCATGTTGAGAGCGTTACAGTAATCCAGGCGAGAGGTGATAAGGGCATGAGTGACCGTGCGTAAGGTGTCCCGATCTAGGAAGGGCCGCAACTGATAGATCAGGCGAACCTGATAAAAAGCCCCCCTGGAGACTGGCTGCAATATGGTCTTCTAGAGACTGCCGTGCATCCAGGAGGACACCCAAATCGCGAGCCCTCCCTGTGGGGGGTAGAATCTCTCCCCCAATAGCCAGCGATGGAGTCAGCTGACTATATCGGGCCACCGGAAACCACAGCCACTCGGTCTTGGATGGGTTGAGCCGGAGCCTGTTCCCGCCCATCCAATTCCGCACGGCCTCCAGGCATCGGGACATAGCCTCCACAGCATCGTTGGGGTGGTCCGGGGTGGAGATGTAAAGCTGGGTATCATCTGCAGAACAGATCATTGAGCAGAACATAGTTCTCTTCCTATTTTATCTTTATAAATGATCTTTGAAAAGACAGGGTAACAACTGTAACAACTTTTGACCTCCATTGTATCTTTCAAAAGCAAGGCAAAACTTAAAGTATGAAAATATAAATTAAGGTATTAAAACATGTGTCTATTCAGTGTGTATCTCCACTGAATAAACAATCTAAACCCTTGTTTTAAATCCTAAATCCTGTTCTGAAGGTTGTATATACTGTATATATATGTAGCGTACACCGTGTTTCTCTTTGAGCAAAGAATCACTTCCCCAACTGCTCTGTCATGCGCATCCCTTGCCCTTCATGGAAGGAAATTCAGAAGTCTTTGGCCCTAGAAATAACTTTTGATATTTTTATAGTTGACTAGACTGGCTATGTACTTCATGCATAACAGCACAGGAGCCTGTTTCCAGTGCTCTGTTCATCAGGCTGTGTTGATTCTGTAATAACACAATTTAGTGACACTTTAATAACACTTTTGTATGTAGAGAAAGTCTGGAATCAATTTAGTAATAATGTGGTTTAAGATTACTATCCTATATATTCCTATTAGATATGTTGCTGATTTAAAAAAAGCTTGCAAGGGCTTTCTTTTAGTTTGTTTTTGAGACGGAATGAGCTAATTCCCATAGTTCTATGGTTTCTTACCAGCCTTTTATTAGAATCAACTACCTGATTTCCTTCTCTTTGAAATAACAGGTTTGACAGGGTAAAGTGACACCTTGACCATGGATATTCTTAGGTAGCGACATGAAGAGTCTTAATACTGCTGTGTCTGAGCAAGCTCGGTTCAAAGAGGTATCCTTCCATGTTGATTTTAGAAAGGTGTTTGTATAATGCTTGTTATGGTTCATGAAAGGTGTAACGCAGATGTTTTTGAATTCAGCATTTATAATTTTTCATACCCCCTCAATTTAATTTGTGGAAGAGCTGTATCAGAATTGCACCTGAGGAAGTGTCATCAAGAAATTTCTTGGTGTTTGAAAATGGAACAAGATAAAATCTTGCTGTTGATGCACTTTTGAAAAATACCACCCACCCCTCAGTTCCTTAAACAGATTATAATCCACAAAATTAAGAGACCCTGTAATGTGCAACTTTAATATTTGGATCCCTCTGAAACTCACCTAGCGAAGCTATTTTGAGGTTACTCATATGTGAATGTTAATTAGAGATACCGAACATTTACCTGTGGGTTTGTTACATGTCAGGACAAAAGCATCTTCCTAGTATGGGTGCACCTGTTAATTTTTTTCCTCATGTCTTTTATAGTTACTCCAGGTGAAGTAATATATACCTCATGACTTCAGAGGTATATTAATTAAGGGATTTGCAGGAGAGAGAGAAAAGAGAAATAAATTCAATGAGGTAGAATGTTGATACAGATCAGGCATTCTGTGATCTAGCACAGGGGTCCCCAACCCCTCCAATCCAGAATGCCAGCAACCAGGCCACGCAAACCAGTGAAGCCCCACTCACAGGATGCAGGCACTGTGAAAAACCACAGTTCCTCTAGTCCATGGAAAAACCTCCCTCCACGGAACTGGCCCTTGGTGCCCAAAAGGTTGGAGGCCACTGATTCTGTTGTTGTTCAGAATGGCTATTCTATTCTTAACAATTATATTTTTCAATGCCTGATGATTTTCATCAAATGTAAAAAATGCTGAATTGGTTATAGGTTCTTACAGAGGTCATAAAGAACAATATGGGGATCAGTTAAATCTCATCAAGTTATTTAATGTTAATGTGAGCAAGAGGGACGTTTCTCTTTTGCTTTGAGGGGCCTCGGTTTCTCTTTGTCCTGCCTCTCTCACTAAGTGTTGTAACTTAGGATTTATGAAGAATGTATTTTTACAACGATTATGATCCTGATTTATCACTTTCTGCTTGTATGGACACTGAGAGCTTCTGCACCGGACACAAATTCCTTGTGTGTCCAATCATACTTGGCCGATAAAGAATTCTATCTTCTCTTCTCTTCTCTTCTCTTCTCTTCTCTTCTCTTCTCTTCTCTTCTCTTCTCTTCTCTTCTCTTCTCTTCTCTTCTCGCCTCGCCTCGCCTCGCTTCGCCTCGCCTCGCCTCTCCTCGCCTCTCTTCTGCTTCCGCTTCCGCTTCCGCTTCCTCTTTCTCTTCTCTAACCAGCCAATCACAATTCTCCTCCCCCTTGTATATTTCACACCCCCTTTTGCCCCATTCCCTTTCCCTCCCTTAATTTCCTATTTTATTTTCCTTTGTATTTTATATAATAAAAATGAACATGGTAAAAATTCAGGGGGGAAAATTGACTTAGGACCTTGACTAGTCACACTTAAAGACAGTTGCAACATCCCCAGAGGAGCCCTAGTAATAAGCAGGCATATACAATGGAATGAAGGCTATTGCCAAGTACTTAGCATGGTGCTCTAAAGACTGTAAGCTGCCCTGAGTCTCCGGAGAAGGGCGGCATATAATGCAAATATAAAAATAAATAAAATAAAATAAACCTATTGTAAAATAACAGTAGCTTACAGGTAGTCCTTAACTTGCAACAATTTATTTAGTGGCCGTTACAATGCCAGTGAAAAAGGGACTTACAACCATTTTTCACAGTTAAGACCTTTGCAGCATCCTTATTGTCACATGATTTACATTCGGATGCTTGACAATTGGTTCCTATTTATGACAGTTGCAGTGTCTCAAAGTCATGTGATTATATTTTGCAGCCTTCTGACAAGCAAAACCAAGTGGGGTAGCTAGATTCACTTAACAACCATGTTACTAGTTTAACAACTGCAGTGATTCACTTAACCAATGTGGTAAGGAAAGTAAAATGGGACAAATTCACTTAACTAATTTCTTACTCATCAACATAAATTTTGGACTTTGTTGTTGTCATAAGTCGAAGACTACCTGTACTTTAAACCTAATTGGTTGTATTCACAACTCAGACTATTAGTGGCTCCTGGATGATGATGAAACTTAAGAGCATCATTCAGAATCAATGCCTAAGGTAGCATGGTTAGGTGATTGTCAAGGCCTGTAACCATGGAGTCTGTGTAGGAGATGACTAGACTGAGCCGAGAAAGGGATCAAACACATCATCAGTGATGAGTCCTTCTGTGCCTACAAGAGATCTAAGTCCAGCCCACCTTGAATGCCTTATCTCCCACTCCTTTCCTTTGACCATTAAGTTGGTCAAATTCTTGAAGAGCTCTTAAGCTAGCAATAAATCTTTATACTCATTTGAACTGCCTGAATCTCCTGATTTACCCTGTGCTTAGCAGTCTGGTCCTCTGGTCCTGTTGCTGTTCATCTTTCTATTCCTACTTGTTCAAGGGCCATTTCTGAATTGGTAGACATTACAGCAAGTCAAAGGGAATGGAGCAGTTTCTATTATCCTTAATGTCTCCTTTGGTTAGCTAACTAGCACATTGGCTCTAGCAAGGAGAAAGATAAAATTCAGCAAGATAAACATTTTGATTTAGGACGTGTTTTTTTTTTAAATAAACTGTTAATATAGCAACTTCTCTTACTGCTCTGCCTTGAGTAATTTCATAGACTTGTTTGATTTGGGTTTGGGAGATTTAATATCCAGTTATTATAAAGTTTATACAAATTTATACAGTTTATACTATTGTATAAATCATTTTGGACTACTTTTACTAAAAGAAACTGAAATATCACTTTTGCAATTAGTCATAGTTTAATTATGAGACTAATTCATTGTGTACATAATTCTTAGGTTATTTGGAAAAAATAGAAATAGAAAATACAGATATCTTGGAAAAGCTAGAATGCTTAAGTAGCATTTATAGTTTAATTACAACTAAGCATTAGAATTAAGTCCATGATATTTGCAAGATATTCTGTAAATACTCCAAAATTACAAGCAGCAGTTATAAGATTTGATTAAACAAAGTACTATGTCAGTTTGCCAGCTTTCAGTGAGGGCAAACTGGATTTAAAAATTCAAATATCTTACTAGTCTGTTGAGATTTTATATTTTTAGAAAGATGGATTACATGTTAACCATTTCTATGTAACTTTAAGTGACATAAATTTAATATGTTATATTTTCTTATTACCAATTACAGTAGAGCAATCATCAATGGACTATTTGATAGTATAATCCTAATAAACTCTAGGGTAATTTGTCTGGAGAGCATTATAAACATGAATGATTGATTGCGTATGATTTGATATTACGGTGAAAATGATCAGGATTGTTTTTCTCAATTTCCAGTTGGGGAATGTATTGATAAAATATGATGCTGGCAATATATTTGCTTCATTGGATTTGTATTGATTTGTAATAACAGATATTTTATATGTGGGAAACAACACAAATTGATAGGTTTTGTATCTTATGTTTCCTCTGGCAACAAAGCTTTCTGTGACTATCAGCAATAAAATAAAGTGAGTGTTGAAGCATAAATATTAAAAGCAAACAGCAGAGTTTCACAGATGTTGATTATCAAAGGACATATCTACTGTAGTTTAAGAACTAAAGATGATATGGCAAAATACAATCCTAAGGTTCTCTTTAATTATATAAAATTGTATGAAAAAAATTTCTGGAAGAATGCAAAGAAAAACCACTTCCATATCAGCACCATGAAGACTGCATAGTCTGCATGGTCACCAGGAATCTATTTAGGGAGATCAGGAGTGTCAAACTTGCATCATCAACGTGATGTATCATGTCTTTTCTCCCCCCTTTGCTAAACTGGGCATGGGCGTGACCAGCATATGACGCATCTGGCCCATGGGCCACGAGTTTGACAGCTATGAGGTAGATTTATGGTCTGATTTAGGACCTGTTTTTGCTACTAAACCAACAAGTACAGTAGGTTGATTATAAATAGATAGTATTTTAACATAATAATAAAATAAAAATGAACTTAAATTGCATAAATACACATTTGCATATAACAATATATACAATTTTAAACTGCTGACTATTAGTAAGAATATAAATCTAATTTATCAAGAAGGCAAGCATTTAGACATGAAAAACAGAACTTGTAGGCATTGTTATCCAGATAATTAACATTGAATTAACTTTGCATATTGAATTTCGGAGGACAGCACACTTTGAATTATTTATTTATGGCTACTTTTTCATAATGACACAAGACTAAAACACTGTATTCTTTCTGTGATGAAGGTGAGACACTGTTTTGACTTTACACAGAAAAAGTTTGTTGCTTTAAGGATGCAGATGGATTTTCACTTAGAGTGAAGATTGCGGCCTGCTCAAAGAGCCAAGTCTTTAACGCGCGCCTGAAGGCCCTCAGGTCCGTGCCGGTACGAAGTTCCGGTGGCAGAGTATTCCAGAGGGCGGGGGCACCCACAGAGAAGGCCCTACTCCTTGGCGCCGCCAGACGACACATAGCGGCCGACGGCACCCGGAGCAGACCCTCCCTGTGGGAACGCACCGGCCTGTTGGAGAACGTTGGTAGAATGCGGTCCTGAAGGTAACCTGGTCCCATGCCATGGGTCGCCCTAAAGGTCAAAACTAGAACCTTAAAGCGAACCCGGAGAGCCATCGGCAACCAATGCAGCTCGCGCAGGAGAGGCGTCACATGGGCGCTACGCGACGCCCCCATAATCACCCTCGCGGCTGCATTTTGCACCAACTGGAGTCTCCGGATGCTCCCCGCAGGGAGCCCCATGTAGAGGGCATTACAATAGTCCAGGCGAGAGGTGACAAGGGCCTGAGTGACCGTGCGCAAGGCGTCCCGATCCAGGAAGGGCCGCAACCGGTAGATCCGACGGATCTGATGAAACGCCCCCCTGGAGACGGCCGCGATGTGATGTTCAAGCGACAGCCGTACATCCAGGAGGACTCCCAGGTTGCGAGCCCTCTCTGTGGGGGGCAGAACCTCCCCCCCAATAGCCAGCGAAGGTGTCAGCTGGCTATATCGGGGCGCCGGAAACCACAGCCACTCGGTCTTGGATGGGTTGAGCCGAAGCCTGTTCCCGCCCATCCAGTCCCGCACGGCCTCCAGGCACCTAGACATAGTCCCCACAGCATCGTTGGGGTGGTCCGGAGTGGAGATGTACAGCTGGGTGTCATCTGCATACAGATGACACCTCACTCCAAGACCACGGATGATCTCGCCCAGCGGCTTCATATAAATGTTGAACAGGAGGGGAGAAAGGACCGACCCCTGAGGCACCCCACAAACCAGGGGCCTAGAGGTGGACCTCTCCCCCCCTGCCAACACGAATTGCGAACGGTCAGAGAGGAAGGAGGAGAACCATCGGAGGACGGTTCCACCAATCCCCAACCCCTCCAACCGTCGCAATAAGATACTATGGTCGATAGTATCAAAAGCCGCCGAGAGATCTAATAGGACCAGGACAGAGGAGAACCCTCTGTCACGAGCCCTCCAGAGATCATCAACCAACGCGACCAATGCCGTCTCAGTGCTATGTCCAGGCCTGAAGCCCGATTGGAACGGATCGAGGTAAGTTGCTTCCTCCAGGTACTGGGGGAGCTGACGTGCCACCACACTCTCAACAACCTTCACCACGAAGGGAAGGTTGGAGACTGGACGATAGTTGTTTAAAATAGCTGGGTCCAGGGAAGGCTTCTTGAGGAGGGGGCGCACCACCGCCGCCTTCAGGGCGGTAGGGAGCAACCCCTCTCTCAAAGAAGCGTTGACAATCCCCTGGAGCCAGCCTCGTGTCGTCTCCCTGGCGGCCGAAACCAACCAGGAAGGACCGGGTCCAATAAACAGGTGGTGCATTCAGACCCCCCAGCAACCTGTCCACACCCTCAGCGGTCACAGGATCGAACTCCCCCCAGATAACACTCTCAAGACCTGCCCCGGACACCTCCCCCGGGACCACCCAATTGGAGTCGAGCCCTTCCCGAATTGAGCGATTTATCATGCAGAAATCGGGAAAACTCCTCCGCTCTACCCTGCAAGAGGTCATCCCGCGCTCTCGGTTCAAGTAGAGAGGCGGGTCACTCTAAACAGGGGCGGCAGGCCGATTTTTCTGATGATGCAATAAGGGCGGAGAAATACGAGATTTCGCCGCCCCTATCGCCACAAGGTAAGTCTTAATATGAGATCTCACCTGTGTTCGGTCAGACTCAGAACGGCTCGCCCTCCAAATTATGATAAAGGCATGATTTTGAAATAAAAGTTAAGGTTTAAAATCAGCTTTTCCAAAACTCTGTGGAAATATGTATTGTCTGGGACAACATTTATTGGTTTGATTCTATATTATAACTCACAGTAGTGACATAAGCCATCTTAAAGCATTAAGTACAGAAAAACACAACATACAGCTGGGTGGCCAAGGATAAATAAAAAAAAAAACACTTATAGAAAATGCTCCCAGATGTACAATATAATTAAAGTAATATTTTCCAGAGGGAGGAAACAAGGAACGTCACTTGCTCAAAAAGACTAGACAGACATGCAAAAGACAAAATATTCACTAGTGATATTTGGGAGGAGGGAGGCATAAAGTAGTTTGGTGGAGGCCATCTGAAGGGTTATACATGTTATTTATTTATTAACATGCCACCCTATCTCACTCTAAAAAATAACTGGTTGGTTTACAGTTAAGATCATAAATATAAAAATATTAAATACATTAAATACAGAGACAAGAAGCAAGAAAAGCAAGATCAGTATGGCAGTCATAAATCACATTAATTACCTTTAATCATAAAATCTGTAACTCTTTGCATAATAAAACATTCTGTTTACACCCTCCCTCCCCCAATAGCTCACTTTGCCTCCTGAATATTGTCAAATTTTTCAGTTATTTTATGATTAAAATAATGATTTAAAAGTGGCTATAAATAGATTTATTACCATTGTTCTATGCAGTTCATTTACAATACTTTTCAGAATAGTTCAAAGAAGATTATTCCAGAATATTCTCACACTTTTAATCCATTGTTTTCTGCTTATGGTTTAAAATCATCTCTTGAAGAGATTCAGCATCACATAAAGGCCAATAATTCTAATAACTTCCTTTCCACTTTCCTCCATTCTTCTCTCGGAGCTAGTACAAGATGTCATGGTGGCTTTAAACCAGGGTCCCCAGCTGGCTGACGAATTCTGGAGTTAAGGTCCACAAGTCTTAAAGTTGCCAAGTTTGGAGATCTCTGCTTTAAACTATCTGTGTGGAGAAAAAGGAAGGTCTGTTTTTTTTAAAAAAAAAAAAACCTAATCACAGAACACCTTTAATTATTAAAAAAATCTTATTTGTTGCATGTAATTTGGTTAGGGCCTTCAGAGGTGTCGAATCAAAGCTTAAAAAGTCTGATAGTTGCATTTCAGAGTTCTCAATGATGGGTTAAAACTGATCTCAAGAGAGAGAGCCTATTAGAAAACTAATTTAAATTAGTTTAAACTAGTTAGATTAGGATTGAATATCCAAACCTCACCTCCATATGCTTCAAGGTCCCAACATTAGGCCCATCAAAGCCCTTAACATTCTTATCTCATAATACCCCAAGATTGTTCAACTGTGCTATAAATACTGAATAACAATAGCTTTATCAGCTTAAGGCCACTAATAATAATAGCAATACCACTTAGACTTATATACCACTTCACAGTACTTTACAGCCCTCTCTAAGCAATTTACAATCTGGGTCCTCATTTTACCAACCTCAGAAAGATGGAATGCTGAGTCAACTTTGAACCTGGTGAGGCTTGAACTGCTGGCAGCTGGCAGTCAGCAGAAGTTACCTGCAGTACTGTATTCTAACCACTGCGCCACCACAGCTCTAGATTGGTTACTTTTTCATGATAGGGGCTTTTCTTTAGTCCCAATATGAAAACTATGATAGAGTAAGATATACTTTGCAATACAAGTAGTCCTTGACTCATGAGCCACAATTGAGCCCAAAATTTCTGTTGTTAAGTTAGTTTTGCCCCATTTTATGACCTTATTTGCCACAGTCGCTAAATGAATCATTGCAATTGATTTGTTACTAATCTGATTGTTAAGTGAATCTGGTTGCCCCATTCACTTTGCTTTTCCAAAGGTCACATGACTTTGGGACACCACAATGGTTCTAAATATGAACCAGTTGCCAAGCATCTAAATTTTGATTACATGATGGTGGGCATGCTGCAAGTGTCATAACTCTGAAAAATTGTCAGTGCCATTGTAACTTTGAACGGTCACTAAATGAACTGTTGTAAGTCGAGGACTACCTGAAGTCTCAATCATTCTACATTCTACTGCTCAGCAAAACAAGGTAGGGCTAATCAAGAGTAAATATAATATATAAAATATGAATAAATCTGGTAAGCCGATTATCTTGTGGTAAATTAAAATCTGATTCCTAAAATGTGGGTTAGATCTTGAATTTGTACCTCTTTAGAATCCTTGCTGAACAAATGTGAATTTTAATTATTGATGTTGAATTACCATTAGAATCTGAGCAATGTTCTTCTTTTCAAGAATTATCCATAAATATCAGAATGTTTTCCATCTAGCTCAAGTAACAGTAAAATCATTGGAAGCGCCAGTATCATTAGTGAGCCAAATGCTGAAATTAGCAGAACATTGACTTTGCGGGAAGAATAGTAGAGAGTTAGGAACAAGGTCTGTATTCTGCAAGTTGAATAAAGAGGCTCATTTATTTTGTGGGCTTTCCACAATTCCTGTAGTTTAAATGAAAATTGGACAGTCACTTGTATGCCCTCTGAGTTACATTTTCCCCTAGCTGTTTGTTTGCTAACTCTGCCCTGTGGTCATTTAAACATTCTATCACCCCACTAATTTACACAAAGCTGAGGCTAACTTTGAAGAAAGTCTGCTAAACAAATGTTACTTCTTTAATTCTCTGACCCTGATTGACCCTGACAAGTCATATCTAAATTGGAAGGAAAAAGAGAGGGCTCTTTGCTTGTGTCCCTCTCTCTTCCTCTTCCATTTAAATTGTTCATGCCTGTTATAGTGGCTTGTGATAAGGATTTTTTAAAAGTTCATATCAAACGAAATAACATGAAGAGGAATAAATCAGAATAACAAAAAGGGAGGGAAGACATGAGTTTATATTGTGAATAAAATAACTCCAAATTTGAAAAAAAATGGCTTAAATTTCTTTTCCTTCACTCTGTCAAAACAAAACGCATGAAAATTCGACAAATAACACACCCATTGCTGCATGTCAGGTGTAAATTTATCCTTTCAGTGTCATATAATAGTTTTGGCTGTTCCCTACATTCTTGATACCCTGATAAATTACATATATTGGAATATAACCAAGAGGAATATAGACACCTTGCCCTGTGTGCCAGCCTTCCCTCCAAATAAACTACTAGAAATATTCTTTATACAAATTGAAAAGTGTCTTCCAAGAGTTTTTAAAAGTTCAGTGGTACTTTTACCCCAAATGATTAGTTTTTCTACCAATATGATAAGTCAAGCACATAGAAATTGCAGGATAGCAAATCCCTCTGAAAACAAAAAAATCCTAACTCCTCCTGTACATTTGATGTACTGTAACCATTCCCATTTATATCATGGCCTCTCATCCTTTCAGAAAATTGCCTATCCCTGTCATAAAGAAATAACTTTTTCCCTGAATGAAGCAATTGGTTACATGAGCCAAAGAAAAGAAGTGGTTGTTTCAAAGAGAATGGGGCATGGTCCATGAACAACATGGTTATTATAAAGCTGCTTTTGAGAATGAAATAGAAAGCAATGCACAATCCCTTTTGAGCAGGGCTCTCCAACCTTGGCAACTTTAAACCTGGTGGACTTCAACTCCTAGCAAAGCTGGCTGGGGAATTCTGGGAATTGAAGTCTGCCAGGCTTAAAGTTACCAAGGTTAGAGACCCCTGTTTTTAAGGGTTTTCCAAAGAATAGGAAAAGAATACATTCCATTTCAGCATACAAATGCTTATATACAAGATATAATACCCCAAATTAACAATGTGCAGGTAAGTGGTTTTTATGTACAGTTTAATATATGATTCAATTCAGCATATATTATCCATGGTAAGAATTTATTTTCAAAGTTAAGGATTTTTTTGTAATTTAGACAAGTGACATTTAATGACAATTTCTTTCAAGTGTGTATATCTTTCTCTCTTTCTTTTAGGAAATCCTCCAGCAACTGATCATAATGAATTTGCCAAATGTCTTAACAATTGGCAAAGATCCTCTGTCTGGTGAGTACCTTGATAACATCATAATCCCTTTTACTAAATATTTTAAAATATAGTGTATAACCCAGTATAAATATACTGTATAACCCAGGGGTCTTCAAACTTGACAGCTTTAAGACTTGTGGGCTTCAACTCCCAGAATTCTTCCTCCAGTCACATTAACTCAGGAATTCTGGGAGTTGAAGTCCACAAGTCTTAAACTTGCCAAGTTTGAAGACCCTTGGTAAAACCACATAAATGTTTTATATGCATATTTGATTACATATAATTTAACATTAATTTGACAATGAAGAACAGGGTAGGCAGAATAATGGCACAAATTAAAAATGGTGTCTGTGCATGAATACTGTTTCCATTAAACAATAGAGACCTATGCTCTAAGAATCATTTGGGGGAATGTGTTTTTCCTATATGTCAGCATTGTTTTATTGCAGTCATCCCAAAAATAAGACCAAGGGACTGTAGAGTTGTGATTTTAGCTGCAACTCTTCTTCCCTGCTGTTTGCTGCCAGCTTAGGCAGCAGAGGGAATGTCTGTCTAAAAGCAGATTACCATGGCGATTCTTTTGCCCTTCTATATTTTTTCTGTAGGATTTTGCAGAGTCAGATATATTTTCCAGGGCTTGAAAAACAGGAAACTCTTTACTAAAAATTATGCTTTAGATACCAGTGTATAGTCTACGTTGTCAATAATAGGCATATTACACTGATAAATAACTTTTCTAGGCTAATCAAAGAAAACATTACAGGTAGTCCTCAATCATTTATTTAACCATTGTTTGAAGTTATGACGGCACTGAAAAAAGTAATTTATAATCAGTTATTTCACTTACAAACATGGCTACGTAGGTTCCTGCACTCACATGATCAAAATCCATGTACTTGGCAACAAGCATCAATTTACAATGGTTACAGCGGCCTGGGATCATATGATCATCATTTGAAACCTTCCCAAGGGGCTTCTGACAAGCAAAGTTAGTGGGAGAAGCCAGATTGCTTAATGACTGTGTGATTTGCTTAATGACCACAGCAAAAAAACTTGTAAAGTTGGACATGACTGCCTCACTTAATGACCCCATCACTTAGAATAGAAATTCTTACATGGGGGGATATGAGCCCTATATGGAATGTTTTCTAATACAAATTAGCATAAAGAACTTTTCTGCAACTTCAGGTAAAATTTTACTTTTTCTAATAATGGGCTACAGGGTACTGAGCAGTATTTTTGGCCAATATTTGATGACGGGAAGGTGATTCAATTGCAAGACTCACAAGGTTTCATCCATCAAGATGATATTATCATAATTTCAACTAGATGTTCTACTCTTGCTTTCCAATAGAAGAAAGATATAAATTTTAATCCGGATATTAAATTTTGAGTCATGGCTCATCTGATAACATACTTATACAAAAATAATGGCAACACTTGTAATGCCAACACTTAGTTGCCTGGGCTTCAGAGCTAAGCAGAATTGAACCTGGTTACTATTTGGATATGCTAACAGATTACTAGGATTAGAGGCTGATAAAATCTTTCTTCTTCTGTACAATTGTCAAGAAATAGAGAGGCAACCCTGAACTTAGCAGAAGTCAAGTTTTACGCAGAAGATTTTATTACATAATTGGTTTTTCTAACTTGTGAACCAACATAATAATCCACTAAGAAGGTGAAATTAAGACTTTTTTAAAAAGCCCAATACAAAACTGAACATAACTTGTGGATTCAGTTCTGCTTTGTAATTCACATGTCATACAAGAACTTCTATTAATAGATGTGAGATGGTGGGAAATGCACAGGAACATGTACATACATACACACAAACACATCCCCACAGAGTTACTTCTACAAGGTAAATTCGAGTCAGTAAATCTGTACTTATTTCTTATTATACAGTGACCTTAGCTTAACAAACTAGTAGAAATATAAACATACATGTACATACACATATATATTACATATTATAGCCTCTCTTCATTAGTGCAGCCAACTCCTTTAGCAATCCTAGTTCTTGATAACACACAGCAGTCCATAAAGCCTGGAAGACCAGCAATCTCTTCCATGGCCAACAGATCTGTCCTTGTAATTAATTTTCGCCACGAGGCAGACATGCCTTTTTATAAGTTCTCTACTTGTTCTGAAAACCTTTTAGGTTTCATTTTGCATAGAGCTGATATATAAATAAAAGTCCTTCACCTTGAGACTAATCTCAACACTTGTCTCAATCAAGGCAACTCCCTCTGCCATAAAGATATACTTGGCTGTCTGGACCAGATCATTGGAGCATGCTCAAATCTATAATATAAATTGCTCAAGTGGTTTGTTAAAAACAAGAGCAGATTCTTTTTTTTTTTAAGGTCAAAATCTAGTATTTTTATACTCAAAAGATTTCATCCAGAAGATTTGTTTTATTAGAATGAAATATTGTAAATGTTTCAATGTGCACACTCTTATATTTATTTTAAACAGACTTCTTTCTTTCATATTTTGTGTTTCTCATCTTCCATGGAGGATTTGAAAGGACTGCTTTGATTCATAGAATTAGCTTCATCTTTGATAAAACTTGGCATATAGAGACAGGCAGGTAAAGCTTTTGAAACAGACTTGCCAGATGATGTGGCTGCTTTAATGATTTGAACAAGACACTTTGTATATATTCCTATATGTTGCAAAGCAGCTTTTCAAATGCTTTGTGCATTGGTAATACAAAGAGCCTTCCTAGAGTGGTATCTTAGCCAGGTTTTCTTTATTGCCATGCAGCCTGAATTTCTCTTGACTCTTTGCTAGTAATTTGTTTGGCTACAGAGGTGCCACAAGATGCTTTCCAGTATATAACAGCTCAGAAGTTATGGTCTCCATGCTAAACTAACGGATTATTTTGAACTATTGCTGAGAAGTAATGCAGAGAAAAGACTGCAATAACAGCTGCTTGTCCTGGAGCAGGATAGATCAACTACTTCAGTATATAGCACTGGCGAAATCAGTGAAAGGAATAGTAGTCTCACTCATATAGACCGCAAAGCATGGAACATTTATTAATAAAGTATTTAAATTCATTTTGGCAACACTAATTGAATGATGTTTATAATAATGTCATCTATCAGACCATACTCAATTAATTGACAGATCCTCCTTAACTCATTCAAATTTACCATTGTTTGTTGTAGATTAGCATATAAAATGTTAAAGAATGAGGAAATTAATCAAAGAAATATTGGATTTTTCATTCCTTTTTTAAAAACAGGTTTAAGCCAATTCAATCCACAATTTCTATGAAAATAAACTTTTCACCCAGCAATCTCAGTGAATCAAATGTCTTAATTTGAAATCAATGTTTTCAACCATTCTTTTCTTGTTTATTCTCCTAATCTTATTTCTTTGTCATTTTACCTTTGTGTTGTGCTGTAATCTCTTTGCTGCCTCCCACAAAATCCTACCATCTGTTTCTACCCTATTTTTCACACTGTGAGAGTGGGGGCCCTTCTCTGGTCTTGTACTATAGAAAAGCTTCTAGACTAGATTTTATTCCCTAAAGATCTAAAGACCGTAGCCCATTGTGGGGAGCAGATGGTTGTACTACAAATCCCTCCATTTTAATTACCTAGTTAGCTAGTGTGAAAGCAGCTGCCTTGGAATTTTTGGAAAAGGAAAATGGCACTGAGTTAATTTTTAAAGCAGTGGTGGTCTTGTAGGAGACCCATTCTTCAGATTTAAAAGATGGAGCATTCTGTGGTCCTGTCAGTTTACAAACCATTGTGGCAAATCATTTTTGCAAGAAAGATAGTTTTTACTTCATCACATGTGTAAAGTGGACCCTGATTCATATATAGTTAAAAACCTGGGAGTTTGTGAAGCAGAGATGTAAGCAAAGAAGGAAGGACCTAAGAGATGATGCATATAATGCTGCTGCATAAATTATTAATGGGAAGCATAATCAAAATGTGTGCTACCCTTTTCATATAGAATATGAATGCTGAAGAACTACGTACTTCAACACTATTCATAGGACATGAATGATTGCCTGCTTTTTTTGAAATTTATAAGCAGAATCCTCATTTAAATAATGACATACTTTGTTGAATCTGTTAACCCAAATACAGTTTCTCGTTCACAATCTCCTTAAAAACTTGCTAACTAGTTTAGTTTTTCTAAATACATATTTGAAGGTAATAAAGAAAAAAATACATAGTGTGTGTGAGAGAGAGAGAGAAGGAGAGGAAGAGGACAGGCAGATACAGTGAGTAATCATTTTTAGAGGCAATAGATTTTTCCGGAATGAGACATCAAGCCACAGGATATGTGGTACGCATTAATTCTATGTCCGATGAGGGTATATTTCATATTTGTCCCCACAATGCTCATCTATTCAGTGTTTACTAGAGAAAGTTAAAAGTAAAAACAGCTGCTTTTTCTAAAACAAGTGAAAGGGTAGATGTTGAAATAGTGGCTAACTTCTAGTTTTCTTTTTAAGGTGACCTAAAGGGGAATAGAAGAATTATCATTACATTTATGCCCAGTCCCAGTTTATAGTCCCAGCTTGAGTCTTTTACTCAATGACTTCAGCCTCCTCCCGCTATCTCCCAGGAGCGTTTAATAGGCACAATTATTTCAGGGAACATGTGATTGTTTTAGCTCAACTAGAGCAAGAAGGATGAATTTCAGTCATACAAACTAGACATTGTTCCCCTAGAGTAGGTCAATTTACAGAGTCCATGGGTTGGGAAAGACACATTTATTTTTAATATTACATAAACTAAATTTAACAAATAAATATTTAACAGGTAATATTTAAATTAGATATTTGTTATGATTAAAAGATGTATATATGCTGCAATTCAATTAGTATGGATCATAATGAATTATTTCCAGCCTTTTAATCATGCTAAATCAAATTCTATTTGTAACATTATACATTCGTTCTAAAACTCCGTTATATAACTTAGGACAGTTATGAGATCTACAATTATAATTTCAAATTATAAGCACTTTATATTCCCTAGCAGAAGAGCAAAAATACAACATAAAACCACCTTGTATACTGTGATTCAACTTTAAGGGTTTGCAATTTCCTAAACAGCAGTTTGCCACTGGTTTTAAGTTGTACATGATATACTTTTTAAAATAAAAAACTTCAGAAATTTTATATTAATGGCCATTTTTTTGCTTCTTAGGTAAAAGTATGGATGAAATTAAAAAGCTGCTACTATTGGTATTAGGTTGTGCTGTACAGGTAAGTTTGGTTTTGATTACTATTAAGTCATTTGAATAAATTATTTTCTTAAGAATTATTACATGAGGCTGTAAGCCATCTTTGGTTAAACACAGTTTACAATCATTTCAAAGGTGTTTTTTTCCCCAAAAGGCAACTGGAGTGTGTTGTTTTTTTTCCCTTGTCCTTGAGGAAGAAATGTTTTTTCCTTGAGAAAGAAGATGTTTCGCTTCTCTTCCAAGAAGCTTCATCAGTTCTGACAGAAGGTTGGGGTGATGGAAGGATAATGGACAAAAATAAGCCTTTCATTCCCTCCCCCACCCCAGATCTGTGATCTTTTGAGACAGCTATGACTTGGATGATTGAGACTCTCCATAGTCAGTTTTCAATCTGAGATAATAAAGCTCTCAAAAACAAAAATATAAACAAAAAAAATCATTTTTAGTTATACTGCAGTGAGTGACTAGTAATGGCTAGCTTTTTTTAAAAAAGGAAGTCTTGTGAATGAATGAATGAATTCTTTATAGGCCAAGTATGATTAGACACACAAGGAATTTGTCTTGGTGCATGTGCTCTCAGTGTACATAAAAAGAAAAGATACGTTCGTCAAGAATCATAAGGTACAACATTTAACGATAGTCATAGGGTACAAATAAGCATTCAAATCAACAGTCAATATAAATCATAAGGATACAAGCAACAAAGTTACAGTCATACAGTCACAAGTGGGAGGAGATGGGTGATAGGAATGATGAGAAGATTAATAGTAATGGTAATACAGTCTTAGTAAATAAGTTGACAGTGTTGAGGGTATTATTTGTTTAGCAGAGTTCAGGAAAAAACTGTCCTTGTGTCTAGTTATCCTGGTGTGCAGTGCCCTATAGCGTCATTTTGAGGGTAAGAGTTGAAACAGTTTATGTCCAGGATGTGAGGGGTCTGTAAATATTTTCACAGTCCACTTTTTGACTTGTGCAGTATACAGGTCCTCAATTGAAGGCAGGTAGGTAGTAATTGTTTTTTCTGCAGTCCTAATTATCCTCTGAAATCTATGTCTGTCTTGTTGGATTGCAGAACCGAACCAGACAGTTATAGAAGTGCAGGTGACAGACTCAGTAATTCCTCTGTAGAACTGTATCAGCAGCTCCTTGGGCAGTTTGAGCTTTCTGAGTTGGCGCAGAAAGAACATTCTTTGTTGTGCTTTTTTGATTATGTTTTTGATGTTAGGTGTCCATTTTAGGGCTTGAGATATGATAGAACCCAGAAATTTGAAGGTCTCTACTGTTGATACTGTGTTGTCTAGTATTGTAAGAAGTGATAGTATGGGAAGGTTTCTCCTAAAGTCTACCACCATTGCTATGGTTTTGAGTGTGTTCAGTTCCAGATAGTTCCAGTTACACCACAAGGCAATGTGGTGTGTTTTAATATTTAAACATTTTGACGGTTCTTCTTCACTCTTCTAATTTTCAGTTTCCTTAAATGTAGCTAAATACTGTTATTCTGTATGTAAAATTAGGCAGACTTTGGCTGCCCATTGAGGATCTTACCGTTAACTATAACATACTATTATGCTTTGTTCTATGCGCTTTTGTTTTATTTTAATGTTTTAATTTTTAATTCTGATCTGTGATCATAATAAAAGATTTATTGATTCCAATTTAGGAAAGCCATGAAGATAATGCTGCTTGAGAATGCATTTAGGATATAATAATTACCACTGAGATTTGGGGATCAGGGGCATTGCTATTAATTTGGTATTTTTAATTGATTATAGTTTTATTGCTATTGTAAAGCATCAGGAGTAATTTTGGAATAAGGCAGCATCAAAATAATTATAATCCCAAATAAATAGGTTACAACACAATTCAAAAAATTTGGAAAAGATAGCAACAGCAATAGCACTTTGACTTATACCACTCCCTCGTGCTTTACACACACTCTGAGTGGTTTACAATATGTTAGTATATTGCCCCCAACAGTCTGGGTCCCCATTTTACCGATGTTGAAAGGATGAAAGGCTGAGTCAACTTTGAGCTGGTGTGCCAGCAAAAATGACCAGCAAAAATGGAGCTTGGCAGGGCCAAGCTCTGTTTTCGCTGGCAGAGCACTCGGGCCACCTCAGGTATCCCCAGCACAAGTGATGTCGAGCTGGCCACGCCCAGCCTAGTCTCCTAAGGTAAACACAACCCTGATGCAGCCCTCAGTGTAATTGAGTTTGACACCCCTGTAATAGAGAATTAAAACTAAAAGTTCATTTTATGTTCCAATTTCTGGGTTTATGTTATGAAAGCTGAGAATTATACTTCAAACATCTTGAGAGGTTAATTTGATGTTATAAGTATTCAGATGCTATTAGCAACGTATACCAGATTTAGACATTCATTCAGTCGCATTACATTTTATTTCCAATTATTCAGACTCACGTTAAAATGCCAAAAACCATAACAGTTATGCACAAGAAGAATAGATTAACTGTTATTGGAAGGTTTGTATAATGCAAATACACAATTCTACTAAAATAATTATGGGAACCAGGTTTTAAGGTCAACCTTTTAGTTACATGGTTAGGACTTCAGCAGTTGGAAATAATTTATTAACCACTTAAATCATACTTGACAGTAAACTTTCTAAATAACGATGAAATTTCTTACCCCTCCCTAGTTGTTACATTAATATATCACTGAACTTCTAAATATTCTGAATAGTAAAAGTGCTTTGTGATCCCGATAAACTTGCGTAGGATGCATTCATTATTGTTTTTTTGCTTACAGTGTGAAAGGAAAGAAGAATTCATTGAAAGAATAAAGCAGCTAGATATTGAAACTCAAGCCGCAATTGTTTCACATATCCAGGAGGTGACGTTCTAATTGCTTTAAAGTTCTAATGTTTTGTAATAAACTTCCTTTTTGTTGTCCAGATTATGCATTATCCAATTTTTCTAACTTAGCTTAGTAGTTAATTATTCTGTCACTATAATTCAGCTCATACCCAATGCCATCCTTTTAAAAAGAATGTCAGGAGACTGAAGAACAACACCAAGGGTAATGTTATATATGATCTTCCCACTTGAATGTTGCTTCACCAACATTAAGCTATTCTTCAGGGTTGTATAATGCAAACACATTTTTTCAGTCACTGTATTCTTGTCCTCTAATTCTCATTATTGTATTTATATTCAGCTTTTCTCTTGAGAACTCCAGGCAAGGTACATGGGCAGGGGTGTTTCCCCTCATTTTATTAACCCCACAGAAATTCAAGCTGGTTTGAGAAAGAAAGTTAGTTTCTCAGAGTCAACCAATCAGATTCAAACCTCAGTCTCCTAGTCTAAATTCCTAGTCTAAATTCAGTATACTAAATTGATGGCTCATGTTGTTTGCATCAGTATATTGATTTTTAAAATATTTACTGTATCAGGAAATAAGGCCTTACTGCAAAAATTAATTATTTTTATTTTTAATTGCTCTTTGATTTTTAAAGAGCTATTCCAAAGCTACAGCTATATTTAATTTCATAATGCAAATCTTATTTATTTTTGACTACAGGCTGTCAGTAAAAAAACAAGCCTAGCCTAGAAACATATCCATTTTGACTGTTTTATTAGCTGTGTTAAAATCCTGGATTTCTAATTTTCCTAGCAATTTACATTTTTGTTAAGGAAAATCTAATCAATGGCTTAGAATAAATACAATGTATTTTCACTAAAATAGTGCATATGTGATAGCAATGGATTTCATTCATTGCCTACAACTACCAAAGGCAGGAACAAATTAATAGGTTTTCCGTTTGCCTGGTAACTAGGATTCGCCAACATTTTGGGTATCCTTCTCCAGTCGCCTCATTTCTTATCTGAAGTCTCCCCAATTATTGTTCCCTTGGGAACAAAGGAATTAAAGTCTTCAGGTTTAGGAAGAATAACTTAATAAATCAAGATAAAAGTATTTCTATTGGCATAAACAAGTATAATAACTGTTTATCATAAATTATACAGAAAAGTTATTAGAATCTAATTTACTTAGTTGGCATTCTTAAACATCACTTACTATGTAAAACAGTGTGTACATTGCAACTTAAGCAGAACAGTCTGGGCAGGGATAACATGTGCAGAAGGTTTGCAAAAATAGGAGTAAACCAAGAGAAAACATGGAGAAAAAAAATCTTAATAAGGTTTTCTGTGATTAAAAGTGGGTTGCCAAACAACAGGCAGTGATCTGGTACAATTTTTTATGCTAGTGGGTGTGGCTAACAAATCTGTGCAGTTTGCTCTATGGTTTATTTATTATAGAAGGACAGGATCAGACTTGTTGGCTGAATCATCTATTATTCATACCTAGCAATAAACGAACATCATGTTCATGGCTTTTTACCCTTCTTACTTTCAGGTAACCCATAATCAAGAGAATGTATTTGACTTGCAGTGGTTAGAACTACCAGCTATGGCTCCAGAAGAACTAGAGTCTCTTTCCAGAAATATGGTTTTTCACCTTAAGAGGCTGATTGATGAGAGAGATGAGTGCACAGAGGTATGTATTAATATGCTGACATCCTTTGGACTTTCCTTTTCTCTTAATCCTGTACTCTCATATTGGATTATTTCATTGTTTCTCAAACATGAGCTTTTTATTAAATGAATATATATAAATATATAAAAATTTGTGATTGTGTGTGTGCGTGTGTGTGTGTGTAGACTGAGATTGAGACTATCTTGGCAACATTTCGACGAGATCTCACTCGCCATCTTCAGGCTGGTGTTTTCGGCTTTGTGTTTGTGCAAGCAAAGCGTGATCTGAGTTGCTGTCTCCCTATATATACTGGTGGGGAGGTTGGCTGTGTTGTCATTTCTTGATTGGTTGATGGAGTTGACGTTGCAGATTGTCTGGCTTTTTCTTAAGAACATGTGTGGCTGAGATATTGGCTGTGTGACTATCAGCCTCCTGTGTTGTAATGACTTGGGTAATGGGCTGTGTGATGACCTTCTGAGTTCTAATCTTATTTATTTATTAATTCATTTATTATTTATTTATTAATTCAATTTATATACTGCCCTTCTCCCAAGGGACTCAGGGCGGTGTACAGCCCATCTAAAACCCCACAAAAATACAAAAGTTAAAAAAGTATTAAATTAATATCGGCTGATTAATAAACTAAAAACCCTACCCCCACCCTTAAAACCCCAATTTAAAATTAAATAAGATGGAGACCAAATTAAAACCATCTCAGCCCAGGCCGGCCTGCTCAAAGAGCCAGGTCTTCAACGCGCGCCTGAAGGCCCTCAGGTCCGTGCCAGTACGGTGGCAGAGTATTCCAGAGGGCGGGGGCACCCACAGAGAAGGCCCTACTCCTCGGCGCCGCCAGACGACACACAGCGGCCGACGGCACCCGGAGCAGACCCTCTCTATGGGAACGCACCGGCCTGTTGGAGATCACTGGCAGAATGCGGTCCTGGAGGTAACCTGGTCCCATGCCATGGGTCGCCCTAAAGGTCAAAACTAGAACCTTAAAGCGAACCCGGAGAGCCACCGGCAACCAATGCAGCTCGCGCAGGAGAGGCATCACATGGGCGCTACGTGACGCCCCCATGATCACCCGCGCGGCTGCATTTTGCACCTGCTGGAGTCTCCGGATGGTCCCCGCAGGGAGCCCCATGTAGAGGGCATTACAATAGTCCAGGCGAGAGGTGACAAGGGCCTGAGTGACCGTGCGCAAGGTGTCCCGATCCAGGAAGGGCCGCAACTGGTAGATCCGACGGATCTGATGAAACGCCCCCCTGGAGACGGCCGCGATGTGATGTTCAAGCGACAGCCGTACATCCAGGAGGACTCCCAGGTTGCGAGCCCTCTCTGTGGGGGGCAGAACTTCCCCCCCAATAGCCAGCGAAGGTGTCAGCTGGCTATATCGGGGCGCCGGAAACCACAGCCACTCGGTCTTGGATGGGTTGAGCCGAAGCCTGTTCCCGCCCATCCAGTCCCGCACGGCCTCCAGGCACCTAGACATAGCCCCCACAGCATCGTTGGGGTGGTCCGGAGTGGAGATGTACAACTGGGTGTCATCTGCATACAGATGACACCTCACTCCAAGACCACGGATGATCTCACCCAGCGGCTTCATGTAAATGTTGAACAAGAGGGGAGAGAGGACCGACCCCTGAGGCACCCCACAAACCAGGGGCCTAGAGATGGACCTCTCCCCCCCCGCCAACACGAATTGTGAACGGTCGGAGAGGAAGGAGGAGAACCATCGAAGGACGGTTCCACCAATCCCCAACCCCTCCAACCGTCGCAACAAGATACTATGGTCGATAGTATCAAAAGCCGCCGAGAGATCTAATAGGACCAGGACAGAGGAGAACCCTCTGTCACGAGCCCTCCAGAGATCATCGACCAACGCGACCAATGCCGTCTCAGTGCTATGTCCAGGCCTGAAGCCCGATTGGAACGGATCGAGGTAAGTAGCTTCCTCCAGGTACTGGGGAAGCTGATGTGCCACCACACCCTCAACAACCTTCGCCACAAAGGGAAGGTGGGAGACTGGACGATAGTTGTTTAAAATAGCTGGGTCCAGGGAAGGCTTCTTGAGGAGGGGGCGCACCACCGCCGCCTTCAGGGTGGTAGGGAGCACCCCCTCTCTCAAAGAAGCGTTGACAATCCCCTGGAGCCAGCCTCGTGTCGTCTCCCTGGCGGCCGAAACCAGCCAGGAAGGGCACGGGTCCAATAAACAGGTGGTGGCATTCAGACCCCCCAGCAACCTGTCCACACCCTCGGCGGTCACAGGGTCGAACTCCCCCCAGATAATACTCACAAGACCTGCCCCGGACACCTCCCCCGGGACCATCCAATTGGAGTCGAGCCCCTCCCGAATCTGAGCGATTTTATCATGCAGAAATCGGGAAAACTCCTCCGCCCTACCCTGCAAGAGGTCATCCCGCGCTCTCGGTTCAAGTAGAGAGCGGGTCACTCTAAACAGGGCGGCAGGCCGATTTTCTGCTGACGCAATAAGGGCGGAGAAATACAAAGATTTCACCGCCCCTATCGCCACAAGGTAAATCTTAATATGAGATCTCACCTGTGTTCGGTCAGACTCAGAACGGCTCGCCCTCCAAATGCCCTCTAGACATCTTTTCCGGCACTTCATCTCCCATAGCTCCTCCGTATACCACGGAGCCACAGGGGATCTGTGCCGGGTCAGAGGTCGCAGGGGCACAACTCGATCTAGAGCCCCGGCGGCCAACCCATCCCAGGTGGCCACAAGGTCTCCAGGCGAGCTGTGAGCCAGAGACTCAGGAAACAGCCCAAGCTCCCTCTGGAACCGCTCCGGGTCCATCAGGCGCCTGGGGCGGAACAATCTAAGTGGTTCCGCCTCCCTGCGGTGGGGGGTGGCGGAACGGAAGTCCAACCTAAGGAGGGAATGATCTGTCCATGACAAGGGTGTAATAACTAACTCCCCAAAATTACAGTCATTCAACCACTGCCCAGAGACAAAAATCAGGTCCAGCATGTGTCCTCCAATGTGAGTGGGGGCAGAAACTAACTGGGTCAGGTCCATGGCCGTCATGGAAGCCAAGAACTCCCGAACCAACCCCGAGGTTTCACCGGACGATGGCAGGTTGAAATCCCCCATGACTCAACCGCCAGCCCGGCTATCACCTCAAGGAGTCCGGGCAGGGCCGATGAGACGTGGCAGGGAGCCAGGTACGCCATCAAAAGACCCATCTGAACCGCTTGCCCCCACTTCACAAATAGAGATTCACAGCCAGCCGTCTGAGGGACAGTGGCCTCCCTAGGATAAAGGGCTTCCTTTATAAGCACCGCCATCCCTCCACCCCTTCCCTGAACCCTAGGTGGTGAAATGCAAGAAAACCTGGTGGGCACATCTCAACCAGAGGGACACCGCCCTCTGGGCCCAACCAGGTTTCGGTAATACCTACCAGGTCCGCGGCCTCCTCCTGAACCAAATCATGGATCAGGGGAGCCTTGTTAACCACGGACCTGGCATTGCACAACAACAGCCGGGTATTCAGGGCCCGAGAATCCGGACAACCAGGGCTGCAGGATGGGTATGGAGGGTCGGAGCGCGCTACCGCTTGCAAACATCGGGAGCGCGATCCCCTTACCGGATACGGCCCTCTACCCCCAGCATATCTGCCTCTCCCAGTCACCGTGCTGATAAAATTAGCCCCCGGCTGCCCACCCCCAGTCTGCCACCCCGACACGGAAACCCCCGCGGCCCCCCAGGCACGCGGGCCGGCCCGGCTGCCCCCAACTCCGTGTGGGCTATCTCCCCTGCCCACCCTGGATCCTTTTAACCCATTAAAAAACCCCATTAAAAAACTGCTAATCCCGGGTTTCCCGCGCTTCTTCCCATTCCTCCGGGTTCCACGGCCCCACCATCGCTCCGGATCCCAGGATCCCTCATAGCGGAACGTCTTCGAAAGTCTTGAAGGCCACCTAAGGGAGAGGGGGACATCCCTCAGAGCCCAAAGCTCCGCCCTTGAGTATATCCGTGGCCCCGGCCACCCCACCCCGACGGTCTTGCAGCGTCCATGGTCTCTGTGATGAAGAAGTCCAGGCAGACTGGGGTAAACCCCTCCCACTCCCGGCCGTCCCACCCCTGCCACCGGTGGGATCCCCGGGGGAAGAGGAGTCACAGGCAGAGTCAATCCCCCCCTCCCCGGGCCCACCACCCCTGCCACAGGCGGGGGCCCCAAGGAGGGGAGGAGAACGGTCACAGCGCCATCCAACTGCCAGTCTCCGCGCCATCCTCTAAGCCATAGGGGCGACCCCGGATCCAGTCCCGGCCCGCCATGTCCACAGCGGGTCCACTGCCGAACTGGTCGGGGGCCCCCAGGATCGCCGCGGCCCGAGCAAGGCCGCCGAGCCTGCCACACTGTCGTGCCTCGCCAGGGGCAACAGGATCTCTTCATAACCCCTCGGAATTCCGGGGTTGTCGCGGCAGTTGTTCCAGGGCCTCCGCGGTCTCAACAAGGCCGCTGAGACCAGTCCAGGGCCCCCCGGGCGGCTCCCCCAGGTCCGCGCCGCCCCGGAAAATCCAGGGCCACCGCTCCCCCCAGGGGGCCGCCGGGGCCATGCCGCGATGGTCTCCCCACCCCGGAGACCGCTGGGTCCATCGGCGTCCAAGGCATTAAAAGTGTCGCCATGATGACTCTGGAGGCCGCCGCCACTGCCATCGAGGCCGCCGCCGCCGCGACCGCCGCCACCGAAGCCGCCGCCGCCGCGACCGCCGAGGCCTCCACCGCCGCCGCTGCGACCACCGGGGCCGCCACTGCCTCCATCGCAACCACCGAGGCCGCCATCGCCGCCGAAGCCATCGCCGCCGCCGCTGAAGCCACCGCAGCCCCCGACGTAATTACCGCTGCCGGGGGCCTCGTCCAGCCCCACCGGCCGCCGGGAAAGGCCTCCGAGGCCTCCGGGATCAACTCAGCGTCGCAGGGGCCGCATCCGCGCCGCCCTCTGCATCATCCTCCCAGCCAGTCCCGCGGCTCCAGCGCACCCCCGACCGGCCTCTGCTGGATCCTGCCGGCCTCCCCCGATCCTCCCCCGCCTCTGCCACCGGCGGGGGGACCCGGGGGACAAGGGGGGACCCGGGGGACAAGGGGGGCCGCGACCGAAGCCGCCACGGCCGGAGGAAACTCCGACGGAGGCGCGCGGCCGCCATCTTCGAAACCCGTAATCTTGTGACATCCTGGGTCTTGTATTGTAATCTCCTGGGTCATTGGCTGTGTTGCAACATCCTGAGGTTTTGTGGTGTAGCCTCCTGAGTTCTGTGATGTGGTATCCTGAGAAAGTGGCTGTGATGTGATGTTCCGGGTTTTGGTTTGGCTCCGAGTTTAAGGCCTGGCTCTGTGTTCATGGCGTGTGTCAGTTTGCTTGGTTTGGGGGTCGGGGTGTGTGGCAGCTGGTGATGCAGCCGTGGTCTGGTTTCTGGATGGTGGTTGCCTTTCGTCTATGGGGTGAGTTTGGGTTTGAGTCTGGTGAGGGAGATTGGTGGTGGCATCATATGTTGTTTTGGGTCCAGTGTTGGTTTTCGTGGCTGGGACTCATTTGTTGATAAGGGCTAGTTTCCAAATGTCTGGTAGGCAGGAGGCATCGTCCTATTTATTCATGTTATGGGGGTGTTTCTGACTGTGTTCTTGTGTTCTGCGATGCGTGCATTTATTCTCCTTGGTTTGTCCAGAGTATGTGGCAGTATGTTGGACAAACCAACAGGAGAATAAATGCACGCATCGCAGAACACAAGAATGCAGTCAGAAAAGAAGAAAATTCTTCCTCCCTTTTCCAGCACCTTAAAGCCACAGGACATGAAATTAATTTTGAGGGAACGAAATTAATCTTCAATACTGAACACTTCAACAAGAGAATAATCAGGGAAGCCATAAAAATAGAGAAATAGATCAACAGATGATGCTGTTAACATGGCTCTGTCATTACATCCTACAACACCTTGAATCTCCAAATATCTATGCAAGGGTCCTCTTCGTAGACTTCAGTCAGCATTCAATACCATCATTCCAGACACTCTTCTAAGTAAATTAAACCAACTAGCGGTACCTGAACACACTTGTAAGTGGATCATAAGCTTCCTAACAGACAGGAAGCAGCAGGTGAAGCTAGGCAGAATCACATCCAATACCTGTACAATCAGCACAGGGCCTCCACCAAGGCTGTGTGCTATCTCCACTTCTCTTCTCCCTATATACCAATGATTGCATCGCAAACGATCCATCTGTTAAAATACTGAAGTTTGCTAATGACACAACAGTGATTGGTCTCATTCGAGATAACGATGAATCTGCAGACAGACAGGAGGTTATACAACTTGCCTCATGGTGTAACCAGAACAATCTGGAACTGAACACACTCAAAACCGTAGAAATGGTGATAGATTTTAGAAGAAACCCTCTTGGCCAATAAAGTATTCTATTCTATTCTGTTCTATTCTATTCTAATTACAAAAATTAAAATATCCTTAATTTCTTCCATTTTTCTCAAAATCAATACAAAATAAGTAGTAGTATTCTTTTGGCCTGCTTATAATATTAACATTAAGAAGTTAAAATTGGTAAAATTAAAGATTCCTTTAAGTTAACTTTAAGTTAACTAGGAGGATTTTGTGTTGTTCACTCTGCTGCATTTGAGCCATTCTGTCTGTTCCTTAAATTTATCACCTATTCTGTATAATAAAAGGCTTCCTTAATTTATTTTCACTCACCATTTTTTATCTGAGCATTGAGACACAAGAACCTTTGCCTTCGATATCAGCTCTTTCAAAAACCTTTCTGTTTTCTGCAAGATGGCCTCACGTTAGGAATGAAATTTATTTTCACTCACCATTTTTTATCTGAGCATTGAGACACAAGAACCTTTGCCTTCGATATCAGCTCTTTCAAAAACCTTCCTGTTTTCTGCAAGATGGCCTCACTTTAGGAATGAAACCAAATGTGACTGTAGGAGAGCCTGTCTTCCACATATGGGCCAGTCGTGATGATACAAGAAATGAAGATGAGTGGGAAGATTAAGTATAATAGCAAAATATTGTGCTGATGAAGAACACAAAACAATTGTTCTTCCCCTTGCTGGAATCATTTGGTGGAATCTGAATTTCATGAACAGGAACAGAACATGGGAATAAGCTATTCAAGTTATAATACAACAGGCTGGCCTGGCCCAGTAAACGGTTCATGGGGTTTTAACTTAATTCGGTTTTTAAATTTTTATTAAATCTTTAATTATAATCCTTGAATTTTAAACTTTGGAAATTTTATATCTGAAGGGATTTCGGCCGGATCTATGTTATTTAATTTATTTTTAATTGTATATACTGTTCATTTTTTAGTAGGCTGTACACCGCCCCGAGTCCCTTTTTGGGAGAGGGGGCGGTATAAAAATTTAAATAAATAAATACAAAATGCAGACAGTTTTTTGGATTTTTGCTCACTACTTGTACTTTTTCTTGCAGAAAGTTTACTAGAGCCTCTGCATGAGCAGGAGGATCCTATATAGCAATGGTGGCTAACCTTTTTTGGGTTCTTGTGTAAAAATTCTGTGTGCGCTTGCACGCACACGCTCATGTGCCAGCATCCAGAAGGCAATGCATGCGAGGGGGCCCACACCCCCTGCGCATGCACACACAACCCCCCCCCGCTGCCCCCTTACCTACACTGCGCTTCCCAGCTGATTTTTGGTCCATTTGAGGCCTTTTTCGGCCTCCCAGAGGCTCGAGGGAAGCCTCTGTAGCCTTTGCAGGCCGAAAAATGGGCCCATTTCATCATTTCCAATATTTCCGGAAATACAGGAAGTGATTAAACGGGCCTATTTTTCAGCCTGCAAAGGCTGCAGAGGCTTCCCTCAAGGTGGGCTACATGCCCGCACAAATGGCTCTGCGTGCCACCTGTGGCATGTATGCCATAGGTTCACCATCACAGCTATATAGGTTCCTATACAAGGGATCCTATAGGAGCAGGAGATTTTATACCAAGAATCCTAGTATAGGATCTCCTGCTTGAACAGAATATTGGACTAGAAGACCTCCAAGGTCCCTTCCAGCTCTGTTCTGATTGAAAGGTGCTTAACAAGGAAATGAGTTTACATTGGTATATCAAAAAATAACTTTTTAAATGTTTTTAAAACCATTGCCCCATGCTATTGTCAGTATATCCTAAGATTATTTCCGTACTGTTTTTGTTAAAAAAAATGCCTCAGATATACTTAAGTTTTCACTAACACATGCCCTTATAAGGAAGCACTGTACATTTTAGTAATGCATGTTAGAATAGTGGAAAGGAAAATAATAGAAATAGGCAAATTTCTAAGATCCCAAACAGAGATTAGGACTTTTTAATCTATAAATAATTGAAGAAATCAGAGGAAAATGGTGACATCATAATTCTCAAATTGAGTAGCAGCCATCTCCAATGCCCAATTCAACATTTCTAATTTGTTTTCTGTGTGGAAAATGCTTCAATCTAGAAATAAGCATGCATGGTTTTTCATAGATAATTATATGCCTGTATACATTGTTGCCCGTAGAGGTATTGAGGCACAATATGCACTAGTTCATGATTCTAGGGAAAGACAGCTGGTTTTGGCCCCCTATCCTGAAATGTTCAATTGAGTCAATATTTTTCTTTTAAGAGAGTAAAACCTATATGACTACCAATATGAGTCTTGTATTTCTTCATATATTTTAAGAAGAAAAATCTAAGTACTGTATTTTTCGGACGCTCAGAAGTACAGTATAAGATGCATCTTAGCTTTTGGGGAGGAAATCAAAAAAAAATCTGCCTCTGCCTTCCAGCAATTTGCCTTCTTGCAGCAAACAGCCTGTTTCAGCTTCAGCACAGCCTGATTAGCACAAGCAGCTGATTGTCGGTTGGATCGGCCTCCCAATGATCAGCTGTTTCAGGCTACAGGGATTGCCATAGCCTATTGCTGCCTCTGCACGCCTCATTTTTGGCCTCCGTGTTGTGTTTTCAACCTCCATGAACCCCATTTCAGCCTCTGCATGCCCCATTTTTGGCCCGTTCTGATCTCCGCTGCTCAGAAGGGCCAAAAATGGGATGTGGAAGCCAAAAATGGGGCGCATGGAGGTAGCAATAGGCAATGGCAATCCCTGAAATAGCTGATTGTTGGGAGGCCAATCCAACCAATAATCTGCTTGTGCTAATCAAGCTGTGCTGAAGCTGAAACAGGCTGTTTGCTGCAAGAAAGCTAATTGCTGGGAGGCAGAGGCCAAAGGGTAGGGGTGGATGGGGATTTGGCAATAATAAGACATATAAGACATGCAGACATTTCCACCCACTTTTGGGGGTGGAAAAAGTGCATCTTTTATTTCAAAAAATACAGTGTATGTACAGTGATTGAATTGAAAGCATCTTACTTTCTTGTAAAAGTCCTTCCTTCTCCTCTCATGTCAGATTTGGATTACAAATTCCTCAAGATGAAGATATGACTTTTTGTTATAACTCCATGCAGGAACACATGTTAAATAAATCAATTTTGGGCCTGTTTTGTTAAGAGTCCAACTAAACTTCTTGTAACCTCTTGTATTTTTGTACCACAACAATTTTTATGTCCATTTGTTTGCCATTTTCTTTTCATAAATCATTTCCATGTATGAATATCTGCATATATGATGCACTTTTTCCTCATAACTTTTAGTTTTCATTATTTTCCTTCCAGTTAATTGTAGATCTCACTCAAGATAGAGATTACCTGCAGTCCCAACAGCCGTTGAGTTCTCTAAAAACATCAAGTCCAGCTTCTTCCCCAAATCTTGCCAGCCGTCTCTCCAATGAGGACAAGCAGCATTTGTCTGTGGAGCTTGCGGATGCAAAAGCCAAACTAAGAAGGATCAGACAGGAACTGTGAGTACTAAGACAGAACTCAGCACTTTAGTCTGTACTGGTAGTTTTTCATTGAGAATATCATTTCAGGACAGGACACCAAAAACAAAACAAAACATTGTGGGGTTGGTTCATTTCTTTCTCCCACCTACTCGTGCATAAAGGTAAACTTCCATACACTAGGCATTCTTCCCAGTTTGGGTAAAGAATTAGCAGAAAGTATGGGCAGTCCTCAACTTACAACAGTTCATTTAGTGACCGTTCAAAGTTACAACAGCACTGAAAAAAGTGACATGACAATTTTTCACACTTCTTTGCAGCATCCCCATAGTCCCCATAGTGATTTACATTAAGAGGTTTGGCAAGTGGCCCACATTTATGATGGTTGCAGTGTCCCAGAGTCATGTGATCTCCATTTGCGACCTTCTGACGAGCCAAGTCAATGGGGAAGACAGATTCACTTAACAACCGTGTGACTAATTTAAGAACTGCAGTGATCACTTAACAAATCGTAAAATGCAGCAAACTCACTTAACAAATTTCTCACTTAACAGCATAAATTTGAGGCTCCATTGCGGTTGTAAGTTGAGGACTACCTGTACATAGTTAGAAATGTTATGAGCAGATGTAAATACAGGCAGTCCTTGCTTAATGACTATTAAGTGTTCAGCAATCATTCAAATTTGTGACAGTATGAGTGCTACTTAGGACCTGTCCTGAGAATTCTTGCCGTTGCAGTATCTCCATGGCCACATGATCACCATCTGCAGTTTTCTGTGCCAGAATAGCAAAGTCAACGGGGAAGCTTGCAGGAGGTTGCAAATGGCAGCCATGTGACATCACTTAATAACCTGTGATGCTTAACAATAGCATTGCTGTTGCGAACCAGTTTATGACTGCATTGTTTAGCAAGCAAAATTCTGATCTTAGCTGCCATTGTAAATGAAGAACTACTTATAAGACACACAAGGTTTATAAATCATTTTTTGCATTTGTGGGCTTCATGGTAATAATCTGTATTTTATTTCAGAAGAACTTGCTGAAACCCACTGTTAGTATCATTTTCCCTGTGCTATGATGCTTTTGGGTGAATTTCTCCTCTTTCTAATAATTGTGGCCTCTTTTTCATTGGTCTATGGTCATTGCTGATTTTGAGGATTTAAAGACAAGAAAACTTGAAACCTTTTATGTTCCTCTTGCTGAACTTCAGTGATTTCCAAATCTGGCAGAAGAGGTACTAATTAATTTGTATGAAATCCTCAGGGAAGAAAAATCAGAGCAGCTTGTTGACACCAGACATGAAGTAGATCAGCTGGTCCTGGAACTACAGAAAATAAAGCAGGAGGTAATGATGTCTATCAAATTATATAGGGCAGCTATTAACATACATTGATCTTAAAGTGATACATATTCTATTTTAGGCTATGTATTTATACACAAACATGCGCTGCGCGCACACACACACCAATCAGAAGAACCTTAAAATTGACTAGACAGATTCACGAAACTTTCTTAATTATATCTGGATACCCATTTTCTCACATGTAGGACATCAACAGGATATTTATCATATCTCCACTGCTGCCTGTTACTTTTATGACACACAGAACAAAACATAGGTTTACAACATTTATTGTTGACTTTCTGAACTGAAATCCTGCCTAGTTCATAAACATTCATCCATACATATTCATCCAATTAAAAGTTCAGGGGGCCAGGTGGACTTTGAGAATTGGAATTGTAATATTTCAAAGCCAAAGCAACGAGCCTCAATCTAGGTTTTGACTTTGAAATATTACAATTCCAATTTTGTTGAGAATTTCTATCAAAACTTGGCCAGTCTCAGATTATTATTCTTCTCATACTTCCTTATACTTTTCCATATGAATGTCATAACTTTTTTCAGTTCGCATGGATTTCTTATTTTAAGAACTTCCTGTTTTAAGAACTATCTCTTTATTTTCTGAGAGTGCTCTGAGGTACTGAGGATCTGCCTGAAGGCTGTGGGTTAGCCATTTTTGGTCTGAGTGAACGTCTGGGCTGATTTAACAGTGATCCAGTTGCATAATTTAAATAAATGATTCATTGATAAAGAAAAGTAAAGTATGTTTTATAATTCAAGTGTTTATATACAGAAAAGGGAATCAAGAAGCTTTAGAATGTAATTCCTTCCCACAAAACGTTTTGTAAAATAAAGTTCTCTAGTAAGTTAGTACCAAAAGTCAGTATCTCAATAACCAAGTTGATAGTACTGTCCAATTTTTGGTCTGGTTATCTTTTTCTCAGGACAAGAAACCTTTCTTAGTGTATTTAAGGAATTCAAACTTAAATGAATGGAGAAGTCTGAATTTGCAGATCAATTGGCAATTTCAGGTCATTCATTGCTATGTTAGTTGTTAAGAGTTACTGGACATAGTAATAATCCACAAGTTTCATAATTTCTGGCATATACTTATCTTTGTTTTGTGGGAACAAATAGGCATTTAACACAACAACTTGTGCATACTGAAAGTAGTATTATTATAAACTCCTTATGGTGTTTCCTTTTTGTTAATAAGTCATTTCAAAAGTTTGCTGTACTGATTTTACTTTATTCAGAATATTAACCTCATGGCAGATGCCCGCTCTGCTCGGGCCTACAGGGATGAGTTAGATTCCTTAAGGGAGAAAGCAAACCGAGTGGAGAGACTTGAGATGGAGCTGGTCCGGTGTAAAGAAAAGCTTCATGATGTGGATTTCTACAAAGCACGGATGGAGGCAAGTTGGGGGTATACCAAGAAGGGGAGTTTTGGCATTTATTGCTAATTTAATCTGATGTGTATTATATTCTGTAATTGTTTAGATGAGCACTTGCTACCTGATGGCATCACACAATGATAATAACATAATTCTTATAAGAACTAGCAGCCTTTGGACAGTTTGATAGCCATGGTCCCATATAAAAAGTGATTATGAACTATTGTTTCTCTGACAAAAGACTGTTTCTAATACTAGCTGTGAGCTGGTCACCCTATATTCTTAATTGTATCCTGTCCTGGGTAAATCTTTTGGAAAACTTGAAAGGGAACATATCATTCCAACCTCCTCTGCCAGCCTACAAATATAAATCCACCTGTAGTTTTCTCCTCTCTGTAGCAGAAGATATTGGTAGAAGACTATCAATACAATTAACACTCCAGCTGCAGTGTAATGATTCTTTAGCAAAAGACCTGGCCATAGGTAACAGATTTGGAATCTGTACTTGCCTTAAGTCCAGATGGTTAAGGATTCTGATAATTGACAGCATGTTCATGCACCCTGTCTGGCTACTCCCTGGGCTGTATAGTGCCCAATTGCTCCTGGAAACAGTCATATTCAGATTCTGGTGTGTCACTTTTCTAGGAAATCAACCTCCATATGCTAACTCCAAAATGTGCCCTCAGATTTTCATTTTTGAAGAAATATCAGAGCAGAAGTTCAGATCTGAATGTATTGCTTTACATTTCTGTTTTCAAGTTTACCCATGCCCAGCAAGGGAGGAACCAGCTCCAAGTGATCAGGGAGAGTTTTTCAAAATATTGTTCTTTACTAATAAATTAGACTGATCAACAAGTATGCCTTTTTGTTTTGAGCAAATACTGCTGATTTTTTTTCTGGAGAAAAAAACCCAATTATGTCAGCCAAGCTGTCATCAAAAAGTAATGATGCTGAATACTAGTATAAAATTAATTTCTTAAGTGGTACCATTTAATAAAGCTTTGTTCAGAGTTGCAGGTAGGAATCGAATTTTGGTTTCATTTAATGTTCTTTTGTGTGGAATGGCCAAACTGCCTGCTGTGTAATCCCAGCTTATTGTGCAGCTTTCTCAGGCATCTAAGAAGAGGAGCTGCAGAAACAGAATCTAGATATAGTACCTCTTTCCTCTCTGACACTCTTTTAGAATTCATCACCTCATGCTGTTTAGTAAAGTCCTGACTGTTTCTTTGCTCTCAAATTGATTAAGAGATTAAAACTTTTCATCTGCATAGAGGAACAAGTCATAAGTAGTCCAGCATTGCACCCTGTCATCTACAATTGTCAATTGGCAACAGAACTCTGAGATCATTTTTGAGATAATCTCAAAAATGTGTTTGTTTGTTTTTTTACTTATTTCATTTGTTTGTTGCCCATCTCACCTAGAAGCAGTTGCTAATGTTTTATTAGGCACAATTGTGTTTCATCATTTTATCTTAATTATTTTCATAGGAATGTAGGGGAGGGTTCCATTCTTGTAGGAAAATACACATGAAAATTACTTTTACATTCTAGCTTTCAAATAATACTTTTGCCAATCTAGCTACATTTTTTTTAGCTCAATAATTGAAGAATTCTATAGACATAACATTACTTTTCTAAGTAATCCTTTGCCTACAGAAAAATATGTCATGGTATGCTATTGATGCTGGTATTAAACTGATGCTATTAAAATTGTAAAGTGTTTGAAACCCTGGTTAAATCACTCAGTTTTGTGATTTTTTTTTTTCAATTGCAGGAGCTTAGAGAAGACAACATTGTATTAATTGAAACAAAGACAATGTTGGAAGAGCAATTGATGATAGCAAGAGCTCGTGGCGATAAATTACATGAGATTGAAAAAGAAAATTTGCAATTGAAATCCAAACTCCATGACATAGAACTGGTACAGTGTGATATTTTTAAACATTGGTGGGATTTCTTTTCAAGCTAATTAGTTTTCAAGCGTCTGAACACTGGCCTGAATACCAAAAAGATTAACTCTCTTTGAAACAGTGCAGTATTTTTGAAAATACTGAAAATCAGATTGACACTAACTCGAAAGTATGAAATTATATTCATGTGTTAAGTTTGTATATTTTAATGGTAATATACAGTATATTTCATAGAAGAAAGGAAATGTTTAACTGCCACATTTAGGATTAAGGCCTCACCAGATTGCAGTCTTTGTGGCAAGAGAAATCTTTCTAAATGCTCATACAATCCAGTTCCAGCCCGTAATCAAAACCTTATTCTCGGAATGCTCATGTCAGACAAAATAGTTTCCCAAATACATTAAGCTTAGGAGATTTGGGAAGGCAGAATGGGTGTGTAAGAAACTATGGAGGCTCAGTGTTCTGAAGCAATGTGATAGGAATATAGGAGAAAAATGATTAAAAGTTAAATTAACTTTTGCTTCATACTTCCTTTATGAGCTCTCTAACTGACCAAAATGGGAAGCGGGATGCAGGCTAAAGCAAATTTTATTTACAATTTATGGCAGTTTTCTTCTATTCTGAAGTTAAGAGAAGCATTGTTTTAAAACATAGGAATAATTATCTGATTTACTCACTTTGGGATTCATCACTGATATAGGCATTGGTATTCTTTAATACACATTTGAACTTTATCATCTTTCCTTTTTTTCTTATTTATGTTACATTAATTCTGCTGATATTTACATAGAAAATTCATTTTCCATTAGGAAAAGCCAGACGAGATGATTTTAGAGCCATAATTTTAGATGTTTTCAGACTGAGCATTAGATCTACTTCCACCAAACTGGTGGGAGATGAATGTTGATATCTTGGTTGGATAAACTTCAATCCCCTATTTAGGCTGAAGAAATTGTAAACGTTGCCTTTGCTGCATAGCTTTCTTTTGTAGACCCAAATGTCCATTATCCAAGCTAGATTATAAAATAAAGTGCCTTGTCCTCCATTAGGACAGGGATACTGACAAAAAGAGAATTGAAGAGCTCTTGGAAGAAAATATGGTGCTAGAAATTGCACAGAAACAAAGTATGAATGAGTCAGTCCACCTCGGCAAGGAACTGGAACAACTGTCAAAGAATACAGATCTCTCAGATAGTAAGTATGACAAATCAGTTTGCTACTTCTCATGTCATATGTACATAATTTTTGTAAAATTAATTCAGAATTAATGGGAAAAAGGAAGAATTCCTATATTGAACTTGGGTTCATATATTGCAAAATGATCAAAAGTAATTCTGTATTCCATTCTTATGAAATATTTTCCTTTCTCATTTTAAAAAATGACATATTTTACTTCACTATGCAGAATCCATTATGTAGAATGAGATACTCTCGATTAAGCCAGACCTCCCTTAAAATCTATATTAATGGATTTAAAGGTGATTATTTTTATTAGTTGTATAGAATGACATTTTAATAAAATAACACTGGCTAGGGTATACCTTAACTCTCTATTTTTAAATAGATATTATTTAAATAAAATGATTTTATATAAATTAAAAATATTTTATTTAAACAAATTAGTCTGTTCTGATCAACAGATTAAGAATTAGCTGGAAATGGATCCATGTTTGCAAATGTGTTTATAGTTGGGCATTCTGGATATTGTATTTCAACAGCAAGGAAATCTTTTGTCTTTGAGTTGAATGAATGTGCATCAAGTCGTATCTTGAAACTTGAGAAGGATAATCAGAGCCTGCAAAATATCATCCAGGAACTCAGAGATGCATCTCTAGCCACTGAAGAGAATAGCCTCAAATTTGTAGAACTACAAAATGAGAATCAACAGCTTGGCCAAAAGGTAAATAACGTAATTTATATTTACAATCACCCAATCAAGTGTGTTTGGAAGTTATCTACCACAAGACATAGTGTTGGTTTGGTTGGCTTCCCAAAAAGGGATGAACAATCTATAGCTATTGGCCTTGAAGCTAGTGTAACTGGCTCTAAAAGCATTCTGATAGGAGACAAATTGTGTTCTTGGTTGGCAATTGTGAGAAAAGACTGTTGTACTAGAAAGGCCAAAGGTCCTTCATTCTGTCACTTGTACTTTTTACAGCAGTGTTTTTTAACCTTGGCCTGAAGATGTGTGGACTTCAACTCTCAGAATTTCTCAGCTAGTAGTCACTTCAAGTAGCCAAGGTTGAGAAACACTGTATTAGAGAAACTATTTAGATTTTATTTGGTTCTCTTAGATCCTGTTGATTGATTGACAGCATCCTTAGAATGTAGGAACAGATCTTAACATTTCCTACACTCATATTCTGCATCTGCTCTGCACTGAGAGTATAACCAATTGGAAAAATTCTATGTGGTTTTTTAAAAAAGAACAGAATAGAGTGGCTTTACTATGATTGGCAACCTTTGGATGACTATAGTTGGGCTATCCTTGGAGTGTCCATAGTTTTGGGTAGCTCTGTGATGTAAAGAAAATAGTACTGCTATGTGTTGAACGGTGCATGTTTTAATAGTGCTCATTGTCATTATTGGTTGTTGTTTTTTCATAATGTTGACTGTATTTTTCAGCCTAGTGAAGGATGGTAGAAAGTCATACCATATATTTTTGGACAGAGAGGGCAGATTCATGACATATGCACAGAAGGTTTTGCTATATATTTGGCAGTTGTTTATAATCTGTTACATAGATAAAAATTGTAAATGACAGTTGCTGGTGCCTCTGAGCTCATCTCATTTCACCCTTATTAAGGTGATACCCAGATCTTGTGAGTTCAGCATGATTCAGTTCCCTTGTTTGTCCTCTGGCTTGAAACAGAATAATATTTTCAGAGCCCTGGGGTTATGATTGATCAAATTCTGAAGAGTGTTAAGAGGATGGGCAAGATGAATGAATGAATGAATGAATGAATGAATGAATGAATGAATGAATGAATGCAGAAAAATAAGTAGTAATGGCAGCTACTTGAAAAGGGTAAGACCATCTGAAGAACAGCTGTTAAAAATAAAAGGCATTGCTTAATGGTAGTTAAGGAGTGAAAATGGATCAAATTTTTGGCCAGTTAAGCTTCACATCCATTCTTAGTAAAATGGTAGAAAGTTTTATTAAAGAGAAAATAATCAAACATAGAACTTGACTTAAAGTTTTGCAAAGACTAGACTTGACTCAAAATCTTTAACTTGTAAACAAGCATGTAAGTAAGGATAATTCAGTATGGTAACCTGGGACTTTTAAAAGTAAATTTAGTAGACTTGATTTTAGATGTCTTAAAATAGATTAAATAATCTTCATTTTTCAATCATTTTGAGTTATATTTTTAAATGTCATTATTAAATGAAATTGTAGTATTTCATCCTGAGAGTCTGAGTGGAAAGAGACAGATTTAATTAGATCTTCCCCTTTCATTTTTTGTCCTCTGACTAGACATTCCTGCAAATTGAATTTACTGCCACAATGATTGATATTCCAACCTTCAGTAAATATCCTCTCGAGAACAGTAAAGCGTTGCAATTATAGGCTTCTTAAAGTTAAATGTTCTTATCTACATATTGGATGAGTCCCTTATCTAAACTTTCCTGTCATATAAAGGGTGTTCTTGATTCTCCAGCCTTCATCCTTTTCTAAGTCATCCATATGCTTCTTAATGACAGTAACTGTTTGGATTTTTGGATATATTGCCAATTCATTCAGAAATCCGAGCTCAACTGGCCCAGCACTCTCATGGCCAATTAATTTTTTATATGCCAATAATAGTTTCAGCAGGCTTATTGGGTGCTCATTAAGACTGGATATTCTTTTATGCAATTAGAACTTATAGAGTATTACTTTACACATATGCAGGTTTTTTGTGTTACATTCCTTGTGTGTCATTGAATTCATGGTTGTCATGGTTACATAAGCTAGGGACTACCTACTTTTGGTACTTTGGGCAAAGGGAAGGAGATAGAAATCGTCATTTTTGTAGAGTAGTGTTGTTGTAGATACTCATCCAAACGTGCAGCAAATATAGATTAGAAATGCCATTTCCTCCCATTAAGTAGCTGCTATGTTGTCTTTGATTCACTACCACATCTAAAGAAGGTGGAAGCCAACATATTTTATTTCTGTTGTGTTATATTGCTTTGGCAAACTTATTGATAAAGTTTAAAATACTTAATTTCTCAAAATGTCCTTCTATGTGAACAATGTTTCTTCTGAGTTACATAAAACCTTTTCTATCCAGATTGAGAAGCTGCAAAATCAGATGGAAAAGGAGAAGCAAAGTAACCAAGACTTGGAAGCTTTAAGTGAAGAACTCTTGAAAGAAAAGCAAGATCTTAAGGACACAATGGAGGCTTTAAAAGCTGATCAAGAAAGACAGGTAGAGACGTCAGTTTTGCTGAAGTTTTTCCTCAAATATAACCAGTTGGGCAGGGATGGATTCTACTGGTTTGGACCAGTTCTATAGAACCAGTTATGATTCTCTGCAGTTTGGAGAACCGGCAAATCATGCCCCTGGCTGGCCCCTCCCCACCCGCCCAGTCAGTCCTTATTGTGCGCATGCCCGACATCGCTGACTGCATTCTTTCCCCCCAGTCTGTCCTTAAGGTATTTCTTTTTTTCCCCTCCCGACCATCAGCTGTTCCTATGATCAGCTGTGCTGGGATTACCCTCGCTTACTTATTGCTTCACTCAGGTGGCTTCCTTGAGGCCCAGGAAGGCAAAAAATGAAGGTGGGGGTATAGCACCCCCCACCTCCCATTTTTTGCCTTCCTGGGCCCCAGAGAAGCCTTCTGGGAGCAAAAATACCTCCCAGGAGGCTCCCTGAGGCACAGATGGACCCAAAACAGCACAGAGGGTTGCTGCATGCCCCCCACATGCTCAGTTTTTTTCCTTCCTGAACCCCAGGGAAGCTTCCTGGGAGCAAAAATGCCCCCCCAGGAGGTTTCCTTGAGGCCCAGAAGGCCCAAAATACGGGGGGAGGATTTTGCTGCAAAAAAATGATGCCATGCCCACCCAGTCACATGGTCACACCCATAGCCACGCCCACAGAACCGGTTGTTACAAAATTTGAATCCCACCCCTCCAGTTGGATATTAGAAAATTGTTGGCTTGCATATATAATAGAAGGAGAAACATGTTTTTGCTGAATTCAAGGACTGAGTAGACTCAAAACAGAAATCAGTTTATCCTTTTATTTTCATACTCATAATATATTTAAATTGGTTGAAATGTTGACTTCTCCAGGAACTGTCTTTCTGGTTGAGTCACTTCAGCATAATGATTTAGAATGATTGTCACACTTTCCAGAATATCATTTAATGAAATGTATCTTGTTTGAAATAATGCTTGGTTGTTCAACTGCATCTTATTCTTTTTCTCTTGAATTTTGGATTGAGTATGTATTCTGACACTCTGACTCTTGGTGTTAGCGACTCTATCTGGTCTTCAGCCATTCTTCTTAATATTTGTGCCATTGATTTGGATAAAGACAAATGTCATATGACTCTTCGTGTTAGATGTCATTTAAAAATAGAGTAAAAAAATAGAGTAAAAAAGTAGCTTTTTTTCCTCATACAGTTTGCTATAAAACAATTTCATTTTATTAATCCAGATTTTCTTTTATCTAATATGAAATCTACAAGAGTACATTTCGATATATAATGGATCATCTTTTTTTTTTGTTCTGATTCTAGATACAAGACCTAGAAAAAGAAACTGACCACCTGAATCAAGTGGTTTTCTCTCTAAGACAGAGATCTCAAGTCAGTACAGAGACCAAAGTGAAAAACATTGAAATGGAAAACAAAATACTTCACGAGTCAGTTAGTGAGAGCAACAGCAAGCTCAGTAAGCTTGAATTTGAGAAAAAGCAGTTGCAAAAAGATTTTGATCAAGTTAAAGAAAAAGTAGAAAAAGTAGAAGAAATGGATAAAGAACTTCATCGGCTCGAAAGGGAGAATGACCAGCTTGCCAAAAAAATTGCAGCCATGAAAGTTACCACTGAGAAAGTAGAAGTACTTGAACAAGAAAACAAGGATCTAGAAGTTGAAAACAAAAAGCTGAAAAAGTCTCTAGATACTTTGCACAATGTTTCTATCCAGCTGGAAAATTTAGAAAAGAATAATAAACAGCTAGATGACAAAAACCTGGAGCTCAGGCAAATTGTAGAGACTATGAGATTCACCAGTACAAAATTAGCCCAGATAGAGGCAGAAAACAAACAGCTAGAAAAGGAAAATGAGGAACTTCAAAAAAACATAGTCATGCAGAAAGTTCTGCTCAAGAAATCAGAAAGGTTGGAGCTGAGTTACCAGAGTATGAATGCAGAGAATCAAAGACTGCAGCAAATTCTAGAAAGTAGCAATAAAAAAGTTCAGCAATTGGAAAAAGAAATCCAGGGTGTTGAAGATGACAATCAAAGTCTTCAGAGAAAATTAGAGGAACTGAAAATCTCAAATAAGCAGGTGGAATGGTTGGAAAAAGAGAAGAAACTGTTGGAGCAGGAAGTGTTTCAATTGGATAAAGACAAAAAAATGCTGGAAAAAGAGACAAAAAGACTATGGCAGCAAGTAGAGCTAAAAGATGCCAACTTGGATGAAAATACTATAAAATTAACAGCAATTGAAAAGGAATACAAGATTTTAGAAAGAGAACTTGCTAGAGTCAGAGATTCATCAAATAAGATGAAGGAATTTGAAAAGAGCAATAAAGATCTACAGAAGCAAGTTACTATTGATAAGAGAACTCTAGCTACGTTAAGAGAGGTAAGCATAATTTCACTGCCTATCCTCTCATGAGGAATTAGGGAACCAGGATGTAGTGATTAAAAGCTTTACAACTTCCTTAAAAATAGGGAATAATGAATTGTAGGCAGTCATTGCCGTCATTGATTGTATCATGGAAGCCAATTGTTGATTCACGTACAACACAGCAAAGGCACAGGTTTATCTTATGCTTCAGATAAATCAGTTCAGTTTAGTTTATTAAGCTGTATGGGTATTTCAAATAGGGCGAATATTATACAGTCAAGTTAATTTTAACATACTCAGATGGTTCCATAACTAATGACACTTCCCTTTATTTGAATGAAATGAGAAATTGCAATAGACTTCCTCATTTAATCATTGCTTGGCATAGAATAGCTACTTTATTTTAGGAAAAAAGTCATAAGTATTGTATAGAACTGAGAGATGATAATTCCAATTATGGAAGATCATGTTCCAAAAACATCTGTATGTTGAGCTACAACTGTTAGTTGCTCAGTGTTTGTGAGAAGTGAGGCCCAATAGATTAGGAAAGTACCAGATATCTATAAAAAACGTCTTAATAAAACCATTGCACAAGTAAGATTTCATGAGAATACAGCTACATCTAAAACCTTGATTAAAACGTTTTGATTTATGTTTCTTCATAGTAAAATTGTGTACATGTTCACCACATTTTTTTCCCAGCAGCCTTGGAAATTATTTGTTTTTTCATCATTGTTCCTATTTGCAGGATTTAGTTCTTGAGAAGTTGAAAAGCCAGAAGTTATCTAGTGAGATGGATAAATTGGACCAGGAACTAGAGAAGATGGGATTAAATAAGGAACTGCTTCTGCAGGATGATAATGGCAACAGTGAGAAGTGAGAAGATAGTTTGTTTTCCAGTCTGCATATTTCTGTATTTTAACTTCTGTTCCTTTAGTCTCCTCCAGGTTTTAGGCATACATGCTTTTTTGCCATTGGAAATTGTAGTTGTCAGGTAACTGGAAGAAAGTCCCCTATCTAATCTAAATCTTTTAAACAGGTGGTTTTCTTATTTAAACAACTGGCCTACAATTGGCAACAAAACTACCACTTTAAAACTTAGTTAAATAGTAAGTTTCTGTAAAAGCATTCTTTCTTCCAATCACTGCTTGAAGGAATATGAAAGCTTCTTTAGATAAAGGATGCAGTTAATTTGTGGGTAGTGGTCCAGATACCACATTACAACAAGTAGAGGGGGCCACAGTAAAAGCAAGAGGGACCAGAACAAAAATGAATTTAAGTTTGATAAATGTGTAAATCAAATTACAATCAAATTAGCCAAACACATGTATACTTAATACTTTCCCCTTGTATCAATTAAAAATTCTCATCCTATTGCAACTCTTATGGATATACTGGAAGTTGTACCCAGGGGTTTCTGAGATGACATGATATCATCACTATCAGAGATGATAGTACTTTTCCCCATTCTGGCTTGTCTCTGGGGTAACCCACTTTGCATGGGACAAACTTTACCGCTATTCTAATGTTGCAATTCTATAAATTGTACATTGATCTTATTCATTGATTTTCCCAGATGAGAAAATAAAATACTGATATAAAGTAAATCTTAGGCACTCGGCTAATACTTGCAAAACATGGACTTTGTTCTTTCATATATTTTCAGTTACTGACATGCTGTCCTTAACACCCCTCAGGAAATATAAAATCTTGGAAAGCCAAACTGAATGTATTCTAAAGAGAACACTAGCTAGTAAAGAAGAGAAAATTGTTGCACTGGAGGCCAAACTACAAGAATTTGTTAACTTAAACCAACAGTTACAGAATGAACTAAGCATGGTAAGACAGAAACTCAGAAACAATGCTCAATAGTAACAGGTGACCCATGACGGGTCACCTATGAAATAATGCAAAACTTGATATATACAGAAGTTCTTCAACTTGGTTGTAAAAAGTGCTTTTGACCCTGTGTTTTCTAATCTATTGATGAAGGTGTCTGGTTTTTGATTATGGCTTAAATCTCTATACAGCTTTATTTTACAATTATCTAAAAGGGGTTTTTCCTAAATAATTTCCTGTAATTTGGAAGGGGGATCATCTTACATTGTTTAAGAATAGAAGATGCACTGTTCAAAGTGAAGGAATGGTTATTATGAAAACAAGTGCCTGAAAACAGGAGTTGCTACTAGCAAGTTCAGTGGAGATGAACATACTAAACTCTGCTCTCTTACTGCCTTCCACCTGTAGGAAGTGAATGTTAGCAATTGGGTTTTTTTTAATGAAAGTTCTGCTCATGAATGAAAACAGAATCCATAATTAAATATTCTGGTAATCCATTAATAGAGAGGTTCTCCATTTCAGACATTTATTATTTTCAACACATAGAGGGAAAAGAAAGAGAATTAGTTAACATATGAATGAAAAAGAACTAACAAGTTACAGATTCTTACATCCAAACTAAAAACTTCAAATTGATTGAGATTTAGCTACAGAGTAACCATACATAGAGATTACAATTCAATATACCAAAGTTCATTTTTCCAGTTTCTACTCCAGTTTACCCCATGTAAGCTGCTCTAAATAAACTCATCCTCAGTACTGCAATAGTCTTGGCATACTTGCTTGGCAGCAATAACTATTTAAAGTTTTATGCTTACTAAGCCCAGATTTTTACTAACTCCTTGTGAGTGAATCACTAGTTTATGCATGAAAATATGGTTTCTTTAGAGAATTTCACTGATGCAGGTACCTTGTTTTATTTGCAGACATCTTTAATCAATAGTCATGATTTCAGTTTTTTTTCTGGCCTTGCCTAGTTTGTCTCTGGCTCAGGTCAATGTATATATACAGGTAACACACACACACACACACACACATGTATCCACATGCACATACATACATCCTTGTATAGATGGGTAACAGCATTTGTTGGAGGATTATCTTAAATTTTGTGTGATCTTTTCAAGTAAATAACTGCACATGTTATAATCTTTGGCTACATTTACAGATGAGGAAGGATTTTGCCTGTCTTAAGCAAAAGCAAGAAGAGGGAACTTTTATGCAAAAGCTAAATCAACCATTGGAAAATTGTCAGAAGGAAGCAACGATGGAACTTCTCAAAGTGAAGGACAGAGCTATAGATCTGGAAAGGAATGTAAGATGTCAGCTGTGTGCTTATTTCCATTTTAGGTTACAAACAATTCACATATTTTAATTCATTGGGTTATATTTGAACATGCTTATGTACTGATTGGGTTTATGTACTTCTCCATACATCTTTGATTCTGAACATATTCTCTGCTAAACTGCAATAAATACAAATTTTTATATAACATTTCCTTTCAGAAGCGTATTATAATATATGAAGCATCCCTATGAATAATACTTAACATTATTTTATTTATTGTGTTTCACCATTCTAAAGAATTAACCTTTCTTTCAAGTTGGAGAAGTTGCCTAAATAAAAAGGGCAGAGAAGACCTTTCTTCCTTTCATTGTGTGGTAGCATTTTTTTTTTTGTAATGATTGGATTGAAAAGAAATTTGCAGAGGATGCTGGGCCACTTTTATGGTGACTTCAAAAAGAGAAATGGATGGTTCTGTTCAGCCTCCCTCAACATTACCTGAAAACAAATATGGCAGTTGTGAATGCAGCCTTGTCAGCCAGTAGAACACAGGCATAACCAATACCCTTCCTCTTATGCAGATTGTAGGTGTTGCCATTTGAAAAACCACCGAATGAGAGATGCTCTCTGGCACAAACATAACAACCATTAACTCTAACACACACAAACACACACACCTCCCATTCCTGTGGGATACAGAGCAAAACTTCTGTCATTTCAGATCTTAAGGTAGCTTTCAAAGAAAAACTGGACTGAAGGCAGGAATGATAATTAAATCACCTCAAATCTTTTAAGGAATGTAGGGATATTAAAAAGATAATTCCTAGCTCACAGCCTGCCATAGTAATTTCACAAAAAGAAAATAAGATAAAATACAGGCAAGTGAAACAGGTCTCAGTGGACAGAAGCAGATGGGTTTCTTCGTTGCTGAATTGAACTTTCTGAGATTGTGGTGTGGCATTCCTATGACTTTTTATTCCCTCACTAGTGTCAGAAGTCAGAATAGTTCCTCTATTGCTCTGCTAGAACAATTAACCATTATAGCCAAATACTTTCTAGTTATGGGAAAAGAAAGCAAACCCCTCAAGTACTTTCTGTCCTGGATGATATAGCCGATATATTTAGCAGTTGTTCTCACACGATGTGAGCATTTTATTCTCTCCTCTATTTCACCAGTTATTTTCTCTCTTTTCAGAATGCAGCTCTGCAGACAGCTATACAGCTTCATAAAGAGCAACTAGCTCGTTTGGAATTGCAGAATGGCTCCCTCAACAGCCAGATCCTGACACTACAAAAGCAAAATGCTTTCCTTCAAGAGCATAACACTGCAATGCAAACACAAACAGCTAAACTCCAGGTCAGAAAAAAAAAATCTGTCTGAAAATGTATAGGTACTTTTGTTTTAGAGGAAGCAGAAAGTAACTATTTTCTATCGTTAATCCAACTTACTTTCAATGCAATGTGATGTATCTTCCTTTCCCAACCTGCAAAGCAATACATTTGAGTATTCTACTTTTTGAGAAAAATCAGAAAACTTTTGGATTTCAGTTGTTAAAATACATTTATGTTGCTTTTGCTAACATAAAAAAAACAAAGACAAGGCAAAAAGAAGTAAAGAAACAAAAACGTAGATGAAAAAAGAAGGAAATTGCATTTAAAATTACCTTTCACTAAATGGAGTTTGTGGATGTTCTATTAAATGCCATATAATGCAGTTCTAATAGTTGGAACTAAGCCAGTTGTGGTAAGAAAATTCTTAAAAGAGGTAAAGCAGAGAGAGGTATGGCAGGAAAGAGGAACAATAAGCTTGTGTTTTAATAGACAACTTCAGAAACTGGATCTCTCTTTGTAATAATAGATTTGTCATTTACTTTGAGAAACTATAGGTGGAGAATTCAACCCTAAATTCCCAGAGTACATCCTTGATGACCCAGAATACCTTACTACAGAATCAGCAGCTGGCCAAGGAGCATGAATATGACAACCTGCTGAAACAGAAAGAGCAGCTCAACGCAGAATATGAGTCCCTTCTTCAGGATCATGAACATCTTGTGGTGCTGCACGAACGGCAGTCTACAGAATATGAAACACTAATCAAGCAGCACAGCAACCTTAAAACCTTGCACAAAAATCTTGACTTGGAGCACAAAGATCTAGGGGAAAGGTACAGGGTTTTACTTCATAGTAGAAGTTTTTCTCTAGATAATAACGGCAGATTAGTGGGAAGATTATCATATGGTGAAAATCTGATTTTTATTATCATTACAGCCAATGATGTTTAGATGATGTCCCTAAAGCATAAGTTCTTAAGTACAATAAATGTCATTCAGAAACCTATCTTTTCAGCAAAGTTAATAACATAACTATCATATCCATTCAAAATAACTTGTTTTGAAATGAATGAATACATATTTTAATAAAGTATCAGTATTGAGCCCTTGTTTGGATTTGTTTGAAACTTTTATATAGGCCTCACAATTTATATCATGTATATATCCAAATTTGATTTATACATACATACATAAGGTAGACAAAGTTCAATTGTTCGTGTTCTGTTGATTGGAGTGGGAACAAATGAAACATGCTTTAAAATACTTAACTTTGGGTGAAATTATATGGAAGAACAAAAGAGCAAAAATTATTGTTAAAGAGAAATCTTGTTTAAGCTGTGCTATGCTGATTCTGGTAACCCAGTCATATTCATTCAAAATAATTGATAGTGTCTCCTCTTTTGTTGAATTGGATTAGTTTGAAATTTTTATAGAGGCTTTATAATGTGTTTTAAGGCAAAATTGCACATATATATTTATTTCATACAGATACAGCAGTTTAACTGGGTATAAAACCGAACTGGAAGAAATGGAGGTGATTTTAAAGACGGAAATGGATGTTTTACAACAGGAGAAGAGAACAAGCACAATTATGACTGCAGAGAACCAGAAGCTTAGAGAAGAACTAGAAAGGTATCTGTTTTCAGAAATGATGCAGGCTGTTAATGTATATTAATGGGATAATTTGGTTGATCCATGTCACTCTTAGAAATGTATACAAATGACTGCCTATTAGTTGAGTATTCTTAACATTTATGCTACAGTGGTTGCACTTGCTCACAATAACTATCTAGGTGTGGAGGAGTGATACTTTATATTAATCCTTTAACTGTGTAGTTCTAAAAAGTCTTGAATTGTGGTATAAACCTGCTTTCCCAGTTGTGGAAAAGGGCCCTTCTACCAGACAACCTTTAGTCAGTGGAATGGTCACCTAAACATGCCAAGTCCTTTAAAAATGCAAAAATCCATATCTTCTACAAATCTTCTGTTAGTTGAATTGATCTTGATTATAATAATACTGATTTTAATTTTGCATGGATTTTAATTGCATTAATTCTATTATATTTTATCATTTGCATTTTTAATCCCTGCAGATGATTATGAGTGTTGTATAGAAAGGCAGTATCTAAGTTCAACAAATAAAAATATATATTTTTAAAAATCCAGATAAATCCATCTTTTACATAGATAAAAATATTAACACTTGCCCTATACCCCTTGCTTTGGACCCTGGATCTTTGCTCCAGATAGATAGAAATTAGGAAAGCTCTAAGCAAATATTGTAGGACTAAAGAATTACAAACATAATAAAACTTGCATAATAGAATCCCAGTACTGTGAAACATATTTTACTGGATTAAAGGTGCATATTTGCATCAAGACATTGTCCCTCAAACAAGGACTAAGTTGATTGTATCCAAAGTAGTCTGGTGTTTGGTTTACAATTTAACTATCTCTGACAATTTATGTTACTGAAATACTGATGCATTTGGGCAATGATCCCATTCCACAAGTTCATGTTGTTGCAAATTTTACATAAGTTTGTTTTGTGATACAAAAGACTAATTTGGCTTTAACAAATTTGGAAGTAACAAAAACTCCCACCCATATAACTTCTCTTAAATCAAGGTGTAATATAGTATTTAGTTTTAAGTCCTCAAATAACAACAATAGTATTTCTCAATAAGACAACATATAACCAGGCAGCTTATTGTACTAAAATAAAGCCATAACAAGCACATCTTACTACAGAATTTTATCACCCTTTCATATTGTTACTTTAATATTTAGAAATATAATAGGATGTTAAGTAATTGAATAGGATATTCAAGTTTTTGGGATATAAATATATCTGTCTAGAAAAACAATGGATTAAACCAGTTTTAGTTCTTGACCTTGTTAAGATTTAAATTATACAAAAGTCCAAAGTAATTAACACTGCTGTTGTGCATTTGAATGAAAGTGTTTTGCGTTTCTATTTGAGGATGAATATCTCACACACCAAACTTAAAGCTGAGTACGAAGGGCTCCATAGTCACACTAAGGAGCTGAAAACATCCTTGAATAATTCTCAACTAGAGTTGAACCGTTGGCAAGCTCGATATGATGAGCTGAAGGAACAGCACCAGACTATGGATATCACCTTAACTAAACTGGACAACCATTGTGAGGTGAGTGCTATGTGTTATGAAAATCCAACAATATTATAGCTCTGGGAAATATCACTGCAATTCAACGGATGTACTATGCGTAATCTATTAGAACTGATTTTCTCTTAAAACCATGGATTAGGATTGAAATTCATGTTCAATCCTAAAAAATTGAATTGTGAGAAAATGAGGTCTTTGAAGTTCAGTGACAATAGAGAGAAAAATACTTCTAAGCCTCCATTTACACTGTCCTAGAATTGATTTTACTTTTTGTAGGCTAGCAAGAGAGGAAAATAAAAAATAAACTCCATACAGATAGTTCTTGACTTACAACCACAACTGAGACTGTAATCTTGGTCACTGAGCAAAGTGGTGCTTCACTGTTTCATGACCCTAAACCCAGCACTCCTGGTTGTGGCCATTAAATGATCTTCCAGGTTATTAAGCAGATAGAGTGTGGGGTACCTCAGGAGGCTCTTCTCTGGAGCTGAAAATCCTCCCTGCTCAACTACAAACATGATTTTCAGCCCCCAAGCGGAGAGACATCTATGCATGGACTCATCCTGGCCTCCCCTGAAGCATCCTACACTCCTTTTCTTATCGTGCTGCCTCTCCAGTCTCTGCTTGGATTTCAGCTTCCTCTTGTCTCTGAAACTAGACCTGTTTGCCAGAATAGTGCAGCTCTGCTCTATAAATGAAAAAGAACTCCTTCAACAGTTCACACGTTCAAACTCTTCTGCGCCTCACTAAAGGCATTTAGCTCCTCTCCATGGACAGAAAGGAACGCTTTCAATGGGGCACAGGAACAGAAATTGATTCTGTATCCTTCCAAGGGAGTTCAGCTCTCCTTGACAACCAGCTCTTTTAACCAGCCCCCCAGAGAGGAGGAGTCTTCTCTGCAGCTTGCAAACTTTCCTGATGGCTTCCCCAATGATTTTCAGGGGAACCTGGTGAAGAAGATTGCAAATGACAATCACATGGTTGCAGGGTGTTGACAATTGGTTGTAAGTGTGAACAGATTGCAAAGTACCCAGATCACCATCATGTGACCACATTTGTGGTGTTGCAACATTTTGCTTTCAAAACAATTCCGAATTGTTAAACAGTTGAAAGTCAAGGATTACCTGTAATGTCGCTTAAAACTCTCCCTGACTGCAGTCAGTATTGATTATGTCTAATTTTGCTCAGTGCTAATTGTGTATCTTAAGTGCTGGTGGTTGTATTATGACTTCTGGTACTGAAGTTCAAAGAATTGTTCACTGAACAGAGATTTTTTCATAAATAAAAGTGTTTGCTCTGATTGCTTTGCAACATGTGGACAAATGTGTACAAAAAAACCGCTCATCCATTGTATGTCTGTTAAATAGCTGCTTGCTCGACTAAAAGGAAACTTGGAAGAAGAGAATCATCATCTTCTCAGTCAAATCCAACTATTAAGTCATCAGAATCAAATGTTGCTGGAGCAGAACATGGAGAATAAAGAACAATACCATGAGGAACAAAAGCAATATATGTAAGAAAAGCAATCTTTTTGCATACTGATCTTGGCTTATGAGATTAATAATATGTCAGAGGGATGAGGGAACAGGAAAACCTTTTAAAAGAGATCATTGAGGGCAGCCAAAAAGCAATTCATGAAATTTCTCTGCAACTACAACATGCTTTTGCTAAATGTAAGCATACAGTTCATTGTGTACGTTTTAGTCTGATGTTTGGGTTTGAAAATAGGTGCAAGTCAATAGTGTTGTTAAATGAAAAAAAAATGGAAGGTTTACTCCAGTCACTATTGTTGTCCTATATGAGCTTTGGTGTATAATATCTGCTGGGGTCAAGTCATATTACAGTATATTGTAATTTAAACATTCATATATTTAAGTATGTTTAAATTAGATATTAAGTTAGATATGGCCCGAGAAGGATTTTTTATGTTGCTATCAGGAATATTGACTTTTTTTCCTGGAAAAATATTATAGTTCAGTTTTAGCATTATAATGTTTTCCTCAGCAAATAACTGTAAATTTATAGTTTTCTCTTCATTGTATGTTTTTTAAACAGTGATAAATTAAATGCCTTAAGGAGACACAAAGAAAAATTGGAAGAGAAAATAATGGATCAATACAGATTTTATGATCCAGCTCCAAAAAAGTAAGTTTTATATAGGAAAACATGTCTTATTAATTATCAACTCCAAACAATTCATAAGATACAAGCTGTACTTCAGTCATTACACTTTGACTTACTAAGTTGATATATGAATAAACCATGGTGCCCTTTCTGTAAGTGAAAACATGTAGAAGCCTTCACTTAGCTATAGGCTTGTGTTTCAGAAAATATTATAGATAGTAGACAGTACATTAAATCAGTATTGCAAATTATACCTCAAATTAAGATGTTTTGATTTCCAAAACATGCCAAAATTTTGGATATAGCATAATTGCATGTATAAGAATGGTTTCCAATTAGAATTAAATTCTACATTGGATTTACCTTTTAAATACAAAGTTAATCTAGGCATCGAAGCATGTTCTCTCAATCTAGTTAGCCATATTCCTGAAGAAGGAATTAAATACATTTTCCAATAAAAGACATATAAAATCCTTGCAACTATTAACATACACAATACTATCTCAGTACACATTTTGAAGAGATATATGGTTTTAGTGCAATTTAAAGGGGAATATTTCTAGCTCAGTGTTAAAATTAGAGTCTTTGGTGCTCTGAGCTTGGTTTTTTTCTTGCAGATGTTTCATTACCCAGGTTAGATATAATATCACTGATGGTGTTACCTAGTTTGTGTAATGAAACATCTGCAAGAAAGCAACCAAGCTCAGAGAGCATCAACAGTCCCTCATTGGTGCAAGTGAATAAGAATCTCAGTTTGCAGAGACATTACAGCTTTTCAGTTTTTTTCTATTCTACAATAAAGCATTTTCCACTATTGTTAGGCTTTATAAGTTTGCCAACATACACATGTATAAACTCACGCACAAAAGATCCAATCTGGTTGTTACAATGCCAAATATTTATTTTAGCAATCAAGACTAGCATGATATACTTATAATAAAAGAATGGAAAGTTCAATGAAAGAAAAATATGACATTTACTTCAAATATTTCCTAGAATTAAGAGATCACCCAATTCAATAGAATCCTGGAAAAATATTGCTAATGTGTAATTAAACTTTGGAATTTGCTATCACAAAATGTGCTGCCTACCAATTTGACTGCATTCCAAAAAAGGTTGGACCATTTCATAGAAAATATAGAATTTAATGTCTGTTGCCTGGATGGTGATGTGCCATCTGCTAAAAAAACTAGTGGGCTTCCTTGTGCCATTGTTGACCACTATGAGAACAGGCTGCTGGGCTAGATGGGTCAGGGATACCATTCAGCAGGCACTGCTTATATTTTTAGTGTCCTCGGAGAGAAGTAGTAAAATATTGGGTAATTTGTAAATAGATTGGTACATAAGGACTTCTAGTTTTCTACCAAAAATATTTTAAATAGATCTTTTATACGGTGACCCCATTTTATGGCATAATATAAAAAAAGAACCTTTATAAGCAACAGAATTCAGAAATATTCTATTTCTATCACTTGTTTTAAGTCATAATTAATTAATTAATCTTACTGACTTTCTTGCTGTAGAGTAGCAGTCCCCAACCTTTCCGGCTCTGTGGATTGGCCACAGTGGTGGTGGAGGGAGAGGGGATGGTTTTGCAAGTATCCTGCTGCTTGTTCAAATGGAACTTTGCATACTTGCCTGACGCTTACACGGCCTGGCGTTTGGGGACCCCTGTTGTACAAAATGAGAAAATTAAGTGAAATAAGAGGAAAAATATTGCTGTCCTATTGAATATTTCCAATAATAGGAAAAACCACTGGATAGGAGCTAAAGCCTTGGTTAAATTCATGAAGCCAAAGAAAGAGACAACAAGAGAACGAGTGAAATCTTCAGCAGATAGTTCTCCATCTCTGTTAGAAAGCATGGAGGCAGCAGGTTCAGAATCTCCATCACAGCCACCCAAGCAACAGAAGAGTCTGGAAACTACCTCCAAAGAATTCAGCTTCATGGAAGACAAAGAGCATAAGGCAGGACCCAAGGTCAAAGGTAGGCATTGCATTTCATTGGAGAATGAATTAGCTTTGTAGCATCATCCTGATTAGCTTTTGCTGACAATTTTTTGTTAATTAAAAACATGTTGAGTTTGTAATCCAGTTAACAATCACTTCTGTTTGGCACTGATATTCTTTAGGCCTAATCATAAAATCCGATTAGGTGTCTAGGTGAAACAGCTAGCTAGTCCATCTTATGAGATAAGATGTATAGAAAGAGAGCAATGGCATATTCTGTTTTCGGAACCGTGGTCGGATCTTGTCTATTTTGTAGAAAAAATAGGAGGAGGTGGGCATTCCATGCTGGAAGTATAGACTTATGGATGGAAACTAATCAAGGAGAGAAGCAACTTAGAGCTAAGGAGAAATTTCCTGACAGAATTTTCCTGTGGAACAACTTGCCTCCAGAAGTTGTGAATGCTCCAATACTGGAAGTTGTTAAGAAAAGATTGGACAATTATTTGTCTGAAATGATATAGGGCAGTGATGGCTAATCTTTTCATCCTCATGTGCTGAAATAGCACGCGTGCGCATGTGCAGGATACCTGCACCCATAATGCATTGTGCGCGCAACCCCTCCACCCATGCTGCACACCTCTGCACATGTGCGCATGTCTTCTGCACATGCCCCATGCAAGCACGGCAGATACCCGACAGCTGGCTGGCAGGAGGCGTGCACACATGCGCAGTACACCTGATCTGAGGCGATAGTTTTCATGCTGGCAGAAATGACTCTGTGTACCACATACGGCACACATGGCATAGGTTCTCCATCACGGGTATAGGGTTTCCTGTCTGAGCCGGGGGTTGGACTAAAAGACCTCCAAGGTCCCTCCCAACTGTTATTTTGTTATTCTATTATTCTGTTAAGGTGTTTGCCTTTACCCTTCAACTATTTGTAACTATGGGCTAGAAATATGGACTAGGGCAAAGTTGTTGACACCAATCTTGTACAAATAAAAAGATTTCATTGGCCTGGTGTTCCTTGTCAATTCCAGGCCCAAGCTTGCCACTCTGGAATTAATTCTGAAAATTAAGAAGGTATTTCTTTCACAAGGACAAATATGTTTGGGGTTTTTTTTTTTGCAATGCAGGCTTATTTTTTTAATACTTAAGTGCAAAGTGCATCATAATTCTCAGCAAATAAACAAGGCTTTTTTATTGTGAGACTCTTATCTTTAGAACTCTCAGTATCCTGAAGATTTATTTTCATTATGGGGTCATAGATTTACCAAGTTGTTTTTGTTGCCATTTTGCTTGTCCATGTATTATTTTTGTGTTCTTTTAAGAGCGTAGTGCTGTTACTGTTTATTCTATCAATCATATGGAGCTCTTATAACTAAACTATAATAGAACTATTGCACTATTGTTATATGCCATAATGTACATGCCAATTCTATGTGTTTATCAAATGTTAGTTGCTTTGCACTATCTACATAGTATAGGTGCATTCTGTTAATAAGCTCAGTTTCTAATTGCATTGATGAGTATTTTTTGCATTGTGGGACTTTTCCACCAAGCAGAAACATTCCCCAGAAGTTTTTTTTTGTAACTTGCCTAATTTTTCTGCATTGAAAATGTAGTCTGTCTTGGTGACAGCAGAGGGAGCAAAGGCAAAAGAATTAGCAACCCAGATCCAAATATGAAAAATGTGAAGGATCCTTAATATTATATGATCTTTGCTTATGTGTTTTATTGCATAATAAGTCTCGATAAAGAATTGAGTAGACTTTGTTGATAATAATTGATCAGTAATAATTGCTTCAATTAAAAACATTTTTGGAATAGATTATCCCTAATTCTTCCATTGACTTAAGCACCACAAAACCAAGTAATTATGTTGATTATCCTAGCACATGCCCTTGATCTGTAATTATACTGTACAGTTAGTCCTTGACTTATGACCACAATTAGGACCAGAATTTCGGTCATTGAGTGAAGCAGCCATTAAGTGAGATGTCCATGTGACCGCTTCATTCAGCAATCTTGATTCTCCCCAATTGCGATTATTAAGTGACTATCGGGGTCATTAAGCAGACAGAGCGAAACAACTGCCTGTGAAATAAGGGCAGGCAGCTTCCCTCCATGCTCAGGGAGGGAACTCTTGTGCTAAACTGGAGAAACAAAGCTGAGATCTTTATGGCACAAGCTTTGTTTCTCCATCCCAGTTCAGGAGTTCTACACCCTTTCTTGTACAAGCAGAAAAGAACTCTGGCACTGGGCTGGAAAAATGAAACTGGAATCTTCAGATCTTCACTTATCTGGACCAGTGCAGAAGTCCCACCCACGCCCCTCAAACATGGAAGGGAACTTCTGCAGCAAGCTGAAGAAACGAAGCTTGAATCCCAAAGATCCAAGCTTCATTTCTCCAGTCCAGAAAAGATTTCCACTATCTGTGCAGTCCCTTCTTTGTGAAGTGCTTCAGGACTTGGTATTCTCTCCCTTCTTATTTATTTTCTACATGAAGCTGTTGGGTGAGGTCATCTGATGGTTTGGAGTGAGGTATCCTCAGGTATCCTGCTGAAGATACCCAGCTTTATATGTCCACCCCAGATCACCTGAGTGATGCCATGGAGACTAGGAAGGCCTGGATGAGCAAAATAGGCTTCAACTCAACCCAAGCAAGACCGAGTGTCTCTTTTGGATCTCTGATTTCGGACACCTTTCATGGGTTCTAGATGGGGTGGCAATACCCCCAGACAGAGTCAGTGTGCAAACTGGGTCTCATCCTGGATTTATGGCTCTTGCTCAAAGGGCAGGTAGCAGCCACGAATAGGAGGGCCTTTGCACAGCTTCATGTTATGTGCCAGTTGTGCCTGTTTCTGGACTGGGCAAGAGATTGTTCATGATCATTCATGCCCTTCTAACCTCTATGTTGGATTACTGCAAGTGGTTTTATGTGGGGTTGCCCTTAAAAGGTATTCAGAAGCTTCAACTGGTACAAAATGCAGCAGCACGGAGAGTTCCTGTTGCCAGTTACTGGCAGGAAGGGCATACCCAGGTACCATCAGCTAGGGAGTGCTGATTGGGGAGACCCAGAAGGAGAGCCTTTTCTGCCATGACAGTCACCCATTGGCACGTCATTCCCTCCCCTCTGAGTTCAGATTGGTCCTGTCCTTATTGGCCTTTTAGTAAAGCCTTGAAAACTTAACTTTTGTGTTTGAGCCTGTGGTCCTGGTTGTGTGGATTATGCCTGTTGCTGTGTGGTTTTATTTTTATTTTACATTATGTATTTCATTGTTTTATTTTACTGTAAGCTCCTTGTTTTTTATAAACTCAAATAAATAAATATGTTTATCTCATAAAAGAAATTATAATGTATGTTTAATCATAAATATTAGAGCAGCCTTTTCTAACAGTATTGTACCCTGGAGGAATTCCTGAAATACTTTCCAGGCCTCAGGTATCCTCTGCATAAAAATTAACATATCTACAACTAGCATTGCCTAATGTGTAACATTCAGAAAACAATGTTGGGTGGTTTTTTCCCAGTCACAATCTATTGTGGAACCACACTTGAGAAAGACTGTTCTAAAGGCTGCTGCCATAGATAGTTATCTATCTGATGTAAACCTTATTTGGTTAACAATTGCTGTAGAAATTGCTTAGTCCTTGTTCATGTTAACAGTTTTCTTGGATGTTTGAACTTACTTTTTAGTTATTTCTGTTACTTTTTTTCCCTCTCTTTTCTGGGGTCTCTGGGTGATAACACTTAGCAGCTCAACGTAAAAAGATTGCCTTTTTGAGAACCACAAGCAAGCCCAAGGAAAAGTCTCCTAAATCTCCATCGAATAACTCATCTCTCTCTAATCGTCTCCGGTTCTGGTCGTCTTCTGACATCCCATCCTCTCCTAACGAATCATTTTCTTTCTCAGAAACAAAAGATTTCTAACCTCTTCTCTTATCATTTATCCCCAATGCATTTCCAGTGTTTTATTTTTGAACAAATAAAATCTATAGCCCTTCTGTACACAAGTCATAGATGCTCAGCGTATAACTGAGACAGAATAAATCCAAGATCAAACCAAGTCAACACGGACAACATTTTCTCATCAGTAAAATGAAGGACCTTGTTGCACAATGTGGAATATTTCTTCAGTGCCGTACACTTTAACGAGGCATGACATACTGTGCCTGTAGTTTTGCAAGTACTTTTGGTGATGGTGCACATACTGAGTAAGTGAACCTGTTGTGTACTACACTAATGCTTTGCAGATTTGCCCATGTGCCTCGTGTCCTGTCCAGATGTTAAAATAGATTTTTGTTGCTGTGTCACTGGCAATGCATCCTTTTAATAATATTCTGTTCTGCATTAAAAAAATAACTCCTAACAATTTTTGCAATTTCTCCTATATCCACTGTGCTCTGCTTGTCTGTTGTCTTAATATTATTGCAGTGTAAATATGAAAATACAGGGATTTCTGCCATTGATGAAAATAGCTTGATAATTATGTCTTGCTTTTATTTAAAACGCTAGGCCAACAGTAACTTCAAAATAGGCATTAAAGTTGATTTTTGTTCTGAATGGCAAACACCATTGCAATTTGATAATAAACAGCCACAGTTGCAGCTGTGCTTAGCCAGTTAACATTAAATGCCATAGCAGTGCATCAGAATGAATACTATATTCTACAGATGCTTATCTACTTGAAACTACATGTAATCGATTTGTCTTCTGCTTCAGCCATGGTTTGCTTTATTAAGTTTAGCATGCTACTTCAATAGCATGGAATGGTTTGTGCCTTTTCTTTGTTGTTTTAGTTGGCTTAAAAACTATATGCTCTTAGACCAGTTTTGCTGTGAGTGATTTTAGAAGCTTCCACAATGCAGGAAAAATTATATATAAAATTTTAGATAAGTGGTTCGGTCTCCTTATAATTTTTTCAGAAAAAAAATGTAAACAACCCACGTTTTATTATTTTACTTCTTGGATTGTCTGTGCCACTTCAAATTTCATATAAATCACTCTAGAAGAGAATTTCTCAGCCTTTGCCACTTGACGATGTCTTAAGATTTTCCATGATAGCCAGAGAATTCTGGGAGTTGAAGTCCACACCTCTTCAAGTGGCTAAGATTGAAAAACATTGCTCTTGAAACAATTGGAATGTGAACGCCTTCTAATTCATTATTTAAAAATTCGATCAAGTAGGACAATTTTTCCGGAAAAGAAGGCATTCTGTTCTGTCCCATATTATTGAATGAATCTTGCTTCATTATTATAGCTAGTGTATTTAGTAGAGTGGAATGGATTGCAGTATTAAAACATATTAGTAATAGTAATTCCTAAAGCGTATGATGTGTTGCAGATGAACAGAGATTCAGAACCCAAATCCTACTCAGCTTTCTTTAAAAAACAATCCACTTAATTTGATATAATTTACTCCAAAACACTTGTGCTTAGGTTTTCAGATTTAGAATAATTTGTTATTCCTCCCCTCCCCCAAATCACATGATAAATGTATAGCTGTATGTAAAGTGCTATTTGTTTCTCTGTCAGTCATTCTTGCTGATCTGAAATTAGGTTAGAAAACTGATAGAAATAGATAATATCTGATCATAAATGAAACTATTGTAAAATCAGAAGAATCTGGAATCGTTTTTCACTGAGTATGCATTTCTAAGGTGATGAGTATCTATGTCTCTTGTCTCTTGCTTCTTTGAATGTTTCAGTGTTTTCCCATTTGACATTAGGGGATTCAAATCTGAAGAGAGTTTCACACTGTGGAGGCAGCAATGACTACATTGAAAATACAAGAGATCCTGCTATTAAACAGTGCTATGTGGACTCAGGTTCCAGGTCTTTCTCTACCCCAATCTCTAGACAACTGAACAGACCAAAAGGTAGGCATATAGCATGCTTATCTTCATGGGGATTTTTTTTTCAGTAAGATATTATTAGTTCCTGAGAAATGAAGTTCAGAAGAAAGAAAATTTTATGTATTTAAAACATTTACACAGCCACCCAACTAAAAACAAACCTCAGGGTGATTTTAAGCCAATAAAACAATATAAAACTAAAATCAGAAAAACCTGACGCCACTATCACACTTCTCTGATGCACCCACATTTCTCATACCACCTTGCCCTTGCCCTATCCCTATACTTGGCAGAAGAGCCAGGTTTTAATTGCTATCTATCTGGAAGGATAAAAGGGTGGGGATCTGTTGGATATCTAGAGGGAGATCAAGAGGGAGATCTGTTGGATATCCAATAGGGCAGGGGCTACAATGGAAGAGGCATGCTTCCAAAGATCCACAGATGGTAATGTTTAAGGGAAGAGATCTACCTACTTTATCTTTGGTGAGACAGACAGACATCCTTGAAGGTAGGCGAGCCTTCAGATAATGACTGACGTTATACGAGCCAACTAAATATATCACATACCAAAAAGCAAACAAGACTTTTTAAAAAACGTTACCTTTTTCAGGCCATAATTCAGATGGTGACCTGTATGCTAATTCTTCTGCCACAGAACTTTCCAACAAGCAGCACAGTAAGTTAAGCTCTTGCCTTTGATTCTGATCCTGGGCTTGGATGGGAATGATACTCAAATATTCACAGAAGAAAATGGCTACAATAGGGTGAATGAAGTCGAAAAGTTATATTTTAAAGAGAAGTTTTATTCCAGTTCTTGGGCTTCAAAATAACATAACGTAAGAAGAAATACAGATTTCTTGGGTGCTACTAAAGATGTTTCTTGGAAGATAAGCAGTTGTTTTATCCTTGAGACACCTTACTCCCTCTCTCCTTTGCTGTGAACACAGACAGGTAGCAGTTTTTAGATAGAAATTTTATTGCCCCAACCTAAAAACACTTGCCTGCAAAGTATTTGCCCTACTATTGGCCCATGTTCTCCAGTAAGTTGGTTTTAGAGAGCGATTATTACAATGAAGAAACACGGTCTTCTTTCTTTCTATTCTAATGCAGCCTAGAAGCTGAGAATTCTCTCCTCCTCTGATTTTTGTTCTTTCTTCTTCTTTTCTTTTTTTTAAATTTCCTGCAGTGTCTGAGTCAGATAGCTTAGAGAACAGTGAAAATGCATCCACTAACAGCTCCCCTTTAAACCTGAAAGGTATGATATTTTCACAACAATATTCATGTACTACAGTCCCTTAATTATTAGGCAGAAGTATTCATAAATTAAATCTGAATCTTTTGTTAAGGCTCACTTTTCCACCCCCGTTCCGTAGAATGCAGATTCTGTGGAATGCAATTATTAAATCAGTATTTTTATATATGACTTAGGATCCCCTAGTCCTTTTATAAGGATGTGTCGAATATTTTAATAGAATAAAAGAAGATGATTTTATATGTTTGAATTTCTTGATACAGGATCTTATGACTATATTCGTGACAGATCAGAAAGCTTTAGCAGTGAAGATACGGTGCTAATGAAAAATATGCCTGGCACATCTAGAGATGGTCTGTTTTGTTCCACCCCTTTGGCAGTTGTGGGTTCAAACACTAAACAGAGTTCCTCATTTAATAAGAATGGTGCATTGTTACATGATACATCTCAGAAAGGCAATCATATACAGAAGCAATCTGCTAAGCACCAATCTGCCTCTCCAGGTAATGAGATGGTAACCTTAGAAGAATTCCTGGAAGAAAGCAACAGATTATCTCCAATGAAAGTAAGTAAATTATGCAGAAAACACATCTGTATGGGGATAGAAGATCATCAAAGGAAAATGCTACATTGCACACTATGGTACCCTGCTTGCTAGTGGAACATGCAGGTTTATCCAGCAGTCAGTCCTGGTTATCCCACAGGCTGAATAAAGTTCCACTAACAAGTCCCTCCCTCCTCCCTCCCTCCCTCCCTCTCTCTCTCTCTCTCTCTCTCCCTCCCTCTCTCCCTCCCTCCCGCCCTCCCTCTCTCCCCCTCCCTCCCTCTCTCTCATTGGTTCTGTTGGTAAAAATTCATATAAATTATTATTTAATTATATATTATGCTTATTTTTGTATTTAGTTAATTGTAGTAATTCAGTTTGTCACCATAGAGAATGGAGGTAAAAATAATGTGTATAAGTTATTAGACTATTTTAAAAGTAGAGGTGGGCAATATTTGACTCATGGATCTTTTACTACTGCAATATACCTTTCAGATAGAAATAACAAAGACTAAACTTGCATGCAGGCAGAGTTCTGACCTTTATTATACCGGTATTTATGTACAAAAAGCACTTCAGTGTTTGCTTGCTTGCTTGTTTTGTGAGGGGAAGACAAAAGTATAAGATGGGATGCAAATTTGAAGGCTAGAATTTTAAAAACAATTTTGCTAGTTTTTCTCCTAATGAATAGATGTTCTGACATGCCCTCCATGGCAGGAATTTTTGAGAAATGTCCATTTTCAAAAAGAATACCCACTCCTTAATTGGGATGAAATGCCTGGTAGCCCTTAAAGAAAACAAGCTGTATTTCCTGTTCTCACTGTTTCCATTAGGTTGTAATCCTTATAAGGTATCCACTTCTATGTACAATTAAAATGAACTGGTATTTATATTAATTTAAGATTACAGTCCCATTTTCACTCTAGGCATACTCAGTTGCACTGTCAGACATTAATCTCAATATGGTTAGCAGACAACTCTGTTCTGAAGTCCAGTTTTTATTTAGGCTTATCTTCCTTTGATGTTACAGTAATATAATAGATTAAAACAAGCAGCCTTATGAATACACTAAATTTTCTGCTGCCTTTCAATCTAGAAATGCATCCTAAGATGAGAAATTGGCTGTCCAGTCATGCCCTGTTTCATTGGGATCTACTGAAAATCACTACAGCTCTAAAATATCCCTTTGGCCTGGATTTTATGCCAGATTGTTCTTCAATTGTGATTACACAAGCATTTTGTGTAAAACATTTTGTATTATCCTCTTTTTTGCTTAAAGATTATACTACTCAATACCATCAAAATGTTTTCAGATTGTGTCTGTGGGTCTGCTTGCAAGTAAACAGCTATGGAGACTTAATACATAAGTGCAACTAGTTGCAAACAACTTAGTTTGGTCTGACCCTGCATTAAAACTGGTTTGTATTTCATGTTATAGATAAGTTATTATGAAAAGTATTTTTGTGATAAATAAATAATAAATATTCATTAAATTACTGATTAAGTTACTGCCCAGAGCTTCTCTGTGAGGGAGATGGATATTTAAGAAGTTTAATATATAAATAAATAAAATTTTATTTTAATCTTCTTTTTAGGATGTATCCAGTAAAGATGACTTGCTGAGTGACTATTTCAGAAAGGCCAGTGAACTTCCATGCCCTGGAGGTCAATTTCCACAGTCACACAGGAAGGAACCAAGCAAGACACCTACCAGTTATGTCACTCCAACTATAAAGTCGCCTGGCATTATTGAAGATGGAAGACCAGCTAAACCAGGCCACTACCTGAAACCAAATCCTGGACCATCAGAACCAGAACCTGTGGCAAACTCCAACAAGCTTACCCATGGACCTCGAAATCAAGCCAGTCGAGCATCAAAGCCATTGGCATACTCTCAACAGAATATTAACATGGGCAGGCAGAGCGCTTCACTGAACCGGGCCTATAGCTTGGCTTCAGCAGATCTACTGAGAGCCACTAGCGCCGATGTGTACAGACGATATGACAGTCTTCCAAAGCCTGTGGCTGCAGATAGCCAGAGAGGCAAGGACTCAGACAACCAGACATCCCAGCTGCCTTTAACTTCTATTTCTCAGAGCTTTCTGAGAGAAAGATCACAGCCTACAAAGATAACGGGTTCTTTGCAAAGTGTGGATTCTCGCTGTCGACAACTTGATATCAGGCGCCTTTCTCTTGCCCCTCCGAAAGATGAGAGGTTACTCTTGTTCCCTCCATTTTCTTATTCTTCCGCCACTTCTAAGGATGATCTTTCCTCTCAGCCACAGGAATGGGCAAAAGTAGATTTAGAGGAACACTGTTCTCCACAATATGGATCTAAAACCAAATCAAAGTCACTGTTGCAAAGTGAGGAGGTCTCCGCTGGGACTCCTGTCAGAATTGTTCCTAACAATTCAGAAGGGAACAATCTTCAGGGAGCTGGTTCAACTGACATCCACATTGCCAAATGCCCAAATCCATCACCAGAAAATAAAATTTTGGCAGAGGGCATTGAGGAAACAAACAAAGGTCTTGGTTCCAAGAACTCTCCTTCATCAACTGATCCCCCTGATCAGCAAACAGTTTGGTATGAATATGGCTGTGTGTGACACTTTGCCAAGGATTGTATAATATATGTTTCACTACTGAAAATTGAGTGACATTGGATGACACTGGTAGATTTACTAAACACTGTTGTCTTAATTATCTTCTGGATGCTTTACACCTCAGTAGAAACATGTATACTTGAGGTTCAAAACTGCAACAGTTCTGATGTCTAGAAGACCATTTGAATGATTCAACCATCTTCTCTCCTTTCTCTTCTTCAATTCCAGGTTCGTATTCCCATAGTCTGGGGTGCTTACCATTTCGTCTTCTTGTGCCTTTTGCAGGCCTTTTTCTTTTACTATTGAGGAAATTGTATCTGTGTGCTTGTCTACTGAACTCAAATCTTATTCACTTTACGCATAATTGCCTGTTCTTTTTAAATACCATCTTTTTACAATTCTAAAATATTCTTTCGGGTGTTAAAAGCAGCATGATGCAAGTGTGTTGTCTTTGCACTGGTTACCTTATTACCAATTATAGACTTTTTAAAAATATTCTGGCTTCTTTGCTGCACTTAACACTAACGTGCAGTACAGATGCTGCCATTTTGTACGTCTGTAATATTTTTATTAAAAACACTGGAAGTAATGCACCCTTATTGACGGGCATGGTCTCCTTTAAATGACAACTTTCCTTGCACTGGTCTGATCTGTTTACCATTCCATGCATTCAATCACTTAATGACCCCATTGGTTGCCTAGAGAACCTGTGCAACCAGTCTGCCCTCCTAATGTGTACAGTTTTTTTGTCTAAATGATATGTAGATCTTTTAAAATGATGTCAATGGATATTGGAATGTTTACAAGCTATCTCAATAAACAATTGCAAGTTCAGCCTTGTTCTAATTTGGTCATTGTGATCTGTATAGAAACCAGATTCCATTTATATACATATTTTTATGAAATCATATTTATATCCAGATGAAATATTTTATTGTATGAGTTTCATTGACTCCTTGTGTATATCTCCTGTTTTATTGTTTGCTTATAAAGAGATACTTTCTAACAGATTGACATAATCATAAACCTTCTCTGGATGTCATAGAAAAAAACTGAATCTGTAACATCTCACACGCAACCAGTGATTAGAGTCTGTCATAGTTTATAGCAGTCACATTGTGAGAAGAGCAAATTTGTAATAAAGACTTTTTAAAATACAAATATCTGTCAAAACTGTCACTTTTTCCTAGAAAAAAAATGTTAAAGTGTTATTAAGCATTGTTCCAGGCTGTCACAATGCACATCCTTTTTAACAGAGCTTTAATATGTGTGAGTGTGTAGGCTGGTACCACCTACTTGTAACTTCAGAGTATGATTCCCCATCTTTTCATATTTATAGAAGTGCTTGAGTTTACTTCCATAGTACAACAAAGCCTACTACATGCATTTCATAAACGTGTAATATTGTATATATTTTCCCAATGTAGACAAGGACAATGTTTGCTTGGTTAATTCTGCAATCAGTTACAGTTCTAGTACATCTGGAAACAGCCATGTTGGGAAAGCAACAATTTTCATCAGTAGCTTGCCCATAGGGGAAAAATGTAGTTAGCATCAGGAATTCAAATATTTAGCATCAGGAATATTCAAATATTCAGCATCAGGAATATTCAAATATTCAAAAATTCTACATAGCTGTTAGTAACAAAGTTATGTAAAAATTCTTTGACAGATTTCTTAATACAGACTTGCTGTAAGAATTCTCTTTGTGGTGATGGATAGTCATGGCAAAAACATGAGTTATATTTAATGGAATTACTCCTTGATTTTGCATGAATGCAATAGCATATTTCAGTAGAGATTATCTATCCAGCTTATATGGAAATGGTTGTGTGACTGCATGATAAATCTTAATACAAGCTTTAATAGATTTGGCCCCATTGCTTCTCATGAGCACATCTCTAAATCCTTCACTTAAAACATTACTACACTCTTTACAACACTATTGGGAAGATATATGGCAATAATGCTGCCACAAGCCACTTCCCTGGAGACATTCCTCACTGTTTTGGTTTACTCTGAAGGATGCAAGCAACAATTTTCATCAGTAGCTTGCCCATAGGGGAAAAATGTAGTTAGCATCAGGAATTCAAATATTTATTATGTATATCAAGATTAAAGATATACAAGAAAATTAAAAAGGAACAAAGAAAAAGACCTGAACAATGAATGTATGAAAAAGTTTGAGTTTCTAATGCAGAAAGGATGAAAAAAGCCAATGCATTCCTAGATTGCATCAATCAAAGACTATTGCCAGGTTCAAGAGAAGTAACTGTTCATTTACTGCATTGTTACATACCTTGAATGGTTATGTGCAGCCAGCAATGGACACCAAATTTTAGGAAGGACATTATTAGAATGTGACTAGAGGGGGCAACCAAGATAATAAGGAACCTGGAAGGATAAATATACCAAGAACAATTAGAGGTAATAGGTTTGCTTAGCTTGGAAAAGGGAAGATGGGGAAATATACTTGAAACCCCAACTGAGATCAGGTGTAATAACACTGTCATACAAATGTGCCAGTACTTCTTTCTCTCATCCCAGAGCACAGGACATGGAATAATAATCTTAACTTAGAGAAAGGCATATTGTAGAAAAAGCTCTTCGACAGTAAAACTTAAGGGCTAAGTGATACTGCACAGATATTCACTGGAGTTGCTTATGCTTTGTAAGCTGATTGAGGACTTATATTCAGTCCTGAATGTTGGCTTTCTATATTATGATTCTCCAAGACAGTGGTCACCAACCGGTGGACTATGGCCCACCTGTGGTCTGTGAGAAAAATTTGGTGGTCCGCAGAGAAATGTCACCCCCCAGAGCACCCCCCAAAGCAATCCAGGCTGTGCAGGAACAAGGCTGCGCCGCCCACATGGCCCATGGGAACACAAGGCTTGTGTTGCTTGCATTGCGAACAACGCAAGGTAGTGAGGGCAGGGGAGAAAGGGCAGAGGGGGGGAACTTGCTTGGCACTGGGCTGCTTCTTTCTGCTTCTTTCTTCTGCTTTTGGCTGCACACAAGGAAAGCAATAAAAGTCTTTCTCTCCCCAAAACTCCGGCAGGAGAGAAAGAAAGGCTTCTGCTGCTTTCCTTGCATGAAGCCAAAAGTCTCTCTCCCTCTCTCTCCCCCTGAAAACGGAGCTGTAAATGGTATCCTGTGATCCCAAATAAAAAACAATTGATTGGTAGGAAAACAGGGTTAGCAATTTTCCTACAGATTCCCCCTCCCCCTGAGAACGGAGCTGAAAAACAGGAATGTGGCTGCCTTGGAGGGTGTGTGTGTGGGGGTGAGGGACCTCTGTGTGTGTGTGTGTGAGAGAGAGAGAGAGAGAGAGAGAGAGGGTATTCTGCGATTGGTAGGAAAACAGGGTGGGGAATTTTCCTGCAGACTTTTTTGAGGATTTTCCCAGGCTCTCTCTCCCTCTCTCTCCCACTCCCTCTCCCTGAGAACAGTGGTCCACGAGATTTAAAATTATAAGTTTGGTGGTCCCTGAGGTTCAAAAGGTTGGTGACCCCTGATTTAGTCCAACCCCCTGCTCAGACAGGAAACCCTATACTATTCCAGACAGTCTATGTTTCATTAGTATTTTCAGCAAAAATAAAAAATACAATACTGTAGTTTTATTCTGACATTTCGAAAGTTAAAAGGGGGAATTCCAAATTGGGTATGTAAGTTGAGACAGTTCTATTCATGTTATGTTTTTCCTCATGACTTTCAATATCTTTTCATAGTATGGATTGTTATTTTTCCTGTCACCTGACAATTTTGAATTTTATATTTATATTAAATCCTTATCAATTGTTGCAGCATTAGGCAAGCCTACTTTTAAATTCAACTCTAAATAGTGAAATCCCTCAAAAATAAAGTGCATAAAATACATACAGTCCCCTAACATAATCATGTATACATACATGCCTGTAACGTTAGGATAATATCTTGTCAGATACAAAAATGAAATTAAATCCACAACAAGTTATGTTGTTTGATTTATATACGTTATGTGTCTCAGTACAGTGGGTGTAAATATGCGTTCCTTGTTCAGTCAGTACAATCTGCAGAATGGAGCCGGAAGACTTTTCAACAGGTACCTAAGCAGCATTTTGGAGGCATTTCCTTAAAACCAACGATTCAGAAAGTACCGATTGTGGGGAAAATAGAAGGAGGAAGTTGGGTTGAATATGTTCACTCCCTTGAGTTATTTGTAAAAATAATAAAGGTGGAATTCAACAAGCAAATACATAGTTAAGAGGGCAATCTGTAAGTGCAGAGATCTATACTGTAGAGAAGAAGGCCAGGGTGGGAAGAATACACTGCTTAGGATTCTGTGAGTTTGGGGTCTTTGTGGAGTTCCAAATGAATATTTTGCTTTTTGGTCTTTCTGGACCATTAAGAGGCCCTCACCTGATGGCTTAAAGAGAATGCTGGGAAGATTCTGATGGAAGTTGCCTCCAATTCATCTGGACAGGGCAGGGTTGTGGTGTACTGACAAACAAAGCAGCTGATCTGCTGCTGCTCCTCCTCTTGATCAATCTCTGACAGCTCTCCTTTGGGAGGAGATTAGTCAGACAAGCCTTGCTTAAACTCCGATGCAGAAGCTCCATTTCACAGGCACGAGAACTTTCAGCACTTCCAGGGAGCTCGGCACTTTTCTCTAGGTGAGCATCATCAACTCATTTTAAGAAATAGGTGTAAAAACTGGCAACAGCAGCAGCAGCAGCTCAATGTTATGTAGGCGTGGGTTTCCCTAAATAGTGACATCTTGATTTCTGAACTTCTTTTAAGAGGTTGGAAATGGCTGGAATTAAACAGCCCATAAATACGTCCTTGACCCCTAAAAGAACGAACAGACCTTCTTTTGAAATAACTTAGCTGGATTTGTGTTCCTTATTTGAACTGAAATAGTGGGCAGCCAAAGGTATTGAAATGGATGTATATTGTAAGTGGATAGGTTTCTGTTAAACTGAAGTTTTGAATAGACATTGATAGAGGGTATGTTGTAAAATCCTTATTTAGAAGAGAAGAGTACTTGCTTCTAAGCTATCTGGAGTTTTATAGTCTGAGGCAAATACAGACATTCCTAATGCCACATTAGTCTGGTTCGTGCTCAGAGGAAAGTGGGCCTTTTAAGTGTTATGTTACTTTTTGTGTTTTGATTGCTTTGTATTTGATTTCGTATATTTGGAACTTCATTTTGTTGTTGTTGTTGTTTTGGTTTTAAAAATATGCTGCTTTGAACACTCAGATTGAACAGAATGACAGGATGCTAAATGAGTGTGTTAGAAATTCAGAATTCAAGAGAAACTGAGTTACTTTGGAAAAATGTGATCAAACCTTTGGCAAACCTTACAAGAAACATCAAAAACCTGTACAGCTACTGGGCCATATTCCCCAGAATGCCAGCCAGAGCACTGATAGAGCAACAGAAGAAGACACAGTTGGAATAGCCTTAAGGAAACAAAAACATATTTCTCCAATGAAAGGTCAAGCATTGTTAGGAAGTCAATTCTGACTTAATAGTGAGAACAGATAGGAGATGACACGGTTCACTGGAACGATTTAAGCAGAGATTGGGTCAGAGTTGCAATGCTTAAATCTGGATTAAGCAGATCATTTGGATCAAGAGATCTTTAGGGCAGAAAAAATATTTTTGTCCATAGCAGCAAAATATAAGTTCAGATACTAGCTCCCAGCCAATATTTTCTGTCCATTTGAATTTTACCCACCTTAGCCATGAAAGTCAGTTAGGTGATTTTGGGCCAGTCACTCCTTTTTCTCAGCCAAATTCACCTCATAGGGTGTGGCTGTGGGGAAAATAGGAGGAGGGAAATGTTTTGGCTATGTTTGTCATCTTGAGTTATTTGTAAAACAATAACTCAAGGTGGGATACAAAGAAATAAACATTTTCTCCTTTTTAAATCATGCTACTTTTCTATGTCAGTTAAACAATGAAGTGGAAGGACTCTGTGTGCATGTATGTACATGCAAATTCAATATTTATTTCCATTTTAGATCTTGATGGAGATCCATGTTTGTCACCATCACTGTTCACATGTCTGATCTAAAATGTGCGTCAGTAATGGATGTTTGATTTGCCTGAGTTGTAGATATCACTGTAGATCTGGTTGTCCTGTTCAGACAAATTCCTCAGGCAATAGTCCATTTACTAAACTTTTTTTTTTAATATGACTCTTTTTTTCACCACAACACCCATGTGGGAGATAAAGCAGTCATACATTTGCAGTTTTTTCCATTGGACTGGAACAAATGTTTGTCAACTCAGTATTATATGCTATATATAGTTTTAAGCCATGCCTATCCTTTCAATTTAAAACTTCCCATTGTTTTCATCTCCTAAGAGCTGCTTCAGATGTGACACATTTCCTATAAGAAAAATGTTTGCGTGCAGGAAATAGCATGGAAATAAGACTAACCTTCTGCATGTGAATATTTTATGTTTAACTGCTTAAATGCTAGTAACATTTAACATGCATGTCATGGGGCAGAAGATTCATACTGATTGTATTGCATGGTAGTTGAAAGTATGCATGCAATGTTTGTCACCACTTATATGTGATTGGCAGCATGTTGAGGATAAAAGAATATTTGCTTTGGGCACTAAAAAGATCCTACAATAAATAAACATCCCTTTAGAACAGTACAAAAGACACATTGGTAGCCTACAGGTAGTCCTCGACTTACAGCAGTTCACTTAGTGACCATTTGAAGTTACAATGGTACTGGAAAAAGTAACTTACGACCATTTTTCACACTTATGACCATTGCAGCATTCCCATGGTCATGTGATTTACATTTGGATCCTTGACAACTGACGCTTATTTATGACGCTTGCAGTGTCCCAAGCTCTTCGTCTATGATCTTTATTTGCAAACTTCTGACAAGCAAAGTCAATGAGGAAACTAGATTCACTTAACAACCATGTTACTAATTTAACAACTGCAGTGATTCACTTAACAAATGTGGCAAGAAAAGTCATAAAATGGGACAAAACTCACTTAACAATTTTTTCACTTAGCAACATAATTTTTGGGCTCAATTGTGGTTGTAAGCTGAGGACTACTATACATGCCGGAACTTTCCAAAAATTCTTGAATTCATTTCACACACACACACACAAAGATCATGACTTCCTTCTTTTTTTCATGTAGAATCCTATGACAATGTAATCCCCTCCAATATTTTTGGTCCGCTGAGCTCAGTGGCTGACAAACAGCAGTACATGGGAAATCCAAAATGCAAGAACTTTTTAATTAATCAGAATTGCAGCCTTGAATAAAAAGTATCAACCTATCTTATCACTTCAAATGCTGAATATCTGGATGGGATCCTCTGGGAATGAAACCAGAATAATTGCCTCACAATAAAATCTCTAACAGGATCTCTGTAACTTAAACTGAGATGCTCAGGATGTAGACAATAAGTCTGTTGTCATGAAGCAGACAAATCAATTCTTTGATCTATTGAATTTCCTTTCTCCTGGCATCTTTAAGAAATCCTGCCTCTCCATTTAAAATATTTTTAATGACTTCTACTCTTCAATAGCAAATTGTGCCATTATGAATTAAAAATTTGACCAGCTATTTTGGCAACTTTTTAATATTTCTTGGATTTGTTTCCTGAAGAAAATGTCAAATTTCATAGCTCTGTATCTCACTGCAGATATGGGGGTGTACCTTTGGGTTTCTCATTGATGTTTGCACATTTCTAGTAAATGCAAATGGATTTTCTGTTTACTTTTGTCTGAGCTCTATTAAAGAGCTTTTTAAAGGTTAGTCATTTCTGATTACTCACCGATTTTAATTCTTTAAAGAACTAACTTCCAATGACACAAAACCAACAATGGATATTTTTTGGATAATCATAAGTATGGTGAAATATTTTCCTGGAAATGCTATGTGAGAAAACATGAAACAACATTAAGAAATGAAGGAGCTGTCCAGCAAGGCAAAGTTTAACAGCTGCCTTGTTCTACTCTCGGGGGTATCACAGTGCTGGTCTTCCGAAGCTTAGGATAGCAAGGTTGTTTCATTAAAATCAAATGTGGCTTCAAGGGGATCAAGTACATTAAAGCCCTGTTCTTTAAAAAGCTCAATATTATGGATGTGTACAACATCTGGAAAAGATGCATTCTCTTTCTTCCCAGCAAAAAGTAATTGTGCATGCATGCCCATGAAGTCTGGGTACTTCATTCCCATTGTGAAGCACATCTTCAGGAATCCTTAGCAGAGCCCTATCAAATTCTATATATCATCTATATCTATGTCTCTCTGTATATCTCCCTGATACATGCCATTGTTCATAATTAACAATGTTTTAGAAAGCTGTAATCTTCACATTTTAAAATTTCTGGTTTATCCATTTGTATTACATCTTTTCATTCTTCTTTCACGTTCTCTCTTGTAATTATTTATGCTTTTTTCCAAGATGTTCAATTAAAAAATTGATTTTTGTTGCATTTGTGCAAAAACCCAATAAATGAACTTATAAAAAAACTATCAGAAAATAGAACTTAATCCCTTCCCCCTGGAATTTGTTTTTCTTAAATATTAATTATTGCCTCCCACTGAAAACAGGAGCTGGAATAGGACCTGAGAGATCCAGACTCAAGCCTGGCCTTAGCCAGGGAAACTCACTGTATGACTTTGGGCCAGTCAAACCCTTTCAGCTCAACCCACTGCATAGGGTTGTTGTGAAGAAAACAGTAGAAAGAACCCAGTGTAGAATATAATGGGCTCTAAAAGAAGAGTTAGTTACTAGATATAAAGCTAGCACATAGAAAGGCATCTGGCAACATATTGCTAATAATTATTATGGTACCTGTGATGGATCATAATTACTGCTTTGAGTAGAGTCTGTTTTCTCCGGATATCTGGATTTCCTGTGAGTGATTTAACGGGAAGGAAAACAGGCATATGGTGCCATTAAAAAAAACAAGTTTTTTTTTAAATAAAATAATTATGTGCAACTTTTGTCTTCAGATCACATGGATCATATCTTTAAGGCATTGTATCACAAACTTGAAAAAAAGAATGTTTGTGTACTTTTCATGCTAAAATACTGCATTGCCCTAATATTTGCAAAGAATTAGAGCAATTAACAGTATTTTAATAGTATCAGGAAACTTTCAGAATTGGAGGCAGATATCTGGCTGAACACTGATTTTGCCCCTGGGTGTTCTGGAGGAACCAGAAAGCTCCAGAAGAAACCCTCTGGTGTTATTTAGTAAATTTCTTGCTAACGTTCTTACACTCTGAGTAATTTACAGGATTAATCAATGTAATTCACATTTCTTTTTTCTGAAACAGTATACGATTTTGAGGCTGTAGAAGATAGGGACTGTAAAAGTTTAGCAATAAGGAAGTATGTACATATCTGTACTTATGCTCTCTCACTCTCACATATGCACACACACAGGCACATACAAAGAAATTAGTGAATATTCCATTATATACATTTCTGTTTCTAAAGATCTAAGCCTTTCAGGGTTTTGTTGAAATTGAAATTTTACACTATACTAAAAATATGTATTGTGAACTGTTTTTGTTCTGGAATGCACCTTGTGGGACGAAGGCACTATACAACTCATACATTAGAAACTCTTCATTGGTTATTCAAAGTTTTGCAAATGATGCTGTGATTTATAAGTTGTACTGGCACATAAGACAATCAGTCAGAAAAGAAAGGAACATGACAATGTTTTCAATAAGACTGTATTCAGGGCAAGTGGAATCTCAAGGTGATTAAGGAAAAGGTTTGAGGGAGGTTCTGTCTGTTGATTTTTGCATATCTAAGATGCTTCCAAACTCATTGCCTTTTCTGTATTGAACATAGCAAAATTGAAATATTGCAGATGGTGGCACGCATATTACTTAATCCTGTGTTTAATGGCATACACTCTAAGAGCTGCCTTTGAAAACAATTAAACAATTTTTCCTGTGCTTAAGAAATTTCACTGACCATTAGTCCATTTTCTTGCTGAATTTATAATACTGATTATTTGAAAAATGATAAAAATAAGCTTCTAGTGAGCTTAGAAACCCAGTGTTTATTCCACTTCCTAATTGTATCTATCTGGCCTCCTATAGTTTGCCCCATTTTAAACTTTATTATACTATTTTCTTACTGCTATGCTAGTACCACTTTCTTCTTTTACAAAGGTTTCCTCTGCCAATGTCTGAGTTGAACCGGGATCCTAATTGATTGCCCATAATTCTTGATATTTAATCCTAATGTCCTACTAGCAGCAGGTAACCTGTGACCATCAAAAGTAGATATGTAATTTTTATTACATAAAAAAATTACATATTTCCTAAAAATATTTGTACCCAGACATCACACTGTTTACTAAAAATTGAATCTTTATATGTTTTAAAATCATTTTTATATTTAAAAAAAGTAGATATGTAATTTTCCTGAACAGACTGCATGTATTGATAAGAAAGTCCAGTCACAGTTTCTCATTAATAAATTGGAAATGATGCCAAGACCTTCCAGAAGTTTTGCATGGACAAACACAATAACTATTATTTCTTATATTGAGAGCTAAAATACTATACCTCTTGATCAGCTGTAGTCCCGGTCCTATTTGTTGAGACAGAATTAGCAGTTGGTGTGTGTTTAAAGAGCTTTTCTTTTTGTGTGTTTACTAACTAGCTATATTTGGATATAATCCATGGTTCATGTTGCAAATTGCCATCATGGTTATATCTATAAAAATAAAACAAACAGAGGAAATTATTGAGTTAAGCAACACGATAGCATTTGAGTCCAGAGTAAACAGACTGAGAGGAGCATATATTGATTCATGTATTGTCACATGATAGGTTAAAAATGACTTGTTTTGAACACACAGGTACAGCCAATATATGTGCTTAAGTTGTCCATCAGTATATAAGATTTAGGCACAGAGCTAGTTCAAATTAAATATGACATTTGTGAGAACTAGCTCAATAGCTGATAATTTACTCAAAATTTTATGCACAACACATGGTGCCATTTGTCTTTGCAGGAGTAATCCATCACAATTACATGCTGTCTTATTTGTATCATTATACTTTATATAGATCAGTAATCAGTGAGTTTGTTCATGCTTTTCAAAGGAGCAGAAAAGAGCTACAGGATCTCCTATATTAGATTTAATACTTACTAACAGAGAGTAAGTGAAAGAAGTGTAAGTGATAGACACCTTTGGAGGGAGAGACCATGTAATCCTAGAGCGCACCATATTGGAGGTAGGAAAACTAAAGATAGTCAGATTAGTGTTCTAGATTTCAAGAGATCTGACTTCAACAAGCAAAGAGAAAAAATAGGAAGGATTCCACAGATGGAAACCATAAAAGCAAAAAAGTTCTGGAGACGTGCAAAATTCTAAAAAATGAGATAATCAAGATCCAAACACAATGGACACTAAAGGGTGGGCGGGGAAGGAAGGCACTTGATAAAGCTGGTGTGGTTGTGCCAAGAGCCTTCTGATGAACTGAAAAATAAAAAGGACAATTAAAAAATGGTATATGACATTTTTATATAACAAGAGTAGAATATCAGGAAAGAGAATCTGCATGGATGGGATCAGAAAAGCTAAAAATCAGCAGGAATTGAGGCTTGGGATGAATGTCAAGAGTAACAAAAAGGGATTATTTGGTTATATCTAGAACAAGTTCAGAAACAGTCAGACAGCTAGTTGGGAAGGCAAATGGTTGCAGGCAATAGGAAAAAAGTTGAATTGCTTAATTTCTTTTCCCAAAAGGAAAAAGTTTGACTTTTAGAAGCAAGACTGCAGGGAGGGGAAGAGAAAGGCAGACATAAACAGTGAGAAATTGGTGAGAGAACATGTGGGATCTTTGACCAGATGGATTACATCCCAGGGTGTTAAAGGAACTGGCCATGTCACACAAGAGCCAGCAATTGAAATCTTTAAGAAGCTCAAAGCTCAAGCTATGTGCCTGGGAAGCTCTGGAGCTATAGTGAGCTCTGCCAAAGGACTAAAGCAACAGTTTTCAAAATATGTTAAAAGGGGGGAAAAGTACACCCAGGAAACTACAGACAACTGTCAGCTTGGGATTTGGGAGAATTTTGGAAAAAAACATAATTAGACTATATTTACAAGCATTTAGAAATAAACAGGATGGGTACCAAAAGGCAACATGGATTCATTATCAAAAGGTCAAGCCAAATACATCTTACTGCTTTCTTTGACAATATGACTAAATTAGTGCACCAAGGTAATGCTGTGGATGTACAGACAATCCTAGGGTTCTGATGGCAAGCAGGACCAGAAATTTTGCCATAGCTAAGCAATATGGTTGTAAAACTCAATGTTACATTACTGTATCACTTAGCAATGACAAGGCAGACAATCCTGGTTGCCACTGTATCCCCATTGTATTGTATAAGATGGGCTTGGCACTAAGCAGGAAGTGGTGAGGTCTCCACTAAGCAGTTCAGGGATGCCACACATGGGTAGAGTAGATTGTGAGCAGTCCTATGCAAGTTGGGGGAGGAGATAGTGCATAAAAGGGATGCTCATAAAATGTGCAAAATTTCCCAACACTCCAGAAGATTGGGTCAAGATTTTAAAGGATTTGAACATCAGGCCCTATCCAACAAAATATTCTGCACTCATAAAAAACATTAAGGTGCTGCAGTTGGGCAGGAAAACAACAACTGTGCAGCAGACATACCTATGAGAAGGAAGTGGAACCTTAGTAGACCACATATCAACCAAAACTTAGCAATGTTTTGCAGCTACTAAAAGAGCCAATTCAGTCATGGCTCCTTCCACAGAGGTATAATTTTAAAAACAAAGGAAGTGTAGTAGTGTGTTTTGCGGCCCTGGTCAGACCACACCTGGAATGCTATGTCCAGATGTAGTGTGATAATACATAATGGATGCTGAAGAACTGAAATGAGTGCAGACAAGAACATGGGGGAAGCTTTATAGTGAGAAATCCAATTTGAAAATGAAGAATTTTCTGACTATGAGAATTATTAAGCAATAGAACTGGAACCACCTGCTTCCTGAAGCTGTTGATTAGTATTCAAGATAAGATTGGACTGCCATTTTTCTAGGATGGAAGGAAGATTTCTGGACTGGGTAATGGATTGGACTAGAAGACCTTCAAGGTTCTTTCCAACTCTATGGTTTTATGTCATTTTTTATGACTTTTGACCTGCATTGTATGAGCAGATCAACTTTTTTGTTTGTTTGTATTAGGAATATGGAAGGAGAATGATTTAATTAAACACTTTATTCTTGCCACTTTGGCTAGCATATCGACAAGGAGACAGTTTTATTTTCTTATCATCTATCAAAGAATTTTGAGGCTTTGGAAAGAAAGTGAAATTATCTTCCCCATATTTGGAATATGAGATTTTTTAAAGATTGTCAGTGCTCTTTAATTTATGAGTGAATTATTATAATACCAAAGTAAAATTCATATTTACTCTGAATTAAAAGCCAGGTGGAAGTAGAGTTTGTGTATCTTGAAGATATAAGCAGAGTTCTCTGTCATATCTCCTGTCACTTTTGCATTGTCCCACCCAGCTGGCAAAAGCAACCAGAATGGCGACTCTCAGAGGACTGACTGAGTGTCTGATATTCACCATTTTCTTATTCTGATGCTGCAAACAATTGCACAACACATAAATACAGTATGCATTCAAATTTGCAGAAAGATATTATGCTTAACTTTGTATCATATGGCAGTTGTATCATTTTCTGTTCATTTATGAATCAATTGAAACACACAATTTGCTCAGGGGCGTCTATGCTTTTTAAAACATCTAAGAAGAGCAATAAGACTCAGAGGCAATTTAATTGTTAACCAATGCTAGAAAAAAGTCTTCACATCAAGTAATGTATGGGTACACTTGACAGTACCTAAAATAAGTAATTGTATTTCAGAAAAACACACAAAAGTATGGGCCGTGTGTGTAGGAAAATTCCAGTTTCAGTTGGGGAAGAACTAACAACAATATAATTTTAATTTCTGGAGAAAATATGAATACATTCTATGGGGAATTCCATGCAGTAGCTTGTTTCCCATGCTGTACTTGCAATGTTTTCACGAGTCATTACCTGCAATTTCAGTCCAGATTGGAGTCAATTGACAACAATGTTAGGTTATTGTATTGTCTAGATCAGTGATGGCTAACCTCTGTGTCAAAAATTGTGCGTGCACTTGCGCTTGCGTGCTCACATGCCAGCACCCAGAAGGCAATGCATGACCCTCCATGCCCCCTGTGCATACGCATGCAATCCCCACCCTGTTACCTGCACTGCACCTCCCAGCTGATTTTTGGCCCATTTGAGGCCTTTTTCGGCCTCCCACAGGCTTGATAAAAGCATCTGCAACCTCTGCAGCCTGAAAAATAGGCCCGTTTCGTCACTTCCAGTATTTCTGAAAAAACAGGAAGTGATGAAATGGGCCTATGTTTTGACTGCAGACGCTTTCCTCAAGCCTCTGGGATACTGAAAAAGGCCTCAAACAAGCCTAAACTCAGCTAGGAGGCACACGCATGCGCAGTGAGGTAACTTTGCCTGCAGCTTGAGTGCCGGCACAAATAGCTCTGCCATCACGGGTCACCATCACGGGTCTAGATTATGGACACTACAAGACTTGGTTGGTCTTCTCCTAGTTTTTGCCCTTCCCATCCATGCAGGGTAGTTCAACTTCTGTGATTTATTCTGAGTGGGCTGGTCTCCAGTGCCTGAGTTTTCCTTTTAGGGGCTGTTCCTTTTTCATTAATCCTCCCTTTGCTTTTCCAGGTATTTGCATACATGGATACCTACCCATCACCCTCTCATATTATCTCATTTGATACTACAGCAGACTCGTTCCCTTTTCTTGTTCTTTTTGTTCTTTTGCAGCAATAATCAAAATGATGAAAGGAGAAACCCCTGTTCTTTTTTTCCCACCTTGCTCTGAAAAATCCATGGAAACAAGGAAGGACTGGTAATTCAGCTTCATAAAAACGAAGTAGGGTAACAACATTCCTACCTTTGAGCTTAAAGATCTTATTAAAGAATAAAGGAAAACAAAGTTTTGCAATATTGTGAGCGAGGGCTGAGAAAGCAAGGGGGGCACACTTTTTTTCCAGTAGGCAGCAACTGAGAAGAGTTTCCACTGGCTAATGTGAGGTTGAATAGAGCCCCTCATTTCTCCCAGTGGAGGATGGTTTGTCAACTTAATGGGCCATTGCTGGATCAACCATAATATCACAAACATAGCAACTGGCAGCCAGCAGAGAAAGAGCAGCCTGTTATCAAAGGACAAAATGGCTGCCCAAGATAATTATCAGCCATGGAAGGGGAGACCAAGATGTGCCAGCCACAATAGCTGGGCACTGGGGCTGCTACTGGAATGGAACAAGGTGCTGGAGATCATCTGCTCCAAAGGACTTAAGACAGCTTGGAGCACAAAAAAAACAACAGCTTTTAATTGAAGCTGGAAAACCCAGGTATATTTGCCATGCGCTGGGAGTGGGAGGAGGGCAATGTTATTCATTCATGCACCCATAAAGCAATGAGATGCCTGAATGGGATGTATAAGAATGTATAATCTGTTCCAATACAGCTCATCAATGCTTGAGATTTTACTGCCTGAGATATTATGAAAGATGGAACCAAAATAACTGCTACAAAAAGTTTAGATACTTGAAATATTTGTATAACCTACAGTCCTGATGTTTTACGCAGGTTTCAGTACTGATCGATCTGTATTGTGCTTTCTCTGTTGTATAATTTGCTTGTGTAATTTTCAAGCTGCTTATATTAAAATAGGTTTAGTGTGAGGTAACTTGTTGTTCCTATTCTCTCTGCTTGAGGTGGTTCAGCTGTTGTTGGCTGTAGCCCAGTTCTCTTTTTAGTTGGCTTCCTGTTTAACATTGGTTATTTAATTGCATATTGGGAGTGCAGCAGTCAGTGTTTGAGCCTGTGCCTGGTAACATTCTGGTTTTGTTTAAAATAACTTGTATAAATATAATATAAGCCTCACTTTGTTTCAAATAAAACTCTTATTTGGCGAAATCAACAACAGGCTTGGGAGATGCATGAACAAAATATTTTACAGCTAGGAGAATCGTTTTGTTTCTCATCTCTCATTTTTACAACTTATGAGGATAGGTTATAGTAATAGGTCAACTAAACCTCTAGCTATGTAATGCTCCATTAAAGCTACATAGCAACTAGGTTAACAATGTTTTCCATTATTAATTGCTGGTGATAATCAATTTATTGAAAAACTATTCACTAGAATAGATACTCCCTTTCTTTATCTTTGTTCTTAGTCTTGTTTTCCACATCTGCTCTTTGGGATCACACGCAATCTCTTATGTCTGCACTAATTCATTGATCCATATTGCCCAGAATCGTCAATACATATCTGAAGCACCACTCTAGAATTTCAAACATTTTTGTAGACTTCTGAAAAATTAAACTTAATAGATTCTGCTAAAATAGATGTATGCTGTCATGTTACTTTTGTTTTATTGTTTTGATATTATTTATGTGATATCATGCCACAGAATTCCTGAAATATTATATTCAGCATGGTTTTAATTGTCAGGCAGTCAGTTACAATTGATAGGAGCCTTTATATTAGATATGAATTGCACATTTCAGATTCAATAAGAAATCTTGCATTCAAGATTTAGCTTTTGTGATTTTAAAAAAGGAATATAAATGATTAATGGAATCATTAATACTGAACTGTACCCTTAATAGGTACAGTAGGTAATAACACTACCCTCTGTAGTGTTCCTACATCTTTTAGGTGAAAAAGCTATTTTACAAATTATAGCCATAACTTTCATATGAATTATATGCTCTTTGTGTCAGTGTTCCAACTAATAAATTCTAAACCAATAAACTCAGAGACAGGCATTTTCTCAAAGTTTTATTTTATTAGAGTAGTCATATTGGCCCATCTGGGAAAACTCGAATCTGAGAGTTCCAAGTTTTCTTCTCCCAATAGAAGTTCAAAGATCCATTCCCTGCACCCATCACTCCATCACATGGTCCAATCACCATCCGTCCCAACTGGAGACATCCCTCCAACCACTCCTTTCCCATGTACAGGATGGCTTGTCCTTGACTCAGAAGAAGAATGTTTTTATGACTAAACTTCCACCTCTCTCTAAAAAATTCCCCCTCCCAAATTCTCAGGCACTAAAATGTGGCATTGTGGAAGATTCTAAGTAAAATATGGCTTCCAAAGCTGACACTTTGATTAAAAGGAAGCCAAGCAGACATGGAAATTCCAAGTGTAAAATACATTCAGATTTCTACTTGATGTAATGAGTAATATATATCCTCTTTAAGGGGGAAAATTGTACACTGATGAGTAATTAGCCTATTGTTTATGTCTCATTTAAATAATTCAGTCCTGTTTAAAATGGCAATTTTCGGAATATATCTGTTGTTACTTACTGACAAATTAGAGCTGTACAATCCAGTATTCAAATTCCAACTACCATACAATATACAGTTCTTCATATGTCTGAAAAAATCCTTTTTTTAGAAAAAAATGTAGAAAGTTTAAGAGAAACAATATTTGGAAAATTGGAAACAAAACACTGAAAACAAAAAAATATATATCTTCTTCGTACTCTTTGATCCTTGCTCTTTTCTAGGATGCAACATGGCAGGCAAATCAAGGAATGTTGTGATCTCAGTCAAAATGCTTGCCCTAACAATCAAATTAAAATCTGGTGAGAGACTAAACCAGGCAAAGATGAATTGTGTATTCAGGTAGTCCTCGACTTACAACAGTTCATTTAGTGACCATTCAAAGTTACAACAGTGCTGAAAAAAAAGGACTTAAGACCATGGCAGCATCCCTGTAATCATGTGATCAAAATTCAGAAACTTGGCAATTGGTTCATATTTATAATGGTTGCAGCATCCTAGGGTTATGTGATTCCCTTTTGCAACCTTCTGATAAGTCAATGGGAAAACTGGAGTCACTTAACAACCATGTTATTAAATTAACAACTGCAGTGGTTCACTGAACAATTGTGGCAAGAAAGGTTGTAAAATGGGGCAAAAGTCACTTAATAAATGTTTCACTTAGCAACATACATTTTGGGTTCAATTGTGGTTATAAGTTGAGGACTGAAAAAAAGAGTTGGAAGAAGAGCTTTAAAATTAACTCCTCATTATGAAAATCACTAAGAAGGCCTAGTAGCACAAAACCATTTCCCAATTCCTGATTAATTGTCCCAGCTCAGCCTAGTGCTGCCTGCTTGGCCAATGGGTACAAGACTAGTGATGCAATGCAGCATTGCCAGTACTTTCTGATGCAAAAAAATCATACAGTAGGAGGAGGAATGTCCTACATTAAATGATCTCTCTCTCTCTCTCTCTCTCTCTCTCTCTTCATGTCAGTTATGATGCCAGGTGACTGTTTGGACTAGTCCTTGAAGCTTTCTTGGCAGGATTTTTGGAAGTGGTTTGCTATTGCCTCTTGCTAAGGCTGAGAGTCTAGCTCAAAGTCACCCAGCTTCATGTTGAAAGCAAGACTACTATTCAGGGTCTTTTGCTTTCTAGCCTAGTGGCTTAACCACTACACCAGACTGGCTGTCGTATCTAAGTGAATAGGAATCCCGTATTTTAACAAAGGGAAAATGAGTCATTGAATGCAATTGTGTGCTGGCAGAACCATCAATAAGGGCATTTGATGGAGTTAGTGTCTGACTGGGATAAGTGGGTTTTGGGAACAGTGCCAAAGTTCCATCAATTCTCCCTCAGCATACTTCTTATCTCCAGAAAAACCTTTCTTCCACTTTCAAATATGGGATGTTCTTTCACAGGGAACCTCAATCAGTTTACTTTATTGTCATTGCACCTCATACAATGAAATCAAACACCCTCTTCAGTGCACATCATGACCATGAAAATAAACACAAACACACATCCTTCACCCTCCACACATTGAACCAAAAAACCCCAACACCACACCAACACTGCACTATACAGTAGAATTCAAAAGATTCTGGGATAGAAGCTGTTTTTCAGTCTATTTGTGCTTGTTTTTATTATTCTGTACCGTCTGCCAGATGGTAATAGTTCAAAAAAAGGGATCCCAGGATGAGATGGATCTTTGAGAATGTTTTGAACTTTCTTAAGGCAGCGGAAGCTATAAAGCTCTTCCAAAGAGGAGAGAGGGCAACCAATGATCTTCTGGGCAATGACATTAACCCTCTGGAGTGCTTTCCTATCTGCCACTGTGCAATTGGCAACCCATAAGGTGCAGTAAGTTAAGATACACCCTATGGTGCAGCTGTAGAAGGTCACCAGCAGTTTTTCATTCAGTTGTTTTTATTTAATCCTTATATTACAGTGATTACTATTATAATCTTTGGAATAATTATCTATTTTGTTACATTTATTGTTTCATCTTAGGCATTTTGTGGCTATCAACCCATTTCAATCCATTTATGAGTTGGTTAATAGATTAGATAAACAAACAATTACATATAATTTTTAAAGAGACTCCAGTAATTTAGGCAGAAACTTTGAATCCCATAGAATAATAACTAATGGCAAAATTCTTGTGCTTTGCATTATATACTTAAGAGCTGCAGTGACAAGTGCAATACTGCAGGCTATTTCTGCTGATCACCAGCTGCCAGCAGTTTGGCAGATCGAATCTCACCAGGCTCAAGGTTGACTCAGCCTTCCATCCTTCTGACATGGGTAAAAAGAGGATCCAGTTTTTTGGGGGTAAAATGCTGACTCTGTAAACTGTTTAGAGAAGGCTGTAAAGCACTGTGAAGTGATATATAAGTCTAAGTGCTATTTCTATACTGTGTGGGACTCATTTTGGAGGTGACTAGTAAATTAGTTAGAAGATCCAATTTCCACCCCATGCATGCACTGATTATTGGCTTTATTAACTTAATGTTTTAATTTTGATGCCCAGTGTTTTAATCTTTTGATGTTTTGTTTTGTATTATTAAGAAAACATTGTAATCTTCCCAGCATTGCTGGATAACTGGCACAATTATTTATAAAATATTTCAGAACTCACCAGTAGGTTTTCACAGCTGCTTGGAAGAACTATAGCACACAAACCAACAAAATACCTGCAAAGCATTTTAAGTAACACCACAGACCTTGAACCAAAAAAGATAGAGCAGGAGTTATTTACAAAATGAAATGCACAAACTGTGAATATCAAATAGGTAGAACATTAATAGAACATATTCAGGAGTACTATAAGCAGTTAGAAGACATGAAAGAGCCTCATTAATTTCACTGTGCACAGACAAGTTCAACCATAAATTTGCCTTGGAAGCCACTGAAGCTCTAATTTGGACCAAGTACAAGAATTCATAAACATGCCTAATAGACTAGCATTCTGATAAATTATCAACCAACAGACCCATAAATCTAGACTCAACCACTGACTATTTCAATAAAATAGCCAAAGGTCAACTTGGCAAAAGGTTAAAAACAACATAGAATCACCACATCCCTTATCATATAGGTATTAACCAACACCCAGATAAACAAAAGGGGGCAACCCATCAGTGAAGCTAAAACTAGATGATAGAAAACAAAAACACCTAACAGTAGAAGATCATAGTACTGAATATGTTACCAAGGAAGGCAGTGAAACATCCACAAAAATAAAGCAGAACTTCATTCAAATCTTGAACTAAATATATTCTCCACAAAGTATCTGGACTTTTGTATTATATCTAAAAAGATAATTATACCTTTGATTGAGCTCAGCTCCTAATGACTATCCATGTACTTTTCTTGGTCACTCACATTTTAAAAGTTGCTTGCCATTATCTTCTTCCAAGAAGTTTTTTAATGTAATCAACAGCTTCTTCTTCTTCTTCTTCTTCTTCTTCTTCTTCTTCTTCTTCTTCTTCTTCTTCTTCTTCTTCTTCTTCTTCTTCTTCTTCTTCTTCTTCTTCTTCTTCTTCTTCTTCTTCTTCTTCTTCTTCTTCTTCTTCTTCTTCTTCTTCTTCTTCTTCTTCTTCTTCTTCTTCTTCTTCTTCTTCTTCTTCTTCTTCTTCTTCTTCTTCTTCTTCTTCTTCTTATTATTATTATTATTATTATCATTATCATTACTTTATTGTCAGAGTACAATAAAAATTCCCAGTTTCATCCAAGTACCAAATAGGTAGTATACAGACTAGCTTTCTGTAATACAGTAACAGCAAACTAATGAATTACAATTTAGTCTGATGTGGTGTGCAGATTTGATCAGTATAACATATTGCTTAATATCAATGGCTGACTTGACCTTATGCAGAATTAATTCCACTGCTGATCATTATTGGTTTTTTTAATTGATTATGGATTTTTTCCAGATTTGTATATTACTTTTTAGCTCATCTTTATTGGATTATTTTTACTTGTTGTGAGCTACCCAGAGTTGCTTAGATGAAATGGGTAATCATATGATTAGAATTACAGAACTATAGTATTTATGTTCCTCAAAGTCTGCCTGTATGGAAATTTCCCTTCATTGTATCCCCACAACTATACCATAACCAAACTTGGTTGAGATAGAATAATTAATTTGGGGAATCCCTTGGCTAGGACTATCAGATTTGGGCTGCAAACTCCAGACAGTACTAATGACAAGGTAGCAAAGAGAACTTTTTGCTGCCATTTAGAGATTACCAGATCTTGGGAGCCCTGGTCTGATAGGTTTACTATGGATAATAAGAGTGAATGTGAACTCTCAAGTCTTTCTAGTCCTAGCCCATCACTATCTACCCCTCACACACATAGCACAAAGTGAGAAAACAGGTTTAAGTAAGTAAACTTAATCACAGGTGAGTATATTATAAGATAGTGAGTTGTGAATTCTGTCAACTGTTGTTTATTCAAGAACTGATTGTTCAATGAACCATTGTTCATTATGATATGGGACCAGTTACTAAGTTCAAGAGTTTTAGGTATTGGAATATAGCCTTTGTGTTCCTGAATCATGAAAAAAACTGATTTATTGTTGAATTTAATAAGGATTGTTTTGTGACTTTTTTTCTTTCTTGCAGGTGATTACAAGTGCTGATAATGATATAAAGCAAATGTAGAGATTAGTGAAATGGCAGAATAAAAAAATATGTCTGCTGAGCTAACAGACTGCAGAACATGGGGATTCTTCCAGAAGAGGTCAATAACACTCAGAACTGCACCATTAATCACAACATACATCAGATATTGTCACCTGTGATATATATACTTGTCTTTGTAATAGGACTGCCAGCCAATTGTCTCTCATTGTACTATGCTTACTTGCAAGTTAAGGTCAAGAATGAACTAGGAATATACCTTTGCAATCTAACCATAGCCGATTTGCTTTACATTTTCTCTCTACCTTTTTGGCTCCAGTATGTTTTGCAGCATGACAACTGGACTTACAATGAACTCTTATGCAAAATTTGTGGCATCCTCCTTTATGAAAACATTTATATCAGTGTGGGTTTTCTCTGCTGTATCTCCATTGACCGTTACCTTGCACTGGTGCATCCTTTTCATTTCCAACAGTGTCGAACAATGAAGGCTGCTATAGTGGTGAGCACTGTCATCTGGACTAAAGAAATGGTGACTTGTTGGCTGATTTTTAAACATGGAGAAGTGAGTAAAGACTCAGAGAGCCACCTAGTGTGCTTTGAGCATTATCCCATAAAAAACTGGGAACATAACATAAACTTTTACCGTTTCACAGCTGGTTTCCTATTTCCATTTTGCCTCCTTATTTTTTCCTACTATGGAATTTTACGTGTTGTCCGAAAGAGTCACGGCACTCAGAAAAAGAGGAAAATTCAAATTAAACGCCTAGTTTCAAGCACAATCTTAATTTTCTTAATTTGCTTTGGACCGTATCATGTTCTTTTATTAATACGCAGCCTATTTGAGAAGAGCTGTGAATTTGCTGCCAGAATTTTTAACATCTATCATTTTTCTCTTTTGTTGACCACTTTTAATTGTGTTGCAGATCCCATACTATATTGCTTTTCAAGTGAAAATACCTACCAGGATTTTGCCAAAATAGGAGGATCTTGTTTAAAATGCCTAAGATGTATTCCAACAGAAAACAAGGAATCCTATCCATTAAATACTCCAGAAACCAGGAAAAAAGACAGCGAACAAGCTGATCTGAACACAGGATTGGTTAAATGAACTCTTACGTTATTCATAAAATAGAAGTTCAAACTCTTTGTCACCCAAATAGTGATGTAAACTCTCCATGCATGGATTTGCTCACTTCACTTTTTTTACATCTAAATGTAGATATGAGAATAATTATAGTCCTGTAAAATGGTTCATACTTTAAAAATACAGTAAAATCGGCTATACTGGCATTCTTTCCATGTGGGGAATTCCTTACTTCCTTTAAAAGAATCAGCTTCATTCAATTCAGAACTTCACCCCAATGTGTTAGTTATGCAACTATATTAACTTTGAAGTTTATAAGCTATTCAGACACATACTGTTTGGATAAAAAATATTCTACATTTAATTATTGTATTCTTGGAAAGTATATGTCAAAACATATTTTTATAATCATGTGTTAAGTCTAGCAACTAGTGTGTGTGTCACAGTGCCTGACATTTTTCAGATCTCTTCTACTATATGAGGTAAACAGTTACATGGTTCACTTCACACATTGTGCTAAGCAACTAGTAGTGTTTTCAAAAACTAGCCACACCAATTTTATCCCAGCATCTTGTGAAAACCCAGCTTATGTGGTTAGTTTATAGTTAGAGCATCATGCAAACCCACACAACTGGATTAATCTTTAATAATCCACAACTAGATCAATTATTAGTAGCTTAATATAAACATAATAGTTTATTTGGTTTCAACTAAGTCTATCGTATGAACATAGATTTATTCCTGGCCAATAATGGAACTCATTCAATGGAAGCTTGTTTAAAAACTACCTTAAACAAACAATGCCATTGCAAGATATGTGGGGGGGAAATTGAATGCCTGTCTTTAGGGGCATTTAAGAAAAAATAGTGTTTATTTACAATTGGTGCTATTTCTTCATTATACAGAATAAACAGCAAAACTTAAGTTTTGTAACATTTGTACATATCCTTTGGATTACGTATAAGGAATTAATCTGAAAACTGCCAAACAAGCTTAGCAGTAATCTTATGTTTGTAATGTTTGAACTAAAATGTTACAGTTTTAATTCAAACACTTCAGTCATGTTTAGATCAGAATTATTGTGGATTTCTCAAACAAAAGAATGAATATTAGGAATTTTAGAATAGTAAAAAAATGGAATGCTTCTATACTAATCTATGTTAAATCAAACTTGTTAAATCATGTGGTCCAATATAAATGTACATAGTTCATTGAATAAAAATTGAACCTGAAATGAATAACATTGCTGAAATATATATCTGCTCCAAGAAAGACTTTGTTTAGGTCAACACTCATTTTATTAGTGGTTTTATACAACAAACTTCTATATCAGGGATGTCAAACTCAAAGCCCGGGGGCCGGATCCAGCCCATGGGGTGCTTAGATCTGGTCCAAGGGGCTGTCTTGGAAAGAGTGAATGACCAACTCGCAGCGCCTCTGCCAATGAAAATGGATCTTGTGAGAGCTGCACATGGTCCTCCCAAGCTCAGTATTTGTTGGCAGAGGGTTGCAGGAGTCTGTTGCAGCTGAAAACAGAGTCGGGAGCCCATTTTCTCTGGCAGACCACTTAGGCCTCCACAGGCACCCCCCAACACAAATGACATCATGTTGACCGGCCCCCTAAGGTCAAACACAACCCCAATGTGGCCCTCAATGAAATTGAGTTGGATACCCCTGTTCTATGCTAAGCCAAACAGCTAAACCTGCATTTATCTGTTGGTTATATTTTGCTTTTCTTGGAATCTTTATAGTTCTCTCTTCAATTTATTCTGCCCCTAATGTGCATCTTAAGTCAGGGGGCAAAATCCTCTGAATGCAATAGTACTAAATCAGGATGAATACCAAAATGTTTAGCATTTGTTATTGCATCAGAAATGGTGATGGTACTCTAAAACAGACATAACTGAAGATGATTAAAACTTTGATCTGACTGCAATATAAAAATGATTAAAACAAGACATCATAACTTAACAGATACGTCATGCAGTCTATACTAGGCATTCTTATAGAAAACATTAATTTTAAGAAGTTGGAAATTGCATCTTTGTAATTTAATCTAATCAAGTTCATTGAAATATGCTCAGCTATAAGTTTACAGAGTCACAACTAATTTTCTATTGCTAAATTTACATTCATAAATCAAAATAACTTCAAGAGTTGTAATTTTTATGGACCGTTTTGGAGGCAATGAGGTGAGCTATTAATATACTTCCTTCCTTCTGGTCACTGCCAGCATCAGTACTATTTCTCTTCTAACATTTGACTTTCCAAATCCCAAGATACTTTTTTGCTCTCTGCTAATTTCTAAGACCAAGCTTGAGTATAGTGTTAGTGTCTCTCAAATTTATAATATCTTGTTTAATGCTGCATTTCTGAGATAAGAAACCCCAGTTCTACAATTATGATTTTTAGCTGTATACAGTTCTGTTACTTCTCTTGAGCTACGTCTCTTTCTGTTGTTCGATCTCATTCACCTCACATAAGCACAGCATCCCACCTCAGCATAAAAAGGGATACTTTGAGACAGGGATGAGATGAAGAACAGAGAGGTACTGCACGAGAGAGAAAAGTATTCCGAATGTCCAAGAATTCAACTATTTCAACAGTTTTTTTAAAAAGATCTTAAGTACATTTTACCTTCCAGGGTTTGCAAAGTACCATAAGAGCCTAAAAAATAACAAGGATTCACATGTTTTGATTTATGTGGGGGTAGAAAAGGGCAGATAAGAACTAAGTTGAATGGATGCGAATATGAAATTAGAAATGCCACAATAAATACAAATAGCCCTGCTTTTCTTTGTTAAAACACACTGCATTGGATATGTTTGCCATGGTAATGTGGTATTCACAATGGGAAGATTATGGTAACAAAGGAGAGAAGAGCACATAGACTAAAGAGCACAGCACAATTTAGTAACAAAGTCTAAGTGGTCCTCACTTACAACCATTTGTTTAGCAATTGTTCAAGCATACAAGAGCATTGAAAACAGCGACTTCTGACCAGTCATTTACAACCACTGCGGCATCCCCAGTCATGTGATTGAAATTCCAATGGTTGGCAATCAGCAATGGTTGACATTTGCAATGGCTGTAGCATCCTGTGGTCATGTGACTGTCATTTGCAAGCTACCCAACTGGCTTGCAACAAGCAAAATAAATGGGGGAAATTGGATTCACTTAATAACTACGTGTTTCACTTAACAACTGCAGTGATTGGCTTAACTATGGCAAAAAGTCATAAAACTGGGCACAGCTCACTTAATAACTATCCTTGCTTAGATATGGAAATTCTGGTCCCAATTGTGGTCATAAGTCAAGGAGTACCTATATAAGGGCAGAAAAGACTAAACAACTACATTTAATGGTGGCAGTATTTTTGCTGGCAGATTCTTGCTGTATAGAGTTTTTTAGATTCTTGCTGTATAGAGTCTATCATGGACATGGCCTTTAACATGAATTCAAACACCAAGAAAAGGACAGCAAGCTTGACTCTGGAACTAGAAATTACATTCTATGAGCAGTTATAGAAAGAACTGAACACATTTATTCAGAAAGAAAAGACAGTTGAGTGGGAATATGCTACCTGTCTCTTCATACTGAAGGGAGTCACAGAGTAGTATCATAGAGAAGGCCAAAACTCATTCTTTATCATTCTAGAGGACAAGACATGTAATAACCTAGTTAGCGAAAGGCAGACTCTGGTTCAAAGTTGAGAATCTCCTCCTAAGAAGAGCAGTTTGACAGTACCTACTAAGTATTCAAGAAAAGCTAGATAGACTTTTGTGGATTTTAATTTGGATGTTGCCCTGAGCAAAGAATTGAACTCAATAGCCTAAGTGCCCCTTTTATTCCTATTATTTTATAGAAGAGAAGAAAGTATTTCAGAAAAGTGTCTACAACTTTCCTTTGGAGGTGTCTTTGGATTCTCTGAGGTGAAATTCAGAGAAAAATAGAGCTGACTCACTCTTGCAACCAAATTAAATGGCCATTTCCTGAATTACATGACATCTAGCAAATAAGGCACACATGGATCTTGTTTAAATCTAAGAAAATACATGCTTGATTAATTTATTATTGATATATTTTAGTCAGATTAAGATAATGAAGATTTAATAGCTGACCAGCTGCTGTAAGGCTATAAGCTATGATGGTGAACTGAGGATGAGGCATCAGGGTACTGACACTTTAAGAAGCTGTCTATATAAGGGAGGCCATGTAAGGGCATCTCTCTCTCCTCATGTTCTATCTCCATTGTAGTTCTCCATATAGAGTTGAAGATTGATTGATTGCCTAACACATCTATGTATGTATGTATATAGCAAGCCTGTATATAAACCACTATTAAAAGACAAAGCCTATGTGTCCTGAGTTTTGCTTCTGGATTGTTTCACAATAGTAGTCATGCTCCAAAACATGCAAACACTCTGACACAGATAATTGAAAAAATACATTATTCTGAAAAATCTATTAATTTTGCATTGACATTATTCCAGAAATTTACTGTACAATCTCAAAATATTTGGTATAGTAAATTGTGACAGGATATCTGATCGGGGAGTTTAGTGGTAATATATATTCTGGACTAAATGCATTTAATATACTACATTTTTAGAGATGGAGTATTATTTCAAAGTTTCCTCCCGCAGCCTCTCGATTAAATTTGAATGAATGTCAAAGAATGGCAGACCATCAACTTCCATTGCCAAACTTGCAGTTACTCCACTGCGAACACGATGCCGTTGTAGTATCTTCAGCATGTTTTCTTCCTAAATAGTAAAATAGACAGTACAAATTTTATTTCGTTAAAATTTATGTTTTTACTTTAATAGATGAAAGTGCTCAAAGTCAGGAATTTAGTTTAATATTTACTGCTTAAGTTCACAATAAGGATACCGTATCTATACCAAGTCATCCATCTTATTTTCTTCAAGCTCAGACCAACATTATATCCACTTTAACAAAATACATAATGAAAGAAATAACAGTTATATTTTCTGCTATTCAACAGCAATAGCAACAATTATTATTCCATGAAAAACATCTTCCAAAATGATACCTTAGCCACAGAAGGTAATGCTGATGCCCAGTTCTTATACTTGGAAAACCTGGGATATCCAATGGCTTTCCTCACATAGCGGTCATGTATTTCACATGTATTGAGGATATATAGTCCATAAGCAACTGCATAGCCTCCCCAATTGGCAACACCTGTCACAGAAAAGTGCCATTAAATAAAATGTTTGAGCTAAAACAATTGAATGGTACTTACTAATACAAAGGACAGGCCTATAATTGAAATTTAGCATCAGTAATATTTGGACAACAGGAGGAAATGCAGCTTTCCCCATCATTTCTAGGATCAACAGAATCCTGTTGTGTTTTGGCTTATTTGTTCAGAGAGTAATAGGCTGATCTATATCTTTTATAACAATAGTGAAATTTGTTCCTGACTCTCTAAAATCTAGTTTAGATTATTGTTAGAACATAATTTAGTACCTATTAGAGTTGGCCTAGATATTTTGGACTCCACTTAGTATTAGTTTTATCCAGCATGAACAACAGTCAGGCACGGAATTTTATTACTTAATTTAAATAATTTAAATTATGCTATCCTAGTCACAAATGGATAATATTCAGGTCCCAGGATCCCTAAAACCAACGATCTTGTTATAGATAAGGTAAAGCCTATGCCTCACCATCCTGACCTTCCAGGCACTGGGAAAGAACTTTAATGACATCACCTGAGTAGACTGAGTCTGAGTAGCCTCAGCATACTTATGATAATTAACTCCTGCAAAACCAGTCTCCCAACTTCCAAGCTCTTAACTTGACCAAGAACAATACAATGGTATTAAAAGGCTGATGGAGATTATGGAGGGCCACTTCCACCCCCATTTTAAGCCCCTCAGAAGTCATCAGCAAGTACGATAAGTACCATTACTGATCTAAAACCTGCCTTTCGGTATTATCCACTTCCACTGGTATAGGAAACCTTCCACTTTCTCAATCACTTTCTCTAAAGTAGATTAGAAACCAGATGAAAATTGTGTAGGTTATCAGATCCAAAAATGGCTTCTTGAGAAAAGAGCAAACCACAGCTTCCTTCAAAAGAAGTAGAACCGTCTCCTCTTACAAAAGTACTCAGGTTTAACCTCCAAGAGGTTTGATTTAATCTCCATAAGAAAGTAGTGCAAGCCATCTTTTCCTGCTTAAAAGAGAACCATGTACTTATATAGCTTGCCTTTCAGATGATCTTGAAGACCTGGTTATGTGCCAGGCCTGGGGTCCCAAGTGTTTCCTGGTTATGTTGACAACAATGGCTTATAATATCTCTTGGCTGGCAATTTGTATTTAATTTTCTTTTCTACTGTGTTTTAATTTTATTTTATTTATTTATTTTTGTCAATTGCTTACAAGATAATAGGTATAATCGGGCACAGCACTGAGAAATGGATGATCGTCTGGTCCTACTGATCTATCTGCGGCTTTGATATGTCGATACATATAGGGAGAAAAATAAAATAAAAGAAACAATAGGACAGGGATGGTAGGCACGTTGGTGTGCTTATGTTTTTATTGTTTATTATTATTATTTTATTTTTATTGTTTTGTTTTTATGAATACTCACTGCTCTGAGTCACTGGTTTGAGATAGGCTGCTAAATTGAATAAATAAATACATTAGTGGCACAGAAATATGTGGAAGAGAAACTTTTATGTTGTACCACTTGTGGTTTGAAATATTTTGCAAGAATTTGGGAAAACAGACGAACCTCAACCCTGCAAATCTTTTGCAAAGACTTGAAAATGTGGTTCTGTTCCTGGCTAGGGAGGTAAGATTGTAGTTGGAGCCCATGAGATACTACTTTAATTCTAGTTTGATGTCTATGGATATTCTCAAGTTATCCAGGTAATGATTGTCCCAAAAATGCTTTTTCAAAAGGCAACTGGACTTTCTTGTTTTTCTTTAAAGATGTTTCCCTTCTCATCCAAGAAGCTTCTTTAGCTTTGAAGTGAAATGTCTTCGAAGAGAAACAAGAAAGTCCAGTTGCCTCTCAAAAAAGCATTTGGGATGATTTGGGATAATTCTAGTTTGATTTTTTTACCGCGGCTGCTAGTTATATATTCTATTTTGCTATTATGTTTTTAATATGTTTTTAATATGTATTTATGTTTTATTATGTTAGCTACCCAGAGTCACCATGATAGCACAGCAGGTATCAACTATGACAAATAGCTTATTTAGTGATCTAGTTATCTAAGTGATGACTGAATACAATAATCAGAAAAGGTAATGCAATTTTTGTTTTAGTTTTTTCTTATGATTTTGCACATATATTTTTTTTCGCTTGTTCAAGTCTTACCTGCAACGACTGCAAAATCAGCTTCCACATCACAAGCTATGACATCTCCATTTTTAATGTATTTCTTTGTGGCTTCTTTTACTTTTCCCATTCCTAATTCATTTCCTCCATCTCCAATACCTAAATTAAAATGGAAAAAATTACATTGGAATATTGCCATACTAGACATAGATTTTGATACCAATGATCCTTATAGAAAATTTGATAAAAAAATTAAAAATCAGTGGAACTGTTAATAACCTTTTATTTACAGAACTGTGAACACTTCCCATGAAAACTGCACTCTACATAGGTAACCACTGAAATACCCTAGCTTTACTAAACATACATATTAACATTTGTATTTGCTTTCACAGCTACAAAGAAAGATAACTGAATGAAATATCTTACTGGGGAATTAGACTTCTTCCATTTTTTTCTCCATTAATTTTGCCAGGATGACAAAATAATCAAAATTGTAAGTGTGATTGAAAACTTGTACTGTTGTCTAAACTGCTGACTTATTATTATCAGCATTTGTGTATTCATTTGGAAGTTTAGGTAAATAACTGTCCGATATCAGTACAGTTGGGGCAAATTAGCAGTTCGTTTGTACCTTGCCAAAATGTAACAGCTATTATCTTTAAGGGTTACAAAGTAACAATTATAATAGTTAATTTCTATTCACACAAAACTAACAAAATAGACTTAAATGTGTCTATTCTGAAAAAACCTGGCAAAGATCAGTGGAGCTTATTTCTAAGAAGTTTGTATAGGACTGCGCTTAGAAGAACGCTCACTATTTGTAAACAGCAATGGATCATGCCCAGTATTTCCTAGTCGAACCACAGACAACTACAATGATCTAATACATATCGATTTTACAGAAGACAATGTTGAAAAAGCACTACGCAATCTAAAACCATTTCTATCTATTAGACCGGACGGAATATGTGCCTACTTCTTAAAAAAGCTATCCACTGCCATAGCAGGACCTCTAAACATAATCTTTGAAAAATCTTTCAGGACCAGCTCCTTGCCAAAACTATGGTCACAAGCCACAGTCATCCCCATCTTCAAAAAGGGAGCCTAGTTGAAAATTACAGATCAATCTCTTTATGTTGCGTCACCTGTAAAGTCATGGAATCAATTATTAACCAATCCGTTATCCTCCATTTAGAGACAAACAACCTACTCTCTAATAAACAATTTGGTTTCAGAAAAACTCGATTAGGGCAAAACAATAGATACAATCTACATAGACTTCTGTAAAGTCTTTGATTCAGTGGTACACAACAAACTAAAACTAAAATCTTATGGTATCTCTGGACACCTGCATAGCTGGATAGAAGCATTCCTGTCAAACAGACAACAAATGGTCAAAATTGGGAGCATCCTATCAAATTCTGTACCTGTCAACAGTGGTGTCCCCCAAGGCAGTATTCTAAGACCAACTCTTTTCATACTCTACATAAATGACTTCTGTGATCATATTAAGAGCAACTGCATTCTCTTCACTGACGATGTAAAGCTATTCAACACCACAGACAATACTGCTACCCTTCAAAAGGACCTCGACTATGTATCAGAATGGTCAAACAAATAGCAATTTCAAATCTCAACAAATAAATGCTCTGTCTTACATATTGGCAAAAAAAAATCAGAAAATAAAATACAGGCTGAATAGTCAAGATCTTGGAGTACTCATCTCTAATGATCTAAGTGCTAGAGCCCATAGTCAAAAAGGTATTATGAGTTGTTAACCTAATCTTACATAGCTTTTTCTCTGGTAATATTACACTACTAACTAGAGCATACAAATCATTTGCTGGAATACATCAGTCTGAAACCCACATTATGTATCTGATATTAACACAGTTGAAAAAGTCCAGAAATATTTCACAAGAAGAGTTCTCCACTCCTCTACTCGTTGTAGAATACCTTATGCCACCAGACTTGAAATTCTAGACCTAGAAAACCTAGAACTACGCCGCCTTCGGTCCGATCTAAGTATAGTATATAAAATCATACATTGTAATGTCCTACCTGTCAATGAATACTTCAGCTTCAACCATAACAACACAAGAGCAAACAATAGATACAAACTCAAGGTTAATCGTACCAAACTTGATTGCAGGAAATACGACTTCAGCATCAGAGTGGTCAATGTCTGGAATACTCTACCTGACTCTGTGGTTTCTTCCCCAAACCCCAAAAACTTTAACCTTAGACTGTCTACTATTGACCTCACCCCTTTTCTAAGAGGTCTGTAGGGGGTGTGCATAAGCGCACCAACGTGCCTACCATCCCTGTCCTATTGTTTTTTTATTTTTCTTATGTGTATCCATGTATTCATAACTATGTTTTTACTTATACCTATTATCTTGTAAGCAATTGACAAACCAAATAAAATAAAATAAAAATAAAGTAAACACAAAAAATCCTGCAGCTATTCAAGTAGCATAACAGATGCCTATTATTTGGGCCTTCTAAAAAATCACAGAATACATGTTTTCAAACTTGAACAGAACTAAATGTTATTGATGAAAGAAATTCTATTTAAAACCCTACAAAGTTATTATTAAGGAGATACTCCATGTCAGCACATTCTAAAATATGCTACTGATGCCATTAAACTTTATTACCTAGTTTGGTCAATCATGACACACATGGAGCAATGCATTTTATTTCACTTTTGTCCAATTAGCTTTATTGAATTTGCAATTAAAATAGAATTCAAAATTTTTGCATGCGCTACTTTTGCTGAATACTGTAGCTCCAATAGGCATGCAATTTTTATGGATGTATAATTTCTGTACATGTATGTACAAACCAAACTGACCACAAAGCACCTATACTTGTTCACTTATCCTTTCTTTACTTGCCTTCCAGTGCATTGATATACTGAAATAAGATGTCACGTCTGCTGTATGTTTGTATGTGCAAACTGGTTTCATGTTCCAGGTCTCCCCTTATTTTGAAGAGTACAATTAATATGTTTAAATTATATGTGTCTACCTTCTTCCTATAATCTAAGCAATCTAACCCATACAGGTAGTCTTCAAGATACAACTGGTCACTTAACAGCCATTTGAAGTTACAGCAAACCTCCAAAAGCTCCATACAACTTTGTTTTGAAAGTTATGGCTCCTGCAGCACACTTGGGGTCATTTGCCCTTAAGACCAACTAAAAATTGCATTCTGATAGCTATATATATATCAGAGGTGATATTCAGCAGGTTCTGACTAGTTCTGGAGAATCATTAGTGGAAATTTTGAGTAGTTTGGAGAACCAGCAAATACCACGTCTGACTGGCTCCGTCCCCATCTATTCTCTGCCTCCTGAGTCCCAGCTGATCTTTTGTTGCTCTGAACAGGAGAACAGAGCTGGAAAGCAGGTTAGTGGGTTGGGAAGGGAATGGGGATTTTGAAGTAACCTTTCCCCAGGAGTGAGGAGGGAATGGAAATTTTACAGTATCCTTCCCCTGCCATGCCCACCAAGCTACACTCATGAAGCCATGCCACGCCCACCAAGCCAAGCCCACAGAACCAGTAGTAAAAATTTTTGAATATCCCCCTCCCCATATATATATATCTTGTTGCAGCTTCCAGAATTGCATCACATGACTGGTTGATGAACATGACCTGTTCCAGTGCTCTGGAGGACCTTGGAATTCTTTAAAAGTTAACTGAGGAGAAAGGTGCTTGGCCTGGTGGGGTATGAACTGGGGGGACTGGTGGAATTGGGTAAAGGTCGATGGGAATCCAAGAGGTGGAAAGCAGAGCATGGGGTGTCTTGGTGTGTTTGTGTGTGTGTGTATGGAGGAGGCCACAGAAGATCTTACTTTTCCGCCTTATTGTGTCCGTAGAAAATCACCTGGACGTCCTTTTTAGGGTGACCCGCTCCCTTTTAGATGCGGGAGTGCAGGAGGATCCCCTTCAAGGACGGGCCGAGGATTTTTCCAGATATCTGCAGGACAAAATCGCTCAGATCCGGGACGGGTTGGATTCTGATTGGGCAACTCTGGGCAGGAGGACGGGGGCAGATTTCAGGGAGATCATTTGGGGCGAGTTCGATCCTGTGACCCTAGAGGACGTGGACAGGATGCTGGGTGGGCTTAATGCCACCACGTTTACTGGATCTGTGTCCCTCCTGGTTGGTTTTGACCACCCGGGAAGTAACACAAGATTGGTTCCAGGGTATGATTAACGCTTCCTTGAGTGAGGGGTTTTTGCCTACCACCTTGAACGAGGCAGTGGTGAGACCCCTCCTCAAGAAACCATCCCTGGACCTGACATTATTATCTAATTATCGTTCGGTCTGCAACCTTCGCTTTGTGGTGAAGGCTGTTGAGAGTGTGGTGGCACGACAGCTCCCTCAGCACCTGGATGAAGCTGTCTATTTAGATCCGCTCCAATCGGGTTTCAGGCCTGGGTACAGCATGGAGATGGCGTTGGTCGCGTTGGTGGATGATCTCTGGAGGGCCCATGACAGGGGTTGTTCCTCTGTCTTGGTCCTGTTAGATCTCTCAGCGGCTTTTGATACTGTTGACCACAGTATCCTATTGCAGCGGTTGAGGGGGTTGGGAGGGGGAGGCACCATGTTATGGTGGTTCTCCTTCCTCTCCGACCGCTCACAATTTGTGTTGGCAGGGGGGCAGAGGTCGACCCCCAGGCCCTTGATTTGTGGGGTGCTTCAGGGTCTGTGCTCTCACCCCTGCTGTTCAACATTTATGTGAAGTTGCTGGGTGAGATCATCCGTGGTTTGGGGGTAGAGTTCTAGCAGTATGCTGATGACACTCAGTTATACAGTTCTACTCCAGGCCACCCCAACGAAGCCATTGAAGTAATGACCCGGTGCCTGGAAGCCGTGCGGAGCTGGATGGGTCTTAAGAGGCTTCGACTCAACCCAACCAAGACCGAGTGGCTGTGGTTTCCTGTGCCCAGATACAGCCAGCTCATTCCATCGCTGGCTGTGGGGGGAGAATTTTTGACCCCCACGGAGAGGGCGCGCAATCTTGGTATCCTCCTGGATGTACGGCTGTTGTTAGAAGATCATATAACGGCCGTCGCCAGGGGGGCTTTTTGCAAGGTCCATCGGATCTACCAGTTGCGGCCCTTTCTGGATCGGGATGCACTTCGCACAGTCACTTCTGCCCTCGTCATCTCCCATCTAGACTATTGTAATGCTCTCTACATGGGGCTCCCCTTGAAGAGTATCCAGAGGCTCCAGCTGGTGCAGAATGCGGTCGTGCGGGTGATTCTGGGGGCTTCTCGGAGCTCCCGCATTACACCGCTCCTGCGCGAACTGCATTGGCTTCCGGTTGCCTTCCGGGTGCAATTCAAGGCGTTGGTGATCATCTTTAAAGCGCTCCATGGCTTGGGACCCGGGTACTTATGGGACCGCCTGCTGCCACCACTGGCCTCCCACCAACCAGTGCGCTCTCACAGGGTGGGCCTCCTCGGGGTGCCATCAGCTGGGCGATGCTGGCTGGTGGCCCCGAGGGTGCAGGCCTTCTCTGCGGGAGCACCCTCTGCAGGAGCACCCTCATTCCTTTGGAATGAGTTACCCCCAGAGATGCGGACTATCCCTGACCTGCAAACCTTCCGGCGCGCATTGAAGACCCATCTTTTCCAGCAAGCTGGTCTGACCTAGTATCATTGTAATGGTTTTAACTTTTATAAATTTTTTACCCTGTTTTAGTGTTTTATTGCAGTTTTAATTTTCCAGCCACTAATTTAATTCATTTTAATCTATTTTTAATTTTATATTTGTAATTGTATCATTTTTAGCTCGGCTGTGCACTGCCCCGAGTCCCAGTTTGGGAGAGGGAGCGGTATATAAACTAAATAAATAAATAAAGATCTGGGACAGGCAGGCCCAAGTCCGCACTAGGCCTCCAAGTGCAGGTCTCCCCCACCTTGAAGCATCCCATGCTCCATTTAACAACCCTCATGTTAGTTTAATGGCCACATCATGGAAAGCAGGAGTGGAGGTCATTAAGCAAGGCCATTGTACTTAACGGCTATCATGACATGCAACCATAATGGGTAGGCTCAATTATGGAACACATCTGTATGTGTTGCTTCTATTTATATTTTTTTGCCTTGGGTTTGTCTTCATACAAGCAAAGAGCAGGGTTAGAATAAATGCCACATTATTAATATATTTAAAAACATATCATCATCATCCTCTTTTAACAACCCCATAATCCCTTGGTGGAGTCTGGGCAACTGAATGGAGCTGAATGTTTACTGGCTGGATGCCCTTCCTGTCTCCAATGAGGATTTTTTTTCAGCAAATATATTCTCAGTGTGCCCAGAGGGAGAACTATCTGCCTCTACCTAGGATCAAACTTATAGTCTCCTGACTGTGAGGTGAGAGCTCCATCTCTAGGCCACCGCACCACTCTTAAAAAACATTTCATATTTTAGGAAATTTCAAAGAGCATCAGTAAATAATGATTAATTGGAAACTGCTCTAATAGAAATTCCATGACTGTGACTGTTTGAAACCTTAAGAATCATCAATTTCAGCACCAATTCTTTTGTCTCACTCTATTATTCCAGTTGCATAATAGACCCTATTCTTAATGTCTTCAGGTGGTTCATAGTAACACTAATACTTTTATCAGATCATTGAAGGAAAGTACACATACTGTACCTGTAGTAGTAATTCCTGGGAGAGTTTGTGCAGCCATAAAGAGTTCATCAATGGGATCTACTAAATGCTTAATATTAACTTTCCTTGCATTATAGTAATTACCATCAGCAGCCATCCCAGCACGTTCTATTGCTATCAAATGATTAAATCTAAAGAAAAAGAATTAAAAAGGAATTAAGATTCAGTTCTAATGCTAATGGTAGCTTGCTGTACCCATCATTACTCATTAAGGACTGGAGGCTAAAACATATAAAGAATGGATCCTGGAATTGGGTATGTTTAGTTTAATGAAAATAAGAAGTAGAGATGACATGATAGCAATGTTCCAATATCTCAGGGGTTCCCACAAAGAAGAGGGAGTCAGGCTATTCTCCAAAGCATTTGAGGGCAGAACAAGAAGCAATGGATGAAAACTAATCAAGGATAGAAGCAACCTAGAATTAAGGAGAAATTTCTTGACAGAACAATTAAGCAGTGGAACAACTTGACTCCAGAAGTTGTGAATGCTCTAACACTGGAAGTTTTTAAGAAGAGATTGGCACAACCATTTGTCTGAAATGGTATAGAGTTTCCTGCCTAAACAGGGGGTTAGACTAGAAAACCTCCAAGCTCCCTTCCAACTCTGTTATTCTAAGATTCCATTTACTATCAGGAACCATAAGCAAAGTTCTTTGTTATTTAGTGTCCTCAACTCTATGTCCTTGAGTTCCTGTTCTATCCAAGTTGTTCCAGTTCCTCAATCTATCACTTTAGTCTTCATAATAATATATATTTATTTTGGCTAATTCCAACCATTCACAGAATGGTACTCCCCAACTGACATGAATTACAGCACCATTCATTCCCAACTATAGCTGGGAGTTAAGCAGGTTGAGGAAATCTGGTTTATAACCTAAGTAAAATTCTTCCCGGCAAATAGGTGATTTTTTTTCATTGTCTTTTATGCCCTCTGTTTATTTGTTTCTGTTTCAAGAGAGTATGTGGAGGAAATATACCAGTCTCTTATCTTTGCCAGAGAAAGTTGCAGATTAGACAGGCTCCCAAAGAAAAGTTGCTTTAAAGCACTTTTGGTATTTGAAGTCAACCAGATGATATCTAGCTAGCATCTGTGATATTATATGGCCTCAGGAGCCGAGCTTTGTTCCTATACTCTATATTACAGACTCTCTGAGATTAGAATGGGACAACTCACTATGGTCAACTTTGCTGCAGCCAACTTACCACAGCCAACTCACTGTGGCCAACTCGCTGTGGGACAATGCACCAAGGAACAATTCAATAAATACAAAAATTAAATTAATTCTGATGGAACTGTAGTCAATAATAATAAAGTCAATCCAGAAATACAACAGTTACAATAATTTTGACAAAAGCATAGTTACCAAAAATAAAAGTAATTGAATGAAATGATTAATAAAGCATTAAATTGTCCTGTGGTGAGTTGGGTGCAGTGAGTTGACAGTGGCAAATTGTCCTAGACCCATTTGAGATATGTTAAAGTTTGGCATTGCTTTGCTTTTGGGACATATCAGAGGTGGTATTCAGCAGATTCTGACCAGTTCTGGAGAACCAGTAGCAGAAAATTTGAGTAGTCCAGAGAACCAGCAAATACCACCTCTGACTGGAGATTTTACAGTATCCTTCCCCTACCATGCCCACCAAGCCACACCCACAGAACCGGTAGTAAAAAATTTTGAATCCCACCACTGGGACATATACCTTGGTTTTTCTGGATTCCCATCTTCACATAAGAACTGCAGAGCTGAATCTGGAGAATTGCTTTGGTAGCTGATTATAGGGACAGTTGTTTGCAGTATTTCTAGAATATAGAGAAAGACAAAGATAACTGGGATCATGATATCATGCCACCAGACTTGAAATTCTAGACCTAGAAAACCTAGAACTACGCTACCTTCAGTCCAATATAAGTATAGTATATAAAATCATACTTTGCAATGTCCTACCTGTCAATGAATACTTCAGCTTCAACCATAACAATACAAGAGTACACAATAGATGCAAACTCATGGTTAACCGCACCAAACTTGATTGCAGGAAATACGACTTCAGCAACAGAGTGGTCAATGTCTGGAATACTCTATCTGACTCTGGGGTTTCTTCCTCAAACCCCAAAAACTTTAACCTTAGACTGTCTACTATTGACCTCACCCCTTTCCTAAGAGGTCTGTAGGGGGCATGCATAAGCGCACCAAAGTGCCTACCATCCCTGTCCTATTTATTTTTCTTATATGTATCCATGTATTCATAACTATGTTTATACTTATACCTATTATCTTGTAAGCAATTGACAAATCAAATAAATAAATAAATAAATATTAATCACACCATTATTAGGCATGTGCAGAGGGCTCTTTCAGGCATGCAGGAACTGCTGTGCCTTCAAGCTCCTGCACTTACTTTCCTCCTACAGGCTCCAGTTTCAGATACAGATGCTGCTAAACATTACCTTAACAAATAATCTGCACATGCCTGATTACTGTTTCACAATTATTTGTTTTGTGTTCGCAATGTTAAATAGGATCAGTTCTGTGGTTGAAATTTTCAGGACGTTCTCCTCCTTTGTAAAATAGGATGAATGTAAAGAAAGATATGACTGAGTTGGACCTCTAAACATGTGGAAATTCTACTGATTTTCTACTGAAGAGTATTAAAATATTTTTTAACAAAATCTTTCTTAAAACCAAATTATTTCTGTCCTTATTCCTTGATTAGATTTTTGCCAATTCACTTGTACAGAATAACTAAATCCTACAAGATAGTTGTACAGAATAACTAAATCCTACAAGATACTGGGTGAAATGTTTAATTGCAATATAAGACCCCTTCCCATTTTAAAGTGAAATATTTTGATGGAAAAAATTGTTGTCTTTCTTTCAGGTAAACAGAATACTCACTACAAGAAAGTAAACTTAATTATGTATCCTAAATCCATCCCCAATAACTATTCTATTCTATTCTATTCTATTCTATTCTATTCTGTTCTGTTCTATTCTCTATTCTATTCTATTCTGTTCTGTTCTGTTCTATTCTCTATTCTATTCTATTCTTCTATTCTATGATCCCACTTGAACACTGATCCTTTATTTAACTTATTGATAATGTTAACCATTTCAATTTTTTGATGTTCTAATGTTTTGATTTTAATTATTTCATTTGCTTTTGTGCTACTGTAAGCCATTTAGCCATTTGATGGTAAGAGGAGACATACAGATTTAATAAATGAAGAAAATAAATCACATTCTAGTTCACAGTGATAAATGAAACCAACCTAATAGATTTACATAGGTATCTGTTGTTTTAAATATATATATTTTTTACAAAAAACTATCATAAGAATGTAATTTCCTACCACACACACTAGCAGTATTATCATAATACATGCATTTGAAAATAACTATTCTAGATTTTAAAACAGGAACATAAAAAAAGTCAACAGTAATAAATGAAAATGTACAATGTGGACAGTTTCAATTTTTAAGAAACTGAAACACTCTTTAACACAATCAGGTTATAATTATATAATAATACAGTAATGATGATACAACCGTGGTGGGAATTCATCTCCGGGGAGGATGATTCTACCTACAAGATGTGGTGGACCGGTTGCTTTCATGGTGTGGAGACAATAACTTGGTCCTCAACACCAATAAGACCAAGGAGCTTATAGTGGATTATAGAAGGAACAGATCAGACATCCTGCCCTTGCTTATCAATGGAGACTGAGTGGAACTGACCAAGTGGCCAGTTTTAAGTTTCTGGGTGTTACCATAGAAGAGGACCTGACCTGGGGTGCTCACATTGAGCACTGGTCAAAAGGGCCCAGCAGAGATTATACTACCTGAGACTTCTCAAAAACAACAACTGAATGAAAAACTGCTGGTGACTTTCTACCGCTATACCATAGAGAGCATTTTAACATACTGCACCTCTGTATGGTTTGCCAATTGCACAGTGGCAGGTAGGAAAGCACTTCAGAGGGTTAACGTCATTGCTCAGAAGATCATCGGTTGCCCTCTTCCCTCTTTGGAAGAGCTTTATATCTTCCGCTGCCTTAAGTAAGTTCAAAACATTCTCAAAGATCCATCTCATCCTGGGAACCCTTTTTTTTAACTATTACCATCTGACAGATGGTACAGAATAATAAAAACAAGGACAAATAGGCTGAAAAACAGCTTCTATCCCAGAGCAGTAGCTCTTTTGAATTCTGCTGTATAGTGCAGTGTTGGTGCGGTGTCGGCGGTTTTTGGTTCAATGTGTGGACTGTGAAGGATGTGTGTTTGTGTTTATTTTCATGGTCATGGTCATGATGTTTGATTTCGTTGTACGAGGTGCAATGACAATAAAGTAAGTAAAAGTAAAGTAAACTAAATAAGCCATGTCATACCTTGCTCAACAGCTTCCTTGATAATCTTCCTATTTAAATCAAGAGCTCTCTGATCAGTTACTATAGCTACATTTTTTCCCATGGCTTTCAAGAGTGCTGCCATTGCAATGGCTCCAGGTGGCCCATCATTTTCTTCAGGTGGTTCATAATTGAAATGGGTGGGAAATCCTGTAGTAATCAATACCGATTTTGCATGGGAAAGTGACAGGCATGCCTTCAGAAGTTCATCTTGAGAAAACAGATGTTTCACACCTCTGTTCCCTAAGCATGGAAAATACAAATATTTTAAACTAAGAACATCCTGAAGATAGTGGCTTGTCATAGGCATTTATTTAAAAATAGAACTAGTTTGTTTTGATTGCTGAGAGATAAAAAATCTTAAAGCTGACATTGGCTAAGTATTAGGAAATGAGATAAGAGAGAAGATTTTAGAGCTGCTATACCAGATTTTTCTTCTTGCCCGAACACGCAAATAGCTTGGCACCTATTATTCTCAGAAAATTTATTTATTTTGGCTTCCCTCTGATTTTTTTACCTCTTCAAAACAACATTTGATACATCATTCATTCATATTGTATAGAAAATCTCTGCAAAGTTGAGCTACAAGTTAAGTAATGATACTTTAATACTTAATAACTTACTTTAATAACTTAAATGATAGCCTAACGCTAATTTAACCATAAAGGGGTAGTTTGGAAATAAATGGATACATTAGAGATAGGATTTTTTAATTCAATTTTTCCTTTCGACAGGATTGCTGTGGAAAATTATACAGAGACCACTTTTTCTAGTAAACCTTTTAGACTCATAACATGGTTGCATTTTTTTCTCTTACCTGGATCTATCGCTATTATATTTTCTAAGCATCTAATTTTCTTTACAGCTGCTGTTGAAGCAATGCTATAATGCAAAGGATCCTGAGAAATAGAGTAGACTTCAGGGAGATCTTTATCATTACTGGATGCATTATCTTCAACTTCCAAATCAGTGATAAACATGCAACCAGGTGAATGGGTAAAAGCCAGTGGAGCTTCTGGAAAATAAAGAGAACCTCAATAAGCAGTGTACAATAGGCATGAAGGCCTTTGTATCTGGTAGGAGTTTGAGCATATGAATTTTGAGAAAATGGGCAGAGTTCCCGAGCTCTTTGTGCAACCACCTATAGCAGTGATGGCTAACCTTTTTGTTGTTGCCAGAAGTGTGTGCATGCGCGCATGTGCTTATGTGCCTGCAGCCATAATACAATGCATGCACAACCACTCCTGTGCTCCCTCCGCCCCCTGCACATGCACACACGACCACCTTGAGCCCCCACCAGCCCACTGTGCATGCACGCGCGTCTTCTGCAAGTGCCTGATTCCCCATGCATCCGTGGCAGATACTCAAAAATCAGCTGGCTGATGGAAGGCACGCATGCATGCGCAGTGGAACTGACCTGGAGTGACGGCTCGCCTGCCAGCAGAGATGGCTCTGTGTGTCACTTCTGGCACACATGCCATAGATTCACTATCACGGACCTATAGATTAGGTCCATGTCCCTTCTGCTTGGGATAAAATAGTGAATTTATCCTTGAGTGAAGGGTGATCCCTTTTGCTCTGAAAATACAGTGATGCACTTTCTCCTTAAGAAACTATAGCTGGTCCCCAAAATACTGGACAACATTTATCTAGTCATCAACTTCTGCTTTGGAGGAAAGGATATGGAAAAAGTGGTATGCAAGAAGGAAAATATAATAAATGAATATCAACAGAATATAAAAGTGGGTGCCCAGAAAAAAAAAGAACAAATATGTAATTATCTTACTACTGCCTATTCTATAGCTGGTAGAGTCTGGTAGCACCTTTTCCAGCTAATACATTTATTAAAAGGTGTAAATTTTCATGAGTTGCCACTTATTTCATCAGATACACAAGGTGTCTAGGCTGATATAGTTTTAAAGTGGGATGAGGTGGGGAGAGAAGGTGGGAGGAAAAGGCAGATGAAAATAGATTGGTTATGCAGATGAAAGTTACATGTGATAAAAATTACAAGTACTTTATGAATTAACAATTACAGATTTATCAATTAACAATTCCAACGGTTCATTCAGTGACTATTCAAAGTTACAATGGCACTGAAAAAATGATTTATGACTTTTTCGCACTTAGGACAATTGCAGCATCCCCAAGGTCACGTGATCAAAATTCAGATGCTTGGCAACTGACTCTTATTTATGACAGTTGCAGTATCCTGAAGACATGTGATCACCTTTTGCAATTTTCTGACCAGCAAAGTCAATGGGGAAACCAGATTCACTTAACAACTATGTTACTAACTTAACTGATGCAGTGATTCACTTAACAACTGTGGCAACATAAATTTTGGACTCAACTGTGGTCATAAGTTGAGGACTACCTATACAGTATGTTACAAACTTTTTGTCTAGACCTTCTGAGAGTGCCTGAAACATTTTGATGTATGTCACTTCAGCCATTTCTCATTTGATAGATAGACTATTAAAGTCCCACTTTTCAAAATAGTCATTTGAGGTCTGTTATGGTGCATCCCGGGAGGCTAAAACAATCTGATAATACTTTGTCCTTGTTTTGAGTCCTGATATCAAACATGTCCCCATTAATGCTCTTGCACAAAGTTTGCTCTCTTTGTACTATGTGGAATCCAGAGACATTGCCGGCAGATGATGATAGGCATCATGTAAGAGGAAGGGATGGTGAAGAAGCCTGTAATTGAACATATCCAAGCCACTCTGTGCATATGATGCAGTGTGCTGCAGCTCATGAATTAGCTTATTTTTTAATAAACTTTGTTAATTTGAAAAAATGCTGCCAGACTCCTAATTCTTTAGTTTAAATCTCCAGAACCAAATACTAAGAATTATAAAGGAGCTAGCAAACAGCCTAGCTAGCCAAACTTTTATTAGCAAACTACAGAACAATCAGTCTTTCATAGATAACTGGGAAAAATCACCTTGAATTGCAAGATGGGCAGTAAATAAATATGCTAAATAGATAGATGCTAGACAGATGATAAGATGGATGGATGGATGGATGGATGGATGGATGGATGGATGGATGGATAGATAGATAGACAGACAGACAGACAGACAGACAGACAGACAGACAGACAGACAGATAGATAGATAGATAGATAGATAGATAGATAGATAGATAGAGACATATATGGATGGATAGATAGATAGAGACATATATGGATGGATGGATATGGGTATAGATAGATAGACCTGATCTATAAGAACCATGAAAACCAAGAATTAATTATCAAATGTCAACCTGAATTTGTCAAGAATATACCTTGCTACATTATTCATGTGTATCATGTAACTTTCTCAGCAGAATGAAAAGATGTTAAAATCATAATGTACTTCAGCAAAGCATTTGATACACTACATGGTGATTAGCATGATTTGTATAGACTGGTTGGCATGACAAGAAGATATTCAGCTAGCTCAATATTCTATTCCAAGAGTGTTCATCAATGGTTCCTTATCACATTGGTGAGATATCAAGTCCTGGCTCATCTACTCTTCACTATTTCATTAATGATTTGGATGATGAATTATAAGGAATGCTCATAAATTTGCAGATGATGACCAGCTGGGTGGGATAGCTTATTTTCTAAAAGATAGAAACACAGTAATAGCGTTTAATCAAAATCTCAAACAAATGTTCATAATTTTTATTAAGAAATTTTAAACTGCATGAATATAATTTCCAAATAATAGGAAATAACTATTGCACTCTGTTCTGGTGTGATAAAGGTTTTTTCAAAAAAATGTATCACAACTAAGTGGATCTCAGGTAAATATCTGTCTTACTCTCATCGTGACAGGATACACAGAAAAAAGAAATGTAATTCTTCAATGCTTACCATATAATAAGAATCTTCATCATTATTTTACAGGACTATTGTGTGCATGATTAA